>JARIHS010000005.1:1340664-2681328 GCA_029320655.1 Mycena floridula
CACCAGTCGAGCCAGTATCCGAGCCAGATACCACTGTCATCGGATTCCCCATATGATTATCCGGCTTCACCGAACAGACCGTTTTCTTGCGATTTATGCGCCTTGTCGTTCAACCGACAGCATGATTTGAAACGGCATCGGGAGACCCATAATGGGGACAAGCCTTATCCGTGTAATGGGGGTTGTGGAAAGACCTTTACAAGGAAAGATGCTTTGAAGCGTCATCAGGTGCGTAAAAAGACCAGAAGAAGAGCTCAGCGACTTAGACTTTGTCTAACAGATCGTCAAGAGTTGTGGACGAGTCGACGAGAGCTGGCCTTGATTCGACGTGTTTTGTTAAAGCAAATAAGTTCCGTAGCCTGTAATGCACTAATAGCCGCTCTCTGTAAACAGTAATTTTGTATCTTATACATCTTGAAGACAAGTTAGTTTGAACAGTGAACCATATCTTTTAGCGACGTACTGTTACAATGCAAACAGAACCTCAACTGCTCGAAACTTCCTTCTCCAGAATCCAAGCATCTGCCGGCAGAATCTTCTTGTAGTAGTTCTCGTGTATGCCTACTTCCTGGAAGCCATGCGCTTCGTAGAATCTCTTTGCGTCAGAGTTGGATGTCTGCACATGAAGGTATATCCTGAAATCGAAGGTTGTAAGGCTTGTAATTAGCGAAAGAAAAGCGGCTGACTTGCTGATAGATGGCTTGACATGTGCAGCTGCTGAAGAAAGCAGACGCTCAAGGCATTGCGATCCGAGCCGACGAGAGCGATATGGCTACGGATGCATATGAGCGATTACACGTGGAACGCGTCAAAAGACATACGGCGAGGATCCCCATTGTCATGAGGTAAAGGTGTATCTCATTGTTGCGATTTTCAATGCGGCAGCAGAAAGTTCCAACTATAGTCGTCGTTGGTGCTGGCTTTCCTGGGAATTAATGAGATTTACAGACCTGGGATGTCATTGTAATAGACTGGTGCTTGGTTAGATCGGTGAAGGATAGCCAGTTGGCAGATGCTCACCCAGTTGACAAAAGTCCTCCACTTCTCGACTGAGAATGTCATTGTAGAACTTTTCTGAATATTTGACTGGAAAGAGAACAGAGTTCAATTTTCTGACAGTGCCGAGGTTATTTGGTGTTACAGATGCGAAAGAGACACGAGAGTTTGTAGCTGGAGTCGTTATCTGTCGGGATTTGGTCAGATACACAATGGTTGAGCGCCTTACTCACTGTCATGGTCCAAGTGTAGTCAAGTCACAGGTGTCACACGCATCACGTGAACGTTGAGCTGAGGTTGCTTGAGGTCGTGTCACGAAAGCTGCTCACTCTATTCTCCAAGTCATCTTATCCAGCTCCACTTTCTGGTCCTGTCTGAGCTATCTTTCCTCCTGCTTCTGTTCATTTGTTGTCATGGAGGTTCTCTCACCTGGCCACATTCTGTCAGACTCAATGATAGTTCAATGATCAACAATTTCCGGCATTTTTAACTATCATGTTCATTGATATTCCAGTATCGCCAATATCATTAAACCTAACAGGGTATGGATAAACAACTCTTTCTGTCGACCCGGAACTGTCAGGCCGGCCAGGGAGGTCCTTCAGGGTATTCTGGACTGGATGATTATCATCTATGGGCTCGAGGGAAGAAGTACATCCTTTTCCCCATCTTGTGACTTATTCAATGTCTCATATCAGTCCCCAGATTCTGTAGACCCGGCTGAACACCTAATCTCTTTGGCGCTCTCGCGGGACACGGATTCAACAATAGATCATCGCGACTTGAAACAAATAATTGACCCAAGATATCGACACAAGATATACGCTGCTACGGCCGGTTGCACTTTTGAAATGGAGATCATCCACCTTCCAGCTAGCGGTAGCTATCGAACGCTCTTGTGTCAGGAAGGAAGGAAGGGTGTATCTTTTATGCTGTTCTGGGCAGCTCCGCTGGCCAGTCCTGTAACCGTTCGACGGTCCCGACGGATCCTTTCGTTTTGGTCCATTGCAGGAGTTGAATACTCCCAAGGATTGCTTCTCTACAAAAATCTCGTATTCCCAACTAGAACTTTCGACCTGATTCATTCCAGCGGTTAGTCTGTTTTTCATGATTCGTCTATCGGAACTAATTAATAATCATTCGGAAGCCGTTTCTGGCTGATGCAAGCAAGAGCTGCGCACAGAAAAGATGCGGTGCCTCAAATCGGTTGTCCAAAGACGAGTCACAAATCTGGGGCGCTTTTTTCCGTTCTAGATGATGGGCGCCTTTGTCGACGCTCTAATATTATGACGCGTTTAGTTTTTTAATGAAGACCGACGTCAGGGTGGCGCCGTGGCGGTTGTTCCTCAATTAACTGGACCTGTACGTCCCGTTTACCTCACAGTTTATCTGACCGATGTAGAATGGACCTTGTACTCGCATGCACTTGGTTGGCCGATTCCTAAATCCTCAGAGGTCGCGGCGAAAGCGGTTTGATGGTATCCACGAGCACAGGAAAGACCTGCCGCTATTCATAGCAAGGATTCGTAAATCAAAGCATAAGCTGCTGGTGCCGGCGTTAGGACCCCGACCGCATCGCGGAGATTTCCACCCCATTTTTCCATTTTCCATTGTATTCAGATCACCAAGGAAGTCTGCTAGCTGGCATGCTGAAACCGATTTTTACCCACCAAAACCCGAGCCTAGCAGTTAATGGCATCCTAGGGCGTATCCAGACAAATTTGGAATCCTTGTCCTTGTCGTAACCTAGGTCTTACAGGTTATTCCGTTGACCGAGCTGAAGGAGAAACCTTCAAAGCAAGTCACAGCCTGTCATTTCTCTCTTACGAGTCCGACTCGGAGTTCTGGCACTGGAGACTGAAGTACTGACCCCTTGACAATTATGCTTCCGTCACTGAGACGTTGTCGCGACATGCCTGACCGAACCAGAATAGGTCAAAGAATCCGAGCTTGTTTCCGTCGCGGCGCGCTGTGGGTAATGTTTCAACTGTTCCATAACCAAGAAGACAAATTGTCCGACGTCCACGTCATACAGGGTATACTACAAGATGATGCAACAGAGATGGCAGAGAGCGGGATAGCGAGATACGGTATAGCTAGAGAGACAGGTACATAACAAGATAACAGGAGCGATAATGAAGACAGGGACAATTAATTGCATACAGTAATTGAGATTGCGATGAGATTCATGGTGCGTTGGTTGGTTGAACGATAGAATATGCGAGACAGACGGTGACAGGATCCGAGGCGGAGCAGAGGTGCCTTTAAGAAAAATTAGTGAAACGTCGAGTACAAGCAGAATGCGACTTGCTAGATCAATTGGAAATGCTTTGCTTCCGCCATTTTGATTTACGAGGCGATGTGCGCTCAAGTCTGTTCAAGTAGACGTCATTGTAGCTCCTAAAGACGCAAGACCCTTGCTCGTATTCTTGGAGAGTGGCCCAGACACAGTGCCACCTAGCGTTCTGGCTTTCACCAGCAAATTTGAAGGCGACACCTAGATGTCTTTGGTCCCATTCCGATATTGAATTACTAGGTGAGCTGCTATCATTGATTTGTTTCCGTTGGAAAGCTTTGTCGGACAAGGTGATAAGTGCACAATCAACGATGGTAAGCTCCATTTCAGAATTAGGTCCTTGGAGAAATAGGTCGGTGAGCAGAGGATCCATTTCAAGTTCTTTGGGAACCCCGCGGTGGATTGGGTCATAACCGTCGACAAGGACTTGAAAGGTAGATTGGTCGGTGAAGTCGAGAGTGAGAACAGGGTGATGGGGAGAACTAAATGGAATAAGTTGATTCAAGCTCGGTGTTTAACTGCTAGCACAGACCGACTGATGCGCTTCAAGACGCGGCCTATGATTTCACTGGGATCTGTTCTGTGCGTGATAGTCAAATTTACGTGTGATTTAATAGAAAGATAAGACTTGCCCAATCTCTGACAACCGAAGAGGTGCCGGACGAGGCTTGGACGATGAGCCAGCCATCTCAGTGCCACTCATTAGAGGCGCGCTGGTGAATCGAAACGGGCCGAGCTTCGTCAGGTGTGACATTGTGACCAACCAGAGCCATCCGTAACTTGACAACGTCGCGCAAAAGAAACTGTGCGCTATGGCTTCTGTAACTCCCACAAGACCCATGGGTCCTAGACCACCAGCGGCTTCAGAAGGATCCAGCGTTTCACCCCTTGTAATCAAAAAAAAGCCCAACTTGAAGCCAGGTCTTTCACCGCCGGCGCTCACGATCCCAAGGGCTCCAACACCAAAGCTCCAACTCTCAATGCCACTGAACGGTGGTGTTGGTTCTTCAGGCGGTCCTGATTCACCGATCTATAGCTACTACCATGGTGGTCCAGCTGGTCCACCTTTGACAATAAATACCACTTCAACGTCTACCGACGATATGACAATCCGTCCGACCTCTTCGACCGAGATGCCTGCAGCTTCACAGCGACCAGAGCCTCTCGCCGATATTCGAACGATACTCAACGAACTCGAAAACAGAGTCAGTTCTACTACTTCTGAATCAGCCGGAGCACTTCCAGAAGACGACGTTGTTCACCAGCCTGGATCTCCACCTACGTCCTGGTCAGATGAAGTAGTGGAAGAGGTGTCACGATTGGGAGAAGGTGCTGGCGGCGCTGTCCACAAAGTCAAGGATAAGCGCACAGGTGAGATCATGGCCCGCAAAACAATCACTACACGTGAAGCGCCCATGAAGCAGCTTCTGAGAGAGCTGTCCATCGTTTCGTCCAACGAGCATATCAACATCATTCGCTTCCATGGCGCCTACATGTCCCCTTCCACGACAGAGCTCAAAATCGTCATGGAATTCTGTGAAGGAGGCAGCTTGGAAGCAGTTGGGAAGCGCATCAAGGAACAAGGCGCTATAGTCGGTGAAAAAATTGCTGGTCGACTGGCGGAAGGCGTGAGTCGGCTGCATCCCACAGATTCCCATTGTGACATTTCGCATAGGTCCTGCAAGGTCTTGCATACCTCCACAGCAAAAAGACAATCCATCGGGACATTAAGCCGTCCAACATCTTGCTTTCACGAGAAGGAGTGGTCAAACTATGCGATTTTGGTGTTTCCGGAGAATTGGTTAATTCCATGGCGGGTACCTTCACCGGAACCAGTTTCTACATGGCTGTAGGTTTCTTTGCTGTTTTCCAAGCCTCGATCCTTACCAGCTTGATAGCCTGAGCGGATTTCGGGCCACGAATACACCATACGTTCAGACGTCTGGTCGACCGGAATATCAATTCTGGAGCTTGTCCAGAACCGCTTCCCCTTTCCCAGTGATCTGCCTCCCATCGAATTGATCTTCCACATTACAAATGCCGATGTACGTCTGGCTACCTGACAACTGACTTGAGACTGATGATGATTTTCACAGCCTCCCAGGCTCGAGGACGAGAATGGCGTGCACTGGAGTCCGGACATGAAAGATTTCATCAAGCAGACGTATGTTTTTTCACTCTTTCATGACACAAGGGCGCTGATCCAGCATCACAGGCTGATACTCAGTGCAACATTACGCCCAACTCCAAAAGACATGCTGGCCCATCCATGGATAGTTGGGGTGATGAAGCAAGAGGTTCATATGGCCAGATGGATCCGGCAGGTCTGGGGCTGGCCCAAGCGGTCGCGAGATCAGTGAGCTCATGTTACTCGATTCTTCTTCCAACTCTTATACTATTTCTCAGAACCAGTATCTCTCGGCCAACAACCAGTTCTGGAGACTCTCCAGATCCCTCTCCTAAACCATAGAGCTGGTCGATTCAGTGTTTTCTCGCTCATCTCGCAAATTCTTCAGCTTTTTCAGCTGTTTGGTTCAGTTGTTTCTCGTTCTTGCTGCTCTACAATGGTACTATTCTCTCACATATGAATCTCTTGTCATTTGTCACAACAATTCTAAATTCGTGTCTCTCTCAATTGGGTCCTAGTCTTCATTTTGTCTTTAGTCATTCCAACTCAAAGTAATGCACTGCAATGAACGGCAATCTGTGTTAATCGCTCCGGCGGCTTGATAAACGTCGGTAATCGGATTCGCTACGCGATGTCAGAGGATCCCGCTTGTGGCGGCAGTCACATGTGCAAATTATTGACACTTCCTTTCTTGCTGCTCTACTCTTCGATATATCTATACTGCGCTGATTTCACGGGCGGTGGAACGTACTAGGCCTTGATCATCAATACTACACAAAAATGACAAGATTTTGTGAATCATCGCTTCATTGATGTATTTATGTACTACCTTCTCGGCTGTTCGCAAGATTATCATTGTGGCGTCGTTTCAGTCGACGGTCTTTGATTTTCAGGGACCATCCTCGTCGTGAGGCATCAGGAGAATCTTTGTTGCCTACCCGATTTGCGCGAGAGAACTTTTTGTTGTTGGTGTCTGTGATATCCTTGGTGTGATATTTTCTTGACGTCAAGGCTTCTCTGTCAGAAAAGTTTCACAGATTGAGTTGTTGCCTCGGATTGATTGATGCTATCGCTATCAGCACATGCCTGGGAAGACAGTAGAATCTATCTAGAAACTCTTGAAACACGTTGATACCGCAAACTCCATCTCCGGACGTCAAACAAGTTGGTTTTCTCTTTCCTTGGCCTGTGTATATGTAAATGTTTGATGAGGTCCGAGACGTATTTCTGTCAACCAGGAGAAGTCCAGCAGGAGACCAGGGGACAGCCACAGGCTTGCCGCGAAGCTTTCTTTGATCGGTTGATCCGATTTCGCGTCGTATGAAGCGGCGGCATTTTAGACGCTCGTTTACCGCTCGTTTACCGACACCGACAAGAAGCGACAAGATCGCCTAGCCAGGCCGAGCCACAAGATCCGACAGCTGGAGTCTTTGAGAGTCAAAGAGCGCCCTAGCATCAACCTGTTCAACGTCAAAGGTGAGATTGGCCACATCATCAATATCAACGAGCCTGATCTCGAGGCTACTGGAGTCCTGCCTGGGCTCAAAGCTTCCCGAGCAATTCCCGAGGCGCGAAGTGAACTCAATTGGACATGTCTGATCATGGTAAGAATAAATCATACGGCGGTCTTACCATGCCAGAAACAATTTTGTTTTTTCAGGCGCACCCACGTCTTGCTGAATGTTGCTGTGGACTGGGTTTGGGGTGGTCTGAATGGAGAAGATATTTCTCTGGGTATTTCCGATAGTTTCGAGCTTCTGTCGGCGAGTTTCTCCTCGCTGCTTGTGTACGACAATGTCTCACTCTCTTCTTGACGTTCATGTAGGCTCGTGGGCTATTCATATCGTGGTTCCAGTTATTTCCTCGGACCTAGCTATGCCGCTCCGCTCGTAATTGACACAGTCGCAGACGTTCTCTAGACAGCATGCCACTGCAGGGCTGTCGTTCTGGCCAGCAGTTGACGGCAGACGGTTCTAAGATAATCCCCAGGCTGACTCCGTGACGATAAACCTAGCCAGGGTTCACCAGGGCGCTCGGACCCATACTGGACAACGGTATTTTTTTCTGATTTCTTTCGATCGGCCGCCCTTTTTACTGAACGTGGAACAAGAACACTACAAGAACTTCTCTGCGAACAAATCATACTACAGTGAAGGGTCGTACCCTGTGGTCCCTGACTGCAGTCATTTTCCTTAGTTTCATGCAGAACAACAGCTGATTGAGCCCACAAGTCCCTTTGAGGTCAAGAGTCCCGGAGTCGCTTTGCGCTTCAGCCGGACTCAAATGACCGAAGACCGACATTGAAATTTACATGTACATCTGTGCAATTCTAGAGAGAGACTTCTTGAAACTGCAGCACACTTGCACGTTGAAAATTCGAGGATTTACACATGTCCAGGGAGCTGAAGAAAACTGAAACCATGATGTTGATGATATATTTGTTGATGGCGCCCGCATCATTACTCGCCGAATTTTGAACAGGATCTGGACGTTGGCTAAAAATATGTGAAAAGGAGGACTATACAAGCCAGTGATATGTTTTGAAGTGTAACAGAGTATTCATCCATCTCCGGTTCACTGGCAGAGCGCGCGTTGAAACTCAAGGACCGGCTGATCGGAACAATTCCGGCCCCGCTGCTTGATTGATGCCTATCCCGATTTGGGACATACGCATCAAGTTTGGGAATAGAGATTATTCTGAAGAATACAAGGAATTGAAATTTGTACCAGTGAAGGCCTGTGGCAGCCTGTGGCCAGTGAAACGCCACTGGAGCAAGAAGAAACATAAAGACGCAGATATTTGCAATTATTTGTTTTTTACACACTGGTCCGACCCTTAGATCTGATATTCGGTGATCGGCGCGATGCCCAAATAATGCTGACATGCTTCTATAAGAACCTTGCTTCACCATCTCCACAAAGCCAACCAGCCCCCATAATGTCAGACAGTATTTCTCTGTTCGTCCAGCCCTTTCTTTTCATTTTTTTCCACTGATTTCTCCTCAGTCCCAATGGCCAATACTTGTCTCCACCACCACCGTACTATAGCACGCCACATCTGCCACATAACAGCCATGGCCACTCGGTTTCGGCTCCACAGAGACAGGAAAGTCAGAGAAAGCGTCCAAAATACACCCGCAGCAAGACTGGCTGCATGACTTGTCGTGTAAAAAAAATAAAGGTGCGCAGCTTCTTCCTTGGCGAATTCCCGATTCTGAAGGAAATTGTAGTGCGATGAAGCGAAACCAAACTGTATGCGCTGCACCCATGGTCAAAGAGATGTACGTTTGCTCAGAAACGCGTCTTTCTCCTCCTTGCTCAACGTTGCCTTCAGTGTACGTGGCCGGACAGTGGACCTGCCCGTAAAAAAGTCTCTATCAAAAAGGAATCTTCAGATGGACGTCCTTCAACAGCTGGCTCGTCTCCTGAATCATCTACTCCTCCAACGAGAGACAATTCTCCTCATCGTCGCATGCCTATGGACATCGGTCTGCCTCCGCTAGCTTCTAGGCGTCAAAGGTAATTATTTCTCGCGTCAAACCCTGGTTCTATGTCCAACCATATCCAGCAGTGACCCTTACCTTCAACTTCATCCATTACCTCCACCATCAGAGTCCAATCGCCACTCGATGTAAGTTTCTTACGACAATTTGCTTGTTTATCTGACATGACTATTAGGGAACGTGGATACCCTCACCACCACCATAATTCTTACCATCACAGCCAGCCACCAAGTCCTCCTGATTCTCTGGTTCTCCCTGAAGTTTCTTATCCTCAAAATCGACACCAGCAGCATTATGATTATTCGAACAATTCTCATTCTCGGTCTCGTAACATGCCAGCACAATCTTCAGTAAACCAATGGGCTCCTCCACCATTGATGACACCAGAGCCTTATGTGAGTGGTTTGTTCGATGCTTGCCTGGCGTTTCCTTATCCGACATACGCTTCAGCCTCATTATGACAACCACGGACGGAGCTTAATGGCTCATTCTTCGTCCAATGACCATCATCATCATCACCGATACCAATAAAGAATGTACAAGCCCATAATGGGCTACTCAAATCCCTCCTTTCCTACTTAGCTAGCCTTCATCGCATCGCGCCTCATTGCAATTATTGATACCCCATTCACAGAGACTTTGACATTGTTACAACACTTTACTTATGATTCCTGTATATTTTGAAGCTGCAAAGCTTTAATCGACGATCCTTTTGCTGCACCCAATGGAACACGAACATCTGATCAGGCACATTTTCATTTGAAATTTGTCCTAGCAAAACAAGTCTAGCTGAATTTTTGTGATTTCCAAAAGATAGGCGCCTGGCTGCTTCCGTGATAAATCACATTTTGCGCCAAGCCAGCCAACCGTCATTGGTGACAACGTTAACGCTGGAAGGATCTCACGTACTGGCTGACCAAGAATAGAATCAAGCAAAGGGCCATAGAGTTTCAATCCGTTTCCAGCGACTTCGCTTCCAAGTCGTCCAGAATGCCAGTGATCTTGTCTCCCACGACAGTCGTCCCCCCCGAGTTTCATGGCCAGGTACACCGATAGTTTGGTCAACCTTTACACCGTCTGTCTCATATGTTGACAATCAACCATTTACATCATTGAAGGGCCGATTGAACCTGATTCAGGCTAGTTCAACTGGGAAAAAGCTCGTATGTAGCAGCCTGTACACTGTTACTGGTCGACAGCTGTCTTCGCCTGTATGTAAGACTCAGGAAAGGCTTATATGATCTTTTTTCGTTGAATCTGGTGTTATTTCGGTGCCGATTACGTGCACAGGCGGGTATCCCTGATTAGAGTACCCGAATTTCAAGTCCGAATGGATCAACGCATAACCGCGGCCGAAGAGGTCGGCCTGGGGTCCTTGAGTGCGCTCCTAGAAGTGACTCGACTTGCCAATGGACCGATAGAAAATCTGTGACATGGTTAGGATCCGTTTTTCTCGGATTCCAAGAACAGATCTACCACGCCAATATGTCCAGATTCTCATAAGCCATATGGTCCTAAACAATGCTAACCTAGATTGGAGTCTCTGGTAAACATCATCGGCTCGAGTCGAGACTCGTCGCTTAGCATCAACGATCCATCCATCCAGGGCCTTGCGTGGCGCAATGCTGAAGGACTCTGAACGATCTCAAGAATGATTCTCGTAGTACACGTCAAGCCAAATTTTTTAGGGATACCATTTGGGACTAATATGTAGGACTCTCAGACAACTTGACATCGCCAGCTGATATCAGTTTCGAGTCAACGGCCCGGTCTTCTCGAAAGCCGTGCAATAATCATTCGCATAAGGTTCTATTAGACCGGTTGTGACTTTCAGGTCCATAGAGGTCCTCAAACAGCAGTCCGTAATTTGAGGTTTCAAGAAGGTCATTCGGTAAATTGCGAGAGATTTCCCCATAAGAGCGTTGATTCGTACAAGCAAACGTGATACACATTTACATTCAGATCGGAGCAAAGCCCATTCTTTGTCCTCCGACATCCCAAACAGAGTAGTAATGTTTCAAGAGACTTCCACCAACCAAGTCGAGACCGTCGAAAGCATTGATGAGAGTTTGACACAGCGATGCATTATTGGCAAAAGGACCCACTGACAATTCGCTGCTGGGAATGGTCAAGTTGAAAGGTACTCCAGACTGCGAAGTGAAGCCAATATCAATTACAGCTGGAAGTGTTGGAATCAGACTGCAAGCGATTCCATAGGTGCCAGGCTCGGCTGGGTTCCTCTTGATGTCTGGGGAAATGAGAGCGTACATTGCCTGAAGGAAAAGTTCGTTAGCTGTCAAAGAAAAATAATGATAACAGCATCCTGTACCTCTGTCGTATTAGTTGAAAATAAAATGTTGCTGGTTCCAGAATCAAAAATAACCGTGCGCCTGACGTTGAGGACACTCGTCGTTTTCCCATTGACGGATATACTGGGAGACGACAGCTCCCAAGTGTTTCCAGCCCCGGCATTGGGCGCAAACGTAAGGCTACCTGTTTCCAATCAATAAGTATGTTTCCGAGGACAACAACCAAACTTGCTATTGAATTTCGTGTTATCAATTCCTCCGATGGTCAATTCAGCGTTTCCGATTGCTAGCGGTGTAAGATACATTCCGAAGAGCGCTGGAAATAGGTTAGAAACAGTACACAAGGGATGGTAGGAAACTGACAAGGTAATCCTTGGTTAATCAGGGCAGCAAAGAACCCTTGCGCTCGAGCTCCCATCCCTGAATAACTTTGGTCAGGTGTGTAATGTATAGAGATATCCGCTTCTTACCTTGAATGCCACTGAAGGGATCAATATTGAAAGGTGCCGTTTGGTTCGTGTAGAGAAAAAGGCTGACGTTGGTCGTCTTGAGACCACCGACGATGACAGTATCGCTCCCTCCTCGTAATGTGAGCTTATAGACGTTGGTGGAGGTAACAGGGTCGACACCAACTCCGGTTCCAAAGGTGATAGAGCTTGTAGTGCCACGATCCACGAAAGTACTGCTTCTTGAAGAGTTAAACTGGACCTGGTTGGCGCAGGAGCTGCCGCATAAAGTGCTCGCAAACTCGAGCGTACTGGATCCGGTATCGAAGACGACCTGGATTAATATGAGCCATTGTCTCATTCGAATGACAAGTAAAACTTGCAGTGATATCCTGAGGGGGAGTACCGACAGAAATGTTGCCAAACCACCTGAAAACAATAATCAGGTCACGTCGTAATCTCTTCAACTGAAAAACGCACTGAAGATCTGTACCCTTGAAAAAGTCTGCCAATGGGATGTTTTCTGGAGATAATGCACGGCGCTTGACTGCACCAGGAATTCCTCGACGAGAGTTCAAGGTGATAGTCCGAGGAATAGCTTGCTCGGCAGCAGAAATGCTTGCACCGAGAAGCAGGACAAGTGGCAGAAGCGATAGCATTGGTGGGGAAGCTGAACCCCGGAGCGCCATACCCGCGACATTATATATATGCTTTCGCAATCACAGTCGGCATCAAAAGAAGCTGGGGTGTTGCATTGGAGACATAGCTTTTGCACATGAAGAATCATGGTGCCATGCGGTCGCGTCGCCGATGAAGTTCCATCGCAGTTACAGCTATCCGAACTAGCCAGAGCTGTCATAAAATCTGGTAGAATAAGTTGGAAGCGAGAACTTGAAAAGTTGTCGAAAAGGCCAGCTTTGTATCCAACCTGTCGGATGATTTGTTTCAAGGCGAGAGACTGCGCTGGCAACCTCCCTAAAATCTCCTTTGATCAAATGATCAACTTGTGTGAGACTTCCAAGCTAGATTCCTCGACCTCGACGCGACTTCTCCTGATCCGACTTGGTCTTCGGAGCACCTGATACAATGAATTCTCAGAAGGCAAAGGTAGCCCGAAAATCTGAATGAATTGGAGAACAAAAGAGGAGTATCTCTACGGGAACCTTAGCATCATGTATCCATCGAATCTCGATAATCAACACACCTGGAATTGAATCCATTCACCCTTGATTTCGATGGACAACATGATGGCACAAGTCAAGCGTGGTCGTCGATATCGGATCGAACAAACAAGCCTCTCTTCTGGCTCGCAGTGAAAAGCCTAGTCGGACAAAGGCACAGGGTAAAAGTGAGGGGGTGAACTGGCCGCTGAATTAGGACCGGCTGGAGTAGCATAATGGAGTGGCATGATCCAAAAGTGATTGCGATATGATAAGGACGTTGCGACAACTGTCCACATTCCAACTTGTCTCTTCCGAAATGAATTGAGCTAGAAGGCCCAATATCCCCTGCGTTGAGGCGTCGTCCTGCTGGTTGGCTACGAGAGGAGACTGTGTCTCCGCAGTAGTCTGATGGTCCCGGTGTCCCATATTCCCTGGATCTTCTCAAAATATCATTCTGGTTGGCTGATGCAGTCAAAGTTTCAGGGAATCGTGGTCGACAGTCCTCGACATTTGAATTCGAAAAAATGCAAGACTGTTCCGATAGAGTCTGGGTAATTGACCACCAGCAGTGGAGAAGCCACGGTCTATCAAGGGAAAGTTTTACTAAAGAAAACAAACGGTAAGTGTTGAACCGAGAAACGAATCCACTGACCTACTGTAATGACTTGGTTGTATAGCTCTCGGGCGGCTTCAGCCTTCGAGTCGAAGGTAAACGAGAGACGTGGGATTTCTTCAATACCAAGAAATGAACATGCAGCGATTGTGCAGCGACCACATAGTCGCGGTGAAAATTTGCAGTCGCCGTCATGTGATATTCTGGACGCGTTTTCTTTTCTTCGTCCCAAAAAAGTCTTGTTTGTCCTCGCAGTCGTCAAGTCATAAAACTCTATCTAAACATACTGATGCTTAGCGAGACGTCTGTGTCTGCGTCAAACCCATTCCAAGTCTTCAAGCTTTGATTCATCACGTCGCCCAGATCCAAATCCTCCTCGTTATCCACGAAAATGAGTGGATCGAGCTTGATGAACTTGATCAAGTATTCCTCCATCTCTGTTATATCTCTCTCCATGTCCACCTCTGTTATCGTCGGGGTGGGATCCGTGAAAACCGATGAAGTATCACCCCTCGGTATCACCTCACAGGATTCTGGACCACAGAGCGACGCCTTCCGTTGTTTTTTTCCCACAAGTCTATCCAGCTGCTTCCGCTTCTTGACCATCCAGGATCCCTCTTGAGCAAGTGTCATCCCAAGGAAGGTCTTGCCGGTTCTGGCAGTCAGCTCCTCGAGCGACGCGTGCATATCGACGCCAGCATGAGAAACGACGTCGAGAATTGGAATATGATCCCGTGTATATCGCATACGATGAGCAAAAGAGGCTTGTAACCTGCGAAAAAAAAGAGAATCAGTAACTAGTTATCTCAGTAGATCTGGCTGACTGACCCTGGACCAAGTATGAATTCACCGCCCAACTGCGATATCTCTCCAGCGTTTTTCAGCAGCGGCATTCCCGATTTCACAGCATTCCCGACGACCATACCAACTCCCGATATCATACCATGTCGAATATAGCTTCCACGGGGTCCCGGTTCCAGAGATTTATGGGTCATACCAAGAGCCTGGTATACTGCATGTTCGGGATCCGTGTAAAGAGCAAAAGGCGTTCGGAAGATTTCTGTAGCAACAAGGTCAATATATTTCTCTAAATGACGTGGAAAGACACGTACTTCTATAGGCCTTGATCATCTCAAATGCACCATTACTGCAAAAAGATCAACATTGAGCATGCTAGAATATCGCGTCGACTGACCTGACAATGATAAGATGAAGACCTGAAGCATTGAAAATGGCAGCCGAAAGATTCCTCGAGATGGAAAACATGTAATCTTGACATTGCGGACACCTAATCATGAAGGGTCAATGGAATGAATGTGCCTGAAATGAAAGAACAAACATGAAATGTCGAATGAACAAGACGACTGTTTTCTTCTGCGACCACAAGCTGCCAAAGTTGATACTCTCTCCAGTTTCGGAAGTGACAAACAGTTTGGCGGCATGTCTGAGTTGAACTTTAGTGGGTAGCGCGTATTCGTCAAAGGGTTCAGGTGGTGGTGGTCGAGATAATTCTTCGGCCGTGGGCTCTTCGAAATGAACCCGAGCCGACGCTTTTATATCCGCCGTCTGTATATCCTGATGAGAAGAGCTCTCTACTGCAGCGCTGGTTCTGGGAGAAGATGGATGAGAAGAAGATGAAGCAACAGCGTCGCCTGTTGACTCTTCTGCAGCATAAGCCTTGTATGTGTTCCAGACGCTGTCATCTTCGTCTGAGAGAGTATGGCGATATGAAGAGGCGACTGGAGAATATGGAGCAAGAATTTTAGGAGTAACGGTCTCGTCATACTCGAGTTCAAGTATTGGAGGTGGAGAAGGCGATCGCGGCGTCACAGGATAAGGAGACGAAATGCTGGTCAACATGGAACTCCGTTTGCTGGCAGCCAAACTCGCTGAGCTCCGTAAGAAAGCAGGAATTAAGATACTCGGTCGCTTCTTTTTCCGAAGTAGCGCTGACTCTGGCGAGATAGAGTTTTTGAGTTGACGGGGGAACGTTCGAGCTTTCCCTTCATTCGGCGACGATTGTGAAAGGTCTGTGAGACTGGCAAGCTGAAGAGGATGAACTCTGTCTGCGACGGACATCATCGGAGCGAAAGCCTTGCTGGGGACTGTCTGAGCCCTTGGCCGTACGACGATAATCGGCTTTTGAACCAGCTCCGGTTCAGGTTCAGGTTCAGAGTCGTCGACTATAGATTCCGGTAAACTATAGAAAGAAGCATTCTGCGCGAGAAGAAACTCTGCTGGATCGTAGTCGGGGACTGGTTTTCGTCGTACGCGACAGCGAGGAATGTCAGAGCTTTGGATGGAATTATTAGGCGACATAATGTAAGGGTAGTCTGTGGAGATAGCGGTGGTGAGAAAGAGAGGACCAGTGAGACTTTGGATCGCACCGATTGGGCTGGCACGTTCGAACCTCCTATAAAAGGCAAACATGAAGACCGCTGTCGTCCAATTCGGTCTGCTGAGGCATGCAGTTAGCCCGCTATATCAAGTTTTAGTCCAGGACTCCCATTCAAGAACTTTTCGGTCGCGGTGGTCCAACCGAGCAAGCAAGGGTGAAATAATTTCGGCATGAAAACGCGCCCGAGCGTGATCTGTCTAGACTCGGACCAGTCGGGTTCTTGACTACGTCATGATCGACTGTCATAAATTTGCGGTTTGCTGGAGCGGCTGGTTCGAGTCTAGATCTGTCGACGTCAGTCATGGGCGCGACAAGATTGATATCGGAGGCTGAATTTCTATATCTAGCCGACAAGAGCTTTCGATTAATCCAACAACCACGATGGGTACCTTCATTCCTCCCTTCATTCGATGCTTGCTTACTTTTCCCACTAGCTTCAGGCGAACAACTCAACTTTAACCAACCTCATGCCCCGGCTGAGAATGCCATTGCCGCATTCAACCAAGCCCTACCAAAAATCAAGGCTGAGATCGTCAAGTCCCGCCACGATTGGGACAAGCATGAACCTAGGTTGGTATTCACACATTCCCCCATATTGTACTGAACCATCGGCCAGAATGTGGGCTAGAGCGCACGGAATCTCAGACCATGATCTCGTCAACTTCACCATCGAGGTTCGTCGAACATGGGCTGCAGCGCTCACACTGACTCTTGCCAGGACGACCTTGTCCTCGTTTCCAGTGCCAGTACGACATACGGCACTATAATTCTAGGCAAGATTCGTCTCCCCGCCGTCGACGACACTGTCGGCAAAGGCTTCGTCCATGTCAGGTATGTCTTATTCTCTAAGAGCCGAGCATCTTCCAGACTCGTCCTAGAATCCACGATCCCCCAAATCGAGTCAGTAGCGCCCGTTTTGTCGCTCCACCGCCGCTGATTTCCGTCTAGGGCACTGAAGACGTCACTTTCCACTCTCTCTTCACCGATGAAGGCCACAAGGTAAATGTTTGAGCTCTGTTGCTGGATTTATACTGAGTTAAAATCATTAGGATGCTGATGGTCATCCTCAGACCTGGGTCGCTATTCAGACAGAGGACAAGCCACTCGAGTTCTTCAATGAGTAAAGAAAGTAAATTGTTCAGAAATAAAGCATCTATGTATGATACAACAAGTTATTGACCCCAAACCACAACTCTATTCGTGAAATGCTAGTCAGTGAACACCACATTACATATGGATATTGGTACAGGGTGCGCAGCTGGACAAGAAGGAAGGCATATCCTGGTCCGTGAACAAGGGAGCCGCATATACGTTGAGAAAACTGCATAGGTGTCGCTGGCTGTAAAATGTGGGTTGAGGTACATATTTTTGAAGGAAAAGAAAACAGAAGAGTAGGAAAGAAAAGGAGTGAGATATATACTACATAACCGTAACTGGAGCAATAACATTAACAGAATTCGTGAAAGAAACGCTAACCCCAAAAGGATTCGGTGTTCCATATACCGCCGCCGCCGCCGCGGTCGATTCCCGCTGAATACTTGGACGCCAGGTATTCTTGGCCAATATCAAACCTCTGTATCTGCGTGTCTTGCGACCGTGAGATCATTTGAGGATTGTGCCCGAAGGGAATTGCACCGGAGGCCTTGACCGCCCTAGGTCCACCGAATTGGCGATATAGACTGTTGGAACAATGCTTCTTCAGCGTTTGAGCGCTGTGAGGTGATTCCAACCAGGTTTCCGATTCGACGGGAGCGCCCATGTTGACACCGAACATTCCATCATCCGAGAAGCTCGACATTTGTATCGTTCGATCTCCACCCGAAGACGAATCGCTCGACGACGGCGAATAGGTGAGACTTGGACATGGACTGAAGGCCACCGGCGGATATGGATTGATGACTTCGGTCGGAGGACATTCATCGTCGTCACTGTAGCTAGAATACTAGAAAAATGTGAGAGTTTACCGTCAGTAATCATGTCGAAATCCGGCAAGTATAACTCTCTAACCTCAGTGTGAACACTAGGCATCATCGAGAGCGACTGCAGTCCAGGGGAAATTCCCATGGAAGAATCCAAATTCGAAGTCGAAGGCGGCCATTGGCCACCTTGAGGTATTGAAGGTAATGTCGAGGACCTTCGTAGATTGTTGAAATTGTTGAGGCTGCTAGAGTTGACCGAAATCGGATCTTCTGATCTGACCAGGAATCCAGACTTGGTTGGAGTTCGCAAATTGCTTTCACTTTGACAGCGAGAGAGCGATCGTGATATTAATGGAGGTGCTGCGGTCGTCGAAGCCTGGGCCATTGGAGGTTTGGTTTTGCCAACCCAAAGCCTCCAATCGAGGGCGTCTCCAAATGCTCTTTCGCATCTGCCGATTTCCCGTGCTGGGAGTCCCGACAGCTTTGCCCAAGCGCGATTGGAATAGCACTTGTCTTGAGAAAATTTGGAAGCAAGAATGAGAGAAGCAAGGAAGGCTCGACGAGGGCAGAGCAGAGGCGAAGGAAGAGACGGAAGAGGGGCCGTGGGCGGCTTTGGTCTCTTGAACTCCGCTTCATCAACTGGAGTCGGCTGGTAATCGAAATCAGAGATTCTGACGGTGTCGAGGGCGATTTCATCACAATCTTCGCTGAGCGAAAGCAGAGCATCCTGCTCAATCTCGGCGGCGGTGGCGACGGTAATTCTGCTGGTGATGTCAGGTTCAGCTCGCGAACCTTGTCCGGTTTTTTCTTGCTGCACGAGCTCTGGAACTCTTGACCTTATGGCCTCGAGATAACACAAAGCGGTTTGTAGGACGCATCCGGAAGTTCGCGAGCGTCTAAGGACCTCGTGAACGAAACCCTTGATCGGCACCAGATTGCTCTGTGAACCAAACATGCAGCTGGATTCGATGGAAGCTGTAGAAGCTGCTGCTTCTGTGGAATGATGGTTGGTATTTGGAGATATGGGGGAAGGAAGTTGGGTATTTCTACCCATTGGAGCCGTAAGCAGCTGGGCGGAGAGTTCATTCTTCATCAGTCCACCTCCAACTGAAGGCAGAACTGAGAGAAAAACAGTGGGAATATCTTGTGGACGCCATATTTCGCATAAACATTTGACAGCTTGGTCTGGATAAGGACAATTAGCAGAAATTTGAGCGCGATAATGAAAGAACAACTTGCCAACTAAACCTAGAGCATATTTGTTATTCTTTGAAGAATCTTTAGATGGGGTTGGAGTCGGTTTACTATCAAATGATGATGCGGGCGTAGAATAAGCGGAAACTGGTGATACAGAGGATGGGGTATTCAGATAATTTGTTTGAGGGGAGCGTGAAGAAATAGATGATGCTGTTAATGGACTGGATGCTGATGATGGAAGAGAGTTGTAAGGCTGCCATCTGACTCTGGCGCTGGTTCGAGTGGCGCCTCCAGGTGCCCTGTGAGCGAGAGAGTGAAGACCAGAGTGCATGTTGTTAAAAAATAGAGTTGGGAATGATGAGTTGGGTTGAAATCTGGGTTTAAGGCTACAAGTTAAAGGGATTTAGGGTACGCATCGGGTACGACCGCTGAATTACTAGAGTAAGTGGAGGAAATCGAGTCGGAGAAAGCAGCCATGATTATATCGAGTTGGGTTAACGAATACGGGCATGGGTAAACCATGACTGGGGTCATTGTGACTGTGAAGTCAGTTCCGGAGCCCAAGTCAGTCGACTAGGACGTCCGAAGGTTTCAAGGTCGAGTCAAGAGACTTGGCCTTGAGCGAATGCTGAGTGCTGTTAGAGGTGGTGGTCGAGGGAGCTTGGTGGGTTTACTTCTGGTGCGATTTTAACGAGAAGAGGCAGTTCGATGGAGTCAGTACAGTTGGTGGCTGTTTGGTCATCGTGACTCACCGGCACAGCCGCCGGACCCACGCCGATGTCCCAATTAGCTCCGACCCGTGACATCCCCTCTAGACTCTGACGGCTTCTGACGGATTGCCTCGACGTCGCGGCGACACTGTTCGAGACGGTTTCATACTCGAGCCAGGTCCTGGACATCCTGGACCTTCATCTAGCTAAGGCTAGTTCCGTCCATCACCCTTCATCACCGAGGAATAAGTACCATCTGTCACTAGAAAATTTTCCATCTTGTTTGGAACACCACAACATTTCTGACGCGACGGGAATCCACGCCACTGATTCTCATATGTCTGTGACTTTGCATTGCAGTGAATTCTCAGACTTTGGCCGAATATGCCTTGATCTCGCAGTCCGGAACAGCATTTTGCTTCCGTTCGTCGATCCCCCATGCATGTTCCGACAGCGCGTGGATTCACTGCCACGATAATTATTTCCCTCGACTGCGCTATTATGACCAGAATCAAGTCAGCTACTAGATCATTATGATTCGTGGGATGGTCGCATCTCGCATCTATATTCGGCCTGGCGACAACAAACTGACTCCCCGTCGGCAAGTTCGGACATCCATCGGGATCAACTCCGATGAATCATTTCTCACAGTCATCCTTGATCAGCCTTGATTCAACGTGTTTTCCAGATCGGCCATAGCAAGTTCCAGCACAGTTCAGCTCCCGATGATCCGCAAAACAGGTCTTTGGAGCATCGCACCATCTCGACAGCATTTTTCATGCGGCTCTACAGCAGATTTTCGTCGAGGAGTCAGTTCGCAGCCTTAAGACCATTCGGTCTGATCCAGCCTTGGAGAACTCGACATCTCTTGGCCACTGGCCTCCACCGGCTCATCTTATTGTCGCGGTCCCGCCGCGAACCAAAAATCAAAACCCAGTCTCGGTGCCGTCCTCCCCGACTCCTTCGGTCGCTTTTCAAAGCCATGGTGTCCATCAAGTTGTGTTCTCTGGTAAATCACTTTATACACCTTTGATTCTTCAAGTTGTTTCATGTCTAGTGAAAGTCTAGGGACTTGACCAAAAGTTTTGATTCAACCCTATACCAGCTCATGCTGTTATCTCTTCTATATGGCTTCAGTGCCTTGCTCACCGTTTCAACTTCTTCATTCCTTCCTTCCTTGGTCGTCAAACCGACTAGCCCGACCATTTTGCCAGCTAGAACTTCCGGATCGCAAAGGCGGGAACACGTGCAGATATGTTGTCAAGAAAGGAGTTCCTTGGCGCGGAGACACTGAGGCCGTGTCAGGCACTTATTTCGCTTTCCCCTCATCCTCTCAACTATTATGAAAGTCGTCTCTCTGGTGCTGGCCACTCTCTGGGCCTCCAATATCGCTGTTGCAGGAAGATCTCGCGGTTTTGAAGCTCTGGCGAGACATGCTCGGGTTTCACGTTTGCCCGCTGGCGAGGTTTCTATCGTGAAACGGACCCGATGCAAAGCAAAGACAACTGCGGTTTGTTTGACTTCAATGGATTGTCCCTTCATTGATGCCTTTCCAGAAGAAGGTAGTGACCACTGGGAAATCATCCAATAGCACCTCCTCGTTGACCAAGACTGCCTCCAAATCTTCAACTTACAAGGCTACGACCTCGAAATCGAAATCAGGCTCATCCAGTGGAGTAATCAATGTCAAGTCTTCGTGTGGAAATATCGGTGCAACCAGTGAGTACTTGTTTAAACAGACATGACGCCACCGATTGACAATGGCGGCTCAGAGAAATCAACTGCCACTTCCGGTCCAAATGGAAGCCTCGGATGGTTGAACTGTGGAATCGATGGCTCAGGATGGAAACCCCCCTATATTTCGGTCAACGATATCATCGCTGTCGACTTAGACGACGCTTTAAAGGATCCCAAGAGCCCTTATAAGCAATGCAGTGAATATGTCTGGATATTCATCAAGTACGGTCATGCCAATGGCATCCCACCCATCCTGCTGGCCGCTTTTGCCCTTCAAGAGAGCTCCTGTCGACCTGAAACGGTTGGTGGAGGAGGTGAACAAGGAATCATGCAAATCAGCAAGGTAACTGACTTACACGGAAGATATTGGATAAGCTCATCTTATTATCCCACCAGGATAAGTGTGGCGGCGCACCTGGAGGCAACTGTCGCGATCCAGTGAGTCTTTGAATCGAACCACGGTCTTTGAACTAAACTTGGGTAGGAATTCAACATCAGGACGGCGGCAAAGTACTTCAAGGGTCAGCTCGAAGGCTTTGGGAACAATATCGTCGAGGCCATCGGTAGCTACAACGGATGGCGAAGCGGTTTGACCTATGTGAATCAAGCTTTCATTCGCCCTCTGTTGCTTTCCTGAGATTCTCTTACAGGCACAAGCGACTGCGGCCAGACATACAAGTTGCTGTCGGTGCCAGAACAACCTCGATTAGTATGTGCTTTTCAAGTCAAGAAAGCTGCAATTCATTGACGCCTGTAGCATTCATCAATTCCTTAACGGCTGGCTTCAGAATGTAGACGCATACAGTTCCAAGTTGGGCAAATATTTCAACCTCAACGTGTGCGGCGGCGACGATAGCTGAATGACTTATCTCTCTCTTTCTCCCTTTCGACTCTCAAGTGTCCAGTACACCTTGCTTTCACTCTTTTTCAATCACATCATATCGAATTTCTTGTCGGATTACCCTAGTACCTAGGCTAGGTTCACTGTATTTTAAGTAGCAAGGCTACTACCATGTATATTTTCATTAGGCCTGTGGCCTTTTTACTCTACAACAATGAATCCTTATCAGATTTAAGCGTGACTCGATCAAAATAGGTTTTTTAACATTGGACAGCCATCATGAGCCAGGCCGCGTCTTCAGAACCTTCATCTCCTACCAGCTCAGCTTCTACATTACCTTCGTCAGTCCCATCTCCTGAACTCGGGTCGCTGAGTCTTCATTCGGCGCCAGTTTCTGATGCCGACAAAGCTGAAGCTGCGAAGCTAAAGGCGGCAGCCAACAAAGCTTTCTCTGGCAAGTACTCCTGCGATGTCTATATTCCAGCTGGTAAATAACCCTATGTAGCCCACGATTTCCCCACTGCCGCTCGATTATATTCAGAGGCACTGGAGAAGAATCCATTGGAACCGACCGTGTGGTGCAACCGCGCGTTCACCAGGATAAAGCTGGAAGAGTTTGGATATGCTCTGACGGACGCTAGTAAGTCCAGTTTAAACTGTCCAGTTATGAAGTTCTCATTGTTCACAGCCGAGGCTATAAAGCTGGATCCTAAATATGTCAAGGCATACTATCGGTTCGTGAATTGGCTTCAGGTTTATCGTTACAACGCTCATGATGCCCTAGTCGTGCCACCTGCTATCTTCAAATACTGAAACCCCAGTCGGCCATTGCGGATTTCAAGAAGATAATACAGTTGGAACCAAAGAATGAGACTGTCCGTGCACAATTGACCACGACACAGAAGCTCATACGGAAGATTGAATTCGAGAAGGTGAAAACGGATAATCTCCTGCGAAATTCATTCTCATATTGTCCATTCAGGCCATCGAAACAGAGGGCGAAGCGAATCCTGTAGATCGGTGTCGGGAGATGATTGTCGGAGGTGCGCTACCAGCTTTCTGTCCAATTACGGCCGTACTGATGCTCTATAAAGGTGAATGCATTATGGACTCGGCCTATGCTGGACCAAAACTGCAGCAAAACGAGGATGGCACCTATAGCATTACGCACGGATTCGTCACGGAGATGATGAAATGGTTCAAGGATGGCAAAACTCTTCCCAAGAGATACGTCTGGGAGATTATCCTAGGAGCTTTCGCTTTGTTCGAAGCCGAAAAGAGCATGGTGGATGTCAAAATCGAGGACGGCGTAACTGTCGATGTTATTGGTGATGTTCATGTCGGTTATTCCTGGAGAGCTGAAAATATCCATCTGACGCGCTTCCAGGGCCAGTATTATGATATGCTTCATTTGTTTTCGTTGACGGGCGAGCCGTCCGAAAAGCACTACCTATTAATGAACGGTGACCTTGTTGATCGAGGCTCTTGGTCGATAGAGGTCATTCTGACCGCGTTTGCCTTCAAATGTGCGTAATCTGACCCTCGCTCGGAGGATCTCGACCCTTGACCGACCGACTTTGAACAGGGCTGTATCCCAAGTACATGTTCATCAACCGGGGCAATCATGAAGCAAAAGACATGAATCGCAATTACGGTTTTGAGAGCGAAGCCAAAGAGAAACACGGAGAACAAACATACAAGGTCTGTCACGTTGATTTTGGCAGCGCTCTGGATCTAATCTTTTCTCAGCTTTTCGCTCATGTGTTCACAGCACGTATGTCTTGAATCAGCTAGTCGAAAGCAAATACTGACGATGATCTCAAGTGCCACTGGCAACTCTTATTAGCGCCACGAAGACACCTGTCAAGGATGACCAACCTCAGCCTATTCTTTTCGATGGTTTCAAGAGGTTTTTCGTGGTACATGGCGGTCTCTTCAGCGAGGACGACGTGACATTAGATAAAATTCGGAATATCCAGCGGATCGGACGCCAGCCTGACCAGCAGTCTGGCTTGATGTGTACGTTCATTCCTACTTTCAATTTAATTCACGAAATTGACCCGTTCGTTGATTAGGCGAGGTACTGGCTCAACGTACATCTTTGGATTCATCTGACTGTCAATAGCTATTATGGACAGATCCCCAACGGTTACCAGGTCGCGGACCCAGTAAACGAGTCAGTATAGTCACCTCCAATTGCCGAGATTGTTTTCATCAGCTCTGCAGGGTGTTGGTATTGCCTTCGGACCGGACGTGACGCGACGCTGGTGCAACCTCAACTCTATCACTGGAATCATCCGCAGTCATGAAGTCCGCCAAGGTTCGTCACTTTCGTCAATCAGACCTCGCAAAAGCTCATCATTTTTCTGCAGACGGTTATGAAATTGAACGTTCGTATGCTCGTGGAATCAATTAGTTCAAAATTGACATTAATTACAGATGACGGGCTCTGTACCACTGTTTTCAGTGCTCCGAATTACGTTGACCGTATGAGTTTTTCTCTCTTTGATATTTGCTGTTCTGATCTTTTCCATGAAATAGAGGGTGGAAACAAGGGCGCCTTTGTATGTCCTCCCCTTTGGAACCAGCTACATGCTTCTGACATTTTCAAACAGATCAGGATTGATTCTGCCGGAACCAGAAAATACACTCAGTATGAAGCGGTTCCACATCCAGCATTGAAACCCATGGCGTACATGAAGAACCCTCTGAGCAACCTCATGATGGGAATGTAGACACATGTATGTGGATTTCAATGGACGTAGCAAGACACTGTTTGTTTCAAGTCTATGGACGCCGCAATTGCTGTAAGAGCATTCATATCTACGAGTGCATACGACCAATGATTGTGGTGAACCTGGAAAGCTTTGTCTGAGGAATCTACCAAGCTCAGTAAAAGAAAGCTCTTGCCATAGCGAGCCAAGGTGCGAGAAAAGACTCCGAAGATGAGGTGGACCTGGAAATAGATGTCAGGCTAAGACTCACCGGTGCAAAGTTATCCACCATAACCCAGGCTCTAGCCTACAAAGCGATCAGAACCAAGAAACTGAACAGAACCACGAAAACCTTCCGGAAGAAAATAGAAAGACGAGAAACGATCCGGAATTTAGAGACCACTCGCTACGCCGCTGAAGAGCTTTCAAGTAGTCTACCATCAGACCAGAAAATCTGGAGGGCCACCAGGCATCAAGACCTAACGAGGCAAACAAGATATTTCCATTGGATGGCTATGCACAACGCGTATAAAATCGGCGAATACTGGACACGAATGAAAGACCCTGAGGCCAGAGAGAGAGGAATATGTCAGTCCTGCTTCATCCTGGAGGACATGGAACATATACTGACCAGGTGTAAGTGCGCCGGTCAACAAGAAGTCTGGGACCTCGCGAAATCGTAAACATGGCTCAAGAAGAGAGGCACCAAGTGGAGGAAACCCAATTTCGGCACCATACTTGCCGGCATCCTGGCTAACGTACAATCCCGACGAGGAAAAAGGAGACCTGGAGCAACAAGGTTATTCATAATCTTGATATCCGAAGCAGCGCACCTAATCTGGAAACTAAGAAATGAACGAACGATCCCAGATGCCCAAGGCAGGACCCAGCCAGAAGCATCTACAAAAGAGATAGAGGACAGATTTTTCAAGGCTCTAGATAGACGTCTAACCTATGACATAGCGCGTACGAACAAGGCCAGACTTGGCCGCCGTGCCCTATCTAAATCTTCCGTGCTGGGGACATATGGAATGGCGTCCTGGAAAACGACGCGAATCTCCCTGCGGATTGGACAGGTGAGAACGAGGTTTTAGTGGGTAGGTCTGGCATATCGGATCCAGATTCCAGAAGTCGTATGGAAAAGGAGGAGGCAGGTGAGGAGGATGAGCGGAGCCCTATGGTCTGTGGTTCATGGTTAGTATAGGTCAAGGTTATGGGCAGGCTCCTAAAACCAACCCCCGATACGGTGTGACGCCAACGATACGAGGGAATTGAGGTCAAAAGAGATTAAAAATCAAAAAGGAAATATATCACATGATTCTTTGATGGACCAATCGGATTTTTCTGAACGTTTTGTTGGGTACACCATATGGGGGCTGGCAAAATGTTCCCGGCATCAAAATCGGCAACCGCTCGGAGCTTGAAATCTGTTTGCTTCCCACCAGGTGACCATACTCCTGGTCGCGTCCACAGCGCCGTCGAGGCCGCGCTCCTTTTGCTTATTCTATTATTCTCTTAATAATTCACCTTCTTTTTGGTCTCTCTTCTCCATGGAAGCCCCAGAACCTGCAGTAAATGCTTCAGAGCCTGCTGCCACCTGGACCATACCAAGAAATCTGAGAGTAGCGAGACAAAAAAGTCGGCTGCAGTTGCACTGTTTTCATGTAGCTTCTGAATAATAGCCTTGAGCTGGGCCGTCGTAAGCCGCATGATGGAGGGAGCAGAAGCTTATCATCCCGACAGAGCGCGGGCGCGTCAATTATCGATGGAATTTCAAACTCCGAGCGGCTGCCGAACTTTGATCCGGGAACATTTTGCCAGCCCCCATAGGATGGTAACACTGTCTGCGTTCGTATTGATTTGATTGGCTGGATACATGTGACATATATCCTTTTGGGAAAATTCTGATTATTCTTTATTTCTCTGAACTTACATCCCTCTTTCCGTTACCATCCTATCGGGGGATGGTTTTAGGAGCCTGGGTTATGGGGCACTATCATTCGCGCCAGTCAGTCCCCATAGGGCGTATCAGGTGACGACTTCCTAATATGGGTTGTGGGAATCATCGAAAGCCATAAAAGCCCGGCCGAAATTTTTTCTCAACTTGATCACTTGCCTTCTATCCACTGCTCTCTCCAAGTTTCGATGGAGCGCGCAGGGGAAAGAATGCATAGATTATTTTCTGTCGACCGACCTATATTCTCGCTGGGATTCTTTCTTGAACAGCGTCGTTCGGGCCTTCTGTACATCCTTAATGGACCAGCTTTTTTTGCCAACCAGATACTTTGCTTCAAGGCTTCCTATATCTTCCCTCCACCCATTTCCTTCATTAACCAGCGAGTATGCGAGGCGACAATTCCAGGACAAACGGGTGAATCCCCCGAAGCTACACGATCCACGAGCCTTGACATTGTCAATGACAGATAAATAGAATATTAATTTCCAGAGCTCAAGGTCCACAATCTACTCTAATCGTCTTCATTTTCCCTCATTCCAATACATGAATATCGTCATTAATACTGTTGGTGTCGTGGCACTGGAGCCGCGACTTGAGGATAAGCTTGAGCAATCATCTGCGACCACACGTCAGCCAAAAGGAACCATTGCAGATAAACAACACGGGACTTACAGCGAACAAGGCAGGCGCTCTGACTGCAAGAACTTGAGGGTCTTCACCCAATCCCACAAAGATTGTCGACACGCCGGCATTTATTGCAGAAGACAATGTCAGAGCTAGAAAAGCGAAGTAAGCATTCAAAGAGCCGACGTGAGGGAAAGACATACAGCATTGCAAGCCAATTAAGAATGCAAATAGTAGAACTGGTGCAGTGTACTGACCGGACGCATTGTATGCCGGGTTGGTAACTATACACAAAATCAGTTTCCAACTGACAACTTCCGTAGCAAACTCACAGCGAAGATACAAATACGAGAACAAGGAGGACAACAGTCCAACTATGTATCCACCCCAGCTGGAAAATTCTGTCAAGTTCAAGCTAAAAAGCGCCCATTGGTCACTCACATTAGCGCTGGAAAGATCTTGTTAAAATCAATCTACAGTAATCTAAAGATCACTCACTCATGCCCACAAGACTGTCGTTCACGACGGCATCTATTCCACGGTCCTTGAAGAGACGCCAGGTGTCCTTGGCAGCCGGAATATAGGCTTTACCATATAAAGCTGAAATCAAGATGAGAAAAAACATCAACTGCCAAGAATGAATCACAAACCAATCTCGATGTAGGCATATCTGAATATCATCTGTCAGTCGATGAAGGAAATGTATTGTAACCAAGACTAACCTGTTGAAGTACTCTACCATGCTTTCGATGATCCCAACAAAACAGGCAGCACAACATGCCAAACATGCTTCCACGGCTGTAAAACGACTGTAAGTGTCGCCCATCAAGATCAAGAAGAGAAGACCGACGATGTCCATCGGCATTTGCACTGTTTTGGGCAGCATTCAGCAACATCTTCAGTATCTCCAGAAGCGTGACAATCAGTGAACCAAAGGCAATGCTGCCAAGAGAAAGTGTTGACGCCCGACCAAAAGCAGATATAGTAGGATGGTTGGGCTGTGTGATGGATTTCTTAGTTACCCAGCATTGAGTAGCAATAGATATCACCGACCATCTCTCCCATGTCTTTCGGACCAAAATAATACCAAGCTCCGTAAGGTCCCCCGGCGAGGGTGGCCAGGGCAACATTTCCTATAACCTGAGAGGTCCAGAGGAAGGAAAAGGTAGCGTAAAAGATGAGTCCTGCGACTTTGCCAGAAGAACAAGTCGTCGTATCACAGGCTATAAAAAGGAATCATCAGTTGCGCAGCGCAAGAAAGGATCCAACGTACATGGATTCCCTGGAGTCCATTTGGTATATGTGGCGATAGCAGTAAACGTGAACAGCACTGCGAGACCTGCCTGCAGGAACAGCGCAGTGAAGGCTACAACGTAAACGCTGATATGGTGCTTCGATACGTCTAATACGACCTGAAGCAGAAGTGACGCGAGTGGAATTCTGGATCTGAAGCCAAAGTAGGATATGACTGAGAAGATGGCGATTAAGGTGAAGATGAGAGCTCCAGAGTAATATTTCGTGATCCAGTAGTAGACACAAATCCCACTGGAGATATGAGACTTGAACCTCGGATGAAGAAGTGACCCACATGTTCAGCAATATTGAAAGGACGAGCGTGACGTGCATGATGGCCTTTGTGAATGCCCTAACCAAGATCAAATAAACTGCCGACAGCAGAAGCGAGGCCGCAGTGACCAGGAGAAGAAGGTATACAGTGCTCCTGAGATATCATGAGATCGGTAATTTGAGCATGGAAAGTGACCTTGCCTGTTCAAGGTAACCGAGTTTCCAGTGCTGTCCTTGCCCAGGCCGCCACCAAGACCTCCACCGGTCACAAACGATGCGATAGTGATTCCGGCCAGGGCACAGAAACCGAGGAACTAAGTAGTATTGTTAGCATGGCTTGCGAGCATGATGAACAGGGCCGTATACCTGCAGCACAAACAGAACCAAAAAGACAGGGTCGTTAATCTTTTTCTTGGGCTTAAATCGGTCGCCTTCGAACGGGTCATTCTTGTAGTCGTTTCCTGCTATTGTCGTTCAGAAATCAGTCGGGACCAAGATGGCCAAGAGGAGACTGACTGTTGTATAGAGGCTGCTGTTGTTCTTGCGGGGGCATGTAATTTGAACCGCCATAGGCAGGTGTTGGACCAGGATACGGGGGTCCAGCAGGAGGATAAAACTGTTGCTGAGGCGCGCCACCCCATTGCGGATTTTGTTGATTGTGCTGCCACTGGGACATTTAGAAAAAAAAATCAATGGTTATGGTTCGAGAAGAGGGTCAACCTGTCAAGGCCTAATTCAGCCTTGCATCCTCGATCATTACGGGTGTCCGGGGCTGCCGGGCTGCGTGCTCAGACTCAAGCCTGTGCTGTTATGGAATGGAAAGACAAGTTCAGGTTGGTAGTATAAGCTAGTTTACAGACTTTTCGAATGCTATAGTGTATGGAAGCCCAGGAGAGAAAGTTATGCTGTTTTGGGCATCGAATGCTTGAATCGGACAACCAGCACGGTCACATTATCCGTGGTGTGATGAGAAAGAGCAAACTTGAGCAGTTTCTGGCTAGCGACCTGAGCGTCGTCGATTTCGCGAATCAAGTCGACAGCAGCTTGGTCATTGATCACGTCCCAGAGCTGGCAAAGAGTCAGTCAATGTCATTTCCAAGACAGGAAGAATCTCACCCCATCGCAAGCCAAGATCAAATATTCATCCTCGTCGCAGAGTTCGGTTTCTGTCGTATAAGGAGAACCGACGACGAATTCCTTCATGGATGAATCTCCCAAGCTCCGAGTTACAGCTAAAACTCCATTTACTCTGCCGCTCATGACGAAGCCTCCGGCATCTGTTATGCGTTTCGCCTCCTGCTTGTCAGAGCCCTTGTGGTCATAGGTTAAGCGGACAGCTTTTCCAGCGCGACATAAAACACCACGAGCATCACCAGCATTAGCAGAATAGAGGACACGTCTCGCGGTCGCTGGAGGAGTCTGTATTTTCGGCACTTGGGCCAGCGACTCTGCGGTATAGAGAACAGGGGATGCTTTTGGTGTCCGGGAATTCTTTGGAGAAAGCTTCCCGCTTCCTAAACTCTGTAACGCTTTCTTGATCCGACTCCGAGACGACTTCTTTTTCGGCGCTGCAAAATCTTCCCCGGATGCATTGCCAGCGCTCTCACCGCCGCTCTCAGCTGGACTGGGTTGGTCATCTGCCTCGGGAGAAACAGGGGAATCGGAAGAAGAAAGAAATGGCTGTTGACCATCGGCGTCCTCAATCCGAAGGAATGCGGTGACTGCTGTGCATCCAGAATGGATCTTGCCATCGGATTCTTCGCACATTTTAGAGAGACTGACATCGACAGTGTGGAAAGTGTGATTGAGGATATCTGGGATCTGTAGATCTGAATTCAAGTGAAGAGTGTCGAGAAGATACTGGATAGTAGAACCATTAAAATGAACTTGAAATGAAACGGGTGCACTGACCTCATGGAAATGAGCTCCACACCATTCGGCAGCATGTTTTCCAGCATGGCCGTCGAATACTGCAAAGAAACCCTGGCCACGAACACTGTCGAAATCTACAACGAACGAGTGAGCATCTTCCATAGTGCGTCGGCTTCCTTTATCTTCAGAAATTCCGACTTGGAATGAGGAATTCTTGGCTGCATGACGGTTCAGAATCTGTGGATTGTCATTCGGGAGTGGCTGAGGAAATTGTGAAATACTCACTCCGAAGGTATCTACGTCAACGGTCGTGATAGACTTTGAACGAGCATTCGGAGAATCGGAGAATCGAGAGGATGGCATGTCGGTTAGAGAGGAAAAATTGTCAAGTCGTCTGTGGCGGTTGAACGTTGAGAATCAAAAAGGTAAATGACGACGAACAAGGGTGCAACAATTGGATTTTCCGGGGCTGAGTGAGATGAGTAATGGCTCGATACAATGGCAGTGCGCGCCGTTTGCCGACCTACCGGAATCATCGCTGTTGGTTACGAGTTCAGGCATAGTAGTAGGAACAAAGAGATATCTGGGGTCGATGACGCTGCAGCAAGGCGGTTAAATCATCATCACACATAAGTCCCGAGGCCCGAAAAGGAAAAAGGCATGGTGGCCAGTAAAACAATTAAAAGCAGTGCAATAATGAAGCTGGACAATAGGCACGATAATATGACTCCAGTCTGAGACTGGCATTCGTTGACTCGACAGCCAACCATCATATAGATGTAGCGGATCTCTCGGCTCCTTGATTTTTGGAAAAAGTCGAAACAGTCACGTTCGATTGCTCTCTGTTTCAACCAGTGCATGTCTCAGCAAGCACCAGCAAAACCTTCACTCACGGGGGTCAGAATCAAAGCAAGAAAAGGTGCTGTAAAAGCTCAAGCAAAGCACGAACCGGCAGGTCAGTAATCTAATCGAAATTATCTGTTATATCGCTCAGCATCGCGTCCAAACAGTCTTCAGAGATCAGCTCTACAAGCACTTGGAAGCAATCCCAGAAGGAGACTTTGATTCATTCGCTACAAAACTAGTCCAAGCCGGGTCGACTCTTGAATTCCTCAAATATGCAGATACGCTCTTCGAAATTATCCTTGTCGGAGGTCTCATCCAGCCTGGAGGCAGCTACGTCGACGACGGTGCTCCTGTATCCCCTTTCACCATATTCAGTGCCAAGGAACCGGCAGATGTCAACGACATGAAGAAATATATCGAAGTTCTCAATAAACTTATCAGGAGGTACAGATTTTCTCATTGACTGCTCAAAAGGCTGACTTGGTTCCAGATACAAGTACCTCCAGAAACCATTGGAAGAATCTGCCTTGCCAGGAATTCTGCAATATATCCATCGCTGGTCCGCCCACCAGAAAGATAAGCTCGCCATGGCCACCGGCCTCTTGCTCTCGCAAGGCCTTATTGGTGCAGGCTGTCTTCAGGCACTGACCAAGGATCACTTGATCAAAAATGGTGAGCGAAAATCATCTATCTCTTGTCTTCCCTCAATGACCACCTCCAGACGTCTCCATCTCCGTCGTGACATTGATATTCCGCACCGTCCTTGTGGATCAATCCATCGACCAGCTCTCAGCTGCTCTCAAAAAGGGCGGCATCAAAGATCTCCTGCCATTTTTCCCGCCGAACCGACGTGAAGGCAACGCTATCGAAGAGCACTTTAGGAAGGAAGGCTTGCCCCAAATCTCAGACTGGTGGGCCAAGAAGCAATATGCCATCGTCAAAGAGCAGGTCATCAGCGATCTGCGAGAAATGTCCGAGAGAGAAGATACCCCAGAGCAGGTGCGTAATTCACAGTCGATGCCAGTATTCATTTTAAAGCTATACAGATCATTGGGGCGATCAAGACTCGACAAGAAACCTCACCTATACCCGTCACTGAACTGGTTCAGTGCATCTGGCAAGGCCTTATGGCTTCCGTAGACTGGAGTGCTCGACCTGACCAGATCGAAGGTCTCGCTGTACGCGAAGCCGGTGTACGTCCTTTGATTTTTCATCTTTGTCCTCAGCTCACCCCTGGCAGAAATTCGCTACCATTTTAGAACCGTTTTGCTCCAATGCCAAGACAGAGGTAGCTCTTATCAACGTTGTGCAAGTGTATTGCTATGAAGACACCCGTATCATGAAAGCCTTTCCACAAATTCTCAAAGTATGTTCAACAAGTCACTATTTTGGCCTACATTGACAACTCGTCGCAGGTTCTCTACAACAAGGACTGTATCTCTGACCAGGCCATCATCTACTGGTTCCAAAAAGGCTCGAAACCGCAGGGCAGACAGCACTTTTTGAAAACGACAGAGCCGTTGGTCAAATTCCTGCAAGCTCAGGAAGATGAAGACAGCGAAGAGGAAGAGTGATTGTAATAACAGATCGCCCGGCCATGTACCTATTCCTATCATCGACTGGATGTATTAAAACTCGACCACAGCCAGAACAAGGGACTTGCTTCTGAGTATAGAAATCACTAGCCTGACTATACAATAATACAGAACAACGACACAACAGAGCAGAGCGCAGAGAAAGCCAAGTGAAGAAAAAGAAGAAAAGAATAGGTAAATCATAAACATTGCTGTGCCCTCCATCCATTGTTTTTCGAACAAGTTGGCGTCACTCTACCAAGCTTCCGGGCCTCCTCCACCAAAATCGCCCCAACCTCCCCATTGACTTTGACCAGCAGGAGCACCCTGGGAAGCCCAATTCATGTTCAGAAAAATACCATCAGAACCGTTGACAGGTAAACCAAGATCCCCAAGAGACTGTTCCTGTAGCCAGAGAGGAATAGCAGCCGGTGAAACAATACCAGAAACATGACCAGGATGTGCTGGATGAGATGAGCTAGAAGAAGTCGAATGAGGGCTATGACCTGGAGGCCAAGCGAATCCTAATTCTTCCATAGTAAAAGGCGGAGGAAGACTCGGATCCTGAGGGTGGAAATCTGAACTACCTTGCATCAGCAGCATGTCGGTGAAAACCTGAGGAGGAATCATCGTCGGCAATGGTGTGCTGATCCCACTAGCTAGTCCAACCTTGCGGCGAAGATTAGCTAGCATAATTCGTAGCGTCAGAGCATATCGTTCGGCTGCAACTTCGGACAAGAGCTGAGCAAGCTGTTCGACTTGACTGGTGATCGCTGATAAATCTAGCTCTGCTGGGAAGAGAGTCGCCATCTTCAAAAGGAAAAGTCCACTGAAAGCAGCAGTGACCAAGGAATCGTGAACAGCATATCGCAATGCTGCACGATATTCGCCGCTGCTCAAAAAGATTTCAAGACAAGCGGTTGCAGCATCCTTGGCCTGGAAGGCCATTTCTCGCTGCTCAAAAGGCATCTTGTCCCAGGCGACCCCTCGAAGAGCGACACAGACGAGCCACAGTTTCGCATACTGTAGCTCACCATAAAGGATTTTTCGCAGGAGAGATTGGTCGTCAGCCAATCCTGCCTGGATATGAAGCTCTTCGCTCTCTGCATACCACTTGTCCAATGCCATATTGGCCCGACGAATAAATGCGAGAGTCGAATGATTAACGTGTCCATTGAGAGGAGAAAGAGTCTCGTAGATCTGGGTTTTCTGGGCAATCAACTCGACTTGGGAAATTAAGCGGACATCAGTGGGGCTGGTCATAGGATGATTGAGCAAGACTCGGCAATGTCGAATGGATGACTCGTCTCTGAGGACAATGGGACGACCAGTGCCGAGCGACATCTGGTGGTCGAACCAGTAGAGACAGAGCCAAATTCGAGCTGAAACTATGAGGTTTCGCTCTTCGTCTGAGCTGCGAGGTGTTTTGGGGACATTTGGATCATCGGGTACAGCAAGCTTCTCGAGCGCACGATGAAGTCCTAAATCTAGAGCCATTCTCATGGCGTGTCCCGACGGAAGCCAGCCGTTGGTGCTCCATGCCGCAAGCAAAAGCATACCTTGGACGGCTTCCTTGCGAACGACGGGCCCGAAAAGAGATGAACGTGCGATGCCTTGAGCTTCTTCGAGGCATTTGTAGAATGTTGGAGAGAGAGGACCATTTCCGGACCGAATTTTGCCTGCTACTGCCAGAATCGCGTCGAAAGTCCATGGTGTTCGTTCCATGAGCGATTCATAGGTGTCATAAGTTGGATCGAAGACCGGAATGAAGAGATGACATCCGGCGAAGAATATGTTGTACAGTTCACGGGCCTCCTGGTCCGTAACCAAACCCTGTCAGAAAATGATTAGAAACAGGACAGCCTGGAAGAAAAATAAAACTACCTTTTCCACTACATGAGGGAAAGCATTTCTGGGTGTAGGCTCTGTCCTCTTCCTCTTCTTGACTCTCGCAGATGGTACAGCAGCGGCTTCGGCCGCCGCATTTGCCAAACCCTGCAAGGCCTCTATGGGTGCATCCATAATGGCCCTTGGAAGAGTATCTTCACTCTCGTCGTCTGAAGAAGGTGCTGTAGAAGAAACAATTCCGTAGGTTGCATATTTATGAGGTGGCGGCGCAAAACCTGGCAAAGGGGGGAAAGAGCGTCGCTCTTCATAACCATGGCCGTTGGTACGTTGTTGGAGGGATGCTGACGGTTGTGGGGAAGAAAACGTAGGTCTCGGGTGAGATACTGCAGTAAGAATTCTCTCTAAAGTTGACTGCATTCCAATCATATGAGACTGCATGACCAGATATTGGCCCTCCAGTCTGGCGACCCGTTCTACACCCGAACCCTGAATAGGTTGCTGGACATTTTTCTTCTCGGGTTTCTCAAAGACGCACTGAGTTCCACTAAGCTGACATCTACGGCAAGGGGCCTGTAAAAGAAGAGATGAGACATCGAATCGAGGCGGCCCGCCCGGGACAGCGGACCAGCCAAAGATTATAAAAACGAACTCACCTCGCCTTCACAGCGATTTTTGCCCTTTCTACAAGCCGTACAAGCTCTAGCGCCTCTTTTTGGGATATGACCGCCCTGTTGCTGCTGCTGAGACTGCTGTTGACCGCCCATCGACATGTCCTCTGTTCTTCTCCGCTTGTGTGAGCCATTCTCGGACGACATTGAAGGGCTCAGCGACATCCGAACGAAGATAAGGCTCTTGCTTTTTAAAAAAGGTGTGGACCAGTCGGGATTATAAGAATGGCAGCGCTTCACGTGTGGAAGGAAGCAAACAACCGTCACTTGACTTGGTCCGGTTTTATTGATTTCAAGTTTGTTTTAAACATGCTTCTTGCCTAAATGAACCAACTTGGCCTCGGAAAAACTCTAACTACTCGGCAAAATTATTTTTTGTCCCGTTTTTTTAGCGTTTTCTTCAAGTTTCTTTTGGGTACGATTTTACTAGACCCCGGCCCAAAATCATAAGTGCGGTCGAGCCAGCTAGATTCCGGGCAAATGGCTCGCAGGTAACCGTTAATGCCCGACGAAAGCCCAATTACTTGACGAATCCACCTCCACGCGGTTGCTACATATCTGGTGTGAGTCTCAAACCTATATCTCGTCATATCCCTTATGGGTAGATAATGTGGAGAGATTTTGATCCCGAGTCGAGGCAACTGGCGCCACGTTTTCTGGAGACGTCGAATCCTGACGAATACAGGGCAATTTGACTGCAATTTCCCGAGACTCGTGTGGCAAGACCTCTCAAGACCCAACAGAACCGAATAAGGATCTGAGGATATCGATTGCTTCACGGATAGCTTATTCCCAACGCCGACCGGGGACAATCAGATGCAAACCACAAATGTACGTTCTTCAAGGGGTTCCCAAGTGTTTCTCAAGTACTGGGCCGGCTTTTTCACTTTTAAAGTTCATCGTGAGGCAATCTCCGTTCAGCAGGCTGCGAAAACGACTCCAGCAACATTGGATCTCGGAGCCGAATCCAGGGCCTATCAAAATTGAATCTCCATATGCATCATCGAGCACATGGGTTTCGTTTATCTTGGGCCTGATCCCTCTCATGGGTGCACAGTTGCCTCTCTGAAGGTAGCAATACATTCATCACAAGACTCGAGTCTGTGTGAAATTTCCGAAGATTGGTCTCAGGAGGTCTCAGGCCACTTTCGTTTTACAAGTCCACAGATCTGCTGTTCACTACCATCGTCCTATTTTCAATTGTACGCTGACAAGGAAGGAAGGCGATCGCTGGTCTTTCGGTGATAACGGAGATGGGGCAGCTTGCCACTTAGTACTGGTCAAGATTTCGTGTTGGCTTAAGTAAAGACTCGTGAAGACCTCAGTGAATGGGACCCCCTTGAAAAGACTGACATACCCATAGATGACGACCATCCCAGGCACCGACTGAGGGGTCTATAGAAGATCCCTTGATTTAAGGAACTGACAGAAACATGGCTGATGGGCACCACGCCCAACTTTTTAATTGACGCCGATCAAGCATTCCGTCGTCTCCAATGGCGACGAAAACAAAGTACTTGGTGGAACTTGAGACGGGAGGAATTTTACCGAGATTTATAGCAGCTCTGGTCAGCCAATCTTTCGCTGTCATTGACCAAATTTCTACCAGTGTCCTCAGTTTATCCGTTTTCGTGACCACAGCCGCTCGAGCGGGTGAAGCGGGCCGCTTCATTAGTGTAGAACTTATCCAGAGATTATCCGAGAGGTAACACTGGACCAAATGCAAGTGGAAAGGTCCATGGACGCAAATATAGTGGCTTGGCTGTGGGGCATACCAAAACAGCATAGCCTCATTCATCCAAGGAGCCAAAGTCCAATGCAAGGCGGGTCTTGCTCCACGGTCAAGGACAAAAATGAATCCAGAACATGTCCCAGTCACGCAAACAAGATTGGACAGCTCCAAATCTTGGGACTCGATGCCCAACTTGGTCTTTGTCGACTTCATGAAATTCTGACGCGTGGAGCAACCCTGTATCAGAAGAAAGGGAGGGACGGAATAAGAGTGTCATGAAATTGGGTCGCAGTACTCGAAATCACTCGAACCAAGCCAACATGTCCGTCTAACGAATTCTTTCCCAGTCAGAACACAAATGCAGAAAGGGAGCCGAGTGTAGTCAACGGCCCTTCAATCAAATGCTATTCTGCCACATGAGCTCGGAGGATTGAGAGGAGCAACAGAAAACTCACCAGAAGCATTGTCTCAACTTGGGTGACACGGCCAGTCGTAATTTCCGATCTGCGAGGCAACGTACTAGGAATAATGTCGGCTTCCAGTGAGCAGCCATGGAATATGATTATTCCTCCCGGCGTCTTCGAGGAAATGGCACTCATGTTTCCCGTCCGAATTCTCAAGCGCTTGCATTCGCGTACTGTTCTAACAGGACCAGCTAGATTGGACCAGCATAGCAACCGCTTGAGCAAAGAATGTTATTTTCCGTGTCAGACCAGTTACTATCGACCTTATGACTTCACGAAGAGATCAGTGAACTTATCGACCGGCATCTTGAAAAAAGATGGCGCGTCCGAGACAATATCAAGTATCCTGAAAGCGTATTAGTATTATTTCAGGACTCGAGAATATGAGGAAAACAAACTTCTTCTGGTGACTCTCGTCAAAGTGATGCGAGATGTGTCTGACATGGGATGAGAACCTTTCGACAAGATATATAAAAATGACAGTACCTCTTGAACTTGTTGATCAATAAAGGAGTACCCTCGGCACGTCTCCTCTTGTGGCCAACAGGGTACTCGACTTCGACTTCTTCAAGGACTGTTCCATCGTTCAAGGTGACCAGAAGGGCATTGCCGATCGAGCGCTTGGAGGGATCGTGATACTCGACGCTGAAACGTTTGTCTTCCTCGCAATAGATCTTGGCGCGAAGCGCGTCAATTCGAGGATCAGCAGCAGAGGCATCGGTGCTGGAAGCTGGTCAGTTTCCAAGAGCCTGCCTGGTCAACCCTTCAACTTACTAACTCTCCGAGGTCAGCTCCCCAAAGATAAGAGGATAAGCGACCATATAGTTAATGGCATGACTTCAAGAGCTATATCAGTATACTGGAGCAACGAGACAGACTAGACACATACTCTCTGTCGGCAAAATTGTCGAGTGGTCCTTGTTTATCGATAATCCTTACGGCGGCTTCCTGTGTCCTGATTCTGACACTCTTGATGTCCTCGGCGGTCTTTCCGAGCTCTTTGAGCTTGGCGTGAAGGATGTAAGAAGCTTCAACGGCAGTTTGGGCATGGAATTCCGCGGGATACGAGATTTTGAAGAGCACATTCTCCATGACATAGGATCCGTAAGGAATCTGGAACTCGAAAGGCTTTCCCTATAGAGAAAACAGTAAGTAGGCATCCTGGTGACAAAGAAGCCTGTATTAACCTTGAAGAGGACATCGTAGAAACCCCATGTTTTCGCGGTCAGGACTGAAGGCAAACCTTTTTCACCCTTCTTGACCATGAGAGCGAGATTGACTGCACGAGAGCAAGCATCTCCAGCAGCCCAAGATTTTCGTGGACCAGTATTTGGAGCATGACGATAGGTGCGAAGAGACTGACCGTCGACCCATGCCTGCGAAACCGCGTCGATGGTTTGATCGCGATTCAAACCAAGCATTTTGGACACGACGGCGGTAGAAGCCACCTTGACGAGCACAACGTGATCGAGACCAACTCTGTTGAAGGAATTGAGGAGAGCAAGGCTTCCTTGGATCTCGTGGGCCTTTATCATGCCTTCGAGAATATCACGAACAGTGAGCGGCTGTCCTTGACGAGCAAGATGATCAGCGACGGCAAGAATAGCTCCAAGGTTGTCCGAAGGATGTCCCCCTAAAATGTTCTAAGCAAAGATAAGAAGCAAAGAGACTGGACTTCACATTCTGCGGCCAAGAAGCAATCGTTGAAATCGAGCCATCTGATTATGGTACCAATGTTAAATGCTCCACGAATTGGATCCAACTGATAGTTTGTTCCAGGAACCTTGGTCCCTGTAGCCAGATTAGCCTAAAAGGAATGACGCGACTAAATGTATTTGCTCACCATTTGGAACAATGGTGCCTTCGACCACAGGACCCAAGAGCTTGGTGCACTCTGGAAACCTCAAGCCCTCTAAACCGCATCCAATAGTGTCGATGAGACAAAGTCTGGCCGTTTCAAAGGCCAGGTCAGAGTCAATCTGGTAGTTGTGAATGTAGTCTGCAATGTCCTGGAGGACCTTGTCAGGCTCCGGGCGCAATGTAGACTCTCCGCCGTGTCCAGAAGACATTTTTTGTAGAGATTTGGGAGAGTGACTGACTGGAGAAACCGTGGAATTGGATGTCCGATTTCCCGAAGGAGTCAAGGAAGACAGTTGGGCAGTTTGCGCCACGTGTCGAGAGCCTTGCAGTGCCCTAGGATGCACGACAATGCCAATACGACTGATTGGAAAGCTTGCACGAGAGGCGGCTCTTCCCAACATCGTGAACTAGGGTAAGGTTCGGGAAATTTGGCTTTTTTATGTAAGCAAAAACTTTGAAACTTTCATGCGATTGTCAGTCGATATTCATCTACTACGTGGAGATTAGAACCCTTCCAGCCCTGCGGGCATTTCCTTTCCGTCGATTGCTGCCAGCAGATTGTTCACAGCCAAAGTTGCCATCCCAAGACGCGTCTCGTTGGTCGCGCTCGCAATATGGGGAAGAACATTACATCTGTCCAGCGTCAGTTGAATTCAATAACAGTGTCTCCAGAGCAAACCTGGGCTCTTTCACTAAAACGTGGTCCCCATTAACATTGGGCTCGCCTTCCACGACATCAACACCAGCAGCCCATATCCAACCTTCACGCAAGGCCTTGGCCAAAGCGAAAGAATCGACCAAGGTCCCGCGACTTGTGTTTACAAGCACTGAATGTGGTTTCATTTGCCGGAGAAACGATTCATTGATGAGATGTTTCGTCGCTGAACCACCCGGAGCCAAAATAAAGAGGACGTCGCTTTCAGCGGCCAAGTCAGAAAGAGAAACAGCCCGAAGAGACTTGAGGGAAGGGTATGCAGAGCGAACGGCAACATCTCTGGAAGTGTTGGATCCGGTTGAAGACGGATTTGAGGCGTAAATGCAGTCTGTAATTCCGAATGGGACAAGGCGAGCCAGAGTGGCTTGAGCGATTCGACCAAATCCTAAAAAGCCGACAGTTCGCTTTGGAGATGCAGGGGTAGTGCTGAGCTGTGGACCACAGAAGCCGAACGGTGCCCAGCTGAGGTTGGGCCACTATAGAAGCGGTATGAGACTGGCTCGTCAACAAGTCGCAGCTTTACTTGACCCTGTTTGACCAACGTCAGGGTTTCTCCTGCATTTCTACCGGCCATGAGAGCTAGCATAACAGACAAGTCTGCAACTAGAGAGGATGTTAACCAGTAACTGCAGTCAGAGAATCCAAATTACCAGCGTCAGTCAGCACGTTTGGAGTGTATCCGAGTTTCAAGTTTCTTTTCGAGATTTCGGCCAGATCGACGTGTTCTGTGTGACTATTTAGATTCTGGTGAATGGGAAAAATGAATTGATCACCGTAACCCACCGACATAGTCGACACGACACGCAAACTGGGCCCAGCTACGTCGCATTCAGAAAATATATTTCAAGAGATATAGGCAGCTTACCAGCATCCAACAGCTCTGTATCGACCTGAATATTGTCAATGAGAATCATCGTTTACTCTTGAGCTATTCCACCTTGTCGGAGAGCATGAGCAGGACTCCTGTTGCACCTGGAATATTCTCGAGCAGCCATTGGCGCTCACAAGGACGATCATGGGGCCACACGACGAGCTGTATATCTTTCTGAGCTTGTAGTAGCATATAGATATCCGTCAAACCTCGAGGTCAGCCCTGGAGGTCAGCAAAGGCATAGCATCAGGCCCCAAATTTCTAGCAACCACGATTCGCTTTCTGGTATCGATTAATTGGGAAGCAAGAGAGGTTAGGCGATTTGAAGCAGCGCTCATGGTAGAAGACAAAGACCTGGAAACTTCTGTCATCGTGGAAGTGGAAGAAGAGACAACCTGCGTTTCGCAGGGCACGGGTCACCTGGACACAATTTGGTTCAGATATTCATCGATTCCGGAATCCGTCATGTCGGACACACGCTCGACCAAGGCCGATGGCTTTTTATTTCTGTTGACTTACTGTACTTGATATACATACCTATAGACCAAGTTGTGTCCAGCTACCAGGTTCGTCTGGGTCACGGGTACGCAGGGACACTCGGCCCGGTTGTTCGGCCCGCGCTTATTTGAAGTACGCCACAAAAACGATTGTCATTCCGATTGGGATCTTCGAGTCCTGCCGGTTGAAATCGATTTCCTTTGCTCGGATTTCCAAGTCGCTTGACACGATAATAATACTGATAAATGACTGTTTATACATTACAATACATATTCAACAAGTTATCCATCAAGTAGTACACTTCTCAAGTCCAAGAGATCCCCGTTCGGGAATGACTCGGAGATCATTGACCGGCGACCAATCAGCCGGGGCAGCACCATACATAGAGTGGACCAGTTTATGACCAGTCGTCTCTTGCTGAATCTGTTTCTCGTCCAAGAGTATCTTGTCCGAGCAAGTCGGTGGCTCTGAAAAATAATCCCAGTGAGAAATTTCATTGTAGAATTCAATTCCTGCTTGGTGATCGCCTTACTCCGTCTGCTGTACCTTGAATAACTGAGGAAATAAGAAAGTTGGACTTTCAAGTGAACAGTGATAAGACTCACTCGGTCGTATCACGCTGAATGCCCTATCAAAGTTGTCTTCATCCACATCGCAGAGTACGGAAGATTCCTGTGACCGAATTTGCTTGTATGCGCCTAGGACAACGAGCAGAAATCTGGATCACAGTTCAAGAGATGTTGCACAAGTAATGACAAACTCACCGTTTGTATGATTCGCTAATTTGGCATCATGAAATCGAGCTGCCTCGATTTCAGTACAATGCCCGCGAATTGAAGCGGCGATAGAAACAGCGGCTATGAAGCCTCCCGAGACGGCCAAATGAACGCTACAATCCCAAAATGAGTCTCCTGATATCGATCTGCTTTGATACAGGATACTCACCCAGAGCTGAAAAACGGATCGATGAAAGCTTTGAGAACATGAGACCATGTACCATCGTCGCATCACCTAAAACATACCTGATGCATCTCCAACAAGTCGAAAATGGTCACCAGAATACTCGGTCGCCGAGTAGCTAAAGTCCGACGCAGATCGGATTGCAGTTGCAGATCCAGCGGTTTTCAAAGTTGCACCGACTAGCAACTTTTGCAGTCCTGGTGCAAAAGCAAGCTGTTCGATATAGTGACTCTCGAGGCTATCATTTCCTTCGATCTTCTTCCGATTGCTGGTAGCCAAGTCCATTACAACTCCAACGGAAACGGTACCGTCATGAAGTGGAATGAACCAGGCCCAACCGCATTGATCTGTTTAATGGGTCATCCAAGGCAATCTGGATCCGATTTCAAAGACCTTACCTGTCAGAGCTTCGAACCATGGAGCATTTTCCTTACTGGTTTCAAGATGGTACATCTGAGCCCCGGTCCAATAGCCCCAGCAAGCTGTATTCTTCAAGCTGACATTCATCTTCCGGTTTTTCAGATATTTCGTAGATCTTGTGTCTTTCATAGACCAAGCACCATTTTCTTGAGCATGGCGCAACGAAATCTCATCAAACTCGGGGCGAATGTGATCAAGGCGGTCAAGCTCAACTGATTATCATGAATGTGATTCAAGACGCACCACATTCCAGGATCCCGCTTCTGGATTCACAGCGATGAAATCAGTATCTGAGCTAGGTCATTAGTACGAGGAAATCTAGCGGCAGACTAGAATATTTGCCTGCTAACCTCATTCTCTGGTCGTTAGTGTCGGCGGTTTCTTCTCTGGAGTCGGGATGTCTCAACAAGTAAGGCTGGGCGTACCATAATACACGCCACCTTCTGGTCCCATTCAAAAGTGCTGCAGAAGGCCAATCGGTGGTATACTTGGGAGTAGAACACCTGCAGCGCCTAGTTTCACAGCGGCAGGTTTCTTGGCTCTAATCAAAGCCGACGTAGACCTATAACAGGTTTTGCATCTCATGTTCACTATAATGAAGCCAAGCGTGACGCACGAGCGCTAGTACAATAAGCTAGGAGAGAAAACACTGGTTGAGAAACTCACAAGCGTCTCGCTATGTTTGTGTCAGGAGGAATATTTATTAATCCTACCTTATTTCAGAGCGAGCTCAAGCCTCGTGTTTCTTCGGGCATCTTATCACAGGATCCGCGGTACTTATTCACACGGTTTCTCGTACATAAAGCCGTTGTTACGCGTGTCGTACCTTACCCTTTTGACCTCGCGCAATATTATCTCCGCCGTTCTTCTCTTCACCGGGATGCTTGCATTGAGGGACTAGATGCATTCTGACAGTTTGTGTCATCGAGACTCACTGCTTGAGATGTGGACATTATTGGCATAGTTCAACACAAGGCTGCACTGCTGCCTGATAATTATTTGGCCGTGTGTGATAAGTACTTATTCCCCAAGAGAGCAGCCGTTGGTGGCATTGCACTATATGAGACTAAATGCAATAGCGCGATTCGGGTGCCCTATCTCGATTCCGAGGATCGATACAGAAGAAAGCTAAAGAGTGGCGCGAGGATTATCTTTTTCTATGTGCCTTGGGAAGAAAAGGTCAGATGCCTCAATAGGAAACAGATAGCTGAGCGTACGAAGTGAAACTGTCGACTATGACAGAATATTATAACATTCTTCCAGGCCATTGAGTCTTGATTGAGTCTCTGCGACGAGAATGTAACGAAAGTTGAGCGAGAACTTGCATTCTAATATCGCCTCAATGACTGCTTCGACGGTTCAACTCGGGCTAGCAATGTTCCCAGATAAAAGACAGGAATCCAAGGGATTTTGACTGAAAAAATGGAGCTGAGCAATCATTTGAATGTAAGTACAAAACCATGTTCTGCCAGCTGTGAGCGCATGTGAGCCGAGAGCCGAAGAAGCATATCTTTGTCAGCCGAGACGAGATGGACAAAACCAAAACCAAGCTAGCCAACGCGAAATTGGCTGCCTTTTTCGATAATGACGATGACGAACCACCAGTGCGACGGATAGCGCTATTCTGTCTCTCCAGTTTAACTTACAAGCCGCTAGCAGCCAGCAGAACCGAAACAGGCACCGACGTTGAAAAAATCACGGCGAGAAAAAGAACAAGAGGCTGCAGAGGCAAAGAAGCGAGAAGAGGAAGTCAGCGCCGCAAAGGCCTATGCTGAATTCATCGCGGAATTCGACGGCGAAGATAGAAAAACTGGCGGTGCATTCGTCAAAGCCGACTCGAAATCTTTATATGTCCCTGCTGGTTTCAGAATTCTTGGGGCAGAGGAGCCGTCTAGGTCGTCATATCGAAACAAGGTGATTACTCTGAACCTTCAAACATTGGCTGCGCTGATGGTCAATAGTCGCCATCCCCTCCAGCGGCGCCCAGACCGAAAGGAAAGCGTGCCATGGACGCTTTTCTGGAGGAAATTAAAAAGTCCTTTCATTCATATTTCTCGTAAATGGCTACTGAATAGTCAACAGGGATCAAGCAGAACGTGAAGCCAAATTCTCGCGTCATGGTCATTTCTTCTCCCACATTATCTGAGAATCTTATTCAACCACGTTCGCAGCTGGAGGACATGCAGGACGCTCAGTTACTGCAATGGCTGGTTCGTTTCACATGTCTCACAAGTGATCTCAATTAATCAAGTCCACAGCATATGAGGGACAAAGCGGAAGCAAAGATCGGGGCGATCCTCAGACGTCCAATCTCTTTGTGGCCAATCTGCCTGCTCATACTACAGAGCCAAGTCTCGGTATGTTGTTCGCACGAGCAGGTCCCGTTGGTTCGGTTAGTTTGAGACTGTTCTGGTTGATTATAATTAATCTGGTTCCGCAGGTGAAAATTATGTGGCCTCGCGCCGATGTCATGCCTGGCCCTGCTGCCGATCGACGAACTAAAACTTCAAATCTCAGCGGTTTCGTTTCATTCATGAAGCGCAAAGATGCAGAAGCAGCCTTGCAAGAGTATGATGGCTTTGAATGGGGAGGATCTGTACTCCGAGTGGGCTGGAGTAAAGCAGTACCAGTCGCGCCAAAACCGATGTATGGTGAGTGCTGCAAATTTTCTACTGGTTCATCTTTTGTAACAATGTGTCAGTTTCGTCAGTTGGCTTGCCTGGCCACAGCAATCGCAGTCGCAGCCGTTCACCAAAACCAAAACATGCTGGCTCAAGAGAGAAGCGTCATCGTTCCCGTCATTCGAGTTCATCTCGCAGTCGCTCTCCCCGGCAATTCTCTTATAGTAAATCTCGCCGCGATTCACGCAGTCGCTCTCCCAAAAGACGTCGTCGGTCTCGCTCGCCGACTCCTGTGGAGGACGATGTGACTAACACCTTTGTTCGGGCTGTCGCTGCTGAAGTCAAGCGTCATGGAGACCAGTACGAGAAAGGTCTCTTGGAAAGAGAACGGAACAACCCCAAATACGGGTTTCTTCGACCTCATGTGAGATTTTCCAGCTTTCAATGGTCTCTTGTTCATCACACACTGTAGCACCGACGCCATAAATACTATCGGGACATCGTGGAAGACGACCGCATGGAAGGGCCCGAGTTTGATGATGAGGTGAATTGGATTTACTACAATGCTTTTTCCACTGACGATTTCACTAGGGTTACAATTCTTTATATTCAACAGACTCTGGGGAAGAATCGGAAAGGGAGCGAGGTCGAAAGACTGCCCTGGGACGGCTAGCTCGCAAGCGATTTGAAGCTATGCTTCGCGGATTATCGGGAAAGCGAGGAGAAGTTGCACGATGCATGGCTTTCAGTCTTGAGCATGCAGAAGCAGCAAACGAGGTCAGTTTGTCCATTGAGCTTGGTCTCATCCATTATTCAAACAAATTCAGGTGGCAGACATTATCGTCTCGTCTTTGTTGGTCGACGAAACACCAGTACCTCGTAAAGTGGCCCGTCTCCATCTCATTTGCGATATATTGCACAATTCGGCCGCTTCAGTTCCGAGCGCCTGGAAATTTCGTCAAGAATTTCAGTCCAGGCTAGGCATTGTGTTTGATCATCTGGCGAACATTTATCATTCGTTTCCTGGTCGTATCACGGCTGAGACTTTCAAGAAGCAGATCACTGGTGTAGTGGATATCTGGGAGGACTGGATTGTCTTTTCGCCAGATTACACTGCGGAACTTCGGTCGAGACTGGAAGGTCCCAAGACGGAAGTCGAAGTAGTCGGGAAACCTGAAGAGATCAGTGCAACCACCACGACCTCATTCTCGTCTCGCTTCAAATCTAGCGCATTCCAACCTGCGACAGAGCCAGTGGCAGCACCGGATGTAGAAGAACCTATGGAGATGGACAGCGACAATGGAGGTCCTGAAGAGGATTTGGATGGAATTCCTCTTGAGGATGATGTCGACGGAGTACCCTTGGACAACAATCTCGATGGCGAGCCCATCGACGACGTCGACGGTGAGCCCATTGATGATTTGGATGGAGAGCCGATCGATAATGTCGACGGTGAACCCATGGAAGACGACATTGACGGTCAGCCAATGGACGATCTCGATGACGAACCTTTGGACGATGTTGACGGAGTTCCTCTGATGGGATGATGCTATATTTAGGCTGTATTTTTGAGACTTTATTCTGATTTCTTTTTTTTTTTTGGCGATGTCGATCACGTGTACGCGTCGCGTTTAATTTTTTCTGTCATCCAAAATTAGCTCCAGTCTCCACCCGACCATTACCCAGTCTTCACCCTCTTGACTCTATTCAAGATGTTAGCGAGGTATGTTTCTATTACTCGTGTATTCTTACATTCAATCTCTGCACAGCTCGCTCGAATCGTCTCAATTCCTCAAAGAGCCTCTCAATCTGTTCGACATGCCCCCTCAACAAATTGTCTGGTGAGCCACGTTTGAATCGTTCACATAACTTTATTCACGTTATACAGGGACGTCTATGACTACCGGGTAGAGCCTCCTCCGCCGTTCGACGCCACCTTTACCGATTCTTCCACAGATTCTTTCGAGCTATGGGTCTATGGATTCGAAATCACAGAATCCGTGAAGCTCGCTGTCAAAGACCGACTGCGGATGTCCAATGACTCCCCCGAGGATGGCCAGTTATCCTTCATCGTGGCAGTCATGGATCACCTCTCCCAGCCACAGGGCCTGGCTATTCCTCTGGAACATCTCCGGGCGGACCTCTCTTCCGATCAACGCCAAGGCCGAAAATCAACCTATGATATTATCTACTTTGCGGTGAATACGAAAGACAAAGGCTTGCGGCATTGGTGTCCAACTCGCGACAAGCTAGGAAAAGTCTGTGCCGAACTGGATATTGAGGGTATGAGGTGGATTCAAGTTTGGGTGCGTTCATGAATATCATAAAGTCAGGAATTTGAATCTAATTTTCTCTTTAGTGATGACTAGAAATTAATAGCAACTATCGAGCTCAATGTCTGAATGTCATGCTCGCCTTTGTTGCCACGCTCGATTACTGAATTTGAGGTGTTCAAATCGCAACACCCGATGCGTTGGCCGTTTTTTGCCTCGGTGAAACGGCCATCGGTCGAGATCGGTCGGCGCAAGGCAATCCATTTTGCGTCACCGCCATGATAAAAAAAGGTGATATGTTTGCTCGTTCTATTTGTCTACTTGGGGTCCTCTTATAGTGAGATGTATCGTTCAGATAGTAGCCTTTGCTCGCGTTTTCCTAGTAGTCCCGCCGGAGCAGCCAAGGGTCACCGCGGACATTCGTCTGTTCTTGCATCAACTCAGTGTCAGATCTTCCGCTCCACCGGCCAATATACCATCAGCTTTCCAAACTGGCAAAAAAATCCCTCGTGAGCTGGCTGCTCGTTTCTGCCTTGAAGACTGACCGGTGTTTAGAGTAATGCACCCCCCGCAATCCTGTGGCACCTCCGCCCCTCGACACCGACGCCTCGGAGCGATGGATTTTCGGGTTCGAAGTGACCGATGCAATGATACAGACTGTCGACAAAACTCGCTTGAATATCAACCCAGAAAAGGCGACGGAAGACGATATTCACTTGAAACAATTTGGTCCGTATCCAAAACTTTGTCGGATCAGTTTTGATAGAGGACATTCACGGCCGCGACGAGCCCAAGAAAATCAACGCTGATTTCATCTTACTTCGCGTACACCACCCGCAATGGACTGTCGCATTGCTGTCCAAGCCCGGAGAAGCTTAAGGGAATCTGCGACAAAGCAATGGTATCAAATTGAGGTGTGCTTCGTGTTAATCCTACTGGACAATGAGCTGATTCCGAGTCGATGCAGTGATACCATACTGGTATTATTCGGTGTTAATTTCAACGTCATTTGGATTCTGAGCAACTATCTAGCCGTCCACAATGTATTCGCTCTCATAATAAGGGATATCATTTAGTTGATCGTTGTACCTTGACCTTTACTTTCACCATGACCGCGATACCATGGAACTGTCTGACCGACCATTGCATCGCTCGCATGCAAGACGATGGAAACCTCAAGCTAATAGTTCGCCAAGCCTCCAGTCTTGACAAATTTGCGAGACAGAAAGCTATCCTTCATTTCTGTCGCGTCCTGGCCTCCCGCATAATCTCATTTGCTGACAGCAAGACCAACGCTCTGCCTGCTCCGGGCGCTTCTCCTGAAGCCTGGGCAGAACATGGAGTTTTAGACAACAATCTGTCCCTTCCAGAACGAAATTCTCGACAAATCTGGGAGAATATCGACAACGCGTCGTCTGGTGTTCTGGACATTGTGGAGCTTGAGAATCACTTCCCCTCCTTGATATATCTGGCCCAGCACCCAAGAGTACGGCTTTCTTGCCTTAGTGAGTGAGCCACTCCTGTAGATAACCAGTTCCAGTTCTAACTCGTCTAAAGGATCCATTTATACCTCTGGAAGGTTCATTCCTCCCTCTTCCAAGTAAACAAGCTCATTTTTCACAGGCAATGGGGACCCAGGGCTGGATCGATTTGCGAGAAAAACCCTTCAAAGCTATCTTTTCCTCAATCTCCTCATCGGTCTTGAAGCTACGGCTCACCTGAACTGTAAATGGTTCCAGCGACGCATCAGCGAAGATAATTTCTGGTTCCCCAACAACTTTAACGCTCATTTTTGGCAATCCGTCGCTGAGAATGGTGAACCAAAGCCGGAGCAGACTGGTCCTTACAGCAAGCGCTGTCTGCGATGGGTCATTGCGTGGTATGCGGTTATTCGAGAAGCGGTGAAGAGGAATAATGCAGTGCGAGTCTCTTTCGAGACCTTTGGGGAAAAAGAGCTGGTCCAAATGATTTTATCCGAGCTGGGAAAGCTCGGTACGATCTTCATTATTGAAGTTCGACCAGAGGATCTGCTGGCCACGGTGCCTCTGCAGCCCAAGCAAAATGTTGCTGTACCGATACGCAAAGTTTCTCGACCTCAATCGCGCTTTGTCCACCTTCCAAAAGAGCTGCTTATCCAGTTTTGCACCCATCTTCCACCACGTTCACTGCTTTCGCTGGTGCTGACATGTCGCCAACTTCGCGACATTTGTACACCGCTCATTTACGCCGATCCTCTCACTGTAGCCTTCATAGACGACGAGCCGTATCCATATCGAAACCACGAACCCATCGTGACAAGCCTCTTGGAGGTTTTGAATTCAGTGCCAACCCTTAAAAGACCATTGTGTCGTGCGTGGGTCCATATTCCCCTGGATCGCAACCAGTATCACTCTGTCAACTGCAGGGTGTCTTCGTCGCTCCCTCGCCTGGACTATGCCCTGGCAGCAGAGATAGACGATTTAAAAGAGTTGAATCTCTGTTTATCCTGCGCTTGCCATATCTGCAAGATTCATGATATCTATAGATGTCGACCGCCTTTGTTCGAGGCGCTGGACCAGATCAGAACTCGCTGGCCATACCTTCGAACTCTCAACTTGCTGACCGCTGGGCCACCTCACGACAGCGTCAATGATCATCCAGCATTGCCTAGCAATCTAATAAGCTTGAGCATCCACGATTCAAACTTTGCAAACATTTTCCTCTCAAAACAGCTAATTTCAGCATCGTCTCATACCCTCCAACGATTATCTCTTGACCAATTCGACGCCCTTGTCATGAAATCCACCGATATCTCGTCCATGCCGGTGTTTCCCAACCTCACGGATCTATCATTAGACCACCAGGAGCAGATCCCTGCCAAAGTCATGGAGTCGGTTCTTCGACTCTGCTTCCCAGCATTAACTTCATTGGATCTTATGTGGAATGACTGGGGCGAAAACGATAATATCGACCCTGACATTGACTTTTCGCTAGCGACTCCGCGCCTAGAGCATCTCCAGACATCTTCGTATCGAATTACACAGCTTCCAGATTCGGTGAAAACATTATCCGGAGGCTGCTATGGCCCGTACGATTGTCGCCCTTGTCCATCTGTGCTAGCACTCTGTTTCCCAACGAGTAGCAATTACTTGAATAGCTCTTTGAGCGAAACCTTCCCCAACCTCCAATCCTTCCAGCTCACCCGTGATTCGCTCAACTATCTCGAAGAAGAGATTTTAGACAAAGTCATACTGCTCATATCTGGGACCTTGCCAAATCTCGAAACCCTGATTCTCGAGGTCTCAACCCTTGCATATCGACCCATCCGTACCGATGTTCCCTGGTTCGACGACGGAATCGACGAGATCCAACAAGCTCACGCGATCCGTTTCTTCGAAAAGTGTCCCAAATTGAGAGCATTGTCTTTCTCTGGAGTACCAGCGGAATGGCCGGTACCTGGCCGTGTACCAACCAGAGTCTGGGTTAGAGAGATGGATAACAGTGCCAGAATCAGTCCTACTGGACGGGCAGAGCTCCCTTGGCTGGTCAGCGAATACTGGCGGCCACCTGTCAAGTCTAGAACCAGCGACATTTTGACATATCTCTAGACGGAGTTTATGTAGTGGGGTGTCTATAGAGCCTCTGAGGATATGTAGTCTAAGTAGGAAATATGGATAATTTAACCTTATCCTTGCAGAGCCTCTTGAGGAATGTCCATGCCAAACTGATTTTTCGCAACAGCTCTCATCGAGTTCTCCAATTCGTCTTCAAAGCCCAAGGATATCCTCCCAAACCTTGACCCGATCCACTGCTTTATCCTGGTGATGACAAAAGCGACATCCGAGCTGAACATGACGGCACGAAACTGTAAATAGCCCCATTGTTCCTTCAATCTTGCGGAAAAGGGTAGGTTAGGGTCTTGAGCAAGAGACTTCGAAGCCCAGAAGCCTGTAATCTTTACTCGGTTGACTGGAGAGCCAAAGGCCTGATTGTTCCCTTGGACAATTCTTTTGACATGTTAGCTTTGAGATGCGAGCGAGACGAGACGGCGTACCGCATGTTTCTCGTAATAAAGATGAGGACTTTGGGCGTTCGGTCGGTATCCGTGAGGAATTGCTTCAACTTGGCTTTCATCTTCACACTTCTCTCGTACTCGCTTAGCCGGGCAAGCTCCTCCATGTCGCGCCTGAATCCCTCCCTGTTTCGCTTGGATACATGCGCTCGCATCAATGTGAAGCTTGCGAACGCATCAGGCAAACCAAAGCCCCAGGTTCGTGTGGCGTTTTGGATCACACTAAAGTCGCCGGTCATGAGCCCTTTCCACAGAGTCGACCACTGTTTCTTAAAAGTGTCCTGCATCGATGGTTAAGCATCAGAAAACCATTCCAAATGAAAACTTACATCATACTGGACGTATAACCCATGGTCGAGCAAGACAAGCTGTGGTTTTCTCGGGTTTGAGGGATTAGGCCGAATAATGATATTTCCAGGGTGTGGGTCGCAATGAAGGAAACCCCAGTTGAACATTTGAGCACTGAACAGTTCAACCATCGTCTGCCTATAGAGTATTCAGGATCAAGAATAACACAAGGGAAGAATAGGCTTACATCAAAGCCTTGTAGCCACCTTGGAGAGGCTTGAACGATGTTTCGGTTGGAGAAAGAATCATGCCGGTTGAAGCAGCAATAGGTTTCTCTCCCATCAGTCGAGCTATGCCTGGCCGGTCGCTGAGGCGAACCCCGTCGATAAATTCCGCCGTCATGATCTTCTTTGTCGAAAACTCTTCATATACGACTGGGACGTAGACCTTGTCGCAAAGGGTAGGTTCAGATGCGACGAATTTAGCGGTTCTTCGTGCATTATTCATCTCGTTCACAAAGTCCAGTTCCTGTCGAAGGTGAGACGTCACGAAATCTGTCTGAGGCGTCAGCTGGAGCTGGAAGCGATAAGGATTAATTACTGACCGACGACGAAATAGACCGGAAGATCGAATGCCCAGTTCTCAAACATCCACATCACCATTCTATAAGCCCCCAAATCCCATTCCGTCTGCTTTCCTACGTCAGGCTTCTGGACTTTGACCGCAACCCATGTATCTTCTCCCCAAAGCTTCGCTTTATGGACTTGAGCAATACTGGCACTGGCTATGGCTTGTTCTTCGAAGATTTCAAAGACACCACCAGGTCCAGCAGGGACGCGACCGAATTCCGATTTGAAGACGTCGAGGACAGAGGAATAAGGTATTTGAGGAGCGTCGTCGAAGAGTTTGGCAAATTTGGCTTGAATGGGCTTCGGCAAAAGCCCGGCATTTGCACCAATAGCTTGGCCTAAGAGAGAGTTGGAGCCAGTAGCTCGAGAAGGTTACCGACGCACCGATTTTAATATACAGTCCACCATTGGCTATCAAAAGATTATACAGCCTTTCCCCAACGCGTTCATGTAATTCTGTCAAAAATTGAGCAGGGAGTTGACAGAGGTAAAGGGCCTGCTTACCCGGTATTAGGTCGCTTTTTTCTGGAGTAAAATTAAGTTTATAATCTAAAGTTATCATAGCGCACTAGGAGGAAAGGAATTTTAGCAAGACAATACATATAGAGGCATACTTACTGTCTGCAAGGTCCGCAAGGTCCTGGTTAATGCGGAGGCATTGTAATACGAATCGACTGCATATATAGTTCCGACAGTTCCAGCTGTGAAGCCCACTGTCCTGAGAAATCTAGCTGAACGAGATGGACGGGGAGTTTTAGGTAGTGCTTGACTGAAGAATCGACGAGAACTGCCGAGAAATGGAGTTGCTCGTAGCATCCAAGTTCGAGGTAGTCTCTAAAGCCAGGAGCGCGTCATGAGCCGATGAAGCCGTAAAGTGAGGTCAGCAAATACTACGAGAGCGGGATCAAAAATGTCATCAGGATTTGTCTGATCTAGATGTGAATTTGTTTGTCTTCAGAATATTGATCATTTTATAGCAGGCCATTAGATCTGTGGTAACTTGCCATGAATCCTCAAATTCCTATTCATTATACTATGACACATCACGGATCATAACTTTCATAATAGCCAAGGTACTGAGCGAACAAGACCTAGTAGAGGCAAACTCACTTCTCAATTATTCTCTGATTAAGTAAGAAGAAACAGGCGGTGAGCCTATATATGTCTTATCCGAATAGCTACTAAGGACCAAGACTATGTAACTAGGCCAGGTGCATCTGCGCCACAAATTGTTAGTAAGCTGGAAAAGCTTGGACGGGAACAAATCTCCAACCTGTACGGCGGAAAAATGTTTTGGAATGAAGCATTCTGGGCGGTAGTGGAGCCAGTGAATGGCTGGCTGAGCTCCGGGGCACCTGGATATGCGACGGGCTGGTCAAATCAGTCTCAATATTCAGCGTACAGCAGATTCGTATCTTGTTTCCATCAACTGCGCTTTGATTTTTGGACTAATGTCTGTCCTGTATACCTCGGAACTTGCCTTGAACGTCAACCCGAGCGCTAATACTCCGGGCTCCAAGTTCTGCATTCCTTGACGAGCTTTCAACATTATGCATTCACCAAATTACCTCTGCTCTGCTCTCTTGACCTTCATCAGTATCGCTGCTGCTGCGTCTCTCAATGGCCGAGCTCAATGCTTCCCGAATTTCGAGGATGCTTCGCTGTCTGTCACCAATGGAGCGCTACAGTGGGGATTTGGCCAGAATCTCGTAGCAGGATCGTTCGTTGTGCCCACTTCTGAGGCCCCCGATATAGATGGATTCTTCATCCAGCAGAATGACGACGTTGTCCCAGGTTATGCTTTCAATTTAAGGTGTGTTTGTCACTACGCCACATAACTTTCATCCTGAAAATCGTTCAGTTATTTGCTACAAGGAAAGAACAGAGAGGTGGCAGTCAGCACCTCGTCTCCCACCTTTCAGCTGACTGTCGAGAATGTCATTAACACATCGTGAGTCAAGTATTCTGGTGGATTGGTCTGCCTTTTGATGTAATTTTCTAGGAGTCAGCTTTTCGGGATTTCGTGTACAGCCTGCGCAACAGATATCGGGTCAACTCCTCCAGGGGTCTCCGTCGCTACTGGGTGCACCATTACATCTGTGCTGAGTACCAGCCCCACGTGTCTTGAGGTCGAAAGTACAGAACCACTGTTTTTCACGACATGCACAGGAGCGAATAGCCAGGTCTTTAGTTTCGTGACCAAATAGGAAGTTTTAGCTTGTTCTGTATATCGTCGATGAGAATTATTGCGGGGCCTGGAAATCTGGTGAAATTGAGAACAAAGTCGAAGTGCAAGTCAAGAGCCGTGACGCCACTCTGTCACACGCCTCTCCACGACCAAACAAATGCGTTTTTTGAGCGAACACGCCTCCCTGGATCTTCGGTGCCCTGTCGTATATTTACTTCCTTCGTTATTATCCGAGCACTAAGGATAGTCGACTGCTATTCGAAGATCAGCCGCGTCGCACTACAAAATCGTTGGAGAAAAAATGGATTCATTAGTTTACAAGCCAAATCTCGGAGTATTGGTAACAGTTCCAAAGTCCATTTGAATTATACTAAAGGATTACAAGATTACAAAGATTTACTGAGCCACAAAGTCAAAGAGCTGGTCACTCCCCCCAGTACACTGTCCGAAAAACAATGGATCGGCACCTCGGACTCTAAGACACAGATTGCTGGCGGTGGCATGAGTTGTGATAGTACATCCAGTGGCCACTTTGACACCATGCTTCGACGCGATACCCGTGGAGCAGCTGTTGCACGAAATCCCGAAAAGCTGGCTCCTAGAAATTCGGAATTCTAGATCAGCCATCAACCAGACGATGTAAAGACTTGACTCACGGATCAGTCCCACTATTACTGACAGTCTGGAGACTCAAAACGAAGCTAGGAGCCGAAGTGGCAGCAGCAAGCTGATTGTTATTGCCCAAATATCTAGACGAAGTTCAGGACGGCTTTAATGTGGCGCAAAGTGAAACGGACCTGAAGACATAGCCGGGGACAGCCTGACCGTCCTGCTGGACGTGAAATTCGCCGACGTTGGTCGCGTCAGGAGGAGCTGGAGAGGTAAAGACGAAGGAGCCTGCAAGAGGCGGACTCTTGAAGCCCCACTCGACCTGGCCATTGGTGACAGACAAAGCAGCGCCCTCGAAACTCGGGAAGCACTGAGCTCGACCGTTCAAAGGCGAGGCAGATGCTACACCGAAGAAGGCGACGAGAGCAGAGAAGAAGAAAGTCGAATGCATAGCGGTATTCTTTGTTGAAGAATGCAGAACCTTTTCACTTGGTCTGTCTCTTTTATACCTCTCTGGATTCCGGAGTAATAACCCCCTAGGTTATAGTCCATGGCTGGGCAGTGCTCGAAGACCGTGTTCGAGCTGGAGTTTGAAGTAAAATTCAACTAGTGTCCACCCGACATTGGTAGCGGCGATTCAGTATCACGGCCTATTCAAACCGACACTAGTAGTTCTGGACATTGCAGATGCATTCCACTGGCGAGTTCTAACCTGATTCACGTGCTTTATTCATGTCAATTCCAATGAAGACAAGATGATAAAAATCAGATATATCGCCAATAGGACAACGAAGGTTGGTCTTCCAAGAAGTGTTTCGGCGTCCTCGCCCAGAACATAGCATTCAATTTCGAGCCACAGCCCTCAGGTCAATCGAAATCTGTATCACGCTCTCGGATCCAGCAGTGACATATATAACCATCTAGCCAAGGACAACTTGGTACAAGAAGACGGGTAGGTTGTGATTCATAGTAAAAATTCAACAGGACCCAATATAATCCAAAAGTAGTCGTAAAATTAGAACTGGAACCGATAACAATACACACAGCTCGACAACATTTGCGGGGATTGGAATGGGTAAAAATGAAAAATAAATGAAAATCCATCGTGTTATGAGGCGCCGCTCACACGATCATCAACTCGCTGACGATGCTGTCGATTTTTTAGGTGCACTTCAAAATTTGAAAGTGTTTCCACTGGTCCAGGTTTGTAAAGCTGAGGTTCGACTATTAGAGAACCAATCTTGTCCTGAATAGATATCGACTGACCTTTCCGGGGCAATCGACACAACGGATTCTCCACTCTGGCGGTACAGCCGGACTGACTCGACGAAGAGCTACTTCGAAATTGTCATTCGGATATTTTGCTTGGGTCATTTCCATGGCTGTGAGAAGCCATTCAGGCGGCGGCTAACGAAAGATATCTTTAGAACCAGGCACCAGAAAAATGAATCACCGACCACTTACCCAGTTTCCTGGGGACGAATTTGGAGGATCTGAAGCGGGAGCTGTGGCTTCACTCGTCGGAGGCTGAACCGGTGAAGGAGTTCTGGGTACCGGAGGCGCGATAATCTCAGAACCCGAAGAAGTTGGAGCATGATTTGTTCCATTTACTTTGACCTTATGGTTTTGGAGAGGCTCGGAGCTGCTCGAGACCGTTGAGACAGGCGAAACCGCTCTATCGTCTAATGTAGGGGACCGCCTCGAGAAATCATCGGTAACCTTGGAATGAATCGGTGTTTGAGGTTCTGACGGGGCCTCTGCGGGAGTGCTCGGGCGGGTCGCTCGGCTTGATTTCTTCTTGGAGACTGGCTTTGGAGGTTCTGTGTCTCGAAGAGCCATATGAAAGTCGTGGTCTCTGTTGTACTCGACCGGTCTAGGTTTTCGGTGTCTGTGCCAGAATTTACCTAAGAGAGAAAACGATTATCACATGGTTTTCTTGAACGAAATATGAAAACTTGCCACAAGTACCACATTGAGATTTGTCACCGAGAGGTCCTTTCCGTCTTCCGATGGCGATGGTTTCGGGACAACCGCAGTTGGAACAGTGCCAAATACCATCAATGTAATTCGGACGCTGTCCATCAGCATACTCCTTCTCTTTTGCCTCTCGCTCCATTTCTTTTGCCCTTCTTGAATTGACAAATCTCGGCGCTGGTACGCTGGACAAAGAAGGGGGGTCATTCTCAAGAGGAGCTGGTAAAGCAGCGACATCGGCGGCAGTTGAAGAAGTCGGAGCGACAACACGAGCTCGAGGTCGCAAGACATGAGAAGGTACAGGCGGAGCTTTGAACAGCCCTTTTGGTTTCGCTTTTTTGATTGTCGGAGGAGGCTGAGGTGCCGCTGAAGGTAGTGTCTGAGGGAGAAATGGTGTCCCATTTTCAGAGGCGACCATATTCGCTATTGTCAGCGAAGCAGCGGCAGCAGCAGCTCTACGTGAACTGGGTGCAGCAGCAGCAGCGACCACAGCAAGTGTAGCAGCATCCAGTTCGGGAAATCCAAGAGCTGGGGTTCGATACGTCCTGATAGCGTCACGGTCTGGCAGTGCAATTCCACGTCTACCACGGGTGTTTCTCTTCTTCCGTCGAGCCATCTCTTTGTCTCTTTCCTTCTCATTACGTTCAATCTCTCCGTCGCTCAAATAGTTCAGGAGCGGAGTAAAAGCGGACACCTGGTCTATTGAGCGAGCGCCAGATGCGAGACTGGGCAAAAAGGACGATTTAAGATCTTCGTCCTGAATAGGAGAGCCGTCCGCAGGGTGACCGACCAGGAATAGCGATTTTTGATATGTCTGGATCTGCTCTCGGATAGAGTGCGCGATGGCAGTTCTAGTAATCAAGGTGAGTCAACTTCCGAGGCAGTGCAACATGCTGCTCACCGGAATTCTCCCGCCAGACCCAGCTCTTGAGCATATACCTCTGCAAAATTCTCAGGCGACGCTGTCTTGTTGTCTAAATCCCACTCGAATTGATCATCAAGCTTCATTGATCCAACAATAATATCCAGCTAGTAGTAGAAGGCGTGAGGTGTTTTCCGCGGCGTCTGATAATGCGACGTACCTTGATCAAAACTCTCATGTCCTCATTCATGCTGTCCTCGTGGATTTCAAATTCTTCAACGCCCATGGTCCGTTCATCACTGGGATCAACAACTTTCCGTCTTTTCCGGTGTTTACTTCCAGAGGCACTTGAACGACTGAAACCAAATTCCGCCCGAAGTCTTTTTCGCCATGACTCCCACCAATCATGAGTTTTGTCGTCCAGATTGCCAGCTTGCAACGTATCCTCCGTCGACAGAAAATCGCCTCCTTCACCGTCATAGTTGAGAGAATGGGCCTTGAAGTCGTTCAGCTGATCGTGAATCTGCTTGGCAATCACACCATGGTAATGCGCTGAGAGGTTGTAATCTTCAACCACCGTTTGAGCGAAATGTTCTGGGCTGACGACGGGATCTGCCAAAAAATATTTAACCAGCAATGAATCAACTGACAACAAAAACTGACCGTTGAGATTCCAGACAAACGTGTCTCTCATTTTATGGTGCTCGACATCAAACTCGAGCCGAATAGGGACAAGCTGCTCTGGTCGATCCACATCTTCCGGGTCCAACTTTCGTGGTCTAGTCGGATGTCAATCAAACAGTCCAAGAATGATCAAAAAAAGGGCTTACAATTTCAACCCTTCTCGTCTTCCCGGTTTGCGATTTCTTGCGTCCCTTTCCTTTCGTCGGGGATAACGAACATCAAAGGTTTCACGACCTCGTCTGAGACCACCAACAATACCCGGATTGACAGTAGGAGCTCCTTTCTCCCACCAGGGAATATTGGAAGGTCCGAGGACTTCGCCAGCCATCTCTTGATTCATTCTCTCCTTCATCTTGTTGAATCTTTCCTCATATTCTTTATCCGTCTTTATCCAATCCTGAATCTCATTGATCTCGGACGGCTGCAACGGAGGAATAGCCTTATCCGAGCCCATCAAAGGGATAACCGTAACCCGAGTTATATTGGGGTTGAGGTTACCGGGCAAGGTCGATACGAGGGATTGAGGACCAGAAGAAGATGAAGCTGTCGAATTGGAGACAGCAAGCGGAGCTGGTGCTACATCTGGGAGAGCTGGTGGGATTTCAGGTAGTTGACCTGGACCGGAAATCGGAGACGATATTGAAGGAATAGACGACATTGAACTGAGGGGTTTCATTCCTCCCATGGCTAATCCAACAGGCGGCATAGAAGGAGGTGGAGGAAGGGATTCTTGTCGCATCGGCTGAATCTCCTGCTGCATCATCATAGATTGCGCTTGAGGGTTCTGAAGATTATGTATTGGAGGTTGTTGCAGCTGGTGAGATTGGTTCTAATCAAGACGGTGAGCGATAGAAACAATAGATACGGCAAAGTCTTCGCACCTGAGGCGGCATTGCCATGTTGACGCCCATTGGACTCATTCCCATTGAATTGTTCATGTTATTCATCCCGTTTCCTCCAAGTCCCATGCCCATTCCGATATTCGCTGGTGGAATATTTATGTTCATTCCCATATTGTGACCGCCCATCGACATTCCACCACCACTGCTCATAGGTCCCGGTGAAGCCCTTCCTTGAGATGAATATCCATTCATATTTGGCTGAGGCTGTTGATGAGGTGGCACAGCCATCGGATTCATGCCAGACATTGAACCCATCGAACCGTCTGTCAGCTTTCGCTTTATACCACCGGGAGCAAGTGGCATACCCTGGCGATAAGGCGAAGGAGATCCCGGAGTATGAGGCGGCGGCGACATTGAAGGTCCGGGATGCTGATGCTGCGGTGTCGATGGAACTTTGCCACCAGAATTTTGATAGCCATTCATCATTCCACTCATCCCATTTTCTCCAGAGCCAGACCGACTTGGAGGGCGCTGCAGATTTCCTGGAGGAGAAGCGCCTCCAGCGGCAGCTGCAGCAGCAGAAGCTCGAGTTCGAACACCCATTGCAGTCCCTGGTCTCGATATACTGGCCGTCGATTGAGCAGTAGGTGGTCTTGGAGGAGGTGGCATCATTTGCTGTGGACCGCCAGACATGCTATGCATAGAATTCGAACTCGATGGTCGGTCAAATGGATTTTGCTGGTGCTGCATCGACTGAGACTGCAATTGCTGCTGCATTTGTTGTTGCTGTTGCTGCATTTGTTGCTGACGATGTTGCTGCATCTGCTGCTGCTGCTGCATAAACTTGGCACTAGCCATCTGTTTTTCTTGTGGACTCATGTTCACAATCTGGTCATGGCTGTAACCCAGTGCGGTGAGCATACCGAGATTGACCTGGTTCGGATTTTGACCCTCCATCATCTGGCCCATGCCATTATTGGGACCTGGAGCCATTCTCGACATGGGATTATGGTGACCGAGTGAACTGAGAGTCGTCGCGGTTACAGGTGACGCTGGATTGTGGCCAGAAGACATCATGTTGTTGTTCATCATCCCGAGGTTGGGTGACGCTGGCGAAGTTGGAGATGTCAAAGCAGCTGGATTAATGCCACTAGGCATCATGGAACCCATATTGTTCATCATATTCATCTGGTTGAGACTGTTCGACATTCCGCCATTCATCATGGGTCTCTGGGGAGCGAACTGCTGCTGCTGTTGCCGCTGTTGCTGCTGCTGCTGCTGTTGCTGAAGGTACTGCGGCTGAAAGAGCTGATTCGGGTTGATTCCAGAAGGCATAGAGTTCATGTTCATGCCCATCATCTGGTTCATTCCGCCAGACCCCATATTCGCGCCCATACCGTTCATGAGCTGTCCTGGAGTCAGACTGGGAGAGTTGTATCTCATCTGAGATACATGACCGCCAGAAAAGTTTCCGAGGAGAGCTGGGTCGATGGAGGAGCCTTGAGATTGCTGGGAGCCGTATGGGTTCATAAGGTAGGATTGAGAGGGGAACCAGGTCCTGCTCGGCCTACAAAAAGGGCGCTTTTCGACGTGATCGGCGGCGCAGAGAGGGAATTGCTGGTGCGATCAGGAAATATGGATAATGGAAGAATGAAACAGCTGTGGGACGGGCATCAGCGACGAGCAGTAATGGCAATAACGAAGGTGGAGGCGTTTAGCAAAAGCAAAAGCAATAACCGCAGCGGACGGGACAAAGGGTTTGAGAATAAGGCGACGGAACAGACACTTACTTGGATTTTCCAGTCGAGTGACTCCTGGCGGTTGAGCTTCAACGTTCAATAATGTAAGCCGTGACAACAATGACAGGGTCACATTTTCTCTATTACTCCAAATATTTTCAAAGTATTTATTCGCTATTTAATGCTCTTCATGGTTGCCTGCTGCCATGGCCGCAACATGTCCAGCCTTGCTGTTGTGGTATTCATCATACGAACGAGCCCAGGCGTAAATTCCATATCCTGTCACCTGTCATCAGCTTTTGAAGAAAGTTATTTTCGTCATATCGGACTCACCGACAGCGAATGGGAATACAACGTAGAAGGCTTCAGCAGAAATACGTCTGAATCCATTGAACATGTATGTTCGAATCATCTGTGGCGCAGCCTTGGACTGATAAGGGGACAGTGCTGAAAGAAAAAGGTTGAATGACCAGAACCGCAACCGCAAGAAAAGAAAGGCGCACTGTATTGAATAACACCCTTTTGTCTGGTTATGCTACCATGTCTGTCTCCCCACCAGGCGTTCTGCGATTCCAGTAAGCTTTCAGATCGGGTCTTTTAGAATAACACGCACCCAAGCGCGCTGGGCTGCAAATTATTATAGTCAGAGTAGAACCTCAAAGAAATAGCAGTACTCACGTCCAGGCATATCACTGAAACGAGCTATTGACGGTCTCATGGTTGGCGGTGTTGTGGTTCGGGCAAAGTCGTACTGATCACGGGTTCAATTACTGCCTGACCACGATTCACCAAGCCATAACTCGTCAGTCCATTCGTCTTGGCTGTTTCTCTCGCACTGAATCGCTCTCCCAGTAAAATGATCTCCCATGAGACGCTCTACCTGCTGGCCAACTGTCTGGGCCTTCTTGCGATGGTGACAGTTATGGGTTACCATGTCGTGGCAGTTAATGCGCGATATCTCTCCAGTCAAAGCTCGTAAATGGTGCGTAGACTACCAAGTCATGTAAAGCTATATTCTCAGCGCTCCAAAGCTTGCACAATTGCCTCTCTTTCAAGTTTCATTCACGTACAATTCTGTTGTATATAAATTCGTAACTGGGCCTTCAACACCGTGCTTCGCGAAAAGAGTGAGACTTCCAGAGTGCATGAACGTTGTAGAGATGCAGTCAGCAAGCGGTCAAAACTAGATTCAGGCTTGACCCAAACCTTGATGAGAAATTTCCGACCAAGTCCAAAGCGACTGTTCAATCTCACCTTCGCTTTCACAGCTCCTTCTCGTCGCTATTACAGTGTCAAGAGTGCCACTTCATTCCCAGACCCCGCCCGACCAGACCTGTATTACCATTTGCTTGAGAATCAATCGTCGCCAGCATTCGCACTCTCGTTTCTCCCAGATCCACCAAAACCATTCTCGAGAACCATAATCGGCTGGTTGCCTGCGTTGACCAACGCCTCCAACCACCAAGTCGGCTTGAACGACTTTAAAGAAAATCGTCAGCCCAAGTCCTTCAGCTCGAGGTTCTCTCTGACTATTCCCTAGCCGCATTTCGAAATATCCTGCACCAAGCACTGAAACAGGGACTTGTGGAAGATGTAGATGAAATACAACGGAATGGAGCTGTTCAGACGCAGCAAGGTTGGATGCATATCCATGGCAAGTCGTCCCAACTTTTTCCCATCGAAAGACTGACCTTGCAGATTCTCGCAATATCCCTGCATTGGGCCGTATTGGCGACCCAGACGACATTATAGCTTCAGTGCTAGTCCAGGACGGAAAGGTCAGGAAGCCCTTCGTCCTCATTATGCTCCATTCAACTTGGTTTCCAGATCCTCCCCGAAACCTATGAAGCCATGCCTTCTTATCGCATCTGCACGTCCGACGGTTTAACGCAGTTGACGCCCGGGCTTGCACAAAAGCTACGATCTTCACTAGAAGAGCAAGCAAAGCGCGAAAGTGAGATTGACTAGGTCATGGTTCGTCACAGAGTTCAAGAAAAATAAATTCTAATACAAGAAACAAACATGATAGTCATACAAGACGTGGTAGATGGAAGCAAGCATGATAAGGGAAGCATAAAATATTTCGTAGCATAGTCATATTCATCCGTGATGTTGTGAATCTCTGGGAGACCTTGGTCCGAACAGTCCGGGAGAGCCTGTTGGAACGATCAAGCTGATATTGGGATCCACCGACGGTGGTGTCGGAACAACATTTGGATCCGCTGTAAATCTCGTTAGTCGAGAAAGATTAAGACCAGTCAAACGACTTACGATGCCAAGCAGTCCACGATTGTATCTGTTGACGCTCTTGTCCTTGATGCATTGGTGGCGCAGATTCCTTCTTCTTTTGCTTTTTAGGAGGGCGCTGGTGAACAGACCGCCACGCTGGTCGAGCAGACGGAATCTCAGGTGGCATGGGAGGCTCAGGAGGCATATCATGTCCTGGACCAGGCGGTGGCCTGTAGTTTCCGTCGTATTCCCCTCCAGGACCATATTTAGACTTCATGATCAACAGCTCTCCGAGTTGACTGGAGCTCGAGTTAGAATGGTGCTTTCGAAAAGAAGTGAAAAACGCACTGTTCCAAAGCTCGTCGCTCTTCGCGCAACTTGCCGACTTCATTCAAGAGAATACGAACTTCCGAGGCCAAAGCCTTGCTAAAGTCATCGAGATACTGCGGGAAAGCGTAAGAAGAGGTATGAGGATAGATAAAGCAAAGACTGACCCCTTGAACATTGAAATCGATTCGCTCGTTGGCAGTTTCCGCGACTCTCTTCAGAGTCTCATCGTGCTGCTTCAAAGCATCCTGTCGTAGAGCGTCCACCATCTCATTAAAGTATTCGCGCTGCTCCTGATTCTGCCTAGCAAGTTCCTCCAGAACCTTATCGATACCTGAGAAATATGAGTGATAAATTGTAAAATGTAAAACTCGGCCTTACCTGGTTTGGACTCGGCCTCGAGTCTCAAATCATCGGCTTTCTGTCGGTCAGATGCTAGGTCACTGTGTAGCTGCTGAACCATATCTCTCAACTCGATCCACCTGTCGTCCTTGTAGAGTTTCCGCTCCTCTTTTTCAGCATATCGTTCGTCCATGAGCTGCTTCTTCCTCTCGCACGCATCCAATTGCTGGTTGATCAGGTTCGTGATATCTCCCAACTGGTGTCTCATCGACTCGTCCCGCTCAATAAAGTCTGCTCTCTCCCGCTCTCGTATCTCAGCTTCTTCGGTCGCTCTCTGCTGTCTCTCATTCTCCAGATCAGCACGAACTTGAGCAAGCTCGTCTTCCAAATCCCGAATTCGGTTGTCACGGTTTTGAGCGTCTGCTGCTCGTTCAGCTTCGAGAGTGGCCATGATCGCAGCTCTTTCTTGCGCCGCTGTTTCCCGCTCTTGTCTGACAATCTCCGAGATGATATCTGCTTGTCTTGTAGATACCGGTCGACCGGAAACAAACGATGCTGGCCGACCAGTAGCTGGACCTTCACCTGGAACAACGCCGGGAACAACGCCGGGAATAGTTTCGACGTATGAAGCTTGGTCTCCAAAGCCAGCAGCAGATTCTCCAGTCGGTCCAGCCGGTCCTTCGGTTGGAACATGACCAGGCGGCGGCGGCGGCAGCCCACCACCGATTTCCTGGAGCAGCATATTCCTCGCTTCTTCTGCTTGTGCCGCCCTTTGCTGTTCATTCTGCATGAAAATCTGATGACGAGCTTCTTCAGAGTCGCGAAACTCTTGCTCTCGACGGTCTTCGTTGGCTTCTGCAGTAAGACCAGCCTCTTGTAAACGCCTTTCAACCTCGCCAAGACGCTCGAGACGGTCTTGACCAGCATCATCAAGAGGAAACGGTGTGACGGTCTGATAGCGATGTCCAATTTGATCGTCACGAGCTGGTGCAGGTCGATAACCTGGTTGAGGCGACGCGAGACGAGGACCAGTTCCTACATGAGTACCAGTTTCCCAACGAGGATCTGTTTCCCCACGAGGACCAGTTCCTACATGAGTACCGGTTTCCCAACGAGGATCTGTTTCCCGAAGAGGACCAGTTCCCACGTGAGGACCAGTTCCTACATGAGGACCAGTTGCGATGTGAGGACCAGTTTCCCCACGAGGATCAGCTTCCCCACGAGGATCAGTTTCTACAGGTCGAACATATTGAGCTCGACCTGACCCTGGCGCTGGAACAAAAGTTCCCCCTGGATCGCCGACATGAGAAGCAGCAGTAGGTACCACATGAGGGACGTGTGGCGCGTCGCCGTCAAACTCTGGACCAGGACTGTAACGAGTACCAGCGCGTGATGGCTCCCGATAATATCCAGAAGAATGAGGAGCTGGATGATGTTCTATAGGACGACCTGTAAATTCGATCAATAAAAGAAGGTTTCAAGAAGAAATAAATAAATACCATCTGAGGAAGACCGAGAAATAGGAATGACGGGAGTCGTCACAGCATGACCTGTTGGATGCTCGACAACAGTAGGAGCCCGACCACCATGAGGATCCATCACGAAAGTTGTACCGGGAGCCAAATGATGCGATGGAAAAGTAGCAGGGTGATCAATCGGAATGAATTCTGGTCCATGAGATCTCGGTGAAGGACTACGAGAATAACTTCGACTTCGTCCGTGACGAGTTGAAGCATGACGAGTTGAAGCATGACGAGTTGAAGGGCGATGACCACGTGAAGGGGAACCCCGACGAGATTCTGGACTTCGAGACCGATCTCGAGGATATGAAGATGTACGTTGATGAGGGTCACGTTCAGATCCTCGACGAGGAGAACGAGACCGTCGTCTCTCAGGTGACCGAGAATGTCTACGATGTGGGTCACGAGGAGACCGAGACCTAGAGCGAGATCGGGTATAATGGTGTCGACTTGGAGAGCGACGACGAGGTGAATAAGAGCGTGATCTGGATCTTGGACGCCTTGTATCTCCATAATGATGACGACGTGAAGGTGAATGACGACGTGAAGGTGAATAAGATCGAGACCGAGAGTGATGACGGTGAGAAGGGTGCGATGTAAAAGGCATTCCTCCCGGCGGAAGAATAATTGGAGGGGGCGTATGACTGTGGCGACTGTGGTGACGATCACCAGCTATAATGACTGGCGAACGACGTCCATGACTTCGAGGAGATCGACTTCGACTTCGGCCCCTTGACGGCTCATGAATCACAATGGGACCTGTAGGAACAGCACCTGGAAGAACCGTAGGTAATCGCGTCGGTGACCGTGACCGTGACCGTGAATCACGACGAGAAACGTATATCGGTTGAGCTACAGGAGGCGCAGTAGTAGGCTGACCGCCTATAACAGTGACCTGAGGCGGAGTTCGCGAATGTGATCGTGAATCTCGACGACTTCGGCCATAATGACGAGGAGATCGACTTCGAGAAGAGCCAGAGCTCGACCTTGATCGAGATATAATGATTGGCTGCCGTTGATCCGTAGGTTGAACCATCACTCCCGGCGGAGGCATCATCATCGGCCCGGGCGCTGGATAGACACCGGGTTGCGCCATCATCGGCGTCTGCATCATCGGTGGCTGCATCATCGGTTGCTGCATCATTCCCGACGGCGCCATCATCATCGGCGGCGGGCCCATTTGGGGCTGATATACTGAAGGCACCACTCCTACTCCTGGCTGTCCTTGTTGTGAAGGTACAACGATTACTTGAGGTTGATCTGGACGATCATCGCGATATTCTGAACGACCAGGTGAACCTGTACGAGCTGGAGCTGGAGCTGAAGGTTGCTGAATGATAATGGGTACTGGAGTTTGTGAAGGCTGCGAAGGTCCAACTTGAATTATCTGTGGCGGCTGCTGTTGACCAGGTGCTGGGACGTAAACTCGTGAAGGGCTTCTCGATGAACGACGACTTCGTCCCGAACGAGTAGAGGCAGAGTCGGTTGCAGTGGAGCTGCTCTCGCTGCCTTCTTGCATCATTACTTGAGGTCCCGGTGTAAAGACCGGCGGAACAAATGGCTGAGGCGGCCCCATCGACATCGGCATCCCCATTCCCATCGCGCCTGGTTGGAATTGTCCACCAGGAGGAATAAAAGGGTCCATAGGAATAACCGGCGCAGGTCCCACGCTATGCATTCCTGTACCCATATGCGGGATGAAGGGCTGGTGTCCCATGTCAGCCATTCCCATTCCAGGAATAACCGGCGCAAATTCCTGCTGAGGTCCAAATTGCGGCATCATTCCTGGCATCATTCCACCTGGAATGACCGGCGCTCCTTGTTGGAAATGCTGAGCTTCAGGCATCTGCATCGGCATCTGACCTGGCAACATCCCGCCAGGGACAAATCCTGTACCCATCGCTCCAGGCATTCCTTGACCCATTCCTCCAGGGACGAATCCTGGACCCATTCCTCCAGGCATTCCTTGACCCATTCCTCCAGGCATTCCTTGACCCATTCCTCCAGGGACAAATCCTGGGCCCATTCCTCCAGCTCCAGGAAATGGCGCACCTCCCTGAAAACCTTCGTCTTCTCCAGACGAAGATCCATCTGAAGGAGGTTGTCCACCAGGTCCTCCTCTATGGACATCGGCTCGAAGTCGGTCCAAGCGATCGACGACACTGCGTAATTCAGCATGTCGGTCGTGAACATCGCGCTCGAGCCACTCGTTCAAACCTCTCATATATCGCATCAATTCTCGCTGCTGATCCACAGTCGCGAGTTGCGCAAGGCGATTTTCCTAGAAACCAGAATAATGAGATTCGAACGGGACAAAAGCGAAAAAAAACTTACGCGAAGGATACCCATGAGCGAATCAAATATCGGTGGAAGATTGACCACTGTCGGTCCAGCTGGCATAGGAATATAACCAGATCCTCCTGGCCCTGATCCTGATCCTGGTCTCGGTCCTGGTCCTGGTCCTGGTCCTGGTCCTGGTCCGGTTCCAAATCTTGCTCCAGGCTGAGTACCCTAGAAAACCCGTGAGTTTAGAAAAACGAAAAATGAATCATTGACATACTCTGGCCGGCTGATACCAAGACGCAGATGGAGGAGGCGCCGAAGCGCTACGAGGATCGTGCAACGGGGGCTAAAAAAAAAAAGTTGAATATCTTGTTATCGGCGAACAAATATTTAAAACTCACCACAACAGGTCTAACAGGTGGGAATTGACGATGACGACGTGGTTGTCTTGTTCCAGGGTCCTCCCGACGATCAGGTGGAGGTCGAGGAGTACGTCTCGAGGTTTCTGCTGTTCCTTCTTCTTCTTCTTCCTCTTCTTCTTCTACTGGATACCGACCTAGATCACCTTGTCGCCTCAATGGTGGCTGGAATCGGATCGGATACTCTCGGATAGGAAAACTCGGTGGAACCGAGTCAGGCCTGTCTGGAATATTGACTGGACTGACACTTCGAGGCCTTGGACCAGCTGAAGGAACATAATTGAAAGGCCGAAGAGGCGGAGGATGTTCGACCGTCGGTAAAGGTCCTGCTGTAGTCGACGAAAGTAGCTCTTCAAGTTGCTGAGCCAAAGTTCGACCTCCAGGTTGAGCTGTAACAGCGACAGGCGCGACGGGCTCACCAAGGTCTGAAGTATCAGAAGCAGGATAATAAAATGCTTGAGGCGCTGCAGGTGGAGGTCGATTGGCGAGATTATTCAACAATTGTTCGATTCTACCCAATCTCTGCCTCAAATCTTCATTGTCTTCCGGTATCGGTCGATCCCGAAGCTGGTCGAGCAGATGATTCGTCGAAAGCTGACCGTCCCACAAGGCCCCAAGCTGCTCGCGAATGGTGTTCAAAAGTGGGAATGGATCACGTTGAGCAGTTGGCATAGGCATGATAGTAGATATAGATGTCGAAGTGGGAGAAGGGGATAAAGGTGGTGCTGTTGGAGCTGAAACTGCTGGAGTTGAACTTGAACTTGAAGATCCAGGACTGCTAGGTGGTCTGCTCGTCGTGCTAGATGTCTCGGGAATCGTCCCAAGACTACTAGGAGCATCTCCCATGTAAGGATATGGAGAATCTGGACGAGGATACAATTCCCAATCCTCAGAATGATGAGACGAGAGGAAAGATACGCTGGTCGCCGAACGACTCAAGCTAGAAACAGGTGGCTGCCAATCTGGCCCTTCATGATAGCTCAAGACACTGCTCCCTCCGACACGCTGATCAAGATGGGCTCGATCTTCCGGACGTTCAACTGTCGGTGTCCTTTGTCGAATCAGGTCTGCAAGTTGACCAAGCTCATCTTGCAACGACCTCAATGTGTCCCCGATATCTCGGTTCTCCAGTCCTCTATTGTCGTCGTAATGGTGCAATGCTTCGGTCAGACGATGAAGATCGTCAGCAATGTCACGATCTCGTCGAGGCGAAAGCCTTCCCGAGCTTGAACTGGCGCTGGTGGCTGTCCGGAGATTCGAATGGATAGAAGGTGTATCACCACGGGGACTGGAGAGACTGACACTGAGAGAGATATCTGTCGGGGTCTTCAGAGAAGCTGCCGGCTGCGGTTCAGAGACAAGAGACTAGGAAAATGAATCAGCATAAAAAATATCAAACCAAAATAGGGCTTACACTCGGTCCGGAAGATCGAGGCGTCGTAAGTAGCGACGTTTCCGTAGAAACAATCTCAGGCTCATGTTCCTCCTCTGCCATGGCTTGTATCACCGAACGAGAATCCAGGACCGACGAACTAATTGATGATTGCGAGACCATCGAGCTGCTCGAAACACTTGACGGTGTCCTGACCAAGCTAGAAGACGATGAACTGAAAGATACGCTGGACGGTGGTGGAAGAATTGAAGCGGTAGAGGTGGAAAACACAGGCGGTGAGACTGGATAAAGCGAAGGATAGCTTCTCGGCCTTGCAGAAGTCATCACTGAAGCTGACTCGGGAATAGTGGACATCCTGTCGGGAGACGAAGTAGATGCACTCGGTCTCAAAAATGAGGTTTCGAAGGAATTGTCTGGTCCATCCGGTAAGGCCATAGACATCATCGAAGGCGATGGTTCGAGCAGCGACGAATCATAAGACAAGTTTGTTTCTCTAGCCCATGGCTGAAAAGGGACTTCAAGCTCAAACGACGGAGTTCTCGTCGATGGCTCCAGGCTCGTCTCCGTCGATATCGTCACCGAAGTGACAGTGGCCCGACTGATTGTAGGCAGAACTTCCGGAGAGACACTCGACGGAAAACTCGAACTCGAGCTGGAAGGAAGACTGGAGCTAATCTCTGAAGTGGAGAATCGAATCGACGAAGGTGTCGGTATATCCGCCGGTGATGTCTCGCTCATCTGGAGACTGGAGAGCAAAGACGGTTCCGAAGAGATGGATATAGACCCCGATACCGAAGGTGGAAGCGGAATATTCTCAGGTAAAACATCTGAGACAGTCGACGGCGATGAAATCGAGACTGGAACTGAGGGCAAACTCTTCTCTTCTGGCAAACTCTTCTCTTCCAATAAGCTCTTCTCTTCCGACACACTCTTCTCGTCTGACAAGCTCTTCTCGTCTGACACACTCTTCTCGTCTGACAAACTCCTCTCTTCTGATTCCAACTCTGAACGAGACCTTTGTTTCGGGGTACTCTGAGCGGAAGGAATCTCGTCAGGTATTTCTTCTGGCTCAGAAGGACAGACTTCCACGGTCGTATATTCTGTCGACTTTTCGGAAGGACAGACTTCGATGGTCGTATATTCCGTCGACGGTTCGGAAGCAGTTCGGTAAGGACCAGAGCCTTCTTCAGCACTGCTATAAAGTGACGGAATAGTGGGGAAGGATTCGAAGGAATCGACCGAAGAAGCTGCTTTTGCCGACAAATAGTCTGAACTTCCTTGCGACGGCGTGATGAAGTTTTCGGAAGCGTCACCGCGTGAAGAGTCGGCCGATGATGATGGCGGTGTCAGAGTGCTTCGAGGCGTAAACTCTGAGATATCAGAAGAGGGACAGACATCATAGCCAGTCTCGTTAGATCCTGGAGTACGACTGCCACTGTCATCCGAATAGCTTCGGCTTGAATAAGTGTAGCTTCCGGTATATTCACTGGCATTCTCCTTGTCAGAGCTTTCGTCTCGCGAATCACTGTAACTGCCGCTCCCACTGCCCGAAAACGTCCTGGAGCTGCTGCGACCAGGAGTCCCTCCTCGTCGTCTGATTTCTCTGGTTCTCGACAATGGAGTCCTCGACGGCGAGCTTGCGCTGTATGATGAGCTATATGGCGAACGAGATGGCGATGTCACGGTGTAAGGAGTTCTGGATCTCGATGTATATGATCCAGAGTCATGGGAATCGCCGAGCAATGACGCCGACGTCGTGTCTCGATAAGAAATTGTCGATTGAATCGCCTGCGTTTCACTAGGTGTAGCCCCCGTGATACCTGTCGTCGTGAATGTCGTGGCAGGTGTCCAACTGGTTCCAGTCAATCCTCGAGACCCTGCAGAGGTCGACGAATAATGGGAAGATCGTTGACCAGAGCTGGAATCCGCCGAGAAGAATCGTTCATCCTCGGTACTGTCAGAGGAATGATGATTTGTGGCAAATTCGACATCCATATCCGTCATTGATCCTGCTCTCCTCATGCGACCGCTAACACGACGCCTGGGACCTCCACTGATAGCTCTCGGGTCACCCCGATACACATAATCTTCCCCAGAAATGGCAGTATCGTCGACTGTCCGGGTATAAAATGAAGAGGAGAATGTCGGTCGCGTTCGAGAAGAAGTTGAGCCGGAAAGAGATGGCTTTCTGCCAGAGAAAGAGGTGTCCGAGCCACTGTAGATATCTTCGATCTCTGGAACTTCGCCAATCGGAGGCACAAAAATGGTAGAACGTGAACCTGTGCCGTTGCTCGACTGGGATGATCGACTGTCGATTGAGAGAATGGTTCTGATTGAACCAGTGGGCGAACGAGAGCGACCTTGACTCAATGAAGTTGTTCTCGGACTGTTTATGGCCTCCCTAAAGATACCACGGATCAGCATAATGCGAGAAAAAAATATTCCAATGCGACGCACCAGATTCGATTAACCCATCTCTGCCTCTCGATGAGACTTTCGCAAGCCAATCTTTCAACACCATCCGCATAAACCATCCAAAAAGGGACCAAACTGTCCACCAGCTCGCTTCCTTCAACTGTATCTTGTCGCTTTGCTGCGACAGCCCCGATATCATCGACCGCTCTCGGATGTCCAAGACTTAGAGCGCTTTCCACAGACGAACAATTAACCAAATCTAGCTGGACCACGCCGCGTCCAGCACCAGGCGTGATCCAAGAAAGAAGTAGATTGTTGTGATAGAGCAGAGCTTGACATCGCTGCCAGAGGTATGGAGGGTCGGTATGGACATTGAGATAATACAAGGTTCCAAGATGTAATGGCTGAAAAATAATTAGTGCCTTTGAATGAGAGAGGAAATCCTTTTAGGCTTACCGTCTCGTTGGTGAAACCAGTGAGTTCTCCAAGATCAACCGTGGGAACTTCACGGGACTCTGCTTCAGATCCCGCAGACCGACGTCGGGCACTGGCTCTTCTTCGAATACCGAACAATCCAGGATCTGGAGTGTCTGCGATTGGTACTGGAGCGCTGATGCTTTCGGCAGAGACAGTTGATGGAGATTTGACGATTTCTCGCGTCGGTGTCTTTTCTTTCCACAAAGCAACAATGTTTCTGACCGATGCTAATGGAGACCGTGGTGAAGATTCTGGACGACGAAGAGTCGATGTCGGGGTTCTGGTCGGTGTAAAGGTCTCTGTTGTAGTAGGACCAGCCCGACTGAGCGTCGTGAAGGTTGTCGTTGGAGTAAAAGATGAAGCTCCAACTGTCGATGGTCGAGCAGGTGGTGATAATAATGTAGAAAATGTACTCGTAGGACCTGTTCCGGAAGATTTCGTTGGACTGGATGGTCTCGAATACGAAGTGGCGGTCGTGTAAAAAGGGCTGACAGGTCTGCCAGGCGTCGAGCCCGACCTTCCATGACTTGGACTATTGGATTCGAAAACAGCAATAAGTTGATTTGCACGTCCAGGCGGTGGGAGACCTCTGTCTGAAGCCGGTTCGCTGGAAGATCTCGAATGATTTCCCGGAATGGGCGCAGAACGACGGCCCAGTGTCTCTGCACGCGAAGTATGAGTTACACCAGAAACAGGACGAGACTGGGACTCTTCTGTCTGTTCGGTGATGCGACTGAGTCTGAGTCTCGGATCCTGAGGCTGGGTGTTGAAAATTGAGGGAAGAGAAACATAGGACGGTGAGCCTGTATATGAGCCTGTGGACGAGTAAGGTCTGGAATTCGAGGACCAGGACGAGAGAGCTTGTTCAGTATCGTCAATCTCGTCGTCCAAATTGTTGAGGGTGGCTTCGACTTCGTCCATTGAATTTTCTTCATCGTAGCTGTCGTCGTCGTCGTCGTCGTGAGGAGAAGGAGATATGGTTATATTGCGCATGCGGCGTGCCGAATCTGCGCTCGAGGTTGATGATTGCTGGTCTGCGGAAATAATCAACTTTGAGGCAAAAAGAATTTGCTTTTTACTGACCTGAATTTGAGGAATAAGATGTTCTTGATATTGGTATTGCTGAGGACAACGTCGTGGTCCCGTAAGACGGAGACCATGGCTCCGACGACTGCGAGGTCATTGCCCGCAGGTTGAGTCCGTTCAACAAACAGCTCGTGATCGCGCGTTTAGGTGCCGCGGCGATGACAAAGCTCTACGAATGACGTAAACATGTGCCCTCTTTCTTCAAAGACTCCCTGGTCCAATTTGATTATTCTACGTACAGGCTCCATTATCCTCCAGCGCTTCAGCCATGACCCTTCCAAAACAAGACATCAACTCGTCCACCGCCTCTTTTTCCTGCCACATTCTGACATGATAGCCCGCGTCGAGCTAGCTGCATTCCGTATTTCTGAAAATCTCTAGTAAAATTCGCGAGATTGCTACGGTTTCGACCACAGGGTGCAGCCTAAAGAAAAGAGAGAACTTGCGCTATAACGGTTCATCAAGACATTGAGTTTGACGCGATACTTTCCGCAGGCGGAGGAATCCAGCTTTGCCTTCCCTCCGTTTCTATTTCCTTCTCTCTCTCTCTCTCTCTCTCTCTCTCTCTCTATAATACTTCTCATGACGTCAAGATCAGATCGGACTCCTGGACAGTGAAAGACTGGAAACTTTTGGATGGCATGCGGTGAACCGAAAATTGCACTACTTGTGTGCCATGACTATAGAAAATATCATTTTATCCGCGACATTTCTGTTTGCTCGCAAAAGAAAGGATACTGAGTGAGGGCTGTCAATATTAAACTTTAATTTCTCGGTATCGGCACTTTGTGGATTCGGGTCTGATCTGCTCCGGCACAGCACCACTTTTTTGAATTATCTAAAATGAAAGCCAGGAGGCACCAACAGCTTTCTTTCAGACCTAACTATCATGGCCGATGAAGCTGGTGCTGCTGCTGGTGGATTTTTCGGTAAGTTCTCCCTCGACGAGCACTGGTTCCAAAACTCAGGCTAAAGGTTTTCATAGCGATTTGTTGTGAATCGTCCCTCTTTGCATGGTGCAACACACGTCGGTGGCCATTGTTTTTTATCAAGATTATTCATTTACAGGAATTTCGCAGAGACTCCAGGCTCAGGCTCGACAGCGGTTTGCAAGCCTTGCGGTTGCTGCGACGATTCCTTCAATTCAGATGCCTGGGACGAGGCAGAGAAGAAGAAGAGTGAGGCTACCACGACGCAGCCCCAACCTGGTCCTGAAATGCTAGTCCCTGCAACTGAACCTGCTGCGGTTCCAGTAAATGAACCAGCTGCTGATTCTGCAACTGATGCGCCCATGGCTCATAGTTCGACAGCGACGACAGCATGAGAAGATCGGTGAATTCCATGCCCGCTCCCCTCGAGTTCGACTTATCAAACTTCAGGCTCATCGAGCGAATGCATGTTTTACATGATTGAATACATTGGTTCATTTTGTGGGTTATCTAGGTTGTAATTGTGCATAAACGACGACCACCGGTCATCGAGCATTGCGCTGTCCCCGCTATAATTTCCGGAGACGAAAGCAGCGTCAAACTGGACGCCATGTGCTGGTATTACAGGTGTTTCGTGGAACATACCAGGCCAACCTTGCGATAGATCTGCAAAAGTTGTCTGGCCCATCGCGTTTGGATTCGAATACAGGTCTGGATTGGTCACAGGAGGATGTCGAACTCGCTTTTCTTGAACATTTTGCAGCAAAGTTGCTTGGCCACCAAATAGCAGAATTGACTGGTCATCCAACTTGGATTCTGGATTACTTCCTTCATCTACATCTCGACGAACGCGATGTGCATGGATGGCTTTCTCGAGCATCGTTTCCAAAACGGGCTGTGATCAGGACCATTAAGATTGAGTTCTACAAGTTGTTGAAGCTCACCAAAGATCGTGCGGCACGACTGCTTGTTTGTGCTGCACTCTGAAAAACTCTACACGCTGCTTCGAATTGCTCAAGAGCAGGAGGTTCAAGATTCAGATGTGGTCCTTTGATGGCAACAGTTCCAACAATAAGCTGAGTTTATGAGCACAAAGTCTTGACTATTTATCAACAAAACTCACTGCAGCAGTTAATGCGTTGGTCCAAATTCTCCAAATCCGTGTGCAGAGAAGCGGTTTCTTCATGAACTGAATTTTCGTATCATCCAGTACGACACATGAGCTGTGATATGCTGCAAGGATAGAAGGTCCATGGCGTCCAGCTAATGGATCGGTGGGATTTTCCACCATCCCTTGAGCGAAAAAGGCTCGATGAAGAAACATGAGCACTGTTGCAAGCGTCAGCCAGAACGAACGAGTCAAATCGACTACTCATACTGAGATCCTGATAATGGGATCGCACAAAGCTTCTCATCGACAAAGCGGTTCTCTCGGAAAAAGAGTCCTGCGACTGGGCCGGTAGGACAAAGTCGCGGATCTTTTGGTCCAGCTCCATGACCTTTTCGTACGCAGGAGGCTTTGCTGCCAAAGTTGCTCGAACAACATGTACCAGGCATTCGTCTGAAGCTCTGATTCCCCAGATACCGACTAATTTCATTAGCAAAGATTGAGCCTAGAGATATAAAAAACTTACATCCCAAAGGTACTTCTCCTTGCTGGAAGATTTCTTCCTCTTCTGGTGTGGGTATTCGGCAGTCAATGTATAGAGAAAGTATAGCCGGCGGTCTACCAGTCACAAGACTCTAAGAATTCGTCAACGAAGCAAGAGATGAACAATAAAAAAGGCACACCTGCCAAAGACACGCCTGGAGAAGATTCCAAAAATATGTACGTCTCTCATAAGCCTCCTTCCCACTCAAACCCCACATCGAAGGATCAATATGGAACCCTATCTGCATCGGATCTTCAACCCAAAGTCTTGGTTTGTTTGATTCTGCGTACCTTGAGTGCGACTTGGGCTGCAAGAGTTAGCAGGGCGTAAGAATGTTCGAGATTGCTCTCTTTGCCGCTCATCCCATTATATATGCTCATCAAGTGCAAAACCTTTCGTAAGCGATGAGTATCTCATGATTCCCTTTCTCGTGAGAGTACTCTCACCTTGATTGTGACGACAGATCTTTCTGCAAGTACTGGCTGGAGACCTAGCGCAGCTCGCGCTAATTGGTAGTAGTGCTGCGCTTCTAGATTGTACGGTTCCAGGTTTAAATCCACTAGGGCACCTATGCCAAGGACGACAAGGAGTAATGCAAGGTCATGAGGACCATATGACGCGTGTCTCGTTTTGTAAACGACAGGAATGAGCTCGTCCACGATCTGCTTTCGGGAAACAATATGGAACATCCAAGAAAGATGCTCCAAGAAGGTGTCGCAAAGTGTGATTGCGCGAGAAATGGGAGGAAGAAAAGATTCAATGGATGTCTGTACTGAGGTGCTGGGTACATTGAACGGGACAAAAGGAAATGCTCTTGAAAACTGATTGATCTCGGCTGGCAAGTAAGACGGGTCAAGCTCTGGCAAAGGATGTTGAACAGATGGCGGATCGCCACCTCTGCGTTTTTGTAACAGAAGACTCTGTATGACGAGTAAGCTCAAGAAGAGAATGAGAAACAGTGAAGAACCGACTTCTGTACCGCCTCCGAAAAAGCGACTGTGATCTTTATCCACGTAGAGGGTACCAAACGCGCTGATTAAATCTGCCTGGTCCTCGGCGACTGGCTTCAGGGTCGGCTGTTCATCTGGTTCCTCCGAGTCTTCCAATGAAGCCAATAGCAACGGATGGGGTTTGTCGGAGGTCGGAGCGTAAGCAATGGCCAGCGCATCTTCCAAAGAGTGCATTCTTGCTTCCATGGACGTGATTCGACGGACAAGATGGTCTGATGCAGCAGTGACAAAGCTGGGCAATTGAAGATATCGAGGGAGAGGAAATTTCGAGTATGTGAGAGCCAGACTTTGCTGCTTGAGATAGAACGTACCGACTGCCTTGGCCTGGTGGAATTGTACCTGGTTGAATTGCGATTGTCAGACAGCATAGATATCGGTGAATGAACGCAATATACCATTGGGACAGAGTTTAGAGCAACCTCGCTTCACACAGGTTTGACAAGCTGAACAGAGTTTCAGTGACCTTGCGAATAGAGAAAACAGAGCCGCACGTACGTATGTTTTTGTCGCACTTGACCTTGAGTCTACGACACTCTTGTTTCCTTGATTCAAACCGAGTTGGGAGAGATTGAAGAGCTTGGCTCACCAGCGCACGCAATTTCGCCCCTGCGGAACGATCAAGACCAGACAGAAATGGTAGAATAGAACATACCTGATCCTTTTCGAAGCTTTGCTGGGCAACGACATTGGCCCACTTGAAGAGTCAGTGAGGGTGGGGGTTATCTTGTAAGGATGAACTCCAGCCATCCGAGGCTATAAGAGACTGGTAAGGAATTTGCGACGACGACTGTGCAATTAGCGCGACAAAGATGCGGGAGCCGAGCAAGGCCTTGAAACTATTAGTAGCCGCAAGCTGTATGCGGCACGATCGGAAAGCACGGCGATCTCACTCAAATCTCACTTGAATCTGATGATTGTTTCTCACCCTAATCGCTGGCTAATTTGAAGTCGCGGTAGAGAATGTTATTGGCGTGAAAAGCTATCAACTTGGGTAAACGAGATTGAAAAAGAAGAAAGAAATTCGTCTCCCAGTGGTCCTCAACTTCGGTTCTCCTTTCCGCTCTCAAGATGTCAAGCAATGATGTATACTTACAAAGGAGACCAACATTGCGTTTGACAGGCTGGTCAGAGTAGCGCCGCAGTATATACAATTTACAGAAAAAGGCCAAAGACAGCACCTATGCAACGAGCGAAAAATGCTCTTATCTTGCTCACCAAGGAGAGCTCCGATTTCACGACGACCTTGGTATTCTCCTCTTCTGTAGCTTTCGCGTCATCTGAATCGATATTGGAATCTGATGCATCTTCTGTGCTGTTGCTGCTTGTCCCACTGCTGTATTTTTGAAGGATGGCAGGCATCGGCGGAGACTGTGGAACATTTTCTTTGAACCACTATGACGGTGTTAGCATTTAAATCTGCAATGGATGGTTGAGAAACTTGCCTTGACAACAAACTTGCCACTATTCTTTGGGGTTCTCTGCAGTGTCTTGTAATCCACATGGGTCACGCCAAACCGAGTTATGAAGCCATCTGCCCACTCCATATTATCAAGCAGACCTTGGAGATTGTTAGAAATATGACAGCAAAACAATGAGATGCACTGACTCCAGGCGAGATATGCTCGGACATCGACACCGTCTTCAACGACTGCGTCACGAAGACTCTCAAGTGCGCCCTTGAAATAATGTACTCGTTCGTGATCATTGACAGCCTCTGATGCTGATAATTTGTCCTCGTCTTTCACAGCAAACCCATTTTCTGTTACGCTAAGAGAAAGGTCAGGCAAGTACAAGTTGACGATGAAATAAACCTACTATATAGGGAGTTTGTAGCGTTTCCAGAGATAGTTGAGAAGCTATATCGCGACTCAATAACAATCAATGAGAAGACGAAAAACTGACACTTCGGAATCCTTCTGGGTCTGAAAATTCGTCAGATGAAGCTGGACGAAAAGATGAAAAGTCTTACAGTCCTGTAGCCATGCACAATGCGCCTGGTTTCCTAGTTGTGTCCCATCAGGCCGAACAAAGGTATAATCGACGAGACCCTGGAATTCGTCGTCTCCACCAGCGCGGCATAAATTCGTGGTATAAGTGTTCATTCCATAAAAGTCGGAACTGCCTTTAACGAGCTTGATTTCGGCATCGCTGAAGCTGGGAAGTCTTTCTTTCAAAACTTCTGACATGTACGGTGGATAATGGCCAAGGTAGACTGGATCTGCGAACCATCCTATGGCGAAATCGAGAGCATGTTGTGCAGCAGCGATGTTTTCCAAAGAAGAGTCGTAGGGCATTGCCCAGTCTCCATTCAAAGTGATACCTATTTGACCATGCTGAGTGGGTTTGAACGTTGAACGGTAAAGTTGAACGGCCGATGCATGAGCGATGAGAAGAGAATGTCCAACACTTTGATAGGAATCAGCGGTCGTTCGACGAACAGAGAGACCTTTAGCTCACACCCAGGGCTCTCTGGTCGAATCTTGCCGTTTATGTCAGGATGGTAATGCAATTCGGCAGCAGTTGGCTCACCTCCTTCCGGACTTCTCGTCCTATCACTGCTTCGACCTGGTGCAAAGACACCACGACCGTAGCCAAGAATGCTGGTACACCAAGGTTCGTTGAGTGTCAACCAGTATTTGACCCGACTTCCGAATGCTTCAAAACAGATCTGGTCGCATGATTAGACAGAGGAAATAAAAAGAGAAAATGCATACGCGAGCATAGTTTGTAAAATCCTTCACGCTTTCAGCTTTGTTGAGCCAACCACCGTATCGTTCGTGGAGTCCCTGGGGGAGATCCCAATGATAAAGGGTCACGAATGGCTCGATGCCTGCTTCATGCAACGCGTCGATGAATCTGCTGTAAAATTCGATTCCCTTCTGGTTGACGGGATCATTCCGACCGCCGAGAGGGATAATCCTTGGCCAGGACAAACTGAAGCGGTAACATTTGACACCGTACTGCTTCAACAATGCTATATCTTCCTTCCAAAGTCGGTAGGAATCAGTGGCTATGTCGCCGTCGCGGCCATCGAGTGTCTTTCCAGGGAGTTTGCAAAAGTCGTCCCAAATAGATTTCCCGCGGCCGTCAACGTTTGTCGAGCCTTCAATTTGGAAGGACGCTGTGGCGAAGCCCCACTGAGGAAGAATCAACAAACAAGTAAATAATCCGAGGATGAACAGCAGTGGGGCGTACCAAAAAAGAGGCAGGGAGAGACATGAAGAGATTCTAGCGTCCATGACGGGTTTAAGAGAGAGGCGAAGAGCCCGAGATATGTCCGTCCTAGGAACCTCGCTTGAGATTCACCGATAATTTCTCCGGTTTCTGTGCGATTTATGCGACAAGCAGAAACAAGCAGATGTCAAGTCGTAGCCCTTTACGGACAACCAGAATACCGTTGAATTCTGATGTTTCATAGGGCTTGGAAGACAAAGGAGAGCGTCTAAAACTCCGATGAGACACCAATGCACAGCCACACTTCGTTCGAGAGATAAGATAACACCTTTACGTGTATAGCACTCCTTCGTGTAGATATTCTATTTAGTCGGAAAATACTGTCCCTTTTGTTTGGGCACAGTAAATTACTCAGAGCTTCAAACCACGATCAATATTTTCACATTGGTGGCAACTTGCCACTTTTGTTGCCCTGTTATTACGGAGGACGATGCCTCACAGCTCCCAATCTGGCGAATGGAACAATTTCGGTAACACTGTCATAGTACCGTCTCGTACTTGACATATGATTTCACAGCTTTTTCTGTCGTCCAGCATGTTGCGGAGCTGAAATTGCCGATTGTTAGTTAGAAGATCTATAGCATCCAAATAGCTTCGTTGAGCCGCTTTGAAGCCTGTCCGATCCTCAGTCTGGCTCCACCAACTGAATCAAGTGGAACTCAGTGGAAGCACAGCCCGAATAGTCCAATGATCTTCAAAATTGAGAAGGAAATTATGTATATGAGACTCCACACCGTTCAATCTCCAGTCGGAGAAACCTGCCTTTTTCATGGCAAGTCGAGATGGAGGTGTATCCTTGACGCCCATCTCGAGCAAGAGGTGGGCGGAAAAACATCGCGTCACAACGATCTCTTCATGCGTTGCATCAGTCTGTTGATCTGCTTTGCAGCGATTCGCCATTGTTGTCTGCTGTTGAAGAGGTATAGCTGACTCAATTTAAAAGAACCGTGGTGCAATGAAGACACGTATATAATGAATCCTAGAGTCGTTCGGATCTCGAATAGGGAAAAATTTCACTTTCACGACTGAGCAGCTAAAAATGGAGTTCGAGGCAGATCAGGAGTTATTTGGGTGTTGTTATGCTCTTCGTCGGGTGACAGATTCGGAGCCGACTGACCCCAACGCCTTGACCCGAGCCTTCTCGAAACGATGCCTGCAAATATCGCCATCTTGGGTGCTGGAGGTTTTGCGATCAATGCTTACTTGCCAGCGCTGGCCTCGATCACTGGCTACATTTTGAAGGCCGTGTATTCAAGATCAGAAGCCTCAGCACAACAACTTGCAGACGCTGCAGCGAAAAAACTCAACTGTGCTCCAGATGTCTACTTTGACGGGGATCAAGATCTCGATGCGCTTTTGAAACGCAGTGATATTGACGCAGTTTTGGTAGTTCTGCCGATTTCACTCCAGCCATCGATCATCCTCAAGGCTCTAGCTGCTGGAAAACACGTCCTGAGCGAAAAACCAGTAGCCAAGGATGTAGAAACTGGATTGGCACTTATCAAAGAATACAATGAAAAATACAAAGGTAACCGACCTTGCTTCTCGAGATGGAGCTCATTGTTTGCCAGGGAAATTGACTTGGAAAGTCGCGGAAAATTTCGAGGCGGAACCTGTCTTCCAAAAGGCTCGGCAGTTGATTGCAGAAGGCAGAATCGGTGATGTTTGCTTCTTCAAAGTGAGCTGCCAACTCAGCGAGAAATTGCTTTTACTCAAGACATCTAGGCCAGCGCTGTGAACTGTATCAATGAGAGCTCGATCACACCGTGGAGAAGTACCCACCAATCGTTGCGGTTTTCTTCCCTATGTCTGACTGTTTCGTCAAGGGATTCCAGACTATCAGGGAGGCTTTGTTCTTGATGGCGGAGTCCACACGATCGCGGCTTTGAGGACGATGCTGCCTCTACCTATGATTTCAGTCAGCGCGTATTCCAGTCTCAACAAAAGTTATCTGGTACCTGTCGACACTGTCCACGCTGTCGCAACGACAGCCACCTTTCACGGTCTCATTGAGCTCTCATTCGGCAATCCCATCAAAGCAAAGGCAAAGACGGATTCTTATGTTATCACTGGCTCGAAGGGCTGGATTGCAGTGAACAACGACGGAATCCAACTCAACGACACGTCCAATAATGCGGAACATTTTCCATTCGGTGCCATGTCGGGGGTAGAAAGGGAACTCGCCAACTTTTTCGACGCTGTTGCAGGAAAGCCTGCGAATGAAGAGTGGGGCAATCCGCTTGAAACTCTGAAAGATGTCGCGTGAGTCGCAAGCTATAATGTAGCGGACGAATCAGCTGAAATTGCAAAGATGGATACAAGCAGCTCTGAACAGTAAAGGAAGCAAGGTTGATTTGGAGAAGCTGATCGCAGGCTGAGCAAACGAAACCAAGTCGATTGGGGGGTTGAATACGAAGCGAGTCCGAGTACTTAATCGCGGTCCGGGTCAAAGTGGAATTTTTATATTTTTGTATATTTTGAGCAGGTGACAAAGAAAGTGCATGCCGAGTCAGATTCTTCGATTGCTTTCTCGCCACGTCGTTCATAAACCAGTCAGATTCGGTTTATTGCCCTGCAGACGTCCATCGATAATCAGATCTTTGCCTCTGACCCGACATTGTTCCTCAGCCATGGCCACCACCCCAGCCGTCGCTAAGAAACCAAAAGTGCAGCCAAATGCTTCTGCAAACCCTCTCGAGGTATAATTTCATGTTCATTCAATGATATAGCATTGACTTGGTCTTTTTTCAGCTGCAACCGCCCCCAAGCTATATCGCAAGCAGGATAGAACTATTTGAAAAGCTCAAGGCACAATACGACGACGAGCTCAAGGGTATCTCTTTTTCACCTTTATACTTCCTAAGACTGAGCAAAAGCTTTTAGCGAAACCACGTTCACAAATTACTGTCACATTGCCCGATGGCTCTTCTCGTCTCGGAACTTCCTGGGACACCAGCCCGATGGATATCGCCAAGGAGCTCTCCAAATCACTCTCAGAGCGCGTAGTCATTGCCAAAGTCGATGGTGTACTGTGGGATCTGGAGAGAGTGTTGGAATCCAGCTGCAATCTGGAATTGCTTGAATTTGAGAATGAAGAAGCGAAAAAGGTCTTTTGGCACTCGTCTGCTCACGTCCTCGGCGAGTCCGCTGAGCGACACTATGGCTGTCATCTGTGTCTTGGACCTCCGACCGACGAAGGATTCTTCTACGAGATGAGCACGGAAGAGTAAGTGCCCTCAATATGCCTTTATCGTCCGTCTGATTCATCGTTGCAGACCAGTCACCAGTGCAGACTACCCAGCCCTGGAGAAGCTTACGGAAAGCGCCATAAAAGACAAGCAGAAGTTTGAGCGCTTGGTGGTTTCTAAGGAGAATCTATTAGAGATGTTTGGTGTACGTCCCTTGCAGAATCCCTCTCTGAACCTTGCTTAACTGCGCTTTTGGCAGTATAACAAGTACAAAAAGTACATGATTGACACCAAGGTCCCCGACGGAACCTCCACTACTGTATATCGATGTGGTCCAATGATCGATCTCTGTGTGGGACCCCATATTCCACATACGGGCAAGATCAAGGCCTTCATGATCACCAAGGCAAGCGGAGCCATTTCTTTCTCTTCTATTCGTGCTGACCCCAGAGTAGAACTCGGCCTGCTACTTCCTTGGCGACGCCAACAATGATTCCCTGCAGCGAATCTATGGCATATCATTCCCCGACAAAAAGCAATTGACGGAATACAAGGCCTTCCTGGCAGAGGCTGCTCGCCGAGATCACAGGAAAATTGGCAAGGTAAGCCATGAAATTACATCTCAAGATAGCTTGGGCTCAACATTCTCGCCAGGATCAAGAGCTCTTCTTTTTCAACGATCTGAGTCCAGGATGTTGTTTCTTCTATCCCCACGGAACAAGAATATACAACACTCTGGTTGAATTCATGCGGGTATGTTGTCCGTTTTGCACGACAGCTCTGCTCTGATGATTCCAGTCCGAATACTTCAAACGTGGCTACCAAGAAGGTTGGTCCTTTTTATGAAAGTCTCCCTGAAGTTCTCATTCTCACCCAGTGATCTCTCCCAACATGTACAACGCCAAACTCTGGGAAACCTCTGGACATTGGCAAAACTATAGAGATAATATGTTCCAGCTAGACATCGAGAAAGAGAAATGGGGTCTGAAGCCCATGAATTGCCCTGGGCACTGTCTGATCTTTGACTCCAAAGACCGCAGTTACAAGGAGCTCCCCATTAGAATGGCCGAATTCGGGATTATCCATCGTAATGAGGCCAGCGGTGCCCTCACTGGTTTGACACGGGTACGACGATTCGTACAGGACGATACCCATATCTTCTGTATGCCTAACCAAGTAAGCCAGACCTTCCTCAACTCCAATCTCTTCATTGATTGCTGCAACAGGTTGAAGAAGAGATGAGCTCTCTCTTCGACTTTATGCATCATGTCTATGGTCTTTTCGGCTTCGACTTCCGTCTGGAACTGTCTACCCGACCAGACAACTATCTTGGATCTATAGAAACATGGGACAAGGCAGAGGATGTGAGTATTTCTTCCTTCTGAGCGCGACCCAAATCCAAATGATATCGTAGCAATTGAAAGCATCGCTTGAGCGACACTATCCTGGCAAATGGGAGCTGAATCCTGGAGATGGAGCTTTCTATGGCCCCAAGATTGATATTACCATCCGTGATGCGCTGCGTAGATCCTTCCAGTGCGCCACCATTCAGCTTGATTTCCAGCTTCCGGAGCGGTTCAACCTAAAATATCGCTCCGCTGAAGAGGGAGAAGTCGATAAAGCCCCGAGCCGTCCCGTCGTGATACACCGTGCTATTCTCGGAAGTTTAGAAAGGTTCATCGCCATTATCACGGAGCATTTTGCGGGTAACTGGTGAGCCATTGTTCCGACTCGTATTTTCATTTCTCATTTTCATCCATTAGGCCTTTCTGGCTCTCACCACGTCAAGTCGTTGTGATCCCTGTAGCAGCACCTTATGTTCGTTCAACGATTTCTTTCTTGTGACAATTGTTGACTGCAGTTTAGAAAGATTATGCTGCCCAAATCGGTTCACGATTGAACGACCTGGGCATCTTCGCGGACGTAGATAATGGGGACAATACCCTGCAGAAGAAGATCCGTAATGGAGAAATTGCCCGTTACAACTTCATTCTCGGTAATTAAACCTTTCTGCCATCATGCCGAATACTGACGCCGATCCATTCAGTCGTCGGCCAAGAAGAACTCGATGCGCAATCTGTAAACTTGCGCAATCGTGACGACGCCGGTACCAAAGCAAAAGGAGCCATGATGCCTCTAGAAGAGGTCGTCACGAAACTTGCGGCGCTGAAGAGTTCGAGAAGTTTGGAGAACAAACTTGTATGATATATTGTCGATGTAGGTACATTCAATACGGTTTTCCTAGAGACCCCTCGAGGTATTCCCCTGGAACTAGAACAATGGATGCCTAGGCTCCTTTCGGATTCAGGTACACGGTCGAAGGATTTGAAACTGAACTAGGATCAGGACCCGACTCAGGGACTTTGAGCAAGACAGGTACATTTACGCATAGGAGACTGGCCAGGAGAAGGCTTATAAGGATTCAGCACGTCAACTTGACCCCAGTTTTTCGCCTTTTGCTACATCACAATGTCTGCCTTCAACAATCAGTCCCTACACACCGCTCAGCCATCTAGCGGTCCCTACATGAGTGAGCCTTAGCTTCAAGTCATCTAATACATCTTGCTGAACTCGCTCTCTCAAGCTCAAGCGTCACAGCAGCAACAGCCCTCTTTGGCAAAAGCAATGGGCACAAGCTACATGAAAAAAGCGGCAGGGGAAGCCGGCTCGAAAACTGTCGAGTACGAGTCAGATCATGTTGGCCAACAATACGATGACGCCAAAGCTCAAGCTCAGGGAGCCTGGGCCAAATACTGTGGCTGCTTCGGCTCTGCGCTCTGAGACATGGCTCAGTTGCGATGTTCTTCACAATCATTTGAGTTATTCTACTTGTCATACAAATCCGGTTAGAAAATATTCTTGTCCCAACTTCAAAACATCTCCACTGCCTGATGGTGCCCTGATATTACTGCGACGACTTTGCTGCTCATGTCCAAGATGTCGCCACCTTCATATACAACCAGGTCTTCGATATCCGAATTGTGATGAGATTTGACGAGTCCTAAGGCTTTCTCCAGACTTGTTGATGCTAAAGCGATAGCCTGAGCTTTGCCAATCCGTCCACTTGATTCCAGTGCCGCCTGTAGACTGTCAATAGAAGTTGAACATGAAATTCAGAATCACTGACCCATGCGATATCAAACCGTGCATTCCTGGCGTCAAAGGCTTTTTCCACCCCAATTGCGACATTCACTTTCTTTTCGAGAAGCGCAGTTATTCCAGTATGGTACGTCAAGGGAGGTCCCGGCAGGCTGTGAAACGATGAGCTAAGATCTTGACATGATTTTCTACACTGACATTCGTCGTTTGTCCCAGGTATGAGGGAATGGTCGGGAGGCTGTCAGGATAACTGAGATATCTGCCTCTGCAATTTCTTCTGCCAGGAGATGAGCCTCTGAGGCTCCAGAGAAAGTCATAAGTAAAGATTTTCGTGTAACATTCTCGTATTCATGCTTGAGTGAAATGAGAGTCGCCATAATGTCCAGGCTTTGGACAGTCACTACCAGGACCATTTGACCCTGCGAACCATGTCAGTTAGGCCAATGAGAAAGACATGAGCTTACTTCCCGAACACGTCCCCAGGCTGGACTCGAGGGTTCTTCCGCTAACAAGAGCTCTCTGAGCGCAGCAATCTGTGTGCTACGAGCTGTCAGTTTGTGTTCATAATCATCAAGTTTTCCATACCTGACACTTGGCTTCATGTTCGGGTTTACCGCGATATGTATGGCAGTTTCAGCCTCAATGATAGCTCCTTTTTCGAGAGCATTCATCGCCCCCAAGCGCACCGTTGTGCCGATACCGTGGAACAAGCCGGAACCCTGAGGTACTGAAACAGCTCGTGTAACACCAGCGCGATAGGCCAGACTATAATGTCGTTAGGTGCAATTTCTAGAAAACAAGACAAGACGAACAGCAGGTTTCTACCATCGAATTGTAGCCCATCGACTGCCCGAATCGGGGTGTTTTTCAGAAGAGATGGAACTTTCTCCAACAGCGGATCGAACACAGGTCCGTCGTTCGTTGAAGGCTCCAATTCGATCTCACTGAGGCCTATGTCACTCCCAAATGAGGTCAGTCCTGGCGCGATAGACCCTCCTTTGAGGTCGATCGTCATGCTTGCTATGGAAGCGATACTTGCACAAGAATCGTCTCGAGCAAAACAAGCTATCTTGCCATCGGAAACGACAACAGTCCAATCCCCGGTGTCGCTCGTCTCGGTCTCGAGAGCGACATGGTCTCTGTCGAATGCTGATATAATGGATTCTCCCGAGATATCTTTCGTCCACACGCTTCGAACCCCGACGAATTTCACGACCTTGTTGATGACCTTTGGACGCAGAGGAGGAAGACCATCCCAATCGACTGTCGCATTCCTCTCCTTATCCCAGTTCGGGGTCTGCGGGACTTCTTGGAAAGTAGAGGGTTTTTCTGAGATATGTGGGGAAGAAAGTTGTGCGATGCCGTCGATATAAACTTGGACAGGCGTCGCTCCGAGTGCAAGTGGATGGGAATCCCAGATGACGAGGTCTGATATTGATTAAAAAGGAAAAAGAGTTGGAAGAGCATCTATACTTGCCCGCATCATATCCAGGAGCTTGAAAGAGTTGCAATCAGGCAATGTGTCATCGTAGTGCTTTCTAGCTCACCTAGTTTTCCAACTCGATGACCCACTCCAGCGGCTGCGGCAGGCGTCGAGGTCACAGATGCTAAAGACAAGCCTGGATGCAGCCCATAGAAATGCGCTTGCTGCGCTTCATAAATGAGATATCGACTGTTGAGCACAGGATGATCAGACTAAACTAGATTAGCCAGCGATTGTGTCACCACAGACGCCAAATACCTTCATGACGACCGGAATTCCATGCTGAGCTAAAATACTAGGCGCGAACTCGCTTCCACCTGAAATCGAATGAATTTGAGTGTATCGAGAGAAGATCGAGACACACGATAAGCTTCTCGTTTCTTCCTGGCATTTGCAGCAAAAAGAGCAATAGACGGTGTACCGCCCTGTCTCCATCAAGGACAAAACGAAGAAAGTTGTGATAGTGCGCTCACCCATGCTTTTTTCAACGTATCTGGCACCAAGTAGGTCTCTCCGGCATGATGGAAAGATGCCACAGGGAATTTGAACTCGTTCGTGAGCTGCAGCTTCGTGTCACTTTGCAAAAAAGAGAGGAATGATGGGGCCTACTCTGACTATCATATCCAAGTCGACCGCCTGAACAGTCTTCCAGCAAGGACTATCAAACACAAGTCCATGCTCACCTCATAGCAATGGACCGAAACCTAGCTCAAATCGTGAGTTCTATAGGACCTCGGTCGCCGGAATCCAATCACCTTGACTCTTCCCCGAAGGACATCTACCAAAGCTTCCCACTGTAGGTCTTCAGGAAACTTTCCTTGATCAGCAGATTGGTCCCATATGAAAGCATCGACTTGTCCCCAGCTGCCGCTACTGTGAGCCAATTCCACTTTGGCGCAAAATTCGTCTTGGGCATTTTTAATGTCGAGAGCTTGTTTATATGCTTTGCGAAAGTTCCAAGCAGCATCAAGCCGGGTTTCGCTGTACACTCTCCGGGGGTTCTCTCCACATGCATGCCTGTGGAGATGTCAAGCAGAAGAACAAGGAAAAAGAATGTTACTGACTTCATATGTCTCCAAGGTATGTAGTTTTCTTTGGTGGTGTTAGTGAACATCCCGCGGGGAGCTTCCAGAACTCTCGAAGACACTGAACGGTCAGCGGGAGAACGAAGCTTGATCAAAACTGCTTGTCCACCTAGAAGAATGTAAGAAGCGAGCTGAGACGAAGAGGAAGAGGAACCTACCAATGTTGTTCGCGCTACCTGGAAGAACCTGAGCGACGGTTACACCGCCTGATATACTGAGTTCATAGGAAGCATCGTGGGTGTTCAAGCCATCTATGCTCCTGAGCCACGGGAGAATGGGGGCATTGCGGGAGTTGCCGTCTCTGGCACCTTTTCACGTTTAGTTACGAAGAAGAATCAATTATTTCATGCTTGCCTGAGAGGCTTGGTGCACTTCCTACTCCAATATGCGAATGCAAGTCGACCAGTCCAGGAGAAATCCACTTCCCATGCGCGTCTACGATTTGTAGCTCCCCGTGAGATTGAGCCTCGTTCAACATATTCTCTGGGATATAGCCAACAGCAACCACCAATCCCTTGTCTAGAAAAACATCTCCGAAAACAATTTCTGTTCCATTACGCGCTCCGGTAAGTATTTTACCATTACGAATGAGAATGGGCGGCGTCCCAGGGACAAATCTGTCAGAGGTTCCAGAAAGTCGTGAAGATGGGTCGAATCCGGACGGCGGACCAGCTGGTGAATGAAGATTCTTGCACTTTTCGACCAGAGAGTATCTGTGCAAGTGGGAATTTGGTGAATGTGAAAATAGTTGGACTTGGGTAAACAGTTGGAAGCTCAGAGCAAGCAGAAGAGCCAAGCAAGTGAGCAGAACAGTTTTCGCGGAGCAAGGGAGAACATGTTTCCAGTGGCTCATATCTGGAGTCCTGAAGAAAGCGCTGTGGCAAGATAAGCAGGTGAAAGTTCGGCCGCTTAGTTATCTCCGCAGAGCGAAATACCACGTGAGCGTCGGGCCGCCGCTTACGTCACCACAGACTGAGACCCCTCACCTCAAACCTCAGGTTTGTAATGAAAATAAAATCGTGAATTGAGTGTATTATATATTATTCATAGATACAGTTACTTTGTCCCCGGTCGAAGTAAACCTCAAGATGTTGTCCGCCAGCTTATAGGAAGACTGGATTCTTTCCAAGACATAGTAATGCTTCAACAGTCGCTGGTCGGGGTCATGGGCATGGGACAACGCGGCCATGTCACGATTAACTGCCCATTCGACATTGAATGAGTTAAATTGGAGCCCTGAAGAACAATGGATCAGTAAGCTAGATGGTTATTTGAACAAAAGGGTACTTGCCTCTTGAAAATGTGGCAACCGAATCCTTCGACGAATTTCGCCGTAAGCTAGCTCTCTGATCCTGTAGATAGAGCGATTGTTCAAGTTTGGAGGAGCTCTACGATTCGCTCGAAGCGTCAACTCTTGGCCTTCAACAGCGATATCGATGTCCGATTCTGCGAGTCCCGGTAGCTCAAAAATTGCCAATACTGATTCGGAACTAGGGTCATCGACGAGATTCATTCTGTATCTGCAATTAGAAGGTTATCAAGTGTGTGTTAGAACGAAGACTGACCTTGGTTTGAGACTCGGACGAAAACCTCGTCGAATCAGCTCATGAAGAGCAAGCTCTCTTCGAATCTTTGCTTGAGTGCGAGTCATGGGCTGGTGGGGGCGCGAGGGAATAGACATTATTTGGGGCCATTCAGCCGATTTTGGCCTTTTATACCCGTGGGCAAGTTCCGGAAGATTCTAGTAGAGTCAGATTGATGACTCGATGGGACCAAAGAACGACACGAGAGCTGACCGGATGAGTCCCGACGATCTAGTCAGCGCGTCGGGCTGCGTCGGGCAGGTTCTAGTCCGATCATGCTGAGAAATCATGGCGAGTCAGCGGCGCGTCCGCTCGAGAGCGGCCAAGACAGGTCCATCGAGAGAAATTTGTAGTCATCGAGATAGAAGCGCTTCAGGCGGAGATTAAGAAGGTTGAATAACGAGTCAGGAAGCATTCAGGGCATGTAGGAGCCTCTTGGGCCTTGAAGCGGCGGCAAGCCTGCGCACAGCCACCCACAGAAGCATTTGTGAGTAACCAATTGGCCCGAAATCGACGCGTTCGACCATTCGGCATTTTTCAACGGATGAACAGCGACAGAAGTTTTGCAGTGGTATCAGTTTGCAGATGCTATGGCAGTTGAGGTCAAGAATCAGGATTGAGAGCCGTCGTCACGTGAGCTGGGATTTCAAGTCTACAGTACTGCCAGGAAGTTGGACTTTGAAGTTGGAGGTCGCCCAGATTCAATCCTTCAATTGACCTCAGAAGCATCGACAAAGAGTGCCAGATCTGCGTCTCTCATTGGATAGGAATCACTTTACTTATTCGAAAGGCTTACATAACAGATTCGCGACCATCTCCTCAACTTCATAATGTCCAAGCCACGACAATCTGGAATACCAACTCCAGGTCGTGCCAGTGGTATTCCAACTCCTGGAAGACCCCGTTCTGCTTCAAACACCTATGCAGAGGCCCCCGCCTTGCCCAGATCTAATTCTGACTTTATGAACCAAGCCTTTGCCGACGCAATCAAAGCCAACGACCCAGCCCACCATCGTTCAAATCGCGTGAGCGATGTTTCAGCTCTATCTCCAATGTCCGCCTCTTCCTCTTTTGCTGGTCGTCCGTCCTCTGTGGCATCGTCTTCCTCTGTCTCCAGTCAACCACCGCTCAGAGCAAAGACACCGACTTCAGCAAGACCAAGCAGTCGCCAGTCAGACGTCTTTGCAAGGAGCTCTAGCAGGGCTGGGAGAACATATGAAGTAGGAGATAATGTCAGGATAGAGTCTCTGGGCTTCGAAGGCACTCTCAGATTCTTGGGCGAGATTGACGGAAAGCCGGGGTTATGGGCTGGAGTACAACTTGGTGGAGGTTTTGCAGGAAAAGGGAAGAATAATGGTTCAGTTGCAGGGTAAGTTCTGGCTTTCATGATCCTCGATTCCGTTTCTATAATTTGGACTTGCAGCAAATCATATTTCTCGTGTCCAGAAAAATGCGGTGTATTCGTCGCGACCACAAAGCTATCTCCGCCTACAGTAGGCCAAGGAGCGGTCCATGGCCGACCTTCATCAGTAGCTTCTTCTCGAGGTGGCGGTCGAACGACTCCTTCATTATCTGGCCGTATCACACCCTCTACCTCCCTCAGAAATGCGCGACCTACACCTGGAAAACCAGCAGCCAATGGTCGCGTGACACCTGGGGGTCGAACCACTCCTTCAAGGTCTGACGCTGAAACCCCAGCCGCGAGAACAGCGCGACTGCGAGCTCTGGCAAAAGCCAATGTTACCCCTACGGCTAGCAGAACGGCTCTCGCTGACAAGATCACGTCAGGTTCTCGAGCTTCGAAATACGTGTCCATGACTGCAAGACAGCTTAACACTCTCAATGGTTCAGATGCGACACCAGGCCCAACTTCAACGACTGCTCTGTCTTCACCAACGCGTCCTGGATTGGCTTCACCTTCAAGAAGTACTGGATCGCCCTTCACGACGCCGAAACCTCGAATATCCAGTACTGGAATGGGGACACCTAGAGGTCGAATTGCCAGTGCAGTAGCTATGCCGCCTCCCCCATCTCCATCGGCATCGAGTCGAGGAGATGATGAAATCATAGGCGGAATATCATCACAAGAATTGACCCAGAGAGGTAAATTACTTCAAGACAAGATTGCTTCTTTATCAGGGAAAGGTGCAACTCCCGTGGCTTCGTCACGAACTGTACCATCTTCACCTCATCGTCGTCCTGGATCTTCAGCATCTGCTCGTTCTTCTACGAGTACATCCGACCACATTGAACAAATGCAGTCTCGGATCGACGCGTTGGAATACGAGAATGACCGATTACGCTCCGTTTCAAACCCTCCTACAGCAGATCCCTTGATGTCTGCGAAACTCGAAACCCTTGAATCATCATACTCGTCTGCCAACATGCAGATATCCCAACTTGAGGCTTCGCTCCAGAATGCCAACGCCGCTATTGCATCACGAGATTCCCAAATCCAATCCCTCAAGCTCGCCCACCAGACAGAGCAGTCTGAGCTGCAGCAGAAATTGGAGTCCGTCCAGAGCAAGTTGGCAAACTCTGAAAGCGAGCTCGAGGCTCTGAAGGACAAGTTGGTGTCCGCAGAAACCCTAGCCAAGAGTCTTCAGGAGGTTGTCGACGAGAAGAGTAGCGCGGAAGATCTGAACGGTCAATTACTTGCTCAGAAGACCAAAGAATGGGAAGCGAGCGAGACGCGTCTCAAAAAGATTATTGTTGATATGGAGGAAGACAAGAGAGAGACGGCAAGTTTGGTCGATGAGCTGCGACATGCTGGCCAGGTGAGACTCTTTATCATTCCCTAGTTACGTCGCTGAGCAGTCTTGAAGGAAACTATCGCTCTGTACGAAGAAAGGCTACGAGAGTCCGATGTTCAGAAATACGAGATGGAAGATCGTGTCATCGATCTCGAGGCCAAACTCTCTGCAGCACAATCTTCATCTCCTCGGACATCCATTGTTCCATCCACTGCCTCGACAACTACTCAGATTGACAATGAAACACTGCAAGAGCAGGTTCTTCATCTTCAGAAGAAGGTTTCGACTTTGGAAGATCTCATCGAGGAATCTCGGGCCAACTCTGAGAGAGAGGAAGCTGCGATTCGAGACAGGATGAGGAGGGTCAAAGAAAGAGAAGATTCGCTGAAGAAGGAGATCAGTGACGCCAAGAAGGAGGTCGAGAGAGTCCTCAAGACCGAAGCCAGTGCTCGAGGACGTGTGGAAGAGATTGAAGAAGCGTTCAGAGAGAGCACTGAAGCTTTGGAGAATGCTCAGGCAGAGGTAGAAGGATTGAGAGCTGAACTGGACGTAGGTATCGCTTCCTATCATCACGAGCAGCTGCCGATCTTTCATTTTAGAATCTCAACGCTGTGGTTGCAAATACCACAAACGCTGACAGTACCGAAGCATTGCGGAAACTAGAGTCACAGAACCTCACGGTATATTTTCATTCTTTTCATCATTGTGTGTCTATGCCAACCTTCGCTTGCAGTTAAAACACCGATTGGAGGATCAGAATGCTGAACTTGCGTTGGCTCACGAAAGGCTGGAGGAGCAATATGAAGAGCTTGATTCTCTGAGAAAGAAACTCAATCGTGATGTTACTGTCAACGGCAACGGCCTGCACTCACCATCGGTGACGAAGCATGATCTTTCAGCCGCCAGGGACGAAATCACTGGTTTGAAGTGAGGTTCCACCGCTTGAATCTTTTTCATAGCTGACCTGTCTATCAGACATATCGTTCAGGAGATGCAGAAGGAGACTGTTGCGGCATCACAGCAGAATCGAATGCTAGAATCTGAGAACCAGCTTCTGAAGTCTGAGATGGATCAGCTCCGACAAGTTTGTCGTTTGACCTGCGACTTGTATTATTTTACTGACATGTCGCAGGAAGTGAAGATTCTGGAGGAGAATCTTGACAATAGCATCTTGAATGCGGAGCAGGATCTGGATCAACCCAGAGGATCAGACGATGATGCTTTGCGACGCTCATTGAAAGAACAAAAGGTACCCTCTCTGATGTTTGTTACATTTCTCAGACTGATTGTTTGTAGTCCGAGGTTGAACAGCTGCGCAAGAGGTTGGCAGATGCAGAGATGAAGAATGCTCGCACAACGCATGATGTAGGAGCCGTCATATTTGTCTGAAAAGTTTCAGCTCACGTCCTTTCAGCTAAACAAAGAGATTAGCGAGCTCGAGGCGCTGGTGGAGTCCAAGATTTATCGCGAGGCAAGTGCCATTTCGGACATGATCTCATCAGATGACTGATTGTTGTTCAGGATGAACTTGAGCAAGAAATCGAGCGATTGAAGGACAAGGTTTCAAGGCATAAAAAGTCCTCCAAAAGCAGCATTGAAGCACCAGGAAGTTCACATGGCCGAGATCGCGCGCTCTCGAATACCAGTGAGACATCGGAGGCTGTTTGCGAAATCTGCGAAAGACCAGGTCACGACATATTCACCTGCGATCTTCTGCAGGACGATGCGAGTACGAGCTCTCGTACAACAAGCCAAAGGGCATCGACGGACTTGTTCTGCGAAGAATGCGAAGGTCACGGACATGCGGCAGCCGATTGCCCTCATTCTCTCGATGTGTTCTAGGCTTTCTATCTATATGTATTCACAATTTCTTCTTCTCTTGCATATCATTATCATCATGATTGGAGACGTACTTCATAGGATTATCTACATTCCATATATTAACAGGACACTCGAATTTAGAATTGGCAGACAAAGTTCATCGGCCGAAACACGGGGTTGATCATGACCTTCGATTCACCAGCAGCTGAAGGGTCAACGAGCTCGGTAACTTCGTCAGTGGCTCATACAATCGACGCTGGTCCAGCCTCTATTTCGCTGGCTGGATTAAGCAACGAGGAACACGGTTCTCCCTCAGCATCGGGTAAACAGAAGACGACCAAGAGACGGAAAGTCAACCATGCTTGTCTTTACTGTCGGCGAAGCCATATGACATGCGACGAGGGTCGACCCTGTAAACGATGGTCAGTGTTGAGCCCAGGTATTTACGACAAATTCACGACACTAATCCTGACTCCTTTAGTGTAAAGCGAGAAATAGGACATCTTTGCCATGACGAACAAAGAGCAAAGACTGGCGAAAAGGCTCCAGCAGCGACCACTTCGACCAGCAATAGCGATGCGGAAAAATCATATTCTCGTGCGTGAAGAGAGAACTGAATCTCTGGGGTTTCTAAGTGAACTGAATAGGACCGCTAGCAGCACCAGTTGCATCCAGTTCATCCTGGCCAATGAACAACAATAGCATGGACAACAGCCTGTCCTTCATGTATGGCGATACTCTGGGCAACGAATTCTCTGTCTTGACGTGCGTCTTATCCAACTATGTACAAAGTTGCGCTGCTCATTTGCACCAAGAGATTTCCTGGAAACCCTCGACGAAGGCAGCTTTTTCACTGCCCCATCCATGCTTTCGCCTTCGACAGCCCATTCCTTCTCAAATACCGCATTATCTCCTTCTTCCTTCATGTCTTCTGAACAATCCCAACATCCAGCAGTTATGCAGACGGAAAAGCCACCAGATGACGCGCCTGCAGAGATTCTCCCGGCGGCAACCAAAACAGAGCGATTTCTACTCACTGCAGCAGATCAAGAATCCGGGTCTCGCGACGAACGACTTAGCCGTGTCATCCGGAGTAAATACGAGGCAGGCTTACTGAAACCTTACAACTACGTTACCGGTTACGCACGGCTCTCGAGATGGATGGATAGAAAGTCGGTGAACCATTTCTGTTGCTGCAGCATCTGTTTAACCAGAACAGCGTCTCCCAAGACTCAAAGCAACAGATTCTACAACCTCTATCTGTTCTCCGACCAAAGTTCAGGGTTTGTCTCGTCATCCGACTTTGTCGTTAGCTGCTCATCGTTTCCTAAAGGCCGTAGCGAAATCTTTGCAAGACATCGTAAGTCATGAACAATTGCAGCGTTAAGCTCTCAATGTCGTTTTCAGGACCTGGTCTTCATCGAAGAAGCTTTCGAGCGTCTGCTCCTTGACTATGATCGTGTGTTTTCAGCTATGGGAGTTCCAGCATGCCTATGGCGCCGAACGGGCGAGATCTACAAGGCGAATCGAGAATTTGCAGAACTTGTTGGTCTCGACGGTATAATGATGCGTGATGGACGTGTATGCATTTACGAGCTTATGGCTGAGGAAAGCGCTGTCAATTACTGGGAGGTTAGTATTGTTCTGGTTTCCTTGACATTGGACGCTGAAGGTCGAACAGAAATATGGCCATGTCGCGTTCGATTCGAGCCAAAAGGCCGTCCTGACTTCATGTGTGCTGAGATACAGGCCTGTGCTGAATCCTTCGCCAACGGTAAAAGACAAGCAGCCGGAGAAGGAGTCTCCAAATGAAGAAGCGCTGGTTAGCTGCTGCTTCTCATTTACCATACGCAGAGACAAGTGGGGTATCCCGAGTATGATTGTTGGTAATTTTATTAAATGTTGAGGGCAGCTATGACTCTGGTTCTGCTTCTTTCCGATACTGCTTTGTCCACTGTAAATATAATTAATGGATGGATATGTCTATAGCTGATAGCTTCTCACCATCATGGAAGGTATATCTCTGAACGGCTTCACTGGACGGTACTAGACTGGCGTTAGTTCCAACTCGAGATTGAGGGAAAATCACACACCTCTTTCTCTGCACTCCAGCGGAAAACGACATATGACATTGTCAGGATGCCAGCAAAAGCGACTATTGTATTGGATTTCCAGTTATGGGGACGAGCCCACCAGCCACCTGTTGATCATGGTCAGCCTCGAGCAATTCCTGCTGCTGCGAAAGAGCTGACCTGAAGGCGACCATACGTCTTTGGGAAAGGGATATCTACCGCCTCCGCCCTGGAATTATGTGGTTAGCCTTGGCTATCGATGGAAAAGGCTGCTGCTCACCATATGAAGTTTCTCGGAAGAGGATGTTTGTGACCTGTGACCTGATTGACTGGCTTCATTTATTTTTTTCACGCGAATTCCATCCCAACATGTTCGAAGCCGTCAAGAGTGTCGTCTGCCAGCGCAAAGGGGCATTATCCAAGGTCGCTGCTGCAGTTGGAAGCTACTATGCCATTCGCCACTATATCACTGACCGGGTCGAGGAAGTAAAGGACCGGCTAGAACAGGAACGTGTCGCTCGAACTAAGTCAGTCATGGATGTTTCTATATGGACTGGCTGCTCATTATATGGCCAGTCTCAAGAGCCGGTTCCAGCAAACCCAGTCCGACGTCTCGTATCTTGTCCTCGTCCATATCACGACATTATCTGACCAGATATTGGACGAACTCGACATAGAAAGTCTAATAGAAGAGCTGCAGGGATTATCCAACTCCAAAAAGCTTCCCCAAAAGGCTCCTCTTCTGTCGTCTCCGCTGTTGCATTCGACCTCTAGCGGCAGGTCCGACGTCGACTCTTCCGTGCTCTCCACTCCTTCCGACTCAGAAGCAGTATCGCTGCAGAATGATATGCTGGCTTCGGTCACAACCGACATGTCGACTTCTGGTCTGCAGGGATGGGTTGAAGCCAATGCTTCTGCTGTGAACATGAGCGCTTCCATGACTACAAACTCCTCAGCCATGACGGGTTCAGTCAGTATACCAGACAGCTCTTCAGCAGGAAATGTAACTCATTTGCTACAATATCTCTTGAAACACGCTGACATTCGAAGCTTAGGCAGACAACGCGTCTTCAACTTCTTCTTCAACTTCCTCTCGAACCAAGGCAGAGCTCTGGAATCAAGTCAAGATCTCAAGTAGGTCTTGTTTATGCAGCCATAACTGGTTAAATTGATTGTTTATAGCTTTCACGCGGACACTAACGGTGTTATACTCGACAACTCTGCTTGCTTTACTCACCTCTGTTCAACTAACTGTCCTTGCGCGATACAAATACGTCAAGTCTGTTCAACAAGCTGCATACGACGAGCAGATTCGTGATGTACTCGAAGCTCAATTATCCATAAGCAACCTCTTGCTCGGATCTACGTCTCTCGAGCAGCTCATGACAGGCGACATTAAAGGAATTCTGGAGGAAGGCATAGACGTGATTGACGTCAGTGAAGAAGTCGAAGCAAAATATCTGACCCTGAGTTGGTGGATACTGCACGTCGGCTGGAAAGATGTCGGCGAGAGGGTCAGGCGCGGGGTCGAAGAGGTTCTAAGCGGGTAATTTCTCACTTTCCCATGAATTCATCGATTCTGACGGCAAATTTACAGCGTTTCGCTGAAAAGCAAACTCGCAGCAATAGATCTTTTCCGGATAATGGGCGATATACGGAGAAGAGTGGAGTATGAAGTCACATTTGAAGGTGTTGAACGACGCGTCAAGTTGGTCGTTTATCTGATATCAACATACTTGACTGACTTTTTCATTCAGCTTCCTTTCAAGTCTACTTCCACCCACCCCAGAAATGACCCAGCGAGTTTTGAGCCAAGGAGGCTTTGGACCTCTTGACCAAGGATCGTCTCATTCATACCTGCCTGAGATCCAAGATCCCCAGTTCGCTTCATTCCTCTCTGAAACGCAAACCATTCTGAGGTCCTCGGACTTTTCATGTGTCCTTGAAATGTGTCTGGACCGAGCAACGGATATTCTTTGTGCTGATCTAGACGACATGGTATTTGTTGCTCCCCCAGAGATACCAGGAGAGGATGTTCGCATTCAACTTGCCAGCATGTTACCAGGATTGGCCTCTTGGAGCGAGTCTGTCCTGAAGAAGCTACCTAATGAGTTGATTGACGTGAGTCCATGTATCACCACTATCTGCATTAGCTGAAACTGGTTCAGAATCTACTCGGCATGCGGGAGGTGGCTGCTTTATCTGCGCTTGTTTTCGCCAAATTTGAAGAGCAGTCAGGGCTATAGTGAAGCAAGCATCCATTTGTACATTCGATTATTGGAGTTGGAGCGCGCTGTGAAAAGAATACTCAAATACGCCCAGTGCGACCTTGCGAGGCTGAACTTTGTGAGAAGACACCGGGCAGCCATCATGAGCACTTTAAAAGTCGAATCTGGCTCTGCTAACAGTTAGACATGTTATATTCTTTCGACCAACAACTGAAAGTGATTTGCATAAATGGCCCAGAAAAAGAAAACGAAGAGTACAAAATCGGAAAAGACAGTGTGTAAAGAGTGTGATTTGAAATGATAGTGTTCGTGGTTTATCCCCGAAGAAAAAGTAAAAAGATTCAAAGCCTGAAAGCCCGAGACCTCTTCCTCGTGCGAGCAGCGGTCGGAGAGACTTTTTGAGCTGATGGAGTCGTGGTGGCAGCGAAGGTTTGAGCAGCCAAGCTGGTACAAGCTCCCTTGTCTATCCAGACGCCAGCCGAACCTCCTGGTACATCCGAATATGACCAATACTCTGCGAGATAGGTCGGAATGGAGACAAAAGAGGCTTGAAATACAGGACGTACGTGCAACCCATAGATGACCTGAATATTGGACCTGGGCACCTTGAGTATAAGCAGTTCCAGTGACCCATTGTGCGACTCCAGAGCACGAGCCTCCGCCAGGAGCTGAAGTTGTAGTCGTCACTGGAGAAGTCGTTGAAGTCGTGCGAGTCGTAGTCGTAGTTTTAACTGTGGTAGTAGTTGTCGCGGTCGTGGTTCCGCCGCCGCCACTGCTGCCACCGCCTGGAGTCAATGCATTCTTGACCTAAGGCTCAATCAGTCTGTCATCTGGTCCAGAAAAATTCAGTAGATATACCTGAGAGTCGAATCGTCCGTTAGCATATGCCTGAGACGCGTCCCAAACTGGAACCCAAGTAAGAACCAAATTAGAGTCGAAGTTCAAACAAGCTTACGCATGACACCACCAAACGAGGAATATTGTGATCGCGTAGCCAAAGCAATGCTGTTTAAAGTTGCAGCGTTGACATATCCAGATCCAGCCGCTGATGAGCTAGCAGGAGCACCGATGAAAATTTTGACATTCTTGTTTGGCGAGACGGTCTTGGCCCAGGTCTGAGATATGATCAACAAAGGGGAGAGAAAATTCGGACAGATCCACGTACATCCCAGGCGGCGAAGTTCCAAGCATTAGGATTGTTGAAATTTGTAAGACCACAGAAATTGTTGCTGGACTATGATCAGAACAGTTCAGGTTGATTTGAAGATTCGACTCACTAAAATTGGACATAAATGGCGTCAAATCCAACAGCATTGATGACGCTTCCCATGTAGGCCTGTATGAAAAAGATTAGTTGATTGAAACTTTTGTTTGATTGCGCTCACATCAGGGAACGGACACTGCGGTGCCCCTTTTTGGCTTGAATCAGTTCAATTCTTCTGTTCTCATCAGAAAAAATATACCTGTGACATAATACCTGTTGAACGAAAAATTTAGCATCCAGAAGCTCTAAAAAAACAAATTACACACTTTTTGCTGGCACCATTGGCATGGGATCGGATTCTGGTGACGAAGGCTGCATATCCATTGCTCGATCCACCTTCAATGTCCAAATCAATGCTGAACGCAAAGAATCAGAAGTGAGCTATGTGAAGCCTGGATGAGCTCACCCGTCAAGGACAGCTGCACCAAACGGTCTAGTCGAGCTGGATCCACCGAGGAAAAGATTCCAGATGGTATCAGCAAAGGTCTCGGCCTAGAATACAAGTCAGCTTGGAGGACCATCAAACATAATTGTGGCGTACTTGAGCATCCGATGCGAAGGAGGCAGCACCTGTAGCTCCTCCAAGGGAAATGGTGACAATCTTTCCCTTTGCTTGGCATGCCTGGTTTGAAGATAAGACGATATAGCCAGCAGTATAGAGATAAATCACAAACCTGGATATCCGCGGCCATGAACTGGCAGTTCGCCAGAGATGTCCCTGAAAAGACAGCCGAGTCGGTAGGATTGCAGGTCTATTCCAATGAAAGGTGAGCAAAGACATGGTTAAGAATGAGCACTTGCATTCGCCAAGTTGATCTCCGGAAGCCCTCCAGTCGAGAAAAAGACGTTCAAGAATGCGATAGGAATCGCATTGATGGTATCGTCCTGGCAGTAGTGTGACAATGCCGCTTGGAAGTTTGCAGAGTCGCTCCTAGGATGTCTGGTCAGGGATATGTTCCAAGTCTCGGAGATTACACGTACGGGTGACTGGCGCCATAAGAGTTTTGGCTGGTGAAAAGATGAGGGAATGATTGCCTGGAGGGAGGCGATATCTTACCCATAGTATACAGCCAACTAAAATATCATAAGCGAGAAACTACGTCAAGGCTGGAGGTACTCACATTGTCATTCCTCGAGTTATCGTAACCATAGGTTGAAGTGATCCCGAGACCAAGGAACAAGAAAGAAAGTGGGGCAATCATACCGAATGAATCCTACGAGGAAGAATCAAGACCATATTGCGCTTGTGTTCTTCTTTTTATAAGAACGAGATCAAATTACGGCGATCGGAAACATTGTTGGAAAACAGACGCATGGTAGCACTTACAACTTGTGCTCAGCTGCTCTGCCTTGATATTGACTTTCTTATCTTGCGTCCGTAAACAGAAAATCGTCGTCTCTGACCCTTTGGCATTGCTGAGACGGTGTATCATGTCCAGAGACTTCTTGAAGCTTTATCGGCAAAATGTCTGGCCGCACAACACAGAGCAAATCCTAATGTAGAGATGTCGAGTTTTTGGATAGCGACAAAAAGCTTGCGGCGAGACGGCGCGGCCTGAACTTCGGATCACTGGATATCACTAGGAGATTTTGAAAACCTAGATAAGACTGAAATGGAGAGTTCAAGAGCCATACCCTAGGTTACCCATGACAGACTGAAATGAAAACCTCGGCCGAAATGGTGTCTTGGGGGGAAGGTGGAGCTCGAACATATAACTTCGGGACATCTTGACCTTCACGTGTGATAGCCCAAGCACATGTACTTGAGGGCGTACCACAAGGTAGAATTTGATTATCGAGGGCTATCGAGGGCCACCTACTTGAGTCTGGAGAGAAACTGAGCTGAGACAGGCTGAGACAACGGGAGACAATGTCTGACAGAATTTGTTTCATACACAAGCGCAAACAACCATGTGGCTGTGCAATGATCGCTGGCAGCCCGGGCCGTGGATACCGGTTCAATTCTCTCCAATTTTCTTCAATTTTTTTTGAAGTTCAGCCGAGCAATCATGCTCTTCTAGGGGAATAGTACTTGATAAGAAAGTAGATATGTACTTTATAGAAGGAATAATCTCAAAATATATATTCCGCATCGCGGATCCCTTTCCTGGCAAACTGTAGCGGTTCGGGAGGTGGTCCTGTAGTATTCAACTTGCTCCTCCATTTCGGATCGTGTGGCAGCCGGGCCATCTGGGTTTTGGATACGCCAGCTGGACTTTGGCTTAGAGCTGGGCGTCATGAAAGAAACATCTACTCACCGAAACCCAAGAAAGTTTGCACCTCATTGGTGACACTGAACGTCAGATGGAAGATTGGAATATGGGCCTCTCCTGGTCCTGGTCCACGAGAGTAGTGTTCGGATTCATGGACATGATCAAATTCGTCCAACATTTCTTGCAAAAATCCTTTGCCCTCGCCTTTGGAAAGTCCCAGTGCGGTCTCGATTTCTGGCCAAACTTCGTCAATCTTGAAGACCCCGGCCTTTATTCCTCGGAAACGATCACGAAGCTTCTTGGCCTCGGGGACATATTTGACAGCTTCGAAGATGATGTGAGTACGACCTCGCTCTGGATCCCGGCCAAGGTTTAAGGCATGAGCAAGAGCCTCATCTCTGCCAACAAAGGTCTGTTTTCGCCATTCTCTCCAGTCATTCGCGACACGTGCGGCCAATGGTGACGACTCTTCAAGTGCTGCTATTTTCTTCATCGCTGCAGCTTCTTCTCTGAAATAGATCATGGTCAGGGTACAGGATTCACGCCAAACTACCACTTACTTGCAGGCTTCTCTGTATATTTATGAGCTTTGAAATAAAAAAGTGAGAAGAAAAAACGAACTTGTGATATGGAAAATGTGCCATCTGGCATTCTTTCGAACAATAATAAATGTGCTTGCACCGAGCGCACTGAGACAATTTGACGGAACTGCTCTGACAATACCGGCATATTCTGGATAGTCTTGAATGTGTCTTTTCTGTCCTTTTTCGGTTATCGATCCACTGTACGCCGCCTAGACCAATTAACACAGGGTCCGTCTTGGGATCGAGGTCGGTTGTAAATAGTTCAGCGAGAGCAGTGTCGTCGATACGATGTGGGTTCTTTTTAAGCCACTTGACGAGCCATTGTTCCCTGCAAAAAATGAGGCCGTCGTTCAGCTTGAGCCAGAGTGAGGCTCACATTTGCACCGCTTGTTTATCATTGGCGTTCAGTCTTCGAAGCACTCGGGCTAGATATATCTTGCAAGAGATTGTGATGTATCCGTCAGCAGACATTGCGGGATTGACATCGCGGGCTTCGACAACTCTGGTAAGCGCATCCTTCGCCTCAATGTCATCAACTCTAGCTCGTGCCAGAGCCTTTCCATATGTTGCATATAGGTATCTTGATACCGTTAGCACCAGAAAGGGGCGAATGAGATGCGCTTACGGGTTCGATTTCCAGGCTTCTTTGTGCCCAAGAAATGCAGCATCGGCATCTAAAGCCTCACGAAGGTGGTGCAGTGCGTCTTGAGGCCTGTCAATTTCTGGTTTCCTATTCCGTGTCAAATTTGCTCGGTTCTAGCGAATTTTAAACTTGCAAGAAATGTGTGGCTAGCTTGAAACGGGAATTTGCCAGCTGAGGTGAAAGATTGATTGAGACGAAAACGCAAATAATGAGATATACGTACTAGAAACCTGCAAGCCAGTTCCTTGGTTTGATTTGGCAAAATGTGTCCCAACGTGCGCAGTTGCAGTTCTGACCCAGTGTGAAGCGCACGAATAAACCATTCCAACGCCCACATGCATTGGGGTAGAATATCACTCGGAACTGTGAAATGGGTGAGATATGGTGAAGGCTAAATTTAGTTAGCGCACTGTCTAGGACATGTACAAAGTAGCTGAACTTGAAGAGATTTCCAAGTAGCATATTGTAGACCAAGGCTACAGGCAAGATCCCAATCGATTCATTCTTGGAGTTTCGACCTTCTATTTCTTGAGGAGGGGATTTCATGACATCGGTAACTGGAAATGTTAGGCTGATTCTCTTTGGTCAACATGTTCATACCTTGAGACGCCTCTTCCCGAACCAATTCAATGTCGGGAAGTTTGAAGCCTGTTGGGATGTTCACGCCTTCCAGATGTACCCGGAAAGTCGACGCATTGGTTTGTTGAGCCGTAGAAAGCATGTGGCCCCTGCAAAATCGGTGGAACGTAATAGTATCGAAAAGAAAATTTAGGCGCTCGTGACGCATCAATTAGTCATTCCCACGGTTAAATTTCATGCAGACTCTTGAGTTGCTCTTGAGGTTGCTGTCATTGAGATTGGTCGAGAGATCGGTCGAGAGATTGGTTCCAAGAATAGAACATATGAGTACTGCCACCAGGAGAAATCAGCTGTAAATCTTTTCGCTGTCAGCCTTTGCCGAATGACAAGCTACATATGTATATACCTGTCTCCAAACTGTCGGGAAATTTGATGGCGTTTTCGTGAGTTCAATGGCGCAAGTAGTAGTGAAGTACTGTGGCAGAGTCCAGCTGCTCTCTGGAGCAAGCTATCTGGTTGTTGTTCTTAGTAGCGCGCGGCGAATCCAGAGAATTTTATACCTGGGCTACTGTCATCCAGGCTGATATTAGGTAGGGAAACAGGTATGAGCGCCCATAGCGATGTTGATAACACATTGAGATTCTTACCAGACGTCCATACGTTAATCTAATAGTGGAATCAGCATAATTTTGAATCCCGATACTGTCGCGTTTTCCAGTACGGCCATGAACTATTGATATCCTCATGCATCTGTCCAGATTTTGGCTTCTCTCTATACGCAAATGATGAATGAATGTCAATTTGGAGGTGAAACAAAGTACTTGCAGCGGAATGGAAGATCATTTCAAGTCCTATAGGTGACGGACAGATGCGCCAGAAACGTAGACGTCAAGTGGCATGGGGACAAAATCTGGAGTATGCAACCCTGGGGCCTGAAAACACTATAAGAGAAGCATCAAATGGATTGAAAGCCACCCAGCCCTGCTTGATACCCCCTTCGTTTTTCATTTTAACCATGTCAACCCCGGCACATACGAAACAGCCCACGAGGACACCTTCAATGGGTGAGTCCTTCATGCAATAGACGATGTCCATCTCCTGAAAGTACTTCTGTAGAGTCCCCCAAAGAGAAAGAAGATTCTCTGGCTCAGGGTGTAAGTGAGGAATTCCTGAAGGGAGCAGCTGGAAAAGCTGGAGAGATAGCTATGGGTGGACTGGATCAGGAGCAGCTTGATAACGCGAAAGCGCAAGCTCAAGACCAGTTGGACGCTGCTCAGGAGGAACTCGACGACGCTAAAGCCCAAGCTCAGCAAAAAATCGACGACGCTCAGCAGCAGCTAGATGACGCGAAAGAGAAAGCGCAGCAGCAGTTGGATGACCAGCTAGAGGATGCAAAGGGATTGTTGGGAAAGTATTGCAGCTGCTTCGCGTAAAATTTATGGAAGCCTACCATAGATGCCCCATATCTTTATTTAATACGATACCATGTCTCGAAAACTTCATTATTGTCTGACAATGAACGCGAAAAGTTACGGACAAACTTGCAAGTTCGCAAAATACTGAAAAACAGCCTGATATCATTGATCTATTTGACGTCCTCTTTCCGGTGGACCGAGGCGAATTCAAGAATTCAGTTCCAAGGGTCAAGGAGGTGCAGAACCTCGGGGAGCTAAGAATTGAGATCGCTTTGGACAATGTTAGCTTATATTTGAAGTGCTGGTCAGAAAATAAAATACCAGCTGCTGTATTGCCGCTCTTTCTGCATCTGGTAATGCGTTGATCTGTTCCGGCGTCAAGCTCAAGACTTGCATAACCATTGCCTGGAAAAGTGTAAGTCAGGTCACCGGTACGAGTCATTGAGCTTACATGCTGTTGCTCGCTGGTTAAATTTTCTGGTGTTTGAGGTGTCGGTGTCGGCTGTGAAGGTGGTGGCTGAACAACAGGACCAGGAGGAGGTCTGAAAAAGGGTGGCATCGGAGGTCCAGGATAACCTGCTGGAGGAGGAGCCGCCATCGGAGGGGCTGCACCATAAGGATGTGGTATCGGAGCTTGGAATGTCGGCGGTGGAACAATAGGCGGAGCACCCGATGCTCCTGCCGAACCTGAACTGGCAGCCAGCATTCGCTCCAGTACACCAGGATCAACAATTTTGTTCAGTAGCAATGCTTGAAAGATAGCATATCCGAATTGAGGGTGCGCTACTAACAGCATTCGCGCTTGTTCTGGGTGTGTAATCACAAAGGCCTTTTGATTTTGACACTATTTGACTTTGAGATACCGACAAGTTGCTCACCTTGGTCTGAGCCAAAACTTCGATTAGAACTGCGGGGTCCATGTCTGCCAGAGTAGTACTGATCATGTCGAGCACTGTTGAACCGGGTGGGACTGGGGCACCAGGAGGAATATCGGCCAGGAAGGCATTTGGGTCATTGCTGACATCGCCAGAGGCAGGGAGACCGCTGTCCATAAGTTCACCGCGAACTGTTGTCTTTCCCTCAAGAAATGGATCCTGGACCAGCCAAATGTTCGTCTATCAACTGGAATCACACGAGGGTTTGCCCTCACCGACTCTGCGAGATCAATCCTCAAGTTTCGGCCTCCAACGTCGACATTGTTGAGATTTCGGACAGCAGAAAGAGCAGTTTCATGGTCTGGATCACAAGCGAATTAATGGTTCGGCTCGATATTTGGCTGGATGATTCAGACGCCCAAGGGTTGTCATTTACCTGAGAATTCACAAAAACCGTATCCTTTGGGTTTGCCAGTGTCGCGGTCGAACACTAGTCTGGTGGTTCACGAAGGGACTTGAGCTTGAATGATTGGTTCCAGCGGCTACAATGGACACGATACCTAAATCCAACTACCTGGCCAGCAGATTTGAAAACCTCAATTAGTTGTTCCTACGAATTGCTGTGAATGAAAGACATCTTGGCAACAAGAACCGGGGCTTACCTCGCCCATATTGTATGGCACATTGCCAACTGCAGAGTCGGTCAAAGAAGAATAGGATTTCAAAGCTATAAACTGACCAAAGACAGTCTTGCTAGGCCCAGTTGCAGCCATTGAGGTTACCAGAAGATGATAGAAAAGCCAGTGTCGCAGTGGCACGTGGAGCGGACGGACCGAAAATTTCTTTCTAAATTCTAGTTTTGTGAGATTGTATATTTCCAAGTTTTGCTAGATCTACTGGGCTATCTATTGGCAAGACCATATAGCTATATTGTGCACAGATTTTCTTACGGCCTGTCTGTTCTCTTTTTACGTCCACCACCCTTTTTACCGGTGGGCAAAGATTTTAGGAGCGCCGCTCTGCTCCGATTCTTGTTCTTGACATTGGCATCAGAGTAGAAGTTGCTGGCTTTCCGCTGAATAAATCATTAGAACCGTCAATACGGAGATTAGCAAACCACCGACTTTATTCGTCTTCATGCGAGCCTCCTTGGCCACCTTGGTGTCTTCTGCCTCGTCCTCTTCAGATTCCGACGCATCTCCTGATGGTAACGGTCAAAAAAAACAGGTTGGGAGATAAGGAGAGATTACCTGAAGACCGGTTGGCATCAGGTTCCGTTTGGTCCTCCTTGATACCTTCCCAGACATCATTCCAAGTCAATTCTTCCTCTTCGTCACTTCCTTCGTCCTCTTTGTCTCCTTCTGCGTTGACCTTTTCGTCTTCAACAACAGCTATTTCCTCTTGCTCCAAAGGTCGCACATCCTCGCCGACAAAAGTATTTTTCTGCATTATCGAGCCAAGATTTTGGTCGACATGGGGAACATGCTTCTCTTTGCCCTTGGCTTTCGATTTCGCCTTGGCCTCTGCCACGTTCAGAGCCTCAGAGCGCTCTGGAGGTGACACAAAGAATGGTATCCGTCCCCTCACCCAATCGCTCAGCAAAATTCGGGCCACCGAGTCCATATCCGGTTCGCCATGCTTGAGTAACCGTCCCTTCATACGAGCTAGCTTATCGAGCAGGTCTTCAGGTTTCCACGACTCTGTCGGATCGTCCTTGTTCGGTAGAGGGACATTGTAGGTGCGAGAGAGATATATCGGCTTGACGCGCTCCATTAATGCAGGAATGTGATCAGAAGGAGTTGGTAGAGATTCCACTCGGACAACACCCTTCAGCACTGTCGATGTCTCGGTGTCGTTGGCAGAAGTAGGCACAATACCCGGGCAATCGATGAGATATATGCGACGTGTGAGCGTAATGTATTGCCAAACCTGAGCGACAGACAGTATGAATAACATGAAACTTGAGAACAAGATGTACAACAAACCTTGGTTTCCCCAGGTATCGGAGCGACGCGGCAGACCTTGTTGCTTTTCAGGGTGTTGATGACGGAACTCTTTCCGACGTTGGGATATCCGATGAAGCCAACTGAGATTTGCTTCTTGTCAGAATGCAACTGGGCAAACTGTCGAAGCAGTTGTATAAGTGAGCCCTTTCCGAAAGAATGATTCGGGGAAGCGTGGAAAGCAATGGTCGGAAATCGTGGCGTAAGGTGTTGCATATATCGAGCCTTCGATTTGCATTAAATAAAGAAATGGACAAAACAGAATCCAGCTTACAGTAACCCAGTTCGGGACAAGGTCGCATTTGTTGATGACCAGTACGACTTGCTTGTGCGATTTTTCTTTCTTGACATATTCAAGGACAGACTCGCATATTGTGCCCAAAGGATCACGAGCGTCGAGAATGTGAAGTATCACGTCCGAGGAGTCGATAACTTTATAGAGCTCTCCGTAGATTCGACGTGAGGTACCCTTGGCATAAATGGGTTCGTTGTAGTCTGCGTGAGTCTGAAGCTCAGCCACTGAGGACGCCAAAGGTTCTGTCAAAACGATCAGAAGAGTCTGCAAAGCATCTACAAGTACGAACCGATAACATTGGTTCCAGACTGCTCCGCGGCAGTCGCAGCTTGTTCCTCTGCTGCTGCACCCAATTTACTAAGCTCTTCAAAAGTGCCTGCCTCAATCCTAGGTCGCTTCCTCTGTGCCTTGGGCCCAAATGTTTCGCTGAACGGTTCCGTCTCCACGATATGAGGACGCTAAACATAAATGCGATGAGAAGGAGGGCTTGCGATGAATCAAGAGTCCTCACCTTGCGTAAATTGGGATTGGCAGCATCGTCTAAAAGCGCCATTGGAAGTTTATTGCGACGTAACAATACGGAGTACGGGTCATCTTTTTTCGTGGCAAGGCTAGTTCTGAAATGGTCCAGAGCCGTCTGAGAGATGACCCGAGTGTTTCCTGAATTAATGATCAGGAAAAGCAGTAGAAAATAAAGAGGACAATACCGAACCATCGACGATCAGGCTGTACTCGACCTGGCTTCGTTTCATCTTCCCCCTTCTGAAATGCAGCAGCCTGGGTGATCTTGCCATCCTTATCTCGTATTGGCTTGCCGCCGTTGAGCATTTTTAGTCGACTAGCTTGCTTTGCATTGCGATAGAAATTTTCGCCTTTGACTCTAGCCAAGGTTATTTTGGAGGTCGAGGATTTTGGTTTGGACGGAGAGCTGGTCTTTTTGGTAGGTGCCATCGTGAGCGCGCCGAGACAAGCTGCGTCTAAAAAAAAGAGGGTCCGAGACAAGGCCAAACAAAGCGTCTACATGGTATATCCGAGCTTGGTTTGTTGTCTACCTAGGGAGACTAAGGACTAAGCAAGCGCAAGTTTGACAACTCAGTTATTTCTGACAACTTGTCAACGAAAAACACACGAAATGCTCGAAACAATCGAAGCACTACAGCCGCCAAGGACTCCTAGCTAGTCGACATTGGCAATTAATTTGCCTGCGCACCAATCGGGCTAGTCCCTACTAGTCCGGGATGGAACCCCGCACTGAAGGCCAGATCAGCAGCTGACCCCCGCATATAAAAGCGGACTAGGGGCGGGAAACCTTCTTCCTTCATGGCTGAATCAATTCCAAGACACCCAGTAGCACCTCGTCTCGCCAATGGCACAAAGACTCCTCATTTGGCGAGTCTCGATGCTTATAAGCTTGCTCATAAAGCAACCATCGGTGGTCGTGAATCGGACGAGTGGTGGGCAAAGGTAATTCTATGCTTCGGATATTCCTCCATCGTGGGCTGATTTGTTTCTAAAGATGGCCCGCGAAACTCTTTACTGGGACAGACCGTTCCAGACAGTGAGATCAGGCGGATTCGAGACCGGTGATATTGCCTGGTCAACCTTCTTCTTTCTATTCAGTGTAGCAAAGTTCTGATTCACTATCAGGTTCCCAGAGGGCGGTCTCAATGCCTCTTATAATTGTGTAGATCGTTGGGCTTTTAAACATCCTGATAAGGTTCTTCCTTCACTTTTTCGCGTCTCTTTCGTCATTCAACTGTTCTTCAGACCGCAATCATCTATGAGGCCGATGAACCTGGTGAGGGCGCCGAGATATCCTACGCTCAACTTCTACGCGAGGTCTGCAACGTCGCGAATGTACTCAAGAGCTTTGGCATCAAGAAGGGCGATACTGTCTCTATCTACCTTCCAATGACCTGGCAGTCGGTTGCCGCATTCCTCGCCTGCGCCAGAATTGGTGCCATCCATTCTGTCGTTTTTGCTGGTTTTTCTTCGGAATCTCTTCGGGATCGCGTACAGGACTGCAAATCTCGCGTGCTCATCACCTCAGACGAAGGCAAACGTGGCGGCAAAACAATCGCGACCAAAGCAATTGTAGACGCTGCTCTCAAAGAATGTCCTCTCGTCGAACATGTCCTTGTATTCAAAAGGACTGGAAACTCAGTTCCGTGGACAGAAGGCCGAGACAAATGGTGGCATGAAGAGATCGCACAAGTTCCGAGCTATTGTCCACCAGAGATCATGTCTTCCGAAGATCCCCTTTTCATTCTCTATGTCCGTATTCTTCAAGAGTCTAATTCAACATCTAATACCTTGACAGACTTCTGGATCTACTGGTAAACCCAAGGGAGTCGTTCACACTACTGGCGGCTACCTGCTAGGTGCTGCCTTGACCGTCAAGTATGTCTTCGATGTTCACCCAGACGACAAATTTGCTTGTATGGCCGACATTGGCTGGATCACCGGGCACACGTAAGTCTCAGAATAGCGTTAATCGGGTGTTTCATTGACCACTTCCGCTCTATCTCAGCTATATCATTTACGGTCCGCTTTGCAATGGTGTCACCACCACTGTTTTCGAATCAACTCCGGTTTATCCGAGTCCATCAAGATACTGGCAAACTGTAGAAAAGCACAAGCTAACCCAGTTCTACTCTGCTCCCACTGCGATTCGGCTTCTCCGCCGACTTGGCGCCCATCATGTCGAAAACCATGATCTCTCTAGTTTGCGCGTCCTAGGTAGTGTCGGTGAACCAATCAATCCCGAAGCATGGAACTGGTACAACACCCATGTCGGGAAAATGCAATGTGCTATTGTAGACACTTTCTGGTACGATATTCTACTCGATTTCGCTTCGTTTGCTGAAGGATCCTAGGCAAACGGAGACAGGATCCATTGTTGTCACACCTTTCCCTGGTGCTATAGAGACCAAGCCAGGTTCTGCCACTGTTCCTTTCTTCGGTATCGAGCCCGCTATCTTGGATCCAGTCACCGGCGTTGTAAGACTCCTATAGTTATCTGTTGACGTACTCAAAATCTTTTAGGAGCTCCACGGTAACAATGTTGAAGGCGTCTTGGCTCTCAAGAATCCTTGGCCATCTATTGCAAGATCCATCTACCAAGACCATAAAAGATATCTCGAAACTTACATGAAGCCTTATCCTGGAATGTTTTATACCGGAGACGGGGCTTCCCGTGACGAAGATGGCTACATCTGGATCAAGGGCAGAGTCGATGGTCAGTGATATTCATCTATCTCGAACCATTTGAGCCAAATACCTTTAGATGTCATTAACGTCTCAGGACACAGACTGTCTACTGCCGAGATAGAGTCAGCCTTGATCTTGCATGCAGGAGTCGCAGAAACCGCTGGTACGTGTGGAATTATTCGAAGTGACCCATCCTGACACCCTTCAAGTCATTGGAACAGCCGATGAATTGACTGGGCAAGCCGTATATGCTTTCGTCACATTGAAACCGTAAGTCCTTGGCTGCCTTAGGGTCTTGTCCAATTCAAGCCTCTTTTCAGCGAATTTTCCTATGATTCGAGCAATGAGGGAGGTCTCATCAAAGAGCTTGTCCTTCAAGTCCGCAAAGTCATCGGTCCCTTTGCGGCACCCAAGAAGATATACATCGTTAACGATCTTCCCAAGACCAGGTCTGGCAAAGTAAGTCCTGGTTCACTTATGTTTTCTCGATTTTGAGCTTATGGGCGTCATAGATCATGCGCAGGATCATGCGCAAGATTGTTGCTGGAGAAGGAGATCAGCTTGGCGATCTCAGCACCGTCGCAGAACCTGGCGTCGTAGATGATATCAAAGCGAAAGTCGCAGCGTCTTTGTAACTCGAGATGGTTTCTCTGGGCTAGATGGAACAAGTCAAATGTCTAACTAGTATTGTGTGGTAGAGTTGTTATGTTATTTCGCTATCTTTGAGCGCAAATTCATCTTCAAGGTTGTAAATTATACGACATGTAAAATAGCCCAACGACCAGAAAGCGGATCTAGTTGGTAGTTGCAGCCCGGGTTCGATTATGGTTGACATATCCTTCGATCATGTTCATCATGTTGCCCAAGCCCTTCTCTTCTGGAACCCATTCTCCATTATTGACGCATAGTACCTGGAGAAATTTAAACACATGATCATCAGATAGATCTAAAGGGAAACCAACCTTCATGCGCTCGTGATACTCCAAATCAGCGAGCAACTTGGGCGTAATGAGGAAATACTGGGCGGCGTCATTTTGGCAAGTGACGTTGACCAATGAATTGTGAACAACTCGTTCAGCACGTTGATCCATGCCCTGGAAAAGCAAATGATCAGCAACAACAGTCAAGGAGCTCAATGTAACTTACCTGATTGATTTCATCCACGAGCGAAAATGGTGCGCGAGCTTCCTCTGTAAGACTCATGAGGTATAGAATAGTCGTCAGAGACCTCTCCTGCATGATATGTGAGCACCAAACTAAACGGAAGAATATTCCGCTTACGCCACCACTCTGCCTTTGTCCAGTCAACAGCTGCAGCTTCTCGTCGTCGCGGAATTTGACTAAGATGTCGATGGCCCATTTTTCATAGTCTTCGTTTTCACTGATCCGAATTTCACCGGCGCAACCGATACCATCAAAGGCGGCAGAAAACTTGGTTCCGATACTTTTAACGAGCTTCTCCAGTGCAGGCTGCCAATTGTCCCGAGCATTCTTGATGTTCTTCTCGACCTTGTCTGCCTTGCGCTGCCTCTCTTCGATGGCTTGTTCGAGTGTTTCGATCTATTCATAACCAATCAGCACGGAAAGATTGAAGATGAATAAGGGGAGCCAACTCACGTCGCGTTTCCGCTTCTCATACTGCTCGACGACTCCAGGATTCGCCTCAATGGTAAGTTCCAACTTGGCCTTCTGGTTCTCCAGCTCTTCAACCAGCTCTTCAAGTGATCTCAGGTCGACGTCGGTGGGATCTGGGTTTTCGCCGCGCTGCAGAGCATTATCATACTCGGCCCTCTTTTGCCTCAACTCTCCGTATTCCTCCTTGATGTCACCTTTGAGGGCACCTATAACAGCCTTGGATCGTTCAAGGGCCACAGCCGACTCGTCTTTGCGTTTATGGAAAAGTTCGTCAACACGGTTGAACTCTTCCATTGCCCGGTTGAACTTTTCATCCTTGATGTCGCACAATGCCTTGAGCGCAGCTCTGTTCGCTCCAACCTGCAGATATTCCAGGCCGCATTTGGTCGTCTCCCGCTGGTCTGATATTATCGATCGACAGATGCGCTAGAAAGCAATTGTGAAAAAAGGCAAAGAGCAGACAAGGAAGACGTACACTGTATTCCTTCAGATTCGATACCCTCTTCTTCGTCAAATCCTTCAATTTACGTTTGATGGAATCACGCTCGACTTGCGGCGATGGAGCATTCTTCATCTCTTGCAAATTTCGTTTATGTCTGTCGAGATTGCCTTTGATCTTTGCCACACGTGCACGCTCTTCCTTGATCGCTTCTCGACGCTGTTTAAGAGCGTGCTATCGGAAAACATTAGCAAGATACAAGAGCCGGGAAAAGAAAACAGCGTACGGCTCTGTCCTCAAAGACGTCATTCTCCTTGTGGAGCTCATCAAGTCGCTTCTCCAGCTCTTTAGCCTGATCCAGGGCGACGCTGAGCTCTGTCTCAAGCTCGCGAATCTGCCCTTCAAGTCCACGTTTCCGCTCAACATCAACTGAAGAACAAAGTCAGAAAGCGATTTCCTAGAGCGAGGAGGGACTTGCCACTCGTAGCAGCCAAATTTCTAGCATTTCTGATACCTCTGGTCATGTTCTGCACGAGTTTACGACCATATCTCGACCTCGAGACCTGATGCATCGTATTTCCTGTAACAAAATTTGCGCCTCCAGAAGGTGCAACTGCAGCCATGGCCTTGTCGATGTCCACGAGACCTGAAGCCAGAGCTATTGCCGTCCTATGAAGATGAATGTCCACTTGGAGGAACCAGAGCATCTCAGGAGGATGCGTCACAAAATCAATCGCATAGCCGTTGAATTTCAGAGCTCGAAGCTGCATTGTTGTCAATCAATAAATGTCGAAAGAGAAAAACAAGGCTACGGACCTCGTCGACCTCCATTGGTGGCGTCGATTGCAAATGTGTTTGCTGAGCTCTGAACCAGATTGCCACTCTGACTCTTCTACCGATACATTGTTGATCTTGGACCAGCCGATTGAACGTGTTATAGTCTTCGTGGCATTGGGCCACAAAAGTCTTGAGCTGATTGGCATTGAAACATGCTTCGACTGCACTGGTGTACTTGGGGTCAGTGACGGTCAGAGTCATGACTGGTGGCTCGATGATGGGGTGCTTGAACTGAGTTTGGTTTTGACGGAGCCATACAATGACATCGGCAGTGTCTGCGTCCCATCTTCGCAGATTGTCAAGCTTCTGCACGTCGACACTGTCGAGCTGTCTAATCCTAATAAAGTAAAACGAGTCAGTCAATGCTAGGCATCGGAAATCATACTTACTGGTTCTTCAAGTTTCCAATACGATTTTCCACAGCGGACCGTTCGTTGATGTTGACTTTCATGCTCGCGTTGGTCGAGGTGATGTTGGCAGTAATTCCGTGTCGTTCGTAATTCAATGCTTTCTGGAGAGAACATCAACACACGATAAAAGCAAAAACGAAAGGTGCTCACAGCTGCTTCCTGGATCGCCTGCTCGCTCTCGACCTTGACCTCGATCTTGAGGTCATCCTCAAGCTTCCTGATGCTTGACTCTGCATTCCTTATGTTTGTGGCACGTTGTTTCTCCTGCTTATCGAGGCCCTCGAGCTTATCGTTCAAATCTTCTGCCTCTGTTTCCAGCCGCTCATTCTCTGCCCACTTCTTGCTCAGCTTCTGGAAATTTCCCTGAGTCACCTTCTTCAGTCCATCCCGCTTCTTTTCCAGGTCCTTTGCCTGAGTCTCCAAGCGCACCAAATAATCATGGGCAGGAGCATTTCGCTCCTTGAGCATGCGAACTTTTTGGTGGAGTTTGCGCTGCTGAACCTTGGCCTCTTGGTATAAAACTCGCAATTCCCGATATTCTTGTACAGGTATCAAGATATCGAGTATCTCGATTGCATGCTCGATTTGCTGGCGCTCTCGGACACGTTCTACGTCGCGTTCGATCCCAGCATTACGTTCGCGCATCTGATTGAGCTGGTCTGATTCATTCTTGATCGTCTGGAGCAAAGGCTTTTAGCAAAGTGCAATGCCAAACGAAGAGAATGGCACCTCTAGCATCGAACGCAACTCTTTACCGGAGGACATTAGGGTTTCGTGCCATGAAGTGAGGTTGGAATTACCAGCTGCGCGCTGGGTTTCTTTCAGCAGCTGTTGTGGAGTCATAGCGGCAAATTCTGAGACTTTGTCTTGAGGAAGGAATGAGCTGCCAAAGGGATAAGCAAAATATATAGGAAATCTATGAGAAGACGCGCCATAGGTTTCCAACTTGGACATTCAGCTTTCTCATGCAATCAGAGACTTCTTTGCCCGTGGCGCTGGAACCGTTGAGGGTAAAAGTGGTGGTCTTTCTGTCGGCGAAGAGGTTGCGTCGGATGACTAGGTTTCGCTTGCCAGGGGCGCCTTTCAACTCAATCTCGACATGACCATCTGTGGTGCTTTGCTTGACAAAGGTCTGAATGTCGGTTCCTCTGCCAAGAATCGAAGGAGGCCAGTTAAGACCAAGACAAATAGCACAGGCGATGCTGCTCTTGCCGGTACCATTTGGGCCAATAATCATATTGAGATATGGACCTGGCCGAAACTCCACTGAATCGTAGGTGACGAAATTCCTGAGCTGTATTCTGACTATGGAGCCTGGAATATAGCTGCTTCGCGTCGGAAAAATAAAATAAGAAAATAAAATAATTCTTACCCATCAGTGTCGCGAGGCAGAGTCTTTATTTCAGCTCTGGGTTCGACGTGTTCCTCCTCATCTGTCGGTCGAGACTGTCCTTCCTCATTGACACGAGTTCTCTTTCTGCCTTTGGGTGAACCTTCTGGCTGCTCGTCGTTGTCGTCGTTGTCGACCTGCTTGTTTGATTTCGCGAATTTTTCAGCCTTTACGCGCACCAGATTGGGAGTGTTTTCTTTCTGAGAATCGTGATCGACGGCGGCTGCCTGATGGCGCGGCATCGCGTCTGTCGATGAGGGGAATGAAGAAGAAAAAGAGTTGGTGTTGCAATTTCGGGCAATATGAGCCCGGCCTTTGCCGTGCGATCGTGACATACTTCGTGACTCGACGTGACTCAATTCAAATTTCAGACTTTTTTTTTGGCTTCACTTTGTTCATATCAAGTTCGTTCTATTCCGTTAAGCTAAGGTTACAAGTCAATGCAGTATCATAAAAAATGCGTCGGTCAATAATCGATGAATAATTCGAAGGTCGAATGTAGTGTCGTGGATTAATAGTATCTTAATGGTTGATGATGATGGTGTCGCAGACGTGGTGAAAAAATACAGAGAGAGAGAGAGAAAAAGAAGAGATCATTCGCCAGACCATTCACCGCCACTGGCGAGCATAGCAAAGACTCCTTTGCGCTCCATCAGCTGGTGATATGATCCTTCCTCGAGAATCTTTCCTTCGCCGACGACGATAATCCGGTCGCACAACTGCATTACAGGCAGTTTGTGTGTGACCATTATGATGGTTCGGTCGTATTTGGAATTGCAGATGGAGTCCAGCACCGCTGCTTGATTGGAAGAATCCAAAGCAGATGTACACTCGTCCAGAATCATTATGTTCGATGGTCGAGCAAGAGCTCTGGCGATAGCGAGACGCTGAGCTTGTCCGCCAGAAATCAGCGAAGCATTCTCGCCAACCATGGTGTCGTATCCCTGTGGAAGCGACATAATGAATTCATGGGCGTAAGCCGCCTTTGCGGCTTTTCGAACATCGACTTCGGAAATAGTGGGGTCACCATAAATGATGTTTTCGGAAATGGTGGCGTTGAAGAGATGAGGATTTTGGCTGACAACCGAGACATTGCGACGAAGATGTTCAACACTGGTTGACTGAAGATCGTTGAGCCCAAGGTGGATGGCACCTTGGTCAGGCTCATACAATCGCTGAAGTAAAGCAGCGACGGTCGATTTTCCAGACCCAGAACTACCGACGATGGCGACACATTCACCTTGGCTGATCTCCAAGTCAAGTCCCTTAAGAATTGGGACGTCGGGACGCTCGGGATAAGAGAAGTCGACATTCTTGAAGACGATTGGCCCTTCAATTGGAGGGGTATTGAAGCCTTTCGCCTCTTGCGTCTCGGTTGTGAGGCGTAAAAGTTCATTGAAATCGCGAGTCGCTTGTACGGATTTAGCAATCTTTTCAGCTGAAGGAAAAAAGTCAGGCGTCGAACAAAATGCAGAAGATGGTGAAACTTACTGAAAGCCATGAGCTGTGATCCAATGGTGACGGTAAAGACCACAAGGTTCAAAACCTGAACCATCTGCAGATAGGTGTATGTTCCGCGGGAGATGAGCACAGCGCCGACATAGAAGAGAAGAGCTTCTGCGAGGTAGATGAGACCACTAGCGATACCGTAGGTGCAGCCCTCGATAAAAGCGCCCTTGACACCAGTCGAGAGGGCTTTTTCGGCAGAAATGTCGAACTGGTCTTGGAATATCGGGTCCAACATCATCGAGCGAATTCCACGAATGTTAGAAATAGTCTGTAAACAAGGTCAGCGGAAATAAAACGAAACCAAAAGTCGAAACCCACATCGTAGTACATCTTTGCAACCTCTTCTCTTGCACGCTTGTTCCTGACTTCACATTTGGCGATAAGCTTACTCTGGATCGCCATAGTTGCCGCAAAAACGGGGGCGATAGCAAAGCCAACGAGAGTCAATTGCCAACCGCGGACCAAGGCCCAAATGAGGCCGACTGAAAGCATCGAACCAACGACAAGGAATTGGGCGAGTACGACAGAAATAAGATTCCGGGCATCGTCTCCATCCTTGAGAAGAACTTGCACCAGACGGACTGGGCTGTTCTCGCTCTTATCGAACCATCGCTTATCTTGCGCAAGTATGAGCTTGAAGCAAGAAGTCCGGATGCGAGATATCCAGTTCATCGCAAAAGTCTCCATCAAGAAATATTTGGAACCCAACAGAATCCCGTCAAGTGCAGCGATTGCCAGCACGAGACCGCCGAAGATGTTGATTATGTGGGTATTCTCGGCGCCGATGGAGACCTCGAATAAAAGGCGGGAGAGAAGGAAGGAGAAGAGAGGCGTCATGACCCCGCTCAAGACGCAGATCAAGAGCCCAAAGCATATCAAGGGCTTGTATGGAACCGTTGGATAAATTTCGCGAATGAGGCCCCAGAAAGACAATTCCTGTGAAGTCAGGGTCTTTTCGGAATCTTTTTCCACCTTGATCTCTGTCAAAGCAGCCGGGTCCCAGCGGTTTCGTGTTGTCGTGCGCCGAGGGGTTGCTCGAGGGGCATTCCGATTGAAAGCTGCCTTTTCGGGATCATAAGGCGAGCGATTAGCGAGAGAAATCTCGTGCATAGGGAAGACGGGAGACGTTGGGGTGAACTGGAGACTGTAAGGACGAGACTGCGTTGTCGGTGCCGTAGAAAGTTGCGAAAGAGGTCGAGCAAGATGACCATAAGCACTGGATGGACGACGAAGTCGCTTGTATTCAGCCAATTCAGTGACATGTTCCTGAGGGACATATCGGCTGATTCGTGTCGGATTCGTCACATTGACCATTGCTGGCTTTGGTCGATTCTCAGTAGTCAACTCGGCGACCACATCAAACATCCAATTGCTGACAGCATGGGACTTGGGACGCAAAACGCTGTCTTGGGCAAAGGTAAAAGGTCGAGCCTTGTTGTCACCGGAAACTTCTCGTAGTGTCTCGTCAAGAAGCTCTTCGACGCGGTCTAGCTCTGGCTGTTCGCTAATATCTTTGGTGGGCAAGCAGTCGCCGGTAGAACCTTGAGAGTGCATCATCTGGCTAAACTCTCCCTTGGTGGTCTCGAGGTCGTTTCGGTATCCTTGTTCAGCGACGTGACCATCCTTGAGGACGTATACAAAGTCGGTGCCGCTGATTTGGGAGAGGTCGTGCGTGATGACAATGGTAGTCTTGTCTTTCCTCCAGCGTTTGATGGCCTCGAAGACCAAAATGCGAGAGGTAGGATCAAGAGCGGAAGTGGCTTCATCTGAAAAAAAAGGTTAGAGCGTGCTATGAAGATGATATCGAAACATACCAAGAATAAGGACCGATGGATTGCGCAACTGAGCTCTCGCAATCGCAAGACGCTGTTTCTGACCTCCAGAAAGATTGGCGCCGCCGGTACCCAACTTGGTGTCATAACCGTCAGGCAAGTCCCGGATAAATTCGTGCATAAGGGCAGCAGTGCAAGCTGCGACAACTTCTGCACGAGTAGCATCTGCCGGAGTTCGACCGCTGGCACCGACCAAGCCCATGGCGACATTCTCGTGTACCGTCATATCGAAAAGAATGCAACCTTGCGAAACAGCAGCGACATGTTCGCGGGTCCATTGCTCATCGAGGTATGAGATGTCCTGATCATCCAGTTGAATTGAACCAGACTGAGGGGCGTACATCCGAAGAAGGAGCTGAGCAATGGTGGACTTGCCAGACCCGGAACCGCCAACGATGAAGGTGGTTTCGCGAGCAGGAAGATAAAGGGAAACTTCTTCGAGGACTGGTACAGTTGGTCGGGATGGATAAGCAAATGTCAAGTCGTGAAGTGCAAGCTCTCCTTCGCATCTGCGAGGTCGGATTCCTCGAATATGTGACGCTCTGTGGGTGGATGAACGAGAGGAAGGGGCGGTCGAAGGGCTTGGTGTCGATTCAGCAAGAGTAAGCAAGGAAACCATTGCGAATTTGCCCTTTGCTACGGTAATGAACTGGGGAATGCACATCTGGAGATTGCTCGTAGCAATAAGACATGCCCAGAACACTGCCATAACGTCGCCGGGAGCAACTTTGCCGTCTCTGATCAACTTGGCTCCGAACCAGAAGCCCTGGACGAACATTGCCATCATGACGAATTGAGATAGACTGGAAGTGAAGCCCCAGACAGCGTTGAGCTTTTTGTCTGCGACTTTTAATTTGTTGAGAACAGTGTCGAAGGCAGACTCTTCGTATCGCGAAGCATTGAATGCCTTGACGGTGGCGATCGCATTGACAGCGCGGTCGATAAGTGTGCCAGCTATGGCCGTCTGAGACCGTTCTGCAGCAAGAAGTGGTCCAGCTACTGCTTGTGAGAAGATCTGAATGAGGACCAAAGCTGGAACAGCGGAGAGAATGACGAGGGTGAGAGCCCATGACCGTATAAAGGCCAGGACGAGGCAAGTGATACATGTTGTGAGGTACTGGATGAGCATTCCGGATGATAGGGAAGATGCCATTCGGACTTCATCAGTCTCTCTAGAGAAAGAAAATCAGCATATTGGAGATGAAAAATACAAGCAACGGACCTGGTGAATTTAGCCATTAAACCACCTGCACCCACTGGGCTCTGGTCATTTCCAGAAGCATCTACAGTTTTATCTTCGCTGAGCTGAGTGTCGAACCAAGTCATATCTTTTTGGGTAACCGCCTCGTAGACGCGTTTGCGCAGAGCCATGGCATTGTGCTCGCCTGTCCAAATCCATAGACTGGATGTGAGACTGCTGAGAGCGATGGAACCAATAGCTAGCCCGACCAGCTCGATGGCAGCGATGCCGACGTCGTGAAGAAGCTGGTCTTTGGCAGACTGAGGTGGATTCGAAGACAGAGGAAAATGGGCGAATGCATCAAAGACCTGGCCGATAACATAGGTCATAAATGGTGCAATGCCACCCGCGATTGCTGAGAAGATAATGGCTGGAGTGAGGAGGAAGAGACGCTGCCGGAAAGAAATGAGTGAAAAAAGCAATCGTATTGATGGAGTGAAAGACGATGGCAGCGTCGCTGGAGTTGGAGGAGGAGAAGATTCGTCTTCTTGTGGAAGAGAATATTTGCTGGAAGAATGTTTAAGGTCGTCTATGGTGTACAGTGAAGCTGGTGGACTGGTTTCGAGTTCGTAGGCGAGTTCGTGCGAGACGACAGTGTCGATCTCGAGGGACGTAGGTCGACGCATTATTGACGACGATGGTGGAATGAGAGAGAGAAGTGAAGGAACTCATTTTCAATTGTCTTTGAAGAACAAAAGAGTCGATGGACAATGGGGTGTTTGGTGTTTGTTTGTACACCACTTGTGATCGATCGCACCTATTGTTATTACATAATCATCCCCAAAAGGCATTTCTCCCGGTACCTTAATTCCCACGATCTATCTTATTATTCCCACGATCTTATTATTTATTTTTTTGCCATGTCTCATGGCTGTTTTGAATCTGGCATGTCGCGACCGCTCGCCACCGCTCATACGAGTCATTCTTCACTTGCTGAAGTCATCCCTATTCCTTCTGACTCGAATACCTTGCTTATAAAAGCAATGGATTTTACTGTACTACTACATCCATCCTTCCACACTACCTACCTAGTGTCCTAGACTACTATGACGCGCTCAGCTCAAAACGAATTCAGCCCAAAGGCCGCGAAGAGGGTTCGTCGCTTTATCAAGGAAATTACCTGTCGCTAACCTCTGTCAGAACTTTCGCGCTCTGAACAAAGAAGCGGGCATACCTATCCGGCAGGCTATTGAAGCCCGGGCCCAGCTCATTGCTCAGCAGAAGACAATGAAGCCTGTACGGCTCATGCGACGGAATCCGGGACGAATGGACGGACAAACTTGGAATGGCGATTCCTTCGTTTGCTCTGAAGCCATTGAAGAAATGGAAGGAAGGAATCCGATTTACCACATGAGCGACATTTCAGACGACTGCGTGTCCGACTACGAGGATCCAGTACTTCCTGAGACCAAGGTCGTCTCCCTGATGGACATTGCTCGTCCAGCGAAACGAAGAGGAATAGAGAAAGAGTTTGAAGTGGTGCAGAATAACAGACGTGTTATTGTATTGGAGGATTCCGAGGACGAAGCTGACGACGAAAGAGAAGATTGGGACATGTTTGCTGATGAGGAAGAGGCTGAGAAAGCTACGGTCAAGCTGTACTCGGTAGCGGTGGCGGCAGGGAAAGGGAAAGGTTGACCTGAAGTGAATCCCGAGGAGTCATATGGGCGTGGGCGGTGTCTTGTGAATACTTATGTATAGACGCCTTACCTGGTCCCCATAATTATGGCCGATTCCTGCTCTAATTCTTCTTCTTCTTCTGCGCCGAAGCCAAAGCTCCTCAGACGAGCGGCCAACCTGCTAACGAGCAATGGTCGTCCAGTTGTCGAAGAGCTGGTCTTTGAGCCAACTCCGCAGCCTCTACGGAGTCGACAAAACAGACTGAGCTCCTCTATTCGAAGGAAGTTCAAAGATGTATCCATGAATCTTACCCGTTCAAAGTCGACTTCAGTGGTGACGCTAAAGAGCATGAATGGGCACGAGGTGCTCAAGCGAAAGGGACATTCACACTCCTTCTCTGACGCACAACACGGCTTCCGACCCACCTTGATCCATCCTCATACTTTACCGGAATCCTCTTCAATGGCTTCTTCCTCTCCTTCTCCAGTTCAGCCCGCCCCAGAGCCTCCAGTCCCAGAGTCAATGACAGTACCGGAATTGCTACAAATCGGTACTCCACTCACCAAAGTTTCGAGCACCTCAAAGCACAAGAAACTCGTTTTCCGTATCGACCCAGACCAAGGCCAGATTAGCTGGGACTCTAAGTCCCACAAAATCAGTAGGCCCTCCATCCCTTGGATATTTCACAAAGCTGACTCTTGACAGTCCCAATCGAAGCAATCAAAGAATTACGCTGTGGAGCCGATGCGAGATATGACCGCGAGCAATTCCAGCTTTCTCCAGAGTACGAGGACCGCTGGATAACCATCATCTATATTCTCGACGGCGAATACAAAGCTCTCCATCTCATTGCTCCAACCAAGGATGTCTACAACATGTGGCAGATCACACTGCACAAGCTCTACGCTATTCGTCAGGAGCTTATGGCTGGACTGGGCAATCTAGAGATGAGACAGACACTCTGGGAAAAGCACTATTGGAAATCATCCGATGAGGAGCGCGACCAGAAGCTCGAGTTTTCAGAGGTTGAGAAACTGTGCAAACGTCTCAATATCAACACCAACTCTGAGAATTTGCTCAGGCTGTTCAATGCAAGTCTCTCATTGTCCAGCAGCGAAATCTCACTAAATCCTTTTTTCAGCAAGCCGACGTTCGAAAACGAAACTATCTTGATTTCCAAGATTTTCGGCGTTTTGTCAAGCTGCTCAAAGCTCGGCCTGAAGTGGATCGCTTGTACAAGCAAATCAAAGCTAAAAGCAAAGATGTTTTCGATTACGACGCGTTCGAGATGTTCATGCATGATAAACAACTGGTGCGTCATCTTTATCCTTCCATCGCTGGCTAACTATCGAACAGACGACCCTTACGCGCCCCGAGATCCAAGCTTTGTTTGCGAAATATACTAGGCCCTCAGAAACCCCAGAGAGTCCCATTCAATCCCCATCGGCAGCCCCATCTTCGGAAACCTCGAGCCTCACGCCAGTTGATCCTACCGCAGTCATCATGACTCCTGACGCTTTCGCCTCTTTTCTTCTTTCAAACGATAATTCAGCATTGATCGACTCGAACCGCAACATCTGGCAGGACATGACGCGACCATTATCGGAGTATTATGTCTCTTCCTCGCATAACACATATCTAGTCGGTCACCAGCTAGTGGGCGTTAGCACGACTGAAGGATATATCCGTGCTCTTTTGCACAGCTGCCGGAGCGTGGAGCGCAAGTTTTCTATCATCTTTCCCATCGTCCCGCTGACCGGATTGCATACCAGTTGACATCTACGACGGAGACAAAGAGCCTATGATATTCCACGGCAAAACCCTCACGTCTAAGGTTTCTCTAAGAGAAGTCTGTGAAGCCATCAAGAAATACGGATTCGTTTCTTCGCCATACCCGGTCATTATTTCAGCTGAGATCCATTGTGGAATTCCTCAGCAGGAGCAAATGGTGGACATCATGATTTCGGTTTTTGGTGACGCCCTTGTCCAGGCCCCAGTCGACGCTCGCCCTATAATAACTGTTCTGCCTAGTCCTGAAGAGTTGAAGGGCCGGATTCTTCTCAAGGTATGTTGAAACTGGGTCTAAATGCGAGATCCGCTGATTCCAGACCTAGGCCAAAAACCTGCTAATCTCCCGAACACAATCTCGACCTCCAGGAGATAGTGGCGTGGTAGAAGTTTCTGCCTCTTCAGCCTCAGATTCCGACATGATGCACGAGGTGAAAGAAGAATGGGACTATGCAAAAAAGCGTGAAGCTGAGGCCGTCAAGGGTATGCAACTAAGCTTCTCGTCCTGTCCCGAGCTCAATGGTCTTCTAGAGATCCGAGGCATAATGGAACGTGTTAGAGGCCGTGGTAAATCCAATCCGCCAGTAAATGGCGGGCCCCGGTCGTCAGAGGCTGGCAAGACGAAACCCAAGATGTCTTTCGCGCTTGTGGCTCTTCTGGTCTACACTGTCGGCGTCAAATGTCGTGGCATCAACAAAAAGGAGGAATATGCCCCCGAACACATGTTCTCTTTGTCCGAAACTACCGCCAACAAAATGCTGAAAACTAACATGATTGACCTGATCAAGCATGCTCGGACGCATATGGTCAGGATTTATCCGAAAGGCTTGCGGTTGAATTCCACGAATTATGAGCCTCATCGATACTGGTCTGGAGGAGCACAATTAGTCGCCTTGAACTGGCAGACATTTGGTATGTCACGACTTGTTATCTCTCCGACTAGAGCTGACTGTTACCAGATCTGGGCTATATGATCAATCATGCTATGTTTCAGCGCAATGGGCGAGCGGGATATGTTTTAAAACCTCCAGCGCTCCGACTCAATCAGAAGGAGCTGCTGGGGAAGAGGACAGACCATTTTCTCGATGTCACAGTGATTTCTGCTCAACAGCTTCCACAACCCAAAGATTCTTCCTGGAGAGACATTCTGGACAGGTCAATGATTGATCCATATGTTGAAGTTTCTGTCCATGTTCCGGACTGGACGGTCGCTCCCGACGGGACTCATGTCGGTTTGACTGCAGACGTCGAAGGTCCACCGAGCGCCACAGCGGCATGTACTCATACCTATCGAACAAGTGTCGTCAAAAACAATGGCTTCAACCCAGTATGGGAGGAAAAGCTCCGGATTCCATTCACTTGCGTCGGTGATATGAAGGACTTGATCTTTGTCCGTTTCACTGTCAAGCAAGGAGACAAGGACGACGATGAACCCTTGGCAGTCTTTTGCGCTTCATTGGGCAGTTTGCAATCTGGTATGTGATATCGTTTCCCTTTTCAAGTGGTGATTAATGTTCACCTTCCAGGATATCGCCATCTTCCCCTCCACGATGCTCAACTTTCTCAGTACCTGTTTGCCACATTATTCGTTCGCATCCACATCCATGATATACTGTAAACGACTCTTAATCAAATCAATCATTGTATAAATACGAATGCATGTAGGAATATTTTTGAATATTAATCGATACGTTGACCGAAATAGTCGTTTTACCGCTCCAGGTCACGGTTGCATTGGAAGAGCATCCGACCGACTTGGATCGATTAGATTTCATCCTCTCTAGCTTATAGTACCCGATAGCCTTTGGATGCATTCGGATCTAGATTGAAGTCCCAACGAGATGAATACTTGACCTTAGTTTAGATCACTGTCGTGAGTTGATCTCGAAGAAACGAGAATCTTGAAGAAGATGCGAATATCACTCTCTTGTTATTAAATGTAGGAAGGCAAAAGACCGTATTCTAATTCCCTACTTGATCAAGTATAAGAAGGTTAAAGCAAGTCGATGAGCCCTTCTCCCATAGAGCTAATGTTGTAGGACCACTTGTCGACGGTGGTCTGTGGTTCAAATCAGTATGTGAAAGCGAGAAACAAAAACGGAAGAAACTGACCTGCAGGTAGACAATACCATCCTCGATGACGACTTCGTTGCAGTATCTCTTGACGAGTTTTGGGACGACGCGAACCTTGAAAGTTGACGTGGAAGCGACCTCAACAAGCCCTTCCTGGAGCATGTCGTCGCCCTTGAAACCCTAAGTCTCGAGCTGCGATGTCAACCCGTCTTTGAAGTAATTGAAGACGAGACCAAAGCTGTTCCGCCAGTCTTTCTCTTCCTTCTTACCGACGAGAAGGGCCTGGTAAACTTCCTCAAAGTTGGGGTCGAGGACGAGATTTGGCATGGCGAGTATATCAACGAGCTTCTCCTTGAGTTCGTCAATCTCGACGTGGAAGTGTTTGTCGATAGAATGCTCGGCTCGAAGAGAAAAAGCCTCAGTAGGGACATTGTCGATAGCTGGCAGAATGCAGTCGTACAAGGAGCTGGCATTGGATCCGAGATAATCATTCTTGAAAAGGATACGGAAGACACCGTCGAGGAATTCAGCCAAGACGTAAGGGGCTTTGACGCCAAGCTGCGAAGAAGAGAATCAAACGAGACTCTTAAAGATGGATGGAAGTCGACGTACAGTGTTGACGGTGACGGTGAGTTCAGACTGGGTGCAAGCCCGGTTGAATAAAGCCTTGCCCTTCTCGCCGAATTTGGTGTTCAGGTGCTTCAAAGCATCGATGAAGCCTTTGGTGTATCTGGTTAAATCTGGTGAACATGATCAGCGAAGAGACTCGAAAGAAGAAGAGCAACATACGCGGAGGAGACATAGCCAGCAGACGATCTGATTCTTTTTATCTGCCTCAAAGTTGTCACGAACTAGACAGGGAGAAAAGAGTGAGCAGAAGCACCAGTAGTGAACAGGACACACTTACGATCCTTGCGGACTGCCAGAGGCAATTTCTCGAGAGCAGGCTTGGGTACGAAGGCGGGGGCTTTAGGCATGATTGGAATGAAGGTAGGTTTGAACGAAGAAATTGTTCAGAAAGACACGAGCTCTAGTGGCTCAAATACCCAAAGATTTTAGGAGCATTTCAGGGTCGCTAGAAGAGTTCAGAGTCGGAACCTTCCAAGGCCCTGTCTCAGGCGACATACCGCGGAATTGAAAAAGTGTGACAGGATCTCAAAATCTTCTGTTCAACGCATTCCATGGCGGAAAAACCTGCAGTCTCCTGAAAAGCCAGGTATCTAAAGGATAAATTTCCTTCAGGTCACACTACCCGATGTCCATCAAAGATCTGCAAGCGAAATTCTCGAAAGTCACCAACCTCATATCAGACCGCTAAAAGTTCGTGCTGACGTCCAGAATCTTCGGACTTCAAGTTCGACCAAGTCTTTCGTTCCCTTGTCTATCGATGCCTTGAACAAGTCGCTTGAACACAAAATCACCCGGAAGCCGAATGGCCAACACTCTGGCAAAAGTTGGGAGATCGATTCCCCAACAAGAGCACCTTCGTCCCGACCATCATTGGCGATGTTATCTCATGGTGCGAGAGGTTGATTCACAGAATTGAAAACGAGGAGAATGAAGCTTGGATGGAGCAGCTTCTCGAGGTCCTGTAGAACGCCAAAGCATCGCTCCAGTTGAGCATCGAGGTAAGCCCTTCCGCTTTCATTTTCTCAGTCACCTGCTGATTCCGTTCAGCCTAACCCCAAGAATGTGAGAAGACCCACCACGATTTGGAATGAAACAACGGGTTTCTTTTACTTGCTTATCCCAAAAGCAGATACCGCTTCTCAAGCCCAGCTCGTCATCTCGTTCGACAAGGGCTTTTCCAACCTTTTCAATGAAGAAGCATCATTGGAAGAGGAGGATATTGCTCCCGCTACGAATGATGCCCTTTCTCCACATGTACAAGCTCAGCCACAGGCAGCAGCTCCCGCTCATGCGGCTGCAATTCGCGTCGACCAGATGCCCATCGTGGATGCATTGGCTCGACCAAACATGCTGACAACGACAATTCTCTATATTTTGACCATCGAGATCGACGGGAAAAATTCCATTCGCATTGACTCTAAGTCATGAGCCAAGCCTGGATTTCCTTGCCGCCTATCTCAACAAATGGAGTAAAACCAATAAAATACATGTGCGTCGGAGCCGCCAGGACGCTCGCTCCGAAACTCGGCCTTTGCGGGAACATGATCACATGATTGAAATGTTCAAATTTTTGTGTTAAATACCTGCGTTTTTCGTAGAATGAGTACGACCATGTTGTAGCAGCATCTTATTAGCTCTATCATGTACAAATTTGAAGCGGCTGATCGAAATTTGAGTGAGCGGCGGGCGATTTTGTGATTTGCAGACTTCTGTGTGTCATGTTTGATTTTGTTGATAGGGGAGTTTTGCTCTACTGGTTGTTGCTCGCAATAATATGGACAGCCAGCGGGTACGTTTGAATCCACCATGGTTTTTGTTGTCTGACCTTTTGCTTCTAGCGACCCATGTTCGATATCAAGGTCATTGAAGCCTTGGTCTCTTTGATGGGTCAACGATTGCCCCTAGCATGCATTACCACAAATCCATCAATCCAACCCTGATCCTGGCTTTTGTAGAGGTGAGCTTTTCGTATTCCCGCGCGATGAAGCTGAAACGACGGAGGGCGTCCTGGGCTGCGAGAGAGTCGGCTCTGTTTAAATAAGCCATCAATTAGCCGTTTTGCGTTTTGCGCCGGTGGTGTTGGCCGCCTGAATTTTCTTCCGCCCCCCCACGGGGAACCCACATTGAGGTTTTATTACAGGAATGGCCAGTATTCCAGTTATTTCGGTCAGTATATTTCCATTCTGGTCCATATACTGCTAGCCTCCGCCACGATTAGCAGCGCCCGTTCCACGGTTCCACATGTCGTATTAGCTGCCGTCATGCCAGGCAACATCACATCGAGATACTGTCAAGATGATCATATGAACAACTCTCATCAGCTGGTCCCTTCATATGGGGCCCCTGAAGTACTTAAGGTGAAATGCAAAACTGGATTTCACCACAAGCCCTTCTTCCTTTTGACCCATGCCGGAGCCAACAATTCTTCATCTTCGCGACGTTGCAGCGCGTCCCAGAGTCTTCACTGCTTGGGAAAAGCGAAGACACAGCAGTGCTCATTGGTTCGTCGAGTGTGCTGCTGAATTTGTAAGTTTTCCCTCATCATCGATCCTGTCCAAATCAAACATTGACATTGGCAGATTGGTGTCTTTATCTACGTCTACTGTGGTACACAACATCTTGTTCGTTTCTTTTCAATCCATTGATTCTATCCATTGTACAGGAATTGGTTCACAAGCATCTTACACCCTTGGTAACATTTTGAAAGTCGAGGGTCTTGGATGTACGGCTCTTGTCGTTTTCTTCCCGTTTATCGCACTGAACTGATATATCTGCAGCTGTGTTACAAATAGGAATTGCTTATGCCGCAGGCATTGTCTTAGCTATCACTGTTTGCGCTGCTACATCTGGAGGCCATCTGAGTCCCGGTGTTACCATAACCATGGTTGTTTTTAGAGGATTTCCTCCCTTGAAAGGATTGCGGTATGTCATCGGTTAGTCAGTGACTTTCATTGAACAATCCTTTCTTCAGCTATATTATTGCACAACTCCTGGGATCTTATCTGGCGTGTCTCCTTTGCTATGTCCAGTATCATGATTGGATCGTACTTGCTGAAGGGGGGCTCGTTCAGGCTGGTGCAAACCTGTATACACCTCAGACCCCAGCTGGCATTTTTGCAATCTATGTGATGCCTAATCTGGGCTTGGGTCGTATCTTCTTGAACGAGTTTGTAGCGGTAAGAGAGACTCCATTCTACGTCCTGGCATTCAATTTACGGGAAATCCAAGTGTACCTTCCTGGCAATCATCATATGGGCTGCTCTTGATCCTACGAATGTCCTTATTCCACCCTTCATGGGCCCATACGTCGTTGCCATGGCCTAGTATGTTCATCGTCCAAAATTCGGAACATATCCTTATCAAGTTTCAGCTTTTCCTCTCTAGTCGGCTATGCTTTCATCGGGGGTATGTTGTTATCCACTAGCAATCTACTACACTGTCTGATTGTTTGACGCCTAGTTGCGCTTAATAGTGCAAGGGCGGTCGGTGGTCTTATGGCTGCTTTGACTCTGTATGGCACCGCAGGTTAGTACTCTTTTCCTGTTTGCGATCAACCTAATTACTGTTCATAGCCTCTGGAGGTAAATATACCGCGATAGCATCATTGACCAACATTCCCGCCACCATCTTTGGCGTCTTTCTATATGAGATTTTCCTCACCGATTCGGATCGCGGTAAGTATCAGATTCCTTTGACCAAGTTCCGCGTTTTCTCACGTTTCCCAGTAATACCTCTCGCACAGAGGGATTACATCTCCGTTCACAAGAACCACGGTCGAGCGTTAGCCAATTACAGTGACCAGGGATCTCATTCCACTGAAAAGACCGAAATCCAGCACAACGAGGTGTAATTCAAGTCGGTGTCTAGCTCGTAGTTTACTCCGGGCCGTTAGCATTTATTCTTACTGTACGATATACTTAGCCTTGGACACATGGGTATTCTCTTTGAAACGAAATTCGATACTGTACACCCTGAATCCTTGGTTATTGAGCCTCGAATACTGCAAGCTTGACAGCCCTGTTTTCACAGGACTCTTAGAAAGACAGCCTCTACGATGACAGCCAACTCAAATATTAAAAGCATGAACGTTTTCCAAGTCTTCTCCCGCAATCCTAAGCCGCAGTCTCTCCTCTCATACTTCTAGGACCTGACATTCTGGAATAATAACTAACTGGGTAACTCGCAAAACAGCAACATTCAACAAACAGAACCAAACCACGTGCATCGCCACGACGCCACTGCCTCCAGTATTTCTTAGTCTACGACCAGCCCATGACCATGACCTCTCAAAATTATATACCCCCAGGTCATATCGGTGGCCAAATTAACTCTGATCACCTTCACGAACGCGACGACTTCAATGTCGATCCTGGAGCTGCATATTTGGCCGATGCTGGAAGCACCGCCATCCACGATTTCAATGCCACCGAACATGCAGACCCCAAGGCGCAGCGAAGCGCCAATCGAAGACAATTTGTCGGTAGAGCTGTCGGTGGGGTCAAAAGGGTGATGAAGAGAGATCCAAATCGCCCCCATGATGACCGCTACGACAATGAGGCTGATCTCGAAAGCCGAGCAGAGTCTTCGACCTCTGAAACTTTACGAGGTTCATTGCTCGAAACAGCTGAACTTGCTGGAACCACAGCTGTAGATCATGAACCCTATATTGAGGTCGAACCAGCGCCTGCATCCGACTATGCTAAAATGGATTCGCCGACGCCACCTTCGTCGGACGTGTCGTATCTCTCTCGGATTCACAGATTCTTTAGGGACCTCGGGGATCTTCCCTGGGTCAGTCCAGATCGCGTCACTGCGGACTATGTCCCAGGTCAGTCCAAAAAGCGCAGACCTCGACAAATCGAACGACCAGCTGTATCTTGGTACGACGGCGACCCGCGACACCAGAATCTGTCAATCAACCTGCTATCAAGCGGGTCTCCTACGACAATACAATATTATCCTTCTCCTGCTGTCGCTGTGCCTGTTCAAATGAGGACCACAAATACGATATGGGCTCCCGGAACCGACCACGAAACATACCCAACTGGGTATGTCCCATATCAGCCACCGGTGGCAGCTTATCCGAATCATGTCGTCTTTCCTCCGAATCGACCTGATCCAGCGGCGCCTGTGGTCCAGGTCAATCATGTCTCGGTTCCCAATCAGTATCCTTATCCAACATTTGCATAAATTGTACCACAATTGATTGTATCAAGATTTTGTAGTATCCATGTGCACATGTGCAACCATCTCAGTTCGTGATAAGAGCCAGAACTTGAAGCGAGCCATCTGTTTCATGAGTTTTACATATTTGCGCCCGCATGAGATCTACAATTGACAAAAAAATGCATGTCGTGAAAAAGAAAGAGATGAAATCCGTATGCAGTTAGAGGGTATGTCATGAAATAATGTACAAAACACAAGGTATGAATGGAACAACAATCGGATATGAATATGCTAAAATAGTCTTCAGAACGATGAAGCTAGTGATGTTCTGTAGCACAGAGCAGAAATAAGGTGAATCTACAAAGCGATACCAATACCTGCAGTCGAAGACCGGTAAACCATTCCAGTCCCAATACGAGGTTTTGGTCGAGGGACTGGGACACCAGCTGGAGCTGGCGAAATGGATGATTTAATCTGACTTGGCTCTGACATTCGGGGCCTAGATTTGAAGCCTGGAGTAAATGTAGCCGCTGAAGATGTAGGGGTGCTGGGTGCCGTCGCTGTTGGACGCAATGTAGGGCGAGATCCAGAATAGCGTAACCCTGAAGGCAATGCTGGAATTGGAATACCAGGAGAAAGACGAAGGGAGCGTGGTAAACCAGAAGCTGGCACTGACTGGTAGTTGGAATCGAGTCTAGAGCTCGACGTTGATGTTGACCCAGAAGAGGCGGAAGATTGAGATCGTTGTCGTGGGTGAGAAACCTCTTCAAGAGTCGGTGGAATGATGGGTGCCGGTCTCTTGAGATTGACATGACTAGCATATCGTTTTATAGAACCTGTTCTAGGATTCGGCAAGGATGGAAGCATTTTCTCGCGATCCGCAGAGAATTGGCCCGAGGATTGTAAGAAACCCTCGTCCTCAGGTGTCACTGGTAGGATAAGACTCAAAGAGGATGCCGTAGATGGAGTTCGAGCAAATTCATCGCCCTGTGACCTTATTCGACTAGTGCCGTTCGGAGATCTATGGTCAGGGATGCTGAGAGACAGTACCGAATCTGTAGATGCACTACTTCGGATACTCGAGCGACCACTCAGAGTCGAAGGCATTTTATGCCAAGAAGTCGGAGGCAGCGTAGTTTGGGCCCTGAGCCGGGAAGGAGTTTTACTGCTGCTTCGACTGGAATCGTGTCGACTATGATTTGAAGTGAAATCGTCATCGTCATCATCATATAATGAAAATGACCTGGTTTGATGTGATGAAGACGCCCGCGAAAATGAAGACGACCGGAAAGAGTGCGACGAGCGCAATGAAGGTGTCGAGCGCCGGGCCAGATTTAGAACCGAGATCTGTCGTGTCAGCGCCGATGGAGCATCTTCGTCTTCGCTAGACAGCGTGTTAGCCGGATAATTATTTTTTGAAGAACATTTCGGGCTCACCTGTCGCTCCATCCAAGCCCAGTCGTCAAGCCAATGCCGCCTTTCAAAAGCTTGCCATCCCGATGTCTCACCCGCCGTCGAGGTGTGTCACGGCTGTCCTTCATGATCCCCGTCTTCGTCATAACGGAATCGGCTGCATTCAATTTTGCTTAGTTTCCGTCGCATGGGGGAACCGAGAAAATGAATACCGTTCGAAACAACACTCAAAACGCTACCCGGTCTTCCATCTTGGGGCGTAGAATGTGTCTTTGGGCGGTCGAGAAGTTTCGAATTGGGTGACAAAAGTCCATGCTTGAGCATAAGATGGCTGAAATCGGGTCAGCATTGGTCGGGAAGAGAAGACGGAGACCTCGAAAGAAGTTCGGAAAATAGCTAAAAGACTCACGGCAGTGGTGTATGCAAATCCAAGCTCGAGTCTGAATCTGTCCCATCGTCGTCAGGCTCGTCCTGCAAAAAGGCCGCGTTCATCATCTCTGAATTGAATCCCGGTTCAGGGTCGACGGAAAATGACGACCCGAGACCACTGAAACGTCCAGATACCCTGACACCGTAATCCTCAATGAACTGGTCTTCCTCCCAAAGATCCTCGCCGCTTGCTGAAGGAGAGCGAGACGTGTAACGCTCGCCACTCTTTCTCGAAGTTCGAGAGCTCACCCTTGGACGAGATACAGAGCGCTTAGGACGAGGGGTCTGCGACAGGAGGGATGATATATCCGGCGACACTGGTCGCAAATCCGAGCTAGGTGCTATCGAGGATGGCTTCGCAGGAAGCGAAGAAAAAAGAGATTTGCGACTAGACCTGAGCTTTGGAGGTTCAGAGCTCGATAGGTCTTCAAAATTGTCGGAGGGTGGCAAATCCTGCATTGAAACCGAGGAGATGGAGAGATCTGGTTGACTTGGTGAATGAGGGAAAGGGACCTGAGGAAATTCATCCTGGAGGTCGCGTAAAGTGAGATCTTCCTGGTTGTAGGGTGAACGACTGGGCGATGGCAGAGAGGGGAAGAGCAGACCCTTCTGCGGTTCGGGATGAAGACTCAAAGAATGAGAATGGGACGAGAGTGAAGATGAAATAGAATCTCTGCCGCCTGCTAATCCAGAGCTACTGGTGTTACTCGCGATCGAATCAGGTCTGTTCGAGGACGCGACAGAAAACTTGGAGGACCGTCTGGATGCGGTGAGCAACGCAAAGGTGTCGGCTTCTGATATGCGAGACGGTCCCGGGACTGGCGGTAATGGTGAAGAAGGCGGGGCTGAAAGCGGTGGATATGAAACCTGAGGAAGAAAGGACGGTGGTGTAGGAAAAGACTCTAAAAGAACTGGCAGCATGTCGTCGTCGAGCCCGTCGTTGTACGACGACTGACTGACTGAGGAATGCCGTTCGTCGGTGGTGGAGGGGTGGAGGCGGTAGAGACGGAGAGCAAGGGAACAAAAAGGAGCGTAAATAATGGTCAGGGTAGATCCACAAATCTAATTTCCACAATAGTCCAAAATATTTTACTGATTCGGAGATTGTCTCAAATTTCTTTTCCTCTGAATCTCTCAACAGGGTCCAACTTATATCATTGCTTCACAACTCGCCCCAGTATCTCGGGCAACTGCCAACCGCGAACTATAAGTATGATATTCACAGGTGATTTGCTGCAAAATGAGGATCAGGGTCTGGAAATTAAATACATATACTCGTGAGAATTTACATATAGTCTCCTTGGTCGGCCGGGCTTTCGGCGTACACATCACGGCTTGTCACGCCGAAGCTGTCACTAAATTTTTCTGTCACACGCCAAATTTTTTTTTTCTGAGCGCTTACTTGCTGGACCTTTTTTCCATCCTTCTTCGTGTTTTCTCTAAAAATGCATCGCCTGTCGACCACTTCTTCTAGGTCTCTCCGTCGTGCCGCAGCCAAGGCCGCCAAACCAACTTTGGGCCGAGGTGCACACAAGGAGATCAAGTTCTCGAACGAGGGCAGAGCCAGCATCCTCAAGGGTGTCGACGTCCTGGCCAATGCTGTCAGCGTCACTTTGGGTCCCAAAGGTATTCAGAATAATTCATCTACCATAACCTAGTTGCTCACCAAGACTACAAGGTCGTAATGTCATCATCGAACAGTCCTTTGGTGGGCCCAAAATCACCAAAGGTACCTTTCTCTCTCTCTTCTAATCTAGTCATTCCCATTTATATTTTGTAGACGGTGTCACCGTTGCCAAAGCCATTACTCTCAAGGACAAGTTTGAGAATCTTGGTGCCAGGTTTGTAATTTTGCATCCACGGCGCGGTTATGATTCTTAACATTCCTCTAGACTGGTTCAAGATGTCGCACAAAAGACCAACGAGATCGCTGGAGATGGTACAACGACTGCGACTGTTCTCGCACGCGCCATCTACTCTGAAGGTGTCAAGAATGTAGCAGCAGGTTGTAATCCCATGGACCTTCGTCGTGGCTCTCAAGCTGCAGTCGACCGTGTCGTTGAATTCCTGTCTGCTCACACCAAGACAATTACAACGACATCGGAAATTGCTCAGGTTGCTACCATTTCCGCCAATGGTGATACCCATGTCGGTAATCTCATTGCCCAGGCCATGGAGAAGGTCGGAAAAGAGGGTGTCATTACCGTAAAGGAGGGTCGCACCACAGAAGACGAGATTGAAATTACGGAAGGCATGCGTTTCGACCGCGGATTCAACTCTCCCTACTTCATCACCGATGTCAAGGGCCAGAAAGTCGAGTTCGAAAAGCCATTGATTCTTCTCAGTGAAAAGAAGATTTCTCTGCTACAGGACATTCTTCCTACTCTCGAGACTGCTGCTCAGCAGCGTCGACCTCTCGTCATCATCGCCGAAGACGTTGACGGTGAAGCCCTTGCTGCCTGTATTCTCAACAAGCTTCGAGGTCAGCTTCAGGTCGCTGCTGTCAAAGCGCCTGGATTCGGTGACAACCGTAAATCCATTCTCGGTGATCTTGCCATCCTCACCGGCGGTACTGTCTTCACCGACGATCTCGATATCAAGCTAGAGCATGCAACACCACAGATGCTTGGTTCGACTGGTTCCATCACGATTACCAAGGAAGACACCATCGTGTTGAATGGTGAAGGTTCAAAGGATGCCATTCAGGCTCGCTGCGAACAGATCCGAGCCCTTGTCACTGATCCTTCGACATCCGAGTATGACCGTAGCAAGCTCCAGGAGCGATTGGCCAAGTTGAGTGGCGGTGTCGCCGTCATTCGTGTCGGTGGTTCAAGCGAAGTCGAGGTCGGAGAGAAGAAGGATCGATACGATGATGCTCTCAATGCTACCAGAGCTGCTGTCGAAGAAGGAATTCTTCCCGGTGGAGGAATGGCTCTTCTCAAGGCCAGTTTGATGCTCGCAACCTCTTCACCCGGGAGCTCTGTGGCCAACATGCCGACGTCGCCTGATGCAAAACCGATAACGACGGCCAACTTTGACCAAGAGCTCGGTGTCGCCATCATTCGCCGGGCCTTGACGACACCAGCACGAACGATTTTGAACAATGCAGGCGAAGAATCCAGTGTTATCGTTGGAACATTATTGTCTCAATATGGTTCAGAAGAAAAGTTCGGATGGGGCTACGATGCGGCAAAAGGCGAATATGTCGATATGATCAAGGCTGGAATCGTTGATCCCCTCAAAGTTGTGAGGACAGCCCTGATCGACGCTTCTGGTGTCGCAAGTCTGCTGACCACCAGCGAATGCTGTGTCGTTGATGCGCCTGAAGAAGAAAAAGCAGCACCTGGAGGCGGAATGGGTGGAATGGGCGGTATGGGCGGTATGGGAGGCTATTAAAAGTATACATTATCATGATCTCACACGTATAGTACTCACCCAACTCACTGACATACTCTTGAATACGCATTTAACGAAAAAAAAAACTTGCATTTTGTAAACCGAGTTTGTCACAAGTGACAGGAGTGACGGCGTCACGTTTATTCCACCTTTCTCATCTCACCAACAAATGCCAGCTCCGGCTCCCTTTCCGTCGCCCTTCCCTGCCCTTTATTTGTATCCAATCAATGATTCATTCATACCAAAACATATTTCTCTCCTTCATAATCAACGTGTAAAAATTGGACGACAAACCAACGCAAAGACGACGCCAGGGGAAAGAAATGGCTTTTTCGACTCCAAAGTACTCAGTAGACAGCATGCAGAGGTCTGGGAAGAAGGAAACAAGGTCATATTCAATTTATATCATATCATCCTCTATTTACGGCTCTCCAGATCTTCCTAAAGGACGTCAAAAGTTCCAACGGCACTTTTATCAACGGTGACCGACTCAGTGCAGAAGGCGTTGAATCAGAGCCATACGAGCTCAAAAGCGACGACATTGTCGTAGGTCTCGTATCCGTACATTTGTTTCACATTTAATGTCTTGCCCCAGGAATTCGGCATTGACATTGTCGGTGAAGACAACAAGACAGTCATTCACCATAAAGTTGCTGCACGCGTCGTCTGTATATTCAACGAGCAGGATGTACAAATGGCCTCTCGAGCTGAACAGCATCAGCTCCAGCAGATGCAGCAACAGCAACAGTATTCACAGTCTCAGTCTCCTTCAACGTCATCTTCAATGATGAACCAGGCTGGTCCAAGTTCTGCGTCCAATCCTGCTCCATCGACGTACAACTTTGCTCCCAATCAACCTCAGCAGCAGCGACGTCCCCCGATAGGTCACCAAGGTCTCACGGGCATGGGCGGCATGGGCGGTTCAATGAGACCACCTGGCAAAAGCGGGCTCACTTTTGACCATATCCTTAGTCGTTTGCAAGGAGAACTTCAGAAGAGTCGCGAGACTGGTGCTGAGCTCCATACGTTGACTGGAGCAATGCATGATATTCACGACACAATTGGAGGGGGACTGGTGCGATATTTTCCATGCTTATTTTCCATATCAAACTGACCTTTGAAAGCCCCCGAACATGGCTCCATATTCTCATAATTTACCACCGGTCAGACCACAACAGGCTGGTTCAGCATCTCCCTCCCAATCTGAACAACAAACCGGGGCACCGGGCCCCAGCAGTCACGAGCAGTCCAATGGAACCTCATACCATTCTTCCGCAACATCTAGTAGTTCCGGCTCTTCCCCGAATTCTTCTCTTTTATCAGAGTTGCAGTCGCAACTTCAGGACACACAAAGTTCATTAGCTCAGCATGTCGAGAAGATCCGGTCTTTGGAAGCTGCACTGAAAGAGCAAGAAGTCATTAGACATGAGGTCAGTCTCTTGAAGGACATGATGGACGTCGTGAGGCGCAAGGATTTGGGCGCTCAAAAGCGGTTACGCGGCGAGGATCACGTCCGAGGTGGTTTTGACGCCGAAGATGATGAGGAAGTGATCTCCGAGGAAGAAGACATGGATGATTCCATGAGTATCTCGACAGTTGTTCCTCATCAATTGGAGCGGGTCGATGAGGTCGATGAAGATGGAGATTCTGGTGCTCTTTTCAATGGAATTCAAGACGAACCAGAGGAAGAGCTTTCAGGCGAGGAATCTATGGAGAAGGAACAGGAAGCCGAACAGGACGAGCGGAGGCGACGACATGACGAGCTAGGTCGACCTCGCACTCCAGAGCCTGGCATGGGTTTAGGGGATCGATACGATTCGCGAATGCGATCCAAGACCCTTACAGCGAAACATTCCCCCATTTCCCCTTCACACCTGACAAACGGAATCAGTGTCTCGGTCATCGACGACCTTACAGCCCGCCTGGCGACTTTGTCTTCCCAACTCGAATCAGCGCTCGAGCTTTCTTCTACTCTCCAAGCTCAGCATACCTCTGCTCAGGTTACAATTTCTACATTGGAAAGCAAGGTCGAGGCTTTGGAAGGGATGGTAAAAATGACGCTGACGACTCAGTGGTCAAACTCTGAGCCACCCCCGCCTGTCGCTGCTGCCCCCGAACAGGTTGAAAGCCTTACCTTCATGATGTCCGAATGGAAGAAATCGGTCGAGGGACAATGGAGCAATGTTCAGGAAGAGTGGACTCAGGAGCGAGCCAGGCTCAGTCGTGCGCGAGAAGAGTGGGAAAATAAAGCTCGTCTGGTTGATTCCGGTTTAGAGAAACTGGAGCGTATGCAGCGGTCAGCAGCGGTCGACAGACCCGCTTTCAACGGCAATGGGGAAGCGGTCAAAGACCTTCGTCATCATCACAGTGGTGGACTGGCCACACCTCCGAGTCCAAGGAGTCGGTCTTCTGATTCTAGTCGAACACGACGACGAAAATCTGGCTCGAGAGGGCGATCTGGATCCAGGAAGAGAAGTCTTTCCAACGAGGTGGGCCGGATAGATACCAGTAAACTTGACGGGTTGACGGCAGCATTTTCGGAGCTACAGAATAAGGACCTTGCAACAAGGTCTCTCGCGACTCCGGAACCGTCAGTGCGAACAATACCCTCTGGATTTTCTCTGCCTTCTTCTCCCGCGAGTGATTCTTCGCCGATGGCGGTGGAAAAACGGCGCGCCGATGCCGGGGTAAGTTTTTTCCTACATACCTTTATTCTATTTATCTGACCAATATTCTCAGAATATTAATCTCAATGTGCATACAGCCATAGGCGTTTTAGTCTTGAGCGTTGCAGCAGTTGCGGTTGCCTGGCGGGTGAAACCTGAATGATTTTCATCGACTTCAAAAGTCTGCAGCAGACAGCATTTATCTTCAAGTTTCTTTCGTTTTCTACCTCTCTCGCATTGTTCTGTATCTGTTCCTTTTATGCCCAGTTTACTCTCGATAATGACCATCATCACGACGAATCAAATTCATTGGACATCGGGCACTGGAATCTCAGGATAATAAAATGCGTAATGTCTCTAGTTTTATTATATATGTACATAGGCGTCTGTTATACAGCGTCCAAGAAGAATAGGGATTACAGCGGTTTCCAGCCGCCGAGAGGCCATTTATCGTGGTCCTTTTCTACACCAACCCATTCCTTATCGCCATCCCAGCCGTCGTCCTTCGATGGTTTGGGTGCCGGAGAACTGGGATCGCTGTCACTGACAGCATAAGCATCGTCAAAGACAGAAGCCTCATTTTCATCCAAAGGCTCGCTCATCAAGCCTGCCTCTTCTTCTCCTTCCAAGCCATTTTTTGCGACCCCATCACGAACAAAGCCACGTCTGGATATACCAGCCTCTGCCTTGTACCTCGCTTTATCAAGCTTCGGCTGAAGTTGGGATAAAGTTCGCTGTAGATTTGATAATGTATCAAAGCTGGAAGAGGTTTCCCGGTTATGTTGTGGTCGTCTAACCGGTGGAGCAATTTCATTATCGTCACTGAAAACGGAGTTCGCAGAACTCTGGAACTGATAACTTTCTGGGCGCTTCCGCCTTGGAGGAGGCGGTGCTGGTGCTATCGGTGAAGAAGGATGATGCATCGACTTGGATCTAAATATCCTTGATGTCGGGGATGTAGGAGATGAAGGTCCATAAACCATTTCAAAGGGTTCTGGTTCAGAGCTCCTGACAGAAAAAGATGGTGTCCGAGTATGCTTCGGATTTGGCGAAAATGGTGGTTTTCGGTCTGGATGAGTAGGAGGTGGACCGACAGGCAATTCTACATTCGTCCGAGATGGAGAAGACTGTGGAGAAAGGTCGGAAGCTGAATTTGACTCTACACGAGCTCTGAATGGGCTCGAAGTGCTGGCCAAAGCTACACGTTCTAATGAGGTAACCGACATGGGTGGTGATTCCTTTGGCCTCCGACGAGGTAAAGGAGGGGCTTCATCGGACCCAGAAGTATATGAGGAAGACGATGACTTGACCATCTTGTTGGGGCTCGTACTTCTGTTCCGCGAAGGTCCGGTAGACGAGCTGCTTTTGAGGACTTGCATTATTCTTTCCTTCTCCAGCATCACTTCAGCATTCTTCATAACCTGGGCAGCTTTACTAGCTTGTAGACTCTGTTTCATAAGGGTAGATGTGACGTGAGATGCTGTTCTGGGAAGAACTGGCGGCGCAGTAGCTGGCTTGGGAGGAGCTGCGGAAGAAACCACCGAGGAATGTCGAGGTGGTGGAAGTGAAGGGATCGGTGGCGGCTTTCTGGGAGGTAGTGGCGGTATTCTGACAGAACCATCCAGGGAGCGTGAGGACGTCATGGATTTTGACCGCGAAAGCACAAATGGATTGTTAGAGCTCGTAGTTGATCTGGTGAATTCACTGTCGACATTGCTCGATGGTACTGTCGATATTGTTTCCGGGGCTTTGGATGGAGAACCAGAGCGATTTAATGGTGGATGTGCTAAAGCGCGATGATTCGTCAACCATATAAGGTAGCCAAAGGATGAAGTAACCTTGGACGAAAGCAAGAGCTCTGTCAACATTTTTGCCCGATTCTGCATGTACGACGAGTCTCAAAGCCGCGAAGAACTGGCCGCCCGATAGATAATCTGTCTGAGCAAGAGTCGGAGAGAAGAATTTGAGGATCTGGGTACTTGTAAGACAACAGATAGAATGCATGAAACAAACTTCTCTGACCGAATCTATGTTCGAAGCCGGAACATGAGAATATCGACCGCGCAGCCAGGCTCTTGCCTCGCGAACTCCCACTGTTTGTTGATTATAATAGGCATCGTCGTGAGGAATATCAGGGTCGTTAGAGAGAGTTATATCAGAGAGTATCGAGGTGTACAGAGAATACTCGGAGTCTGAGAGAGCCGATGCATGAAGATCCAGGCGGCGGGCCATGAAGGCAGATGGATTGTGACATGTCACAATGAACGGTAAGGCCGGCGCGGCACGGAGTTCGCCGAATCAGGTGACCTTGCCACGTACAAGTCTCAAGTCGTTTCGTTGCTCAAACTCTTACCACCACAAAATGAGCGGCTGTCAGTATCTGGTTCTTTCTATCTCGCGCACGTCCTGACAATCCCTAGTTCGTTTTCTGAATCTTGTCCGGCCTTTCCTTCCTATTTTACCAGAGGTTTCCTCGCCAGACCGTAAAGTGAGTTGGCGTTCATATTTTTTTACTTCTCTAACAACATATTTCTAGGTTCCGTTCAACCAAAAGGTGCTATGGACAGCCGTTACTCTCCTTATTTTCCTGGTCTGCTCCCAGGTTCCTCTCTACGGAATCATGTCTTCAGACTCGTCTGATCCTCTTTACTGGATGCGGGTCATTCTCGCCTCGAATCGTGGAACTCTTATGGAATTGGGTATCAGTCCTATTATCACTTCTGGAATGATCATGCAGCTTCTCGCTGGTGCCAACCTCATCGACGTCGACTTTAGCTTGAAGGAGGACAGGGCCCTCTTCAGCGGAGCACAAAAATGTCCGTCTTTGCACTTTCGTATATTTCTTGATTTGTTGACGTGTCACTTTAGTGTTCGCGCTCATCATTTCCCTCGGTCAGGCAGTCGTCTACGTCCTTACTGGGCTTTACGGTCAGCCAAAGGATCTCGGCGCTGGTGTCTGTCTTCTCCTCATTATCCAACTCGTCTCGGCCGCCCTCATCGTCATTCTTCTTGACGAACTCCTTCAGAAAGGTTATGGTCTGGGATCTGGAATCTCCCTCTTCATTGCTACCAACATTTGCGAGTCCATCGTCTGGAAGGCATTCTCGCCGACTACCATCAATACTGGTCGCGGTCCAGAGTTTGAAGGTGCTATCGTCGCTCTTTTCCATCTTCTCTTCACGTGGAATGATAAAGGACGTGCTCTTCGTGAGGCCTTCTGGAGAGATCGTCTCCCCAACGTCATGAACCTCATCGCCACTGTTATCATCTTCGCCGCGGTCATTTACCTGCAAGGATTCCGTCTTGAAATTCCAGTCAAGAGCAACAGGTTCAGAGGTCAACGTGGCTCTTACCCCGTCAAATTATTCTATACTTCCAACATGCCCATCATGCTGGAATCGGCCTTGACCTCGAATGTGTTCATCGTCTCTCAGATGCTTGCCAGCCGTTTCCCGAGCAACTTTTTCGTCAAACTTTTGGGCGTTTGGGAGGTGCGCTACTTGAACTGATTTACCATGGCTTGTCTCATCTTTTTTTCTTTCAGCCTTTGGACGATTCTCCTCAGCTCTCTGCTGTTTCGGGTCTCGTTTACTACATGTCTCCTCCTCATACTCTCAAATCTGCTATCACCGATCCGGTTCATACCGCATTGTACATTTGTTTCATGTTGTCCGCCTGCGCCCTCTTCTCCAAGACTTGGATTGAAGTCTCTGGCTCTGGCCCCCGTGATATCGCCAAGCAACTCAAGGACCAACAGATGGTACGAGACTGGCTTATTTTCTGATTTCATATTGAATATATCTCTAGGTCATGGCTGGTCACCGTGAAGGATCAATGTACAAGGAGCTCAAGCGTGTCATTCCTACCGCTGCAGCATTTGGAGGAGCTATCCTTGGATTGCTCTCTGTCGCTGCTGATTTGATGGGCGCAATCGGCAGTGGAACTGGTATTCTTATGGCCGTAACCATCATCTACAGCTGTCAGTGTTTCTTTAATTCTCTCTGCTGCTGCTGACTTTGTTATTTTCAGACTGGGAAATCGGAATGAGGGAATCTGGTGGTCCCGAAATGGCTGCATTTGCAGACCTGCTATAGTGAGGTATTTTTAAAGGATTGTTTGGATTCGGTAAGAGCAAAAGCGATGACACAAAAGTTAATAAGTAGTGCTGTCCCACCTTTGTCCCTTAAATGTGTGGTAATTGTATGCTGTGGAACGACGTGCACTCCTTTTTGCGCCGCTTTGCGTCATTTAAGAGAGCTCTGAGGATTCGCGGGACTTGACAGTCGATAGAAAAAGCTCGACTCATACTCTGGCTTTCAGTTGTCATTGTCATTTTGGCCCGCCATGGATCGTTAAAATGCGTCAAATACAAATAGTCGTAAAAGAAATGGAAGAAGCTAGGTATTCATACAGTGGATTGTCTTTGAAGCGCCTTTCTGGCTTCCTCAGTTGCTTTCCGTGCATTTGTCAGTGCCGGTCTGGTTGCGCCTACTTCACCGTCAGAAAGAGCTGTTCCCGACGAGCCTTTTCTTCCTGCAGAATTCGCTGCAGCCACAGCTCGGAGCATATTTCCAGTGCTGGGCCGTTTGTTCATCAAACGCTGACTTGGTTTAATGAAAGGACTAGGAAGATTTTCCTCGTCGAGCGAATCGTAGTCTGGAGAGGTTCGTCTTGGAACAGGTGGCGCCGCTCGCATTGCTACAGGTGCAGCAATAGTTTGCTGCAAATGAGGATGCGGCAATGGTTTCGGTTGAACAATTGGTGAAGATACTGCTGGTTCTGTACTGGACCCAGCAATGCTAGGTGTCGTACGTCGGGTTCGGATTGAAGGTCGACGAATGCGAGTAGGAGGCAAGCTGCTGGAAGAAGTTTGATTCGAGGAAGACGCTGGAGAATCTGAGGGAAAACCAAACTGCTTCTCGCTCTTCTGTTTCCGTCTATCCCTTCTCATACTCGGACTCGGAGGTGGACTAGCGCCTTCATCTTCGCTTTCAGAACCTGCTTTTCCAGGCTCTTGTTCAAAGTCGAATATCTTGGTGAAGTTCAACCCGACTTTGGGTGAGTTGACGAAGAGGGTCGCTAGTTCACCAGGCGCAGGAGTCGATAAAGCCTGTCCTGTAGCAGTGAGGATAACACCTTTCATGGCAGAAGGCATTTCAATGGCCCGGTTGGATTGCCGTAGCAAAGGAGTCGCCAGAGCGCCATTGGGATAAGGACTTGGACACCGCTCCAGACCTTTTCGGTTACCCATTGGTGTCCTGGCGTTGGTTACAGGCTCCAGTATGTTCTTGACCTCTTCCAAAGGCGTTTTATCTTTCCGACCTGTCATGAATATCAGTATGAAATCGCGATGGGAAAGAAAGGTCCGCGAACCTTTCAAAGATGATTTCTCCTCCCATTTCTTCATCTTTTCCTCCAATTTCTCCTTCACACTCTGTAACCGCTCTTCCTCCTCAATGAGCTCTTTTTCTCGCGTCTGAATCCATTGCACCTTGTCATCAACTTCCTGTCGTATCTGCTGTTCGCGCGACGTCCAGGCTTCACAAAGCTCGGCTTCTCTCCGGTTTACAGAGGCGATGATTTCCTCCTCCCGTCGCGCGATCGCCACAGCAACTTCTTCTTCTCGCTTCGTGACAAGGACACGAAGTTCTTCCTCCCTCTTGGCGATAGCGGTTCTGACTGCTAGTTCCATATCGTCCTGGGTGTACTTGGGACCATAAACTTGCTGTTGGGCGAGCAGCTGCTGAAGATTCGAAATTTCACCGTCTTTTTGCGAAATAAGTGCAGTAATGTGCTGCTCTTTCTCGAGAAGCACAGCTTCACGAGCAAGGACTTCGCGCTCTCTAGTAGCAATCGTTGATCGGTGATTCTTGATGTTTTGAAGCCTAGATGCCAAGTGAGCACAGAAAAATCAAATTCAATGTTAGGAAGTTTACATCTTCTCCGATTCAGTGACCTTGAAAGCAAACTCGATGCGCTCATGCTGCAATAGTTGAGCAACTGAAGGTCGCATGGCCGGCTGTAAAGGAGTCGGATTCGACTTGCGAGGAAAAGGATCTGGAACTAACATTTAAATTCAACATGGCTTTTATCGTAGCTGTCATCGATTGGGAAAAAGTTTTTGGGAGCGGCGGTATTCGTCCATTACTGGCGACGGATCAGCTTAAGCCCAAGACGAGGAAAGGCCTTACCGTATCAGTATACTCAATTCGCTGTGTGTCTGTGCTTCATGAAACGGAGGTTTGAGCGCGCAAAGCTCGTATATCAGACAGCCCAGTGACCATATATCCGATTTGGAGTCGTAAGCTTTCTCCTGCATGAGTTCTGGAGACATGTAATATGGCGTCTGTTTGAAAATACGTCAGACTCGGAAATCCAGTAGTGTAAAAGGACCTACTCCAACATAAGTGTTGGCAAAACTTGCTTGGGCGAGGGCTTTGGACAGGCCGAAGTCGCCCAATTTGACGGTGTTGTTCTCGTCCAAGAAGACTGACGAAGCTGAAACAAAGAGAGGAAGAACAGTTGAATTGTACTCACCATTATCTGGTTTTAAATCTCTGTGCAATATTTGAGCTCTCCTTTCTTTCCCGTCCGCGTCAAGCCCAGCTGGACCACCGGAGCTGCCATTTCTTCCATGACCATTCGGGTGGTGACAATGCTGGAGGGCTAATAAGAGCTGCATGAAATAGTTCCATACTGTGTCCTCGGGTATCGGTCTGTCGTGCTTGATGGCCTGCTTGATAACAGTGGAAAGATCGCCGCCTCCGCAGTATTCCATGAGAATGTAGAGAATTCCAGCTTCTCTATCGACGTAGCGGTCATGATAGCGTACAATGTGGTCGTGATGCAGGTCTTTGAGGATATTCCTGCAGCGAGAGTTAGAAGGATAAAGCTGGTAAAATGTTCAACTGACACTTCAGCAACAATTTGCTTTCTATCTCTCTCGGTCATCCGTTCAAAGTTAAGCTCCTTTCTGGCGAATATCTGTGCAGAAATGATGAGCCTAAATCCGACCTAGTGGCATGCAGACATCGCACCAGGCCATCGGTTTTTCTTCTAACTTTGCGGATTATTCCAAAGGAACCATTCCCAATGATGTCCAAGGGGTCGTACTGGTCAAGGAATGGCACAGACATGGCGGCTGAAATGAGGAAATTGAACCGTGACGCTCAGTCACGGTGTGACCTATTGTTCTTTGTCCCCCGTGACCGCGCATGCCGCGTGTTTTCCTATGGCGGTGTTGCCATCAGCCATCATCATTTGTACTCTTCACCATGTCCACTGGCTTCAAACTCTTCCAAAAAGGAGAAGTATTCTACCACCAAGGTACTTGATCCTATTTGATAATTATACGCAAAGTTGAGCTGGCCCTCCAAGGCGACATCTCAAAGGCCTTTGAATCCTATCAGCAGTCAATCAAACAAATTGTCAAGAATGAGCAGGTCGCAGCCAAAGTACCTGCACATATGATTGCCCATATGCCTGCAGATATACCTCTCGAAATCTTGCCTAACGTCTGGCGTCATTTCTGCGGATTTATGCGAGATGGCAAGATGAATTTCACTGAAGGTGGGTCGCTCTATATATTCGCATTCTTAGTGCAGTGATGTCTCATATTTATCTCAGTGACTGCCCCAGATGCATATAAACTCTTATACTCGTATCGTCCCGGCTCCTCAAAGGAGCACCCCAAGTTCAGAGGAAACGATGGACATATTATGCTCATGGCTTTACAAATTACAGCTGGCTTAACTCTAGGTCTGATGGCCTGGGACAAGACCGATAGAGCTACTGCTGCTAAGCGCTATAAGGAGGCTCTAGATCTAGCCGCGACACATCCTCCCTTCCTCTCAGAATCTGCTGCATCTAGCCGCATCGAAAAATGGGTTGCCCGGGATGTCCTTGAAACCAAAGAAAACCTTGCCATTCTTGTTGGAAACGATATATTCAATGCAGAACTGCTGAATCTCACCGGAAACGATGGCGGCAATATCAGACGAACTACGGTGGACAACATTGGCATGAAAAGGGTGGAGAAGGATTCAACAGTCACTTGGCTGCCCGGCGGCTCTGTTATGGTCGCGACAGACGCCTGCAATCAATGTGGTAAACGTGATATCAAATTGCTTCGCTGCGCAAAGTGTACATCGGTAGCTTGTAAGTGACCCTTACTACATATAACCTGCAACTGTCTAATGTGGAACTGATAGATTGTGGAGCACAATGCCAGAAGGCAGACTGGAAGTAAGCGCAAAATTTTATCGCATCTTTTCGATTCTTACCTTCAACAGGAATCACAAACTCAAGTGTCATGCACCCGCTTGAAGTTGAACGGAGCGTATACTAATTGTACAATACAAAATAAAATTTCTTTGGATCCGGGCGAAAAAGCAATATTTACAATACAATGACTGTAGATAAGTTACGTGCAAAATACGAAAACTCAACATGAAAGCAAGGTTTAACGACCATCAACGAAATCCAGCGCTGAATCTAATCCACGAACAAATCTCTCCGTCCGTTTGGAGACTCCCCTGATCAAATTCATTCTGTTTTTCTTTGAAGAAAGATTCGATTCAGTACTGGAGGTCACACTGGCCATGTCCTCTGCCGTCGAAACCAAACTTGAGCCCGAACGAACTCGTCTGACTGTTCCGGTCGGTTGAGAAGCTGCGGTAGAAGACGAGCTCGAAGACGCCATTGTCTGTGTCGAAGTAGACACCGCCAATCGTGGTCTTTGGGGCAGTGTATCGGCCATTTCCTCCCGCCTCAGCCTTTCCTTTTCGCGAATTTGGTCACCATCTTTCTTACGCAGAATCCCTGGTCCTCGCGACAAGATACTCGATGTTCTTCCGACCGAGCCTGCAGCAGAAATCAATCCAGATGTGCTCGCACGTCTGGGTACAGTATTTGAACCAGTAGTGATGACAGTCGAGATAGAGCAATTTGGACCAACAGGCAGCGAGCCAAAATTGTTCCCTCTAGGTGGCGAACCGGAAGTTATGATAGCTGATCTAGGTGGAGAAGCCGAGGTCGAACCACTTCCTGTTCCAGAAGAAACCATGAAAGAAGGTGTCGCTGGTCCCTGAAGTATCGTTGGCATACTTGGTCGACGCATCGCTACATTGTGCAGCATTGGTTCGTCACTGCTAAAGTGATGGGAAATCGAGACAGAATGGGTATGAGTGTGACCTGGGGAAGAGCTCGTCGACAAAGATGGTGGATCTGTCGGTGAGAGACTAAAGCTCAAAGCTCGAGCTCTTGCTGATGAACTGGCTGAAGCCGGAGATGAAGGAGGCGGACCTGGCTGATTTGGCGGAATTGGGGGATTGGAATCATGAGATAGGGATATTACCGTCCCGCTGGGCTCCAAAGCCCGACGATCTTCAATGAACCGTCGAGTGGCTTGTGCTTGTGATTCTGAGAAGGTCTCAGGAAGATGGTTCCGGGGCTCTTGGTATGGGTCGTCATAGTCGTAGGTCTCCTGCTGTAATTCATGGAACCTGAGTTGTTCCAAGAGCTGTTGTGCTCGAGTAACTCGGGCTTGTCTGTGAAGATCTCCTAGCCATCCTAACCATTCGGTCTCGCTGCTCTCTTCACCGCTATCGCTTTCGGTCACAGAGCTGGAAATGGGAGACGGCTCCATTGTCATGGTGGATTCTCTTCTTCTCCCTCGCCGAGCTTCGCTACTCAAACCCAATTCATCAGGCTCGATAGGTCGCTTCCGTTTATCCCTAGATTTCCTTCCAGTCGGTGCAGAGTTCTCCAGCGCGGAACCAAACAAGAAGGTCTCCATTGCCCTGCCGACTTGTCCGATTCCCGCCCTTCTGGCTCTTTCCGTGACTTGAGACCTCCATTCCGGATAAGGAAGTGCTCCAAACGTGTTGGACAGCGATTGAGCTGCAGAAATAAGGGACATTGGATGCTGGGGAGTTCGCTGTGAAGGAGGAGTATCCGAAAGGGTGGGCAATGTAGCAGGAAGTTGGTTCAGGATAGTATCAGGACCAGAGGAACTTTTCTCTAAAGATTCCAGCGACTGCTGAGCCTGAAGCGATTGACCGTCCTGTCCAGGCGGAGGGCTCGGAAGGCCCATAGGAGTACTCGAGATAGAAGGCAATGCCGATGTGAATGTCGAAGATATCGGATGAGCAGAATGCCTGTGAAGGATACGCAGCATGCTGGCAAATGCTATAATTTTTTATTATTATTAGTGGCCAAGCCTTCAGAGAATATGATATCACACCATTTTCATCGCCCATGTCTAGAACAACCCATTCACCTCTGTCTTTGGCTTTATCCTTTGACTTGGCGCTTTTTGGTTCTACACGAGCGTCCTGAATGGGGTCAGATCCTATGTCTTTGACGGGGGGGATTTCGGGCGTAAGATCCTGGCTTGGCTGCCTCTGATGAGTTTTAGCAACCAGTCGGCGTCGATAGCCATATGTATACCCTGGCCGATAATTTTCCTCTTCAGAAGAATCAAGATGGTCACCACCATTAGTCTTGGCGTTGGCAAAGACTGGAGATGATAATGCTGAGGAATCTGAATTATCAGAACCTTTCGCATCCTCCATGCTGAAAAGAGCATGGTCTTGTGAGAAAGCCACGGAAGGCTGTTCAGCATTGGCTGGGGTATTTTCGTCTTCCTCGTCGGCTGAAGAGACGCCTGCTCCATCATATTCATCATCTTCATCATGACCTAACCCTGGAGCAAATATAGGGTTGACAGCTCTGGCCACTTGGGATTGCGCTTCCAGCTTCATTCTTCCAACAGTAGCAGTGGAATTGGTGGCAGAGCCAGAATATGATCCTCCTGATGCATCGCCTGCAGGAAGGGACTCTGAGACGCGAGATAATCCGGAAAGTGGTAAAGATGGTTTGATTTTCAACTTGATTTTAGGTTTGGAAGTGGTTTTGCTGGAAGCGACATATGATGCAGAAGATACGGCACCGAAGGTTTCAAATGATGGAAGAGGTGGCGGCTGGGCTGCGGGGGCTGGAGGGCTGGAAAGAAATTTAGCGCATAAAATGCGCTGCTGGGTTGTCGGTTCAATGTAGGTCGAACGACGAAGATGCTTAGCATCCCGCAAGGCGATGAGAGACTCGAGTGCAAGTCTTTGCGCAGCTACCTGATCCTTGAATGAAGAATGAATACCGACAATGTTAACAAAGGTACTGGACTCGCCTTGTCCTTACAGAGAACCAGAATCCCTTCGCGAATAACAACCCAGCGATCTCGCCATTCCAATTGCGTCGTCAGCTTCTTTTTCCTCCTGTCGGCTGAATTGGATTTGCGATCCGAGTCTCTCGAGTGATTTTGGGCACGTTTAAAGACAACACGCAATGCCTTCACCCAGCCCTCCCAATATGGTTGTATGTATTCGGCCGGAATTTGTCTGGGTAGACGCTGAATGATTCCAACCCGATGTATCTCCAGCATCTCGTACGGTTTGATATCTGGTTGTCCAATGAAATTTAGACTAAAGCCAATCAGACCGAGTACTCACCATACCACTCGAGTGGAAAGTCATCCTCGAGAACCTGGCCAGTAGAGAAACGGATGAGCGCCAGCTTGTCAGGATCATAAGTCCCTGGAATGCTGTGTTTCTGGGTTCCTTTCTGAACTGGGACCGACGTGGTGGCTTCTGGTGGACGATTATTCGACTTTCTGGTGATAAGAGAATGTCGACGGTGGTGTTGTGGTTTCTGTGGAAGGGTCTTGGCGTTTGATGGCGCCTCGTCAAGCTCGTCGTCCTCCTCATAGCCAGCTCCTGCATCATCATCAGACGAACCGAATGAAGCTTTGGCATTGAGGGCTGGTGGTCTGGCCAAGCCTGAGGCAAACTGGATAGGACTGATAGAACGGTGCTTCTGGGTTGAGGCGAAAGTGATGGGTGAAGCTGGACGGTTCCTCGGCTTGGATGGAGCCTGTATTATTGTGGAATTCCCCGACGAGTTATGGATGCATTTGGAGATGAACCAAAGCTTTACTTGCTTCACCTTCCAGGATGGATCGACATGGGTGACAAGCCACTGGTCATAGGGAACTGGAGAAAATAATGAGATGTTGAATCATTAACAAGGATGACGACTTGCCGAATCTCGCTGCAATAGTCAACAGAGACGACGACGGTCCATCCATTGGATCGAGAGCATCCTCCAAGGGCGTCACGTGTCTTGGAAGGCCTAGCTCGCGTCTATGAAAACTATGGATTCGAGCTGACTGAGAATCCCTGCCTTGTCAAATCCAACCTCAAGAGAGCTCATTCGCAGCTATTCAAATGTCCAGATGGAGATTCCAACGATCCTCCACTTCCATAAACGTTTGCTTCTAGAATTTCAACGCAACAGTGATCTACGAGAAACTGCAAAATTATCCTTCTCGTCCCTGGGTGAACGCGGGGTCCCCCTTTTTGTTTCATCGTTGCTCCTGTAAGTGGCCACGAATTTTCTTCGGCTAATCCATGACCGGCCCCTTCTGAGTTCTTTTCGCTGATCGTAACAAGTTGTGGGACTCATGCAACCACTCGGAGCAGTCGATAATCCTCGAGATATCGTTCCCTTCAAAAGTCTGTCACGTATCAGTCCTATCTTTCCGCGCCATTTGAACTTCCAGCTGTATACATCTGGCAGGATCCTTGCCTTCACAAAATTTCAAGGTATGCATTCCTCGATCGACCATTCAACTGGTGCTCAGCCTCTGTGCCCTCGATAGACAGCTCATCTGCAACCAACCACCGAACGCAGCCTGCTCGCTCTCACATCGCGAAGACAGCCTCTAATCTAGTACCAGATAATTAGCTCAGCGTTGTGAGTCACCTCGACAGGCCAAATTGCAAAAGTCAGATCTAACAAACGCCACAGCTGGCCATCTCCTTTCTGTTGAATGAGGACAAATGATCCTCACTGAAATGGGTGTCCACTGAGATGATGAGAAATTTAGACAAGTCGGTTTTTCATTTGTCAATGGTTTTCGAGGCTTCTTAGATTACCATTTTGCTTAGGAAGAAGTCCATGTACCACTTTATTCGTATCCGCTTATCATACTAGGTGACGTCAGACGCATTAGCTTTCCTTCGGTTAGGTCATCGGGCCGCCGCATGACTAATTTAGTCACCGCTGCACACCGCTACTTACTCAATCTTGATGATGCTTCTTGGTGATCGCAAACACACTATCCTTCCCAATGGCGACCGATGTACGATTATCGCTCGGATTCCGGTCAGATAAATTCAGGCCCCTTTATCCTCCTTTCCTCGAACCTCATGTCTGAGACCAACTCTGTTCAAAGCGACCAACTCTCTCTTCGTCCATTTTCCGCTCAGTTCACGGACAAACACCTCAAGGCGTCGAGAAAAATATATTTTCAAACCCTCTGTGGCGGTTCATTCGCGCTTTCCCTTTGCATTTTTAGTATATTCTCGATATATTGGGGAGCTCTATGGAAAACGCCAGCTCATAACATGCTTGGCTATGTTGTCGTAAGTGCTCTGGCCGTCTCTGATTGTCAAGTTGAACTCAAAATCTGTAGGATTTTGACGGCTCGACAATAGGTTCTGTTGTCTCTTCTTCGCTGGCTGCGTCTTCCGCAATAGTAGCCTGGACAGTTCTGCCAGCATCCAGTTTCCCCAGTGGTCCTAGCCAAGTTACAGATGAAATTTTGAAAGAAAAGGCATGGATTGGTGAGCTACTTTCTCAAATAAAAGTGATAACCATCCTTATGGACAGCTGTCGTCATTAATGCCAATGCCACGTCGAAATACAATGCGGCAGTGGCAGCATCGGACGGGTCGTACGATGGATCTGCCGCTATCACAGTATACGCTACGGAGGCTCGTAATGAAAATGCTTTGTGAGTCTCGCTTTGATTTCACATCCAGTCCTTGGTTCATTTCCCTCAATAGCCGATCACTGCTTCGTCCCATTGTCCAATCGGCTCTTGCTCAGATAACAGCGGGTCTGGCTCTGCAATTTTCCAAGCAGTTGTCCAGTTCTGCATCCCTTGGACAGCTACTCTCGACGGCACCGCAACTCATTATCGCGCCAGTTGGCTTCACAATAAATAACTTACGACCTTTCGATATCCCAGTGTAAGTTGCTTTCTGTCGCTCGCTGCTCACATCTCTGACACCGATGGTGACTCCCCTAGCGCAAGTGCTGTGACGTTCGTCGGTCTGATTTATCTCCTAATCTTGTCCTTCTTCATCGTCGTATGTATCTCTTTGCTGGATCTTCAATGTTGGTCTGAGCATGTCAACAGATGATTGGTGTATCTGCTCGCGAAATATCAGGACTGGAAAGGTCAGTACTTGCTAGTACTCAACGATCACCTGCTGACGACGAAACCAGACAATTGACTACTGCTTCACTTATCAGGGTCCGACTGGCATCCACCTTTATTGCCTATTTCTTCATCTCGGTCAGTGTCTACGCTCGCCTCTATGGTCTTACTCACCAGAAAAACAACAGCTCTTCTATTCTCTGCTATCACTCGCCTTTCAAGTCGATTTCTCCCGTAGTTTTGGTCATGCAGGATTCGTTGTCTTCTGGATGTTGAACTTCGTTGGCATGATGGCCGTTGGCCTCGCCTTGGAAGCTATGATTACTCTCCTTACAGCTAAATTCGTGCCTTTCTTCATGATTATCTGGATCATCGGTAAGAAGCCCATTTTGTCTCGGGAGCATTGATTGATTTGTTGCAGTCAACGTATCAGTATGCTTCTTACCTTTGGAGGTGCTCCCCAAGCTATACCAGCAAGTCGGTTTCTTTAGAACGCGAATGACGCTGATATCTTCATAGTTATGGATATGCGATGCCATTCTACAATGTCAGCAAAGCTGTCCGTACAATATTGTTCGGGTGCGCTCTTTTTGTTTCCAGATGGCATGTTTCTAACCGATTCTGTTCAGTACGGAAAACAATCTCGGGCTTAACTTTGGAGTCCTTCTGTGTTGGTCATTGATCTCATTCATCACCCTGCCTGCCTTCCAATGGTTTGTGAGACGGCGGCACATACGAGAGTTGAATGGTTTTGTGAAGGAGAAAGAGACTGAAGCATATACGAGAGAACAAGAACCTAGGACTGTATCATGATTATTATTACACGACTGCACTTGATGCAGCATACTGTAGAACACACCATTATTAAATATTAAATCTCTGGTCTCTTGGATCCCACCACTTTGTAGCCTCTTTTTGCGCGACGTTCTAGTGTCTGTTCCTCCTTTGTCTTCACAAGATGCTCTGGCACATTTTCCACTTCGACCAGCTCTTTCAACAGTAGAATCTTTCCTGCAGCCACTGGCGAATGTTTCTGGTAGACCGTCTGATGACGCCGGTGAATACCCAGAGACACCAAAGTCCCTTGCTTTTTCTTGCCAAGCGCAATGGCAGAACGACGTAGAGTTATCTTGAAGTGGGTATTGGGAGCTGGGCTGCTCTCAGGCGCTGCCAGAGTACCCATAGCGCGTTGCAATACTGAAGACCTATGTTTCAGGGCATTTGACAGTATATTCAGTGACATGTCTGTGGAGTGGTTCAGAATGAGCCGCGATAGAGCAAATGAAGGCGACTGACGGGTCGAGACGGTCGAGGGCAAAGTTAAGCGATTAGATAAGCGAAGCTTCAAAAAATTAACCGTCATGGAAATATCTGTACGTCGTTGCAGTCGGCTGATCTTGTACTTTTTTCATGCAATGCAGTTAGGGTTCAAACAATTTGAACAAGTCCATGCAAGGCCTCTGGTCGACCCATCGAAAAAGCAAACTCAACTTGAATTCGGCTTCACCAGTCTTGCCTTCAACGCCGACTGAAGAACCGGAGCCTGTTGCTCCAGCAGAACAGCCAGTAGAACCGTCAGTACCGGCTGTCGATGGTTCGGATTCAAGAAAGCGCAAAGTTCGTTCTATCCGGACGGACGAGACAAATAAAAGAGCAAAGACTTCTTCCTCTGCCAAGGACCACACTCCTCCGACAGCACGATTATCTGACCTCGGTGGTGTCGAAGCTTGTGTAGAGCAAATGCTGGAATATGTTGTGATGCCTCTGTGTCATCCAGAGATCTACATACATACCGGTGTTCAGCCTCCTCGTGGTGTTCTGCTACATGGACCTCCGGGATGTGGAAAAACATTGCTTGCCAATGCTATTGCTGGGGTAAGCAATTCCAATCTCGAGGAATGAAAACTCATTTCGGATATATAGGAACTTGGCATTCCTTTTATCAATATATCGGCTCCTTCAATCGTCTCTGGCATGTCCGGAGAGTCTGAAAAGACGTTGCGGGATGCTTTCGATGAAGCCAAGGTGGGCCCATGTCTTTATATATCCGGCATTTCTGATGCGAGGAGTTAGAGAGTTGCGCCTTGTTTAATGTTCATCGACGAGATCGACGCCATTACCCCAAAACGCGAAAGTGCACAACGAGAGATGGAAAGACGCATTGTCGCGCAGTTTTTGACTTGTATGGACGGTAATATCATTCCAATCTCGTTATCTCTAGTCGCTAACTCTTACTCAGACATGTCTTGGGAGAAAAATGATAATAAACCTGTCGTCGTCATCGGTGCCACGAACAGACCAGACTCACTGGATGCCGCCCTGAGACGTGCCGGACGATTTGACCACGAGATCAGTATGGGGGTACCTAATGAGGAAGCGCGCGAAAGGTGCTTTCGTCCAGTATCAACCTGGTGTCTCTTATCATCCTCAGGATTTTGCGAGTCTTATCTAGCAAACTGCGGCTCGAGGGCGACTTCAACTTTACCACTCTTGCAAAAGCAACCCCAGGATATGTCGGGGCCGATTTGTCCTCCCTGACTGCAGCAGCAGGCATCTTTGCTGTGAAGCGAATATTCAAACAGATTACACTTGCTCCTACCGTTTCCCAAGATGAAATGCAAGTTGATTTACCAACATTATTCCCGGTGAACAGCACTATCAGCTCAATCGCCTATTTCCTCAATGCGCATCCCAATCCACTTACAGAGGAAGAACTTACTCCGCTATGCATCACGTCGGCTGATTTTACTTTGGCTCTGACTCAGGTTCAACCGTCTTCGAAACGAGAAGGATTTGCGACTGTCCCAGATGTCACTTGGGCAGATATTGGGGCGCTTCATGCAACCAGAGAAGAGCTGCACATGGCTATCGTTCAGCCAATCAAACGACCTGAACTCTTCAGTGCCGTCGGAATCGAAGCTCCATGTGGAGTTTTACTTTGGGGACCACCTGGTTGCGGAAAGACCTTGCTTGCAAAAGCCGTGGCAAATGAGTCTCGGGCCAACTTTATCAGTGTCAAAGGGCCCGAGCTATTGAACAAGGTGAGCGCTTGTTGTGATCCAATCTGCGTGATCTTACTTGCCACAGTATGTCGGTGAAAGTGAACGTGCAGTGAGACAAGTATTTTCGCGAGCAAGAGCATCAGCACCTTGCGTCATCTTTTTCGATGAGCTGGATGCTCTTGTGCCTCGACGAGACGATTCTTTGGTGCGCCATTCTGAGCCAACTTTGAAAACTGGGCTAATTTTCCTTAATAGTCAGAATCCTCGGCGCGTGTGGTCAACACCCTGCTCACCGAACTGGATGGTCTCGATTCACGAAAAAACGTCTATGTAATTGCCGCTACGAATCGTCCAGACATGATAGATCCAGCCATGGTTCGACCAGGCCGTCTTGACAAATTACTCTACGTCGATCTTCCAACCAGCTCTGAACGAACAGAAATTATCCGGACTCTGACCAGGAAAATTCCAAAGACCGACAATGCTATGTTCGAAGCCTTGGGTGTCCTTGTTGGAGAGAAGTGCGATGGATATAGTGGAGCAGATCTAGCAGCGCTGGTCAGAGAAGCTGGCGTTCTGGCTCTGAAAAGGACCCTTGGGAGATTGGACACTATGGGTGATGGTGAAACGGTGCCAGCAGTGACTGTCGGTCTGGAGGATTTCGAAACTGCCTTGGACAAAGTGGGCCCAAGTGTCAGCGCGATACAGAGGCGAAGATACGAGTCACTTCGGCACAAGCTCGCTGGATCCCCAATCAAGATACAAAAAGACCGTGAAGTAGACTCAGAAAAATAGACTAGATAGAACAATACTCTACGTTCAAAGCTCGAATGAAGAAACATCGACGCCACCGGCCCACCAGCGCAACACGTCAGCCGAATCTCGTAACCAGTGGCAATAGCCGGTGGACTGTGCAGTTGCTCAATTTGGCACGCGTCGCTCCGACATCCTTTTTTCGCTCTCCACTTGGAAAGTAAGTCTCATATCCCTTCAAATAGCGTCCACAGCGCTCAAAATCTTGCCCACAGCACGTGTTCATCCCATTCTCTCAATGGTCAGTCGGTTGCTTGTCCAGGATTGATTCCAGAATCCGTCGATTTCGACGCTGACCAAAAGACCTAGGCATCGACTGATCTCGCCGCAACGTACGCTGCCCTAATTCTCGCCGACGATGGCATTGAAATAACCGTGAGTGTCTGTCCTTTCGCATCATCTCAATTCTTATATTTTTCAAACTTTAGGGCGACAAAATCACCGCACTAACAAACGCGGCAAATGTTGACATTGAACCCATCTGGGCCACCCTTCTCGCAAAAGCTCTCGAAGGAAAGAATGTGAAGGAGCTATTATCGAACGTCGGTGCCGGCGGTGGAGCACCTGCGACTGGTTCTGCGCCTGCAGCAGGCTCTGCACCTGCGGCCGAGGCACCAAAAGAAGAAGAGAAGAAGAAAGAGGAAGAGAAGGAAGAGTCCGACGACGACATGGTGCGTCAACTCGACGAAAATGCTAACGTTCTGTGGTTCATGAGTAACTTTCTAGGGCTTCGGTCTCTTCGACTAATCTCCTTGTTTCATATTCATATAATACATTTTCCGATGAATGGCAACAATGCAGCCCTCGTTATAAGTCCAGTTATTCGTGCGAATTTAGACGTGCCGATAAATGCGCTTAAATTGACGGATACAGGAATAAGTTCCCACGGCTACCGAGAAGGCATGATACTGCTCGTTGGGCTCTCTGAACTGCAGGGAACCTTGTTGTACTGTCAATTACTATTATATGGATGTATAAAACATTATTGGGAGCAATTCATTAGGAGGATACACACCAAATGGACAACAAGTCTCTTTCTATTGTGGAACCAGAACATAAAACAGCATGTAGCCACGAAATTTTCAAGCAATAATACTTGGAAACAGTTGAGAACAATGAGTGACAAGGGTACATGAGCATAATGGCTACAGTTTACCAATGGTGCACCGCAGGCACGAGATTTTGAGTCGGGCGGCTGTACCTGCCTTTTTGAGCCTAAATGCAGCTTAAATGCACGTGCATTTAAGCCGGCCCGCTTAAATTTTAATGGGAGTGGGCAACGTCAGTTCGGTCAACGGCGGATGACTAAGTGCACAGCCACTTGAATTTCTCAAGTTATCTGTTTGAGCTGCAGGGCTCTATATCTAGTATTCTGTGGTATGTTTCAGTGATCAATGCATAGTATTTAAATATTCTGGTTCAATAGACATGCTCAAGTGATGATATTGATACTTTTCTATCTTAAGAATGTTAGAACCGGACTCAAACAGGTCTCTCTGGCTGTCACAGTGCATACTTTGAAGTATTTTTTGATTCATGCTGACTATCATGAACATTGAAGCAGAAGAGAGCACCGGAGCAAGTCATTCCAGCGAGTTCAGGAGCTGTCACAGGCATGTCACACCACCTTTGATGCTGATTGTTGCGGCCGAAAGATAGGCTTATCTGGGCATCTGGTGCCCAAACATATTAGATAGAAAATGGATAGGACAAGGAGCTCTACAGATTGTTCTTAGAACATGTTTCAATTCATTTTTTCTGCAGCCAATTCATTACTGAAGTTGCCATTCTGACTCGATTTTTCCGATTTTTCTAAGAACAATCTCAGCACAATGTCACACAAGGACCGTCAGATGCCTAAAATGGATGATGGGAGTCCATGAGGCCGCTAAAAATCAGCTCAAGGTTTTTTTGATTAAAATCAGCTGGGACAAACAGCACCAGACATGTGGCTGTACCAGACCTTTGCCCACCCCCACTTAAATGCTGCTTATTTTGAACTTATTCTCACTTATTCAGCCAAACTGATGCTTATTTTCACCGGGATCATCAAAAACCTGTGTTATTCATGGATTTTAGGGTCAAACAGGGTGGATAATTATTGAGTAAGGTAACTATAATATATTTATCAAGTATTGGGACAAGGGAACCCAGGTTGAGGAAGGAGAGAACAACTCGGCGGTCGCGCCAGCCAGCGCGGAGATGTCCGAGGGATCTCCGACGGAGATAAAAATAACCGATCATATGATCGTGGTAATAACAGCTTAAATGCGCCGACATAAGTAGTCTTGAAACCAGACGTGATCAGCGGCTGGGCTCGCCAATAGGCTATACTTATTTTTTTCAAACTCCGCCGGATCAATCCGGATAGCGAGCCTCGCGAGCGCTAGCGAGCTTCACTGCGACATTCGTCTGGATCCGAGACTACCCCCGTTACGACTATTTGAATTTCCAAAAATGCTAAAACCACGTGTCCCAAGTTTGACCTGGAACCCCGTTGCGACGTTTTACAGTATTTCCAAAAACGCTAAAACCAACCCGTCATCACTGGGCCGAGGCCCAACCTGGCCCAACATCTATGAAATGTCACTTGGTATTTGGATATGCATACCTTTTTTTATACTTGGCTTCTTGTATTTCCCTCGTGTTTTTCCGTCTCTCTTCATGCCGCTCACTTTCCCTCCAGAGATTCTCGGCGAGATTTTTGCACAGTGCTCCTCTCCCGATGCACCTCTGATTGTTGGAGCAGTATGCCAGACATTCCGTTCGGTCGCGACCACCAACCCAACGGTCTGGAGAAGACTTGATCTGTCTCTCGCTTCATCGGAAGACAGTTTGCTCGACAAAACTAGGCTGTGGCTTCACAATGCCAAAGCCCGTCGCGTCCATCTCAGCGTCGACGTCCGCGACCATACAGAACTGCCATCGCGTCTGACTGAACTTGTTCGGTCTCATCATCAACGGTGGCAGTCCCTGGACATTTCTTCCAGTACCACAGCACTGGCAGATGCTTTTTTGAACGCGATATATTCACCGCTAGCTGAACCTCAGAGCATCGCTCTTTCCATTGCATCCTCGGGAGACTCTACCAACAGTCTTCCCTTGGCATTGAACCTTGCTTCAATCCAGTCACTTGAATTGACCAATTACTCAATTCCGACAAACATTCTAGCTGGTCTACCTCAGCTTTCCAAATTATCCATCATCCTGTCACTTCGTTCTGCACCTCTGACCTCGGATGCAATCCTGGAAATGCTCGATTCCGTCAAAAGTTCACTCGTATCGATCGAGGTCCAGTCCAGAATCGTGGCATCTTCGCCATGTTCGCCCGATTTACATCTTCCTTTGTTGAAACGCCTCTCTCTGCGGTCCAACAACATTCATTCCCTATTTGGGCGACTTGTGGCTCCGTCGCTGCAGGAAATGAAGTTGGAAGACCTGGATGGCAGACGCATGACCGGTCTGACTGCACCCGATGGCAGACAAATCGGTGGAAGCGATGATGAAATGGCCATTGCTTTACGCAAAGCTTTGGAAACTTGCGGTCATGGGATAACACTGCTGGACCTTCGTGGACTGCTTTTCCGACCAAATTATACAGATGACTGGCGCTGGTGTGCAAGACACTTGCCAGCCATTCGTTCGGTCAGGATTAACGAGATCCAAGGCGAAACGTTAACTGAGGTACTGGATCATCTCGGTTCCAGAGGCCGAAGAGTTTCCACTGTTATTCGATTCGGCCAAGTCAGAACGATGAATGTGGGTTAATTACAAACAATTATGGAAGCTGTACGGTACATGCAATTGTGTATAGAATTAGCGACGAAAATTTGTTAAAATCAAACAGCGGCGTAGGCCTGTTGGATTTCGGCGAGCTGATGTTCTAGACCATTTGTCAGTTTGGAATGAAGGTCAGTTTGACAGAAAGATGCCGCACCTAGTAAGAGGCTGTTACCACGAAACGACTGCATGGCTCTGAGACCGTCTTCGAACAAAGTAACGGCGTAGGTGTCTTTCGAGGCAGTGATACCTTGGATCAAAATGTTGGCAGCAGCCATCCAAATACTCTGAAATCAGAGATCAGCGAAAGTAGATTCTACAAGGCTAGAACTCACCCCCATGATGGGATCGATGTACTGCGACTCCGGGTCCTTCGCATTTAACAGTTGAAAAATGCTTCGGGCAGCCGAAAGTGATTTTTGGGCACTCTCGGGGTCTTGATGGGCAAAAATGGAGTGAAGGGTCATCGAGGAAGCATGAGCCACACTATGGGCCACCAGAAACCTACTGCGAATGTCTGGAGGTGCAGCTCGCAACATGTCTATGGTTGGAAATCTGCATGATAACTCCTGGAACAGATTCTCGATCTTGTAGAATTCAGCCGCGAAGACGATTAAATCCTCACTCGAACTCTCTGCAAGACCGATGAACAGTAGCACAGGAGATAGAAATCGACATACCATGCCTCCAGGATGAGCTCAAACTCATGGCCCGCTCCCACAGGAGCGAAGCTTTGGCGTAAAATGCTCTGCTGGAGTTTCCGACGCTTGGATCGATATTTCCATTCAAGAACTTGGCTACTGTGAGTCCATGTCTGTTCAGGCTTTCTAACCGGCCCTGGACAGGTACGGTTAGAACTTGTCAAGGAGTTCGGTGGGTCATTCGCCTACCTGCTCGTAATCTGCATCTTCCATGGGCCAAGGGGTACAAATCTGTCCCACGGCATCAGACGACAAACTAATAGAGGCTCGTGAAGCTAGGGCCGCTCCCCAGCAGTGTTCCAAAGTCCAAATAGTCCACCATGCATTGATTCGCTCTCCTTCGACAATATCTCCATAGCGGGATCTTGGATTATCATATCGAAGTCTGTCCAGCTGTGCTGCTACTGCCAAAGACATAGCAGCGGAACTGTGATACCCGGCTTCCAGAAATTTTCCTGAAAGCAGATAATAGTGCGATAAAAGTACCTCCGCTTGAATGGTATGTAGCACTTTATGTGGATGCGATGTCGACAATCCTTGGGATGTGAGTTCTAGAGCTCGAGATAAAAGTTCCGGTTCGTGCTGGATGGTATTGGACGAGGTGGTCATTCGCAAGCCGAAAAGATAAACACAGCTTAATAGAGCATTCGAAGGACGAGAAATATCGCCAGTCGAAAGCAATACTGAGGCTCGAAATCGCGTCGTATTGAGAAAGAAGCCGAAATTAGAGGCGCAAGGAAGGAATTTGTCCAGCCTTGGCATATATATCGTCAGTCGAGTCGAAAACCCGTGGATAATAAACGCACATCATGGCGACGATATCCAAGGGAGGCTCCGGCGACTTCCACCAACCATCATGGGAGCTATATGGATTCTGAAGGAGAACTATACTGTCTGCTTGAACTGGACTTTCAAGTTCTTTGAGACGAAGTTCAAGTCTCGCGATGTTGTCCTCAAGGAATCCAATGTTCGAGAGACCGTGTGCATCTCTGTATTCGCAATCGTCTGGTCTATTAGCAGTCAGACATTGAGCACATTTTGGCCGTTCACCGCCGCATTTCTGTTGGAGTCAGTTCAAGTTGAGACATGATCAGAGAATACTGACGATTTTACGGCGACGGCAGTAAACACAGGCTCTGCCTCGTGGAAGCGCAGTCATTTCAACCAAATCAGGATTGGCTAGTGGGCAAGCAAAAAATGTGTTGCAGTAGAAAAATTGCAAACTACTATTCAGCTTTTATGCAGAAACACATGCGCTTTGCCAGCTACTCAGTAGTCCGACATGTTTTTCGGGGAGCGAAAAAGACCACCGAGACGCGGACGCGCAAGAGAATCGGATGGATGCGTCCATGATTTACGGTGGAAGACAAAGGGGAGCTGACGATGTTGTCGTCGCTTATTGGTGAAGGCCGAGGGTCATGCTATTTTCGGTTGCGACAAGGTTGGACCAGAGTTGATGGACGTAGGGACCGACCCGATCCGTTTGCATCCATTTGTGGATGTTAGTCAGCACCGATCATCCGTGGATTTTTGGATAGAATGCATCGTTGCCAGCAATCCAGCCATTGAATCAATGTTTATTGTGTGTAAAATGTGTTTAAAATAATAGTATTCAGCCTCGAGCATGCTTGAGGAAACCTCTAGCTTAAAAAATTCAGATATTTAGCGATTTCGTGGATGCCGTCATCCATCCAATCCACGGCCATCCATCTGCCGATATCCGTGGATCACGCCTATCAAGTCGGTTAGATGGCGCTTGGATTTTCGGGATGACGCAGAAGAGATGTGTCCTGCTGGTCTGAGGGAAGAAAAGTGTCGGTCCAGGAGACTGGTGCTAAACAAGCCGATATTTAACTGGATTTTTGGACGATATGTATACAGTATCATGACCTGGAGATCTTCGAGAGAGAGGAAGTGTACTGTATCGTCCGTAGAGGATTTATATTAGGGTTATCGAGAAAGCTGATTTCATCAGGTACTGAATGAAACAGAGGACCATAAGAGGTTGGCCTCGTCTGTTGTCCCCAGTGGTCGGAACTTTGATCAGACGCTAAGGCGTACATTTTTCCTCCAGAATGACCTTGCCTGTGAGGGTTGGGGTTTTCTTAGTGGTACATACCAGGGAGGAATGACAGCAAGTATGATGGAAAGTAGGTGCTCCGCCATTCGGAATCGGGATTGTGAGACGTTGTACTAGGACGATCACAGCGGTACGAGGAACAGTGGTCCTGTAGCCTAGGTTAGATGACCAGCTTGTGTAGTAGTACAGGAATCGGGGTGGAAGGCTGGACTAACTCGGTAACTTCGGTAAAAGAAATGAACCCGGGTTAACCGGTTATACAACGGTACAGTAAAAAAACAAAACCGGACAGTTTCATGTACTAAGCAGTATGACTTATTTAGTGTTCTACACGCTCATCTTCATCGCAATGGTCGGATGAGGCTCGTAACCTTCAATGACAAAATCGCCATAGACGAAATCCTCGATATCTGTGATTCCTTCTCGGGCCCAACGAAGCTTCGGGAAGGATTTGGGTTCCCGTTTGAGCTGCTGCTCCAGAGCCTCGACGTGATCCCGGTAGACGTGAGCGTCTCCAAGCTGAATAACCAGTTCGTGGGCCTCTGTCCCGGTGACATGCGCTATCATGTGAGTGAGAAGCGCGTAAGAAGCGATGTTGAATGGAATTCCGAGCCCCAAGTCGGCTGAACGTTGGTACATCAAGCAGGAAAGCTTGGGTTTGCTTCCAGGAGCATCAAGTGGCGGTAGATGCACGTAGAATTGACATAGCAGATGACATGGAGGGAGGGCCATCAGTGGAATATCTAAAGCTAGATTGAGTCGCATTCAAGAAAGATATTCCGAAGACGGACCACTGGGATTCCATGCACTGAGAATGATGCGACGATCTGTGGGGTTCTCTACAATCTTTCGAATGCACTCCTTGAGCTGGTCGACGCCTTGGCCAGCATAATCGCGGTCGCAGTCCTCGTATTTGGCTCCAAAATGTCTCCATTGGAAGCCATAGACTGGCCCGAGGTCTCCTTCGCGTCTGTCTCCAAGTCCACGCGATTCCAAAAAGGCCTTTGAGCCATTCCCATCCCAGATCTTGATGCCCTTTTTCGAGAGCAACGTAGAATCCGTACAGCCATGAATGAACCAAAGAAGCTCTTCCGCGATGCCTCTGAAGAAGGTCCGCTTCGTGGTCAACAGCGGAAGCGTGTTGTCTGTCAACGAAAAACGGAGTGAAGGCGGGGCAAAGATGGATATTGTGCCAGTTCCAGTGCGATCTGGACGCACTTCTCCAGTGTCCAGGACGCGTCGAATTAGGTCAAGGTACTGATATTCATCGTGTGATGCTTTGGTTTCGTTTGGAGAGGACATGCTCTGTATCAGGTCGCGGTGAGATTCACGAAATGTCACTGCTGTGACCGGCGTATACCCTTGACCAGCGCTAGCGTGACCTGGGCTCATTCAGGTTCCATCAGCGCCTTTGAATTGTCCGTTGACCTCTCTGTGATGCTGCCACCTAACTGAATAGATTCTGACTCAATACTTGGTGTTCTGACTGACAGACTTGTTCTTCAAAGTCCCGGATCCAGTCGCCCTGACACGCTGGCCAGCAAACATTCAGTTGGTATCAGGTCCTGCAGCTTCCTTGGTCTTCTCTCCGACGATTTTCACTCTTTGCCATGTTCTCTCTCAATATATATCCCCGGTCGGCCATATTCCCCTTCTTCCTCAAGACTTTCTAGGACTGGCGCCTCATTTCGAACTGTTTCGCCCAAACCTCGACCTTGATGTTCTGATATCTCATGTCAGTCGGAGACAGCACTCCTGCTTGGTATGTCAAGCCTCGACACCGGGACTCTGGTTCAAGGCACTCTGGTTCACCCAAATCATATAAAACATACCAGGACGCAGAGGTTTTCCCCAGCTCTTCGAGTTACCAGAGATCTTTCAAAATGCGTCTTTCCACCTTTGTCTCGCTCTCTGTCCTCGCTTCCAGCTCGTTGGCTGCGACCTTGTATGTCGACGCTCTTTTGGAAGCCTCCCTGGCCCCGACTTTCACGTTGAGCAACCATTACAATGCTCCCATCGCTCCTTGGAAGCCAGGTACTTGTTCCTCGTGTATTGCATCGATATATCTCTCATAATTTGTACAGCTGCCAAACCTGGATGGTACTATGGCGATTCTCCAGAACAGTGCCCCTCGGTGCCCTGGCTCAAGGATCCGGTCAGCATATTTTCTTATTTCAGTTCGAGCTAGCTTCTGACAAGTTGCTTTCAGCACACTTGTCAAGCTCTCAACCGTTTGCCGGGGTGCCATCTTCACTGTCCTCCACCATATCCACCACCAAAGCCCCCGCCTTCTGACGGATACACGCCTACATTTACCAATATCACTGCTGCTGTCCAAGCAGACGACTATATTACTTTCGGGTTGACGCAAAATGTCGCTGGTCAGTTTGAAAGCCTCTGTTAAAGCTATTTCACTAACATTGGTCTCTAGACTGCAAGGCCATGTGCAACAATGTGGAAGGATGCGCTTTCGTCAACAGTACTTGTCCCACTTGTTCATGCATTTACCTTTGCTCATCCATTCATTTTCTTTAAGCTTACCACGACGTCAACGGCAAAGATGGCAGCCCACTTTTGACGTGCTCTCTGTTCAGCAAATGTCATGGACCCGCTGATGCTGACAATAAGGTTGGTCGTTTATTCTTCTTCTCCGAGAATGTACTCATTTATTCCTTAGGGTGGTCAATCGCAGCCAGATGGTTCCATTGATTTCATTATCAACTCGGACGGCTACTGCAAGACAAAGTAGGCAGAGCGGCCAAAGTCCAAAAAGCTTCTTTCGAGATGAACTTTGCCGGAGTAGGTACCTGCCTGTCGTATTGATGATCCGAACAATTTCTAGTGTTTCTTTTTGCTCGAAGATCAATTGTGCCCTTCAAATTTCTTCCAAGGCATCTCTCTTACGCTTCTAGTTGGATGAACCACCTTCGAAAGCCATGCGTAGCCTCGGGTCCTCATTGCTCTTGCCTTTTTGAAGAGCGAATCTCGGGCGATGGACGATGAACACTTCAAGTTACGCGATAAATTCGGGACTCGGTCTGGTTAAACGATGTTGAGATTTCCGAAATCTGCTTGTGGTCCGCGGTCACCTCGTCAAGAAGCTTTTCGGGGTCTTTGAAGCGGAGCTGCTCATACAAACGCGGTACAGAAGACCATGATATCGGGACTTTAGCTCGAATATACGCTGACAGGCGCTGTGCTAGGATGAGATTTATTTCGCCCGTCATTGTGGTGTCAAAGTCGCGAAAGGTTTAAATACCAAGGGTCCCATTGCTGAATCGACCATCCACCACCATGCGTCTTTCTTTCCTCGTCGCAGTAGCCTCTTCTTTCGTCGCGATTGCTTCTGCAGCTTTCTCCACCGCCGCCGTCGAGAAAATTGGAGCTCAGAATGCTTTAACTCCAGGCAACCATTTCGGGGCTCCCGTTGCACCTTGGGTCAAGACCGCCACGCCAGGTTTGTCTTCAAAAGTTTCAAGTGCAATATTCTGACAAACTATGTAGGATGGTACTTTGGTCCTTCATGCGGATGCGGCGAAGGTTCACTTCCTAATTTGCTGGATCCTGTATGTGATTTCCAGCTTCGATCATCTTTTGAATGACCGTGATCCAGATTGTCTGCAATCTTTTCGACTTGTTGGCGAACTTGTTGCCATTGCTGAATTCTCTGCGCTGCCCGGCTCCCCCAAGTTCTACTCCAAGGCCGCCGATATCTCATTCTGTTTCAGCCTCAGCGACAGCAACAGTATCGGCCTGTGGCACTGCCAGTAGCAGCGCTGCATCCAGCTTGCCAAGCGGTTCATTTCCACCTCCTGTTGTATTTCCCAATGACCCCCACTTCAATATCAGCTTCACTGGATACAACGCGGCTATCGTCAACGGTTTAGCGTACTGGACCTTTGGCTTGGTCCCTTCAGTTCCATGTACCGATTTACGCTGTCTTCTTTGCCACATCTATTGAAATCTTTGCTAGATTGTCTGAACATGTGCGCCAACGACGACCAATGCGGATCCGTGAACAGTAAGCGAAATTTTGAAGTGACTGAAACGAATAACTCACATATCCACAGTTTATTTTGATGAATTCGGCAAGGTGATTCGCTCTACTGAATTAGATAGAATATCTCGATACTGACGAGTCTTCCAAGGGAGGGTCACAGCTATTGACTTGCGCCTTATTCAAAGGATGTCGCACCAAACAAGAAGCCACCAACTTTGGTGGACAGTACGTGGCTCGCGTGTTCAATTATACCATTTTACTCACTTCGGTTTCAGAGACCAAGGGAATGGGGGTTTGACGGTTATCGTGGACAGTGCCGTGTTCTGCAAGAAAGAGTAACTGACCTAGTTCAGAGCTTGATACCATTCCTTTTCTTGTGCCTCAATAGTTCTACATATATATACTTTCTTGCCACCATAGATTCAATTCACCTTGGTGGACGTAAGTAGTTCGTTTTTAGTGACTTGCTTCTGCCAAAATGGCTCTGAATACATTTTTTTGCCATAATAGATATTGTCCCAGTTATGTGGCGCCAAGTCGAACCCCAAAAGCTCCCTTTCAATTGAAATCAAATAAATGGCGAGCTTTTGGGCTCGAACCTCGAACTTGCGGACAAATCTGGAAATTTAGAACTCCACCGGATGGATTACGTCATTGGTCTAGTCATATAAATTTGAAGTCCATCTCACGCTTGGTAAACAGGTTTCTTACTGCCACCACCATGTCTAACACTCTTCCTGATCTTCCTTATGGCTACGACGCTCTCGAGCCCTACATCTCGAAGCAGATTATGGAGCTTCACCACAAGAAGCACCATCAGACCTACGTGAATGCTCTGAATGCTGCTGAAGCTTCCTACACAAAGGCTTCCACCCCCAAAGAGCGAATTGCTTTGCAAGCAGCCCTTAAATTCAACGGTGGTGGTTAGTTGAACTTTATTATCCTTATTGGCCACATCAATGACCTTATCGCCTTAATCAGGGCATATCAACCACTCTCTCTTTTGGAAGAACCTGGCGCCATCTGCTGCTGAGAAGAAGGGAAATGGTGGTGTCTTGGCTGATGGTCCTCTTAAGGATGCTATTTCCCAGGCATTCGGCAGCCTTGACAAATTCAAGACCCAGTTCAATACCGCCACTCTTGGTATCCAGGGCTCTGGTTGGGGATGGCTCGTAAGATATTCGCTTTTTGTCGGCTTGTCCACAACATTGATCATTTTTAGGTCTTGAACGCGACCACCAAGCGTCTCGAGATCGTCACCACTCCCAACCAGGACCCTGTTCTGTCGCCCTACCTTCCTATCATTGGTGTCGACATTTGGGAGCACGCCTTTTATCTCCAATACCTCAACGTCAAGGCCGATGTACGCGATATTTTCTTCTTACCCTATTTTTGCTCAACCTGTTTCCAGTATCTCAATGCGATCTGGTCTGTCATCAACTTTGAGGAAGCCGAGAAGCGCTACGTTGATGGTGCCAAATTGTGAACTCAAGTGTACTGAATAAGAAGGAGCCGAAAACACTGTAACCTTACATGAGCGAATTTTATGCATTGCTGTACTGAACTGAGGACTGAATATTTGAATCACAAAGAATTGCCTCAATCGATGTCGAATTGCGCATTAGGTCACGTTACCAAGCGCGTCTTTCTTTTACGGCCACATAATGGCAGACGTTTCCAGCCTGCTCCTCGGTTCTCTCAACCCAGCCACTAGAAAACAGGCAGAACAAAGTCTACAAGATATAAGCTCGCAGCAGGGCTTTCTGACTCATCTTCTACAACTCGTCTTGGACGCTTCTCAAGATCGTGCAGTCAGATTGGCCGGCAGTATCTACCTCAAAAATGTCGCAAAGCTCAGATGGGACGAGGTATTTTTTCTACTTTCTATCTTCATTTTCTCAGTCTGATCATGTCAGGACGTCCAAGCACTGAGCGAACAAGACAAGGCCACTTTGCGGGCAGGATTAGTGCCAGCCATGATTGCCCTTTCTGATTCTGCCGATAAGGCCATAAGGCTTCAGATTGCAGAATCCGTGTCACTTATAGCAGAACTGGACTTTCCGACACGGTGGCCAGACCTCATTGACGTCCGTCGCATTTGTCCTTGGTGATTTTTGGCCAAGTCTCACTGAAATTTACAGCAACTGGTCGCCTCCCTTTCGGCTACGAATTACAATGTCAACTCGGGTGTCCTTCAGGCAGCCCACTCCATATTTCGCCACTGGCGCGCTCATGTCCGTTCAGACCAGCTCTTCACAGAGATCAACTTGGTCCTTTCAAAATTCGTCGCGCCATACCTCGATTTGTTCCGCCAGACTGCTTCTATGCTTCTCAAACCAGAAACAAACCCAGCGTTGACCTCTGGGGCTAATTACGCGCTGTTGGCGGAGAGCATGGTACTTTTGGTCGAAATTTATTATGATCTTGTATGTCAAGATCTTCCTCCTGCCCTCGAGGACACACACATGGAATTCTTTGGACCAGAGGGATGGTACCACAACTTTATTGTCTGGGAGTCAGCGGCCCTCAAGGGAGATGTAAGCCCAAGGCGAGATTATAATGGCTTTTCTGACCTCATATAGCCCGAAGACACCACACCATCATTGAGCTCACAAATCAAAGCCAGCATTTTCGAAATTGCAGAGGTCTGTCTCGGTTGTCTACATCCAATCTAATCGATATTGAAACAGCCTACAGCTCTTTGTTAAACTCTACCCAGAACAACTGATACTCTCGAATGCAGGGAAAATGTTCGTGGAAGATATTTGGGTGCTGGTGGGCTCCAATCGTTTGCCTAGTGTTGGTGACGATCAGGTATGTTCTTTTTTCAAAGTTCTAGAAGACGAGATACCCATTTTCCTCAGCTTGTCTCTCAATCCCTCCGCTTCATCTCCACGGCTATTCGCACAGGCTACTACAAAGATCTCTTCTCGGCGCGCGACACTATCTCTTCACTTGTCGAAGGAGTCGTCATTCCGAACGTTGCATTGCGCGAACACGATATCGAACAATTCGAAGACGATCCTCTCGAGTTCATCCGTCTGGATTTATCGCTTTCTTCAACTGGAGATCTTGCAACAAGGCGACATGCTGCTGCCGATGTTTTGCAAGCTCTCGTGAGCAGTGGTTTTGACAAAGACACCACCGAAATCGTCTCGGCGTGGATTGGTACAGGTCTCGGCCAGTATGAAGCTAACAAGGCAGAGAACTGGAAGTCAAAGGATAGCGCCATCTATTTGTTAACAGCGATTGCTACTAGAGGATCGACTGCACAGGTATGAAGATATAACCTGGTTTTACTGCCTGCTGATTCCAGATCCATAGTCTGGTGTAACCTCGACAAACGCACTTGTCGATGTTATCCAATTCTTTTCGCAGCATGTATACAACGACCTGCAACAAACTGGCAGTGGAGTTGTCCATCCAATTCTTCAGGTCGATGCGATACGCTTCCTTTACACCTTCCGCAACCAAGTTTGTGTTTCTCTTCTATCCTGGACCATTTAGTGAATGTTCGCAGCTTACAAAAGAGCAACTTTTGTCGGTCCTTCCCCTTCTGGTCCTACATATCAGCTCAGGCAATGTTGTCGCATGCACTTATGCCGCAATTACGGTCGATAGAATCCTGTCAATCAGGCAGGATAACCGGATGGTGTGCGTTTCTTAGCTCATCGATTAATCGGAGCCTGACAAGCTTCTAGCTTTGCGCAAGCAGATATTCGTGATTTTGCCCAAAATCTGGTCAACACGCTGTTAGCCAAGATTGCCGCACTTGGTGCCGCGGAAAAAGTCGCAGAGAATGACCATCTCATGAAATGTGAATGATTTGTCGTTGGAAACCATGTTGATTCTGACGAGAACCAGGTGTTATGCGTGTCATTATGACCGCTAGACAGTCGTTGACGCCAGAGTACCAGGCTACTCTGACGCAGCTTGTCTCGATTCTTGGTGTCATCTCACGAAATCCAAGCAATCCCAAATTTGACCAATATATATTTGAGAGTATTTCTGGGCTAATGCGGTAAGATAACTTGAACGACTTGCATCAATGTCTAACATAAGGCTTCAGGTTCGTTGTAGCTGGGACACCATCGACTTTACCGACGTTCGAAGAGACGCTCTTTGGGCCTTTCACAATCATCTTGCAGCAAGATATTGATCGTGAGCTGTCCCATTCTTGATTTAACGACCAACGTTTTGACGTCTCGCAGAGTACATCCCTTATGTCTTCCAGATTCTGGCCCAGATGCTCGATCTTCACACTGCAGAGATCCCAGCGCAGTACCGCAGTCTGCTACCATTCTTGCTTACACCTGCAATTTGGCAGCAGAAAGGGAGCATTCCGGGGTTGGTCAAGCTGTTAAAAGCATTCCTTTCTCGAGATAGCAAGCAGATGGCTGCTTCTGGACAGATAGCTTCTGTCCTGGCTGTTGTACAACAGCGGCTGATTCCTTCAAAGCTCAACGACGCTTGGGGTTTCGAACTTTTGCATGCGGTGATGCTCTATGTCTCGCCGTGAGTTTGATGTTCTTCCTTTGTTCCGATAAATTGATCAGGCTACAGAGCGGATATGCAGCAGTACTTCAAAGCGGTCATCCACACGCTGCTCACCCGGATGCACTCCACCAAAACCGACAAATTTGTGTATCTGTTCTCGAGGTTTCTCTTGTACACGATGGCGATTCAAGTTGACGGTCTTTCGCCGGACTATGTCATTGCTGCTGTCGAACAAATCCAGCCTCAGTAAGTTTGTCGTATGGCTCATTTTCTGATTCTAAATCTACACAAGGCTCTGGTCGCAGATTCTTGCAAACTTCATAATACCGCAAGTACCAAAAATGCCGCACAAGGAGCGTAAACTTGCTGTGATAGGCTTGATCCGCCTTTTGACTGAAAGCTCGTACATGGTGCAAACTCCATTCTCGCAAGCATGGTATGCGACACGTCTAAATATGAAGCCTTTCTTACTTTGCCTAGGGCTCCTTCCTTTGCTGCACTAGTCCGACTGTTTAGCGAGCCTCAGTATCTTGCTGCTTCGAAAACAGACGAAGATCCTGATGCGGCCATCACTCAAATTGATTTCGAGGAGCAAACAGCGGGATACCAGGCGGCCTACTCGAGACTTGCAGCGTCAGAGTCGCCGGAAGCTGATCCTGTCGCGTATGTGGCAAATCCACAGCAATTTGTCGGAGAGAAACTTGTTGCCTTTTGCGGAGCTCAGCCGGCAGGAAAATCGCTGATTTCTGCTGCTGACCCCAAAGTAGTCGGGCCATTCATCCAGGCTCTGGCGTCAGCTGGATACGTACTGTAGATCGTCCAAGAAACATGTTATTTGCATGGGAATTCTAGCCAGTTTCATTCATCGAAGGCTGCATATTTTTTTTGGAAACATGGACGGCATAATTCGCGATAGATGAATACTCTATGATCTGCCAGCACCAGGTCCAGCACCTGGGACGTTCCTCCTCTCTCGCCGAGGTGGACGTTCTGGCTGCGCGACGGCAACCGCGACAGTCGTAAAAGCAATGTTGTCAAAGTTGAGAGCTTTGAGCATGTCCTGGAACCGGCGTCAATAATAATAATGAAGGCTACTAAATGAAGACTTACACTTGTCTCTTTGTCGATTTCCAGAGGGTTGGCGGTGACATCGAGAGCAGAGATTTCTGGGACATAGTTGTCCTTTCGCTCACGCTCTTCCTCCTGGAGTTTGAACGAAATGCCACGGACAGGGCCACGTTGGATACGCTTCATCAAGTGAGTCGTGAAACCAGAGATTTTGTTCCTCAGACGCTTCGAGGGGACAACAGCCTGGCAGAGACATTAATACTACTTCACTGTCGAGTACGCTGGATACATACGACTTCATCGATGATTCGCTTGTTGGTGTGGAAATCGAGGGTGAGTCGGGGGTAGCTGGTGGATAATTCTGTAAGATGAGATTCAAGTGAGGCTGAGCGACATACTATTTCTCAATCAGGACGCGCGAGGCTCTCTTGGTGGTTTTCGTACGAACACGACCCTAGAGTAACAGCTGATATGAATACTGAGCTTTTAGTTGGAGCTGGATCTCACCATGATTGTTTTGAGCGGGCGGTGGAGGCAGTAATCAAACTTTTGCGGACGAGTGCGGCATATCCCGGGTGGGTGGATCACGCCTGCACAGTTTGACCAAGCAATTCGGACCAAACAACACCACGCGACCGGTAAATTTACTCTCTCCATCCCCTCAAGACTCGACGACCAAGGTACTTGCTTGTTTTTATTCTTTTTTCTCGTTGCGTTGTGATGCCTCCAGTCGCCAGAAAATCCATCTTCAGCCCTCTTGAATCGTGCTTTCTGTAGCACGACACTCATTTGGGTCTTCAGCGTGCTCACTGCTTCATTCCAGCTTCGCCCTTCTCTCCAAAAATGGTTCGCGTATCTGTCCTGGTGAGTCTCCTTGTTGCTCCTTTGCCTTCCGTCTCTGATACAGTATGATTAGAATGACTGCTTGGTAGGATCCATCTCCACCTGCTCGTGTGCCAAAGTAGTAATCCATGGCTCTAGAACAACATTGTCAACGCCGAGCGACGTGGTAAACGTCAGGTGCTTATCCGACCCGCCTCGAAAGTGGTCGTAAAATTCCTTAGCGTCATGCAGCGACATGGTGAGCATCCGATTCATTCCATTTTCCCCCCACTCGGAGTGATAACTACGATTCACGAGCTTGTGCTTCCACTCGTGTCTCGTTTTAACGCTCCGAAATATTCAAGTTCTCTCATAACCATACAACGCGTTTCTGCCTTTTTGTTTCGGATTCGTGTTCACAGCAGAGGCAACATCTAACTGGCTTTACCAGGTTACATCGGTGAATTCGAAATCATTGACGACCATCGGTCAGGCAAGATTGTCATTCAGCTGAACGGACACTTGAACAAGACCGGTGTCATTTCGCCTCGGTTCAACGTCCAGGTCCCGCAAATCGAGTCCTGGGTCAATTTGCTCCTTCCTGCTAGAGGTTTCGGAATAATTATTCTGGTGCGCAGCTCTCAACCCTTGTTGCGAAAACGGCTAAAAGTTTTTTGCAGACCACCTCCTCAGGTATCCTTGACCACGAAGAGGCCCGTAGAAAAAATGTTGGTGGGAAGCTGCTTGGCTACGTATACTAGGTCACTCGTCCACGCGTCTACATTGAATATGTTCTACTGCAAAAAAAAAATTATGCCACCGGTTAGGCTTCCGACTCTAGCACTGCACCGCTTTGCAATTGAGTAGATAAGGATGATATAAGCAAGAACCATTTTCGGCCCCTTTCCAAGGCCCTTGTCTTGTGCCGCATTCTCCTTTAGTACCCATCCCATTATTCTCTCTGGACGAACTCAAATGAACTCGCGCGATTCCCCCCTCACTTCACACGACCATAATATTATTGCCTCAACTGGGACGCGGTCACCGACAAGGTCAACGACGAGCAAGCGTTCGCCGTCGCCCAGAATCTTATTCAAAGCTTCACCCCTCTCCACGGATAAGGGTGTTCAGAATATTACACGAAAAGTGATAAGGAGACTAGAGGGCCTAGGGCATCTCGACGTCGTCGATATGTCTGAACAAGACGACCTTGAAGAGCGTGAAGAGGTTGAAGAGACACTCAAATCCCTGGCCAGAGACCTTAGGACGCCTGAGCCCAATGGAACAGCGCCAATGAATCCGGTGGTCAAGAAAATAGATTGGGAAATTCCCCGAAAAACCCTCCATTCTTCTATCGGTGTGTTCTTTTAATTGCCACTTTGGAAACCCAGTTCACAGTCCTCATAGGATTTTTTACAATCTACCTTTATCTCTCACAAAATTCACCCAAGACAGTAATATATGTCCTCTGGACGGCCTTAGCAGTCATTGCCCCTGCCGACGTGCTTCGGCTACGATACCCAGCTTTTGAACGAGTCTATGAGCGATTTCTGGGTCCTCTGATGCGAGAGAGCGAAAAGGTACGTGATTAATCCATTTTTTTCGATGTATCTGACAGAGGTTTGCTAGCACACGAGCAATGGAGTCATATGGTACATCCTAGGTGTCAACGTTGCTCTTCAATGCTTTCCCTTGGATGTCGCTACAGTAGCGATTCTCATGTATGTCCTTGACTCCACGTCATCGTCGCGTCTAATTCTCCGAGCAGTCTTTCTTGGGCCGACACAGCTGCATCCACAATTGGTCGTCTCTGGGGCTCCAAGACGAGAAGATTGCCAGCTCGTTTACCCCTCTTGCGTCTTCCCCTAGCGCCACGGAAGTCGTTGGCCGGCTTTTTAGCCGCTACAGTAACAGGCGCATGTATCGCTGTCGGTTTCTGGGGATGGCTTGCTCCCAATCGTTCTGACCCGTCCGACATTACCTGGACATGGGAAAATGGCGTTGCAGCATCACCCGGATTTCTTGGTCTTCAAGGAAAGGGACTCGGTGGCCTAGCAGGGTGGACGGGACTGGCTACAATAGGAATAGTAGCAGGACTTGTCAGTGGTGTTGCCGAAGCTCTAGGTATGGCGCCATCTGTTCTGCTGGCTACAAATACTGACGATCCCACAGACTTAGGCTCATGGGACGACAACCTGACTCTGCCAATCATCGCGGGAGCATGCCTTTTCAGCTTTTTCAAGCTCGTTGGGGTATTGTCAGGCTGAACATCGGTTCCTTATCTTGAGTGATTTATTCTACACCACACTGCTAAATCCTGCTGGAAGGCGATAAATTATTTCACAACGATATACTGTTACATAGCATTCATAGAACTGTTGGCTTAGATATAATGACGACCATGACGTTTATCAGATCGCATGCCTCCTTGTAAGCTACCACGACCATTTCTTCGAGGATTTTCATCGTCATCCTGCTGCTCTGAGCATTACGCGGCACTAGGCCTCACTCCTTCTGCAACTAGGTCCCAGATTAAGGTATTCAATTCGAGTTACCAGCGGCCGTATTCTGATTTCTTTGGCAGTCCCATTTCTATAAAGTGAGCTCAGCTTGAAACTCTGGCACGGTCCTGATTATCCTTCAGCTCAGCAAACAGCACCATCCAGATGTCTCCAAAGACGCCAAATCGAGAGATATATTCCAGGCTGCCAGCGAAGCGTACGCTGTCTTGAGCAACGACCGCGAGCGGCGAGTGACGCGTCTTTTCTTCTACAATCGTGCTACTGACCTCGATTTCTTAGTCGAGCGTACGATAGAACGTTGGACCATCATCGCGTGTCAGCCTATAATCCACATTTCAAGGATTGGCCGGAGACTCGAAGACATCCTGGAGCCAAGTATGCCTGGGCTCGTCAGGCGGCCCCGGGATCTCCATACACTAGAAAAACTTTCGAGAGCTCTTCACATCCCACAGGCTTTCATTATCAGGGACCAAGCACTTTTCCTCGTCATACCGACCCGATTCCCGCCCAGAATAGGGCCCAGGAGAGAGCTGACAAGGCTATGAGGGAGCTAGACCAGGTCCGAAATATATCAGTGTTCACCCGGGCCTTTCAAGTGATTGGAATTTTAACTGTGGCATGGTTTCTATCGCCGGTAAGCTTCATAATTTGTTTAACCAACCAGAGCTCATGATACTCGTCAGACCCGACGTGAACCCCCTTAGATCCCATAGAAATAGTGTACACTTTCAATTTGAAACCTGCTGCTTCTCCCTCGAAAGCCGACCTTTGCCTCGATCCAAATCCACTTGTTTCCACATCAATGCTGCTTCTTCGAACAAGGCTTTTTCGTCATACTCTGCAACAAATCTTTCCACTTCTGCAGCAAATACTTCAGGGCCGGAATCTGCAATTATTGAACGGACATTTCTGAACATGACATCGAGCACAGTCAAGTTGTGCATGACCAGCAGAGAATGGGCCGACATCTCATGGGTGTTCAACAGATGATGCAGATAAGCTCTGGTGAATGGAGGCTGGTAAACGTCTGATTTCTCCAAGCCTGTCCCGTCCAGACTGCTATGCGATAACGTGGTGCCCGGGGAAATTGGTGAGCATGCTGCACAGATACAGACCTCTAGATCTTTCGGGTCATCGCAGAGTTGTCCACGGAAAGAGTCGGAAACGGGAGAGAAATCGTGGGCATAGCGTGTCTCGTACAAATTATGGCCCAGATCGCATCTGCCATCTCGACGCTTAGCGGTATTATCTTTTGCTGGAAATACGAAATCGAGAGCGATACCAATATCTGCGGCATGTTGCGCCCAATGAGCGTCAAACATGTCAATCCCAATGTTCTGGATGAGACGAAGCATCTCGTGAGGAGACTGACAAGAGTTGACAAAACGGGGTTTGGATGTCGGAAGTGATGAAAGGGATGCTTGGAGAAGAGATACAACTTCAACTTCGTCCTGCGATTTATTGGCATCCAGGGATCTGTATAACGGCTCAAGGTCGAATGTGTATCCAGTTATCCGGTCGTCCATGCATTTGAAAGGTTTTTCCGCTTCCTCTTCTAAAAGGCTGTCGGAAAAAGCGCGTCTGGCTGCCAGGCTAACATCGCCAGCCATGCTGACCAGGACTCGTAGAGGTGCTTCTGCATCTGCCTGTATCAGATCTGATATCCATTGAGCAGATCGCAGGTTGCCCTTGGTGAGCCGCTTTTGGGAGAATGGTGGAACCGTGAACGGTGTATCGGCCAAGGCAACAACGAAGTCTGGATTACACGTCAGAGTATATGTTCGCCAGTCTTCTGGAGAAACCTATGAGCTCATAAGTCGGAAAACGGAACAACCACGGTGATGTTGACCTTGCGAACTCCTTGCAAACAATTTGCAGAAATAAATGTATTTCCATTGGTGGGCATTTCCCTGCAGTCCCTGGGATCCCGGAGCATCATGGTCACGATTTTACGCTCGAAACCAAGGAATGTATGCAAAGGATTGCTGCCCTGCTGAAGCGTTGGCACGGGCGGTCTACGTTCTAAGCTGTGCGTGTTATAGCTAGGAATTCCAATGGACAGACAGACTTACAAGGTCTCAAATGGTAGATTCACCCAGCGAATTGCCTTTGTTTCATAATGGTCTCGCGACAGATGCGGAACGACGCCTCGAGAGGTACTTGCTATGATCCCGGGAGAATCTAACGTCGAGTTGCCCAGTGCAAAACTGCCGATTCTGGGTCCGAATCTCTCTTGTATTCCGATTTTGAGAGGGTGAATTCTGAAGCAGGAGCTCACTGGCGCCGTATTCGGCATTTTGACGAAAAAGCTCGAAAAGGAAGAGGACAAGAAATCAAAACAAATGGGGACCCACTTTACAACTTAAATCGATAGTTTTCCTGCTACAAAGCTGCCTCCAATATTGCAGCAAAGCTAATCCGCAGCAAAGATATTTACTGGTCATTTATCTTCTCTACACCCGCTTCTGCCGTACGCTCTGAGGGCCCAATGGTCGGGTTCCGTATAGTTATAGAATTCAATTAGCATGGTCTATTTGAGGCTTGGAAGAGCTCGAGATTGGCCACAGGTGTTCGTGCCTTGCAGTGTGCACGGAGAAAAATGAGATGAAACCTGAGTTGCCGACTCACGTGGGCCTTTTGTCAGAACAACACATTCTTGACACATTCCAATCACATTATCTCACCGATATGTTCGCCGAATGGGTGGATACGGAACTGGACTGGCCTGGTATTTAAATCCAAATACTTGGGGGCCGTCATGTTCCACCTTCCAACCTCATGAACCGATGCTTGGTTCAATTTACTTCACGCGCCGGCTGTACCAGACTTGCAGCTCGGCACTCGCGCGCAATATCCTGGTCTCGTACCATCATGTCGGCGACGGCGACTTCTTTGCCAAAGATGTCTTTCAAACACTATCCAAGCACCTCACCGCATTCCCCAGATGTCTATTCATTTTTTGAAAACAAGACATCGACCTGGCAATATCTCGTTGTTGACCCCAGGACCTCAGAAGCAGTCATCATTGACACGGTGCTCGATTACAATCCTGCCTCGGGTCATATTTCGACTGGGACTGCTGATGGAATCCTTGCATTCATAGCAGAGCGTCAAATCAAAGTTCTTCGTATTTTGCAAGTTGTTTCTACCATACTGGAACTTGTCTCATCTTTGTTTAGGGAATCTCATGCGCATGCTGATCATTTGACGGCCTCCCAATACTTCAAGAGAAAGCTCGCAACAAGACATGGCAATCCGATCCCAATATGCATCGGTGAACGGATCAGGACCGTTCAAACCACCTTTGCCCCGATATATGGATTCGACTCGTCGCATTTGGAAAACACCTTCGATGTATATCTCAAGGACGAAGAGGAGTTCAACATCGGAAGCCTCTCCTGTCGCGTCATATATCTGTATTTGCCTGTCCTTTCCTCTGCCGCTTGAGCTGACTATATATCAGACCAGGACATACCCCAGACTCCGTTGGATATCTCATTGCAGGTTCCATGTTCACGGGTGATTCAATATTCATGGTAAGCAGGTCTTGTTTATCCTAGCCTTGCATCTCATTGTCGGTAGCCCGATGTTGGGAGCGCCAGAACAGATTTCCCTGGAGGCAGCGCCAAGGACCTGTATTCGGTAAGTGTTACTCTCTCTCTTTGATTCTGTCTATTCATGCAATTACAGTCCATGCGACGACTAATGGCCCTGCCTGATGACACGAATCTATTTGTGGGTCACGATTACCCAGTTGAGAGAGCAAGCGAAGAATGTATGGCTACAGTCAGCGAACAGCTACGGCTCAATCGACACACCAAACTCGGTACAAGCGAAAAAATGTTCACTCGATTCCGCGACGCTAGAGACAAAGTGCTCGGGGCCCCCGCTCTCATTCACCCGGCCCTCCAGGTAAATTACAGAGTCTTCTAGTTGTTCACAAGTTCACCTAGCTTTAGGTCAACATTCGAGCCGGGAAACTGCCGCCAGCCGATTCAGAGGGTCGTGTATTTCTCAAAGTACCTTTGAAAGTTGGAGATGATGTGTTCAATTAGTTTGTATTCTTAAACAGATTATTATTATTTGATAGGCTCGAATCCCGCCTGCTTACTTCAGCGTGGGGGCAAACTGCGTCATAGTTCATGTTGGAAGCAGAATATAATGTTTTGGTGGTCTGAAATTCAGTTGCGCAATTTCATACCTTAATTTTCGATCTCCAGCAGCATGACAAATCACACAGTTTGTCAAGCCAGGCCACACTGAAGCAGGCGGAATTCGACGCAAAGCTCGATGAAACCAAAACAACTGGGGACCCACTCCCTACAAGTACATTTGTGTGATCTACAGTTTCCCAGCTACAAAGCTGGCATCCAAACTCGTAATGAGTCGCAGAATGATATTTATCTGCTCTATGGCCGTATCGACGTCAAGTTTGCTCCAGCCTGTACAAGATCAGCTTTGACGCTCGTTTTCATACATTATACTGACCTCCATCTGGCATGGCAGCCCACAGATAATCTGGTTGTGGAATGATGCCAATAGTGGGGATTCGGGACTTGCCGAGCGTCGAACTTCCGCCAGCTCCATACCTATCGCATGATGAGACCAGAAGAGAAACTGAATTCATTGTTCTAACCATTTAGATAGAACGCCGTTGACTGTTTGAGGCGCCAACAGAGCCATTCGAATGGAATCAGATGTTCCTATGAAGGAGTCAAGGTACAAGTTGTGAAGGTGGTCACTTGCAGACGAGTCATTGCTATTCGAGAGGTCAACGACGCCGTTTTGAAAATGAAGGGATCGTACGCCATTGTCCACATTGGTTCCAATTTTCCAGTTGCCGTGTAGACCGGACCACCCTTAGTGAAAACATCTTTCATTTCAAGAGCCCCAAAGTGTTCTGCGACGATTGCAGCCTTTGCATTTGTGAGAAGTGCTGGCCGCTCTGTCATCCATCGAGATTCATCCAGGTGGCCGCCTGACATATGGCCTGTGGTAATCACAAAACTAGGTCGAAGGTAAGCAAGTAAGCGATTCGAACGTGAACCGGACGCACTCGATGTTGATATTGGGAAGGTTTTTCGCAAAATGCTCTGCCATGGAAAGTAATAGAATGGGACCTGTCCAGGTTGAGCGCAGCTTCAAAACAAGTAGATATATTTTGTACCATTTTCCTCGATGATCGATGGACCATCGCCTAGTGACTCGTGAGTAAGAGCGACAAGAGAAGACAAAGAGGAACTGACTGTGGGTGTAAATGAGGATCGAGCTGTTGGTGTTTCCCTTTCCTTTAAGATGTCCAATCACAGTGGAAGATGGTGCTTCATAACTTGGCGCGTCCAGGACCAACGTCGCGGTCTTGACCTGACCTCGCTCGACCAGATCCCGAATAACGTGACCTGTAGATTCTCCGACATACAAGGAAGGAACCTCGTAAAGGACACTTCCATCTCCTGGAGCTCCAACATTACTGATGTCGTGTCAGTCAAAGAAACATAGCGAGCAGAAGAATACAAACGGCAAAAACTGAAGGGCTGCATCATCGTCCGAAGTATTCACCCTTTTGAGAGTCAGCGAGTGCGACTATCAAGCAAGAAATCCACTTTACCATGCTGCAATCACCCCGGCGACTCCCATTTGCTTTAATGTCGGAAAGTCTAGTGTTTTAGCGGACTGCCAGTGTGGATTCGTCAAGTTTCCGAGCTACAGATCATGTCAAAGGTCGGACGGAAAGCTCGTAAGATCAACAAACCTCTGGAATAGCGGCTGAGCTAATGTTCCGAGACGTGCTATGGACATCTTTAATGTTGGAATCGACAAGCATAATGTATTACATACCCCAACAAACTGTACCCAGGAGAGCTATAGTTTCTTGTTGGAGAGGGATTGTCCAAGAAGAGGATTGAACCACCGGCGGGCAAATTATTCAGATTCAAAGTGGCAGGGTTCGAACCAGATTGGTCGGCACTCAAGCCATAGGACCCAGCATCGTGGATCGGAAATGTGATACCTGCCAAGCCGCTGTTTCCAGAATATGGCCAATACTTTTCGATTTGTCATTGTTAATGGTCACAGACTGGCTTTGGAGCTTACCCCAGTCGTAGGAAGGCCAATCGTGGTTCCATTTACAAGATTGAGACTGAGCGACCACCAACGAGGATCCCATCTTGGATGCATCGTCAGTGTTATTCCAATTTGTCGAGAAGAATAGTACCTGTGTAGGTTGTAATTTAGGACGTCGACAGAGAGCCCAGCAATCTGCATAGATTCTGAGACCAGTGCCGTCAAAGTATTCTGGTTATCATTCCCAGCTGCAATGGTCATTAACATTGGGCGAAACGTTGGAAGAATGAAACAAACTCCATCTTGGACCTCGCAGATTCGTTTGGAATAGCCGGTCACGTAGTAATTGAGATTGATGCTGGTTCAAGCTGGGAAGCACCTGCGTGGCGCTGACAACAGTCGAAGCAAACAGCAGAAGAGTCGGGGAAAACATTGGGGGTGTAGTCAGACTCTTTCAACAATCTTTCAAACCTTTTATAAGCGCGATTTTCTAAATCGGGCGCGACCTGTGACCGAATTTCATAGTTCTGAATCCTTGAGGCTTGTACCGAGTCTGATGATTGGCTGGTCACTGAAAAAACGGGGTCATGGGGCCTGTGCCGCAAACTTTTTGAGATTGCTATAAATAATGATGATGCTCGCCTGATGGTTAGACCGCTCGCATTCGGAAGAGCGATACGGTGGGCTGGAAGGAGAGACAATCGGGCTCGGTATCCTGAAAATTAATAACATATTAATGCAAGATCTACAAAGTCTACGTTTAGATGGAAGCGTAACCTCAGGCAGCGTCGCCGCCCTCGGCAGCCCGCTGCTGTCTTCGTGCCTTTTTAGCGGCAGTGGCAGCAGCGGCCTTTTCCTTTTTTGCCTCTGCTTTCGCGAGCTAGAAAGGTCGGTAATCAGTAGAAGTCGATAGGCCGAAGGATAGCACACTTTTTCTGCTTCCTCCTTGACTCGTTTCTCTTCCTCTTCCTCCGCTTTACTTTTCCCTTTGGGGGTGTTTGCTCCGGATCCTGGGGCAGACTTGGCTGCCTTTTTCAACTCGCGAGCTTCCTTCTCTTCCTGCTTGATTCGTTTGATTCTGGGATCGAGACTGCGGGGAAGGTTGGTTGGATGAAGCAATGGAATGACCGGTTCAACGAACCTCAAGGTAAGATCAACTATCCCGCGCACTCGCGCGATATCCTCCTTCTTTCTCCTTGCTCGCTCGCTTTTGTTCTTCTTTTCTGTATACCGCTTGTCATCGCGACTGATAGGAAACAGATGAGATGGGGAATGAACGTAAAGAGAAGTAGCGACTTACTTGTCACTGCCCTCATTGACTTCTTTATCCAAATACTCGAAACTTCTCCAGCTATCAAAGTTGTACCAAAAGTCGTAGAATCCTTCCACGTGAGCTTTGGCCGCGTCGCTGTCTCCAAGCATAGGTACAGGCTGTATCTTGGAAAACCGTGCTTCGCGTTCGAAGACGGGTGCAAAAGCTTTGAAGAAGTCGAGCTTGCCGTTTTTGAACTGCGCAGCAGTGGGCACCTCCTCGTAGACCTCCATGAATTCGGGATCCACTGAATCAAACTGCCGACGTCTCTCTGGATTGCTGAGGACCTCGTGAGCTTTGGCAATACACTTGAAAAAGGCATCATCGTTTGTATTCATCTCTGTGAAGATGGACGATGTGGTCTGGGCGGTCGCAGTCGAGACTTTCTTGTCCGGATGGTGCTTGAGGACCTTTTTGCGATCTGATAAAACCATCAAGACGGATGGAATACAACGCATGAATCAACGCACTGGCTACTTTTATCTGGGCTGGAGTGGCTTTGAATCGTAGATGTGACAGTCCCAGGACTGCATAATGGTCTTGTTTCTGTGGAAAAAGGTCATTAATGCAGAAATATAACAAACTTGAAGGAAACCTACCTTCCATTCCTTGGGATCTTGCGCTAAGAGTTCTTCCGATTCTGACTCGTCGCCGACGCCCAGATCATCCTCACCACTCGCAAGTAGATTAAGGAGCTCCTGTTGACGCTGACGCTCCTTCTCAGTCTGAGCGTCGTGCGCTTCAAAAGAGTTGTTATGGTGCAAAGTCAGACGGAGATGCGAAAGATATGCAGGGCCTGCGGGCAGCAAACTTCGAGAATGGGGCGCTGAAACGGAAGCCTTTGATGTTTTCGGTAAACTGTAGGACTTTGGGAGTGGGTTTGTCTGAATCGCAGCCATGGCGAAAAAAAGCGAAGAAAAAAACCGTCACGCGTGTCACAGACGCTCTCAAGGTACCAAGTTGGAATTTTATTTCTGGATGCCCGCCTCCCGTTCTAGTCACAAGTCTTTAACAGCTATCTGCAAAAGTGAGGGGTTCTTTCTAAAGTGTCGGAGGTAATTGATACATGTAGAGATACAGTAAGCCATAAACTATCAGAATTCGGTCTGGAATCACAATTTGGACAAATTATTTGGCTGCATTTTGTTTAGATACCCCGACGCCACTACAGAAAAAGTGTTAGCAAATGTATTTCGTGAATGACTGAACGCGACCTACTCATTCGTCCCGTGCTCTTGTCGACGATCTAGGGGTGACCATCTTTAGGAAACTGCTGTCAACAGACGGCAACTGACACTCACCTCACACCGGGAGGACATAACTCTTCCGCCGAGTGAGACTGAAGTGCTGATGATAGATAAACAGGAGCCGCTGGTCTGGTCAGATCGCAAGATGGATGAGAAGATCTGGAAGCTCACAGAGATGCTGGAGAATGGAACAGGACATTCATGGACTGGGTTACACCGACACCATTCACATTCTGCACCAGACCGAGGACAACGAGAGGAGTGCTACAGCAACTAGATCCTGTCAGAGAGATTCCAGTACAATCTGGATTTGCTCACTTGTCAATCAGGTATGCCACACAGCCGCCGTGTAACATCCCTGCACCGTTCAACATGTCTGAAAGTAACCATGAGAAAATAATCTCAGGAATGGACCGGACGGAGAAAAATACCTTTGCTCACAATGATCTCAGCTACTGTCGTCGCCTCCAGTCTTCCTTGCCGTCCTGCTACTTGGTCGAGACTGACGTCAACAAATTTGACGGCTTTGCCAACTTTGTGGCCAAAGCAATCTTCGTCTCCGACGCCATAAGAGCAAAAAGTGTTGTAATTGAGCTGCTTGACATAGTCTGGGGCATTTCCCTCTATTCCAGAGATGTCGCCATAATCTGGAAGTGCTGCAGGGTCGACCCATACTCGCTGTGTTCGCCTTCGTTGAGACTCAGACTCGGGATGCTGGGAAGTTGAAGGCATGATAAAGGATCTTGAAAATGAAGGAGGAGGGAGCTTGAAGGAAGATTTCGGCCATGAACCTGAGAATATATAGTTCCTGAGGACGATTGGCCAAAATTGGGATGACAACCGATTGGGAGTGAGAGAGAGAATTCTATAACACGTGTACGCTACGAATTTGGCTGGCGGTTCGGTGCGAAGCTTCGGCGGACCACGATACTTACCTGAAGTGCCCTGGGTGAGATTCCTGCGGATCGCGGTCTGAAAAGCAGCGCCCCTTCACAGATCTAGAGGTTTCGGGTTGAGCAGATAGCGCCAGTTAGCTGGAAGAATGGTCCGCTTTCACAGATTGCATTTTTAGAGTTGAATTGAGAGACCATTCTCCGAGCCAAATCCGCCTGGATCCGCCTCTCTAGTTTTGTGAACCGAGCAAGAATTTTGAAACAGCCATGTTCCCGAGTCTTACCTCAAAAGAAGCTGATGGCCAGGCGCGTTTCTGAGCTTGTCCGCTGCTTTTGCAAAAGGCTTGGTTACCAGTTTTGAGGGTCAAGGTCGAGGCCAGGTGTGACTTTCAATATGACGCGATTACAATGACAAACTTGAGTAAGGTTTGCGTCCACTGGTCAACCAGCCTTGTCATCGCGGTAACGATCCGTAGGCTTCATTGACTCGTCTTTCTGCACCATGGCTCTTGAATGCTCTTGAAATGCCCCCAAATCAAGTCCCAACCTTGAGCAATGCTTCGCAATTGGCTCACAAGAACACAGAGCAATTTGGCCAGAGACTTTTGACGAGGTCCATGTTGTGGTCGTTGGCGAGTAAACGCAAACTCTACGGCTCCGACCCGACGAGCTTCCTGCTTAGCGATCCATGCAGAATTTTCGGCTATAAAAGCACTCGTTCAACTCGAAAATTCTTCACTCAATCTTGCAGCCACAGTTTCACCTAGTCTTCCCTAGGCAGACTAAAGAACCACCTCTAAATAAAGGTCTCTCAAAGCTCATCACTCGATACAATGTCACTATGGACGATTCCACCTGCTCCAGAGAGCCGACTGAAAAGATATCGCGTATTGTCGCCTTTGGCAGGCGTTCGCGTATCTCCAATCCAGGTGAGTGACAAAGTTTACGAGTCGTCTCGAATCACAGACTTTCTGTTTCTTTCTTCTACACAGCTTGGTGCTCTGAGCATCGGTGACAAGTGGGCTGCTCACCTTGGTTCCATGGATAAGGAAGCTTCATTCAAACTCTTGGATGCTTTCTTTGCCGCTGGGGTGGGTCCCATCATCGTTCATATCTCGACCCCTGGACTAATGTATGACTTTCAGGGCAACTTCATTGACACTGCGAACAACTAGTAAGCGTGGCGAGATCATCAATCTCGCTCCTATACTGATATCTTCTTCCTTATAGTCAGGACGAAAGCTCGGAGGAATTCGTTGGCGAATGGGCCGAGACGCGTGGAATCAGAGATCAGCTGGTTATCGCGACCAAGGTAAGTAATGCCTAGATATCTGGTCTTCAATCAGCTAAAGTTTCTCAGTACACTACTGGGTACAAACGCGGTGACTCGTCCGTTTCTGTTAAGTCGGTTTTCGCGGGAAACAACGTGAAATCGATGCACATGTCTGTTAACGCCAGTCTGAAGAAACTGCGAACTAGCTACATAGATATTCTCTATATGCACTGGTATGACTATACCACTGGTGTTGGTACGTATTTCCCTTCCAGATATGGAATCAGCTAATCTAGGTTTCAGAGGAAATCATGAATGGACTCCATACTCTCGTCACTCAAGGAAAGGTCCTTTACCTCGGTGTTTCTGATACCCCGGCTTGGGTTGTCGCCAAGGCCAACCAATATGCTCGAGACCATGGAAAAACACCCTTCTGCATCTATCAAGGGCAATGGAATGTAATGGATCGTTCCTTCGAGCGTGATATCATACCGATGGCTCGTGCTGAAGGTGAGTCAGCTCACTTTTGTATTTGAATATCTATCCAACTGGCCCAGGACTCGCTTTGGCTCCTTGGGGTGTCTTGGCTGGAGGAAAGATCCGAACAGACGCAGAAGAGCAGCGTCGCAAGGAGTCTGGTGAGAAAGGTCGCACTCTTCTAGATCCTGCTTGGGAGCGCACGGACAAAGAAAAGCAAGTTTGTAAAGTCCTTGAAGAGATCGCCGCGGAAGTTGGAGCGAAACACATCAATGCGGTGGTAAGTCTTACGCCTTGAACTGTCTCTTCGTGGATCCTGACATTCTTTTCTTCAGGCCATCGCCTACGTGATGCATCGAACGCCATACGTGTTTCCTATTCTTGGAGGACGTAAAGTCGAACAGCTACACGATAATCTTGAGGCGCTCGAAATCTCTCTCACTCCCGACCACCTCAGGCGGATCGAAGCAGCCACACCCATAGATCTCGGATTTCCCCATAACTTTGTGGGCACTGGAGAAAGTGACGGATTTTTCATGGCCATCCAGGGTACTTTTGACCTTGTGCCATTTCGCCCCGTTATAACTGCTACTCAAAACTAGATAATGGCATGTATAATCCTCAATAGACCTGGACTTGGATGATTTCGCACTTGATCAAAAGAAAAGATCGATTTCAGACAAATATTGATAAATAAGCGCTTTGTTCAGAGATAGCTTTCATTTCTTGAAACTCACCGTAACATGATAACTTTATGACTGTGGAAAAGGTGATTCCAGCATATATGATTTTTATCTGTGAAAATAACACGTTTAGGACCCTCAAATCCATCAATAATGAATAGTCTCTTGCCGGTCCAAACTGTTCTGAACATTCCTTCGCCAGCGCCATTCCCTGGCAGCAGATGCTTGCAATGGTCGGAGGACGGCCAGCTGTTCTTCATGCTGAAAAGCTGTGTTTATATCATGGTAGATCCGTTCAGGCAATCGCGATTTTTCACTGACGACGCGACCTATAGACCCCGGATCCAGGCATCAACTTTGGCGCGTCAACGGTGTTAAAATTTGCTCTCAAGGATACGGCACAAAAAGACAAGTCGAATCCCCTGGGCTGGTTCCGTACAATGATTCAGACTGGCGACAAAACGACTGCTTACCGGTGGACAGACCAATCTACAGGTCATTCATTTCATTTCCGATTGCTCCTTCTCCAGCTCATTTTGACCTAGATTGGGCAACAAAGTCAGTGGGAGCGATTGATATTTGCGTTTGCGCTATTGCCCTTTCGCCTACAAACATCGTGGAGGACGCAGGGTAAGGACAAGCTGCAAGATTGCCCAGTTAGATTAACGATTTCATTTCTAGCTGTATACTTGCCACCTTGAGCACCAATATGGATCTATATCTGTATTCTGCGACTAAAAACAGCCTGACCGGGGAATGGACTAATGTATGTCAATTTTACTGCCTTGCGACGACCCCACGTTGACATTAACGGATAGGTATTCGATGTTACAACCTTTTTGACCGAGACTTGTATTACCCCGGATGTAGACAAAGAAAAGGCTATCTTGAACGCCCAAACTACATGTAATATCCTTGTTGTCGTCCGCGATTTGTTGCTGACAAGATTCTAGGTATAGCATGGACAAAGCAGGCTGATTTTGCGATATCTCCTTCTCTCCCTCTCAATGGATCTATCCTCATATGTGGAAATCGCGGAGGCTCGCTCGTCTTTTTGAGGTTTTCTGATTACATCTTTGCAGTTGAGAAATATATTCATCATTTGCCAGATATACAACCAAGACGACAATGGAGCACATTCTGACCTTTCCACTCAGCATTTGGATCACAAGGATCGCGTGCACTTCTTGGATCGCTTTGGGCTCGGGAACATGTAAGATTCTTCCAGGCTATGAGCTTTCATGCTAAAAGTTGGTTCAGGCGAGGGCTATGTTGCCTACGCCACAGAGGACGGCGCCATTGGTCTCGTCCAGCTGAAACAAATTCTAACTCATACAACCCCGACCTCCAATCTCGACTACAGCATCGAGCTGACCTGCCAGGAATCCACGTCGATGTTGTGCGACGCCGATACATCACTTGTAACTGCAATGGAGTGGATCGAAATCCCTGCGAGAACTGTTAGTCTCTGATTCCTTTGGACTGTCTCACTTGACTGAGAACCATTGTAGCACATTCTGGCTTACCACAAAGCTGGGGTTTTGCACTTCTGGTCGCCGCAATCCGTGATAGGCTGGTCTGGTCATAGACATTTGACCCTGGTCAACCAAGAAATCTCCATCGGATCTTCACCGCTCCATCCAGCCTCTGGAATACAATATTTGCCTCGTCAGGATATCCTTATAATCACATTGTTCGATGGATCATTCCATGTTGTGCATAATGTCTCCATCGAACCTTCATGGACTCCGGCTAGAGATTCATCTCTTTCTAGCCGACAACTTTCACTCGCGGCTCGTGCTGTGTTCAAAAGATCGGCAGCGGAAAGCATGGGACACTCGGATGTTAATACGACTGCTGGATTCATCTGTTATAATGATTCGGGCGATGTTATGTGGTTACACGAGTCGGTTCAACTTTCTACGAAATCTCGCATTCTAAAAAGTCATCCAGAGCTTCAAACACGTCAAATTTCAGTTACAAACATGACGCTCGTCACAACAGCGTATTCATTGTAGCTCAGCTTTGGGATGATACCAACGATGAAGCTCTTCTCGGAAATCTCAAGGGGATCATGGAAGATCCAACAGGTATATGTTCTCTCTTTTGATTTCTACTGCCGTCTGATTGTCCTCAGGCGAAGCGCCGGTCGCTCAGCTTCGTTCGACTTTTTATCGTTTACGACAACCAGAGGTTCTGCAGCGATTACATCTACAATTGCTTGGGGTGCTAAAACTACCATCGATTGACCATTCCATTGGTATCACCGTCTTGTGGAATGGTCCATTGACCCCACCGGCCCGGAAGGAAATGAGGGCTAGTCTAACGACGCATCTTTTTGGTTGGAGCAGTCTTGTATCTCTGAGGATGCGACTATCCCTGGCTGACCTTGCTTGGGTTCGTGGTCTGTCGATACGGTTTCTCACTTTGCGTTTAAACGTTTTTGTCAGAAACTTACAGATGATGTTCAGAGGCGAAATGATTATGGGCTCTGCGCCCAAGAGCTACTCAATACTATTGGCCATAGGAATCTGCGGACCATTATCAAACATCTACTCGCAGAGGTCGATGTTCTCTCAGGTCCTTTTCTCTCGTATTCTACTTTATTGGATCTAACGTTGGCCCATTATAGTCGAGGACGTTCCATTCATCCACCGGATGGTTATACAGTCCTTATTACCTGGATCACCATTGGATGTTACCCTCGAGGGACAGCGTCTGAAAGCAGCCTTTCAGCCGCTGCTTCCAATTGAGATTCAATCACAAATGGATGCGGGAGTCGACGAGACTTGTCCCGCATGTAGTGTTGAGATACCACTGGGAGACATTACAAGTGCTGTTTGTAGTAAAGGCCACACTTGGGGTGAGATTAGTCTAAAATCAAGCCCCTGTATGCTGAAAAGTATTTTGTAGCTCGATGTTCCATCACGACGCTGATCATATCGACGACTCAAGTGCGAACATGCATTGGGTGTACGCGTAAAGCTTTCCTTCCGCTGTCGGCGCTTGATTCAGTGGAAATGCTTCCTCCGGCCGCTCAAGGCTGGGTCGTGCAGGAGCTGTTGGAAGCAGTTCATCGGTGCTTGTTCTGCGGAAATAGCTTCATTCGTGTTCTATAGATTTTCATAAACAAGGTCGATTTCGCCCGTCTTCAAGTGCTGGCATCGGATCGCTCCAAGTATATTTTGCTATTCACGGCATATGAAAGAAGGTGGAATTTCAAGCTCATGAAGGTGACTGAATGTGAATTAAATAAATGAACGTCTACTAGGATTACAAGCTCTCAAGATTCAAGCCATGCTTGACATATACGAGTCGGAAAGGACGAACGTCTAAGCCCTACGATCGCGCAGGTTACATACTTGTCCTTGCCTGGTTGGAGCTGGACGACAGCGAAAGTGAACAGCAGCCCAGACCAGGTCGATAGTGAAACTTTAGCTCTTACTGTCCTCCGCCGATACGGCTTCCAGAAGCGCCTCGCCGTATCGGTTTTTGAAGAATAAAATGTCGCCTTCGTCCTCGACAAAGACACATTGCGTGAAGGATCTCCACAATGCATAAATTAAACCCTATTGATTAGTGAGCAATAAAATTCGCTCATCGAAATGGAAATATCGAACCGTGGAGTCATAGTTGTAATATTCTCCAAGTACTGGCTTTAAGACCTCCGTCACTTGCGGAAGGTTATCTGGTTCTCGCTGTCAAAAACTGGACCATTAGAATGGCCTCGACTCACAAAAGGGTATGGTTGAGAAGAAGTGGTGAGCAAGGTGATCTGTGCTGATCTGCTAAATGGTCATCTCATCTGAATTCGAGAATCACAGATACATACGCCGTGAAGGAAGAACCGTCCAGCCCATCCAAAAAGCGGTCTATCGACAGTGGCTAAGCAGCCACGAGTAAATGACCATTGGTCCTGATGAAACGGTCTTATTATCTTCGGATGGGAGAGAAGGAAAAAAAGAATCCACCTTTCTATAGTACGGAATCAAAGGATCCGTGTGCTGAAGATATGTGAACATGACCATCCTATAATCTAATTTAGTTGGACATAGAAGCATTGCAAATCAACTAGCCAGTTGTGCTGGAACTGCACGGTCTTCAGGTCAACCTTCTGGACAAAGGATTTGATAACATACCAGCCAAGGCATAAAGTAATACTTGAGTACAGAGGACCAACCTGCGCGAAGGCCGCACAGACTTAGTGCGAAAAGCATGAGTCCGATGGACACATCCGAGACTAAAATTGATCGGCCTGCCAAGTCAAAAAGTCAGTATAACCTCTCGGACTCGAGGGAGCGATCTACTTTGTTCTGGTCTGAACAGCTTTGAACTGGGATTGTAGTGCTAAGTATCAGGTTAGAAACAGAACATCGGGATTCTCTGGCGCTCTACGTACGCTGGTCCAGGCAGGATAACGAGGATTTCCCTTCCGATTGTGCCTTCACCATCGGGTCAGTCCTGTTCACGATCTGAATATGAGATGGACTCACAGGAGATATAACTGGAATCCACTAGGAAATGTGAGTTAAGAGCGACTTGAAGTTAAAGGCACTTGCAAGAATTGTCGAACAAAGAGTTTGAACAGTGTAAATGCTGGGGTTTCTCCCAGGATATCCTCATAGTCTTGTCGGACGGCGATTTTTCCGTCAGGTAGCTTGAAGGTCTTTCTTGTGGCTGGGACATAGGTCTCGTCACGCTCCATGTTGTTTGTAGCTTTCTATGTAAAGGTCAACAAGAATCTGAGCAGGAGAAGGAGTATCTTACATGATGAGCGCGATGAGTCGAACGCCAGGACCAACTGAAAGCGTCTGAGAACAAGAAACAGCTTCAAAAGGACGAGAAATACTAGGGAGTCAGAACAAATGTATGGAGGAGGAGTCCTGAGACCCAGTTGAATGCAGGGTATGGAGAAAGCGCGTCGTGACCGGCCTAGAGTCAGAAAGGGAACGAGTGAGTTAGCGGGAGTTGAAAACGGACATCAGAGAAACCTACGTCATGTCCTGGAAGGAGACATTTAGTTTCAAGGCGAGAGTGATTGAACGGAGTCTTACCTAGACACCAGATACCAGCGAAGGCGATACCTTGCCAGCCCCAATAGGAAACCCACAAGAAAACGCGAAAGAGTGTCTGGACGGTTGGACCCATTTCGGAAACAGGACGACAGAAGAGGTCGATCTTTGTCGCCAAGAGAAAAAAGGCCAAGGTAACTGCGAGATGTCGAAAGATGTAAAACAGACTTTTCGAGGTGGAGCGCAAGAAAAGATGAGGAGGTACAACGCTGCGCAAGTCTTTGAGCGAGAGAGTTGGCGGAACAAACGTTGTTTTGCTGCGCCTCGCTTCAAATTCGGGCCCGTCTTGAAGAATTTGATACCAGGTCATTGGGGGAAGAGAGTCGGGAAGGGAATGCAAAACTGAAAAGCAGCGCGAAACCTTAAGTAGTCTGTGGTTGAAACAAATCAAGAAATCATTAAAAACAGATTATCATCTAGAAGCATAGAATAGACGCACATGGGTCACTCCAAAAGATCGGAACTGCAGTTGGGTGGTTTCAGCCAGGTATTTCTGTCGTCTGTCTGTCCAAGAATTCCTGAGAAAACGCCATTGGAAGGTATTAAGATAATCCCGAGGAGTCAGGAACTCTGTCCATGTCCCGGAGGAGAGTTTCGGAGAATTGCACGTGACTCTTTGAGTTTTCCCCGAGGCGATCTAGAGCCTGATAGATTTCATTGTATGGCCCGTGGAGATGATGGTTCCAGTATATGTCGAACATATCAACACCGCCCTTGTGGCTCCAAAGTGTCGGGCCTCGACGGACCCCTCTAAGCGGGTTGCGACCTGGTCTCAGACAGACCTCTTGACATTCCGTAGGTTTGCACGTCAGTGGCGAAACTGATCCGTCAGGATCAACATGGTCTTATCCGGCACTCTGTAAATCTTCCTTCAGTGTTGCCTGGTATTTTCAAAGACATTAATATTGTGCGATTGGATTCGAATTCGACCTGGCTATGGATAGAAATAGCAGGTCCAAGTTGTCGCATCTCGCCTTGATTGTTCCTCGCGTCAGAAAGGCCGTGCTCCAGCGGGAACATCATAATTTTTGACAGAGGGTCCAAGCAATGATGCATTATGATTCAATGTTAGCTAGAGCTGGCGCGATAAGTATAGAGATCTACTCATCAGGAGCGTCACGACCTGCAGCATTTTGCGGCAAGGTAAGCGGCGGACATATGAATCTGGACCTTGGCGGAGCCGACCGCAAACACTGTCTCGTCGAAAGCTCCCGTCGTACTCTGTCACTTGTAAATTCACAGACAGCAGTTCGAGTAATTCGTCGCTCGGCCATGGAGATAACATCGACAGGAATATGCTGTGGAAAAACATAATGGATTGATTGAAATGCTATTCTTCATACGGGGTAGAACAGGCAAGTCTGAGGGCTCTGTCCTTGACCTAAAAAGCATTGTTAGCACGACAGCCGCGACGGCATTGAAAAGCTGCTTAACGGAAAGGAAGCTGTTCGCCGGGATATCGATATCGCGGAGACTCATAATGCCAGTCAGATCTTCCCGCTACAGGCTGATAAGATGTTCGCAGTGTTTATCATTGGATGGCGTGCAAGCTGCAAGTATTGAACAGAAGACGTTGGATCTGGAATGCTTAAGGAATTTTGCAGCGAAAGAACAGTACATCCTTGAATTCGAAGAAAAGTGTGGTTTTTTGGAAATCATTGACACAGATCATAGCGACCATTGAGGCGGTGAGCTCGTTATGTTGGCCTGAAGATAGAGACGCGAGCTGTCATTCTGGACATGAGATATCGAGAAGCACCAAGGGCCTGAAGGATGTAATCATCAGAGAATTGAGATGATGTCCTCAGACTTACTTGAATTGACCCTGGCGCTGCTGATGGTATTTCAGGGACTTTTGGTGCGACCTGGAGCGGGAATGTACCTGAAGGCAAAGTGAGGTGGCTCAGAAGTTGCTGCGTCACGTGTAGAGTTCGCGTCAGCTCCGAAACGCGGCGAAAAAAACTCTGAACTCGAGATGTTACAGACAATGCTGAGCTGTACACGCAGAAACCTGCTCAACTGTTCAAAATCATCCAGCCCAAGGAATATCATTGCTCAGCGTCGGACAATTCACGCTTCTCCTTGTGCGTTCGGATGTCGTGAATATGCTTAGCTTGAACCTATTCTGCAGCTCGAAATCACGGCCACTTGACGAGACCACTGCCAGGGACAGGGTAGGGTTCTTCCATGGCCTCAAGTCCTGGATATCGTTCTCAAATGCTCGCTTTAGAATCAAGATCCATTTCAAGGATTCCAAAGGCAACTTGCTCAAGACAATCGAGGCCAATGACGGAGACGACGTTCTATCTATTGCTCATGAGCATGATATTGACCTGGAAGGTATGTCACTCGTTCTGTTCCTTCGAATCTGTTCCTCAAATCCAGAGTTTGACAGGAGCTTGCGAAGGATCTGTAGCCTGCTCCACATGTCATATAATTCTACCTCCTGAATACTATGACATGCTTCCTGAGCCGGATGATGATGAAAACGACATGCTCGACATGGCCTTTGGTCTTACCGACACGAGCCGATTGGGATGTCAAGTCAAGCTTTCGAAAGAGCTCGATGGCGTAACAGTTTTCCTTCCAAGTGCGACCCGAAATATGTTTGTTGACGGTAAGCTTCCATTCTTCCCTTCCAGGACCTTTCTTCATCGTTTGTTTAGGGAAAAAGTCGACTCACTAATAGTTGACGGATACATATAGGCCCAGTATATGATATTAACAATGAGATTCATTATCCGAAAGTTTCTGGACCACATCCGGCTTCTGATTGCGCGGCTCCCAACCTATACTTCATTAGACTTCAAAGGTATTTGTATTTCCTGCGCGATCGTGCCGGCATTTATTCAGCATCGAAAAACTCCTTATTATCCGACACTATTTTCTCCCGGATCCCCTAGTTTCTACCTTCCGCCATGTTTGACGATGCTCTTTCCGCTGCTCTGGAGATGTTGGAGGACACAGTAAGTTTACTAGCGCATAATGAAATCTTCTGACATTCCTTTAGGTCATGGACGTGGAGATGGACCACGACGAGGAACTGTACCCTTCGTCGACCAAGTCCCATCAACATGCTCGAGCTGACAGTGCAAGTCTCCCGGCCTTGTACCATCACCAGCCATTCCTTCCAGAGAATATTTCTTTATCTCTCGAAGAGGAGGAAGAGGAAGAGCCTCTGTCAAGGGAATCGCTCGCCAGCTTGCCACCTCAGTCAACCGTGATTCTCCCTGAATATATTCCATTGCCTCCACCGACTTGGGACGAGGTCCCCTTGCCAATTTCACCGATGCACGAGACCTTCAACTTTAGCTTGCCCGCATTTCCAGCAGTGGTCAAGTTGAGGAGTCGCAGCTACAGCTCTTCTTACCTCGACTCTCGTCCTTCTCGCTCTTCTCCTCTTGCGGGCCCAGCCTGGTCAGGCTGGGGAGCTGAAAAAGTCATACCGAAACCAGCACGCACTCATTCCAGCTCTATCCTTCATTCACATTCTTTTGTACCACATCACAGCACTTCTCAAAGTCTTCCTAGTGTCGACTTGACAGCATTACAGGCCTCTAAAATTGTGAGTTTCGGCCATCTTGGCGCTCAGCCAACAGTTCCTGTCATTGCTGCCCCTCGACCAGTCCATGTTCCGACCCCTCTTCGACGTCGAGCAGAGTCATATCACATTGCCAATACTCCTGTTCAAGCTCCTCCGAAACTGCTTCGGGCTTTGTCCCAAGGTTCATCAGAACATTGGCTGGTCAACAATTCGTATCCCGCTGTGCCTCGTTTCAGCCGTCTTTCACTGGGGTCTCCCAATGTAGTGCTTCCAGTTGCGGCCCATTCCGCAGCTGGCAAGAGAATATCACAAGCAGCATCCAGTAATGCCTCGCGAACGACCAGCCTTCAGGAACCTCTGGTCGCTCTTCCGCGACTTGACAGCATCGTATCTGATTCATCTAGAGCCTCAGCTAGTACTCTCATCGCTGATCCAGACCCAGCTCTTGGACGAAGTGAATCGGGGTTAACCTCGAGTCGTTCATCATCCATCTCTGATGGCGCCTCTTGTCTCAAATTTGAACCAAAGGGCGTGAGCGAAATCTCGTACCGCACTTCCCATTTGGTCCCTTCTCCCATTCACATTATCAATGAAGCATGCGAGGAATCACAGACTCCGTTTGTTCCATCAGAACCAACAGTTGCAGCACCGCCTGTTGCAATTCCTGCTATAGAGCCCCTCATTCCCAGAGTAGTTCAGAACAAGAGCGTACCACTCTTCACGACACGAAAGCCCAATTTTCTCGACACCAATGTACCTCTTTTTACGACACGAACGACTCGAAATGAAGTACCGCTCTTCACATCAAGCAGAACTCACACCAAGGATTCCAGCTTTCTGTCGTTCAGCTCAGATTTCAGCGACGAGAAACATGAACCGATGGTCCGTCAGACTTTCGGGGGTCTGGCTGAAGACATTGAACTGGAAGAGATTTCCTATCGTGATGATATTGAAGAGGAAGAGGAAGCAGAGGATGAACCGCCCAAAGCCAGTATCAAAGTCAACGGCCATTCACGCAAAGCCCTTGCATTGCTTGGAATGGACGAATTGGACGCGTCAATGGCGACGCCGAACAAAGTCTTCAGCTTGATCGGGCCCGTTTCGCAAATGACCCAGGAAGACCCCATTCCTCCTGCTAAAGGGATGAAGAAATTTTGGAAAGTATTCGGCCTTGGACGGAAATAGACTTCTGACTTGATTTTTTTTTTGCAATCTACCACCTTCGTTTCAACAACATTCGTTCTATAATTACCTTCTTTTATTATTTAACCCTACTGGCTTCGTGTTCATAATCATCAAAACGTTCCCGAAAATTTATCAATACTAGGATATAATCTACATTGGTCGGGTAGGTGGTGCAGTTCCTTTCTCTGACGCTGTCCGCAGACTATCGGACGGTTAAATACTGAGAGAAAGTGAAAAAAAGATAACTGACCTATAGTCATCTCCGTTTTGTGTTATATATCTCACCCATGGTAATGCTTGGTACCCACTCTTCTCGACGATCTTCAGGTATCTCACCTGTATACCAGACACAGTGAAATAGGGTATCTCAAACTTGACCATAATAGGCGGTCGCTTCTCTACATCTTGCTCTGTAGAGATAGTTAATTGGATCGACGGAAGACCGAGGAATAAACAGCACCATTCTTGACACTAGGAAGGCCGAAATGTGCTCTCATTAAGAATTCTCGACCGCCACCCAGCTGTTTGATCTTCCAAATGAAGGCTGATTTATCTGGAGCATATTGAACGCTCCCAGTCGACGCCTGTTACGGTCCAATGAGAGCGATCGGTATTTCAACATGAAACTCACTCTGAATTTGGGTGTGTCGGCGTCGTCGGGAACAGGAACATAGATCTCGACATTGTTCGCTGTACTCCGACGCTTGAATTGCGCAATGACCTTGACCATGTACTCGACTCGGCTTCCTTTGTGACTCTCGACAGCGGCCTCGACCCAGACCAGAGGTTTCACAGGAGTGGAAAGGCGGTAAGACATGAGCTCGAATTCACCGTCTGGCGGTATAAACGATATTGTGCGGTCATTCTCGAATCGAGCGAGACGGACACATTGATGAAACTTGATATCTTCCATTTCGATAGCCTTTCCCCGTGCAGCTGTGAATCGTAAGGACCGAATACCTTGGACACCTTTGAAGAAACGCACTTCGACCTGTGCTCTCGAACATGACTTTGTCGTTCAGTCCGAGCCGTAGTTCTGGCATTCCCGACAAGTAGCACTTCATCTTTACTGCGCCAAGAATCTCTGATCGCACCACATTCCCGTTGGCATTGACCTAGAAAAACTTGAGGGAAATGGAATGGTATTAGGGGAGATGGACGCACCAATAGATTGACGCTCTCTATAACATCTAAGAAGACCTCATTCTTCCTGTATTTGATTCCTTCGGTACGCCAGGAGACTGCGTTGGTGACTGCTGGGGGTGGGGCTTGGATAACGAGTTTATGTGATTCCTGGGTGATATATCTGTCAATGGGAGTCAAGCCTGTCGAAACGCATATAACAATGAAACCGACTCTTGAAGAATCTTGCTCTCCGTCGTTTGGGGATACCCAAAGTCCATCATCTCGTCCATAAGCTCATATATAATCACGAAATTGTCCCGAATACTCTCTTCCTCGAGCTCCTTAAAGTACTCGACAAGGACCTGGATCAGTCGATGCAGGAAGAGGATCGCCTCGGACGCATTGGTGTTTCGTTTTGACATGGCCAGCACTGTAAAGGGCCTTGGTTAATGATCCAAGTGAAATCCTAGGTGCTCACGGTAGAGATTCGAATGTCGAATATGCAAATAATTGATTCCATCTCTCGAGAAACATGGCGTCACTTGCCCGCCATCCTCTTCGATGTCGAGCACAAGGGGCATGAACCTTTCCACATAGGAAGAAGGAACATCGTCGCGGTAAGAGCGCTGAATTAATGGCTTGCCTTTGAGGTCAAGAATCGCTATTAGGCTGACCATGGTTGAGGCGAAGCAGTGTCGGCCCAATTTGGTAACAGCCGGGTATAGGATAAATTCTCCGTAATTATTATAATAAATTCCTATGAAAACCATCCTCGTTTCTTCTCCTTCTTCGGTACCAGCAATGGTGTTTCTTCCGTTGCGATATCACGAACGTCCTCCTGCACAGCAGACTCGAGTGCACTCGATAGGGCCTGTCTGATAGCCACTGGGTCGTCACCTTCGACTACAAGACCTGGAACGTCCCCATCGTCCGGAATTATAAGGATATCGGGAATACCAGGACCAACAGGGTTTCCAAAGTCGTCAACCCCAAGCTTCGCCTGTCGAAATTTCCACATTATGCACATAATGAGGAGACTGCCTTGCATGATCCCTGCCACCGCGAAAGTGATCCAACCTGGGATCAAGTCAATAAATCGACCACAACGATGACTGACAGAGCTTACTGGTCCAATTTGTTCCAGGCCTGAAGCAAGTTTAGCGGAAAATTCGTCAAAAAAGGCGGACACGAACCTTAACGCGATACTGGTCACCATTAGAACAGCTCCAGGACTCTGTATAAGCATCATAGGTATACTAAGCGCGCCAACAAGCTTCAACCGATATGTGTGCACTAATTGAGGGGCATATTGAACAGCTGCTAGCAAAGCAGCCGTCACTCCAAGAAAGGTTGCCCATCGAGACACATTTTCGGGAAGTTCAGGCGAATCGGTAGGAGCAGTAGACAGTAGATAGCTTGTCGTAAAGGCTCCGAAAAGACTGAGATGGTTCCATGAGAACATGGTCGAGGCGAAGAATATGAATACTGACAGATGTAATGTAACCACCCAGAAGAGAACAATCGAGAGACTCCATTCTTCTGTCTTTATCAGACCTTTGTGAATTCTTGGTGGTCGTGAATCGTGAGTGTCGCCAGAGACTTGGATGTACTTGAGATGTGGAGGATAATAAACCATGTATAGCACCATACTGGAACAAGTTTGAATGAGACCATATATGAAGTGGATGGACCTCACATGAAGTTGAACATGAACCACTGTAGACCAATTTGGATAACCCCTGCAGAGGCCTCGATGCAGCTTCCAAAACTCTACAGCTCCAAATCAAAACAAGCCTTTCAGAGAATGGTTTGACGTACAAAAACTCGGCAACATTTCACGATGCCCCATTGCAGGGTCACCCTGGAAATAGTTATTCAGAATGGTCTCTTGTGGCATGGCGTAAAGAACAGACATGTTCAGAAATCCTGCCGCCGCCGACGTGCATCCTAGCAGTAAAAACCATGGACTGAAGCCTTCAGAGCTTCCTTTATGGATGATTCTGAAATGCTGGTAGAAATTAAACGAACACTGAAGCTGCAAAGTGGCCACAAGACTCACTTGAGGCAAGTAGGATATGACCAGACCACAGCAGAGACCGAACGTGAGGGTCGCGTTGAACCAGTTGTGGTGCGGCGTGCAAGTAGGGGACGACATGGCAAGAGCCACGTGAGGAATTCGCGTCAGTTTGTTCAAAGTACAAGTTTCATTAGATTGATTACTCGACAGTACATCAAGACGACTATAAGGAAAGAAAACGAACAAAGCAATGCAATGCAATGAAAGATGAGGTGCGAGTACATTGTGAGTGTGATGAGACAAGTTGAAGGAATGCTAGATGATGAAGACCAGTTAAATAATGGGAATTTCTCTAGGGATGCTGCTCCACGAGTAATGTCCGAACCTCTGCAATACATTCTGTCAGTCGCGCATGAACTTCCTTTGCATTCTCAAGCAGAGGCTTGATATTCTCGGGGCTCATTGCAAGCTTGGAGTCCACAGCAGGCGGCATCGAGCGAACAGATCCAGATTTGAGAATCGGTCTGGGTTTCACATCTACTGGACTGCCGATAGCTCTGCTTTGTCTGCGAATAGGCTGTGGTGTCCGATGGTCATCCGAATGTTCCTCTACATTCGACAGACGAGTCGTTCGAACTGTTGCTGAACCCAAAGGATCAATTCGCAAAGAGGTCTGTGAAGCACTGGCACTTCGTTTCGGAGTGACAGGACGAGCAGGAGATTGTGAAGATGTCGATGAAGGTCCCTGCATATAGGGAGATCTGCCTCTGACAGTTGCAAAACCGTCGCGACTAGGTGGGCTGACCGGATCACCAGCAGAGTCCAGGCGATCCCAATCTTCGTCTTCACCTGTACTGTTGCTCTGGGACGACCCTCGAGTTGAAACCAGTCCCAACGGATCACCCATAACAGATGAATCCGCTGGTGAACTTGAAGCAGGCGGTGTCACTTTCGATTTTTGTCCCAGACGAAATATAGAGGCCAAGGATGGACGTCGAGGAGAAGCTTTCGACAGGGAGGAAGGATCATAAGGAGAATTGGGTCGATCTCTCATAGACTCTGGTCCAGAGCTTGTCTTTGCCCTTCTACGGCCATAGGTTCCAGTGCGAGGTTGGCGGTGCTGGTTTTGACTTTCCATTGAGGAATCTGTGCTGATTGATGTCGACGACATCGGCAAGGGTGGAACAACTTGAGTCCGCTTTAAGGACCTCAGAATATCCCTCAATCCACTCATACCCAACCGACTTGCTCGTCTCTTCTTGACCGGAGACGATGCTCCTCCTGCTTGGTCAGAGCTCTCTTCTGAAGGTAATGTGATGGTGCTGTTCATCGCATCGCCCCAGCGCCAGTCGCGATTGACATTGGTCGTGCTCTGACTGTATGTAGCTTCTTCAGGAATCGGGAAATCTTCTGAAACAAAAGATGAATCAGGATTGTTGAGCATTTCCCTTAGAAGCGACAATTGTCGTTGGTTCAGATCGTGGCGACCAGTGGAAGCTCGCCAGGCAGGATTTGGCGGGCTCCCGACGGGAGTTGTAGGCCGACTCGTCGCAGCACTTGGAGCCTTTGAATCGTCGCCACAGAGTGTGATAGCTCGTCCCCGTTTGATGTCCTTGCCATCGAGACTTCCGCCAGCATTCGACGACATTGTCGGAGCTGAAGCGCTCGTCGAAGGAGCTGAACTTGGAACATTTCCTGTAGAACCACCTCCGAGCTCGATTAATAGCTCGGCACATTCCCAAGTGATCCGATACTTGGAATTAATCGTGTAAAAAGCTGAAGCCAGTTGTTTGTAAGCTTGCTGAGGCTGAGGCTGAGGAGGCGCAGCAGATGTTACTGTATTCGAACGAGACCGGCTTTTCTTCGGAGTCGGAAGGTTGAAGAAACTGGGAGAAGCAGATCGTGGGGCTCCTTGCTGCTGCTGCTGCTGGTGATTATGGGCGTAGGTGTCCAAGATCCCTTGAATTTCCATTACCACAGCATTGTATGTCGCTTGGAGATCCTTGAGCTCTACAGGACTGTCAGTTAATGAAAGAGGAAACAAAAGCAAAACACTCACGTTCGACATTCGCAGCAAATTCTCTGACCATCCCCAAGTCTCTTCGAAGTCCCGATTGCGCCTGACTGATTCGAGCAGGAATTTTCAGGTCACCGAGGGAATTCCGGCGGGGCACAATACTAGCAATAGCTGTCGCGACGACAGGTGGGACACCTGCAGATCTCCCAAGAGAAGCTGATTGGGGCGAAGAAGCACCTTTCGCTGTAGGTGATGGTGATTTTCGAAGGGGAGTTGAAAGAGGAGTGGTGCTTGTGGGAGATAAAAAATTGTCGATGTGGTTCATTTTGGTTTCCCTAATTGTTGAGTCACTGGCGACACGAGCGGGAGACGGCGGCTGCAGCTCGATTGGAGGTGGCCTTCTTCTGTTGTCGATCTCGTTTTCCGAGTCGTAAGGATCAACTGGTGCCTCTGCAGATATCCTTTGCAGCGCTTCTCCAACACTGGCGAGAGAAGCACCACTCTTGGTTCGCTTATGTCGACCGACCATGCTGATCTTCCTGACATTATTCATGAACCTGCTGCCTTCTCTCTCCTCTGGCGCTGGATCCCTGCTACGAGATCGAGAAAACGATCGCCTGCTGTCTCGCTCTTGCTCTGTCAAAGAGTCAGTGCTTCCTGGCACTTTCGTGGCTCCAGCTCGTCCCAAACCTAAGCCATTGTAAGCAATATGTCTTGGTTGAGGCACAGGCGTCGAAGTCGGTCTCTTCTTCCTGTGACTTTCGCTATCGGCCAGCTCCAACTCCAAATCTGGTGGAAGATCGTTTGGAACCACAGGGACATCGTCCATTCGGTTCAAAGGGCCATTGTTTCTGCGAATCTGGACAAAACCAAAGCTTTTCCTTTTGACGAGTTTGGATGGTGATTCAGGTGCCGCATTACTTCCGCTGGCTGTTGGAGCCTGCATGCGCTCTTGGCCACGAGCTATTTGGTCTGCGGTGGCGACTGGCTCGTGCTTGTTTCCCATCCAACGAGGTGGAGAACCAGCGTAGCCACCGCCGCTGCTGGCCCGAAAAAACCAATTCTGTTTGGAAGCTGGAGTGCTAGAAGTCGAAGAGGAACCTGAACCATGATCTGATAATAAAATATTTCAGCAAAAGATAAATTTTCGAGAAGAATATATTGACCTTGAACCGAACGTTGCTCTGACTCTTGCAACATTACTTCGCTCGGTGTAGAACTCGCCCTCTTTTTCCTGGCACCCCATTTCTTGACGCTGCCGATTCGACTGAGCAGAGGTGATTTGTTTGTAGGAGATGCTGGTATCCCACCACTCAAACTGTTCCGTGGATTGGATGGAACCGGTTCAGGAGCAGCAACAGGAGCAGCAGGAGGAGATGGTGTTCTACGATCCATCTCTGGCCCAGACTGCTGAAAACTATCCATGCTTGGATTGAAACCAGGGGCAAGTGGATTTCGAACTGCGAGCTCGAATGTCGACTCTGGAGGGCGGCTCTTTTTCCTCAATCGGCGTCTCTCGCGCTCCTTGTGAATCGGTGGACTTGGTGGAAGATTTGCGAAACCACCAATCGAAGAGCGAGAGATAGTTGGTCGAAGATGGGTCGTGGAATTGTTGTGGTAATAAGAATCCCGACCAGAATGTACAGTCGGAACTGAAAAGACTGAAGCGGTGGGTGAACGAGGAAAGGGTCGCTCTGAAGGAAGAGATATTGCTGCGGAAAGCAGAGAAAATGGAATTGGAGGAACCGGTGGGGCAACTTGAGATGACGCGTCGAGACGAGACAGAGCAGCGCGCCGTGAACCTGCAGTCACTGTCCTGTCCTCCTCTTTATCTGCGAAACCTAGTTCCAAGTCGTTGTCGTCGTCGTTGCTACTGTCGTCGTCGTCGTCAACATAATCTTGGGATGGCGAAGCAGGTATGTCGAACTCTGCATCCCAAGTCTCAGTTGGCTGCTGAGATGAAGGCTTTGTTATTTGTTTCGGTGCTGGAGAGTCTGTCTTGTCTTCAAAGTCGTCGTCCCAGTTTTCTGTTGTATTGGACTGAGACCGTTGTCGTTTAGGGGGAGTAGATGGACCAGATTCTTGCCATTGATGCTGAAAATGGGAATCATGAGGAATAAAGGTCGTTGGTGGACGTGATTCTCGTGCAGGAGACCCTTCTCTGTCCCAGTCCTCTGTAACATGTGAACTCGCTGTGGACATTCGAGTCCGTTCAGAGGTCCGGTGAGAGGTCGGTCCATGGAATTCGAAGTCGTCGTCCCAATTTTCTTGAGGAACTAGAATACAAGGGTGAGCACGTTGGCAGTAAGCGACAAGAGGGGACTTGCCTGCAGATTGCATGCTGAGGGCTACGGCCGTCATGTCGAAATTTCATGAGAGGACGTGTCGTTGAGTTCGTTAAATCGTTCAGCAGGTGGTAAAGCGCGGACGAAAAAAACCTTATGGTCGACTTTGGTTGAAATTTATTTGACCTTGTTTTTTGATCGACCAAATCCGTTTCACTCAGATATCATGCAGTTATTCCCCTCTCATTTACTGCAGGTAATAATACCGCGTCGTAACGAGCCAAAGCGATCCCAGCAGTATTGTTGACATTATCAATGCGCTTTGTCCTTCACGCGAGCCTCGTGGCGCAAAGAGTCTACTCCGGATAAAGCGGTCGCGACGCTTTGTTGTTGCTTTGTTGTTAACGTTAGCGACAAATTGTGTCAGTTCAAATTTTCTGGAAAATTCCATGTCGAGATACGAGTTGTATGAAACTATGAGAATGACAATTGATTGGAGTAAATAATGTGGTACAAGAGAGATGAAGACGCGACCAAGGAAAGCGATTTTAGATTTCAGAATACACCACTCAATCATCACCGATTTTTGGCGCCAAGTAGTACTTGATGGAACCTTGACCAAACTCATAGGCGACCTATTGGTTCTGCATCAGAATAAGGACATACTCAAGTGGGACAGGATACGCACCAACAATGGGACGTCGTTACTCATCATCAGCTGCACTTGACTGTGCAAACTGGAGCTCTTCGAGAAGTTGACCAGATATTTCAGGGAAAAAGTCAAGGCGACGTGACTGTTCATCTCGACGCTGGTGAAAGGTTTTTCGTCATCTTCCTTCTTTTTCCCCTTGCCTTTCGAGGTTTTGGCCTTTTTACTGGGCTTCGAGTCGCCATTTGACTAAATAAACATGAGCAATGCAGACGATAAAGCAGAGAATGGCAGACCTTTTTCTTTCTCTTCTTTCCATCGCCCTCTTCGTCAGAATCAACAACCTCTTCCTCACCGTCGGAGCCGGGTTTGAACTCCTCTTGTTCCTCCGCTTCCTCGTCCATGTCGACGTCATCGTCGGTCTTTTCTTTCTTGACCTTGGCCGCCTTCTGCTTCTTCACCTTTTTGTCCTCGGCATCCTCATCGTCTTCTTCTTCATCGTCCTGTTCCACATCTGGCTTCTCTTCCACTTTGGGCCTCATCTTGGAGACACCAGCACCGTCGGTAGGCTTGAGAAGAACATTTCCGTTGGCAGATTCACCATCACTGGCGAACCGCACGCCTTCTTTGCTGACCTCGATCTTGACGCTCTCGCCGAGCTGAGATAAATCGCGGACAATGCGAGCAAATTCGGCCGAGGGCATAGTGACGCGCGCTTCATATTCAGTGTCAGGAATTCCAAGGGTATCAGAATCGATATCCATGAGCTTTATGTCGTATTCGGCGATGCGGTCAGAATCTATCAGAAAAAAAGTCGTTGAGAAAAAAAGGCGCGTCGCGTCGACGCGTGAAAAAACGTACTTTTGGCTTCATATACAAGATTGAGGACATCAGCATCATCTGTAGCTTTGAGCGTGCAAACATCGTCGTCCTTTGCGCATTTTAGAACTTTGGTGAGACTGGCCAAGTTTACGCCCAGGGACATTTCTCTGTCGCAGCGATATTTTTTGAAGCTGTCAGCATTCAATTCGACGGCCACTAGAGCAACGTGCGAGTTGTCCATGGCCTGAAGCTTCATGCCTTCCTCAGAGCAGCCAAAGTTGGCGTCTGTAACGAGCTCTTTGATGGCTGTTGGGTCGTCAGAACGGCGCCATTGCAAAATAAAAGTAGATAATTACATTCTAAGAGCTTTTTGAGGACACTGGCCTCTTGGAGTTTGGCTTCTAACATGTTGAGTGGAAGATGAAATGGAGGGGTAAACAAAGCGCGTCTGTCGCGTGAGTTGTCACAATCACCCGGTGTTTTGAGTTTGTTTGGCACACAAAGACACCTGCTACTGTCAATTGCAATGATAAGAGATTATATGTTTTGTCTACAAAACGCGTACGGCTACCCAAATCCGAGCCAATCTGGCGCACAAATACTCCGTGCGTTGCTAAAAGTCAGGCTAGGTAATAAATAAAAAAAATCTGAGTTGATCGGAACAGGACTTTTGTTTTGAGCAGTGTTTGGAATAATGGAGGGTTCCTGTAAGACAGTGATCTCTTCGACGAAGGTGTGAACCGCTGGGTTGATCCAAGCGACGCTGAAGCCCATTTCGCCTGCAACCTTGACACCGCGATCCTCAATAAGTGTGTCAATCTCGGACGAAGGTCTTCGTATCCGCCGTTTCCCGCCTTTTTGCCAGGAAAGTAAAAGTCGAGATCCTCGCTTGTATCCCGGGACTGGAAAATCCACACACTGATCAAACCACCAATTGCAAATTTGCAATGAGCTTGACGCGGCCCTAGGCCTGAAATACAGTCTCTGCTTGCATTAAACTGGACGGTTGCTCGAGACCTGCAAGTATTAGCATACGACGTGCCGCGGTCTATTTTGGTCAGTGAGGTAGACATTTTCTGCGGTGGCAAGTGTCACCTGTGGCATCGTACTTCCCGCCTGCAGTCTTTTACACAGACCGTCCGTGCGCTTGCAGTGATTCAGACAGCCCTCCTAGTTGATCGTTGGACCAATCCCATTACCAGAATGAACACAACGACAAGTGGCATCAACAATGGGACGTCGCTGGTTTTCAAGGAAAAGGTCAACGCGATGGCAGGGGCTTTTCTCGTGTCGTGGTCTTTCTCTTGCATTTCAAGAGCTTACCCTTTTATTGGGGCATTGAATGTTGAATGGCAATTGACTACCGTAATGCAGATCACAAAATAAAGAATTAGGTGGTTGTCAGAGTTGTGCGAAAAAAACCCGCGAACCACTGTAACACTGTGACTCAGTCACAGCACAACCTTTTTATTCTGCTCTCATTATCGCTTTGTCAAGATTCGCTCGCTATTTTCTCTTCGCATCGTCTCCCGTAATGTCGGCCAATGACCTTGCTAGCATGTCTCGCTCCGCCCAGCGTAAACTGAGGCTATTAGAAATAGAGCAAGAGCAGCACCGAGAGGACATGGATGCGCTTCGGATGACTGAAGTGAGTGCTCTTTCTTTGCCACTGCTTCGCGTCTGACATGCGTTTTTTTGTTTTCAAGGAGCAAAAGCAAACCTTGTTCCGGTCCTTTACTTCGGTGAAAGTAGAGTTTTCAGACCTGGACGGACTGTCCTGGACGCGCTCTGCACTTCGACTACCGACGAGAGATTTAACCCGTTCAGTATGTGGCCATCGCCTTCATTAATTCATTGTCGTTGACCTTTCTATTAAAGGACTCGTCTATCACATCTCCTAGTCAAACTGTTAATCATTGCACGCCAAATAATGCCCGACCTTCATCTCCTTCTACACCAGCCTTCACCGTCCTTACGAATACAAACTTTGGCTCACTAGACGACGGTACTATACGTGGAACTTCGAGATCACACTCGCCCCGCCATCAGCAGCGCTCACCACGCTCCAGATCTCCAGTAAAAGCTATTTTTCCCACCGGAGACAACGGCCGTGATGACTATTCTCATCTGGCAGAAGAAGCTCATGAAAGGCGGCTCACGGACCTGTCTCCCGCTTCTAATTCTTCGCCACCGAAATTCAACTCGAGAAAGCCAGTCGAAACTCCGAGTCCAACTCGTCGGTTTCCTCAGCCCATTGTTGTGATCAATGATGATGACGACATTGACGACGACCTAAAAACTCCCATTGCTCCTCGTCGTTCGGAAGCATTTCTTGGACCAGCTCTTGGCAGTCCAGCACCAGTTTTACGCAGAGAGCCGTCGGGTGGTTTAAAGAGAAAGCGTTGAGTTTCTGGCTTGGAAGAAAGACATCATGAAATAACGCCCTATCTCTTAAATATCTTGTTAAAAAGGAATGTACCCAGTAGTAGTCTATAATTTTAGTTGGCCAAAGAAAAGACAAATCGGCGCCGCACCAAATGTCAAGGTGTTACCTGGTAACCGACACCTGTCGACGGCCAGACTTGTTCTGACTGTAGATCCTTGATCATGTCTTTGTCTTGATAGTTGGAAAGCGATGATTCAGACACGGTATGGTATACCATGGGCAAACAATCAGCGTGAGATTGCTCTCCGACTGCGGTAGAGATATCGATTTATTTTAGCAGACTTGGATCAGAGAACCATGCTTGCTTGTTGCACGGCGTTGTCAAGCTGCAGTGCGCCACCAAAACACAATCTAACGACACCAGACAGAGTTGACAGAGGTACAGTATTCATATCACTAAAATTTCCGTATGCTGGGCTCGGGCTTTGTCCGATGGCGCCTATACATATGCTTGAACGGAAAAAATCGACTGGAGTCTATAAGTGGAGATCTCAAACGCACACCTACTCGATTGCTGACCTCGACCTAAACAATACATGTGTATCAAAATCCAGCCTCATTTGCGACACAATATGGCAGCAGGATTGCCGCTGCTGAATATTCGAGTTGTAAAGGCGATTCCAGCCATGTATTCGTCCGCTTCGCAGACACCTTTGTACTGTCCACTGTCGAATTCTCCACCCAGATCACCAGGTCGATTGTCGCCTTGATCAAACCACTTAGTACCAGTTCCACCAGTTCCAAGTGGATGCGCAGCCTGAGCGCAAAGAGCAGATGAGACTTGAGAACCACGGATCGACCAGCCGATCACATAGTATGAAGGCGGACATTGGAACTTGGTATAACCTCCTGCCCAGTCATCTGAGACGAAGCTCTCGTCTTTGACAACAGTTGTCGGTTGTCCTGCTGCCCAGAGGTCATTTCCGAGGACTGAATCGGTACAGAGACCTCGGTCAGAGCCTCGAGATAATCCAACCAACCTCAAATCATCTGGACAACTCGCTTTTTTAGCTCCAGGATCCCAGTCTCCTCGACTTTGCTGTACCCGAGATTGCACAAAGTCGCCGAAATCCATGGCTAACATTTTCCAAGTGGTGACGTTTGGTACAAATCCGGTTGCTCCAGAATCCACCAAGCGATCCCAAGTATCAGCTCGCCAGTCGTTTCCATCGTACAGCCCATCTCGTCTCCCTGTCGAAGGATCCCAGTTGAGCAGGGCCCATCCATCGGTCCACGAAGGGCCCAAATATCCCGTGAGAGGCCAGAATGCAAAGTCGAGATCATTGTCAACTAGATAGTCGACCATATTGATGAACCAAGCCTGGTCGTTCGCAGGTACTGAACCTCGATTAATTCCAAACTCGCTAATCTTGGCCCATGTCAGTTTCCAGCAATCAAATAGTAGCCAAGCTCACCCAAACGGGAGCAACATAGTGCGTCTGAGTATCAAAAGCGACATAGCCAGCTTCCTCGGTCATCGTGGAAAACAAGTCGTCTCTGGAGAGATCGCGATATCGTGGATCGGATGTCTCGCCAATTCCAGTAGCTCCAGAATGATTGGGACCAGTGTAAGAGTAGAAGTGAGCCGAGTAGATAAGCTTATTCGACGAAACCAGGGTGTGTGACAATGTTCGAACTGGCTCAAGAGTCGGACGGTGGTGGTACAAGCCATCAACGGGAATACCAGCCTCGACTTTTGGTCAGAAAGCATCTGATTGTTTGTTTGAATAAACTGACCCAATTTATACCCTCAACGATGATAAGTATGTCGGGATTAGCCTCGAGATGAATGCGAGTGGCAACACGCTGCGACGCACTGAACCAATCGTGGGCGTCGCCACTTCCCCAATTCGGATCGTTCAAGATATCACGGCGAACCTGACAAAGGTTCAAGTCGAGGTCTAGGAAGGAATATCAAGCCGACGAACTTCGTTGTACAAGTCTGCTCCCACCACCCTTTTGTTATCGCGATATCGGCTGACCATAAAGAGCCAATCTGCTACCCAGGCATCGTCGGATTGAGACTCATTCCATCGCTCATTCCCATCGCCGACTCCACAGCACCATTTCGACTTGTTGGTATGATTGTTCAGAATGACTGCAATGCCTGCGGCTGTCAAGGCCTTGATGACTTCGTCATACACCTGCAATGGAGTCAAGCCTCGAAACTGTGGATTTGCTGCGACCCATGCATCCTGAACAGGTGTTGCATCATGCTAAAACAAGGTCAGAAACTTTGCGAACAAAAAACTCGGAAAGACTTTACAATCATTTCATTGGAAAAGGGCAACCGAACAGAATTTATACGCAGTTGATCGAAACTGGCAAGCATGTCGGCTAGAGAGACGTATTGAAGACCTAAAGGCATTGTATGCGAATTTTCGTTTCCATGATGAGAGGAATCAATGTTGATATCCCCACTGCCGCTGTAAGTACCACTAGCGCCATAGAAATTTCCTGATTTCAGTTTGAAGCGATTTCCATTTGTATCCACTATCCAGCGTCCTCTGGTAGAAAGAGGTCCGACCCAAGGAGGGACCTCGGCAAGAGTTGGACACAGAAAGACGAAAGAGAAAAGAATCTGAAAACAGGTCAGAAAGTGAAGGTCACATTTTGTAGCACTCACCGAAAAGACCTGGGCGGTCAACATGATTCGCGTCAGATCCTTGAAGACCTTTGAAGATATTTTATATAGCCTCTAAATCAATCAACTGACCTCGGACCATATGGAAGTGTCAAGCAAATTGGCCGAGTACCTTCTTCGACCAAGAACATTGGCTAGAAGTCGAATTGACCACTCGAGATGGATCGCATTGATCATCAAGAGCGCATGGAAGGAAGCGAGTGTTCAAAGACATTGTTGCAATTGAATGAGGGCTGCTGGATACAGATACTAGGTTGAACTTCTGGTCATTTTCCACCCATGAATGGTTGATCGAACCTCCTCTGAACCAGAATCTTCAGGAAACATGGGTTCAGACACTTTGCGCGTCAGAATTTCCTCGCATAACCAGCCGTCTTCTCTGGCCTTGGTGAAGAATTCCATGTCGCGATGAGCAAGATGTGGACGATGATGAGTGTAGAAGACCAGGACCGATGGCGGATGAGTTTGTGAGCTGGAAACCGGAGACAAGGAAGCTTTGCAGGTCTTGAGAAGTGCGTCGTGCTGGTGAGAAATCAGAAGGCAGCGCGGTTTTCGTAGCATGAATTTACCTGAGAATGGTTGAAAATGAGATCGGATAAGATGATTAATTGAAAGTCGCCTGAAGGTCCGAGCGAATCTATTGGCTGACCCCAGACATATCCCTGTATGCTAGCTCAATTGTTGTATTGCGCGCCAAAATGAGCTCACTGACCTGTATATGGACATTATCTCTATTGGAAACGTTCAACTCTATATTGTGTTCAATGTTCTCGATGAGTTGACGATCTGGGTAGTCCGTAATCACGACCTTGGCGTGGTATTAGCAAAAAGGCTATGTTTAACTGTTGGAATCACCTTTGCGGCGCCATTTTTTGCGGCCACTATGGATGGCAAGGCTCCCCCGGCACCTAATTCCAGAACATTCAAGCTACGATACAGCTCCAGGTTTTCTGGGGCATCAAGATACGAGGCCAATGCAATCGCTGCATTCCATCTAAAAAATAGGTGAGGAAACGCATTTCAAGGCTTGATTTGACTTGAAACGCACAAATGGTGAGCCCAGAGTGGATGGTTGCCGACCAATCTAATTTTTATTTCGCTCCAATCGCCAGTTTTCTCTCTACTGTAAACTGCAAATGTGGGCTCGGGAGACGGCGGCCTGGGAGGCTCCTGGGCTGTTGTGTGTATGGATGGAATGTCTTCGAGGCAGAGAAACTGACTGGAAACATAGACTCGAGATCCAAAGCATCATCGGCGTCGGGTGACATAGTCAATGCAGATCACGCGCTTTCAGAGTACCTGCTTCATGCGCCCACGAGCCACGCCGCCACCCAAGGTCTCGTCGTTCTATCCTCCGAATGATCCTTCGACATACAGGGACCTTCTTCTCTTCGAAGAAAGACTGAAATCGACTGCAGCCAGCCTCCAGAGCAGGAAATCGCGCTATCAATGTGAGCGCGATTTTTCGGGTCGATCTGTTTATCTGAATCGTAGATTGCAGTATTCCTGATTCAGCTCCTGCTATTCATTGCATTTTTTCTGACAGAAGTCATTCTGCCACCTCACGCGTCTTTACTGGCCATTCCTTGCAAGCTGGTCCTCACCTTTGTATTGCCGAACATCTATACGCCCGAGACGGAGCTCAGATTACACCCATATATCGGCAGCGGCCTGCTGTTGATCGGTGTAACGACTCTGGCATTGTTTTTCGCCAGTGGAATGTACACTGAGAAGATTGCCTACGCGAACAAGTTGAGCAGGATTCGGTTTATCCCATTGACTCGGACTTATTCTTCTTTAGATATGTTCCTCATGCCAATAGATCTCTGCGGTCGTTCAACATGTATCTCAATGTTCGGAAACCGCCACTCCGTTCTAAATTCTTTTCCCCAATGTCTTTTTTCTTCCCCAGAGAATCAGCTGGGGAATCACCTGCTGCCTCCGACTCGCGCGCGACATCACCCAGACGACCTTTTCCGTCTGTCAAATCCACGGCTGTTCCCATTTCACCAATACCGCCTTCTTCCAATCCTCGAGGGGAGATAATATTCTCGTCGCGCGTCGACAGGAATTTCCGGGAATCATACGAGCGTTACAGAGCTGCTTTTGAGAGAAAACGACAAGAGAGAGAGCGTATGGAAAATAGTTCACGCTGGCTGGACCGGATCATGTTTTGGAGGCCAATACCCCCAGTTCATAAACGTGTAGTGTCAAATTCGGCTACATCCAGAGGTCGAATCAGTCGGAGCGGAACTCCTCCAACTTCGGCGCGACTACAAAGTAGTAGTTCGCCTGGCTCACCACCGGCTTCACCTGTTCCGACTTCCTCCAAGTCCAAGCTACGTGAACGAGCTTAACGAAATTTAGAGACTCTTTTATGATACATGACTGTATAAATAATATCTTGCATGATACTTTTGACGCGACTGTGACGTCGTCCAATCATTAGCTTGTAATTGACTATCAGGTTCATTGCCTTACTTCGATGTTGAAGGCCAACTCTCTCGGTCGCCTTCTGGCTCGTCCTCGTCGGATTCATTCATCTTCACGTCTGAGCAAACTATATGATCCTCGTTCCGTAGAACGAGCCGATGACGAAGTCGATGTTTGCATAGTCGGGGCCGGTCCAGCTGGACTCAGCGCTGCTATTCGTATCAAACAACTACAAGAGGAGAAAGGAAAAGAAATCAGAGTCGTCGTGCTGGACAAAGGCAGCGAGGTCGGTCAGTGTATCTAGGTCACGTCCAATTCGATTTTTCTGACGAGTTGAACAGGAGCCCATATTCTCTCTGGCGCTGTCATGGAACCTCGCGCCATGTACGAATTACTTGGAGATCCTTCAACGTATATCAAGAAATATGGATCTGCTCCATGGCTCTTTGGAGCAACCAAGAGCCGGATGCTCTTCCTGACCGACAAACACGCGATACCTATTCCTCACCCACCTCAGATGGGAAATGACGGTAAGTTTCAGCCGTTAACAAGGTCCTGCTTCTTATGCGACTCCCAGGCAACTTTATATGTTCTCTATCGGCCTTTACTCGTTGGCTCGCTGAGATTGCAGAATCACATTACGGAGTCGAAATTTACCCCGGATTTTCTGCTGCAGGTCTGGTGTTTAGTGAAGAGCCTGACGCGAAAAATCCTTGGACAGACTGGCAAGGCAAATGGGGGACTTCTGTTACAAAGATATTCAAAAAAGCACCTTCCAAACGCAAGTATGACTCCGATATTCTCTTCATTGGCTTACTTCCCTTCTTTTAGCCGAGGAAATTGCTGGAAAGGTTCAGAGTGTGGTTGGCGTCATTACCAGTGACGTTGGTGTCTCTCGATCGGGCCGCTTGAAGGATACTTTTGAACCTGGCATGATTTTCAAGTCGAAAGTCACTCTATTGGCAGAAGGAGCTCACGGAAGTTTGAGCAAGCTCATCCTTGACAAATATAAGCTTCGACAAGAGAGTGAAGGCCAAACGTACGGCTTTGGTCTGAAGGAAGTTTGGAGGGTTGCCCCGGAAGGTCAGTTTTCCATATCTTTCGTCAAACGACGAAATACAAGTCCCTTTTCAGATTCGGAGGCGACAGACACATACAAGCCTGGCGAGGTTGTTCATACTTTGGGCTATCCCCTTGATACTTCTACCTACGGAGGTGGCTGGGTATATCATATGGACAAAGGCCTTGTAAGTCTCGGTCTTGTACTTGGAGCAGATTGGGAAAATCCATATCGCGAGCCCTATCGCGATCTTCAGGTACATTTCGAGCTCAATCCATTCGCATCATTCTCAACCAGATGTTTCTCAGAAAATGAAGCATCATCCCTATATCCGACGACTTTTGACGACAGAAAACTCTGGGTACACTCCGAATCGGATTGCTTACGGTGCACGAATTCTGACCGAAGGTGGATTACAATCTGTCCCGCTCCTACATTTCCCTGGCGGCGCCCTGATTGGCTGTTCCGCTGGCTTTGTGAACATTGCCAAAATTAAAGGTATCCATAATGCGATGAAGACCGGAATGATGGGTGGCGAAGGAGCATTCGAGGCCATTGAGGCTCAAAGCCCTGGTCCCGCTGACCTGTCAAGTTACTCCACTGCTTTTACCAAGTCCTGGGTCTACGACGATCTGCATGAAGTGAGGAATCTTCGACCCTCTTTCGCGAAGCTGGGGCTGTGGGGTGGAGTAGCATATTCAGGCATCGATACCTTGCTGTTGAAGGGCAAAGGTTGGTGGACATTCCGACATTCAAAGGAAGAAGATCGATCCAAGTACTTGGTGTGTTCAAAGGCCTTCTCTTTCTCGTTGATTGATCTGTTTTTCAGAGTGCTTCACCGTCTTTTGATTCTGCTCATACCAAGCCCGCATCCCAGTTCAAGCCCATCGAATATCCACCTTTCGAACCTCCACTGTCAACAGACTTGATGACCAGTGTCGCCCTGACTGGAACAAACCATGCAGAAGACCAGCTGATTCACCTCCGATTATCGACCTTGGATCAGTTCCGCGACGATTGGTATGGGACAGACTCAGCCATGAACGAAGAGAAAGCTGCAACAGAGCGAAAGCGAAGACATGAAGAACATGTCAAGATTAATGTCGGTCAGTATGCAGGGCTACTGGGACATGCTTGTCCAGCTGGCGTCTATGAATATGTTCCGAGCGAGGTAGGCTTTCTTGACGGCTGACTATTCTGAAACTCAAAATCATTCACAGGAATCCACCGAGGGATGGAAAGGAAAAAAGCTAGTAATCAATTCCCAAGTAAGTGAAGCAAGCTTCTTGATGGTCTACTCTCCTGACGAACTGCAGAACTGTATACATTGTAAATTGTGCGACGTAAAAGTGCCGACACAGGACATAACATGGACAGTGCCAGAGGGCGGCGGCGGACCAAAATATAGTGAGTGGATCGCGTCTCGCGAGGGCATGAGCTGATTTCTGCAGATATAACTTGATATTAATATGGCTGCCGTTTTCGAGGGTCCATTGTCTGAGACATCGATTTGTCCATAGCCATCTCCAAGAGTTTCTGCTTGAAAGGACGCTGGAAGAATCATGAACAGGAAGTAGTACTCCTTGTAAGACAATTACGCACATTCATTTCACAGATGTTCTCCATTACCTTTACATCTTTGGCAGTCCAACCGTACCTGCCAAGACGATTGAGGAAAAGAAAATGCCGCGAAGAGAAAAGACTTGCATGCTCATTATCCTTGTCTTTCTCATGGCTGTGGCTTGCGTCAACATTTCGGCTATATGCCTTTGAATGTGATCCTTCTTGGTGAAAAATTCTTCCACAGTCTGGGGAAATTGTGCTTCTATGCGCCTTTGCTCTTGAATTTGCTTCTCTCTGAGAGTGTTCATTCGTCTATTGAGGTAGCACACTGAGTTGGCATGTCGATATCGGAAACGGTCGATGTCGTCGACGCAGGTAAGCCGATGACGAGCATAATAAGTGAATGTAGATCGAGCCTGGTCACAATGGGACTAGAGTTTCGAGTCAGTGGAAGTAATAATGGGTAGTCACACTTTGGACCCACATTGTACAGTACATCACTCGCGTCTTGTTGATCCCCAATCAACTGAGAAGGATCTTTACTCTGATAAAGTTGTTCTGAATCCTTAAGAATCAAAGCAGAGTGGAAGTCGAATAAACGATTCAGGTCTTGACCGAGTTCACCACTCTTCTTCTTCCTTTCAAGCTCGGCTTTGAGGGACTCTGGGGTGTCCAAGGAATCCTCTGGGCTGCGCCAGTTAGCGCATATGAAAAACAAACCTGCATTCGGTACCTATCGGGGAAGGGAATGCCTTTGTGTTTCAGAACAAAGAGTGCATGCTGTCTCGAGTCAACTCCTGTAATAAAAACCAAGTCGATTACAAAACTTGCCTTGTTATTTTGTTCATGGTCCCAGTTCGTGAATGTTTGCTGTGGTGGTCCTGGTTCAACCTGACGCCTCCCACTGAAGGGCCTGATAGTGATTGGAGGGTGGCCATTGTATGAAAATGGAGCAGACGAGACGTTCATCGCAAGTTCATCGAGATTCACGTGCCATCCTCTTGACGTCAACTGAACTTTTTGGGTGGATTCTACAACTCGACTCTTGGTGCCATGACCGGCGGTGGCTTCACAATAATAGAGGCTGGTACCCAAAACTCCAATCGTTTCGTTGGACAATCCCGCATTCGTGGTCCAACTTTATTCAATTTTCCTCTGCTCACCGTGTCCTTTCTTGGAGTTCAAATATTCTGGTCTGTCGAGATGGGATATGCTTCACCTTACCTTATTTCATTGGTATGACAATTCTTCTCTTTCGACCGCTAGGTTCACTTCTCGCGCAGGGCTTGTCGAAATCCATGATGGCTGTGGTTTTTCTCGCTGGTCCGCTCTCTGGACTGCTAATGCAGCCATTGATTGGTGTCCTGGCAGACCAGAGCACGTCTAGATTTGGCAGAAGACGGCCATATATGCTAGGGGGTACCATAGTCTGCCTTATTGCTATGCTGTTATTCGGATGGACACGTCAAGTTACGGGCTGGCTTGGGTTCAAGGTGTGCAACAGTGGCCTATATTGCTACGAAACCCTTATTCTTCTCTCAGAGTGATACTCTGGTGATCTGGCTGGCAGTCATTGCTATCTATGTCGTCGACTTTAGTATCAATGCAGGTAACGTGTCCATTCAATTCTTTCGGAAAGATATCTCATACTTCCTAGTGCAAGCCGTAGATCGTGCTCTGCTGGTAGATACTCTTCCTTCTGCATTACAACCGTCTGGTAATGCCTGGGCTGCGTGTATGCTGGGGATTGGCAGTGTCGTAGGGTTTTTCGTGTGAGTGGTCTTGTGCCTCAATATGACAGTCACCAATCCTTGTAGTGGAAATCTCGACATTCCTGTTATTATTCCTTTCCTTGGTCGCACTCAGCTTCAAGGTCTCACCGTCATTGGAAGTCTGGTGCTCCTTCTGGCGCATCTGGTGACTGCATTTTCCGTCACAGAGAAGGTAATGGTGAAAAATGTCCATGAAACTCCCGCTGGCGGGTACGTGCAACATTACTGACTGTTGGCCCCGTTTGCCGCTGACAAACTCTCCGCAGTCCGCTATTCAAATCATTCACCAGTGAGGTAACAGAGATATTTACGAATATGTGGACTTTGCCTAGGGTTATCCGACAGATCGTAAGCATGTCTACAATAATTAACATCCTTGACTTATTTGAGCCTAGTGCATCGTCCAATTTTTGTACGTCTCGGGAGCAGCGACCGGAAACCTTACTCATCTGTAACCTAGCTCTTGGATTGCTTGGTTCCCTATCCTGTTCTACACGACAGTGTACATCGGAGATCTTCATAAACGCGCTTTTTACGCGTCTCTTGCCGCGACATCGAAAAACACCATTGCGCTGAATATTTTTAACTCGACGATACCTTATCGAAGAGCTGCGATCGACACTATCGCCTTGGATGCTGAAGCGACACGCTTTGGTTCCCGTGCTCTTTTCTATTCCTCTGTGCTCACATTAGTGGGAAATACCATCTTGCCCTTCTTCGTTGCAGAAACAGCGAAACGGAAACAACACGCCAGTAATAATTATTCCCATAATAGCTTACAAAGTCCCTTTACACCTCCCAAGAAAAAGTTATTGTCGTTCGGTATCCCGAATATTCTTCGGCTACATTTATGTACACTATGGACTCTTGGCCATGCGGTGCTCGCTGGATGTATGTTCGCGACTTAGTAAGTTTGATGTTTCCTTGGTTGACTTGATGCTAATTCTCGACTCCAAGCTTTGTCAAATCTGTTGCAGGGGCCACAGGTCTCATCACAGTGACTGGCATTTCATGGGCTATCACTCAATGGGCTCCATTCTCCTTGGTGCGTCTTTGAGTCACCTCGATCCTTGTCTAATATGTTACATAGCTTGCGGAAGCCATCCTGACTGAACCAGCTCAAACAGACATTGGCGACGGGGGTTCCATCAGATTAACAGATACAAGACGCCTGTCTCAGGCTCGTCCACGGGGAATCAGCATGACTCGAGTCAGCCAAGATACGCGGCGGCGTTCCGTAGCTTCAGAAGAAAGCGACGATGACTTGCAAGAAGCGGTCACAGCTCCTCTGGCTCCGAGTCCAGGCAAAGACTCTGATGAAGACTCGCTCTCAGATGTTGAAGAGCGGTTGAACCGAGAAGCAAGGAGAAAAAGCTTTTTGTTGGGGAATGTGGGAGCCGGCGTCAGCCAGACTCAGATATCTTCCAATGCTTACGGGCCCTACGACGAAGATAATGAAGAAGCTGTTCTTGTTGGGCCTGACGACTATGATTCTGAGGACTTTGATGAACAAGGGAAGCCAAATCTTAGTTCCAAGGCTGGAATCATCCTTGTACGTCGCTGTTCACACTCGTATAACTCCCTGTTGACAGATTTTGACAGGGTATCCATAATATCTTCATAGTGATCCCCCAATTTCTCATTACCGGCCTCGCATCACTGATCTTCGCCATATTCGATCCACAAAAGAGTGTTATCCAAACCCCTCCTTCTGGCGATTCCACAATCACACCGTTACCGGATATACCGCAACAAAGCGATTCTGTGGTTTACATCTTCCGGCAAGTCTTTGGATTTGCTCCTTCGTCTTCCAAACTGACATAGTTTCAGGGTCGGTGGTTTCTCCGCTCTTATTGCGTTCGTCTTGTGTTTTCGTCTGGCAAGAGAACTTCGACATCGATAATACCTACAGCTCGTATAATAGTACACTCGGCTAATGCTCGGAATTCAACTTGTATCATTATTACTCTCAAAAGACAGTGCCATCGCTCTCCAGGTCAATGGGAGGTCCACCGATAGGCGGCCGTTTCTGTTTCGCGATTTCTCTCCCTCCTTTCCATGTAAACTCTAAGACTTGTGCCAGAGACATCTGTTCGGCAGTCACTCCAAGTTTCTTACCGATAGAATTGGCAGTTCTATCTCTGTAAACTATGTCTGAGCCAAGGACCATGAGGTTCTGAATGTCGCTTACAGTGAGATGACCGTCATTGCTCGCCATTCGATGATTGCTGGATGAGTGGCAGGTATGCGAGGAAGACCAGAGGCACTGAGAGGCAAGAGGCCCGGCTTGAGGGTCAAGACACCTAAATCCATCAGTAGGCCCCCGTTTCGATATTCGGGAAGACCAGTGAGATCCTCAATTCCATCGAATTTCCATCCCATAACTTTTTCGAACGCCTGGATTAAGCAATAGGTCATCCACTGGGTGAGCTTGTGGAAAGGAACCAGATCATCTCCTTCTTCGGTGGCTTTCAGTGCGTCGCAGGGCCACACGTCCCCGAGAGCAATTCCCCCAAGTGTTACACGTGAAGCAGGCCAGATAGGATTGAAACCATCGATGAGAACATGCCACAAAGCGACAAGGGGGACGCTTCGACCTGACTGTCCAGACTCTTGGATCGACTGTGATTCCAGATAGTCTATAGGCAGGAGATCTTCAGTTCTATAACATTCCGGGCATGATGAAGCACCTACCGAGCATGTTTCCGGGTCTTCCGTCTTTACCGAACAGGTCTGGGCTTTCTTTGAGCGCCTTGCCAAGGTTGACGAGCAATGAGGTACGTCCTTCAAGACCAGCAATTGGGTTGGTCGCAGAGACCTGCATCTGCTCAGCCACAGAGTCTACAGTGATAGAGGAGAGAACAGAGGCTGGAAAACATCGTCAGTGGATCCGAATATATGCTGAACATCCTTAACGAACCATCGACCCTGTATGGTTGTTTGGGGTCACTGGAGAAGAAGCCTGATTCGTACATCACAAAGCTGCAGACTGCGAGACCCTCTGAACGACCAAAACTTTGGCCAGATGTCTTGTCCGAATAAGCCCAATCGTTGCCTGCGCCTGCGTCGAGGAGAACCGAAACCACAAACAAATCGACGAGCCTCTTGCAGATTTCGCTGGTAGAAAGCGATTGCGATTTCCATTGAGTAACCAAAGGATCAATACGCTCGATGCCTTGATCAAAGTGTTTCCATCGACCATGAGAAGGAATCTTCAATTACTGTGAACCTCATCAGGTTCAACGGTGAGAATTGCTTGCCTGGCTGTAATTTGTGCCAAAATCGCGCTACAATTCATTAAAAGGATGCTGGAAGGGCTGTAAAAGCTGAAATTACCTCGATGATTCCGACGCAAAACTCGGTCACATCGACTTCCTTGTCAGGATGATAATCAAAGTAGTTTAGCTGTCCCGCTGTTGCCTTGTTGAACACTTGAGTGCATCGCTCACGGATTGCTGGTAAAGTTCGGAGATAGAGAGCCTTTTGCTCAGTCGTCAAATTTGCACCGAGGTTCATGGTCAAGGATTACAATTGCAAACACAACCAAGTCCAGTTTTTTTTTCATTGCCAAAATACATGATCCCACCAATCTCCTAAAACCTTGACTGGAACTACTGCTCTTCCCGCTTCGTTGAGTGTATTTGACGCTTGAAGGTACCAGAGTTCCGTGATATTGACGCGTCGCAAGTAGTCCTTCATGCGGCTGTAATTCAGACCTACCGCATGAGGACCGTGGCTGTCGTCCGATAGAGCGAATCGGCCGCCATGCTTCAAGATAAGCTGCAAAGATCAGTTCTAACGAGTAAACGAGATGTTGAAAGTCGTTCACCTCTGCTATATCCTCTGCGGGATAAGCAGTATTCCAGCCCTTTCGGAAAGCAGCGCCATTGACCTCGAAGAGTCCACCATACGCGACTGCAGAGGCAACATTCCTCTCGAGAAGCTTCCAGGCTCGAGGGTACTCCGAAATCCGTAAGCCTGGGTTGTACAAACGACAAAGATCGATATGTCCTATTATTTCGGGTTGGAATCGTTGGATGACTTCATGTTGAGCCTCGAAATAAGCGCACAAGAACTGCTCCTGTGCTTCTTGTTCAGTTGTCCAATCACCAGAGTGCAGCGACTTTTGAAAAAGAGGCAAGTCGAAATCGATGGGTATTCCGTTTACATGATGGATAGATCCAACGATATATTCCACTCGGCTGTTGGAGTTTTGCAGTAACTGGTCAAGGGAATCCAGGTCGATGCTGGTAATGTTCTCTGTCTCCAGTCCCACTAGCAGCGCTATCTGGGTCGCATAGAGCTTCTTCAACCGATGAGCTTCGTCCAAAAATTGTGTGAACTGAAGGGCAAGGTCTTGAGCATCCAGACCTTCCTGGGATACATTAAACAGTTGAAAAAATAACATATGGTCTCGCACCTCTTCAGGGTAAAAGTCTTGCTGACGATACCGTGGTACGTGCTCGGTCAGTCCGTAGACCTCGAAGCCTCGTCGGATAGCTTCCTTAACAACATCTTCAAGCGTCCCAGAGGCATGCTTGCAGAACTGGCCTGAATGGGAGTGATGGCTATGAGGCATGAAGCCAGCGAAATAATGGCTGATGGGAAAAATGATGACACATCGTGCCTATATAACAAATTTCCAAGCAAAAATGGCTTTTGGCAATTGCCCCGATGCCAGAATTCTTGGATCCGTCTACTGCTTTGGAGTACCTCAACTCTCACTACTCGCGCAAAGATGGTCTCTCCATCTACGAGCTCATGGACAGCCAGGTGCACGGCGGGTTAACCTACAACGATTTCCTGCTTCTGCCGGGTAAAATCGATTTTCCAGCCTCTGCTGTCTTCGCCGACAGCCGTATTACGAGGAATGTTGTTCTCAAAACTCCATTCATCAGCAGTCCTATGGACACTGTAACGGAAGGAGAAATGGCTATATCTATGGCGGTTCGTTTACTATTTTCTCCAATCTTTCAGGTTCCTGATACTATTGTCACAGCTTCTGGGTGGCATTGGCGTTATTCATCATAACCAATCTGCAGAGAGTCAGGCTTCCATGGTCCGAGCCGTCAAACGTCATGAAAATGGCTTCATTTCCGATCCTGTCGTACTCTCGCCTGAACATCGTGTAGAAGATGTTCTCGACATCAAATCTAGACTTGGATTCTGTGGCATCCCTATAACAGGTTCGTCTCTCTTCTTCATTCGTTCTCCATGATGAAACATTATATACCATAACCTTCGTTCTTCTGAGCTTTAACGCGTCTCTGATGTGTGAAATGCGGATCCATTGGTTTCTGATCATTGTTATCGGTTTATTTTCTTCTGGAACTGACGCTGTTTTCCAGACACTGGTGTATGTGGAGGAAAACTTGTTGGCATTGTCACCAGTCGTGATGTCCAATTTCGCAATCCTTCGACCGTGCTTTCTGAAGTCATGACTACTGCTCTTGTTACCGCTCCGCAAGGAATTACCCTTGTAGAAGCGAACGACATCCTTCGTGACTCGAAAAAGGGCAAACTTCCTATCATTGACTCCAAGGGATGTTTAATCTCTCTACTCTCGCGCTCGGATCTCCTCAAAAATCAGTCGTATCCTCTTGCATCGAAGAATCCCGAGACAAAACAGCTTTATGCTGCAGCAGCCGTCGGCACACGTCCAGCAGACCGTGTTCGTCTTGCTCTTCTCGTTGAAGCCGGTCTCGACATTGTCGTCCTCGATTCCTCTCAAGGAAACTCGATTTTCCAAATCGATATGATCAAATATATCAAAACGACTTATCCCAAGCTCGAAGTTATCGCAGGGAATGTCGTTACCCGAGAGCAAGCGGCCTCACTTGTCGCAGCAGGTGCTGATGCCCTTCGCGTCGGTATGGGTTCAGGATCTATTTGCATCACTCAAGAGGTTATGGCAGTCGGAAGACCCCAAGCGACTGCAGTATTTTCTGTCGCGGAATTTGCCAACAAATTCGGCGTGCCAGTAATTGCAGATGGCGGTGTTGGCAATGTCGGCCATATTGTCAAAGCTCTGGCATTGGGCGCTGGAGCAGTCATGATGGGAGGACTTTTGGCTGGTACAGAAGAAGCACCTGGAGAATACTTCTATCATGAAGGCAAGCGGGTCAAGGCGTATCGTGGCATGGGCAGTCTCGAAGCGATGAGCCAGGGAACTTCCACGACAAAGGTCAATCCTACGGCCTCGAGCAAATATCCCGAACCAAAGAAGGACAATACCGTCGAGAATGCTGCAACAGCAAGATATTTCTCAGAGGCCAGTGCAGTCAAAGTAGCTCAGGGCGTCAGTGGAGATGTTCAGGACAAGGGCAGCGTCAAGGCTTTCCTGCCATATCTTTATGCCGGTGTACAGCATTCTTTCCAGGATATTGGGGTCCAGACCGTCAAGGAGCTGCGACAGGGTGTGAAGAAGGGTGAAGTTAGGTTTGAGCTCAGGACAGCCAGCGCCCAGGTCGAGGGTGGTGTTCATGGCCTGAATTCGTATACAAAGAGGCTTTTTGCATGAAAGTAGCTCTAGACTGAAATTGAATTGTTGACTTGATGAAATTCACTCTTGTTTCATTTAAATTAGTCAGCATTTCTGGCTAGCCTCCTTCCCCATGGACGGTGGCGCGCATAAATTGCTGGAAGCGGCGACGCATAGGACTCTTCATGCCCATAACTTCTCTAGAGCTTCCACTCAGGCCTCTCTTGTCTTAACTGACCTTCTTTCGCGCTACCTGACGCTGTTGACGTCGACTTGCACAAAATATGCCGAACATGCTGGACGGACTCGTTTGACACCAGGAGACGTTGTATCTTCACTGGAAGAGCTCGGAGTGAGCGTCGATGAGCTCGGGGAATACTGTAGAACAGAGGGAAGCGAGCTGGGTCGATATGCAATCAGATCATTCAGGAGGGTTGAAGATATGAACGAGTTCAGAGGTTTGGTCGTTTCACTTTGCTGTTGAAATATTTAACAGCAGAAATCCAGCCCATCTTTCAAATGGACTCCGACAAGACCACGACGACGCTATCCCGCTTCGATACGAGAGAATTGATGAGGAATTTGAGGAATCTGAAGACGAGGACTTGGAAAATGACGACGACGAGGCTATGGGAGCGCCGTTGTCGATATCACCACCACCTTCACCGATACGGAAAAGACCTAGGACATCCGAATGGATTCCTCCACCCCATATTCCAGATTTTCTTCCACCATTTCCGACGTCAGAACCTGACTCGCCGTCAGCAGCCCCTTCGACGTCCCATATGCCACCTCCGCAAGTTCCAGTTCCAGTAGAATCAGTCAAACTTGAAAGACCGCCTTCGCCGCTTCCACAGGGCGGCATTACATCGGCTGCATCTTCAGATTATCTTCAGCAGGTTCCATATTCTGAATCTTCACTATCTCAAGCCCCAGCCTGGCATTTGCCAAGCTCTTTACCAGCTCGTCCAGAGGCTCCAAAGCCGCCACTTCCAGTACCACACCTTGATCGTTCTTTGACTGCTGCATATCTCTATATTCTCAAGAATCCGATACCACCAACTCCTCCATTATCGAATTCATCGAGACATAAGGTCGCAATGTCTTTGTTGTCTTTGACACAGGCATCGTCTCGCTGGGATCCACCTGATACATTGTATTCCAATGCGACACCTAATGAACCTCGGGTGGTCTCGATTGGACCAACATATCCAGTGCCTGTCGGCATTTATCCTTTCAGTGATTCGAGGAAATCTGGAGACTTCAAGTTTCCTCATATGCCTCCTCGACCTGTGATTCCCAGCGGCATGGTTCCTCATCTGGTGAGCCAGCAATCGTCGAGAGTGCCAGAGCTTGCTCGACATGTCCTACCGGTACTTGCATATCCTTTTTTTGATATCTTTCCAACTGAATATTTCTATAGGCCGCGATACTGAATCGTGCGACGCGACTCAGTAATCCACCAGCGCTCATGCGTAGCAATGGGACCCCTTTGACCTATGGCAATGGGATACAAGCGCCATGGAATGCTGGTTCCGATGCAAATCCAGCGACCCCGGCAACAGCTAAATCAAAAGATGGCGTAAATGGATTTCTCGCTCACAAGGCAGCAGTCCCTGACGCCCGACTTTTTGCTACATGGGATTATGAGCAGAAGGATTATAAGATGCCTCTGGCTTCCAAGTCCAGTGGGAGAGCTAGAATGGGGAGCGTACACGGAAATTCAGGTACAATATCTCTAAATAACCTCAATGGACGGGGCCGCAACAGTAGCATAGTGAATCGGGTTCCATAACACTGTTGTCATGTACCATAACATAGGTCGCTGAATGACGCTGACCACATTATCGGCTTTACTCGGACCAGAGAGAGCTCGGGTGGATCTAAAATAGGTTCGGCTTTTTTCGGATAAAAGCCCGCTCCATTTCTTGCATGTTCCACTTAACAAGCCATGTTTGCCGGACGTCGCATCTGCCACCGTCTTGCTAGAACGAGGACGTTCGCGACCGAAGCACGAAACCAGATTCGGATTGTCGAAGTTGGCCCTCGAGATGGGCTTCAGAACGAAAAGGGCATCATTCCGTTCGACGTCAAGCTGGAGCTCGTTCGTCGTCTTGGTAGAACTGGGTTGAATACAATCGAGGTCAGTTTCTCTTCAACTCTGGATCTATATCTCACTATTATCCTTCAGGCTGGAAGTTTTGTTAGTCCAAAGTGGGTTCCACAGGTGCGTTGACCTCGGTCAAATATTCTCATCTCAGTAGATGGCAGGCACCGCGGAGCTTCTGGCACAAATGGAGCGGCTTCCTGGGGTTCACTATCCTGTTCTCGTACCAAACCAAAGGGGTACGAGCTTCCATTCACTATCAGAATACTTTCTAACCACAGAATGCAAGGTTTGGACAATCTCTTAGCCGTGCTAGACTCTGCTACTGGTTCAGGTCCACCCCCAACGGATGAAATCTCGATATTCGTCGCCGCGACCGAAGAATTCTCCAAAGCCAACCTCAATACTTCTATTGCTGAAAGCATGGCTCGGCTGCGACCTGTTACAAAGGCTGCACTGGATCGCGGTCTGAGAGTCCGTGGTTATGTCAGTGTCGCCATTTCATGTCCATTCAGCGGTCAAGTCGATTATACACGGGTCCGAGAGATTTCACAAGAATTGGTCGACATGGGATGCTACGAGATTAGCGTCTGTGATACAGTCGGAACAGCGCAACCCCACAAGGTTTCAGAGATGCTGGAGGAAGTGAAGAAGAGTGTACCTGTAGGAATGTTAGCTGTGAGTTTACCTTATAACATTCGAGTAGTTTCCACTGACAATGACGTATAGGGACATGTACGCATTCATGTTTCCCCTCTTGTCTCGAACTGACAGTCGAACAGTTCCACGATACATATGGTACTGCGGTAGCTAATATTCTTGCTGCTTTAGATCAAGGTGTTCGAGTGGTGGACTCGAGTGTTGGTGGCCTTGGAGGATGTCCTTATTCGCCTGGTGCCACCGGAAACGTCGCGACAGAGGATGTTCTCTATGCTCTCCAGGACTCCAAGTACTCGGTCGAAGGAAACGTCGACGTGGAACAGATTGCAGACATTGGATGGTGGATCAGCGAAAAGTTGGGTAGAGAAAGCGTCAGTCGCGTCGGCCGAGCCCTCAGATCCAAGAAATTGCGGGAACAGAGTCAGGCAAAGCTATGATGTACTACATAATTATAAGATAAGAATCTGAGAGTTTACCTTAGGTCACGACGTGCACCGATGCCCGAACTTCCTCTTTGTTCCCGACGGCCATGGTCGCGCTCTCTTCCAAAGCATACTTGTTTGATCCTCGCCCTGAATATCCTCTGGTCACCACTGCGAAACGCTATTGGGATGCTTCATCACCTGCTTACAATGACCCCGACGCGTTGACCCTGATTTTCGCTCATGGAACTGGCTACCATAAAGAACAATGGGAGCCCACCATTGAAGAGTTGTACAATCTTCTCGGGCAGGGCGCACTCAAAATCAAGGAAGTGTGGTCTCTAGATGCACCGAATCACGGTAAATGTCTTGACTGCAACAAGCCGCCGGGTCTAAAGATAAGCTAGGTGATGCTGCCATAGCAAACGAAAAGACTCTTCAATATGGATATGAACCAATTTGTGCGTGTTTTCAGATACTGTCTTGCAATTCATTCTCAAAATCATCTCCTCAAGTCGGCTGGGAGGCAAGGACCTTTGATTTCCGGATGTGGCAATAACCGAACCGAAAACCCTTAGGAATATGCACGCAGCATCTTCGCCTTCCTTACCGGACTAGGGACTGGTATCGATGTCGATTTCAGCAAGCGTCGATTGGTTGCCGTGGGCCATTCAATGGGTGGGTCATTTTGGCAGTCTGGTGTTGCGATTTTTTTCATAACTAAATCTTAGGTGCCAATGCCTTGTGAGGTATATCCTTAAACAACCCGTACGAGTCTGATGTTACTCCAAAAGGACTCTGGCTTTAACATACGGCCCGACTTTGAAGTACGAAGCGCTAGTTCTTGTTGAACTCATGTCGCTGAGTCCAAAATTTGGTGCAAAGACTTCGGAAACGCTTGAGAAAGGAGGGATGGCTCGCCGCGATATTTGGGCATCCAAAGAGGAAGCATATCAACTTTTGAAGGCCCGTCGAGCCTTCAAGGTTTGGGACGACAGGGTGTTGAGGATCTTTACAGCAAGTTCCACATTTGACACCCGATACAGGACTTGACAATTTATAGGAAACTGGACTGCGAGATCTACCTACCTTGGAATACCCCGAGGGTCAAGGAGTGACCCTCAAATGCACAAAGAAACAGGAAACGGTGAGCTTGTACCTGGAGTTGATATTGACAAATTTGACTGTCGATACAAGGCTTGCTATAGGGATAGACTAGGCCCGTTCGGACCGCTGAGAGTAATAGGCACTTTTGCAAAACGAATGCCGGTCCATATGTTGTATGGCGAGATAAACGATTATCTGTGAGTTTTTTCTTCCGTCTTTTTCATACTTTTGCTCATCCAGATCAGCCCGCAAGCCGTCAAGGACGATGTTGTTGAGAATGATGTAGGCGGAATCCAGAATCTCGCCTCTTTCCGACGTATTCCGGCAGCAGGTCACCTTGTAAGTGAAAGGCTGATCAGCTGAAACTGTTCTGACCTTCCTTGCAGGCACCGCAGATGAATCCTCGGGGTGTCGCGCAGGGAATATATGAAGCTCTTAGCCAGCCGTCTAACACGCAGGGGGCAAAACTTTGAGTTTCTTGCGGATCCATGGGATCGCCATGCATGTCTGGGTCGGAATATGACCTGAATCTAAAGTGTCTCAAAGCCTCGGTCAATTCACTCTCTTTCTGGTTAGGAGTCATTTGTCCGAGTCCTTTGACCCTCAAGTTCCATCTCCACGGAGTATTTAATGTTACATTGTATTACCCTGAATTCTTTCGGTACCTCGTTGGCTTCTCGCAGTAAATCTCGGAGTTGAATGGACTGGTGCCCACAATCCTTGCCACGTCATCCTGTCTCGTGACGCGTCACCTAGCCCCATATCATCTTTCACGAATCTGACGGTTGCTCAGTGACCGCCAACACCACAGCTTCAGCTCCCGGCGCTGTTGTGCTTTTGCATTCGCCCTTCACGATGCTCGTCCCATCCAACATGGACTTTGCAGTCCTTTCGTCGGCCATCGTCCCGTCTAGGTCCTCGATTCTTTTATCATTCGTTGCATCCATCTGTCTGCTCTGGGTCTTCCGTCTGGCCTTTCTCTGGGCTACCTCTCCATCAGGTTCTATCCAGGAGAAACAGAGACAGTGCCAGAAAACAAAGCTCAGCTCTTGGGGTATATTGACTTGGGAAAGTCTGCCCGACTGCCCCATCTCTCTCACTGTCTCACCTCGCGATACAATGGGACGTGGGGTCGGTCTTGGTGTCGGGGTTCCCCTCATGGGACCCCAGAAACATTCGTTAAAGACACCGCAGGTCCCTCAGACCGCACAAGTCAACTGGCAACCTCCTAGAGGTCGGCAAACGGTTCAACAATCAAGCAAGTGCTTTTTCTCTGATATTCGAGAGCATCAATTCTAATCCAGAGCGCAGCAGCATCACAATATAATTCGCAAGTTCCTGTGTCGATGGCGAAGATGATCATGTCCCGGCATGTCAGTATCAGCGTTTCATGCTTTTTGGGCGGCCATTGATAATGCTCTAGACCTTCCGTAGACCTGCTCAACCTGCTCCTCGACCTCCTCAGCCACCGCGATCCATGGTTTAGGAGGCATTCTCACTTTGCCTTATCATTATTCCCTTCGACGGTTAGAAGAGATAAAATCATTCTCCATGACTTTATGCTGCAATACGCCACTCAACGATCTCCACGGTTATGATGTTCATTCCTCGACACATAACGGGTATTTATTTAATTCTCGAACCTTGCTTTGGTTCTGGACCTTTCTTATACTCTCACATTGTTTTTACTCACTCGGGACACTTTAGTAGGTAGTCATGTGGCATTGAAGAATGGAGTTATGATTTTGCTCTCACCAAAGACAGCGACAATGATTCTTCTGAGTCTCCGGCATTTTGTCTTCCTTTATTGAAATTCCCATACCAACCAGATTTCCGTCATGGAAAGAGAAACTGAACGGATGCGAGTTGACCGAGTGAACCGCTATGTAGGTTAAAGGCTTCGCTGCCCTGAACTCCACCTTTCCTCCTTCCTTTCCCTGGCCCATCTTTTTCTCTCTTTCTTTCGTTCGCCTGGAGCTCGAGTTTCCTTGCCAAAATGCCGACGCTGGCGACAAGGCAGTTTGGTGGTGCATCGAGAGCACTTGTTGACTCATCCCCTGCTGAATTTTCTGCTTTGACGTGCGTAAATTCTTCATTTATGCGTCTTGTTTCTGAACATCTACTCAGTGATGTCCCGTTGGTCTGTGGTTCAATTATTCTCACTTCGATTCCGCTAACCTGCCACAGTTCCTCGGGTACATATCCAGCTTTCTTTTGCAGGGTATTCTGGTAGCCCAAGTTTGTATGTTCAATCCGCGGTTTCCCTCAAGCCAAGGCTGACCTTTTCTAGTTGTATATTACGTTCTCTTCCCACATGATTCTCGCTATATGAAAGTCTTGGTCGGATTTGTGTTTTTCCTCGAATGCCTGTCTTCAGTTTTTGCGACGGTGGCGGCCTTGACGAGTTTAATTCGTTACGGTGACCTATTCGACCTATCTCTTCTCTGGTCTTTCCGAGCTCTGGCCCCGCTTTGTGGTCTGGGTAAGTGCCTCCGTTTCCCTATGACATACGGTACTTATTTTGACAGCGACCTTGATTGTCCACACCTTCTATGTGTGGAGAATCTGGGTCCTTGGAAGCAGAGGTCGATGGATTTTGCTACCAGCTTTTATTTTTGCATTATCCATTGCTCAATGCGCCATGGTCATGGTCTCTGGCTTTACAGTGAGTCGCCCATGGTCTTCCCTATTCTCAGTATCTGAATCTTTCAAGTCTACGTTGGGCGCAGGGACAGAAACAGAGGTCCATCCACGTCTATTGGCTATAAATATAGTATGCTTGCAGAGGCTGCAGAACCCTTTATTTTCTAATTTCTTGTATAGGTCTGGCTTGCAGGAAGTGCGCTGTGTGATGTTATGATCGCTGGTACTCTCGTTTGGCTGGTAAGTCGAGACATTGTCTTGGTGTTTTAGACTCTAATATGTCTGTCTAAAGCTACGCAGAGCCAGTTCAAAGGCGGAAACACTGGGTGCTAAATGCATTCTAAAGAGGATCATCACGCTGACCGTCGAGACTGGCCTCATCACTGCGATTGGTGCCTTCGTCGAGCTATTGTTCTTCCTGGTCTTTCGCAACAGCTTCATACATTTCATCTTGTCGGTCCTCTCCCTTTCTTCGCCGTGATATGTTACTGATACAGATTTAGGTTCTACATGTTGCCCAAAATGTGGGTTGTTATGTTCGCTTGATTCTATTTGCGCTAACTCTATTTTTAGTTATGCCAACTGTATGATGGCCTCAATAAACTCGCGATTGATGCTTCCTGGACGCGAATTCCGTTGTCTGGAGACCCCCGCTCCCAGTTTACGACAAATTCCGTCGAGGACATCGGTTTATACAATGAGCTACCGCATTTCACAGCTGAGTCGATACTTTACCACTACGGCAAGTCTTCCACGTTCCAATTGAGTACCGGCTGAACCTGGAGTTTAGCGCCATGAAGAATCAGACCCTTATACTCAATACAATCGAAAGCCTCTGCCTCGGATTCCCAAGGATTCGCAGTAATAACATGTAGCCCTAGTAGTATTTATTTTTTTAGCACTCGTAGTACCTCTTTAGGAAGTGGACATTTATTGCTTCTCCTTCTCATGGATAAATTCACCACTTTGGAACCTGTCCGGCTCTATGCTTCAGCAGCCTCAACTGGTGCCAGATTCCTATCTCGCGGTCAGACTAACGCTCCCAGAGGGCCAACCACGTCGTTGGTTGGCCGACTGCCAGCAGACCTTCATCTTCTTATTCTCAATTATCTGCCTGTTCCCGACTTTCCAGCATACAGCAGATGCTCTCATGCAGCAGCAGCAGTTGCTCAAAGTGAGAAGATTTGGGAAGTACGATGGAAGGCTCTAGAGATAGAGAAACATGGGCTTGACGCAGTGGTGGACGTCCTTGAAGCGAAAGCTCAAGGTCAAATACAGGCCTTCAGGGCAGCCGCACCTCCGACTATTCCAGTGGACGATGAATTCGGAGACTTCTCCTCTGTGGACGTGGTCACTGCACCGCCAGACGAAATGGGAGACTTTGTCGGAGCATTCGACAATGCCACAATTGCTTCAAAACCTGTAGTCTCTGCAAAGAAGACTTCTTTGACCAAGTTTATTCGAGTTCATAATCTTCTCAAGCCGCTCACTAGATTTCTCTCAAAGCCATCGCACATTATCCTGAGTGACTTGGCCGCCTATGTCTCGTCATCCCGACAAGAGGCTATGGCCCTGCATCTCCTTTCCCTCTATCTTTCTTCAACCATTCAACCAATCAGACAATGGTACCCATTGCACGCTTCATTGCGCTCTGCAATGGACCGATTCGATGCAAATCTACTCGCTGCCTTTGATCAGTCAGACAGCAAGTCGGACGAAAAGGGAATGAGGGATGCAGCAGAATCAAGTTGGGAATTGTGGGACAGGACGGGGGATTGGGAGATGGGCAAAGTATGGGCAGAGAAGCGTGAAATATTCTATGAGCAGAGCAAGTGGAATCCACTGGACAACGTTACGTGCGTATCCATTTCTGTTTGGCCTTATTTCTGGCTCATTTCACTTCAGCAAGGATGGGCAATTGAACTTTGATGCAATGGACGAGTTTATGACTGAAATCCTAGCCGCTATTATCGAACATGGTTCTAGAGCAGTTCGTGTGTTCCCTCCGGCGTCGCAGGTACTTCTTGCATTTTCTGCCCGTGTCGCAAACGAAGTGGTACGTCGAGAGTGATAAATCTACACTGTGTTATTCATTGATGTACAACTCAGGTTGGAGAATACATCGCGTCACTTCTTTCTCGCGCCCAACAAATCTCCAATGCGACTTATCTGAGAGCGGCAGCCGCCACCTTTCGCGAGGCCTTTCGAATGGTCGATTCTATCATGCAGGCTGCCAAACAGAGAGAGGATTCAAATGTCTCGCTGACCAAGGCTGAAGATGTCGTGTTAGTACCTTTTGTGACGCGTCTTTCAGCATTAATAATAAATCGCCAGATACCAGATGTTCGAGATCAATATGGATGAATATCTTGACGAGGAAGTCGAGGCTGTCAAAGTTACGTTCGACCGTATTTGCAAAAGCTGGGATCAACAGGCATGTTCACTTCCAGACTCTTTACAGCGTTTAACAGATTTTCTAGTCTTCCAGAAAGGGTCAAATAAATGGAAACTCCAATGCTCGCTTCTTGAGCTCTCATAATCCTGCCCAGGTCAAGCGCAATGTGCTCACCTCCTTTACCAACATTCTTCTTATGCCCGTCACTATTGTTCCTCGCGCTGTAGGCGGTGCCCTGATGACCGGTGGAAATGCAGCTGTCCAAGGGATATCCATGTTGAATCCACAGCGCTGGGTAGGCAACACTGGGCCGACTGCCACTGGATACTCGAAGAATATCGTCAAAGATGATGAATCCTTGTTTTCTCATGCAGACGACGATGATGAATTTGACGAGAAACCGAGCTTGGCACCTTCCATTGGTATGTATCCGGATAGACGAGTCTGCACCGGTCTCTAATTTCTGGCAGCATCTACGGCCTCTTCCTCTCAGTTCGATGTTTCGTCGTCTAGCTCGGTGAAAACTACATCGACAGCAGCATCTAGCTCTGGTAGTATGGATCTGCTTCTTTCTCTGGATGTTGCTTTAGAGCTCGTACATGCAGATCGCGAATCTCTAAAGAGAGTTGAAACCTTCGCGGGTTACCCTGGCCATTATGGTCATCGTGTTCGTGATACCATCGAGGAGCTCTTCATTCTCATGTTACAAGCTCTTAGCGACCGTCATATCGCGCCAGGCTTTACCGAGTGAGTTGCAAGCTGTATTTTGACACGGTGGCTAAACAGATACAGGGCTATTGAACAAATGACTGGATACAAGCCAGCGGATCACGAGGAGACGACCAGCGTTGCACCACTGCTTCAATTCTTCGAGCTTGTGCATATTGGAGACACCATCCAGTCGATGGTACAGGTCTATTTTGACAAAGAACTTGTCAGTTACCGCTTTTCTACAATCATCTCTGTTCTGACAAATACACAGGCTCCGCATATTGACAAGACCGATTTCTTGAATGCAGTGGTCCGAGAGAAGAAGCGGTTTGAGAATACCTTGGATGACTCTGTTGCAGGAGGCCTTAACGCGGGCACCGAGGTGCTGATGAACCAGGTAGCTCAAACACAGTGGCCTTTTTCTTTTAATGCTGAGATGATTCACAGGTTGAACATATCATCCAAAAGCTCACCATGCCACGCGAGTATTATCCTCCAGAAGATGCGCTGTTGGATCTTGGGCCGACCAGAGGATGCAACGAAGCAATCAAATGCTTGGAAATGCATATCAAGCTGCTAAAAGGCAGTACGAGCAAGGAAGTCTTGGAAGTTTTCCACCAAGAGGTTGGAATTCGTCTGATTGCGTATGATTTCCTTCCTTGTGTCCGACGAGCTCTATTCTTACTAAATTCATAGGATCTTGCAGAAACATATTAAACGACAAATCATTTCACTCAACGGAGGCTTCCAGGTCATCGCTGACTTGAATAGATACAACGCTTTCATCGTGACTCTCAAGGTCCCTTCAATCGCGGCAGAATTTTCGCATCTGAAAATGTTGGGCCATGTTTATGTCGTCGAGGATGCCAAAGATTTAGCTCAAATTGTACGAGATGTCACTCGTTACGGTGGAGCTTATCGCCCAGAGGTCAGTTGATATATCGTTCACCAAAATGGATGCATTAAACTGAAATGCCACAGGATATCTACGAGTTCATTCAAAGGCGGTCGGATTGGAAGAAAATAGAAAAAACGGTTGATAAAACGATGTACAATCTTAGTTTCAAGGAGGACTGCATTGTTTGTTAGCTAACACCGGAGGAACAAAGACAGGTCAAACTCGATCACGTGCTGGTTGACTTCCTGAGTCCTGACATATAGTCAACGACTGCCACTAGAATGAGCACCCAAACCAAGACACCCAGCAGACACCACAGGTCTCGGTCTGAAGCCAAAACTCCGTTGACGCCGTCGATAATATCTGGCCTCAATGCAGTCTCCATTGGTGGTGCCTCGCCTTCAAAGCGAAGACTAAAGTCCAAGGCTTCGACCGGTCCTTTCGACGTCTCAAACCCTTTCCTAGCACCTCCTCAGTCGAAGAGTCGTCCAGCGTCGCCCATGAAGCGCGTGACATCTGGCGGAGGTCTCACAGTCTCCGAAGATTTGCAGAGACAAGCCGACGGTTGTCTCATTAGGAAAGGCGGTGTAGAGAGTCGGCTGGATGTTGTTACTCTCGACCTGGTGCCACCTCCGCCTAGAACTGAAATCAAGCGGTCCAGATCGACTCCAGCAGCGGTATGTTTCAATTTCTATTCATGCTTCGCAAGCTCATTATACGACTAGATTCGCGATACCAGAGACCGGTTTATAACCACTCGTGACCGAGACGAGACTGGTACACTGGAACAAGTTCACCATAATCCCAAATCTGCATCTCCTGGACATACAGCACGTCTTATTGCTGCTACAGGTGTCTCCGTGAATCGTCGTATCCTCGGTTACCGTGAACCACCGCCAGTTCCTTCATCTGATACAACTCTGGCTCAGCAGCGTGAATTCGCCAAACCTCTTTATGCTCGACCAGTTGCGCTTGCCTCGTCTACTGGCGCTGTGACAAGTAAATCTCGAAAAATACCGACACAGCCCGAGCGTGTTCTGGATGCTCCAGAGCTGAGCGACGATTTCTATCTCAATCTCGTCAGCTGGTCGTGTCAGAATGCAGTAGCAGTCGCCTTGGTCGACGCGACGTACATCTGGAAAGGAGATACAGGCGTAGTCGTGCCTCTTGGAGAGGTTTCACAGGGAAATTGGGTTGCAAGCGTTGAATTCTCGAACGATGGAATGTTTCTGGGAATTGGAACCGGAACTGGAGATGTCGAACTCTGGGACGTCGAAGCAGGCACCAAACTACGAACCATGAGCGGACATCAGGGCCAGACTGCTACTCTTTCATGGCATCAGCATATCTTGAGTTCGGGTTGTGCAGACGGAAGCATCTGGCACCACGATGTTCGTATTCCAAGGCACAAGGTTATGGAATTGCTAGGTCATTCGGGCGAAGTTTGCGGTTTGAAGTGGCGAAGCGATGGAGAGCTTCTGGCCAGCGGAGGTAACGACAATGTGGTCAATATCTGGGATGGGAGATTGGGCGATGTGGGAGAAGGAGCAAGAGGAAGCGCTAAATGGACCAAGAGGAACCACACAGCCGCTGTCAAGGTACCGGTTTATTTAGCTTCTTCACCATCCGCGGCGCTAAAAAGCTTTGTCCTCAGGGTCTCTCATGGTGTCCTTGGCAGCCTAATCTTTTAGCATCTGGAGGCGGCACCAACGACGGCACTATCAATGTCTGGAATACCACAACTGGAGCTCGTCTGCATGAAGTGAAAACTCCAGCTCAAATCACTTCGATCCATTGGGCGCCCCAGAAGAAAGAGATCCTGACCACCCATGGATATCCAACTCATGCGATAATGATCCATGCTTATCCAAGCATGGAAAGAGTCGCTGAGATCCGTGACGCTCACGACTCTAGAGTCTTGTTCAGCTGCATTGGACCTGCTGGTGATGTTGTCTGCACAGGTGCCGGAGACGATAGTCTCAAGTTTTGGAGAATCTGGGATCTGGCAAGCGAGAATTCTGGGAAGAAAAAGTCTGAACGAAGAGCGAATTCCACTAGCTCGACCGCTCTGGCTATTCGATGATTATACTTTACCGTAGTTCACATATTTATTCATGGATACATATGAGATTATTCGGTCTTCACCAATGTCTCGACAATCTCGACAGCTCGTTTGAATTTGACCTTGTCCTCGTCAGTTGCTTTAACCATGCTGTTGCCACCACCGCAGCCCTGTGGTCCACCATTACACCATTGCAGATCCTCGCTGCCCCAAAAGATGCTGGTGTCCATGCCGTAGATATCTTCACTGCCAGGCGGTGATTCAGTCGGGATCGACTTGAGGATATCATGAAGCTCCTCGATGAGACTGGTATGATCCTCGCTCTTGAACGATCTTGGACCAGCAGATTGAAGCTGAGGTGTTCCATCTGGACGTACAGCGCTTTCTACGCTCACTGTATCGCTGCCCTGAGTTCGAGTTATACTATGAATCTCGGAAGGTCGAGGAGGTGCAAAGCCGCCGGTGATTCCTGTTATTCAATTAGAACAAGGCGCCCTTTTTGAGAGAAAGATGACTTGCCCTTTTGCAGTCGAAACGAATATTCACTGAGAGTCATGACGGTTGTTGTAGAAGAACAGCTTCCTCGGATCTTTCTTATCGGAGTGACTGGATGACGACTTTGATTTGTCTGATACAAATAAACGGCGGCTACCCGATTTGGGCATGCACGATCCCGACGGCGGGATTTCACGTTATAAAGAGGTTTCCTCAATGACCTCATTATTACATCTTTACCGCAGCCACCATGTCGCAAATCTCAGCACCAAAGCCAGCTCACTTGCCTTCATCAAAGGCTGATTCTGTTCAGATAGTTGACCAGCAGCCTGGGCCCTCAATGACCATGAAGGCCAGTGTACCGAGTCCTACAGAACAAAAAGCGTCCCGCTTGAGGGGTGGCTGCGTACCGTGCCCTGTGCGTTTGTCTGTTCATACAAGAGCCCTTGATTTACCTTTGATTTTCTAGGACGGTTCAATCTGTTATATCATTCCGATACCTTGTTGCTGCTGCTAAAGCGCAAATTTCTACGAAACCTACGAATATAATATCCGCCATTTTCCACGCTCATCTCGCAAGCCAAATAAGTCATGTATTGTCATTGTATATCCTTTTGGCACAACCCGTCAAGGGATGAACCATTAAGACACTGGTATCCTACTAAGTGAAGCATTAAGTATCAAAACCGAGTCTCTATAACTCTGAACCGTGAACCAATTCAGCAGCTCTATTGATCACCTCCTCGACAGTCCAGCGATCTGCATGTTTGATTCCATGCTTCAAGTCGAGCACATCGCCGACCTCGTCACAAGCCCGCAAGACGATATCGATGTCTTCTTTAGTATGAGAAGCACTGACGCAAAACCTGACCCGACTGGTGACCAAGGCTGTAGCAGGATAAGCCACGACGACGACGATAATGGGAGTCGCTCGATCCTTCATCATCCTGTGAAACATGTTCATTTTCCCCGGGTTAAAAAGGAGCAAAGGGACAATTGGCGATGCGGAATGGCCATATGTGATGAAGCCCATCTTTTTCAAACCGAGATGCAGATAGCGAGAGTTGAATGCCAAGCGACGAAGTCGACTGTTTCCTTCGGAACCCGAAGACAATGCGACAGGGAGATTAATCCACGAAGGAAGCACAGATTGTGGGGCTGGGCCAGGATGTTGGTAGTCCTCGTCGATGACTGAGCCATTGGCTAGACGCAAGGTAGAAGTGGAAGATGAAGGGCTTTTCGGTGGGGTCAAGGTAACACCCATGATGCTGGCCATACTGGCGACAATTTGCATCAGGACAGGAGGTGCCATTGCTTCAGCATATGGGCCAGAATGTCCTCGGACCCGTAGACTGTTAATGAGCGATTTGCTTCCTGCAATATATCCACCTGCAGCACCAAAGGATTTTGTGAATGTTCCCATCAGCACGTCGACCGAATGCGGAGCGACATCAAAATAGTCGGTGACACCGCGACCATTAGGACCTAAAGCCCCAATAGAATGGGCTTCGTCGACAAAAAGGTAAAACTTGGGAAACATCAGGAATGGAAGCAGGTATATAGCCAAAAATACGCACTTTGTACTTTTTCTTCAATTCCAAAATCGCAGGGAGGTTCACCAGAGTACCTTCCATGCTGTAGAGACCCTCGACAATCATCAGAATCTTTTTCCACGGCCTGTGAGTCTTGGGCTGCCCTTGACTGATTACTTCCCGCAAAAGCGATTCCAAACTGTTCATATCGTTGTGCTTGAACATTCGGACATCGGCACCACTGAGCCTAACGCCAAATCGAATTGAGGCATGATTGAGTTCGTCAGAAATGACTAGGCAGCCCTTGGATACTAGTGCTGGGATGACGGTGGAATTAGTCGCGAATCCCATGGAAGAGATCAACGAGTCTTCCATCCCGAGGAATCGTGCGACTAGAGCTTCACCCATAACGTGGAGCTCGCTGGTACCACCTTCCAACCGTGCACCGCAGGTAGAGACACCATATCGCTTGATTGACTCTTCAACGACATCGGCACAACCACCCTTGGCTTGAGCAAAGCCGAGATAATTGTAAGAAGAGATGTTGAGTGCCCTTGTACGTCCTCCTGTGAGTATTTGGGTATGGTTGTAGTCGGGAGAGATGCGATCAAGCAGTTGGATTGTTCGTCCAGCTACACCTGTAACTGGTTGAGAAAAACACTCGTCCATACGTGTTTTAAGTCGTCGGGTGTAGAAAGAGTCGAAATCCGAGTTAAGGGGTGCATATCCCTGAGCGAAACCGTCAATTTCTTGAAACTACCACGGAAGTAAACGTCAACATACGTTCGCTGGCATCAAATGCCTGTACGAGGATGGATGGAACCTTTTACCAAGGAAATCACGGACGTGTCCCAGGCAAATGAGAATGAGGTAGCTGATGTAGGTCGAGAAAAGGATATAATAAGGAGGATCTTGTCCAACATGACCCAGGTTGTCTGTCGGTTGGTGTCGTGAAACATAACGATAACTGTCGTTGGCGCAATGTCCGAATTCAGTGTGAACTGTCGCGAAGACTTGCTCAGAAGTCGGTGGTCGCGCTGGAAGTGCAAGTCCATTATCGTCGTCAAAGTCGTCTGACATATTGTCCTCAGACGAAGCAGTGATAGAAGAAGAGAGAGAGAGCGCTGGGGTGGATCCAGGAGACCGATTGGAACCCCCCCTGGCTCTTGCGTCTGCTTGAGACAATGCTGACAAGAGCGACTGTGCCGAAGAGAGTGAAGAACTCTTCTTAAATATTGACGGCGACTGCGACGACTTGCTCAGAGCCATTGGCGAAGGCAATGGAGAACCTGAGGGCATTGTCGGAGAGAGGCAGGAGGTCGATATTGGAGAAGCGGTAAGGATATTTATTGACCCTGTCAATTCAAACAAATCGGATATAAAAGGAGATTGTGTAAAAAAAACTTTTTTTTACTTCTATACAATTGAAACGTTCATTCTACAGTATTATCCGGGTTCAGAGAGGCGAAAGGATTCGAAAAGGTGTAGGATATCATCCTGGTTTAAGAGTCCAATGTCTAGTTAGACGGCGCCGCGTCCAATCGAGGTGACCTAATATGATCCGTCAGCGGCGCTTCTGACAAATGAAAAATGACAAACCTTGAACCCGATTTTGGTCAATTTCTCGGCGTCGACGAGAAGTCTACCATCGAAAACGAAAGCAGGCTTGTTCATTTCAGCATAGACTCTCTCCCAATCAATCGCTTTGAACTCTTTCCATTCGGTAGCGATCACAACGGCCTCCGCGCCTTTGCAAGCCTCGATCGCGGAAGAGCAGAGCGTAACCTGTTTTTTCACTACAGGGGAGCCAATTAAATCATGGTCTATAGGGGAATTGAAAGATAACGTACGAGCATCCAACGGTACACTGGGAATAGCCTCGACCAAGTCAGCCCAGATCTGGGTTTCCAAAACCTGAGGGTCGTAAACATTGATGAGCGCCCTTTCATTTTGGAAGTTTTTGATGAGGGTAATAGCAGCAGACTCTCGAGTGTCGCCAGTATCAGCCTTGAATGCAAAGCCCAGGACTGCGATACGCTAAAGGCGGACCAGTCAGGAGATATATCGACGATTGAATGGACAAAAAAACCTTGCCGGTGATAGTGTTGAAGAGAGTATCCACGACTCTCTTGGAGAATCGTCGCTTCTGATACTCGTTCATGTCGACAACTTGCCTCCAATATTCAGCAACCTCGGGCAAATGGCAGCTCTCGCTCAAATAGACAAGGTTGAGAATATCCTTTTGGAAACAAGAACCACCGAAACCGACACTAGCATTGAGGAACTTGGGTCCAACACGAGAGTCGCATCCAACAGCGTGAGCAACTTCGGCAATGTTGGCACCAGTGGCTTCGCAGATTGCAGACAATGCGTTGATTGAAGAGATACGTTGAGCGAGCATAGCATTTGCTGCAAGCTTGGAGAGTTCAGAAGACCACAAGCCGACGGTGAGAATGCGCTCTCGGCTGTCGAACAATGGATTAGAGCAATCTGTGAAAGCAGAAATGACTTACGGAACCCAGTTGGCGTAGACAGCGCTGAGGGATGCACAAGCATTCTTGCCTTCTTCTGTCTGAAGGGATCCAATCAGGACGCGATCCGGTTTGAAGAGATCAGCGATAGCAGTCCCTTCTGCCAGGAATTCGGGATTGGAGAGAATGTCGAAGCGACAGTTGGGCTTGGAGTTGGCCTCGAGAATAGTACGCATAGACTCCGCGGTACGACATGGAACTGTCGACTTTTCTACAACGATTTTGGAAGAGTTGGACACCTTGGCGATTTGGCGAGTCGCAAGCTCGACATAGCTAGAAAACAGCGAGTTGAAAATCGGACTTTGGCAGCATAGATAACAAAGGCGTACTTCAGGTCTGCAGCGAAACCAGCACCAACACCGCTCTTCTTGGTCGGAGTGTTGACACTGACGAAGATGAGCTCTGCTTCTTGGATGGCCTTATCGACATTGGTGGAGAAGAAGAGATTGCGTCCGCGAGTTTGACGAACGACATCCTCGAGACCAGGTTCGTAGATGGGAAGCTGGAAATCGGCACTGTTCCAAGCATCGATTCGCTGTTGATTGAGGTCGACGATGGTAACAGTAATATGGGGGCATTTCAGCGCGATAACTGCACAAGTAGGTCCGCCTGAAACGCGAATGAGCTATTGAACCGAGCAAAACGCCAGCAGAACACGCTCACCGACATAGCCAGCACCGACTGTGGAAAAAAAGGTGATCAATATGCGATCCAACGCCGAGAGTGCGAGAGATAATTACTGCAGCAGATTTTGGTGACCTTTACTGGGGCAGACATTGAGAGATTGTTAGAGAGATGGTAGAAGAAGCCAAGCGTGAATCCGATCCTAAAAGTCTGGAACTGTCACACTGTGACAGAATTGTGGGCCTAGGGCTACAGAAATTGTCTTGAGCGGCCAAAGTAATCCGAATCTTGTTTCATTAGAGCATTCACAAGTCAATACATGCTATGGTTCGATAATAATAATATCCTTCGTCACTGCCGGAATGATGCAGCAAGGGCAAAAGCCCCGGTTGCAGCTGCGTCGTCTACGAATGCCACCGTCTTGAATGTAAAACCCTTGGATTCCAAATCGTCCAATATCATCTGCCGATATCCTTCAATTGCAACCAGGGACCCGCCGAAAGAGATCACGCTATTCTGGGCCTCGACAACCCTAGGTTGTCTCCCATCTCTGTTCCCAACAAGTACTGCAATCTGAGACGCAAGCATACCAGCGCAAGTCCGAAGAACATTTATAGCCAAGGGATCCTTGTTCTCGAAAGCGGCTTCAAAAGCAAGTGGGGCAAGTGAGGACAGACGTTTCTCTCTCGAAAGTCGGAGATGGGGTAATGATGAAGAATCCGCAGTAGTAGAAGCGGGGTCGGCCATGTGGAGCGCTGCCAATATATCAGGGATTGTCGTAACTGAAAAACATTCCATCATTCGAGTTTTCAGCCTTGTCGGTTCTGGTGCAATAGACGCGACAGAGGCTTGATCGTGTTCCAGCAGAACTTGTCGTAAAAGCTCTCGTCCAACATAAAATCCACCGCCTTCATCTCCTAGAATCCAACCCCATCCACCAACTCGACCAAGCTCCTGGATTCGGCCATCAACCTGCTCGAACGAGACCGTTATCGATCCAGTTCCAGCGACCACGGTGACAGCTTGGGTAACACCTTCAAGGGTCTGAAGAGGTGCAGCAAGAAGTTGTGTATCATTGCCGATAATCAGATTGGGACCTGCTGGAATACCAAGCAGATCTGACAGAACTGGAGTCAACCTTGCGACAGACGATGGTGAATCAACTCCTGATATGCCGAACCAAGCTGCAGCGAAACCGGGAGAAGGTGGAAGTGAAAGAAATGAGGGATTACAGTTCTTCAGCGCATCTGTGATGGTGTCCTTTACAACTGTAACAAATCCTTCCATCGTCAGATAAGCAAAGTTGGATGGACCCCCGAGAGCTCTTCCCAAAATTTGACCATCTCGGTCAGCGAGAACAGCCGATGTTTTGGAACCACCACAGTCGACACAGAGATACATCGATGGCAAATTGCAAGAGTATGAGCTTGCCCTGAAGCGCACATGACCGTGGGCACCAAGCCTGGTATATAAGGTCCTGCTTTTTGAATATTTTTTTTCTTCGTGCGGCAGCACGGCCATACCAATCCCCATGTTGCTCATGGCTGTCCGCCTTTTGGCGTATCCAGACGGTCGTTCAGAGTGTCAGGCCGTGTTCTGAATAATTCGGACGTCTTAGCACCCGTCTTGTCCCTTGCAGTTCATTGGAGGGAGAAAGGGTCGGTGGTTCGTACAATACTGTAGCTGAAATATACTTTTTTATCCAACTGTATATCTACTGCCGTTTTCAGGTCTTAAAATCCAAAGAAATCTGTTTGTTGGTCTAGCTAGAACATACACCAGTCCTCCGCCGAAACCCATGAAAAACTACTCGCTCTCTGCAATGAGCGCAACAATCATGCTGGAAACAGTGAGAACTGGTGGACAGTAAAACTCGAGGGACATACCGATAGAGATAGTAGAAAAATGAGATGAGATAGAAGCCCAGCTTGATGAAGCTCTCTTTCTTGTGGCCCGGAAGAGTCCTAAAAATCTCTGTAGCGTCATACATGTGGTTCTTGTTGCGTATTCTGGACTCCAAGTAAATAAAAGCAACGGACACAAAAAGCTAACGCACTTGTTTGCATTAAAAGCCAATAGTGGAGCATTTAGGATGAACGCGATCCATTGACCGGACAAAAGGAAAAGAACTGTCAAAAATGCGTGCGCAATGTTTTCCGGCAGCACAAACTAGACGCGAAATGAGCAACAGCATGACGAGTGAAGGAGGATGTCGCACTTGGTTCAGTTTATTACAGAGGTCTATCGGGTTGATGTAGTCGCATTCCAGGTCGGAAAACATGATTATCTGGAGAAGAATGAGCTTGAGAATCGACAGAGACAGCTGTACACGCACAAAGAAAACCATGCAGAACAACAATGCCGCCGCCATCAACACCGCAAACAGAAAAAGCCATCCTGGAGCTCAGTCAGTATTGAAAGGGTCAAAAAGAAAAGGAGAGGGCTGACCAGCTCCGCTCATGTTGAAATTGAGTCAGAGGTTGATTATTTGGGCGTTTTCTCGTAAAATTCAACTAGTAGAGCTGGTCGTTGGAAGCGGCAGTCTACGGGCAATGAAAAGAAGTATAGAACTGTGAGACCGCTTGCGTCAAGAGGCGTGGACGGTTTGCGATCTCACGTTTTGGCAGTCACAGGAGTCACAGGTAGACGTAACCGCGTTTTCTTTCTGGCTACATTAATTTTTACAGTTCAAAAGGCTAGCTGCTAGATATGAGATTAGCAATGTGATCTGGACAACGCGTCAGGGCGACCATGACAAAAAAACAGCCATTTTCGTACCCGCAGAATAGTCAAGGAGTCATAAAATATAGCTATTGCAAGTCGCAGAAAGTACAGCAATCTCACATGCTGATCATAGTCAGTTGTGTGCCCACTGCAAAACATTAAAACTCACTTGAAATAATGACAGGCACTTCAATGCTCAAGGAGAGAAATGACACAAAATGAGCGCTCTGGAGCGAGTCAGATACAGGCAAAGGGAAACCGTAGTTTACGCACTTCTGACTTGGCTCACGAGACGAGCAAAACCATGTCAAAGGAAGATGGGTGCCATTAATCAATGAGATACGTGCATATCAGCATTCAAATATTCGTTCAAGTATAACTGGAATAGGTCAGAGCAGTTTGACGGAAAGGGTAAGGACATACCAAAAAGAATTAACCAAATAAACAACTCAGTCGACATCCATCCTTGCAGCACCACCACGACGACCTTTCCGACCTCTGTTATTTCCACGGCCGCGTCTGCCATCACTGCCGCGATTTTGAGTGTACTCCTTGGGATCAGCGCCCGGGGGTGCGACCAGGATTTGTGCACGGTCAGATTTTAGCAAGGAATCTGAGCGCATTTTGCTATTCAAAGCCTGTCAGTATTGATCTGAAAAAGTCAAAGAAAAGACAACGCACGATCCATTGTCGGCCTCGCTTTCCATGAGCACATCGACACTTCCTTCCTGTCTCACAAGCCCCAAACCATCTGAACCACCTAATCTTCCTGCAAGTGTAGCTGTTCCAGCACTGGAGCTCCCAACGATACGAACAGACAGTGTCTTGCCATCTGCAGCCTGATTGTGAAACTTCTGGACCGCTGTAGCAGCTGAAGCAGGTGATTTGAAGGTTACTCGAATTCTAACTTCATTGCCACCCATGGACTTGGCATTGGAAATAGCTCCGCAACGCTGGAAGATGGCGGCAACATCGTCTGCAGTTGTCCCTGCAACCAAACCTGTGACCTCTATCACATTTCCCTGAGCAGCAGCTCCAGCTCCTTTTATTGAGAAACCCCCAGAAGAAGGCAGTGCTGAAGCGTCTCGGAGAGCCTTCTGGGCTATTGTATTGAAGCTTGCCTTTGGAGCTGACGGCTGGACATTGAGACGGGCAGAGAGAGAGTTGTGTGATTCGAACATGTCGTGAGACCAGGCAGAGTCTGAGTCGCCCTTTGGTGTTTTGTTCGTACGATTCTATGGAAGAATTATATAGGGTGGAATAGGTCGTCTTTTGGCGAAAACACGCACATAGGGTGTCGATGAGCGACTGGACTGACCATTTTTTGAGCGAATAGGCCCTGTAGAAACATTCATACGTTCCAGGAGTGAAGCCATTGGATGGAGATAGATTGCTGCGAAGTGGTTGAAAAGAGGAAGGGCGACGTGACTTGTCACGCTTTGCGCTCTTATTGACACCAGATCATCCTTCTCCATTTTCAACGTCTTCATCTGTCAGTTCATGAACAACTTTCACAACGATAACAATGGCGGAGTTTTCGTGACTGGGCAGATCGACAAGAAGCCCACCAGACCATACAATCTCGATATACTGCTTTTTGAAATTTGGATTTCCTGTCTACAGTCTTTGACCGGTCCATTGTACACAATGGTTCCTTTGTACACCTCATAGCCTCAGATACTTGAGATATTGGCAAAAGCTGACATTGGGATAAAATATCAGTACTAAATACGAGATTATGGATATAATTTCTATGGAAATCCATCTAGGAATGGCTGAGATATGAGTGTTTCAAGATGGGATCAAACATTCCAAATTGGAGGTCCTTTGTACACCAATAATTAGTGAATAACTTGGTCAAAACATGTTGGATTGCCTTGAAAGTTCGTATACACATGGTTCTACATAGGCCAAATCTCTCTAAATATCGGTTTTTTGCATCTATATGGGGGCCAATGTACAGAACAACATCACAGCGTCCAAAGGACCGATCAAAGACTGTAATTCCTCTTCACGTTCTCGAACGTCAAAGCACTGCTTCCTAAATAGTATCAAGATTTTTATCTCTGTGGGAATTCACATATCAGAATTCTACCGGTCCGGAACACCTCCCTTTGACCGTCATGACCCCCCAAGTTTATACATCTCCTTGGCCCCCCTATCAGGTCGTCAACAGGTCAATAGTCACCCATATTTTCTCTGGCAGTCCCCAGGCGGCTACTAGATTTCCTGAGACATCTGCTGCATTTATCGACGCTGCCTCTGGTACTACTTTGACGCGCTCCCAGTTCAAGCTCTTGGTTCTAGCCTTGGGTCATGGCCTTCGCGCGCACCCTCTGCTTGGTGCAAACAAGGGCGACACGGTGCTCATTTTCTCGCCGAATTCACTTGCTTGGCCTGTTTTACTCTATGGCGGTTCGTCTCTGCTTCAACATTCCACCATTTGACCTGACATATCTTCAGCCATGTCCGCCGGGCTTCGTTGCACTTTAGCCAACAGCGCATACACTAGCCGTGAGCTTGCTCACCAGTACAAAGACAGTGGAGCCAAAATTATTTTCACATCTGAGCAAAACGGTCCGGTTGTCCGAGAGATGTGTTCAAGTCTGGGGATCAGTACCGAAAAGGTCGTCGTCGTCAGTGACTGCCTCGCTTGGGCTGGAGGCCCGTCGGCGCCTCGAAGACCGTCGGACTTCCTCTTCTTCGAAGATCTCTTCCAGATGGGCTCACTCGTCCATGAAGTGGAGTTTAATGGACAAGATGCTCACGAAACTGCTTTATTGTGTTATAGCTCGGTGAGTTGAAGTCATAACACTAATCTATCCAAACTTATAGACCTCAGGGAACCACTGGAAACCCGAAGGCAAGCAACTTGGTCCTCATGCTGTCGAAGGCTCATTGATTCTTCCTTTTAGGGTGTCGAGGTAATGTCATAATCTCTTCCCGTGATCATGATGTTCAATGGTTTCTTCAGACGACTCATCAGAACCTGACATCTGTCGTTGACGGCGTCGTCATGTCGTTTGACCCATTTTTTGCGGGGAAGGACTCTGTACTGGTAATACAGATCTGACTCAAAAAAGGATCCTGTTGGCTCAATCTTTGCAGGGTGTCCTCCCTTTCTATCACATATACGGTAACCTTCCCCTCTAACCGTCCAGATCTATGGCCTGATTCATATCAGGCAGTGTCAAGTTGCTTCTCTTCCCCTTCTATTGTGGTGTACCTTTAGTGATTCAGACTCGATTTGAACCGGACCAGTTCTGCGCCAATATCGAGAGATACAAGATAACCTTCGCCTTCATTGTTCCGCCTATTCTCGTGGTGCTGGCTCGACATCCAGGTGAGGCACCAAGTTTCCACGTTAGTCCAGATCTTATTTTTGAACATCGCAGCCGCTGCGAAACATGACATGACGTCGCTTCGACTACTTATCTCTGGAGCCGCTCCTTTGGGCGAAGGCTTGGTTAAACAGGTGGGTACCTGGCCGTCAAGAAACAAATTTTCTCAAACATATGGAGTAGGTCCAAGACAGATTCCTTAGTTTCTCCAAGGACAACGCCAAGTTGACTATTATCCAAGGTCTGTATTTCGCTTTCATCACGCGTACCGCTATCTCACCTATTCAGGCTATGGATTGACTGAAACTTCTCCAACCACCCATAATCTTCGCATTGCGCATAGGAAACGGAAATCTGGCAGCATCGGTTTACTTGTAGCCAATCTCGAGGCTCGGGTCGTCGTGGATGATGACGGAAAGATTGACGCTGCCGAAGGTGAACCCGGAGAACTCTGGTTAAGGGGGCCAACAATCATGAAGGTAGTCTTTTTTTATTGTCTGCCGACCTTCCGCTGTGACATTTGTACAGGGCTATCTGAACAATCCCGTCGCCACCAAGAATGCAATCACCGAAGACGGTTGGTTTCGTACAGGCGATATCTGCACAAGGGACCGGGAAGGCTTCTATCATATCGTCGACAGACGCAAAGAGCTTATTAAATACAAAGGTGGCGTCGTCGTTCGACAGGCGATCTCATAGCTAACGTATAAAAACAGGATTCCAAGTTCCGCCGGCGGAACTAGAGAGCGTTCTCTTGACGCATGAAGATATCGCTGACGCTGCAGTCATCGGGGTTTATGTAGAAGCAGAAGCAACAGAGGTGCCTCGGTTCGTCTAATCTCACATATAACACTTATCTCGCACTCATCATGAATCCTAGGGCCTATGTTGTGCATGCGCAACCCGAGAAACTGAAGAACGAACGATATAGACTCGCTTTTGGCAAAGAAGTAGCGACGTGGATAGAAAACAGGGTCGCAAGACATAAATTTCTTCGTGGAGGTGAGTGTTTTTGAACTTACATGCTCTGACCGCCAGATTCAACCTCGCGCAGGCGTCATTGTCATCGACTCAATTCCGAAAAGGTTAGTCAATTCCCGAGCTACCCGAGCCCTCGTTGACAATTGACCAGTGCGGCGGGCAAGATTCTTAGAAAGGAATTGAGAGAGCGGGTAAAGCATGAAAAAGTTTCCGCAAAGTTGTGATTGTATGAAGAACATGGTTTTTTTACACGGATACCGACGATCTGAAATGCTGTCAGTGAAATAAACGATGAACCTTGATTGAGGAGGTACCAGAAGTGTCAATTCTGCCGCTTGCGACAAGGTATGCACCATGAAAAAATTCAGACCAAAGTTTGACATCATACAAGAAGAAAAATAGAAAAGAGGAATTGTGCTCACCAGATGATGTGACTACCACAAGAAACGACAGACAGCAAAGTCTAATGGGAAAAAAATAAAGGATGCGAGTGAGGGAGCACAACAATCACATAGCTTCGTCTCTGAGCAACAATTACTTCCTTCTGCCGCCAATGTCTCGAGTCACGAGCAAGCTGATATCTTTGCCCACCCATGCCTTCACCGACAGAAAGTTCTAGTCTCATCACCAGCCTCTCTATGAGGATGCTTTTTGTGAGGAGGAAACGAACACGGCCCCCGAAAGATTAAGTGGTGTGACTTGAATACGGTCTTGTACTCACTTGATATTCTTGTGTAATAGAGGCACATACATTACATTACATTGGATATTTCAGTTATAGTTTAGCAGTTTCTCTTGTTTCCGCAAATAATAATATGAGCGCATCGACTAGCCGGGACATTGAATTGGCTCTCAGTTGTGAATCTGAGTGTCACAGAGAAAGCGATCATCATCGATCACATGGTTCTAATGGTTGCAGCCGTATGGTTGGATACAAGTACTTAGACTGAATCAACATTCATGAAGACCAAAACAAGATTGAGACCATGAAAAAATGGACATCACAGGAAGCAGCAGTTGAATCTCATGAGGTGCGTCTTGAGTCATTCAGTTCAACTCGTGCCTCCAGAGTCCCAACTGGCAGCACCTATTGGCATGTAGGCGGTAGCTTCCACAAGTTGTCGTGGTGGGAGCTTAAGAAACAGAAGGGAACCACAATCTATGATGCTAGAGTGCACACTTTTTGAGTCAAAATCTTCTATCAACTCAAAAATCATCATTGTGCAGATGGTCTCAAGTTGAGCCCACCAGTAGGGCACTCAAGGGAGGAGCCAGAGTCCAAGCCTCAGGTGACTAGGTGACGGTCACATAGTAACAGCTTAGCTAATTTTCATTTCCATTTCCATTTTCAGTTCCATTTTCACTTTCTACCGGTCGCAGCTCGGGCGCCTTCGAATCTTCACCGAAGCCCTGACAGGTTCGGCATCAACACCAGAGATGAGACCGGACCCCGATGTCAATGCTCGGGCAGCTGAACAGTGAAAGACTGAGGGCCGGAATCTTCATTATGTCTAATGACCCAGAGTAATAAAAATACCGGCCTCCTAACCAAGTCAGAACGAAGGAAACGATGATGTACCTTTGACAATCATCAGTGACTCGAGATATATGATAGACGGTCTCACCTCATTGACATACATGCTGACGCCACATTAATGGTAGCTGGCGCCAAACTAAACAAAATGACACAAGTTTGGCATATAAATTATTATTATAAAATCTAGTGCTGGGGATTGAACTAATTTGGGCTGTCTCAAATGTATGATGCTGAAGGCATCCGGTATCGTTGGTATCAATTGGTATGGAACGTATCAATCGGCAGACGGGCCAGGGCGCCACAGGCATTTTTTTTTCTGTATTGAACGTATCAAACATGTATCAAACGTGTATTGAACTCGCTGGGACTTGGAATGTTCAATACACCATCATATCTACATCCCAGTTTGACTTGTCCTGCTCCCAGGACTCTTCAGCCGCCTTTTTCTTCACCTGAGTCAGTTCCTGTTCCTCCGGGTTGCCGTCGTAACGAGCAAGCAGATTTGCATCACTCAAGTCAATGGGATCCTCAATCTCGAAGCGGAGACCGGTTTTACGCACAAATTGAGCTCGTCTGCTTCTTTGACATCCAGAGTGCCAATGCCATAGGGATCTGGATGGTTGAAAAGGAGATCTTCTACCAGATCAAGGTCTACGAGAGCCTGAGTCGGAGTTGGCTTTTTGATGACCTCGTACTTTCTTTCTGACTTGGGCAGGTCGAGCTTGGCGGAATGGGTGTATTCCGGCTTGTTGAGTCCGTAAGTCCAATGATGTTGTAGCTGAATCATTTTAATCAAATGGTGGCCAGTGAGCCCATTGCGCTGTACTATGGATCTCCTGAATACATTTGTGACGGATATTGGGTTCAATGCAGGTTCAATACCTGACTTTCTGCCTGTCCGTGTCTTGAATGTACTGATATTGATACACGGTTGTATGATACATCCGAGTTCCCCGGCACTATCAATGAAAACAGGAAGAGCGATGTGACCTGTCACGCTTCGCGCTCTTATGACACCAGATCGTCCTCCATTAATACTACCAACGTCTTCATCTGTCAGTTCATGAACAACTTTCACAACGATAACAATGGCAGAGTTTTCGTGACTGGGCAGACCGACAAGAAGCCCAATTATTCCAGAGCGTACAGTCTCGATATACTGCTTTTTGAAATTTGGATTTCCTCTCTAATTCCTCTTCAAGTCCTCGAACAGCACTGCTTCCTAAATAGTATCAAGATTTTTATCTCTGCGGGAATTCACATATCGGAATTCTACCCCAGGTCCGGAACACCACTTCCCTTTGACCGTCATGACCCCCCAAGTTTATACATCTCCCTGGCCCCCCTATCAGATCGTCAACAGGTCAATAGTCACCCATATTTTCTCTGGCAGTCCCCAGGCGGCTACCAGAATTCCTGAGACATCTGCTGCATTTATCGACGCTGCCTCTGGTACTACTTTGACGCGCTCCCAGTTCAAGCTCTTGGTTCTAGCCTTGGGTCATGGCCTTCGCGCGCACCCTCTGCTTGGTGCAAACAAAGGCGATACGGTGCTCATTTTCTCGCCGAATTCACTTGCTTGGCCTGTTTTACTCTATGGCGGTTCGTCTCTGCTTCAACCTTCCACCATTTGGCCTGACATATCTTCAGCCATGTCCGCCGGGCTTCGTTGCACTTTAGCCAACAGCGCATACACTAGCCGTGAGCTTGCTCACCAGTACAAAGACAGTGGAGCCAAAATTATTTTCACATCTGAGCAAAACGGTCCGGTTGTCCGAGAGATGTGTTCAAGTCTGGGGATCAGTACCGAAAAGGTCGTCGTCGTCAGTGACTGCCTCGCTTGGGCTGGAGGCCCGTCGGCGCCTCGAAGACCGTCGGACTTCCTCTTCTTCGAAGATCTCTTCCAGATGGGCTCACTCGTCCATGAAGTGGAGTTTAATGGACAAGATGCTCACGAAACTGCTTTATTATGTTATAGTTCGGTGAGTTGAAGTCATAACACTAATCTATCCAAACTTATAGACCTTAGGGAACCACTGGAAACCCGAAGGCAAGCAACTTGGTCCTCATGCTGTCGAAGGCTCATTGATTCTTCCTTTTAGGGTGTCGAGGTAATGTCATATTCTCTTCCCGCGAACATGATGTTTATCTGTTTCTTCAGACGACTCATCAAAACCTTACATCTGTCGTTGACGGCGCCGTTATGTCGTTTGACCCGTTGATTTCGGGGCAGGACTCTGTTCTGGTAATACAGAACTAGCTCGAAAAAGGATCCTGTAAGCTCAATCTTTGCAGGGTGTCCTCCCTTTCTATCACATATATGGTAATCTTCCTCTTTAACCGTCTGAATCCATGGCCTGATTCTTGTTAGGCAGTGTCAAGTTGCTTCTCTTTCTCCTCTATTGTGGTGTACCTCTGGTGATTCAGACTCGATTTGAACCGGACCAGTTCTGCGCCAATATCGAGAGATACAAGATAACCTCCACGTTCATTGTTCCGCCTATTCTCGTGGTGCTGGCTCGACATCCAGGTGAGGCACCAAGTTTCCACGTTAGTCCAGATCTTATTTTTGAACATCGCAGCCGCTGCGAAACATGACATGACATCGCTCCGAGTAGTTTTCTCTGGAGCCGCTCCTTTGGGCGAAGGCTTGGTCAAACAGGTGGGTTCCTGGTCGTCGAGAAACAATTTTCAAAACATATGCACTAGGTCCAAGACAGATTCCTCAGTTTCTCCAAGGACAACGCTAAGTTGGCTTTCATTCAATGTCCGTATTCTTCTTTCATGCGGATCGCCATCTCACCTATTCAGGCTATGGATTAACTGAAACTTCTCCAACCGCCCATAATCTTCGTATTGCGCATAGGAAACGGAAACCCGGCAGCATCGGTTTACTTGTAGCCAATCTCGAGGCTCGGGTCGTCGTGGATGATGACGGAAAGATTGACGCTGCCGAAGGTGAACCCGGAGAACTCTGGTTAAGGGGGCCAACAATCATGAAGGTAGTCTTTTTTCATTGTCTGCCAACCTTCCCGCTGTGACATTTGTACAGGGCTATCTGAACAATCCCGTCGCCACCAAGAATGCAATCACCGAAGACGGTTGGTTCCATACCGGCGATGTCTGCATAAGGGACCGGGAAGGTTTCTATTATATCGTCGACAGACGCAAAGAACTCATTAAATACAAAGGTGGCGTTGTCTTTCGACAGGCGATCTCATAGCTAACGTATAAAAACAGGATTCCAAGTTCCGCCGGCGGAACTAGAGAGCGTTCTCTTGACGCATGAAGATATCGCTGACGCTGCGGTCATCGGGGTTTATGTAGAAGCAGAAGCAACAGAGATGCCTCGGTTCGTCTAATCTCACATATAACACTTATCTCGCACTCATCATGAATCCTAGGGCCTATGTTGTGCATGCGCAACCCGAGAAACTGAAGAATGAACGAGATAGACTTGCTTTTGGCAAAGAAGTAGCGACGTGGATAGAAAACAGGGTCGCAAGACATAAATTTCTTCGTGGAGGTGAGTGTTTTTAAACTTATATGCTTTGAGCGCCAGATTCAACCTCGCGCAGGCGTCGTTGTCGTCGACTCAGTTCCAAAAAGGTTAGTGGATTCTCGAGCTACCAGAGCCCTCGTTGACAGTTTCACAGCCCGGCGGGTAAGATTCTTAGAAAGGAATTGAGAGAGCGGGTAAAGCGTGAAAAAGTTTCCGCAAAGTTGTGATTATCAAGAACATGATCATATTAGATGGATACCGACGACCTGAAGTGCTGTCAGTGAAATGAACGATGAACCTGGATTGAGAAGGTATCAGAAGTGTCAATTCTGGAGCTCACCCTAGTCGCTTGCGACGAGGTATACACCATGAAGAAATTCAAACCAAAGTTTGACATCATACAACCAGAAAAATAGAAAGAGGAATTGTGCTCACCAAATGATGCGACTACTACAAGAAACGACGGACAGCAAAGTCCAAGGAGGAAAAAATATAGGATGTCAACCAAGAGTGAGCCCCATTGAGTTGAAGGCCCGAGAGCACGACAATCGCATAACTTTGTCTATGAGCAACAATTACCTCCATCTACCGCCAATGTCTCGAACAACGAGCAAGCTCATATCTTTGCCCACCCGTGCCTTCACCGAGACATCAACATCGAAAGAAATAGCAGAGCGGACTGAGAAGGAGCATCGAGCTAGCTCGACGCAGAAAACTTCTCGCCATCCAAACCAGTACCACGGTGGTTAACGGTGGTCGCTTTCCGTGAATTGGACAAGGATATACTCTGCATCTCCGGGGACTTTCCCCACAGCAAAATAATGAGAGAAGATCTCTCTGAGCGAAAGCTGCGACGACGATTCTTTGGATGGCATGAAGAAAAACGGAGAAAAAAAATTGCCTCTTATAGAGGTCAGGTTTCAAACTCAGCAGCTTACTCATCCTGGCTCATCGTTGAAAGCGGTGCCGTCGAGCCGAGCCTTGTCGCAACTTGCCATGGCCGAAACGACCCCCATTCCTAGCACCAAGCCACGTCGGCCAGCTTTTGAAACCTGGCCGACGATAAAGGTCCTCACGTTCCCTACTGGTAGATATCTTACACTCCTTTGAATTTAGCTTACACATTGTAGGCCGTCTTTCCCCAGCAATGGATGAATGGTGTGTCACATCCTGCAGGCAGAGGTTCGAATTCCTTTATATCACAGTGGAAGGTATACTGAGGTTCCCTAAACAGTGTTACTGGCCGCTTCCATGGTCGCAATCCGACCTGTACCACCATTTGTGCGTCCAAACATTGTTCCATCTGTATTCAGCTCATTCTCGCTACAGGTATCCGGAAAGTCTTCCCTCACGAAGTCCGAAACATTCTTTCATACAAGCGACATACCTCTGGTGCGGCTGTATCGCCGGATGGTCGTGTCAAATATCCTTTGCCACCAGAGGGGCAACCCGCCAATCTACCCAAACTTCTCGGTGGCAAAAGGCCTCGGGACACCGACTCTGACGACTCTGAATCACCTCCACCTCAGGAACCCAAGCATTGGAATGAAGGCTGGTACTTGTGGTCCAGTTCCGGATTCCGCGGAGTAATCGACAGACTAGACCTAATGCGCTACGATATCCAAGGGGCTCAAGTGAGAGAGCAGCATCGGATCCGCGCCAGGGAAAAGTGGACAGAATATCAAGAATACTTGGAGCGACAGTCTACCAGCGAATCTCAAGAGATTGACTCCAAGTGGTACGGCGCTGTGGTGCCTCAGCAGCCCCCACCGGATTCATCGTGAATACACCCTATCTAATCCAAGAGCGCATTTTCTAACCTTTTTAGCAGACCCATGTCTCTCCTTGTTCCCCTTCCTCCAGAATTCACCTTATTCGACCGTTTGACCAAAGTTCTCGACCCGACCAAGCGGTCCCTTGATATTTTCCGAGAAAGCGTAAAGTCAGGTTCGCTTCGGGACGTTGGAGTGCGGATATGGGACAAGGCTTTCACAAATGAGCCATTCACGTTGGCTCAGAGGGCTTGTAGTAGAGCGTACGAGATGTGGAAAGCGGAACCTCCAGAGGAAGAAGGCGGAAAGAAGAAGTCACGATGATACTATTGTCCTCATGCTGTTTAGCTAGATGCTTGCTTGTATAGAAAACTCGGACTCTTGATAATTAATTATCCGGAATGTATCATCGGGTTAATATAGGCTATAGACGTGATCTGGGCCTGAACAGCAAAGTGATGCCCAATACCAGGAACAAGAGAAGGGAATTGGAATAAACCAGTGAATGAGCGGCCGAAGATTGGCTGGCAGTTGTCGAGGGCGTGGAGCCGGATATGGTGGCCGACGTTGAACTAGAACCAGTAGTTTGAGAGAGATCCCGAGGAGCATATTTGGAAGGGACACTAAGGATAATGCTGTCAAGATCTATAAAGTGGTCAGCTGCGACAAGATTGATATGGGATGCGAACCAAAGAAGGATTGGTTGACTCCAGCGACGTTGGTGATCTTCAAAGTATGAGGTTTCTCGTCCAGATTCGAGGCGAAGAAAGCCAGAGTCGGCTTCATCTGCTCGCAGGTCATTCCGAATGCGCCACCGCAACCTGAGATTCCGTTGAATGTTTGAGGGGGTCCATCATCGAGCACAGCTGTATAAAGTCCGTGGTCATTCTTTTTATCGCCCAGGACATATACCGCAGATCCTGAGCAAGAAATAAACACGACAGAATCGCAGAAGACACGAAGACTTACCATGGAAGGAGAGCGAAACCGAGGCGCCATCTTCTTGAGTGTATGATGAACCACCTCCACTGAAATTCGGTGACTTGTTGGTGTTCCATGTACCAGAATAAGTGAGAGCTGGATCAGATTCTTCAATGGTCGTGTTTGAAACGGTTGCGCTGTCATCGAATCAGCCAACTTCGATCTGGTTCCACAGGGCAGCTTACCCAGCTGGTGCCAGTTGGACAGTCGTCCGAATAAAGTCAAAGAGTAACCCATCGCCTTCGCCTGTCGCTTTGGCTCCAAGATTTCGCAGAACCAGCGAATGTGAGCTATATGAAAGAGCACTTGTTCCATACAGGAGCTGAGGAGTGGAACCGTTGGTAGCGGCATAAGCAGAGAAAGTGGAGGATGAAGAATCAATGTCCACAGAGAATGATCCATAGGCAGGTCCATGATGGCCGTAGATGTAGAGAGCAGGACCTGAAAAATCAAGAACAATTCAAAGTGCATGAATCAAGCTCACCAGTAAAATTGAAGGCCAGAGTCGCGTCGACTGTGTCCGTCAAGTGATATGTGCCCATCAACCAAGGGCTTCCTTCAGCAGTGAAAGTCGAGCTTGAAGGGTCCGGGGTTGACCAAACTGACTGGTCCGCATATAATATGACACTAGACGACTGTATAAGTTTTGAAGAAAGTGCTGCAGCGCGGTTATTTACCTGTCAAAGTCGTCAACCGTAACATTGGCATTGACCGCGTTGGGATCCATCGTGGTAGGGGATAAGAAGGACCTGCGAGGCTGTGCCTGTATCGTTGATCACGTCAAGTCGGACGATGAGCGCCGCTGATCTTCTTCATACCGTGGCGTCGTACCAACAAGATATCTCAGGACATCTCACTATCCGTCTGCCGCTTAGGACACCTTGAGAATAATTAATCAGGTGTATTTTCCGCTGCTATTCTTGGCCGTCTCTATGGTAAATGCTGATTCGGCTGGTGGCCGTGGATGTACGTCATCTCAACTTTTTTCGGCCTTGGCAATTGCTTTGTTCTATTCCAATCGGTCCCGCGACCGCCTTCAGACGTTCGTCTGTTCGTTTGCTATTGTTCTTTATTCTCTCGTGCTGGACACTGCTACGATTCATTCATATGGCTGAAAAGAAGGAAAAAGACGCTGAAAAGAAGAGCAAGGCCTCGAGAAAGGCTAAAGAGAAGGAAACATCGGGATATGCGACAGGGTATGAGACGGATGGTGCCGCTTCGACCAGCGGTAAAAAGAAGCTCAAGCTGCGCAAAAAGTCGAAAGCATCTGCCTCCGCTGGTCCAGGAGACGGCTACGAGACCGACGATGGATACATGTCGACGCCGACTTCCAGCAAAAAGTCGAGGTTTTTTCGTCTAGGGACGAACAAGTCCAAGACCAATTTAGAGCTCTCCGAAAGCCCTGCTGAACCTGTTCCTCCACCAATGCCTGCATTCAGGCTGCCCATTGCAGAGAGGTTTGCGACCACTCTAAATTTGAATCAGAATGGTGGAGATCCAGCTCTAGGTCCTCCAGTCTTGCCGTCGACTTCCCCGTCGACATCGGTTCCAGAATCGAGGCCGGAGGACAGAAACTCTTTGGACCGGGGCCCTGTTCGCGCTTTTTCTCCAAAAAGAGCAGGTCTTCATCTCAGTAGTGATGGCAGTGAACAATCTGGTTCTTCAACAGGCCATTCATTTTTCCAAAAGTTCACCTCTTCATCTTCATCTTCATCCTCTCCGACTTCTTCCAAACCACCAATCATTTCACTTCCCATCACACGGTCTCCATCACCTCCTTCTCCTCATCAGACTCCAGCCAAATCAGGGAGTAAACGTGTACCGGACGCATTATCCCTGAATGCTCAGCAGCAACAGCCTGGCTCGAGATCAGCATCACCAGCCTTGTCGCCATTTGTTCTATTAACACCCAACGATGTTTCTGCACCTCTTCCATCGGAAAACATGCCTCGCCCTCGAGTCAAATTCCTATCAAAGAGTGCAGATGGTATCTTCAAGCCCAAGACGCCCTTGAAACCGATAGGTAAGCTTTTTCTCATTGTTTCCATTACATGTTCCCTCATGTAACGTCAAGATACATTTACGCCGTCATCGACGGATCCAGGGTCAGAACCGCCTTTGGAGCCTCCTCCAAACACATTCTCTTTTTACGAACTTCCACCTCCAAGTCCACCTCCAATTTCACCATTACCGCAAATACCAGCGGATGCTGCTGTAGCTGCAGATATCGAGCATGCTTCACGATTTGCTGCCCAGCAGAAATTCTTGTCTGACACAAGTGCAGCTCCAAGTCGATCTGTCTCTCCTGTTTCTGGCAGCGCGACGCCTCGTCGAGGTCGCGAATCACCTTTCCCAGCGCGTCCCATTCTTCCAGGGGGCTCTTCAATTGGATCTAGTCGCGTCGGCGCTGGCTTGGAATCTCGAGTTAAAGTGAGGAGGTACAGGGATCTGTATACATTACCTGTGTCGACGCCACCTGCTGGTTGGACTCCTAGCAGTCGATCCGCTAATCACAATGGTCGATTTGTCGACGACGACGATGATTCAGATTCTCTTCCAATGGCTAGTGCTCCTGCTGCGCTCAAGTCTGTTCGCTTCGGGAAACGCTATAGCTCAAAGGTTGGAATTGATGTGGAACAGCCCAGTGGAGACGAAGATGAGTGGGGGTATGGCTATGACGAGGATGAATACAATAATTCAGAGATGCAGCATGTCCTGAATCGGTTTAAAGGTGGTTCAAGTCTGGATGTAGGACATCAGCCAGCCCTGGAAAGGAGCAGGTCTTTCGAAGCATTGAGAAATCGATATCAGGATGCAGCACAATCTGGCACTCTTGGTCAGACCTCGCATGCTACTGGTTCGGACGACGAGTCTCGGTATCCTGACGATGAGACTCAAAGAGCAACTATCTACACCGTCGATTCGGAACGTCGATGGAGTGGTACACCGAGTGAAGTACCCAGCCGTTACAGTATCATGGACCAGACAAAGAGTGAAGAATCGAGACAGAGATTCATCGCCAGGATCGACACCATGTTCGACCAAAACGGGAGGGAGAAGCTTCCACCAAGGAACTATATTCCTCCAGTGCCGAAGATACCACAGTCAGCAATCGTCGCAGGCAAGGCTTCAGGCTGGTTTTAGGCTTGAATATCTCTGCTTTTTGTTTGGGTTCGTTCGCCATGCTTTGCTTTGCTTAGTTTCTTGCTTTTTCTTCGATCTTCGATCATTCACGTATAATGCCAGATGGAATCTGGTCCCACTCATTTTTTCTTTTGATCTATACTACATATATCGGTTTTGCTCGTATCTTGCATTTTCAAGGAGATCGAGGCTGAGTTTTACAGTATCCTACATCTTGTATTTATAGAGGTAAAAAGTTACTCCATCTTTTTGCGAGCGAAGCGAAGCAACAGCCATTAGGGTAAACCTCCCCTGTAAACAAAGCCAAATTGTTCGCTGCAGAGGTTCGCAAATCACAAAATCGCCTGCAGTTCACTCAAATCTTGCCCCTTTCCCTCAAAATTGTAACTGTACAAGCTCCTCATATGGCGCTACGTCCTGGTGCAATTCGTTTCTCTAGAAGCCAGTATTTTTGGTGCATTTTGAGCAAAATTTGAGAATTGTTAGCTAATATGACGTTGATTCACGTGGGCGCTCTTCTAGCAGTTTCTATGCGCGTGATTGTCGGACAATTGGATTACTTATTCGCGCATCAAGGATTTGGGAGGAAAGCAGCTACAGAAGACATTGCCCGTAGATACCCATTAGCTGAATAGAAATGTCTTCAGAAAGTCTCACATTCAAAAGGCCGAGTTTCGGAGCGAGCGTCTTGGCGGCTCCGACGCACATGTATTTTATTTGACTCGTTCAGGGTGGAAAGATGACGTGACATGAAGACAAAAGAATGCATGTGGGCAACTCAAGCCCTCCCGGACTTTCGGGAGAATTTCCCGGTCACCACGCCGGACTCCAGCCTTTGGGGGTGATTTCGGGCAGACACAGTAGGAGCCAGTGACGCGTCAGAGCAGAGCTCGAAACACCTACGAGCCATAGGAGACTGAGCGAGAATGTGTTTGGGCAATGATAACTCCGAAGGACCATCCATAATGAAGGCTTGATGAAGAGAAAAGCAGGTGGAAGAAGAGGGAAGAAGATGAGACGAGAAAGAACTCCAGGAAAGTTTTTTGCAGACCCGCCAGAGCTGTTGGAAAAGAATGGATCAGGCAAGGCATTCATATGAAAACCAATAAAGATAAACGCAAAAACGCGCTGCAGGAATGGCGATACTCTGGCGGAAATACAAGGAATGTTTAGGAGCTGTTGCAAAAACTGGATCTCTCTGGGTCAATCTTCTCGGTATCCACGGCTGCCCGCGGATCATTTTCACGGCCATGAAAATGGCCCGCGATGGATGCTTTATCTTGGCGGCTGGGAAAACAAAAAATATTTGCCGGCCGCGAACATTTGGGCGAAGAATCCCACCGCAAACGTTGGCCGGATCGATTTTCGCCGCGCTGTTCACGGCCGGCGAAGATATTTTTTCCCCCGGCCACCAAGATAAAGCATTATCGCCGGTCGGCCGTGAAAATGACCCGCGGACCGCCGTGATCTTCACTCTTTAACGAGTCGGATACCCCCGCGACCCGAGCTCGACAGCCCGTTAGTTGGATGGATTATAGAAGTTGAACCCCTAATAAGATATGGGGGAAGAATCCATCAAAGACTCAGCCGCCATCCAGGCCCGTGAGAGCTGACGGGCGGCGGCGCGCTGATGTCGAGATGGCGGCAGGAGGGCCGCGGTCACTCCTGTTACAAAGACTGTCGTCTGCGCCGGAACGAGTTCCAGCTCAGACAGGTGAGCAAGAGGCGATGGATAGATAGATGAAGGAGAACGTGCGAAATTTTGATTCCCCCATGACAGATTTCTAATCTGTCACTCGTCACTTTTTTTTATACCTTTGGCGAGCAGGGATTTCTCGCAGAGGGCAGCCTGAATATCAGTCTACATTTCTTTGAGAACGGTTTTAGCGAGTTATCAGTGGCGACCGAGCGCAATGAGAGAGCGAGCACTGTTTTGAACCTTTTCTTCTAGCGCCGTTCGAACCGAGAATGACGTCAATCGGTTCTGTCCTCAAGTGTCACCAACCCAACTTGGAACTGTCAACAGTGTCATGAGCGAGAAGTCACTCGAGAAATGGGCTGCTTGATCTCGGCATGACCAGGCTTCTAAACCCTATGCCTGGTGGCTATAAAAGCAGCTTCTGACCATAGAACTGTCATTCTCATCCAATGGCTCCCCCGGAACAGTTTGGCAAACTCTCTGTGCTCGAACATGTCTCTCTTACCGCAAACGTCCTTCTCATGCGTAAGGTCTAGCATGCCATCTCGATTTCACCCCTCTAATCTTCTCGATAGCTTTCAGTCTGGCTTTCAGCATTCTGACCTCTTCGTTTCGAGAGGTTGACAAGAACAAGCCAATGAAACGACGCATGGGGATGATTGCATTCCGATTCCTGACGGATAAATTTAGTTACAGGCAACTTCAAGTACGTCGAACTTTTTCATAACATCTCTTGTACTCATTTCAACGCAGAAGCTCTTTGGAACTTCATTGGGAACCTATACGACGTTCATGAACAAGGAGCCCAGTCTCAAGCCTTTGGTGGAAGATATTGGCGAAGGTGGGAAGCTGTTATGGATCACTCCCAAGCGAACTGAGCGTGTTATTCTTTATGTCCACGGTAAGGACACCGTGGCCTTCTATTGAGGGGCGTGTGCTGAATTCAAGTTCTATGCTAGGAGGTGCCTTCCTGATTGGGATACAGCCTGCCAGCCTCGGATTCTGGAAATACATCCATGACGAGCTTGAAAAACGTCACCTGGATGTCGGTATCGCCGTCTTGTCTTATTGTAAGTCTCAAGCCCTCCCATCGGATCCTTTTGTTAATTCCTGCTAGCCATTATACCAGACGGCCCATTCCCTGTTCCTTTGAGACAGACCGTCCTGTGCATTCAGCGATTGCTCGAAGCCGGCGTCCGACCTGAAAATCTCCAGTTAGCTGGCGATTCGGCAGGAGGAAACCTGTTACTCCAACTCTTCTCTCACATGCTGCACCCACATCCGTCTGTTCCAGTGTTAACTCTACCAACTCCATTTCGAAGCGCTTATCTGATGAGCCCTTGGCTTTCACTTCTGGGAGAGCGCGTCAAACTCGTCGACTCCAATAGTCGCAGCGATATTGTCACGTCAATCACGCTTCGGAACTGGGGCATTCGAGTCTTCGAGTCCGTCCCAGAGTCAGATCATCCTTATCTCGACGCTGTCTATGCGCCACAAGACTGGTTTAAAGGTCTCGACAAGTTCGTGGGACGTATTTTGATAACGGCTGGGGATGCAGAGTGTCTCAGAGATGCCGACGAGAGCTTGTACAAAGATCTGAAGCTACACCACGAACAGGTCAAATTCGTGCTGCAACCAGAAGGTGTCCACGACGACGCCTTCCTCGACTTTATGCTTATGGAGAAGGATCTATCGTCGCTTACACCTTTGATTTTGGATTGGCTGACAGAAGGCTTAGTTGCTCGCGAATGAACCCATTGTACTTTCGTAGTATCTTAACTATTTCTTGCGTGCGATAAAGCTAGCTTTATCGATAAAGGCTCGAATAATAGCAGGGTAATAATATAAATGGTAGGCGTAAGAATCAGCCAAAAATGGTACAGATACATCACTTGTCCTCCTCCTCACCGTCAGCTTCAGCGGTTTCTCGTTTATGCCCCTGCGAGTTAAACTTTCTATCGAGACCAGGGGTTATCGGCTCCTCGTCCTCTTGGATAGTCTCCTCCTCAGCGCCCTTCCATTTTAATGCATTGGAAGCCTCATGCGAGTCGCCATTTAAAGCTCGCTCCAAAGCTGTCACGAAAATCAATCAACTAGCCTTTTGAATGAGATGAATTCGTACCTTTCTCCCCTCTCTTCTTGAGTCGCAGCGTCATAGCTGCCTGAAGTGAATCAATGTACGAGTCATACTTGACAATCTCCGTTAACAAATACTGCGATTTCTTCTCCCAATTGGTCTGTGCCTTGGCAGCATTGGTGGAACGAGGAGGGTACTATAATGTATTGGTGGGAAAATCCAAAATTAGTTAATGAGAGACTTACCAAAGCAGCCATAGGTTGTCGAAGCTCATTATGAGTTTTGAGATCCTTCTTCATAGAAAGGACATGCTTCCGCAAAGCGTCCAGCTGGGCTTCTTCATCGTGAGCACTGTTGACAGTAGGGGGCAATGGAGGCTTCCAGTCGTGAATAAAAGTGCGATCTGCCCAAGGCGAAGTCCCTCGAACAGTTGCAGCACCTTCTCGCCAACCAAATTTACTGCGACCACTACGTCCACTCTTGATGCTGAGAGCGTCGGTAAAATCAGTTTCTCTCACTGATTCGGAGTCTGATTGAGATCGTGTATGACTTGGGTCATCTATCGCTCGGTTCCAGCCATATTCCATGTTGGAGACACCTCCGGCCAAAGGTTCTTTGCTAGTACGAGCTGCCCAATAATTGCAGGTCGAGACCCACTCATTGACGAGCTCTTCTGTGCCAGCTTGGAAGAAATAGACGCCACCATTGGCCAGCGTCAGCACCATACAATGAGGTCTTTGTCGGTTGTAGCCCGGAGGAGGTAAAGAGTGAGCTAGTGAATGAGATAGATGAACAGTGCCAACAGGTTGAGCGTTAGCCTGGACGAAAAAAAAAAATCAGTTTAAAGCAACACACAAACGTCTGGATAACTCACAAGCCAGTTTCCTCCTCCCATTGCTCCAGTTCCTCCACCGCCATTATCGCCAAAGATGAACATATTCAATTCGCCTCTTTGTATCACGACAAAGACATCCATCCAAGCCTTGTCTTTGGCTCTCTTCCCGATGCATTCCCAATATTGTTTCCGACAAAGCATACCTTCCTTGGCCCAAGGTGCTCCAAGAAGTGCGAGCTCCTCGTCGGTTATGCTGATCGTCGTCGACGTTGAGCCCTCACTGCGAACACTACGGTCATCGTCTTCTTGAGCCTCTCTGATGATCGTATGTGATAAATTCGAAGCGAAGCCCAGGGCAGGGGAAAGGAATGATGAGCTAGAACCATACATGACCTTGAAAATGTCAGAATCTCGAGTCTGAATACTTGAAAATCACAATTTACCTCGTTTGTCGATGTCGCGAAACTAGGAGATGGACTGACCCTACCATCGATGCTGCTATTGCTGCTATATGGACTAGCACCAGAAGGTGTACCCATTATTGATGACAATCCACGGATACTGCCTCGTTTTAGTGTCGCCAGTCTGTCAGGCGGACCTCGTAAGCTGCGATTTCTAACCACGGTCCCTCCAGGACTGAGAGAAGACAAGGAATTTCGACTTGTGTTCAAAGGCTGCAGTATTTGCTGGCTCTTGATGGCATTGTACATTTCCTGGAGGTCTCAATTAGCTCACAAAGTCGTAGAAATGAAAAAGAAACTGACTTTGAGCAAGGCCTCCATGTCCAGCTCCCATGCTCGACCGTAGACATGTCCTGGTGGACTGCTACCTGCTGCAGGAGTTGGAATCTGAACAGAAGGGGTGCTACCATTGGAATTACGAGCCGGGGTAGAAGCTGGGGTTGTAGCTATTGAAGTTGGAGATGACATAAATGTCTCGCGAGATATACTGTTCCAACTTGTAATACTGTCACTTCGTTTCGACCGCAGCGTCGAAGTTGTCTCTCGGACGCTGCCAGCGCCATCATCGGTAACAAGGTCAGATGTAGAAGGCGAGGTTGTCTCCAGCTGGGTTTGAACTGCGGTCAACGTGTTCCGAACGAATTGATTGCGCGACATGCGAGTCGATAATTCGGCAACATGAAGATCAGTGTTCAGAAGCAGAAGACTGTAAGAAACAGCGTGAACAATGTCTATGATTTCGGGTTGAGCTCTGGTGGACTAGAATGTAAGAAAACTCACTGGCACTTCCATATACTCCACCAGGGTTACAGTCCCAATACCGACGGCTGAATTCCTCAAGAATTCTGTCTACCTGTTGTGTTTCTCCTTTTATATAAAGCTTGGCACATAAACGACGGAATGCTAGGTCCAATCGAAGGCCCGAAAAATCGAACAGGTCAACGTAGTTTTGCAGTGCAACTTTGTTGATGAGACCACTAAATCGAGGCTAAGTTGACAGAGAATCATTGAGATGGATTCACTCACGTCCCACCTAACCATTCTGCAATCTTGTCTTTGGTCAAGAATTCGTCGTCCTCATGCCAGCAGCGCTGCGCCATTTCACGGCCTCGAGTCTCAAGATCAGTCGAGTCTTCTACTCGTGGAGTCGTCGGATTGGACGACCGGGGAAATGCCAGGTCATTAACAGTGAGATCCTGCTGAGAGCTAGCTGGTGCTCGAGATACTAAACTAGAGTGAACAAAGTCTCGAATTTCAGTAGCCGGGACTTACAAACAGGTATATCATCACCATTGGGGATGAGAGAAGGTTCAGAACTTGACGCTGTTGAACGATGAAGGACCCGTAGGCCTCGATTCGCTTGGCTTTGCATCTGGAAGCTGTGACCACTTCTTGTTCTCAAAGGACTGAGGTTTTGTCGCGGCATTCCAGATCGAACAGGCGCTTGAAGCGAGGAGAAACGAGGTGGAATGATCGCTGACGGGCTGGAACCGTCACAGTCATCAGGATGGGAAGATTGAAACGTTAACGTCGGAGTGACCGGTGTCATCGATGAAGGTCTAGATGAAGATGGAGAAGATCTATTCTCTGAATAGTTATCGGATGCATAACTGTTGGTTTTCGATTTTGCAAAGGTAGACCGTCGTGAAGGTGTAGATGGATCAAACAGTTCCAATGTCGGACTGGTGCTGGGATCGATATGAGAGAGTTGACCTTTGAAGTCGGTAAGGATAGCAGTAGTCGAACGATCTCCTTTCTTTGTCGGAGAATCTTCAGACGACACTTCCTGTGTTCTAGGAAGAGGACTAGGCGTCGCCGCCATCATCTTCTTCAGATCAGCGTCCCCGACACTCAAGCTTCTTCGACCAGATTTCCCGTTTGATGTACTGGTTGGAGGTTCGAGGTTATCCTGGGTCGCTGAGCTTGGTATATGGTCTACGAACACCATTGACCGGTCATCCGGATCTGTAGAGTCACGACTGATAGGTGGCAAAGGCTTTCCCGGCCCAGTGGTGATGAAAACGTCGGCTATAGGGGAGCCTACTGGCGATGTTGGTTTAATGTCTGTTGGAAGCGCTGGGACAGGAGGAGTAAAGGCCTGAGCCAAGGAAGATGGTGAGTTATATTGATTGGAAGCAGCAGAAGCATCGGTTTTCTAGAATAATGTGAGCGAGAAAAAGAATGAAAGTCTGTCAACGCACTGATCGCTCCCTGACTGTATTCTGGCCCCACATTTTCCCCAGAAATGCACTCGTCTTGGCCCTTACCGAATTCTTAGACGACTGGATCAAATTTGAGAAAGAATGGACTACGAAGGAAGATAACATACTTTGGCGTCCTTTGGGGAAGCACCAGCCATGACCCATTCCGGGCTGTCAGTATTTCGCTGCAGCTTTGATTTGCCTTTGGTCACTGGCGTGACTGGTGGAGAAGAGCCAACAGGAGAAAAGGACGTGGAAGAGCGCTTTCGCCCACCTGCACGATCAAAAGGACCGGCTGGTAAAGGGGGTGGTGACTCGCGTCGTTTCTCTTGAATATGCTGTTTCCCCACAGCAATTCCTTTCTCTTTTGCTTTCCTCAGAAGAGTCGCTAGATCAGGACTGCTTGAGGTTCCAGGTGAACGATACATAGAACGACGGTTGTTCTGCCGTTCAGCATCTTCTGAATCGTAGAAAAAGTCGTCATTTGAGGTCGTTGGAAGGGCTTTATTTCGAGAAGGTCCAGCTACCGGAGTTGGGGTTGGTGGAATTATGGTCGGAGTAGATGGCTGACCATTACGAGGGGTTCGAATTGTGTCCGCAGATGGGCTGTCAAGCCCTAAAGAATTGACGTCGAACCCTTCTCTAAGCTGAACAGTTCCGTCGTTGAGCAGAGCTTGTTCGAAATCGAGGTCTGTACGCGAAACCCGACGCTGAAGTGCTCGCGGAGCTGTCAGGTCTCCAGATGCTATTGGATAACGACTGGTTGGAAATGCTGTTGGCGGCACTGTGCCACGAGCTGGACCATTTTGACGAAATATTGAGGAAGCCAGTCTGATCAAAAGTAAAGGTCCTTCGCAAGGTCCTTGTCAAATTTCCAGGGAATTGAATGGTCACGCGCCGCGTTTCTGAAACCACTTGTTTAAAAATTAATTCAAGTCTTGTACTGCGATTTCTTACATTCGTGAGTGTTATACAGTCATGGAAGGAGCAGAAAATATGACATATGCGGCAGAACAACCAAGAATAGTAGTACATCTACAACAGATCAAGCAAAAAAAAGAACACAAACAAATAAGTATCTCTCTGTTATTCTCCTCGACGCGTCGTAGGGGTCATCTGTAACCCTGTAGATGTCCGTCGTTGTCGTTTCATGGCCTGTGGCCCTATTCCAGATGCAGATGCAGGTCCCTGACCAGCTCTTCCCCCAGTAACAACTCTTGTTCCCACCCCGCTTTGAGAAGAATTCGAAGAAGATCTCGGTCGAGTCGTTGACGACGCCAGCTTTGGCAGACCTCCTGTCCCACCTTTACGACCGCCGCTAGGTGGCCCAGATGCACGATTCCTGAATATCGAGATAAGCCAATTGTTCTAAAACCACGACTGGCCGCACTTACCGCTTTTTTATCACGTCGGTCTTGAGGGAGAGAGGGCGGACAACACCGTGTAATTTCTGAAACAGCCAGTTTAATATCACCAAACTGGAAGAGAAAACTAAAAAAAAAAGCTCACATAAAATAAACCACAGGCATTACATAATGGTTGCCCATCAGGATCCCGTCGCCAAAGCGGTGTATTTGTCGTCTGGCAATTGGTGCACAAAGTTGGAGTCGACTCGGTTTCTTCAGTCTTTCCAGATGGACCAGCATTATCTGTCAGATCTGGAGTGCTTGTAGAAGACCTGAGCTCGCCCAAATTCGGAGAAGTGCTATCTGTTGGCAAGGACTTCTTCCGCTGCTGCAATGAAACGTATTTTCTCCCAGGTGGCACATTTCGCGAGCTTGAGCCAGTGGCTGCATTTTCTGCAGAAGGTGGAGATGAAGCGCTCGAATTGTTGTAAGGCTCTGGAGAAGCGTCGGAAGAATTCAATCCATTACCCCAACCATCGCTAGAAGGACTAGGATGGAAAGCAGCGTATCCGCCGTCACTGTGACCCGCTAAAACCTGCATCGGGTCGACATGGGTGAAAGGATTTTGCTGCATCGGATTTTCCAGACTTGGATAAACCAGACCCATGAGATGGCGATAATCGACACCATGGTCATCTATCCCAGCAAGATTTGCAGCGCTTAATTGAGCATAACCCTCCGCCATTACTGCGGAAGCTGCTGCAGCGGCGGCAGATAAACCTTCACCGGAAGGAGATCCCAGTCCAGGCCGGTAACCTGAGCCGCTGATGGACGATCTGGAAGAATCATGATGATGCTGGTGATATCGGCTTTCTAGAGTACCATACTCTGAGCTCAACGAAGAAGCACCGGTACGAGGGTCGAATAATCCATCGTATGCAGGAAAAGAAAAGTTGAAAGATGTAGAAGGGAAAGGACTGGATCTTTCCTCGGGCTGGAATGGATGATTGGGTACTGACGTCAAAAGAGTTGGAGGCAACTCGACATCAGAAGGATCGGCCCGAAGCATACTTTCAGCGTGAGGGGCATCGTCGGCACGACGCTTGGTTCCAAGCAGGCTGTCGGGTGAAAGCGGCTTTCCGTTAACCTGATGGCGACCGCTGATCCCTGGAAAAATACCATCTTTCAAGACAGTGTGATCAAAGCTGGTTTTACGAACGTGGCGAGGAAACGACCGAGTTTCAGGCGAAGGTCCACTATTCGCTGATGGTGCCCTTGGAGGTCCGTGAATCCCAAAGGAAGGAAGAGATGAAGGCGCAAAGGAAGGAGAGGAAAATGTCGACATCGAGGAATGGTTATAATTTAAGGAATGCAGATATCGGGATTCCGACATTGGGTCGAAGGCACTAGAATCTGAGGGATCTTCATAGACGGAAGGAAGCTCTGAGCGAGAACCAGGCGGGCTCTGTCGAGTAGCACTCAGCATGCTCTTGCCAGGGGGTGATATTCGGTTTTCCAACTTCTGCGACTCGGACAAGGTCGGAAAAGCGAAACGACCGTCGAATCCGGTAGAGGTCATGCTGGTATGGTCGTAGAATGACGATTCTGGTGGACGAGATCGTGACCGACTCGCTGGCGTCCAGTCCATGGATATTCGTGATCTCGAACGGCTCATTGCCCTCCAGTCCATTGACGTGTTGCTGAAGAATTATGTTAGGAAACTGTAGTCAAGGAAGGCAAAGATAGACTCACTCCTCGGGTTCATCGAATCCATCCTGATTGGTCCCGTCAAAGCCTACCACACGTACTTTAGCCTTCCCTTTGTCAATTCTCCTACCCCTCTCACTAAGGGCCTTGCTCTCAGTTTCCTGGCTTTCCGTCGGTATCGCAGCCTCATTACTGCCAACAGCCTTTGAAACGAGCGAAGGCGTCGAGGAGCCCGATTTTTCCTGCTTTGGGACCACTGTCGACTTTGCCTCTTCGTCCTCCTTCTTCTTCTTGAGAGCAAGTGCCATCATTCGCCAAGATAGATTTTCCATCCGTTGTGCATGAGGCAATGTGGCCTTGGTCCTGGCATACATTTTCCACACTTGTGTCGCCAAAGGATCGTCTTTGGCCAGCTGCTCTGGGTCCACATCTCGCCCGATTGGGGACTGTAGATCTGGTGAACCAGACAATCGTGGGGAGGTAAATGGGCTAGCGGCCTGAGAAGTTCCTGAACCAGCAAAGAGATCATCAGAGAATATGTCTGTGAACAAAGTCGATTTCGAATCTGAACTGGGAGATGTAGGAGATATTGGTGACTGGACCACAGAATTTCGCTTATTGGAGTTGCCTGGTTTTATCGCTATTGGAATTCGATTTGAAGGGTTTGGAGCAGATGGTACTGTGGTCGCTGGTGACATCCATAGTGATGGAGGTAAACCGGCTGTAGACCTTTCAGCTGGGAAATGAAATGCTGGCTGGTACTCTAGAGACGACTTGTGCGAACCGCTTGATGCAGATTCAAAAGTTGATGTACCAGGATCTGTTCGGCGTGATGGGCGCCTTCTAGGATCCTCAGGAATGTGAACCTTGTTCACTGGCCTGGAAGACGCCGACGGATATTGAGAGCCGACAGACGAAGGCTTATGGATGTGAGAAGTTGAATTTGTGCGAGGTTTCGCAGGATACGCCGGAGCAGGCGCATAGGACAGAGGTGATTCAGCCCATTGACCAGTAGCGCTTGGCTGAACCATGACATCGATATTGGGAAGCTGCTGTCGAAGATTTGAAGGCGAGAAATGGGAATGAAATGAGGAAGAAGCTGGTGGTACGCTGGATGGAGTCGGTGTTGGACCAAGTACACCGTTGGCTGCTAATGCAGCAAAGACGGTTGGATTTAAAGGAGCAGAGAAGAGGTTTCCCCATTCACTGCTTGAAAAAGGCGGCTGCATCGAGGTAGAATGGTCTGATGGCATGCTGCCGTGACCTATGAACTGAGCGGATGACCGTGAGCTTCCAAGAGAGATATTCTGGTAGAAAATGTTGGTTTAATAGAAGACAATAGACAAGTGTAAGAACTTACGTCTGATTGGCCATTTAACATGCCACGATGGACTGGATTTCCAGAGCTCAGCGTACCAGGAGACCATGAGCGAGCCATAGATACGTCCACATAACCCCTTGATGTAGAAGGGAGAGGCTCCATATTGGCCACGAGGAGGAAATCAAGGAAGGAGTAGTGATCCTTGAGTACGCCAAGCGTTTCTAACTGAACGTAAGACGGATGATGAAGGGTTCGACGATGAGCCAGGGACTTGGTCAAAGTTCAAAACAGCGAGCAGAACACGCCAGCCTAGACAGAAGCTTTGCCTGCAGCCGGGAAAAGCAAACGCAGTATACGAAGGAATCACGGTCCGTTTTCAAATTCCGCCCATCAAACAACCAAGCAAAGCCAAAGAAACGCTTTAAGCGAATCTAGATCTGTCTACCTCTTTTTTTTTTCATCCAACGTCCGTTTATAAGAGTTCTGCTTTCGAATTCGAATTCGAAATTGAGAAGGTATTCTCTTTAAATCAATGAAAATCTCCCTTCCATCCCACAGAGCCCACCGAACTATAAAGTTCAAGCCTGGGTGCTCATCGGGATAATTCACCTATTATTGATACATACTTCCCACACTAATTCCATCTCAGATTCAACTCATCCCAGGTCAGCCATATTTACCAGCACTTACGGCTTTCTCCGAGAACGGCTTTCCGGGCCCCGGCTGAGTCATCCACTTGCTGGCGTAGCCAAAAAAGCAAATTGAAAAAAGAAAAAAAAACCTGCGGATCATAAATTTTGGAATTCAGGTACTGCTGCCGAAGCACACGCAAGGCATCTGTTTTTTTCTGGAGCTCAAGTTTGAACTTTGAACCGTACTCCAAACTTGTACTCGGTGCTACGACGGCCTTTCGACTCCTTTCGAGTTGGCCGAACCGGGTCAGATGTTTGATGCTCGATCCATCGAGATTTACACAATGTTATCGCGAAGTCGGATTTCTTATCACTTATCTTCGTCCTTTCATATAAAAGGAGGGCAAAGCAAACATTATCATCAATCTGCTCTTCTCTCCTCCTTCCCCCAAGGACTCGGCGACTCTGCTAGGACCAAAGCGGCGGGTATGAGGAGTTATGATAAACTCGTGAAGCAGTCATATGGCATTTCTCCCTATATAGTACGTCCCATGTTTCATATTCATTCTGTGCATTTATCAGTCATGCTGCTCGGAGGGCCACCACTCACTCGCAGTCTGTCAGCTGATAGTCCTGTCAACCTGCCTAACCTGCCTCTTGTTTCTTCATATGGTTTCCTGACTTTCTGTTCCCACATCCTGTCCACCATCATCTGACGCCTTCATGTCGACATCGACATGCGCTGATGTCTCTTCCGCCCCTTTCGCTGTTTCCTTTGGGTCGTCGCTCCACTTCCACATCTTGGACCATTCTCCTCGAGTCACAGCAGTCAACGAGACCGCCAAAATCAGTGCCGGACTATTCAGAGTTCAATCAGAGATGGCAGCTCTGCCAGTTTCCGAGAGAGCTGAATTTCTAGCCACTAACCTAAGGTACAACAGGGCGGGTTGTGCAGCCTGGAAGAAACATTAGAGAGCGTCTTCATTTTCCCAGAGACTTGCCTTGAACGTATGCATCACCATAACAGTAGCTGCAAGACCCAAGATATAGGCGGAAAATGTGGAAAAGAAATATGGCTTTGGAAAATTGCACGAGTTGGCATTCAGGGCTCGAGACCGAGCATGGTCATACCGAAGAGCTAGAGCGATAAAAGTCCCTGCAGGGTACGTGTGAGTGGCGAACGACATATCAGGCGGCGGTGAAGGAGCCTACCTGGTACAACGATATCACCCAGGCCAAGCATCGTAGAACCCTGGTCCATAGCAAGGTGGACTGATTTCGGCCATAGTATTTTTATTGGAATGTCAAGCTTTGTCGCCACAGTGACCATCTGCAACAATTAGAACAAGGAAAAGCTCGGACTTCAAAACACTCACCACTGAATTGGAGGTCCCACCGATTGAACCTCCGATTGGTGCAAACACCCAGATGATATCATAGAAAAACAGACCGCCTAGCAGAACAAAACCAGTACCGAACGAATCCAGCTTCACCAAGGATATCGCATTATGGCAAAATGCCAGAGCCAATAGATCTCCTACGATGAAGGACCACCATCTTCCTCTAGCGGCTTGGAATAACACAGACGGGATTATTGAAAGAGGCAGGATTATCAATGACGGCGTTCGACAGGTTATAGACTCTGTAGGCTCTGTTCGAGAAATCAGTGGCGCAATAAATGAATGAGCTTTTTGTACCAGCGGTTTCACTTTTGCCAGATTTGCGCGCCAAAGAAAATGTCCAGAGATCGAATTCTTCCCAACGAGGTCCACAGATAAATCTGGTCAACGCCACTGTGCTCTGAGGGTAGCTTAGAACAGTTCAGACAAATTTGGTGAAACATACACGCCAGCATGCAGCCCACCCTGTCAGAGCAAAATACCTGCGAGCTCTGTCAGACTTCAGTTTCCGAGAGCTTGGTTGAAGCATAACCATCGCAGGGCCCAATTAAGCCAATCAGTTCCAAGATATTTAATGACGACGAATAACCCCAGGAGCGCGCCCGAAGCGAGAAATGGAAAGAGGGTCGCGTCCCCTGAGGTGACGCGTTCAATCTCTTCCTCCTCTTTGTTGTCCTTGTTATGGTTCTGGTTAACTAAAAATCAGAAGCGACTGCCATTAAACGTACAGTTACAGAAGCTCTTGAGCCTGCATATATGGAAAGGCAAGCGATAGCCAATAGAGCAGCGTATGACGAAAAGAGATCGTAATCATTCGGGGTAAGATTTTGAATGTTGGCCACAATGCTATTGAGCTTCTCTGCCATCTTCTCGGTGCCCGATCTACTAGTTAGCTGAGGAACACGAACGCCGACGTGGTCGTAGATCTTCGACAATACCCGAGACCCGATCCGTCATATTTGTCATTGTTGACTCTAAACTAGAGTCGCTGACCATCAAAGTTGTTTCAAGTACCAGATTTTCAGAGACTCAGAGTAAGATTTCATCATCTCATTTCCACAATGGCTCTTTCAAATCCCGATAAATTCAAAAATCTCGGTAAACAACCCTTGCTTGGCCTTCATCGTAGCCGACGGCGAAATGTCTGGTTCTCGAGTCTCGGAGTCGCTCATCTTGGATGAACAAATGTGCTTGAATGAATGCTTGTATAAATATCAGAGCGCATCTAGGATGTATTTATCAACTCGCATAGAATTCTAAAATGACTCAGAAATCTCAAGTTGGTCTGTTTAGTATGCATTCGTTGATGATGGTCCTCGCTTTGGTAATTGTAGCTCTATACGTCGAACGTCTTGACAGATAGTCTTTTGAGAACATGCAGAAAACACTGTACATATGCACAATTCGCAATGTATCGCTAGAAGTACGCTTGGTCTGGTTATACGCCACACTTCCGCAGAGAGATTTAAGCCGATTTGATTTTGATACAAGGCAAATACATATGAATCAGAAATATATCCAGCAAACCTAAGCCCTTGCCTTGAGCGCCGCAGAATGTGATGTTTGCACAGGGTAGACAGCTCCGTCCGGATACACAGCATAACCGTCGTCTGGAGTAGAGCCGCTGTTTCAATGCATAAACAACGAGGGAAAAAGGACATTGAAATATATCAAACCTTGAGAGATGTGAGCCGGCTTGCCTAGATTTGGGTGTAAGTACATATATATCGCAGAAACTTATAGACCCGAACCAGATGAGGTCACCACTCAAGCCAGATGATACAATCTCCGAATACCAGGCGGTGTAAGTAGCCACTTGAGCCGTATTGGGTGTAATGCCAAATTCTTCCAGTATAACTGGTTTGCCTCTAGCTTTCATTGAAGCCGCATGGTCGGCGATCCATTGAGTTCCCCATCCTTGTGGATCACTAGTTTGACCCCAGCTGATCTGAAGAGAGATTGTGAATCAGCCTTGGAGTATCCAACTCAAAAAAATCATACCGGATATGACTGTGAAGTACATATTTAGCTAGATCATTTTTGTAGAGAAAGATGCGTACGTGGGCTGTGCCAAAATCGAGAGTCGATATGGCGAAATTGGCTTCAAAGTCGATACCTTCGCTGCCTCTGTTTTGTACCGTGAGTTTTGCACTGGATTCACGGCGAATAATACTGACTGATAGGGATAAGAAGGATTTGAGGGCTGGTTATAGAACCCTGAATGTTTTCTGGTCCGTTAAAAGTGGGAGAGTGAGTATCGGAAATATACCTTCATCGCCGAGAGCTACCAAATGGTTCGAGTCTATGGACTTGATATATGCGGAAATTTGGGAGGCCCAGTTGGTAATGGTCGTGGTGGTACATGTTCCGGTGCTCACACTAAAATAGAGGGTTAAAAGAGGTTCTACCATTGGTCGAGCCTACTTGCCCAGTGCTGCCTCGGCATCTCGGTTCATTCGCAAGCTCCCATGCCAAAATAGTTGGCTCGTTTTTGTATCTGGTAACAAACGTGTTGATATAACTCTTGTAAGCGGCCTAAAATGGCTCAGTATAAGCATCGAAGGGAAAGCAGCGCAAGCACTTACGATCACGTTCGCGTTTGTATAGAACAGATCATGGTTACTCGAGCCAGCAATCTGATTGACATATACATCCATGCCGCCCTGCGGAGTCTATGAGGAATGAAGCATGAACGCGATAGGAAACCCACGTAGTCCGACCAGTTGTTGGTCAGGGCCACAATGAGTCGGATCCCATTGGCCTTGGCCGCAGCAATGACATTGTCTATCAGACATATGAGCCGAAGGAGTCTGAACAGCTGATGAGATTTACCAAAGTTTCCTAGCCCGGTTGCACCTGTGTTCACAGTGGCTTTCCCTCCTGACCAGCTTTGATAATAGATGCCATTTGGACTTGTTACGTCGTTGAAGCCCCTGCCAAACTGATTAACGAAACGAACAGGAAAGACAAAAACCGTTACCATGTCCTAACGGTAGTAGCGCCAGTCTTAGCAATGTTAGCAAAGGCGGTATTCATATCTGTCGTGCTGTAACCCATCAATCCCACCCAATACGAGTTGGAACTGATTTATTCGTTAGAAGATATTGGAACTGTTGAGGTCGGCTTACCCAACGACGGTATATTTTGCCCCATTCAATGAAAACCGCGTCCCATTGGTTTTCACGAATCCGGTAGCAACTGGAATAGAAACTGAGGTCGTGGTCGACGAAGATGCTGTCGATGTCGACTTGACAGTGGTGGTGGTGGTGGTCGCAGTGGTGGTCGCAGTGCCCACTAGACATTGTGAGTAGTAAGGGTTCATCACCACACAAACGGTGCCGGCGACACAAGCTATGTTTTTTTATTGATGATTCTCCATTTGGAAGAGAGAGAAAAGCAAAACTCACCAGTGTCACCAGTGTAACCGATTCCACCACATTGACCAAATTGCGGTACACTGCCGAGGGCTGGGCCAACAGCGAGAGTAAGCGTTACCAGTCTAGTACTCAATTTCATGTCGAGACCTGAGCTTGGTTTCTCGCCGTGTATCAACCTTAAATATGGCAGAAAGAGGGTAGATTTCGGCGTAATAGAACATTGAACTTTGCGAAATTTAGCCGCGGCCCGCCTCTTTCTACCAAGAGACCTGACCTCTGCGCTGTCCGGTAGCGTGACAAGGCCGGAGCGCGAATCCCGCCCTGATCAAAGTCAATATCCCGAAGCAATTCCGTTTTTCCTGGAGTCACTGGCAGCTAAATGATGTCAAGAGACACTATATCAAGGTCACAAATGTCCACGTACCAAAAACGGTGCCGTTTGATTGACTGACCACTTGGACAACTGCTGCAGGCATACGCTCATCCAGGACTTGGTGTCAGGTCAGCTGGCGAAATACGGATAAGTTGGAAACTGACTGGAGACTGCGTGACCGCGCCGGCGAAGAGCATCCAACAATTCTGCAGGATATATGCTGTCTGCCTCCGTGACCAAAGGATATAATTGGTCATGCAGTCTTCCATATTCAACGGCTTCACTTGGGTTTAATCCCCAGCCCATGTTGAGAATGACTTGAAACACAGCTCCGAATATCCGTGATCCTCCTGATGCACCGAGGCTCATGTAGAAAGATCCATCTGAATTCTCCATAATAGTAGGAACTGTGCTGCTCAACGGTCGTTTGTGAGGCTCAGGATAATTGTAGGGCGATGGCCAAAGACCGAATCCGTTCGGTGTGCCAGGGACACTAAAATCGTCCATCTTGAAATAATCAGACCTCGAACTCGGAAGAAAGATTGCTCGAAAACATACCTCATCATTGAGGATGACTCCGGTTTCTGGGTCCATAACCTGTGAGCCAAATATCAGATTCACTGACGAACGAACGAGTGAGCGATGGCAAAAGAAAAGTCAAAAAAAGGACCAGTTGAAGTCAAGGCCACGGCCATGCCATTCTTGTCAAGCACAGAGACATGACTCTGTCAAGATATCAGCTTTCTCTTGTGACAAGCGAAGAGAGCACATACCGTGCCATGATCCTCCTCGATATCGAATTCTGGGTTGTAATATTCTGGAGGGTGAGTCCGATCCTGACAGACGAATCAGTAGAAGGTTCCAGACGCTAACATGGAAATATACATCAGTTATATTTGGCCATATCGCGTCGGCAAAGTGCTGGGTAGAAATCTCATCCATCTTCTGAGTGTCCTCCTGGAAATCAGGGTCGCAAATTCTCGTCCTTGAACTAGTTAGAACCGAGCTGGTCGGAAAAGCTCGGCTTACCGGGCAGCAAAACCAAATTTGAGTATCTCCACTAATCTATGCGTATTGAGTCCTGTTCTCTCTGTCATGTTGGATCGTTCGACTAGGTTGAGCATATGGATCAAAACTTTCATATGCGTTAGACTCAAATTCATTGAGCTATTTTGACAGCGTACCGGGGCCAGAAGTAGGTGCATGTGAGGTATAGATCTTCTTGCCATGAAACGAACCTTCCATAGCACGATCAACTCTAATCTGGTAGTTGTCCAAATCTGCTTGCACCATGATACCACCGGTTATATTGATCTTGCGAAGGAGAGAATCGGCGATCTCTCCTTTGTAGAAGGCTTCTGGTCCATGAGAAGCGATTCTCGCCAACGTCCGAGAATAGTTGCTCCTACGGATTATCTCGCCCTCTTTCAGAAAGATCCCGTGTGGCGCAAAGATGGAACTCCAGTCGGGATTGTTGAGCATGAGATCGGGGTACCACTAGAAAGAAATGAGATCAAGCGGCTTGGAGATAAAGACCGAAACTTGCAGTGATACGTTTTCCCAGCTCTACATCGACCTCCCAACCTGAGGCTAGATCGGCACTTGGTTGCACGAGGTCTTTCCATGGAAGTGAACCCCAACGTCTATGCGCTTCCTGAAGACCTCGAAGCTCTCCCGGAACCCCAACGGATAGACCGCCATATCGTGAAGAATTGCTTCTACCAGTGTACATTGTCTTGTTGGACAAGAGAGGAGCTGTTTCGCGGAAATCTATAGTGTAAACTTCTGAAGGGGCAACACGGACTGTCATGAAGCCTCCTCCTCCAAGACCTGAGCTAAGTTTAATGAGAAAATGAAGAGGAATGAAGAGATGAAACGCACGAAAACATGTTCACGACCCCGATGCAGAGATTAGCGGCAATAGCAGCATCTACAGCATTTCCTCCGGCTTTGAGTGCTGCTACGCCAATGTCTGAGCATCGCTTGTTTTCCGTGGCAACTGCCCCATGTTTTGCTTCAATAAGGACAGCCGGATTGAGACGCGTTCTAGTCGACTGTCTCTCCAGTACTCTCGGGATCCAATGGAGGAGGAAAAAGGCGATAAGACATGAAGCAAGAACCTTGAGACCGCGAGGACGATGCGACCTGACTACTGATCGATGAGAATGAACAGGAAGTTCTGAGAAAGCCTTTGCAGACTTCATGGTCGTCGAGGCGAGATTGCGACTGTCGGCGGTCGCACGAGGCACGAGAAAGATAAGCCGATTACTGAGGCTGACACATCGTGCCACTCTGGCAGTGGCAAAATATCCGCGGTTCTTGGGCTGCAGTAGCAATATTAAGAAGGACGCCAGAACAAGCTTGAAGGTGATCGCTGTTCTTAAACGTCGATTTGCGTCAAAAAGGCGTCGCCTAACGGCTTCTTCTCCCACGGGCCGATTAGGAAACTTTGTCTAGGCTTGGGTAACACCACCATGGAACGTCTCGCACATCCTCAACTGTTCTCGAAGCTGAAGGGTAAATCAATAAAATTCTCATTATTCTTGCTGAAATACTACACCAGATTCGATTCCTCGGCACAAGCGTCGCAAAACAGGCCTTAACACTCGCTTCGACGCAATGGTTCAGCGAATGAATGTTATGCACCATTCTCCACCAAAAAAGTCCAGAAAGCGGTCGCTTGGCTCGTCTTCTGTTAGCAGTTACGACGCGCCAGAGACTCCTGTCGACGCGTACGAGGGTTTGCACGATGGAAGGCTCGGGGAGAGCTTTGGTGTCCTGAAGATGAGACGACCCCAAGCTCTCGATGACGATGATGTTGATATAGTTTCGGTCTGCAGTTCAAAAGTAACATTCGATATTTTCTTGGTCCATCCTCAGTCCAACTTTTTGACCAGGTTTCGACTACGACCACAAGTCCTCTGCCCCAATGGCTATCCAACACGTTCTCTACTCTCGAAAAGAGCCATCCCTTACGCCTTTTATTGCCCGAAGATAAATCGGATGGTCATTCCTCTGCACCGATCGAAGAACCGACATTTGCTTTTTGGCCTGATACAGAACCGCTAGGGCCTGCTCAGACAACAAATCTTCAGGCTCCCGATGACATTGAAATACTAACAAACCTCGAATCTCCATTTTTGCTACCATTTTCGACTCCAGGGCCTGGATCAAATTTATCCATGATTCCATCTTCGCCTGGTTCAGTCTCCCCTGCTTTTGCTCGACCAAGCTCTATCCCAAAAACCCCGCCTTTGCAGGCTAACTCCATGCATCTTTCCTCTCCAGACACTTTCCACCTTTCGAGCCCCAAGCCTGTACATCTTCCTACCCCAGCGCAATTTGTCTCCATATTTTCTCCAGAAGACATTGCTTCATACTTTCACGACGAAGAAGCTGCTTCCGACTTGCTTCTTTCACCCAAACCAACTTCTAACCTACCTAACGTATTCTCTGCTCCCGGACCCGCATATCATTTGTCGCGTCCACCGCTTTATTTCGATTCAACCACTGAAGATCCTTCTTCTGATCCAGTCGAACCAGAAACCGGATATCAAGTCAATTATGAAGACATCGACTTTCACTGGACACCTTTTATACAGAACAGAGTCGAAAACAACAAGGATGAGGGTGTTTCAACATCCATGGAAGAAGAGAAATTTGAGAATGATCCTACACCTCAGCCGTCGAATATTCAGCCTGCGATCCTTGCGCATATATCCTGTCCTCTGGTGCCGCCTGATACTGAAGAAGCAGAGCAATCTCCAGCATCCGACCCACATTTGCCAGCTGACTTTGAGGAACTCGAGTCGCTGCCAGCGTCGCCTCCACCTCAGGCTCCAGGTCCTGTTGCATTTGCTCCAGCCCCTGGTATTTACCTGTCGCCTCTGAAAGGCTCATTAGACGATGAGCAAGAAGTTGAAGAATTGGACGTTAGTTTTCCGATTCCGTCACTTCTTTTCGATGCTAATATATTTTTGTAAAGCTCATTGGATTGCTGGATGAGTTGGACGAGGCAGGCAAAGAGCAAGACGACACCAAGGCTACTCCAGCTTCTCCAATTACGCCCCAGCGTCGCGAAATCGTCAGAAAGCGGAGTTCTCCATCAGGTTCAGATACATCGACCGAGTCTATTGAATCCTGGAGCGATTAACTATTGTGTAATGCGAAAACAGTATAACAGTTGCAACGATAACTCATTCAGCTCACCAGCCCACATCGCCTCCGCTAAAAGGTTCGATGGTCACACCGGTTTCACCTGCCACTTTCCGAAGGACCAGACGCTCTAGATCGTAAATCTCATACGAGACGGCTGCCAGTTTCATGGCTTGGATATGATGAGGCCTTGAATTGGCAGCGATAGCATGTTTTCGGCTTTGCCATATGCCTGATATCAATTCAGCAACCACAAAGAAAAAGGTAATATTTGTCGTACAGGTGGCCAGATTCAATCCGGTCTCTGGGTTGGGAATTCCATACCAGTAGAGAATTAACTGTTCACAATGAATACGAGCTTTGCCATGTAGGTTTAGACTCACGCCTCCGTTCCGTACAGCTTCTTCATGGGCCTTTTTGTCCGCATCGTACAGTGCTAATAAAAGGGAAATGAGCAAGAGAAGTGCTATCAGAGGTAAATACATACGACCGCCGTCGCTGCCAGCTTTTCGCTTTGATCTGAATACGACACAGTACCATTCACGCTCCTCCTCTTCTGGAAGAATCATGTCGAACCAATTGAACGCCTTGGCGTACGGTAGACTCGCATAATTAGAATTGAGGGGTTTGAAATTGTGCAATGCTTTATGCAGCGAAAGCGAAGCTGGGTCAATGTCAGGAAGTCGTGTTTCTGTGACAAGTGGGGGATTTTTAATGTCCCTTGGTAGTGGAGCAAATCTTTCTGGAAGGGAGGAGAGCAATGGAGGAAGATACAGAACGGGAATATCTGGGCCTGTTGAATCGAACGTCGGAAGCTCATGGGGATCGCGCTCGCCAGGATGTGGTGGATGAATGAAAGGCATATTGGGTGTTTAGAGAAGGGATAAAGTTTTTTTGGTTTTTTTTGAAGGCCTCACTTGAAACGGGATTGCATTGGTCGACGCACAAATTGCGCGATTTTGCACCAGAGCACGCAGACAGAAGGAATAACGCATCAGGACGTGGAGCTGTCGGGGTTGCTTCTTGGAATGCAAGCTGTACGGAATCGCACAGAGCCTGGCGGATGATGGAAGAGAGTCTTAGAGAGAGCAACATCGGGTGGGAAAGGAAACTCCCGATTCTGCTTCCTGACCGGACCCATCAAAAACTAATGGCCACGAAGAAAGCTGCTGAATCGACGCTCTACCATGTAAGCCCACAGGGTTTCTGGAAGAAGTTCGGTAAGAAAGCGAAATAATTATCATTGTGATTATTCAACGCAGCCCACAGCTGACATCGCGATGGTGAACCCTGAAATCTCCAGCGGTCTCCCCATAGCCAGCGTTAGTCGGTATCCTCAGCCTGGTTCAAGGCCAGAGACATACTCGTCGCCGGCGACGAAAGGTGCGTCTAGGTTGCTCAACTGCTAGAATTTCGAGCTCAACGACGCGCCGTATAGCATCTGACCCAGCTCAGAATCCATACTGGAAACGCGATGTTCGTCGGGCCTATCCCCAGCTCTCGGTCGTTTCACAGACTGAACTGTCTCAATTGCTCATTGAGCATTCCACTCCTCCTTCGTGAGTTGCTCTGTCGTCTGCATCGAACAACTCTGACGCCGTGTCACAGAATTCCAGCTCCAACCGAAGGCGAGACTGCAGTGGCTTCAAAATCACTGACGTTGGATCTCTCTGCCGCCATTGCCACAATCACTTCTACCGCCAAAGTTTATTCAGAATCGAAACTGCCTCCAGCTCTCACTGTGCCCAACAAGAAATGGGTACCACAGTTGAACGCCGATGCCCCTCATACTGGCTATTTTCCAATGTTATTGTACAAGTGATAATCTTCATAGAAGTACGGCTTGAACAATGTCTGAGCCTGTGAATTTTTTTGTCCTAGCCTAAATCCGAAATGTTGTCATCACATCGGCCTTGACCTGGTCTGCCGGCACGCTGCTAACGCGAGGCTTCGTTCAGGCTACCAGGTGGGTAGAAATGAACTGTGAATTTCGTTTCTGAGCCTCTCATCTTGCGCTTCTTCTTCTTTCTTCTTCATGGCGATGTTCTTTCCTGCATTGTGGTGGCTTCCAGTGAGGTCTGTAGTCGCCAGACCCATTGACGACGTGTGAGTCGCTTTTGCTTTTATCAACTCCATTCAGCTGATACCCTGCCAGTTCAAGCTCTGCATGGTAGTTATAGAGTCCAGCTAATTTCTTACTTGTGCTGAATCCGCTGCAGTTTTGCACTTGACTTTATTCAGCCAGCAGAACATCCGGTATCTCCGCCATTGTTTCTGTCTCCACGTCGGGATTGTCGTCGAGCAGTTTTGCCACAAGAAACACCAACTTCCTCAGATGAATTCACGCTTACCATGTCTCCTGCCCGTCCAATACCCACCTTTCTGTCACCATTCTCTCTTTTACTATACACGTGTCTCGTCCTCACCATAGCTTACTTTGGCTATCGTACGAAGATATGGCGTGGTAAAAGACGTGGCAACGGAGACCTTCAATTGTCCGGAGTCGAGTTGTTGCCAACCGCAACCAACTTCAAGGATTTCCCCATGCCTTTAACTCCTCCCATTTCACCTTTACCTCCGCGAGCAAGACCCGCCATACGTAAGGAGAATCGAGGGTTTAACCTGACTCTCGGTTCTGCAATAAAGTCGGGCAGAAGTAAAAGCCTGGGAGGACCTCTCAGTTCGCGTCGCATTGGAAACACTCCGCTTGGTGCTGTTTTCATTCAATCACATTCGACTCCATCCACGCCTTTACCACCCAATACTGGCATGCTGGTTGATGTTTCTCCCTTGTCCAGCGGGCGACACCAGAGAGGCTTCAGCGAGTCATTCAGAGCTGATCCGGGCTTTAATGTTTGGGATGAACCTGATCATATCGTGATAGAGTTTGGCTCTGTCCCACCCAAGGAATCCGTCCCGATGCTAAAGCCTCCAGCTCTCGCTTCGTCAATCTCCTCATCGTCCAGCGCCGGAAGCGTCGACTTGGTCACTGCAGCATCACCTCAGATTCCTCTTCTTTCTATCGGTTCTCCTCTCTTGGATGACCATGCGTCGTTGAAGGAAGAGCCGATGCTCATTCATTTTGATGACGTCCAGGCCGAAAGTGCAAAAGTGGAAGAGACTTTACTTTTGGCCTCTCCGGTGGTTGAACAACAAATTCCTCTGGTGACGGTTTCAGAAGATGTGGAAGAAGAGCGCGAGACAGAGCTGTTGGAAGATTGGACAGAGGATGGATGGAACTTGAGTCCTGTTCCCTCGACGATACATGAATTTTCTCCGGTTTCCGTGCATTCGGAGCTGGCAAACCCAGATATGTCAACTTCGCTCAGTGAAGAGACCGCCGAGACTTTCGACAGGACGACTATGGATCTGGCAGACGGGCAGGACGGATGGGATTTGGAAAGTTTCCAGCCCAGCCCTTTTGGTATCTCGTCTCTGCAACAGGTCTTGCAAGTCGAGGGCACAGAGAACATGGCTGAAGAGCCTATCGATCTGGAGAGCGGGGAAACGACATTGGCTTTTGACGAACCAACGATTCATCCAGAGTCTCCTTTGTTCGCCACCTCACCGTCTAGCTCTGAACAGATCTCGGAGTCGGATAGCACCTCAGAGGACACCGTCGTCGACGCCAGCTCTCCCGAACTACCATCAAGTCCCATTTCTGAGTCTGAAGTACTCCCTGAACTGAGCATTCCTCACGAGGAATACTCAATCCTTGATGGCGAGCCGCCCTTGCTGCTTACGCCAGTAGCAGTCTCGTTTCCAGCCATTTCATTCATTGAAGAAAACGACCCTCACGAATTTAACGACTCCCCCGATGTTTTGACAGACGAGACCGGGGCTGATGATGCACCACTTGTCGAGCTTCCGGTAATGACGACTGTGGTTGAGCAGAACTCGGATTCTCTTCTACCTCTTCCTGAGGTCAGCGAGCATTCTCCGATAGAGGAAATGTCGACACTAGAAGAGCACTTGTATCCCGAACTTCTGCCGCTTCCCGAGGTCAACGACGATCTTTCTGCAGCGGAGAAGGAAACGACATTAGTCTGTGATCCTGATATTCTACCTCTTCCTGAGGTCGACGAGCCTTCTTCGATAGAGGAAGCGGCGACACACGAAGAGCACTCGGATCCCGAGCTTTTGCCTCTTCCCGAGGTCAACGACGATCCTCCTGTGACAGACAAGGAAACGACATTGCTCGACGATCACGCTGATCCCGATCTTCTACCTCTTCCTGACCTTGATAAAGAGATTATTCCTCAGGAAGTAGATGCGAGTCAACCATCAATCAGACCTGCTTGGTCGATTCGAGCTGCTGATGCGCCACCGTTAGGGCTCGCCGCTTCTGCGCTCTTGTCGCCTAATTCAGCTGTCGATGCCCATGGATCCAAAGAAAAACGTGCGGCACCTTCTCCGATAAAACGTGTTTCTTCACTTCCGGGCACTTTTCCTACTCCGGAGCCAAGAGTTGTCTCTCTTCCCGATGTCACTCAGACTGCTTCTTCTGCGGTCGAACCAAATTCTACGCCTGCTGCCACTGTCCGACGTCGCTTTATCCGGTCGCCCATCGATATTGCTCTTGCAATGCAGCTGCGCCCTGGACTTGGTCTGGGAGCAGATCCAGCCTGGATAATGCGATATCTCATGTCTATGTGGGGCTGGCTTTTTGTCCTCATGGGTACACCGAAGTTCGACGGTCATCGAATGCATTAAGGGTTATTCTTGTTTCACAATTATCTCAATGTTCTCTTTTTGTCTAGTCCATATTCTCATCGCACTTCGGAACTTGCAATCATTTCATCCAGCACAATACCTTCATATCATGCATTTCTTTGTCTCTCTCTGCAATCACACTCGCACATTTTAGTCTGTAGATGCATATATAATATTTACCATAATGGCAATTCTTCCATTCTTCTCCCGCCACCGAGCGCGCTGGAAGGACTTGGTGAGTGATGTCAAGATATGTGTTTTCGTCTTACAGTATCATGTGGCTCGTGAGAAAGGATCTAGGTGCCCGATGCCCGAGCTAGGAGAATCGCGGCAAGCCTATAAATATTGAATGTTTGGAGACTGGTCCCGCGATCAAGCATGGACCCCTCCTCTTCGCTCTCAGAGAAAGAGTCGGGAAAGACTCCTCAGACCAGTGGCTCCGAGTTGGCTGAACCCGTTATTGTGCTTGACCACGGTGCTGCCGCATGGAAAACCGTCGCCGGATCGTATGTAGCAGTGATTTGTCATCCATCTCTGGCGCTCAGAATTTCTGAAGTTTTATCGTACAATTTTGCACCCTTGGGTGAGATGCCTCGTTCAACTATGTTGCCACAAAACTGAAATCTATCAGATTTGTTAGCGCGTATGTCGCCTGGTACTTGCTTCATTATCAGCTGCTAACGCGCGTTTCAAGCTTCGGAGTATACGAAGACTTTTAGTTGCATGAGTCCTTGATGATTTGTCCTCCATCTTTTCTGACTCTTATCCTCTAGCGTACGCGACTTTTTGAGCGAGAAGACACCCTCTGACATCAGGCAAGTACTTCGATTCAGTCGGAGCTCTCTGATTCCAATATAGCATGTAAAGTTGGATTGGTAGTTTCACGCTTTTTGCCCAATACTTTCCCTCTATCTTTGTCGGTCAGGCATTTGATGCAGGATACTTGTAGGTCCTTGTAGATCTTCATACGACCGCTGTCCATTGACGCCCGGCTAGTCGCCATCTTTTATTCAGTGCCTCTGTGCTTCAGGTCTTCTCGATCTTCATGCTTTCTCTAGCGAAAAGGGACCATTTCTATCAGGCAAGGGTTTTCAAGACTCCTGGACTCACGTTTGACTGTGTCCTAGGTTTTCCTTTCTCAAGCCGTTGGAGTTGGTCTCTCTCAATGCTTAATGTTCCTGCCTTCGTTGGCGATATTGGGCCAGCATTTCGAAGCACGTCGCTCATTGGCCATGGGAATCGCTGTCACTGTAAGAGGTGACGCCACACCTGCACATCAGTTGATTCGAGTCGTAGGGAGCCTCAATCGGTGGAGTCGTTTGGCCTATAATGGTGAACCAACTTTTAAAACGGACCTCCTTTCCGACTACGGTTCGTGCCACGGGTGGATTATCGGCCGGTCTGCTGTTCTGTGCCAATGTCTTGATGACTCCTCAACCACACAAGAAGCCGTCTGAAACTGGAGCACAATCTGAATTCGCCAAGTTGAAAGTGATGGTCAAGGATACCCCCTTTATGATGTCCATCTTCAGGCCAGTCTTCAGTTTTTCTCGCCTTGTGATTCAACTCATTAGTCTATAGCTCTTGTCTCACAGCTTTCGGGATTTTCTTTCCCAACTTTTACCTCCAGTTATTTGCGATAGACAAGGGTATCGACAAGAATTTGGCATTTTATGTCGTGAGTATATGTTTCATTTCCTTCTCATCCTCAACTTCTCAATGTCAGTAATAGGTCGCAATTTTGAACGCAGGCAGCTTTATAGGTTAGTCAGACTTCTTGCGCCACAATTAAACGTGCTTATTTTTTAGGTCGCCTTGTCCCAGGTTTACTGGCAGTCCGGGTTGGCATCTACAATATGATGGTCCCCACTGTAGCAATGACATCGATCCTGCTCTTCTGTGTCTTCGCGATTCATACATTTGCTGGTGTTGCTGTCTTTGCCGCAGTCATTGGAGCTTTGTCCGGATCTTGTGCTGTCCTTTCCCAGATAACCATTGTTATGACTGACTTGTTTTCTAGATTTTTCGCTTGTTCCGTCTCTCGTCGGCCAGCTGAGCCGCCATGTCGGTGAAATGGGAACAAGGATGGGCGTCGCTTTCACACTTGTAGGAATCTCTTCGTTGATTGGTACCCCGATTGAAGGAGCATTGTTGCATCACAATGGCCAAACCTCGTACACTTGGTGGAAATCGATCGTTTTCTGTGGTGTAAGTGTCATGGCAGGGGCTGTGATAATGTTTCTGGCGCGCTTCTTTTTCATTCGAGAAGGGAGACATCCAGAACTTGGCCGAAGAGTCTAGATAGATTTACATAACTATAGTGATGAATAGTCACGGGATCGCTCCGTCGATTCTGATGCCGCAATCATGGGAAACCATCTCTCGCATTTGTTTCACTCCAAAAACGATGTGCCATTTACACTAAACGGCCGAAAAATGCAGGTTGTTGACATTGCAGGTGCCGGAAAGGTCAGCACTGGTCATAATGAATTGAGTGAGATGCCATATTTTGGTCCGACACTTGGGAAAAGACAGCCACTGAAAAGGTACAGGCTCAAGAAATTGGCATACATATTCACTCCATGAATGAGATTAGACACAGCGAATTGTCCGTGACCGCATTCAAGGGGACGAATGGATCGTCGATGGAAATCAACTGGTTACTGCTAGCGGCTCACCTGACTCGGAGAACCTCATAGGGATAGACCCACCTTATCTCGTTTGGCTCTATCGGCTGATCTCGCGAGCAATCCAGAAAGCATTGTCAGGGTCTTTTCGGAGAGATTTCTTGAGTTTAGACACCAGTGTCATAGCCTTGGCTTTTCGTCTTTGAGAGAAGAACCGCAATTGGGAAAAGATGTTGAAGAAGGACAAGAGATGGCAGAGGGTCGCTGACTCTGACAAGTTTATTCGTTCATTGAAGAGAAGAGACGCATGGAATAAATGCAAGAGAGTCTTTACGGTTGGCCGAACTTGGGATTGAAGTTCAATTACGCCACAATACTACTGTTATACACTATAAATCCTACAGATATGCGTTAATCCATTCCTTTCTTCATGTTATCATATTTCGAGGCTTTATATTCGAGCAGATTCCTTTCACTCTTCTCCAAACCACCCATGGCATCTTTGACGACTTTGACCAAACTATGACGGGCAATGTTTTCTTTGCCTTCTCCGCCTTCCATGCCTTCACGATGTCCTTGGTCACCACTGAGTTCCCAATACATGCTGCCACCCAGACCTTGGTGCCGAATGTATTCAGCCTTCCATCTTCCGACTTCTTCACTGTCGTATGATACCATTTCGCGCTTCTCATAATCATAACACCAGCTGGCCTTGAGCTTTTCGTCACGCATCTTATGTGAACCTGGTCGAGGAAGAGCGCGATAATCATACACTCCCTTTTCCCAAGAGCCTGGACCAATGCTAGAGAAGGGCTGACCTGGCCCAGCAGTACCCACGAAGGAGCGCCCGTATAATGGGATACCGAGCACTATCTGTTTACTGTTTGAGCTAATATATCGATCTTGAAAGAGAAAAACAGCACCTTGTGTGGAGCCACACCATGCTCCATGTAATGATTAACCGCCTTGGATACAGAAAGATCTGCTGGATCCTTCCCATAAAGGTTTGCTTGGTGGTTCGCAACAGTGTCCCATGAGCCAGCAAAATCGTAGGCCATGAGGTTCCAAAAGTCGAGAACTTTGTCCATTTCATGGATATGAAGTTTGTTATAATTGTCGGGGCCGCAGGGCGCAGCAATGGTGAGGAGGAATCGATAGTGACGAGTCCCGGCCAGAGCATCCAATCCGGCTCGCAGCTCGTGAAGTAACTCGACGTATCCCTTCGATTGCGCCTCATTGCTGGGATACTCATAATCTATGTCAAGTCCATCGAGACCAAAGTCTTCAACCATTTTGACCGCCGTCTCTACGAATTTCTTGCGTTTTGAAAGGTCGATGACAACTGGATGGAAAGACGGGGAATATGTCCACCCGCCGATAGAGATCAAGACTTTTAGATGTCGATTCTTCTTCTTCAGCATGTATATCGCTTTGAAGTTTCCGTACAGGTTGTTCCCAGAATCATTCCATGAATCGTTTGGATAATGGATATCTGTGTCGCTCCATGCGTCAGACCTAGTCTCACAAGTTAGTATTTCTGTGAAAAAACCAGGACATTGGCTTTACAGGAATACCTCTCCACTCGAGGGGTTGACGTTCACAAAAGCGTATAGAATATGACTATTTTGGGGGTTTAGCTTTAAACATTGGAATAGAGTTGAAACCACGCACGTTAGATCGTCCACTGGAATCAAAGAAGGTGTAAATTTCCTGCCATAGATTCCCCAATTGACAAAACTAGAAATGTCGGTCATTGATGTGTTAACAATCTCTTGCATCGACTTACTAGCCTACGCTGTATTTCCCTCTCATTTTTATGTCCGGATTGTTGTGGGCGTTCTGTTGGAGTCCAGAGGAAATAGAAGCTACCACGAGATGCTGAGAATAAATGTAAAGTCCGAGTGATAAGATAGAGATGCCAGCAATGAGAGCGCCCAGGCGTCGATAGAGATATGTCGCTGTGAATTGCTGTTCCTGGTGATCTTCTCCAGAGTCAGTGGGTAAGACCTGGTACGAATTCATGAAGGGGCATGCGCAATGTCTTTAGTGGCACCGCTTTGTGATGACGTATGTCATCGCTCCGGGTCACACCGGATCAAGCCTCTGAAGTTGAACGACCAGTTTCTAGCCAGTTCTTGGGTCTACTTTTTCCGGTCTCGTCAGTGAATTTAGGGATGCCTTGCTTTGCGGACAATAAGCTCCGTGGACCCGAGAAATATCCCTATGCAAATCGTGCTGGAGGATTTCAACACGAGCCGATTTCCCCGAACAAGCTGCCTTGAATCCCGGTCATATCACTCTGTGCGGCCAACTAGCCAAGTATTGCGGCCCTCATGTGGTTGAATCAAGCTGCAGAGGTCCGAGAAATGGCCTTTGGCATCCGATGATGGTCCAGATTTCATGCGCGCCATATATACAGCGTCTTGGCCCTCTCACACCTGCAGAGCTCGTTCGTGATGCATCTTTTTCTCTCCCTAGCAGCTTTTGGTGTCTTCTCTGCAGTTACTGCACAGTCTGGGCCGTGGAATCAATGCGGTGGAATTGGATGGAAATTCATCTTAAACAACTTCAGCGACCTCATATCTAACTCTTGATCAGGGCTGGCGCAACAACCTGTGTTGCTGGATATACCTGCACATACAACAGTGCCTGTGAGTACCTTCATCATCTTCTCTTCTTAAAAATCATCAACATATACCAGATTACTCTCAGTGTATTCCAGGTACATCGGGCACGACGACAACTGCTAGCAGTGGGACTACCACTGGCTCTCCTACTACCACTTCGACAGGTCCTGCTCCAACTGGATCTCAGATCCGGACGGTTCAAGACCCAGTCTTCCATTTCTATCTGCAGAACAAAGGTACTATTTTGCTACTATGACGCTTTCACATCTGAGTGTTTCCAGGCGGTGTCCCTGTGCTAGGCCCCGAAGCCTCCTCGGGTTATTTCGCACTGGGAAAAACCATTTCCTTGTCAGGATCATCGCCGCTCTTTCTGAACCTGGCGCCATCTTCGACTTCCTATCAAGCTCTCACTCTTAATTCAACTGCAGTTACAACTGACTGGGGCTTGGAAGGCGACACGATAATCACTACGAGCCCTCGTCAGCTCAACTTTTTGGCTTGCTCGAGTTCTGACAGCACCATCTACAATGTTTACTTGCAGACCGGAAACGACATGCCTACAGGAACAACATGTTCATTGGTAACAATGCATTTGCCTTGTTTATGCTAAAATAGGGTTCATGTATTATACGAAGTATCCTGGTACAAGTGTGGTATCCGGTGAGAAATATAGCTATTGTGGGTATCGTCGTGGTCGTGAATCATAAAGAGAAATAAAAGACATGTACAGCCTAAGACTTCACGGCATATATCGTTGGACTAATCGTAACAGGAGCAGACAAAACCGGAACAGTCACAGAAACGCCATCGCGATTGGGAGTTGCAGGACCAGGGACAACAGCATCGGGTTCGCTGACACCCATGCTTGGTAAACTTGGATGAGTTATCGGGAAAGGAACAATGGGCGAAGGAGTTTCATTAGGATCTGATTTCTTCTTTGGTGATTTTTCCGTCTTCTCGTTGGGAGGAGAAGGAAAATCCCAAGGGCGAGGCACCATTGCAGCGGGCATGATCCTGGAAATAAGGATGAATGTATAGTCTTGAAACGGTAGAAGAACAATACCAAGTGGCGGCACATACAACTCCTTGACCTCTATTCTGTGCTTTGATAGCGGTAAATTCAAAGTCGATGAATTGTGAGATGTAGCGGATGAAAGGTAAGATTTCTCGAACACCATTATTGACAAGAGCGAGGGCAGAAAGAAAGTTCATGACAGCGTCAGATATAGAATTAGCTCTCTACAGAGGGCGTCAGCCACTGAATAAAATTCGACTGTCAACACTCACGCTAAGATAGTCCAGAGACGGTGGAGGGAGGACAATCTCAAGTCCCCACCAATCTGTAAAAAGAGTCAGCGCAAAAGTCGCAATTGAATTATAAAAGACTTGCAGGTCAAAACCGACATGCGATCTGTGGGAGGATAGACGCCTACCAGAGCAAGTACGTCATGATCCAAATCCACTGGGAAGGTAGAAAGTACTTGCCTGTATGGTCAGGAAGCACGGCCTTGCCAGCAGCGAACCCTAGAGCCAAAAGTTGAGGCGTGATCTGCTCAATTCCATTGATAACCGTCTCTGCAGTTGGCACTGCGCCAGCCAAGAGGCCTTGTCCATCCCCAGGTTGACCCAATCCCAAATCTGGAGTCGTGACAAGGCTGATGAGATGCATCTCATTAAACATGGCAACGAGACTGTCGACAGGAAGTGAAGAGAAGCTGGAAAAGGACGATGGAGCAATTCCTTCGGTCGTCTGGGAATTTCCAAGCTTGCAAAAGTGCAATTCATCGGCTTCAAGGTCTGTGTTCGAGAGACAGACAGCATGAATGACGCCGCTGCTTGGCGAGATGACGGTCTCCTTTGGAAAAGCGACTTCTTGGGTGGGGAGCACACGAAGCTGAGCTATAACCCTGTTTGCAGACTTGGGCTGCATGAGTTGGGTCTTGATTTTGCTCAGCTGTGGCTTCGCGAGTGCCGCAGTGACTTTGGGAGAATCTGAAGTGCCTCGACCGAGAATGAGGGATCTCAGGATCATTGCCGACTCTTTAGCTTTCTTGTCGGACGTGCTAGTCAGGGGTTTCGCGAGTCGCTGAGAAAGGGCAGTGGAAGCCCTGACCTTCTTCTCGTGTTCGTGGATAGCAGTCAAGTTATGCTTCGGTTCATCATGGCTGTGGCCAGTGGCGAAAGGGCGGAAGGAGAAACGTCGCTTCCTTGAAGAGGCGATCTCTGTGAGGTTCGGAGTCGATGTAACAGCCAAAGGAAGGATTTGCTTCAAGGCTGGAGCTGCTCGTGCTGGTGATGGCGATGGTGGCCCTTCGGAGCTGCTGCTTTCGTTGGAATCCGTGCTATCTCTCTCAGCTCTAGGTTCCTCTTCGACGACAATGACTGACTCTGGAGACGCCGTGGTCGCTGGATAAAAATAATTGAGGATACCCATGGCGAAGATGAATGCTAAGAGACAGAAGGCGAGGCTTGCCTCCAAGTCTTTTCACAAGAGCATTTCGTCACAGTGTCACAAACTTGGCTTCTGCCGAACTGCCATCGTCTCCAGGACTGGTTCGAATGAATACGGCTGATACTGGAATCAGAGCACAGAAAGGTGGCTGCCATGCAGTTTGTATTCGGCTTGCTGACATGAGTCTCCAGGTACTCCAGAGATGTCTGCAACGTTGATTTCTTCGTTCAACTTTCAAGTCGTCAACATTCTTACGGAACAAGGCGGCTGAACGTGTCATTCATCCAATAATCTCACTAGATCCCAACTATCTCCACAAATTCGAATTGTCAAGAATGTCGCCGGATTTGCGCCGGATGTTGTTTTTTCCAAAGACATATGCTTAGTCAGACCACGCTGCTTGCATACCTCCACCACAACAATTTGAGAAGAATATGGACACCGAGATGCGAGCAAAATCGTTCAAAGACATAGTAAGGTCTTGTAACCCAGTCTGTTTGATTCGTCTGCTGACTTCTCTCTCTCTGCTCAGGAATTTCACCCCCGCTTGGTACCCAATTTAAACATCTGGGAGCTCGAATCTGATATAGAAACATAGGTTCGCAGTCACGATGGGCACTGGCTCTATCAGCGCGCTCTTTTACGCATTCCCTTATGGAAACAACACGGTCGCGTTCAAGACGCTGAGCTTGATCTTCTTCTTCCTCAATCTGTCTCTATTCGTGACATTCAGCGCGATAACAATTTTCCGATACCTTGCTTTCCCTGACATTTGGAATATCATGATGCGCCACTCAATTCAGTCGCTTTACATCGCGACTTGTCCAATGGGGGCCACAACAATCATCAATATGTGTGTGGACATAAACCATGACTATGGAATTGGCGGAAAACCGTTTCTTTACTTTGTCTGGGCTGTCTGGTGGTTGGACGTCGTTCTGTCTATCTCGTGCTGTTTTTTAATGCTCCATTATATGTACGTTTTTACTTTTTCAAGCTCAATTCGAGCTGATATTTCTCAGGGAGACACGACACAAGCATGATCTGCAGAATATGACGGCTGCATGGCTCCTTCCCGTCGTAACACTTATAGTGGCGTCATCTTCAGGCGGCATCTTAGCAGGGGCGCTTCTGCAGCACTCGATCTCCCATTCTCTGCTGACGATCAGTGTCAGCGTCTTTATGGTCTCGGTTGGGCTAACGCTTTCATTCATGCTGCTCACAGTTTATCTTCTTCGACTCATCACAATAGGATTGCCGAGTGGCGCAACGATCATCTCGACTTTTCTACCACTCGGACCGATGGGTCAAGGGGGATATTCGATCCTTTTAACGGGTCGTCTTTTCAAAACAATACTTCCTATCAAAAATCCTGGGTCATCCGAAATCTTCGGCTCAGATAGCGCAGGTCAAACTGTTTACGTCCTATGCATAGGTCTAGCATTCATCCTTTGGAGTCTCGCGTCAATGTGGCTCGTCTTTGCGCTTCTCGGGACCCAGAGAGTCGTCCGTCGGACGCGAAATATTCCATTCAAGGTACCTTTTTGGGGTCTTATTTTTCCCAACGCGAGTTTTATTTAAACCATCTCCTTTATCTGTCTTATTGATATCTTTCACTGCAGGGGGTGTATGCCAATTTGACCATCAACCTTGCCAGTACCTTTGATTCACGCTTTTTCCGCATCTGGGGCGCAATCTATGCCACAGCCACTCTATTACTTTGGACCCTGGTCGCATTCCGAACAGTTATAATGGTTTACAATCGCCAGATATTTGCAGCGCCGTGTCTGGAAGATGTCAATATTGCTCAGGGATCCCCACAGCAGCAAGCGGTGCAGAGTGGGTCGGAGACAAAGATCTGAGCGTCAATTTGGAGTCATTCCACTAGTTTCCGCCGATTCTCAATCCTCATAAAGTACCTAATCATTTAATTACACGGGTCGAGTTCTGGAATAAAATATGTTCATGATACAAAGAGCGATACTCAACTCCCTGTGAATGAGCCGCAAACGCGATATACTTGAGACTTCGCACATTTTATTCGATTTTTTCATTTTCTGTCTCTCAAATCTTGTCATTTGATGCTCTGGCGTCGCTACAGGTCTCCATTCTTTGAAACACTTCGAACTCCAATATTAATGAACGTTTGATCCTGGATTATCCACCGAGGTTCAAGGCTGGTGCTGCTGGTGCTGGAGATGGCGATGGTGGCTCTTCGGAGCTGCTGCTTTTGTTAGTTGAATCCGTGCTCTCTCTCTCTCTCAGCTTCTCTCTCTCTCGGCTCTAGGTTCCTCTTCGACAACAATGACTGACTCTGAAGACGCCCTGGTCGCTGGATAAAAATAATTGAAATCCCACGGCGAAGATGAATGGTAAGAGACAGAAGCCGAGGCTTGCCTCCAAGTCTTTTCACAGCAGTGTCCGACGGTCACATTGTCACAAATTTGACTTCTGCTCAACTCTCATCGTCTCCGGGCCTGGTTTCAACGAATACGGTTGATACATGAAACTACTCCAGAAATGTCTGCAACATTTGTTCGTTCAATTTCCAAGTCGTCAACTGTGACATTCTTACGGAATAAGACGGTAAAAGATGCGTGTCATTCATCCAAATAATCTCACTGTGAAATGCCACGGATCACGACTATCTCCACAATCCGAAGTGTCAAGAATATGTCGCAGGATGTCGTTTTTCAATTAGTCATACCACACTGCTTGCATACCGTCACCACAGCGCCTCGCCTTACAGTTTGAGAACAATATGGCGTTCAAAGACGTAGTAAGGTCTTGTAACCCAGTCTGTTTGATTCGCCTCCTGACTTCTCTCTCTGCTCAGGAATTTCACCCCCGCTTGGTACCCAATTCTAAAATTCATATGGGAGCTCGAATCTGATAAAGAAAACATAGGTTCGCGGTCACGATGGGCACTGGCTCTATCAGCTCGCTCTTTTACGCCTTCCCTTATGGAAGCAACACGACCGCGTTTAAGACGCTGAGCTTGATCTTCTTCTTCCTCAATCTGTCTCTATTTGTGACGTTCAGCGTGATCACAATTTTCCGATACCTTGCTTTCCCCGACATGTGGAACATTATGATGCGTCACTCAGTTCAGTCGCTTTACATCGCGACTTGTCCAATGGGTAAGAGTTTACAACTTCTTGATAGTCTGACGTCGAAGATTAATGCGTTGGTTGAAGGGGCGACAACAATCATCAATATCTGTGTAGATATAAACCAAGACTATGGAATTGGCGGAATAGCGTTTCTTTACTTTGTCTGGGCTGTCTGGTGGTTGGACGTTATTCTGTCTATCTTGTGCTGTTTTTTAATGCTTCACTATATGTATGTTTTCACTTCTCTGTCTTCGTTCAAGCTGATATTTCTCAGGGAGACGCGACAAAAGCATGATATGCAGAATATGACGGCTGCATGGCTCTTTCCCGTCGTAACACTTGTTGTGGCGTCATCTTCAGGCGGCATTTTAGCAGAAGCGCTTCTGCAGCACTCGATCTCCCATTCTCTGCTGACGATCGGTGTCAGCGTCTTTATGGTCTCGGTTGGGCTAACGCTTTCATTCATGCTGCTCACAGTTTATCTTCTTCGACTCATCACAATAGGATTGCCGAGTGGCGCAACGATCATCTCGACTTTTCTACCAGTCGGATCGATGGGTCAAGGGGGATATTCGATCCTTTTAACGGGTCGTCTTTTCAAAACAATACTTCCTATCAAAAATCCTGGGTCATCCGAAATCTTCGGCTCAGATAGCGCAGGTCAAACTGTTTACGTCTTATGCATATGTCTAGCATTCATCCTTTGGAGTCTCGCGTCAATGTGGCTCGTCTTTGCGCTTCTCGGGACCCAGAGAGTTGTCCGTCGGACGCGAAATATTCCATTCAAGGTACCTTTTTGGGGCCTTATTTTTCCCAATGCGAGTTTTATTTAGACCATCTCCTCTATCTGTTTCATTAATATCTTTCACTGCAGGGGGTGTATGCCAATTTGACCATCAACCTTGCCAGTGCCTTTGATTCGCGCTTTTTCCGCATCTGGGGCGCAATCTATGCCACAGCCACTCTATTACTTTGGATCATGGTTGCATTCCCAACAGTTATCATGGTCTTTAATCGCCAGATATTCGAAGCGCCCATGGAAGATGTCAATATTGCTCAAAGGTGTCCACAGCAGCAGGCGGTGCAGACTGGGCCGGAAACAAAGAATTGAGCGTCAGTTTGGAGTCACTTAACTGCTTCCAGCCGATTCATACCATTTCTCTGGAAGTTTAATGACACGGATCGAGTTCTAAGGACTTGGAAGAACTATTTCATGATACAAAGAGCGACAAAGCCAATTGATACTATGCTCACGACCAACTCCCAGCGAGCAAATGCGAGAAGTAGACGTGAGACTTCAAATTAGCATACTTTATTCGATTTATTCATTTTTTCTTTCAAATCTTGTCATTTGGTGTCCCGGCGTTGCTACAGGTCTCTATTCTTTGAGAGACTTCGATCCAGGTACCTCTACGCAAGGCACTGCTTCAAGCTTGACTAATATGGGTTGTGTCAGCGATCAGGGTAGTGATCGAAACGACCTCGACCTTATTCCGGCTGTCATGTCTGCGCGCTCAACTGAGGGCTACCAGCCACTACTATCTAGACCGTCTGTCGAGGAAGAAGATGTTGGAGACATCCAAGCGCCCCAGACGAGGTCTCCTGGCACACGTGGCCGACGAGCGAGGCCGGGGAGCATCGACCTCACCAAGCTGGATACAGCATTCAAGAGGTAGGTCTATACCTTTTTCATAGTTCAAGCGCTCATCAGGAACAAGATGGACCGAGTCAATAGCCAAGAAGGTTCGAGGCAAGAAGAAGGTAACCGACGTTCCAACAGGACCGAAGACGATATGGAGGAGTGTTTTCGAGCCGACTGTCATGGCTGTCACTGCTCCAGAGACAATTGTGAGTGATTGTGCTATCTCACTTGTTCATTTCTGAAGCGCAAATTCCAGGTTAAAACCTTAGACCATAAACACCCTATGACGAAAGCCGAGTTTGACGAGTAATCTTTGCTTTGATTCCTCCGAGTACTTGTTCTCACTGGTTCCAAGGGTCTCAGAAAGCATTCGGGCATGGCAAGTCATCTCCAAGCAACCATTTCGCCTGCTCATAGCTTTTCTAGCATACGCGAAGGCATACATCCAAAGCTCATCACCAAGGGCTCTTCTGGGTCATATTTCGCGAGAGCAAAGCTCGAAGGACGTGTCACAACTGTCGCGCAAGTTCCTCCTTTGCTTGGGTACTACCAGAACTGAACCCTTGAACAGAGTATTCAAGCCGAAAGACGAAGAGCCTTATGGCCGACTCAATCCCAAGGTCACCTCTTACTCTGACTATATTGGCGCTTTCTCTGACCTTGGTACCTCCAGACTACGAAGTGGATACACCGAAAGTTTAGCTGGATTATTCCCTTTGGCCGCGCATGTCTTATACCGAACTTGAGGTATATAGGCGGTCTCTATTCTAGTTTTGGTGCTAAATTTTGCTAGTTACATCTCGGAAGCGGCAGCTTCCTTGCTTGACGAGCGGCTCGCATTAAATATCGTCCCACGAACCGAGCTTGTGTCCTTCTCCAGCCCGGTACGACGCGCGTCACTTGTCGAAAGCTCTAAACCTAATTAATCGCACAGGCATTCTTCTATGATTGGCTGGACCGCAATGCTGCCAAGAAAGGAAAACAGCTACCAGAGAAGATCGGAAGTTTGCAGTATTTCCTGCACGGATATACAGGTGCGTTCATTCCTCTATGTCTGCGAGCCACTTATCAAGTTCTCTCCAGATGCCTCAGAATTCCTGCGGAAGCATCCTTGGCCAGGTCGTGCTATTGCTGACACCTTTGACGACTCGACACATCGACAAGGTGGAGTGTCAAAACGATTCATGAGCGCCTTCAAGGTCATTTGTGGAAAGACTGGCGACACCGACGACATGTACGACGATTACGAGGATGAACATGAACATGTCCTCTATGACGAGAGTGAATCACACGATCCTTCAGCGCCATTCTATTGGACACAATCTCTACAGCAGAGCTTTAGAGAGGAGCTTGAAAAGTAAGTTTCACGAGATCTCAGTCATTGTGATATTGATCTTTCACCAGATTAGTGATATTAGGTGCCCTAGACTCTTCCAATGTTCCAACTGCTTCTGACTCTGATCTAGATTATCTCATGCTCAATACTGACCGGGGAGCAGACAACTATATGATCAAGTACTGTGAAGCAGACCACGAAAAATCGCTTGTTGATGTCGCGCCTTCTCGCTCAGAGCGATTGGAAATGCCTCTAATGAGCGAGCTTCGAAAATCCGAAGGACCTCGGATGAATGCTCCTGCTTCTCGCCCTTCGACTCCTGCAATGGATGGGTCAAGCTCTCGGACTTCAACACCTCACGGTGACTATAGAAGACGACCCCATATCCATATTGCTGCGATAGACAACTCTCTCTCCTTCCCTCATGAACATCCGCAAGGTATGTCGAATTCGATCCATCCAACTCAAGGCTCATTTCATACAGGCTGGAGATCCTTCACGTTTGGGTGGCTTTACTTGCCGGTCAGCATTATCGGTCGACCATTCAGCGAAAAGACCCGCAACCATTTCTTGCCGCTATTGACTTCGAAGACATGGTGGGAAGAAACAACATTCCAGCTGCAAAAGCTCTTTGCAGTAGATGCCGATTTTCACCCCAAAATGTTCAGCGTATGTTGACTCTTCTTGTTCCAATCATTGTGGCTGAACTATATGCAGAGGCAACTGGCTGTCATGAAAGGTAATGAACTCGTCATAAATTCGGCTCGCCAGCTCAATCATTTGGATCAGGTCAAGCTTGGAACATTGTTCAATCCCTAAGACATTCGGTACGCAATCCCCTGGTCATGTCCAAAATAGTTTTCCTAACCTTTGATGATAGGATGAAGGTAGAGAAATCATTCAACCATATGTTCAATTGACATTGACGCAATGCTGAAAGGTCCTCTTGAGCTAACCCGAAGGGTGAGGCTCCTCGTTTGGGATGACGAATTAGAAATCGCAGAGGAACCTCCAGAAGAGCTTGTCACCGACGGCCCGATGCCGCCGTCACCCAAACCCTCGAACAAGAGTGTTCCATTACCGAAGCGGACTCGCAGCTCGTCTGGCAGTGATTTTCCGCCTCCAATCAGAAGGGTTTCAACTGATCTGTCTGGTGCTCCTCGACCCATTCCATTTGCTGCCAAGTTCCAAAGGGTTCATCCTGGCACCACCGGTGTCACTGTCCTGGAGCATTTAGAGCGGTTGGATGCGGTCGAAGCTAGCTTGCAAAGGCTGAATATCCAAGACGATGAAGAAGTCGATGTCGGGGATTCAAGACCCTCGATAGATATTCCTCGGGATGGAAACATTTCTGCTCAGCCTGTGACTTCACCCTTTTCGCCTCCTGGTAGCCCATTGGCCACTGTTCCCGAGGTTCCCTCCTCGAGTAATAGTTCGGTGATGGAAGAAGAAGATTTGGTCTCAATGTCCAAGTCGACATCGCACGTTGAAGGGAATACGATGGGCCATATTCGTTGGGCCAGTCAAAATCAGGTTCCAAGGAATATGGAATGGCTACAGCAACCAGATACCCCTCTCAAGCGAACCGTAATAGTAGAGGTATGCAAGAGTGATCGTTGTAAAACTGTGCTGATTTCATTTGTCTTAGCGCTTGGAGACTGTAAAAGGAAAGCCTTTTTGTTCTTGTTGGTGATGATGTAGATACATATAGGATTCAGTAATACAGCTAGTCGCCTTCTGTCATCAGCCACTCTGCGAAGCTGTCGAGTCGTTTGGTTTCCTCTTCAGTGTCGCCATCGGCCTCTTCACCCACACCGCTCCTTCGGAATCGTTGTTTCCCGGTAAAAAAGGTGGCCTCGACCCGTCTCCCGTCGAAAAACCTGCCATTCATTTTCTGATATAAAAATGAGACGTTGATTGAACGAACAAGGCAAAAAAAGGCTCACCAGAACACAAGCTTGTGCGCTGACAACATCGCGGAACTTGATGGTCATTATTCCGTCTTCTTCTTTCTGAAGCAAGGATGAGGAATGGTCAAACAACATGAAAATCACGCACATCGTACAAGACCACATTGGTAACTTCACCCAGCATCGAGCATTCTTCGCGAACGTCTTCTTTGAGGTCAAGAAGTAAAGTCGCATCTTCCTCCAAGTCCTTCAGAGTGAACATATGCTTGAGCACAACCACTCGGCTGACAGTCGGCGCTACTGGTTTGTCTTCAGGATCCATAGAAGGCCCAAAGCCGTCTTCGTCATCCCACTCCTGCAGTTTCCTCGAGATATATAAGCATCAGCAATAGAAATGAATGAATGAAGATACTTTTGCATCTTGACGATCCGCTTAGAGGCCTTTTTCTTATCGACCACCCTCCTGGGTTTATCTCCAGTATTCTCTCCACCCGACGCCTTGTGTGCAAAGTCGGCCTTTTTCACGCTCATCATGCTCGAGGAATCTCCCAACCTAAGCTCGGACTCGTCGAGGAGATTGCAAGCTAGCGGAACTGAATCTTCTTTGAAATAGACCACCAAGGCTTCACCGCTGAATGTGCCGTCATCTTTAGCGTACATCTTCACCTTGGGATCACCTTGCTCATCCTCTTCGAGCACCCCATATTTTGAAAAGCACTGCACCAATTCATCCAATTCTGTATCCACAGGCAATCCTGTCACGTATACCGCGGTGTTTTTGGACTTGCGTTCGGTTGGAGCCTTGTCCTTCTTTTCATTCTTGCCTCTTTTTATCGAGACCGTCGCGTCTGCTGTGGCTGAAGTGAAATCTTCTGGGTCCTTTCGCTTCTTGTTTTCGCGAGCCAGGACAGGCGCTGCTGGTGTCTGAATCGTTGGTCAGGCTTTGAATGTATGGGTCGATACTGGAACATACCTCTTCGTCGACTCCGGCAATAGAATAAGCAGCTTGTTGTCGCTTTAAGAGGTCTTCATCCACCTATGTTAGATGCGACCGTTGTATAGCGCTGAACGAAAAGCGAGCAATATTCGTCTGACCAAAGGAATCCAAGAGCCCTTCGCAGCATCATACTCCATTTCTGTTCCATCGTCTTCCTCATAGCGCCATGTGTTTGATGTTTTTGAGAGATAGATGCTGTTTGTAAAGACTGAGTTGCAATCCGGATCAAAAGAGGAACATCTAACCGAGGGTCGTCTGCAAATGCTGCTGCTTGAGCTGCCGCAGAAGAGCCAGCGACGACCGATGGCAGTGAGCTCATGGAGGAAGGGTATACTATTTGTGTTCTGACTAGATCGAACTGTTCGGTACCGAGTTGCATCACTCAGCCTGATGAAGAGTTCGATTCACGCAACGGTCAAATTTTCAACAAACCGCGATCAGCCGCTGTTTTTTTCGATCACTCTCTCTGATGATTATCCTTTGCTTCTTCCTGCTTCGGTCGGAGGCTGACCCAACAGCCGATGCTGTGGGTGCACAGCTTCTCAACCCCATTCAAAACAGCTTTCCCGCTGCCGCTGAATATAGATAACATCATGGTCATCTTTGGCCGCTCCGTCTTTCTTCTCCTCAATCATGTCCAGTTACCCAGTCAGTCTCACTGTCCTACAATATGCATTCAACTGACGGACTTCACGTAGTCTTCAGTCACAAGGCAGGCCAGGCGCCACAGCGACGACAACAGCACATTGGCTGAAACCGTAGACAAAAAGCTGTCCTCAGAGTCTATGAAATCGCGCAGTTCATTCGAAAGCGATTATACTCTGGCTCGTTCGTCTTTTAGTGGATCTGAGACCTACGATTACGCTTTCAGTGGTAAGTCCTGTTGCGACTTTATCCTTGGATCAAGTCTTGACGCTTATTCCAGAGCACCTGTCTCGCAAGGAGCTAAATGACTGTATTGGACCAGATTTGGTGCCACCGTCCACAGATATTTGCTCACTTCCTTGTGCCGGAATACGAATTGGCCCTGGCTTCAGGAGGCTTTCCGGCCTACTTGCATGGCGTCTAGTAAATCCTTCTCATTATCATACATCAAGGCTCATTTCCCTAGGTTGTCTTGCTCGAACCTATGCCCGAGTTCTCTCACTCGAGACGGTCAATCGTCACCAATTTCATACTAGATACAGGAAGTGTCCATTCCCCGATTCCACTGGAGGCTTTGGAAGCCTTGGGATACCAAGGGATTAAGGAAGGTACTTGGGCTCCACTATTCTGTTTCTGGATCTCACTGTTCTGAACCAGTCGGGACGGTTGTTGCTGTGAATATCCAAGGCGAGTAGGATCACATTCAAGCTGTTACTTTGCTAATCTGAACAGCAGGTATATCAATGAGGTGTACAATCGCGAGGCCAGGGGAAGCTGGACGGTTGAATGCTCGGTTTCTGCGTGATCTGACATTCTATTTCGATTCGAGACTTGATGCTCCTGTACTTTATGGTATGTTTTTTCTGTCCAGTATTCCTCGGAGACTGATGCGTCAACAACAGCCGATGACACCCTCAATCGCCCCGAAATTGGCTCCATATTTCGGACGATTGAGCCGGCAAGGAAGTCTCTCAAAGCTGCCGTCAACACCATGTTCTCGCGTCTGAATCTGTCCCTCAAATCCCTTCCAGGTTAGCTGCTCATTTTAAACGTGGAGCGGATGTAACAGTCTCTTGTAACATTATAATAAGTGCTTTTTTTATCAGGCTGACATCGACAACGCGTCGTATTTCTCAGGTCCGATAAGACCACATGGACCTGCGTAAGATTCTGCTATGTTTGTCCACCATGTCTCAGCCTTCTGGAGTTGTATAAAAGGGCAAGTCTTGGAGCATTTCTTTGCGGTTTTTCTTCCCATCGTCGGGATTAATCGTTATCTGCAACAGAATGACGTTCGCCAGGTCTTTGGCCTTGGTTCTCGCGCTCATCTCTTCACTGCAACTATCACATTGTTTCCAATTTGCTTCACTCTTCGCGGGATTCAATGTTTTCGCTGCTCGACAGCCTGTCGTCCTTCCTGATCTCTATGAAGCCTCAATACTTGAGCTACAAGTGGGTCTCGAAGCAGGTCACTTTACTAGTGTAGATCTTGTCACGGTTGGTTTCATGCTGTAGCTGTGAAACACCCATGCTAACGAAACCAGGCATATTTTGCCCGCATAGAGGAAGTGAACCTCAAAGGTCCCACTCTGCGTGCTGTGATTGAACTGAATCCTTCCGCTTTGCAACAAGCTGCTGCACTTGACAAGGCTAGACCGCTGAAAAAACGTATCAGTGGTCTCTATGGGATCCCTATCTTGCTGAAGGTATCGACTCATTGTCATTTTCAATCTCTATTTATCCTTAACGCTGACGAAAAGGACAATATTGCGACAGTGGCATCGGAAGGAATGAATACTACAGCAGGCTCATTCAGTCTTCTTGGTTCAGTCGTTCCCAATGATGCAGGCGTAGTACAGAGACTGCGAAAAGCTGGTGCAATTATACTGGGTAACTTTTCTCTCTGCTGCGAAGTGTACCGGATGCTGACTAATCGGTGTCAGGCAAGGCCAATCTTTCAGAGTTTGCTCATTTCCGTGGTGGAAATCTGGCTTCTGGATGGTCAGGGCGTGGAGGACAGAACACAAACGCGTATTTCCCCAACGCTGATCCTTGTGGTTCTTCCTCTGGATCTGGTGTCGCTGCTTCTATCGGGTTGGCCGCGGTAAATCGACTTATTTTTGTTCTATCCGAGATACTAATGAAACTTGAAGGTCACTCTGGGAACAGAGACCGATGGCAGTATTACATGCCCTTCGAGCAACAACAACATTGTCGGGATCAAGCCAACTGTTGGTTTAACATCTCGAGCGGGTGGTGAGTCCTTGATGTTGCTCCATCGCTGACAAGTTTCGCTCAACTGGCAGTCAGTCGTACCGATCTCTGCTCACCAGGATACGATTGGCCCAATGACAAGGAGTGTCGCTGATGCAGCGATCGTCTTGTCCATCATCGCGGGTAAAGATCCACAGGATAATTTTACCTTCGCACAGCCAGATGTTGTCCCTGATTTCACCAAGGCATTGAACAAGAATGCTCTAAAGGGTAAACGAATTGGAGTGCCCCGCAGAGTTTTTTTGAACGATAGTATCAGTGGAAACGATCCCTCGATCAATATCGCTTTCGAAGAGGCCTTGAAGGTGCATATTGCTTTTCCATTTCGCGACGATAACTCATGTATTTCAAGGTAATGAAGAGCCTGGGAGCTACCATTGTCGATCCCGCCGACTTGCCGTCTGCAGACGAGATTGTGGCTTCCAATAATGAGACCATAGTGCTCGACGTCGATTTCAAGATCCAGCTGAATGCGTACTATGAAGCTTTGCTTGAGAATCCGTCAGGCGTACGCAGCCTTGCCGATTTAATCAAGTTCAATGACGACAACAAGGCGCTGGAAGAACCTGAAGGCTTTACATCTCAAGATATGTACGTCTACATCAATGGACCGTATGACTATTCTTGACAAGTTGGCAGTTTGATAGAATGTGAAGCAACTACAGGGTTCAACTCTACATTCTTTGAAGCACTTGCCTTTGACCGCGAGCTGGGTGCAACACGAGGTATCGATGCTGCCCTCAAGACTCATAAGCTCGACGCCCTCGTGCTTCCAGCCCCTGGCTTTACCACGACACCGGCAGCAATCGCTGGTTACCCTATAGTGACAGGTAAGCCACTGTCAAACCACAAGATATGAAGAAGGCTCACTCGAAACAGTTCCTCTTGGCTTCTTCCCAGACAATATCACCATTGGAAAAGCCGGACCAATCACTGTTTATCCGGCCCCTGGTGTACCATTTGGCCTATCGTTCTTGGGTACAGCTTTTTCAGAGACAGATCTTATTGGTTTTGCTTTCGCTTATGAACAGAAGACTTTGACAAGGTGAAAATCTGCAATTCTTGCATCTTGGAGCTATTGACCAAGTTGTTCATAGGTTGAAAAGGAAAGCTTTTGCAGCTGCCATACCTTCAACTCAATTGAAGGATGTCATGGTAAAGAACAAGAAGTAGTCGATTCCATGTTATAGTCATCTATTATGTCTTCGACTTGATCAACCGGACATTCTGTGGCGTCGTTTCATTCCTTTTGAATTTTCACATTCCGAGCATTACCATGAGGGATCAGAACCTGAAGAGTATCTGCTATTCTCCCGGATTCAAAGAGGTTAATGCAGGTGGATTCTCGTGTATGATAACTAAATAGTAAGCACAAGTACAGTGGCGCAAATCAATCAATCAATCAATCTCCAATTGGGCTGTAAGCTCGGTTGCCTGCTGCCCATCTGTGGTTCCTATCCGCCGCCATTCCAGTTATCAGGATTGAAATGGTAAGGATGCAGCCAGTGACCCAAGACACTGTATTGAGGATATATCCTGCTCCTGGAAAGCAGTCAAAATTGTGAACTCTTTGGAATAATATAAGCATACCAGGCCTCGCAGTCTCAAAGGTTCTGAGTGCGGAATTCTGATACAAGTGGGTGACTATGCTGAAGGCCATTATTTGAAAGATTGCTGGGGCCAATAGGTTGGTTTTCGAAACTTGATAAGCTAAAACTACACACCTTGCAATCCCACAAGGACCGCAACAGCTCTCCAGATTCTTCTTCTTCTCGACTGGGTACTGACACCAACTAGGATGGACATCAAGGCAATCGCCGACAAGCCCACTCCCAATTCAGCCGCATAACTTGCGCTCGTCCAAGTTTCGCAAAAGTTCGTGGTTTTGTTGGCTGAAGGTTCTTCCCATGGTGGATTGGGAGGAGGGGAACAGTCACCTTCCTCGCGAAGAGGAAACTGGCGGCATGAGTAACTGGTCCACGGTTCTGAGCCCACTGAGAATGTCTTTAGTTCGCACAATTGGTTGAGGCCATAGTAGTAATCATAAGTGGCTCCAAGGACAGTCGAATGTTTTGATATGAGCCTGGTAAGGGTTGACAGCTGTCGCCTGAAGGGCACGAATGCGCACGAACCAGTCTGCTCGGGTCAAAGACAAGACGTTCTGCCAGATCAATTTTGAGACCAAGTCGGACACCTGCTCTCGAGGCTTACAAGGATAAGGGTGATAGAAACTCCAAGAAAGGCGATGGCATAAGAAGTTTTGCGCATGGTGGAGAGAAACAAAATCGTGAAGCCGCGGTAATGCGTGACGCCGCAGCTGAAGAGCTGTTTCTCACGCCTACTTATATCGCTATCTTATCGGGTTTCATCTTTCCGGCACTTTTCAAGTTCCGCTCGGCACCACCGTCAACGCACGTGTCGAGAAGCTAGGTCCTTCCGCCCATCGTTCAAGGCTACCCTTTTACCCCGACATTACGCGCCAAAAGACGCGTCGAACTCCTTGAAATATGTTTGGCTTAATTCGTCGTATCAGCACATCAGTCATTGCTAGACCCGACCGCCCATGGCCTGAAGATGGTGAGTAATGTTGGATTTCGAGTACGAACATTCGACTGACCTGCGGACGCTGTAGCCACTTCAAATGCTCCAAAAAAGGGCAGGAAAAGACGGCTTAGCAATGACGAAGACGAGGAGGAAAATGTGGCCTCGTTATCAAAAAAGGTCAAAGGAGAAACTCCTCTTTCAACACCAGCAGAGCCTTCAGCTGAAGTCAAGGCCGTCACACAAGGTGTCGACGATATAGGCCTCGAAACCAAGGAGCCAGTCGCAGCTGAAAGTGTACCTCTACCTGAAGAAAAATCGGGAGAGCTCGATGCTGCATCACCATCCTCGATATCGTCTACGCCTACGCCGGAACCTGAGGCTAATCCTGAAGAACCGGAGATCAGCGCCAATGCGACGCCCGAGGTGGCAGAAGAGGAGACAGAGACAGCGGAGCAGTCGTCGGCGGTCGGGCTGAAGAAAGATTTAGTGGAAGAGGCAACCGCTGAAGCAGAACCGGTCCTCGATTCAGAAGGTGCGAAGTCGGAATCTGAATCCAGCTAGAGGGCCTTTGGCCTGAAAGCGTATGATATTCTTTCACTTCTGATACTCCTCCACCCCCCTCACCAACCTCTGTATTTTGACGTGGCACATTTCTCTATTGAATCATGTACTTATTTTCATTTTGTTACTCTATCCTTCCTTTTCTTCGTCAGGTTCTGACGCCAACACCGATCTCGGCAAGCCTGGGTAATCTTGCTTTTATATTGCCTAGCCGCAACCAGGTGTTCCAGCATGCATCATGGATTTCATGGATTCCGCACGACTTCGTCTCCACTTTGTGGCTATGCTTCTGAATCACTTATAGCGCTCTGTTTCTTTGCTGTTCATTCCTCTTCCCCCGATGTTCGACTTTCTCTTGTCCTGGTTTGACCCTGCAGTGACTAGCGGCGCCAAAAGGAAGGGTCCTCCGCTGAAACTGAACACCAGTATCATCAGTGCACCTATTATTTCTCGATATTCACCTTTTCAAGATTCTAGCCAACCTAGTCCTGGTCGTGCTGGTCCTTCCAACATTGCCTGGTTGAGGACACGGAACCGGGAGGGAGACGAAATTGCTCGACCTCTTCCTATTCTTCCACCGCCAGCAGTGGTGCAAGCTCATGAAACTCGTCTGCACCAGATTGGCAGGTCTGTCTCACTGCCTCTGACATCCTCGCCTCCATTTGTTGGACCAGCGAAAAAGAATATCAGACTGCATGTCAACCTCAGCTCTCACTCCCTACACCAGGACTATTCAGACCAGTCATGGGAGCCGAGACCTCTCTCGCCAATCATTGAACAGGAATACTTTTCACCGATTTCTCTTCGCAAGAGTGATCCACTGCCTTCTGCAACTAGCAAAACACCTTGCTCTGTCACATCTAGTGAGTGAAAATTTTGAATGTTTAGATATTTCTTGCTCAGACTAAGTTCAGATACACATCCATTCATTTCTCGGTCTTTGAAACCAAGTTTATCTTCCTCATCGACGCACTCCTCTATGCCGCCCTGTATTCCAACCCTGGATTTGAGTCCACCTTTTCCAGGCCCTCATCGTCGCGACTCATTCGATGCTCATCTTCGTCCAAGAAACCGCTCTACGCCTCCGATGCCAACAATTACAAGCGCATCGGACGAGTCAGCTATTGAAAGTCAAGGGCCTGATGCCAGCTCTCGAGCTTCACTACATGCTGAAAGCTTTGTCACTGCCAGTGACTCGATTCACATCGAGTTGCCTTCACCCGAAGTCCGACAATCAGCATCCGAGTCCTGGATTCAGAGACGATGGGATCGAGATTTGCACTTTGGTTCGCAGCTTGTCGGTTTCCACCAAGGCAGAAAGGGCCGCTCCGTGACCCCTGCTTTCTGTGCCTTTTGGTTAGGTTTCATTTGCCCAGTCTTATGGCTTGTCGGCGGATGGAAATTTACCCTGACAAGGTCACCAGCTGGAAATTGGTGGAACGTGCCTTTTGTCGGGCGGAAGAGACGAACGGGGAAACAGCGCTCAGACCCTCTATCGCTTCCTAGATGGACCGACGACAAACCGACGGCTGGATACCCATTTGTTGACAGGCCAAAGGAAGAGAAGCCTGACAGTCGGTTTTTCCGAGCAGCTTGGCCGAATCCAAACCGCTATTTGGACCAGATTTATGTGGTGAAAGCTCCGAGTGGGCCACATCAGCATGACCGCATTTTGGATCCCTGGATTCAGCGGTGTCGTTATGCTTTTTGTTATGCTTTTCTGATATTTGGTGCCGCTTTCTGCGCCGGCAGTATCACTTTGTTTATTTTGTTCAGTCGAGACCTGTGAGGCTCTGTAGTACAATTTGTAGTTTTATATTATATTTCACGTATTACATAGGGCAGTCGTGAGGTTTGGGTCATCCAAGTGGACGCCAGACTTTCTGGAGCACACGAGCAATTTGGTCAAAATTCTGCTCTTCACCAAGAGGATCTATTGTGCTTGACTCGGAGACTACTAGGAGAGAAGGGCTCGAAGACTGTATGCCTTACATTCATACCGTCAGTCTAGACCCGCTCGAGAGCTTGGTAGTGACTTGAGTATTTATTTTACACGGTTGCCTTTTTCGGAATCTATACCATCTCTCCCGTTTCCACGAATAGCCTGCGGTCTTGCGGAATGACCGTCAATGGCACTAATTCTTTACTTCTCTCTGCTCTTTCTTTCGTTTGTCTTCATATGCGCTGCAGACATTGTCTCTAGTCCGTGGGGACAAGAGCTCGTGAAGCAAAGCTCTCTTCCATCGAGTTCACTACCAACGACAGAAGCTGTCGACCCAGAGCTCCTCGACATCGTTCTGGTCGCCTCTGTAGATGGAAAATTCAGAGCGCTCAACAGGACATCAGGCCAGCTCATGTGGTCAATGTCTGGAAATTCGACCGTCGCAGCGCTCGATCCGCTCGTACGAACAATCCATGTCGAACCGGATCCCGACCTCGTTGACGACTCTACAAATCAAGAAATATATATCATAGAGCCCCAGTCCGGCGACATCTATGTCATGTCTACACCGTCTAGTCCTCTCCAGCGCTTTCCTTTCTCCATGTCAGAGCTCGTAGACATGTCCCCGTTCAGCTTCTCAGATAGCGACGACAATCGGGTCTTTGTCGGTCAGAAAGAGACTTCTCTCCTCGTTGTAGAGCTCGAGACCGGCCAGATCAAAGCCACGTTAAATTCCGCTTGCCCCTGGGATCCGTTCGAAGACTTTCAACAGGCGGACAATGAGCTTGATTTGGATGAATTGGAGGGTATCAAGCACAAGGCGCCACCTCCTACGGAAGTTTTCATTGGTAGAACTGGTGAGCTAAACCTTGATCGGTGTTGTTCAACCCCAACTTTTTTATTATTACAGATTATCACATTTCTATCCTTCGGCCTCCACCTCGGGGGACCAATATAAAGCTACCTCCCCAGAAACTACAGTTTTCTACCTATGGTCCCAATAATCAGGACAGCATCCTTCAGGCCTCATATCGCCGCCCTGGTGATGACTCTTACATCCAAAGTCTCCCCAACGGCAATGTCATCTCGTTCAAGGCCGTTCCCAGAGATAAAGATGGACCTCTTGGAGAATCTTCATTGCTATGGGGCCGTCAATTTGATAGTCCTATGTGAGTCTCAGGATTCGACTCCAACATGAGAATATTGACATTATTTCCCATCAGTATCGCTGTATTCGATGTGCTTCGCAGGCCTTCGACCCGACCATCGGTGCCTCCCCATACCTTTGTACTTTTGCAGCCAAGACCTGGATTACACGATCTGGGCCCATCCTTGTTGGACACAAGCCATCTCTTACCCAACTTGCATTCCGCCTATGTTGGGATGATTGAAGAAAATGGCAGTTTGTTCGCAATGAGTCCTTCGAAATATCCTCTTGTTGCATTTAGCGATGCAAGTCGGGGTACCGACAGAATAGACGGCTCGCCTGGCGATCTGGAGCTGCCCAAAAATGTCGACGACGTAACCCGCGACAGGAAATATCGAGAAAAGGGTCGAGCAGGAGTAATGCTTGACGCGAGATGCGATCAATCTACTCGGTTCGACAGACGATGTCTCATTGGAGTCAGAAAGCTGCAAGGTGGAGATGGAGAAGGTGTTCTAAGCCGGTCCAGGTGGTTATTGGATCCACCGCCAGAAGTTCCATCGCTTCCCGTAGCCAATTCTTCGACATCTACGTCGCCGTCGCCGTCTCCCACTCCGACGACAACGACGGATCGTTATGTGCCTTTGCCTGTTGCAGGGATCACGAACATGTGGGAGGCAATTGTGGCTCTTGTAGCGATCACCGCTATATCCGTATGGTTTGTCTCCGTTCGGTCCAAGGCGACAAGAGTCCCCGGTCAAGAATCTACTATTCCTGTCAACAATACTCTGATATTGGATTCCGAGGTGGTACCAGAACCAATTGTTAGTCCAGAACCAGTGCCGCTTCCTTCACCAAGGCCTCCTCAACTTCAATTGGTCGATGAACCAGAAGAGAGCGATAGGGAAGGCGAAGAGGACGGTGGAGAGATGACTCCGGTCTCTGGGCGCAGAAAACCAAGGAGAGGCAGACGAGCTAACAAGAAGAAAAAGGTTGTGACGCCAGGAGACAGCCCAGAAGAGGAGAAGAAGCCATTGGATGCTGAACCTGAGAATCAACCCGACATATTGGTGGTCAGCACACCCAAAGCTGCTGCAGGCCCTTCACTAATAGTTTCGGAGACGGTCCTTGGTGCGTACATTGACTCTCAAAGATTATATTTCTTAATCTCGCCCAGGTTTCGGATCTCACGGAACTGTCGTATACAAGGGCTCACTGCAAGGTCGGGCGGTGGCTGTTAAACGTCTACTGCAAGACTTTGTGACTCTTGCTTCTCGTGAAGTCAGCATTCTTCAAGAAAGCGACGATCATCCGAATGTTATCCGATATTATTACCAGGAGGCTCACGCCAACTTTCTATATATAGCTCTCGAGCTCTGTCCTGCCTCCCTCGCCGATATCATTGAATGCCCGGATCGCGACCAATTCCGGGACATTGCCATATCCTTCGAACCCAAGAAGGCTCTGAAGGAGATTACCAGTGGTCTGAGACATCTACATGCTCTCAAACTGGTTCACCGTGATATTAAACCTCAAAACATCCTCATATCAGTCCCAAAGGCTGGTTCCGGAAGTCGTCATGGCTATCGAATGCTAATATCTGATTTCGGATTGTGTAAGAAGCTGGAGGTCGATCAGACGAGCTTCTTACCCACTGCGTACGGGGCACAGGCTGCTGGTACTGTCGGATGGCGAGCGCCAGAAATATTACGCGGCGAAGTCAAGCTAGACGAGCTGGGTGACGACCAATCAATTTCCTCGTCTCGAGGCAGTACTGGTACTGCAAATGGCTCCAATTCTGCGAGACCAACTCGACTCACCAAATCGGTTGACATCTTTGCTCTGGGGTGTTTATTTTATTACACTCTGACGAATGGTTCGCATCCGTTTGGGGACAGATACGAGAGAGAGGTTCACATCCTCAAAAATTCAAAAAACCTAGAAGGATTGGAAAGATTCGGGGAAGAGGGGTCGGAAGGGGCTGACCTGATTGAGAGAATGCTCGCTCCTGAAGCAAAATTACGGTGAGTTGCGGCTCCTTTTGATCCCCAGGATCAAGCTAAGCAAGCAAACCAGGCCGGACACTACGACATGTCTCCAACATCCATTCTTTTGGGACTCGGCTCGGAGACTTAATTTCCTTCAAGACGCGTCTGATAGATTTGAGATTATGTGCCGGGATCCCAAAGACCCACTACTGATCACATTGGAGACCAACGCTTTAGCGGTTGTCGGAAATGATTGGCAGTCGCGGGTCGACAAAATATTTCTCGATAATCTGGGCAAGTTCCGAAAATACGACGGCCGATCCGTTCAGGACCTCTTACGGGCGCTTCGTAACAAGGTGAGATGGCTTTGATTGCCGAAAAACTTGCCTCAATGAATTTCAGAAACATCATTATCAAGATCTTCCCGACAATGTCAAACGACATCTCGGTGCCATGCCTGAAGGCTATCTCAGCTACTTTACGCGTCGATATCCCAGCTTGTTCCTCCATGTCCATTCTGTTGTACGGGAAACGACACTGCGCTCAGAGTCCATGTTTAGATCTTATTTCGAAGTTGCTGACTGATTCAACATGTCTTCATATCGTCGTCGCTTTGCATTTTTTTTACATTACTGGCTCGCTATCTTTATTATCTGTATTCTCATTAGCACAAATGTAACATTGGAACCCAATCAAGCCCTGGATATGGTCATAAAATGAGCCCTCGGTTGTGGTCTTCATGGATTCGGACAGCGGCCGCGCTGGTAGACTTGTTTGGCATCCTTTCCCATATTGGATCCACGTCTGGTCCCTCCAGATCCCCAGCACCATCCCAGCCCCAGCACCAAACTGTAGATAAAATGAGCGCAAGTCAGCCAGTGATGAAATCTATTTACCATGCTCAGGACCTGGTTTGAACGATAAAGGTTCGCTCTCTTCTTCTGTGAAGAGACGGTCATGAGGTCCGAACCAAGAGCGATCTTGAGGATCTGTCCTTGGATTATCAGGAAGGCCGCCCATGCGTACATAACCTCGAATGGCAGTGAGATTTCGACGCTGGGGATGAATGATATCATAGACCCTCTAGTTCGGCCGTTAGAAAATGTCCATAAAGATCTCGACCACGTACCCTGTCATAAGCAAGTTTTACCCTTGGAATCATTAAGATGCGACCATAACTAGCTTCCCAGTAGTCGTTGCAGATCAGACTGCATTCACTGGCACTGCATTCGCCTTCTGTAATTCTGGCCATTCGAAAGCGAACATGAGGTGGATTGTAGAAAGGTGCAGTGTCGAGAACAGCAATACCATTCCAACAGGATTGAACCTGAATTGGTAAATGTCTTTGGAAGCGCTGAGCAGATTCGGCATGGTGGAAAATAGCTTCAAAGGGTGCATTCTCCAGTGCAGTGCCATTGATGTCTCTCGCGACCCAGTTGTCGTAGAAGACAGGTGATCCAATTTCTTCGTGATACATGTAATCTGCGGCGCAAGTGATTCCAGCATGGTTTCGACGACTTTGCCAGATGAGTTCGAGAATGTCGTCGACGCATGGAAGAACGTCGTTCATGAAGATGATGGTGTCAAAATATAGATTCTCCTCGTCCCTCAGCTCTTGGAGAGGAACAAAAGCGGCATTGCGAACTTCGGCCAGATATTCGATACGATGGTTGAAAGCGCCACGAGTCCGCATTGAAGTTCTAATCGTGACGCGCATTCCGACGCTCTTGGTAAGAGAGTCAAATATTCGTAAAAGAGCTTTGGTCTGGTCGGTAGAACCATTCTCGTATATCGAGACAAAGACGTTATGATAGCCGAGGATACCGGCAACACGAAAAAGTGTGGCAAAGAGATCTGGAATGACGTCGAACGAATTGTAGAGATTTATAGCAAAAAAGTATTTGTGGTCGCTGGTTGAAAGCTCTCCACCAAGAGGACTCTGCTCGTCTTGGCCGAGATGGAAATTCTCGAGCCAAGAACTTCGCGAAGGAGATTTGTAGCCAATTAATGGCGCATAACGTTCGGTGGCCTGCTGGACATAGAGTGGCTGAGCATTCCGGGAGCACTCCTTGGTGTAATGGGGTGTCAAGGAAGTCAAGAGGTCGAGCACCCGAAGCCGCTGTTCGATAGTTGGAATCTGTATCGGCTGCCGGCTCTGCTGGTGAGATTTCGCTCTAGTCCGACCACTTCTCCAAAGGGGTGACGAAGTCTGTAAATAATTAGAAGGACAATTGGACGCGGGGAAGGTCGTACAGTGTTCCAAGGAAGTAGCCGAGCCAGAATCATACCAACAAGGACACCAATGGCTAGTGCGACTCTTTAAAACGGTGATTTAAAATAGTGAAAAAGAGCTGGAAGAACAAGACTCACGGCGTCGGAATCCTTCTGAGCTGGCTGGACAACGGAGATTGCTTGGCCATGGTGGTGGCAGTCACCAGGAAAAGCCGAACTAAAGGCACCGCGACAGCTGCCACTTTTTCTGATCCCGACGCGAATGCAGAGGCGAACAGGCAAGGGCCACCTCGCCCATATCGCTGCTCCAACCCAATCAAAGAAAATGGATTCTGATTCGGAGAAAGCATCTAGTTTCTTGAATCGTCGCTCGTTGGGGGTCATCAATAGAATTTGGCTCCTGGTCGCGCTCTTGCTCTCTATCATCACCTTCACCTCCTACGTTCTGCCTTCGACTACCACTCACGTCGTTCAGAGACATACTTATTCAAATTTGCATTTGAAGTCGAAGAACTATCTCAATTCCTCGGCAGCAGAGCCAAATCCTTTCCCCTTCTGTCCAGCATATGGTCCGGGCGACGAAATCGGCGCGAGATATGGGGCTCTTGTCCTCTCTCAGAGCAGAATGCATCTAGGCAGCGGTGCACGCATACAGCGGGTCCTGACTCGTGTTATGGCGGGCCAGCCGGTCACTATAAGTGTCCTGGGTAGCTCAGGTATTATTCTCGGTATTTTGTGGCAATCTTGCTCATATTATCCTCAGTTTCAGCCTGTCATGGAGCTGGAGACGACCCGATATCGACAAGATGCTATCCTTCACGATTCTTTTCCTGGTGGAATTCAGTCTTCCCGCATCCTGCTACAGAGCTCACGAATGGCGCAATGAGAAGGACAAACTCTGCCTATTACGGCTACTGCAGCATGCATCACATTCCGGATGTCACAGACATGGTTATCGTAGAGCTTGACTCGGAGGATTCGTCAGTCCATCTCGCATTATTACCGTCAACATTCTGACAAGTTGACAGAGATGCCGACACACTGGAAAACTTTGAACTATTAATACGGTCCATCTTACTTCGTCCAGACCAGCCTGCTGTCCTTATCCTCGGTCACTTTACGCCACAAATCCACCAGACCCATGGTTTTGCTGGTCCAGATCACGTTCACAACATTGTCGCTCAGTTCTACGATGTTCCTCACATCAGCACCAAAGCCATCGTCTTTCCAGAATACATGCGTGATCCCACTGCAGTATCCAAAAAATACTTTGTCGATCCCGTTTTGGCCAGTTCAGTCGGCCACGAAGTCGTCACCGACGTACTGATTGCCTATTTCCAAACTCAGATCTGTTCTGCTTGGGCTGTAGCGACTGGCTCTTCCTACGAGACGGTACCCTACAAAGCAGATGTTCTCGAAGATGCTCATGGTCTATTTGGTGGCGTTGGGATGCGTAAAGGTGTACCAGAGCCAGGTCAAGAGGATGATGATGCAAATGTTAATCGCCTCAAAGCAGAGGCCCCCATGTCCAACAATGTTCATCTATCACAACAAGACGTACCTCATGGTCGCATAAATACTCGCCCCAATTCTGCTCGACCATTCCAAGAGATTGCACCCTTCTGTGTTTCGGCCAACGATCTCATTAATCCCTTGCCACCTTCATTATTCTATGGCTCTGGCTGGTATTCTTCTATCCCAGAAACTGGCGCCAACGCATTGCAGGTCAAAGGGCATTACTGGTATTCGACCCTGCCAACCAGCAAACTCAGAATTCCGATCCAGGTTGGCGCCGGAGACATTGGGGTGTATTACTTGCAGGAACCTATTGCGATCATTGGAGAGGGTAGCGCCGTCGAATGCTGGGTCGACGACAATTACGCTGGCGCAAAAATCATCGAAAATTCTGCAAATATTGGCGAATCTGCTGCAAAGTAAGTCTCAATGTTCATGCTTTTGTTTCTCTCCTGATTATTTTGGAAGGCTGGCTACCATTGACCACTACGTGACCAGGGGTTCGCACTTTGTGGAATGTCAACTGCTAGGGGAAGAGGGCCAAGCTGTTCCAATGTTCAAGGTTCTCGGTATATTTTCATCTTGACCAAGGTGAGAATATTCTATTGCTGTGGTGTTGTTTTCCTACTAGTATTTGTACGGTAATGCGGTCTATATTTTGTCTGTATGATCTTGAAACAGTCCTTGGAGCCATCTCTAGATAATGATGAACATTCACTTCCCCACCTTCGCTTGTGTCCGCAGACCTTTCCGCAATATCTTGCCAGAGCCTGCCCAGAGGCAGTCCTCGGAATGGCATCGATAAACTCCACGCCGCCGTTGAGCCATTTATATTTGCTCTTCGCGTCGGAAACGTGCTGAAATAGTATTAAATGACAAGTGCTGACAGTGATGTCGAGGATACTGTACCTTTTTTATATCGTACACTAGACGCTCGCCCTCAGCAGGATCCAGCGCTACCTTGTCCCTTGAACCCTGGAGCAAGTACTACATATGCCATGGGTAGCTCGCCACAGTACTCATCTGTCATAAATGAGATTTGGAACGAGTCATCACGTCAATTGGACTGACCATGGACACCGACTACACATGCATCGATCACGGCCTCATGAAGTAGTAGATGACCGTGGAGCTACCTGTGAATGTGTTAGGGAAACCTGTGACTTTGGAAACTTTTTCTACCTGGAAACCTTTGACCTGGTGGGATGTCAAGAATGTTTCTCGTTGGATCAAGATGATCTTACCTTGATCATTTCCTGCAAAAGGCGTTTAAAATTCGCTAAGCATACAGATGTTCAAACAAACCTTCAGACGATCTACGATATACAGTTCATTGTCCTTCATCATCACCTGGTCACCGGTATGAACCCAACCATCCACAAAAGTAGACTTGGAGCTGGCTAGAACATGTGAGAAGCAGGAGATCAAAGGGTATGAAACTCACGCTTCTTCATCGTTGAGATACTTCAAGGCATTGGACGGACTCTTGATAACCAGTTCTCCCAGTTCACCTTCAGCTGCCAGCGAGCCATCTGGTTTAACGACACGGGCAGTACATCCTGGTGCCAGAACCCCAGAACTTCCAGGTCGACTGACATTTTGGTCAGCGGGATAGACCAAAACAGCAGTTGAAGTCTCGGTTAAGCCTATTTCGCGGGTCTTGGTCTCCGCGGCTCACTAAGTCAGACGAGGAGAGGAGATAGACAATAGGATTATCGACATGTATCGAATATGATTACAAGAGGACGAAGGATGCTAAATGTAAGAAGTAATTGAGAGACAGACAACCTTCCGAATGTGGGTGCGGATTCAACTTCTTGTTTCTGAATGAACCAAGGGAGATACGATAGGAAAATACAGAAACAAGGAAGGAGAACCGGGTGTTGGTCTGAGAGAAGAACTGAAAGAGCCCACCTCTCAGACCAGGAAAGCTGCAAGCCCCCCAATCACCCCCACAAGGGGATTAGATCAAGAGACGAAGGGAGGACAATGACGACCGGAGGGCTCTGTAGGCTCACTCCACAAGTGGCAACAAGGTGGTCCTTGTGCCACAATTAAATGAAGAATTGAGGTAATGAGAATTCTGTAGACTTACATGACAAGTGGCAGCAAGGCAGTCCTTGCGCCACGATTGCGCGAAGAATTCAGTTAGTTAGACTGTCACCAAGTTGATTCTGGTGCAAGATATTCTGAAAAAATCAGCGGATGGGTGGGTGGGCAAAAATGAATGTAGTAGCTAAAGAATTGCAAGCTGTGGAAGGCTGCAAAGATGGCTACGTGGCGAATGGAGGAAGGATCAACCAAAGGTCATCTGACCTCCGTGACGCCTGTGTGACCCGACCCCGAAACGGCGGAAACTGTCATGCTTCGGTTTCCTACGCATACAAGCTTAGCGGATTGAATATCTGTCAAAGACTGACGCACCATAACCTTGACCAACCGAAGCATTCGGAAGCAATTTGGCTACCTGAAGCAAGATGTCACCAGACAATGAAGCAGCGCCGGCGCCCGAGAGCAAGTACTTGATGTGACTGAGACCAAACTTGGCAACACTCGGGTGCTAAAGCAATTTCGTTAAACACGATATTCAAGAGAATATTTAGCCTTACTCTGCAGAGAAGAACTTGAGGAGGGACTAGACTGTCGAATGTTCAGTAGCTGGTAAAGGGATCGATTGAGCACCAACATCAAGTGAGTTACCCGAAAGCGAACGGCGCTTTGCAAAAATTCCTGAAAGTTGAATCGTGGTATGATCAATATTGACATCTGGGTGTCGGTGAGCATCAGAAGGACTCGAACGACAAGAGACTTGCCCCAGCAAACAACATGAAGTGTATCTGTGAAATCACGTCAGCGAATAGCAAGCTTCAGGCAAATACCATCACATTGACGACTAGGCCATAGATATCTTGAAAGAGATAATATGAATCATTGGAGGGAGACGAAACTTGAGTCTTACGGAAAAAGGGAACAACTGAGAATAATGAAAGTTTAATCCTCGACAATATTACATTGGTTTAGCAACATACCAGCAGCGGCGACGTCTCCTGGGCACATCCTTTGTGGCTTTTCATTGGGATTATTGATATTCCACATCAGGAAAAAAAAACTTGACTACTTGCTACTATATTGTCAAGATAGATTCAGTAGCCTCATTGCGAGGTTCCCCAATCAATAGCGCCCAGTAGCGCTGGTAGCACTCAGCAAATCCTACGTTGCCATCACCAAAAGACGGGTAGCGCCAGGGAGAACCTGTTGCCATCACCAATGTGACATAGTGTGTCAGTCTACCAGCGCTATGCATTCTACTGGGACCCACCGGTTCAGCTACTCTAGCAGGCTCAAATACAGGTCATCATAGAACAAATTCAGGCTTCAATAAGAGGACCAATAAAAGATCAGGAAATGAAAAATTGTATTCAGCAGCTACATAATGTACAGGAGTACTTTACATAAGGGGAGCAAGAAAAATCCTGTAGGTGGGCGCGCTGGTGGGAAAATGCTCGGCTCTAGTGTCTAGTCAGCAAGAGGTACGCCGAAAAAAAGATAATGGACAAACCATAACCAGTAGCTGTACTTAACAACATGGACAGAAAAAGTTAAAAAACCAATTCAGAGCAGGGATAAGGAACACATACAGGGGGCATAAGACAACAAAGGCTGCCAACAACCATAGGAATCTATGAATGAGATCATCAATGAGTGCCAAAGGAAGAGTATGAAGGTACCTAACAGACGGCTGAGAGCCGACCTAGGGAACTTGTGAACTGAGGTTGTGTCAGAACATGAATTAAAGAATTAAAGAATGAACCTTTGACCGTCACCTAGGGCTGGGCTGTCAACAAGGACAAGGACAAGATACCTGGCAGACAATCAGACACCTGTAAAGAGCGGACTGTGTCAGGACAGAAGGGAATGAATTAAAGAGATGGCAGATGGACCTTGAATTCGGTGGATAAATGAGGACAAACTCGAGGGGGAAAACGGCGACATCAACGTAGGACAAGCTGCGGGTATTTTTTTTTGATGGCGCCGTTTTCTTTTTGAACCAACGGTCCCGTGATTGTTTGATGCGGCTGAGTCATGAAACTGTGAAATAAAATATCAACAAGTCCGATCTAGTCTTGTTGAGCCATTTATGCGTTCCCTGTGGAGGAAACATATCCTGACTTGTCAAGGTCATGTCTCATTGTATAAAAAGCACTTACTCTGCTGTATCAGCTACTGCGGTTATGGTAATATACTTCTGCGGAAAATTCACCTCCATATACCATGTCATGAGTCCTCCATGAGATTCTAGTCGCTTGACCATACTTCATTGATGTTCATGAGTCTTTATGCTCCATCATATGCATAGTTTGAAGCGGGTTTGAAGCTGAAGCTATGCACGCTACCGGGCATTCGGCTATCATGACCCCAGCTACGCGATCACGGTTGTGATCACAAGGAGCTATGGTGGGCGCCCGCCACTACTGACATATTGGTGATGGCGACAGAGTGCTACTGAGGCTACCGACAGTTGGCGCTGATGTCGGTAGTCTTTTCCTGTTTCCTGATGCAGTGAGCTGAGAGTTGGATCACGTTTGCGATCACTGAAAAATGCGGGACCAGCCCTAGGTGGAGGTCAGCCATGCCGTAACATACCTTTAGGGCCCGTTTATTGTATGTAATTAATGGGCCATAATGGCCATTACGCCAGTGGAGTACACTGTGAATTCTGAATCGGTCCGCTGCTCCGCTGGTCCTGGGAGTCGGCCCTCGTGTGCTTTCACTCCTCTGAGCTGTTTTTTTGGCCCGCGTCGGCGGCGGACCTCCAGCTACGAGTGTTGGCTTATGCAACAACCATTCTTTGTTCGGTTCCACCATGGCGCGAAGGGACACCAACGCGACAGTGTCGCGTTTGCCTCGCATGGGCGCTTTGAATGCGAGCCCATTGAAAAAGCGAAATGTCAAGAAAACGCAGGCCATGCAGGCCATACTGTAATATATTTGCAAAAGAGCCCGAGCTGAGACCTGGCATCATTTGCAAATAAACTCGATACATCACGGGCGCTGCCAAACCCTTTTGGGATGCGCAGGTTTCAGCTTCGGCAGCTCTCTGCAGCATCGGAATGTGAAAGTCTTGGTGATGCCGTGCCAGCCGCAGGCCTAGGTAGGCGGGGACTGTCACAATGTACATTTATGATGGCTTTACGGTCCTGCCGGCTGAAAAATACAGTCACAATATCAAAATACAGTCACAATATCATCCTCCATCACATAATATTATCTTTCAGTCACATTTAAACAATACGGTCAAGTCAGATGAAAGCCAAAGTATATTTCCAGCGCTGGGACATCACACAGACAATCCTAGTCGGTTCTGGGCTTCTTCGACGGTCCAGCCGCTTCTCCGCAGTCATCGGATACGTCCATCTTGTCATTGCCTGGCTCTTCATGCAAACGTTTCCTGTTAAGGTGGAGTCAGACCCCGAATGAAGCAGCATGAAAGCAAGAAACAAACCTTCGCGACAGTATTCTCTCCATAACCCACGTCACGTCGAGCACCGCGTTGGACCAGGGAAGGCTGTCACTGTCTCCGTCTTGCATTCCCATGAACCACCATCGGAGAGAGGTAATGACACTAAGGAATCCGTTCTGTCCTGGTGCAACCATTTTCCCCCATTCTCCGGAGCCCTCTCGAAGTAGGTCACCGCTTTCGTCGGTCAATCTCCAGTCTGGGTTCATCGATTTCCACCACAATGTCCATTGTTCCGTGAACTCGGTATGACTGGTGATGCAATCCGGCAGCTTTGTTGGACGTGCTCGGTCGATCCACCATTTCACAGCCCCAGGGCGCTTCGACGTTGGCAGGGCAGCAGGCTTCATAGAGACATATGATGACTCCAGTCTCGCCCAAGTCGACAGCAGTTTTCTCCAGACCTCGCTGTCAATGCCCTCGACATTCCCCCACAGGTCTATCATCCATTTCGGGCGCTCCAGCGTTTCGATGGCCGCTTCGCCTCCTTCCTGCGCCTGTAAGTGGGGATTATGCGCTGTGGAAGATGAAGCCGGTGGAGAAACAGTGGGTGCAATACCGGGAAATCCAGAGATATCGGGAAATCCAGAGGGAGGGTTGGCACAAGTTGCCGATTTATTTGTTGAATTACGCGTTGAACGACGTGGTTCTGTCGTCAGACTTGCTGGACCAGTCTGAAGCAATCCTGATCTCGCCGCCGCTCGCTCCCGTCTCCTTGGCAGCTCAAAACCGTTTGGGATTCCCAAGCGCTTGAGCATTTCGTCTTTATGAGCAATATTGCACTCGCGCTCAAACTCGTACGGAGCCATCCACGCTAGTTTCGCCATACGCTCTCGACGCCCCTGAACCTCCATTCCATCGAGCTCTTCCTGCAACTCTTTTCCCATAACCCGCCCTTCAGGCAGCGACGGTGTCAGCTCGCGATGGTTGGTCTGGACCGGATCGCGCTCCTGTTCTTCATCCTGGTCGTCCTGGTCGTCCTCGCCGCCGCCAGCACGCAGATTCGAACCATTATCTGATTCCAAACCGCTATCGGAATCGGAATGGGGATTTGCGGTATGGCCCTGCCCCCGCTTGTTTTTCCGTAGGCTCTTTCTCTTCTTTTTCTTCTTCGACAGCTCAGAAAACGCCTCAGGATCTGGATCTGGCGCCCCTTCGAACATGATCAGTCCCGGCGCTGTCGACTCCTCATTATCCGCAACAGCATTCCCCGAGACCTCTGTATTCCCCAAGGCCTCTGCATTCCCCAATATGCCCGTATTCTGCAAGATGCTCTCGGGCAAGGAAGGATGTGACGAAGTCTTCTGAGGTTGCCCTGGTCGGTGAGCGGCGGTGGGAATCGTGCCTTGCTCTTCTATTCCCAACATCAGTGAAAGGTCCAAACAAGGAAAGAGAGACACTCACGACCGACGCACCACAGGAAGCCCATAAATGCAGACATGAAACCATCTCTGAAGACACCTTTGTCCCACTCGATAAACGTTCGTTTAGTGACCGGGGTCCTGCCAGCATGTAAAGCCGTCAGCGACCATTTCTCTCCTTGGTCTGCTGACTTCGGTGGAGATCCACTGAGCATGACAATATGCTCTCCCGTCAGGCAATGGACAGCATTGAGCAAAGGTTGGACAACTGCAGCTAGATTTGACCGACACCTAGCAACAATATTGGATAAAGATCTTCAACGGTGAGATATTACGCACTCTTGCCTCAGTTCATCAGAAAACTGAACTCCCTCTCCAATCGTGTCACTGTCCATATGAAAGGCCTTCAGAAAGGTCTTGTGGGCTTTGACATCTTCGTCGTATTGACTGTCCCGGTTCGTCGTCACGTCTTTCTTCGTCTCCTCCCCCTCAGCTTCCAACAGCTCTTTTGCGATAGTGACCCGTCGCGTCAACGGTCAAGGCCAGATCGTTTGCTATCTTCCCTTCTGGTATGCCCCACCTAGCTTTGAAGGCAGCAGCCACCTTGGGCGCATATTTCTCCTGTCGCATGTAGAATTTATGCAACTCTTTTTTTCGAGGTGGGACGTTATGCGTGCTGAGCTGGGTAAGCCATGGGCCATATGGATTTTTATGAGCCCTGTTCTCCTTCGTCTGACGATTCGTAAACCAAGTCCGAATTCGCTGGAAAGGATATTCAGTGAGTTTTATCTTTCTTGCTCATGAAACAACCGCTCACCTTCTGTTCCAGTTGCCTGCCTGCAATCCTGTCCTCCTCCATCCTCTTCGTCGCCTCAGCTTTCACGGCCTCGTCAGCCTCAAGTTCCGGGGACAAAGCAGGTGGCTCATGGTCCGGAAACTCCTTGAGCCAAGCAGGCAAGAATTTGGCAAAGAAACCCTTCTTGTCGCGGGTCTCACAAAACTCCTTTGCCCAACGCTCCAGGAATTTCCCCTTTGGACTCTTCTCATCGAAGTTTCCAGGATTGCCGCGTCGCTTCTGCTCTGACTGCTCCAGGCCTTCGAACCAGTCACCGATATGCTGCGAATAGGTCAGACAAAAAATTATGTTGCCTATATCACACCAAATGGCCTACCTTCTCCTCCGCCTTGGCCAAAGCCTCAGCCTCCAGCTGCTGAGCCCTCAACGCATCAAGCCTCGTCGCCTCGTCGGCATCACTATCCTTCTCCGATAGCGCGGGAGCCGGCTGAGGGAATTCCTTACTCCAGGCATCCAAGAATTTCTCCCAGAACACAGCTCTGTCCAGCGCTTCAATAAACTCTTTCGCCCAGCCCTCGAGAAATGCCAGTTTAGCTCCTTGGAATTTGGGGGCAGATTTCGCGATAGTCTTTTTGGATTTCGACATTTTCGGGAGAAAATGTTTTGGAAAACAGATTGGAAGCGAAAATGAGAAGGCGTCGTGGAGTTGCTCAGGGGCCTTCAACGAGAAAAGAAGAAATAATTGTCACTGTTGGGTCACGGTCACACGTCGGGTCACATGATGGCACAAAAAAGAGAGCAACAAGTCAATCGTTTTTTAGGTCAAATATTGAAATGCTAAAGTCTAAGTAGCCCCAGGCTTTTCATCTTGCAACAATACGGCCAAGTCCCAAATAAAAGAAGCTCTCTCTCGCTTCATACCCTGCTTTTCCATTCATGCGACAAATTCGTCACCTTCTTCGCAGACATTCAGCAGGTACAACAACGTCTCCTGCCAGGAGGGAGGCCAATCATGGCTGTCAAGATATCTACCAAGCCAGTGTCCAAATTGACTCGCTGAAATCTCCTCCAGGGTAATGTCTGCATCCTCCAACGGCACAAAAGAGACAGTAGCATCATCGACCTGGTCTCGAGGCGCCGGTAGCATCTCAGGTGTCAACCACGGACATTTTCCCTGGCTGGCAGAACCTAAAAAGAAATGAAAGGTCAGGTCAAATCCCACCCCCCAGGCCAGAGAGACAACAAATACCGGGATTGTCGTTTTTCGGAGCAGGATGCCTTGCATAATACACTGCCTCTCCGTCCTCGACAGAACCGGAGACCTTCATGCTGTCTCGAGGCAAATCACCATTGGTACAGCAACAGAGAACAGCATCTTTGAGACCGCCCAGAATTTTGACCTCCTTTTCCCTCCCATACTGATGCGCATTACGAAGGCTATCAGATGCGGCATCCCTAAACGACATGAGAAATATGGCAGCAGTCTGAAGACGACAACGGCTCACCTGGAAACGAAGACGCCACAGCGGTTTCCTTGCAAGACCACGTAATAAAGCGCATTTTGCGAGTCCAATGCCGCACAAGCGACTTCAAAATCAATGTACCATTCCAGAAGGTGCACTACGTCTCCCAACGACTTACTCTTCTGGTAAACCTCGGCGATAGGTTGCAAGGCCCCATGAACAGCGACGGCAGCGCAGCTGTCCTTACATTCTATGGCCAGTGGGAAGGCTGGTCTTGCTCCGCTTGTTGGCACCCAAGGCCTCAGGTATAGCTTTCAGTTCAGCGAACAATGCGAAAAAAAATACTGACATTGAACCACAGCAACCCGTCTGATGCCCCAAGATCTTCCCGACTGTCTGGCCCTTGGCCATCACCAGCATGAAACGACCAGGCATTGAAATCAAGGCAGAAAACAATTTTCATCGTATTTAGCCTAGAAAACCCATCAGGCCCTGATTACACAATTTCCACAGCAACAATATATTATCCCCTTCTATGCGCAGCACCTCCTGGCTCGTACGAATCCACTATCAAGGGGACCGGTGCACCCAGGTCCAGTTACCCTTTGGATCAAGACATCGGAGCTCTCTTCAAGTCAGCCACTCCAAAAAGCAAACATCTTTCGAGCAAAGTCCTGATGAAAACTATCAGCGACCATGAAAGCAAAACAACCCAAACCTCACCTTGAGAACAAACAGAAAACAGCTCTCCAGCTCTTGGTCTTCCCCAAAAAAAAACGGGCAACCGACGCACCTGCAACGCACCTGATTTCCAAGTGAGATCCGGTTACCGACGAACCGTTGAAAACGCATTCCATGAGCCCAATATATCATAAACGCGTTGAATATACCACAGCGATTCGTGTTTAGAAATCGGGGACGGCTCCCTCGAAAAAGGCGTTGGCAATTCCAGCATATTGCGTTGACATCATCTCGACCTTTTCCCCTGCCGCAGTAGCCAATGCAAAAGCCTGATCCGCCCCATGCCTGACGTTTTTCCTGTCAGTCGTGAACCAAAAACGGAAGAAACAAAATACCTGTCAGAATACCGGACGGTAGCACGAGCCCCACGAATGACATAGAAGACTGGTTCCTCTGGAGCCGCTCTTCCCTTTCCCTTTCCCTTTGCATACTGCTGTCCATCCGAAGGCGAGGCAGCCGGGGAACCTGGACGAAAGAAAGGTTTGGACGTACAAGGTGACGAAGAAGGCTTCGGCGACGTCCACGATGCCGCCTTCACAGGGGACGAAGCAGGGGTGAAAGAAGATGCGGCTCGAGCGCTCTCATCAAACGGCGGTGCACCCCTGAGCTCAGGATGTGCGACGAAAGGATCTCGGAAGGAGTTGTATTCCGCGGGATCGTCGTGCTGGTGGTGCTGCAAGCAATTCCATCTCCAGCAGCTCAAGGCTTCGTGCGAGGTGGAGCGCTTAGTGGCTCCTCGATTCCCTTTATACCTCTTCACTGTTGCCCTGTTTATCGGCCAGAATCAGAAAAAGAAGCTTTGAAAAGAGGAACAAAAACGCACCAGTCCATATAGATGCCCTCGTCTGGCCCTTCCCACAGAACATAAAAAACTATAGGCGCTCCCGGCGCTCTGGAGGTGTTCAACCTTGGGGTGCAACCAGTTCGCGTATCATCCATGGTGGAAGGAAGAGGATAAGCAGTGTGACCTTCTGGTCATGTCACAATATAGGAAGAAAACACAATACTATTAGAGTGAAGAGCATCAAACATTAAATCTTCTGTATAAGATGGTGGCTAGACATGTTGGTGGTATCTGCACGGTTCGGGTCGGTGCTAGTCGGAAAGCACAACCCACCGGCGAATTTTGTAGTTTTCGTAAAATGCATCCTCCCCATTTTTCTCAATGTACTTGCTATAACGATGGTCAATAATCAGCCACTGTCCATTATGGATGTGAGCCTCACCTCTTGTATGCCTCGCGGGCGCGGTACTGTATATCTTCACGGTTCCTGTAAAGCTCTTCAATGCCAGAGACGATGATGGGTCCGAATTGGCATTACCTTTCGTAGTAGCGGGCATCTGTCGCTTTTCGCGACTTTACTGGAGTCGCAGAGCTGTCCTGTGACACCTGTTTCACTGCCAGACGTTTCCTGCCATGAGCGTTAGATAAAGGCTGCCAGAGCAGAAATCACCTAGTACTTAGCCATTCTCTCTCGAGCTTTCGCTTTGTATTCGTCTGCATTCCTAAGGACAGAGACATGAGGCTGGTTGCAGTAGATAAAGATCAGTGCAATCACAGTATTCGATATACACGAGCACGGTTGCGCCTGACTTGCAACTGCTGCTCTTTTTCCTCCTCGGTCAAAATTTTCTTGGGACGGGCCATGGTGGAAACAGCTGCAAGAACAAGCCAAGTAAAAATCAATGAGTCGCAGAAGTAAAGCCGGCCCACCTACTTGATGTTGCACGATGAGGGTGATGAGGGTTCGAGTTGAAAGCTTGGATCACGTCAATTTGATGGCTCAAGTCCAGTACCACATGGGACGTTGCTCTGCTGAGCTCTTCCACCGGTGAACATTTGTCCATTCTCCAGGTTTTCTAGCATAATTCGGTACGCAGAATCCATTCCGGATCTCCGCCAAAGCTGGCATTATCAAGAAGGGAAGACAAACTCGTTCCGCGGAACATCCGAACTTGACGAGTTCGTCCACTTTTATTTGCGGTCAGCTCTTGGGGCACTGCCTGCGGTGGAATATATAGACTTGAGTGTTGAGGATTGCACATATAGTGATCCTCTATCCATTCCGTGACAACCGGCAAAGGCACGGGCATGCAAGACCCAGAAAAGTTGGGAAACTGACACATCGGTACATGACGAGTTTGTGCTCTTCTACTGGTCGGCCCGGGATTGACGAGCCATTTAGCTCAAGGTCAAAATGTTATATTGAATTAAATACTTGTATCTCTCTGGTCCTCTTGCTCGAAATATGCATTTGACTCGGTCTGGCTCCGGTTCCAGTCCATTCGCAGCGCCAATCGCCACTCTGGATTGGCAGTCGTAATGTCATGGCTTGTCTCCAAAGTAGCTGGAAACGGAGTCAGGACAGGTTGAAGTCCAACCCAATAAAACGCACTGATATAATGGTCATATAGACCCTCCTCTTCCAGCATTTCATCCCCTTGAAAGAGAAAGACGCGAGAAACCGGGATGTTCGGCCATGAGACGGTCACCCGGTCTGGAGAGACGACGAATTGTCCAGATGCAAGGTCATAGCTGAATGATGTGAACTGAATCTTCACGAGTAATCCATTCCATGCCTGGCGTAAGCTCATTCCAAAGTAACTCCTGATGAACCAATAAACACGAACCGTCAAGTTACGAGGAAAGTCAATTGCAACCACACGAGTCAAACAGTTCTCTGGATCTCTTGCATTGTTGTATGCAAAGTGCCTGCCCGCATAGGTCGCTCGATTGACTTCTTCCCAGAATCGGGTTGGCCCAAGAATCGGGGACAAGTCACCGATGTGACTTGAGGGAGAGAAATGTAACACGCCTTGCAGTGTAAAGATCATCTGCGAAATTCAATTCAAAGCGATCGACACGAAGGAGGGAGGGACCCAGCATTCTAGTAGCGTCCAAAAAATGGCGCCATCAAACTCTATTACGACAAGAAGGCTGTGAACTCAGCTCGGGCGCTGATGATTACGTTGGCAGTGATTGATGGTTCCAAGGTTGCCGTCTGATTTGCCGCAGTGGGAAATTTTTGAACCATTTTCGAGATGTCGGACCCCACCACGGGAAGGTCAGGTTGTTCTCAAAACAGAGATGAAGGATGCTGAAAGATGGTTTTCAGAACATATTTTACTCAAGCAGATTTGTCTGACAAGCCTACTGAGCCCGACAGTCCAAGCATTCAGGCTGGGGTCAACAGGTAGCGTCTCTGCAGACCAATGTTTCTTTCGCTCACCTTTTTGCATACAGGGCCCATCGGTTACTAGAGGAAAGAACAATTCGTGAGCGAGCTTCGGCTCTGCCACATCCTGGAAATGTGGCTCGGACGGGTCTCAGACTTTGGACTCACGAGGAAGGGCAGCGCGACTGGGTTACAGCTCATATCTGGCAGTTCTTGATCGCGTACGACAAAGAAGCCTTACCCGCATTCTGGTCTTCTTTGCAAGATCGTTTCATGGACAAGTACCCGCTGTGCTTTGAAGCCCGAGATAAGGGAATTTCTGTGGCACAGGTGAGCATGCTTACTGGATTGAGATCGACTTCATCTCTGAGACAGCTTAACAGTACCTTGCTGAGACCATTCATGGATACATGCAGGACGAACAAATCTTTGCTCGTAGACGAATTTCACCTGAAGATGCAGCCGAAAAAATATTTGAACATCTCCGCAACGACAAGTCGAGTTGATTCTGCATCGAATAAGCTGATGGTAACCAAGCGCCTGGTCCGACATCGCCGAAAATCATGTGGCGGCATGGCGGTAAGCATAGATCGAGGTGAAAAATATTATTCTGTCCAGAACAAACCACCGTGAATTCGAAAAGAAATCACTCCGTGTCAAAGTCATAGTCTGTTCTGTCCCTGCATATTGCGGCAGCTCGATGAGACCGAAGCCCTCATTAAATATTGAGACAATGATGTCCATCAGTGATCTGCGCCGCGAACAAAAATACTGTGCTTACACATTTGTTCACTCGGGACTTTGATTGAGTTCATCCACAAAACGCCTATGTAAACAACTAAAAGCAAGATAGCATTGTTTGGGACACATCTAACGAAGGCAGTAGATGGATGTCGCTGACTCTAGGGCTGCTGAACTTTTGTCCCAACGGCCAATTTGACCGAGTCAATTTAGGCCGACGAGTCGGAGAGAGTCGGGTACTCTCGATCATTTGTTGCACTTTCTTTCGCTTCAGATCGCTTTTGTTTTTTGCTGGAAATTGCCGGCAGCTTCCTGGGGCCAGATGAGACGTGGGACGACATCGAAAGCGCATTAGACTGACCAAGAAATCAGCCAAGAAATCCACCAGAATGCCATTCTCAATCTCAAAAACCATGGGTGGTTCAGCCCAGGAGACCATGGCGTTGGGACTGAGCCAGATGATATGATGAGCCGAGTCGTAACTCCATTCAACCACTTCGAACCAGAAAACTCGTGGCTCGAAACGCTGTACCGAGTTAGTCAGAGGGCAATGCGGGCAAAAAATACAGGAGAGCCCACCCAACAGAGAGCTTTAGGAAGCAGCGCTAGCACTGCTGGACTAGATCCTGCTGCGTAAACATCTGCCGGAGCGACCATATTATTGAGCTCGATGAGAAAGGCGTCAGTCTCTTGAACCAGTCCTTTCGTGGCGCCATGTAACTGTACCACGTTGAACTGTTGAAGATCACAGGCATGGTCGAATTGGCCTCCAGCGTCGGTGCAATGACTGGTGAAACTGTGGACCATGAGCGTTAGATTAGAAAAGATTATTGAGCGATCAAATATTTGTGACCTTTTCGTTTCTATGGTACCCCGGCCGCTCAGAGGAAAATTTCACCAGCGGTCTTCCAACTTCTTCCAACAAACAAGCCATGAAGCACGACGACCCGTTTCCAATGCAAGATTCCAACTCGACCACCAAGCCTGCTCATCGTTTACGAGGCAAGCTTGTCCGCTTAGATGCGTCCATGACCTGGGAGATGAAACCAGGCATTCCCCAGAGCACCGACGTTTCTGAACCTGACCCTGGTTTCTGTTGGAGAGAAAATACACCAGAACAGGGATCGGAATGGGCTTACCTGGCGGAGCTGCGTCCAGATTGGCGCCTGGGTGAATATGGAGATTGGATGGTGGCAATTCACGAAATCTGTGGCGAGCATGCCTCGAGTGGAAGGTGCGACCTCGAGCTACCGCGAGTATTGATCCATTTCCCTGTTTATCCTCGGGTAAGGTGTTCGCCGCCTTGATGATTGAAACTCACCAGTGTTGTTGTTCACAGGAGCTGTTCGACTGCAAAATGGATGTATTGTTTGGGACCTCTTGGTATTATCCTGTGAAGCATATTCTAGTTTGCGAACCAGGACGCGTCGTACTAGAGGGGCGGACCTATAATGTGGGTGAAGACGACATGACGAGTTTGGTCGGATGAGGGTCATCAATGAATTTTGGTTGGTTACTGATATTGAGGTGGAACGAGGAGCGGAGCAATTCAAACACGTTCATTGGTAGCATATACAGCATGCTTGTATGGAATTTCCTGAACTACAGCTTGGAAAGGTCTCTCAAGCTACTCAAGGCATGTCTAAAAGTGTCTGAGTTGAGCACGGTGCAACCCAAGATAACAAAGCAAGCATACGGACCTGTTGATTTTCTTCGAGGGCTGAACCCGCTCAACACGGAACTGAGCCCACTGGCCCTCGATACCTTCACCGTCGGTGCGAGCAAGACCGCGTTGATGCACCGTCTTGCAGCCGTAGGAGTGGCAGAGACTGTGAAATGGTTTTGTTTCGGTGTTGGTGGTGGGAAAGGGCATCTTGTCTTGGTACTTACCTAATCATTCAATCAAGGGTCTGCCGGCATCGGGCAGATCCGGTTACTGGATCAAATAATCTTCGTGTAGATCAAATAATATTCGTCGTCTCACTGAGCACCTCCAGCGACGCTAAAGCTCTCCAAGACAACAGAGAGATTGGGATGTAAATGATATTTTATTTCGGCGAATAGAGCCTAAATTTCTGGGTCCCATTTCCCGCAAGTCCTCCCATTCCCACCCATGGTGCGCCCGATTGCCTCTGCAGCGTCGACTTGAGCAAGGAGGCGACTGACATGTTCAGAAACCAGCTCAATCTGTCGATGATACCGCTCCCGCTCAAGCGCCAGTGTAAGCAGGGATTCTGGAGTATTGTCCGAGGCAGCCTCAAGAGCAGCGAAGCTTTCGCTGCTCAGTAACAGGATTTCCTCAAGCTGATGCTGCCGCTGTTTGAGCTGGCGCCTCCTGTGCACCAAGGTTTGGTTTAGTCTGTTTTGGCGTTCAGACATGCTGGTATGATTGATTCTGGCACTATCGGTCAGCAGCGGCGTCATGAACTAATAAACAGACTTACAAAGAGGACTGACAGAAAAAACACAAGAAAACTGGGGGATAATGGTGGGAGGGTAATGCGATATAGCCTTGTGATTTATTATGCCACTGATTTCATGTCTGAGACCGAGTAAATATTAGATGGCAAACCGACGTCTGATATTGCCGTCGTTTTAGAATACACGCTGGCTACAAGGGATATGTATAAATATACGTAGCTACTGTCCATGAGCAAAGGAGGCTGAAGCGGAAAAAGACATACGACATATTGGATCGCCAGTCCAGGCGATCGGCTTAGGTTCCAGTGAAATGGTACCCTCGTGGATGGCGTATTCCTTCAAGGGTTGCCCTTGTGCGTAAACTCTCATCCGAAAAGGATGAATCGTCACCTCGTCGGCCGATTCATCATAGATGGCCTGATCGAAATCTAGACCGACCGTAACGACGGATGCGTTGGTGAATTCCTTGGCGAGAGACGTTGCAGCCAAACGAAGAAAAAATGCTGAGATAGACCGACCTGGGCATCCTGAGGAAATACGACAACCACCATGGGCATTAGGTGTTGGTCCATGAAGTTGAATCGCTGCGGACAAGCAGCGCACGAAAGTTCGCGCCAGAAGTTGATCTGACAGGCACGGTTGCCATCATTCCACCAAACCAATTGCAATCGCTGGGGCTGGTCAGGGTTTATCAGAGAGAGATCACCTCTGATTCGACAGATAGGTCTGGGCTTGAGAAAAAGAAAGGCTTCAGAAATTTATTTTTCAGTGCGCTGTGGATGAACTTGCCAGTGACATAAATGAACAACGAGAGGGATCGAAAGAGATGAAGAGAGCCAGACTGATTTCGCCGGAAACACTGATGAGAAACACCAAGCGAGAACATGGTTCCTATGGTGTTGATGCAATCGTCGGACAGCACCAGGAGCTACCAGGAGCCGATTGCAGCTCCCTGGCAGAAAAACCGTTTGTGATTTTTTGTTGGAAGCCCATGAAGTTTGAGGGTCCATCGCCAATGGAAGAGGTCTGAAACAGAGTTGTATGAGCTAAGCGGGATGATTCGACATCAGTATGACGTTGAACATCACATGAGCGGTTGCAGCATCTCAATACACCGATGGCCGTCTCGCTAAACTTCGCATCCTTGGCTTGGTTCTGTCGACAACCTTATTCTTTTCCCTGTTCTCAGTACCCTCGATAATGAAACGAAAAATCCTGAAGCTCCCGAAAGGGAAGAAACCCGCCGCTTCGTCTGTGCTCGAATTCACCACCCAAGATTTCCTGGGCAGCCAACATGGGAATTCGGCGACTTTCACTGTCGAATCTGTGTCCAAAGACCACCGTCGCGTCTGTCGGGAGACTCATGTGGCCAGACCCCCTTCGCCCGTCAAGAAAAAAATGTGCCTCATGACGGCTGAAGCTATGGACCAGCATTTCGAGAATCTCGCGTGTCTCAACGAGGCTATGCCATTTGCGGGGATCTACGCAGAAGATGAGGAAGTTTTCGTTGGGGAGAGATCCAGAGCGAAACGCTACATATCTTCAGTGCGTCAACTTTTTCTCTTTGCCGGCTCAGGTACTAATGGCAACCATGATTCAGGATGAGCCCTTGAAGCTCTGGATTCCGAAGCGGGACGAGTATATGGCCGTGTTGGTCTCCATGGAAGCCTCCGAACACATTGGAAAACCCTGTTCCCATTGTCCAGGCGATGTTGAGCCTGGTGTCGCCCTTTTTCGTTGTGCGAGGGACTGCTTTGAGCGTGAACCAGTCTGCCAGCAATGTTGTGTGTTCGAGCATGCTCAGCTTCCTTTGCATTGGGTTGAGGTGAGTATTTGCCTGGTTTCCCAACCACCAAGAGCTGAATAAGGTTTTTGAAAGCGATGGAATGGCTTGTTTTTCGAACGAGTGAGCTTGCGAGAGCTTGGTCTCCGTGTTCAGCTTGGCCACGGTGGAAACATAGGTTGTCCCCAGCGAAAGCAAGAGCCCCAGAAGTTCACCGTCATTGACAGCAGTGGTATTCATACCGTTTCGGTGGATTTTTGCCAGTGCCATACAGGTTCGACGTCGGGGGAGGAGTGGAAACAACTGCTGCTGAACAATTGGTTCCCGGCCACCCATCTTGAACCCCAGACAGCGACGACTATTCGGTGTCTCAAGCAGTTTCATATCCTGACCTTCACCGGGAAGATTACGCCCTATGATTATTACACCAGCCTTGAGCGCCTCAGTAACAATACGGCGTGCAAGAAGGTTCCGGTAAGCGACTTTTTTCCCTCCAATGGAAATGCTCTGACAATCTGTAGGACAGATATCGCGGGTTTATCAGGACAGCTTGCGAATTTCGCCATCTACGAGCGTGCAAGAGAGCGGGTCGGGGAAATGATGATGTGCGAAAAATTGACGAGACGTTTCCAGGCGAGATTGCCGTGGAATGTCCTGCTTGTCCCCGTCCTGGGATAAATTTGCCAGAGAATTGGGAATCTATGCCGAAGGACCAAAAGTGCGTTTCAAGCCTTTTCTTTCCTTTGTTGGCTTATATGCGCCAGGTTCATATACACTCTCTTTATAGCCGTCGACGCCTGCTTCCGCCTCAAGAGAAAGATGGTTTCCTCTGATATGAGGGACCCAGGACTTGGGACTGGATGGGCCTATTTCGTCGAGGAGGCGCCGTATCGTGAGTACTACAAGACCCTAGGGGACCAAACCGAGGTATGTATTTTTGTGTGTTGAGCTCGGTCCACCTACTGACCAGAGCATGTAGATGAATTCTTGCACCGGCCTGTCCGCCGTGGATCATGCAAATACCCGTTTTTCTCGAGGATACGCAGTAACTGGGGTCGGGTTGGCTTTGTGCGCTAGACATGAATTCATAGGCAAGAATGGGGTCGGAGATTTGCAAAAGGGGGAGAAGTTCGTGTTTCACTGCTCTTTTACAGGTTTCTGACTGATGAAAAAACAGATATGGCAATATGACCTATGTCGTGGCCTCTTTCCTACAACACATCCACGCTCTTCTGCTCAAATTGGTGTCATACGATATCAATTGTCAATTCTCCAAAAACTTTGCCAGTCGTGTCCAAGAGCTGCCGCCTTTGGTGCGCTTTGTCGTCATCTCGAGTCTGTTTCGATGGGTTATCCCGAAACTCCACATTCTGGGTCACAAGCTGTCTTGTCAGCGAGAGTTCAACCTGAACTACACGTCTGGTGCCGGGAGGACTGACGGAGAGGGTGTCGAGCGTCCGTGGGCTAATATTGGTCCAGTCGCGACAAGTACGAGGGAAATGGGGGGTGGTCATCGACATGACACCCTGGATGATCATTGGGGCGATTGGAATTGGAGAAAGCTGGTCGGTCTGGGTGAGTGCTATTCAAGGTCTTTCTCATCTTTTCACTGACATTGGCCCTGTAGTCAAGCTACTGGCGCGCCGTCAGAAAGTGGCCAATGAGGAATTGGCGATTCAAGAGCATTCGTTTGCCACATTCTGTGTAAACCAAGTCGACGATGTCGAGGAATGGGAGAAAGCCGTGGTCGATTGGGAAGCGGATAGCACAAAGCCGAACCCGTACGAGAGCAAGAAGTCGAGTGAGTCGTGCTTTCCAAGTTTCAGTTTTGATGTTGATGTGGATCTAGGCTTGTCAATCCATGAAGTCCGGCTACAATTGTCGACAGAGGAATCTGTTTTGGCCGAGTCTGGACTGCCATCGGTTCACGATACCAGCACCGCGGAGTTTTTGCTCATTGGCCTGGATCTGGAGGAGCAGCAGCGTCGATTACGCCAGGAAGTCAATGCGATTCGAGGATCCTTGACAACAAAGCAGCAGGCCGATTTGGTTGACAAGCGCAACAGGATTACACGGCAGATCACTAAATTCCGAACCCTGCAGGCGGTGTACATGCCGGGTTCTGTTCAAATACTTGTCGATCTCGCCAAGGTCACCGTGAAAGACCGCGATGGAAACATTGTCCCTCCACCTGCTGCCGAAAGGATGATGTTGCTGTTTCCATCAGATTTGTCCCCAGCCCAGCGAGCGGGTCCAGGGATGATGACTTGTTTGGATAAGCTTGAGGGGAGACTTCGAGAAGCCCAGCTGGAGGATGCTCTGAGCGGTCTGCGTAACCAGCTCTTGATCAAGTCGCGCTTGTTGACATACAAGACGGTTAATGTCCGACACCAGGGCGCTACCAGTCGGTCTCGGAGCTTGATCGACCGGAATGAGGCGAAGGTGCAGCTTTTTGCGAGGCGTTATCAAGCAGCATGGGATGCAAAGCTGAAGTTGGCTGGAGGTGTTGATTTGGTCGGCTGGAGAAAGCTCAATGCGACGGATATTAAATGCATTCCCCAGGAGGAGACGAAGGAGCAAAGAGACTCTCGCTTGAGGAAGAAAAGAAAGCATAATGTTGTTGATTCGGTCGCTGACCGTGAACCTGAAGGGCATCGGATCCTTTCTTGGATATGGACAGAAGGAGCAGATGCTGGGTTCGCCACAGATGAGGCTTTGCGCGACGGTGGGATTGTCTATTGCTATTTTTGTGTCCGTTTTCTTATCTTTGGCTCCAGGGCTTTGTGTGGAATGGGCGAAGGCCTGGTCTCGAGTTCGTCGCTGGAGGGAGGAGGTCTTGCTGCTGTCGGAAGAGATGCGACGGGTGTTGGTTTCGTTCGAATGGACAGCGAAGCGGTGGGAGTCCAGAGCAGACCTCCCGGGTTTTTCTGGTTTGCGCGCTGCTGGTGCAGCTGCATACGCGTCGAAGCAAGCGGCAATATACCGTGGATTGGCAGTGCGCTGCCGTAGCCTGTGGAACCAAAAACCGCAGGATTCGGTCCTGCCCACTGTTGCGACGCATGCAGGAATTCCGGCAGAGCTTGAAGGAGAAGAAGCCGCCGCAGAAGAAGAGGAATCTCTAGCCCAGGAGACGCTGCATCCGGAGGATGACCCAATTTGGGAGTAGTGGGCGCCAAAAAGGGTTTGTTTTTGCTTTATTTATGCTTTGTTTGTATGGATTGTACGGATGCAGGCATATCAAATATTGTACACTGCTTTTACTCGAATCGTGTGACTTGCCGTGGCTTGTGCCGAGCATTATATATGTTAGGCGTAGATAAGCAGATGCCGGTGACAGGATACCTGCTGCCGCCTCCGCGCCCGTGGGCTGACCTGATTATTTGCAAAAGGGGTCTGGTGAGATGTCCAGATTATTTGCAAATACCCTAGCACTACGGGTGGAAAACGAAGCAAATAGCCATGTCTGCCACCAAAGCCCTTCGAATGTGACAGCTGGACGACTGCCTGGATGCGCTAACCTCACGCGCTTTGGCTGCTCTCCGGCGCACAGAATCTGGACAGGAGGATTCAGACCCTGATTCAGACAATGATATAGCTATGGTGGATGATCCTGACGATGAGGATTTCCGGGAAGATAGAGATGTCGCAATAGAAGCGGCCCCAGACGTCGCGTCGTCCACAGGACCCGACCTTCTCCCTTTCCAGCCGTTCGCTGCCCGCGATGAAAGCAGCGACAACGGGCCTTCATCATCGAGGCCAGCATGACGAACGGAACCTGATGATGATTCCTTCGACATGTATGGTCGCTGGCAGAAGCTTCTTCCGGAATTGGTTCCAGCTTTTCTCTCTTTTCACAACACGTACATCGGGGAGCCGGTTCCCAATGGGCGCATGATCCTAGGGCATCTCTGCACGTCTAGATGTCCTCAGAAGGTAGTGAAGGTCAAATGCCTGTATCAGGACTGTGAGTAATGGATGGCCTTTTCTTAGTGCGATGCTGATACTATTGATAGCGGTTTTTACACATAAAGTCAATTACTGCAACTGCCAGAGTCTGTGCTACGTCCTGGTCAACAATGGGCTCTTCCCTGCTTCACCGACGTCCCCTCGAACAGCTTTCTCCATGGCTCTTCTTGAAATGTATCGAGCTCTGTTTGAACGCTCGTGCGATGCCATTAATGCCATGTCTTCCGCTCTCCAAACCTTCTATGAACGTCGAGGATTTCCTTCTGTAACCAAAGACATAGGTTCCAGCTTACCTTTACTGCGGGCAAACGGCTCATGGTGATGCAGGGTATTCTTATTAAAGATCCTTTTCGGAAACCACTGTCTGCAGCTGTTCAGTGGCATGACTGCCTACGAGTCAGGGTCGAGGGTCTGGCCGACGAGGCTATCGTGGAATGTACCGCTTATCTGGACCAAATATCAGCGGATATCCCAGCACCAGCACCAGCACCAGCACCAGCACCAGCGTCGGCGGACCAATCCAGTCTCACCCCTGGAGAATGCGACCAGTTTCTTCAAGACACCTGCCCTGCTTGTTTTGGAGGTCGTCTTTGGGGAAGATCCTTTCAGGAGTATGTATAGTTCTCTTCTCTCTGCAGTCTTGAACTTATTCGGATGACAGCGGAGGTGACGTCCACGTCAGCACCGACGGGAATTTCCACCATAAACATTATAAAAGTGCTGGGGATACGCCGCCCTTCTTGGATCCGAAACACATACTTCCCAAGGCTTATGTGGACGATATCAAAGAGCATGTTCTCGCTGCTCGTCATCATAAAAGGTCCAGGAAGGCCAAGCTGCCTGACGAAGCCGTTGACGCTTGTGAGGAATCGCATCAGGCTGCAAAACCCGAGCGGAAGAGTAGTCAACCACAGTTCAACGACCATGGACTCATGTCTTTGGTCTGTCGCCACGATATCCCCATTCTTTTTGCCAATATCGACACTGCGGGGGAGGGGCAACAATATCCTGTCGCACTTATAACCCGATTCGCTTCTATGCTCCCTCCACAAGCAACAATCTTTATTCTATACGATCTAGCTTGTGTCCTCGACAGAAGTTCCGAGCTAGTACGTTATTCCTTGGCATGCAATCTAGCATTTTCTAATATTTACCAGTATGAACTATTTCCATCTGGCCTTAATGACTGCCTTCAGTTTGCGACCACAGCAATGCACGCTTACGCTCACCAATGGTCTTGTCAGCTCGTATTCAATCCACGAATGCGAGTAGGTTTAGCCTTGACAGACGGGGAAGGAGTTGAAAGGATCTGGTCGGCCCTGCGAGCACTAATAGCCATCACTCGTCACTCTAGTGTCAGTTCACTTTTATCGCCATTGCTGATTCTGACAGTTGCTTCAGCGCTCACGCCGCATATGGCTCCTTGACCGTCTTATACAGTTGACTGCCACCAATCACTTGGATACTCTGGGCGATTGGATCACCTCAAGGTTAACCAAGGTCAAGGAGCAAACTCAGGCTCAGGAAAACTTGCTCCATATCTCGGGCGAATCGGAGGAGGAGATTCGACTGCAATGGGAGGATCAAAAGGCGGAGCAAACTTCTATCCGAGCTCGTCAGTATCTTCCCATTTACCGCAACTTTGTTTCTAATCTCTCCTAGATCTGCCAACGAAGCTGAAGAAGGATCTGGAGCAGGTTCTGATGCTCCAAGGCGAGATCATCACGACTGAGGTGACCATTCAATCAGTCCGGGCTACGCTCAAGACTGGACGCAACCAGTCGGTCCCATTGGATCATCTTCGAAAGCTAGAGGAAGATCACCTCACGATGAAGGACCGGGCGGACGAGCTTTATGCATCTCTAAATGTGGGAGAGGTCTATCCAGAGTTAAAGGGTGTCGAACTGGCCTTTGTTCAGACTCTGTTACTGGCGCGCGACCTGAAAATCAGCCTTCGGAAGCGAGTCATTGGCACCTTCTTCGAGATGGACTGTTTAGATCAGGCCGTCGGTGGTGCAAACCAAGTGTTAGGTTCGTGGCCCTTTCTCTCAAATCGTACCATCTCATCTTTTCCTCAGGTACCAAGGCGCATCAGCTGAGCAAGAAATCCATCAGCAAACGAGCGCCAGCCTTAGCGAACGATATCAACAAGTTCAACGGCTACGTCGAGGCTCTTGCTAAGAGGTCTTTACGCAACCCGGATTGTCGCATCCCGATTCCAGCAGCACTGCCGACGACGATAAAGGAGCTGCGAGAATGCAACGATCTCAATGAAGACGTATGGATCTCAAAATCCCCTGGGGAAGAGGTACCTCGCTGGCTGGCTGAACCCGAGCTGCGAAAGGTTATATATTCACGTTTGCGACTTGATCGCTGCATTGAAGAACGTCGACGCCTCGGACAAGAGGCTGATAACCTCTGTCGTTGGTTTGGTCGCAGAATTTCTGCACTGGAGCTAGCGATCCGCTGTGATAAATGTAAGGCTTTATCTGTTTCATCGGTCCTAGTACTTATCAGTCCTGTAGTTAAGCATGTTCACCCTTACCTTCAGCTACGAAGGAGTCATCTTCTCTCTCTGCGAGTTCGATGGGCCACGAGCATTGTCCCGGTGCTCCACTTCAATACTCGCATCGCAAGCGCAGTCTCCCAGGCTAAGCGTCTCACGGGTGACGCCACACCTATCAGTTTGACTTGGTTGACGCCTGCATCCTCCATTCCAGTCGGCGAAGATGACTGGGACGCCGAAGCCGATATCGACCCAGTCCCCACTACGTCCGATGTCCCTCTCAGCGACATTCTAGCAGCTCTCGAAATGGAGGATACCTGGGAAGAGGCTAGATCGGATCCAGCACCAGCTCAGCAAGCTCATAATCATTCGGTTGCTTCCACGATACAGTCCAGGATACTCTGGCCAAGCCACATCTTCGTCATCCAGAGAGCAAGGTTCTATTCAACGAGTCAGCGCTCCAGTCAATGGCGCTGCTGCTTCAAGGAAAACAGGAACTTCCTTGGCTACTCTAAACTTGCCCCAGATGTCTTACTCCATCAAACTTTTAACTTCCTCAGACCTGGTCAGTTGTCCGGCATGTCATTACCAACATCGTCTCATTCAGACTTTCTTTACAGGACAATCTGCCCAGGGAGAATCTGCTGGCAGCCTTTCAATCCTTTTCCAACTCCTTATTTGCCAGCGACCGGAGGGACCAGCAGCAGAGGACGTTCCATGGAAACCAGCGTAAAGGTCTCACCAAAAACGAAATCTCCAAGAGTGATATTCAACGGTTTAGCCCTGGTGAGTGGCTCAACGATGACTGCATCTTAGTCGCATCTGCAGTTCTCTTCGACCATGTCTTTCCCGATCATTCCACTCCCCAAGTTGCTCTTTTATCGTGCTATATCGCATCCCAGACCAATATTGAAAGCATCTGGAGAACTGCCAAGCCAAGCCTTTATTGGTCGCGCCCCGTCTGGCTTATACCGGTCAATCGCGCCGAGGAGCAGCACTGGGTTCTCTATATTGTCTACGTTAACAGTGGGATTATACATCTGTTTGATAGCTTCGGTCATTCCCCAAAGGAGGATGAAGTTCAGGTTTGTATCCTTCACTCGTGCTGAACCTCACTGAACCACTTGCAGCGGATCGTCAACCGGGTCCGATTGCTCATTGACTCTGCCAACCGGAAAGGATATTCTCTCATGGTACCTGTAGACAGCTGGCGCGTACAGCCTATCGTGGTAGGTTTCTGTTTCTGGTTCTCTTTCATTGCAGCTCAGCACCTTAACAGAATTCAACCAATCGTCTGCAGCGTAACTCCTTCGATTGTGGTGTTTGGGTCCTGGCAGCCATTTTCGCAGTCCTCCGAGGGAAGCAGACAGTCGGGGACATTTGTGAAGAGAATATGGATGCAGTTCGTCGCTGTATTCTGCGGGGTATCTTGAACCTTCCGTATACTTGTGTAAGGCTCGTGTCCCGATATAGTACATATTCCCACGTCACACCTTTATAAAGCGTATCTTATCTTCCATGTGACCTTGAACTTTGTACTTGAACCACGAACCTGCCAATAGATAAACTTGGTCGTGTTCACTCGTTCGCCCGCAAAGCTCACCCTTACATTTTTTTGAACACCCTTTCCCCAGTTTTCAAAGAAAACTGTATTATCTATGGGTAAAAAGTCTACCCGAAAGCGGACGACTCGTTCGTCGACGACAATGACAATGACGAGGAATCGTCAAGACAATGAACAGTCCCAGGAGCGAGCTCCAGATAACCCTCATGGAAACTCGAATATTCCGTTCAATTCCCCTGGAACTGTACTTGGATCTCAGCCGTCGAATTCGCTAGGATCTTTCCCGTTGACGCAACAAGCCTTCCAAACTCCTGTCGCCAGTTCATTAAGAGACCCGAGGACACCGTTATCCAGCTTGGATACGATAACCCCTTCTCCAGATGTCCTGTCGAATACCTCCCAAAATCCCTTTGTTCAAGGTTATTCGGGTCCGGTCATGCCAGCGGGCAGAATTTCTGATAATCATTTTCCGTCTAATAATTCTCTTCCCTCGTATTCATTCGTACCTGGGTATGGATTTATGATTAATCGCCCTGGTTTACCTGCTACATACACGATGGGACCGATAGCGTCCGAAATAAATCCCCATTTCAACGAAGTCCCTGCTATGACTGAAAATCCGAACCGTACTGAGAATAGTACTAGCGAAGCCTCCGAACCAATGACTGAGAAAGAACGTCAGCTTCGTCGTGCTGAAAAGCAACCCCACCATGGAGCTGACACCGAGGACGAAGACGTCGAAGACGTCGAAATTCAACAAGCCATATTGGACAATTGCCCTATTATTGAGAATGAAACTGAACCGAATGCTGAATTGAATGTCACCTCGCCTACTGCACCCACTAAACGATTCTTACCATCAGAGACGTCTGCGCAATTGAACTCGCTATTTAATAATGCGGTTAACCTTGTAACCGCCACTCTTGGAACCGGGAATGTATCCCAGAATCAAGCTGATGCTATAGCAGCTGAGACTGGTAATCAATTTGCGGCCAATCTCGACGCTGCTGTAGCTCATTTGATGTCTCCCCGTCTCCCGGGTGAAACAGAAAGCGCGTATAATACACGTATTAATGCGCAAAGACGGTTTGAATATGCGAATGGAGGAAATGTATTTGCTGGAACTAGCATTCCGTCTCGTTCCTCAGTTCATTTCTCACCGTCGGCCATTGCAGGGGTCGATCGTGACCCTACACGACTGAATAACTTGTTCTCCGAACGTGAAATGATCACTCCGCCTGAAGGCTTACCCAACAATGTTATGTCTCCTGAATCTAGAGCACAGTTAAGCAACTACAAAGACCGTGTTGCTGTACAACGCATGCGAAACAGTGACTTGCGCAAATGTGGCAAGTCCACTTACCCTGATCAAGGAATTGCATTTGTATGTGGGGTGCCCTATGATCGCAAGGACCCCCCTAGCGGCGTTGATCCGTCTAGAGATGATGACATGATTACTCCGAAACGTATTGTGCGCAGTGAAGAGCGCCAATCGAACATTGGAAAACACTCCAATAGTGACTTCCGTCATGATATCCAGCGACGTCAAGACACTGACAAGGACCATGAGTATGACCCTCGTGGTCCTAAGGAAGAGAAACTCTATGAAATATCTGAAACAATCAGCTCAGAATCAGTGACTGATCTCCGCAGACAACATGGGGACTCATCCGATAGCGATGGGTCTACTGACTCCGAAGAAGGGTCCACCCCTCCTTCGAGTGACTATTACCCCGAAGATCGACGCCGAGACCGAAAGCGGGCTGCCCGTAAACGCCGCCGTGATCGCGATAGAGAGGTCCGTCGAAGTCAAGGAAGGAGATCTGAAGGGTCAGAACCACCTTCTGAGGATGGCTCAAACAGCGAGTCTGGTTCTGAAACTAGATCGACTCGCTCACGGGATTCTGCTGACTCATCTCGAAGCCGTTCTGAACGCAATCGTGACAGACGGTGGAGGAATAGAGATGATCCTGAATGGAGGGACGCCCGGAGAGAGCGTCGCCGTAGACAGCGTCGTCGAAGAGTTGATGACCGTGCTGAATATAAGCGTGAAATGAAGCAACGGATTCTTCGAATGATTCATCGCACTGTGGGACACAGGACTGACCTAGGACTTGGAAAGTCTGTGAAACTAGATCTTCCCAAAAAGTTTGATGGGAAGCTGGATGCTAGTCGATTCGAGGAATGGTTGCCTGAATTATTGAGGTACATGAGTCTGTCCGGACTCAATGGACCACTACGTGACCCAGCTCGACTGCGCTTATTAGGTGTATGCCTCGAGGGAGAGGCACTGACTTGGTTCAATGCCACTATTGAACCCATGTATGCCGGTGCTTATATACCCCGTAGGCGCTGGAGATTCGATGAAGCTGTTTGGCAGCTCTATGATCACTTTGTACATGACCAGGCCCTTAACAATGCCAGTAGAGACTTCGAGCATGCTGCCTGGAGATCTACTGCTGGTATGTCTGGCCTGTATTATGACTTGCTGCGTAGCGCGGCTCGAATGCTCCGACCCCCCAGTAACTGGGAATTTACTAGGAAAATGATGACTGTGATGCCTTCCGATATGCGAAAATGGCTGCTTCAGGACAAGCACATTGTCCCTGAATTCATTAGCAAGAGACGACTCTTGAAACTGTGCAGACAATATGAACGGACCCAGATTATTGCTAAGCACTACCAAGACGCTGCCAATGACGGCAAGAAACCTGTGGCTTCATCTTCGCGCAACACGCTGCAGAGTACTGCTGCTACTCAGGGTAGTACAACCCGCTTTTTCCGTCCTCGAACATCTAACATTCCTCGTGTTAATACTGAACGGAATGATACACGGCCGCCTCAGAATACTAGACCCAACCAAGTTAGGCCATCTACTCCAGGGCGGAATACCGAGGGTGTTCCGAGACCTGAGACCAAGTCTTCCCGATGCTATAACTGCGGACAGTTTGGACATTTCTCTAGAGACTGTCCTAAACCCGTCCAGGTCAAGAATATTGAAATTCTGAATGAACTCCCTGAGGTGGACAGAGAACCCGTAAACCCTGATGCTGGAGACGTGAACCCTGAGGTTGTAGATGACCGATCAGATGGAGAATCTGAAGGCCAGTACATTGAATACCGCGATGGCTCTGAATATGGAGATGACAATGACTTAGTTGACGACGCACCTCAGGAAGGGTCAAGAGCCATGAGATTAGTGGTTGATTCTTCAGAGGATATATCCCCTGAAATCCGTAGGGAAATTGTCTTGGACCACTTCCGGAGTCGTGTTCGCTCCCGTATCACCTGGTATGCTCTCACCGAGGGATATCGTGGTGCACCAATGACCCCGAAATATGACAACTTCACCTGCGACCTGCGTGATCGAGTGGATAAAGGGCTTCCATTGACATGGGAGCATTTATTCCCTGAGAGTGTAGGATTGGACAGTCCAGAGGGCCCTGAGAAATGCGAATACTGGGACTACAATGACACCAATGCATATCTGAATGAAGTAGGGCACGAATTAATGGATCGAAACATTGAAGGGACTGCGATTAGCCAGAAAATCGCTCGTGCACGAGAAACGGCGCACCTAATGGATGCCAACACCCCGATTGATATGCTGGAATTAGCGATCCTGTTCGCCCCACAGTACGGGGTAGAGGATGATGGTGATGGCCTTGACTCAGATTATTTTGAGGGAATTGAAGCCTTAATGAACCCTCCTGATGAAGATATCAGTGAGAATGAATCATTATTCTCGAACGCAGATGACCCCACGAGAATGAGTGATGCGTCTTCGGCTGACGAGTCAGAATCGGGACCTATTTCTCGATCATTGAATAATGACCTAAGCGATACTGACGCCTATGACTCCGACTCTGATCCTGATCCGTGGGCGGGCGCACCTACAATGTATCAGCAATTACTCTCGTTTGCAGGAGACGTCGAACATATTGTGAACCTTGAGGACAGCAATTTTGCTTTCGGTGATTATGACGAATATGAAATTGATGTTGACTCCGATGCTGCAGAACAGCTGTTTGGAACGTGGATTGTTGAGGAGACCCCTCGTCAAAGTTATGAACCTCATGCGCCTAGACTGTCCAGAATTAAAATATCTTCCGAAAAATTGGACAGACCTGTTCGGGCTGGTAGCGAAACCAGGTGTTTCACTGCTATACTGCCTATCAATGGCGTGGATGCCTATGTTCTGTGCGACTCGGGATCTTCAACAGACTCGCTTAGTCCTGACTTCACTACCGTTGCTAAATGTAAGGCTTATGAATTGTCAAAGCCTTTGAACGTACAATTGGGGACCGTAGGAAGCCGCTCCAAAATTAATTTTGGGACATATGCAAGAGTGACTGTTGGAGAGGAGTGCAGCAAGGAGTACTTTGACGTACTGAACATTGACCGATACGATGCTATTATTGGCACCGGATTCATGCGACGGCACAAGATTATACTCGATTTCGAAAAGGATCAAGTGCGGTGCAGAGGTCGACCGTTGAAAACACTTTCTCTGAAAGAAGACCTGATGGAGCAAGCTCGTCGATCCGCAGCGCGCATAACCGAAGCTTACATGAGGACTGAGGACAGCTCACGTAAGAGGTCCTTGAAACAGGATATAGATTGACTGTATGAGCGCGTGAATGATGGTGTCGATGTGAGCCGCGTGTTTCGCCTCCAAGAGGGGGAGGAGTTTGTTGAGGATATCGACTCTTTGGAGGAAGATATAGAAATAATACAAGAATTCAGTCGTGAACGGTTTCCTGACCGGTACAAAACAGAGAATACGGATAATAGAGTGTCTGACAAACACCAACTTAGCCCAAAAGTGATTAAGCAAGAAGAAATTGCTAAACGTACCTTTGGAGAATCAAGAGCCGAAAAGAAAGTACGATTCCAAAATCGTACAAATGCGGAAATTCACCGTGCCAAATCACAAGAAGAGGCTTTCAGACGAGGTGATATCCTAATGCAAGCCTTTGAGACACGACTTGAGCATAACCTCAACAAATCTGAATATTCCAGTGCAGACATACCTGTGCTGAGAGATCAATGGTTCGCCACATGCAAAGATATAATGAGCGGTGCACCAGATAAGCTCCCCCCGTTCAGAGGTATTAACCACAAAATCACATTAATTGATGAATCCAAGTGGTACTCATACTACTTACCCGCGTTGTCCTGATAAGCTGAAGAAGGAACTATTGGAAAAGATCAGACGATACACGGCCGCCGGTTGGTGGGAACAGATCAATACCAACCAAGCAGCCCCAATGATCTGCATCCCTAAGAAGAATGGGACTCTACGGACGGTCATTGATGCCCGTAAGCGCAATGACAACACCGTAAAGGATGTGACCCCTTTCCCCGATCAGGACCAGATACGACATGACTGTGCGAAGTCCCCATTCCGGTCAAAAATTGACTTGTCAAATGCGTACGAACAAATACGTGTTGACCCTGAAGATGTGATTAAAACTGCATTTTCAACTGTATTTGGAACCATGGTTAGTCATACCATGCAGCAAGGGGACTGCAATGCCCCAGCGACATTCCAACGCATAATGACCATGGTATTTCGAGAATACATTGGTCGCTTTGTTCATGTCTACCTGGATGACATATTTATATTCTCTAATTCTGTGAAAGAACATGAGGAACATCTTAAGATTGTATTTGATCAACTAAGAAAATTTGAATTCTACCTGGAAGCCGCGAAATGCGACTTATACTCAAAACGCATGGACTGCCTTGGCCATATTATAGATGACCAGGGGATACACTGTGACCTTGACAAGGTTGAACGTGTTAGGGAATGGAGAACTCCCAGAAACTACCTCGACGTACAGAAATTCCTAGGTCTAATACAATACCTGGCTGCATATCTCCCTGACCTGACCGCATTCACAGGCCCGCTATCAGGAATGATGAAAAATGGGGCAGCCTTTGATTGGAGGCCACTACATGATTCGTGCTTTGAAAACATCAAAGCACTTGTAGCCAAGAACTTAGTACTTGCTCCCATCCACGAAGGAGTAGATGAACCTATCTGGATCATTTGTGATGCTTCCGTATCTGGAGTAGGGGCCATGTACGGCCAAGGCCCGACTTGGCAAACTTGTCGTCCTGCCGGATTCATGTCTAAAAAATTTACCTCGGCGCAACACCACTATCGCGTCTTTGAACTAGAAACCATCGCTATTCTTGAGGCTCTCCTGAAATGGGAAGATAAATTATTGGGCCACCGACTACATATTGTCACCGACCATAAATCCCTGGAATTCTTTAAAACCCAAAGACGGTTATCTAGCCGCCAATGTCGATGGATGGAATATCTGTCGCGATTTGACTTTGACATCCGTTACGTTAAAGGGATATCTAATAAAGTGGCTGACGCTTTATCTCGGTATTATGAGAGCGACACACCTGATGATCTGATTCATCCCAATGAATATGTCAGTGCGGATGTGAGACTAGATCCCGAAATGGAGGACTTACCATGGGATCGAGAAAATGAGATCAAACGGCAGGTGATCGAAGACACTTTCAGTCGAGTCTCTGAAGGGGTACGACTCCAGACTATAAGAGAAGCAGTGGAAGAAAGGAATTTCGAAGCTCAGGAACTTGCTGATCATGCTGAGGAACTAATCAGTGAAGAAGGAGAACCCATGAGCCCTTCTAACCCGACCCTGCTTGAGTCGCTATCCAAGGGGAAACCTTTGCGGCCGGTAGTCCGAGCACGCTGCAAATTCAATGAGCAAATTGCAGTCGAATATATGAACGATCCGCTCTTCAGATGCGTACTAGACTCACCTGATGAACACCCTAGGTTCACGATCAAGGGAGAATTGATATTTTGTCGAAACTTACATGATGAAGAGGTCCTCTGTGTACCCAGAGGAATTGATTGAGACACTGGAAAGTCTTTCCGGGGAATCATCCTAGAAGCAGCCCATGATGTTATGGGCCATTTTGGTACTCAAATTACCTCTGAATACATCCGCCGGTGGTACTGGTGGCCTCGACTATTCACTGACACCGACTCATTCTGCAAGTCCTGTTCGAGATGTCAACAGAGCAAATCGTCAACATTGAAACCTACCGGCAAGTTACACCCACTGCCCATACCTAGCAAGCCTTGGGAGTCCATCGCAATGGATTTCCTTGGCCCTTTTCCCGAATCCAAGGGTTTTAACTACCTCTGGGTTGTGGTATGCCGGTTAACCTCCATGGTTCATTTGATTCCCGTACGGACCACTACCACTGCGACTGAACTGTCCTGGTTGTTCCTGCGGGAAATTGTCCGTCTTCACGGACTGCCTAAATCGATTGTTAGCGACCGTGACAGCAAATTCACGTCGAAGTGGTGGAAAGAAGTCCACCGATTACTGGGCGTGAAGCTCCTCATGTCTACTTCGTTCCACCCGCAAACTGACGGGATGACTGAACGATGCAACCGCACGATTAACCAGATCATGAGAACTAAAGTTAAACCTAACCAGTCTGATTGGGTCGACAAATGCCCCATGACTGAGTTTGCCATTAATTCTGCAGTGAGCTCAACCACTGGATACTCACCTTTCTTCCTGAATGGAGGCCACACCCCATCCATGATACGAGACTTATCGGGACTCACCGCCTCGAGCGAGCCTGGTATTACCGACTTTGCCTTTAAAGCCTTGATGCACCTCTCCGATGCTCACGATGCCATCATTGAATCCCGTGTTTCGCAAACTGTTCACGCGAACAAAAGGCGTCGTAAAAATGATGAATTGAAAACTGGAGACAAAGTATACCTGTCTACCAAGAATATATCGATACCCAAAGGGCGTGCTCGCAAGCTAGTGCCTAAATTCATTGGTCCATTTGAGATATTAAAAGTATATGATCGAAGCTCGACGTACCAATTAGACCTTTCTCCAGACCTGAAGAGGCGAAGGGTTCATGACGTGTTCCATGGCAGTCTGCTTAAGCCATATATTCCTAGCTGTGACCAGCTTTTCCCTGCGAGGACTTCCCTGGACCCTTATGACTTTGGAGCCCCTTCCGACGCTGAATACCTGGTAGAGGACATTATTGGACATAAATGGACCAAAAAGGTGCTTATGTTTGAGGTACTTTGGCAATTGGGTGACACCACTTGGGAACGAGTGGATGCTGTAAATGGCCTCGCCGCGCTGGATAGATACTTGGCACTGAAAGGCGTGAAAGAATGGAGTCAGTTGGCTTTGATCAATGTGGCCGAACTATAATTAGCTGCCCCGGATCGTAAACAAGCGGAGTATGTTTGGTTCTGTTTGCATCCCTCGAGGCAAGGACTTCTTAAAGTACGTTGCTTCGAGAGTAAATTTTAATTTCCCTTCCTTTCCCTTCGCTCATAATGAGCGTTGAAAATACGTCTCCCTTGTCGGGCTCTTCATTCAGCAAATTGGCTGAGTCTAATCAACAAGGGGAGGACTCCGCTGGAGTTATCCTTCCTGAAGCTGTCGCTACCGTCGCTCCCCAGGACACCATTATGGGTTCTGTCGATTCCATTCCACCTTCTAACATTATCTGTCCGACTCCTGTCCCTCTTCACCCTCTTGATCCACTCATGCTTCAACAACGCATAATGGAGTTAATGGAGGAGAAAATCGCCCTGATGTATGACCATAGCAAAGCTGTCGCCGAACATCAGGACGAAAAGGACCGAATTCGTCGAGACTATAGAGTGCTCAGCAAAAAGGCCAACGAGCACCTTGACGAAATCGACGCCCTCAACAAATCGCTCGAAATCCTCCGAGCCGAGAACCTCGAGTTACGAGAGAAAAGTCGAGGACGATCTCAATCCCCGAAACGTCGTCGAAAGAATTCTTCGAGCACCGTCGGTGCTTCGGAAGATTACAGAATACCGACCCTCCCGCCTCTAAGAGACACGAGAGGTATGCCCAGGACCGCGATACCTGCCGGTACTGACAAACCCTCAGGAGACTTTCTACCAGCTCATCTCGACTCTCGACCATTACCTTTCAACGAAAAGGATATCATGCGAGAAGTAGCATCAGCTTCGGTAGACAATTACACCGGTCGTGTCGCGACATTCATTCTCAAACGAGTATCGGCCGCTGCCAACAGCACTGCCCCTCATCTTCTCTCACCCGCCATGTCCTATCTCGCTCGCATTGGATGGACCGAATCCAATCGATTCTCCTTTGGTTCGAGTATCCGTATTGACGGAAATAGTGCCGCTCCTATACATCTCACTGGACATATCCCTAATTCGAGTTCGTCTGCCAGACCCCATCCTTCATCTCCCTCGCCGGAAGCTATGGCCCTAATGGCAGCTGCTCCGGCCCCTGATTCGTTTAGTTTAAAGCTGAACGATAAGGAAACCGCCGCCTTTTTCCTTTATCGAGCCCGACTCGATGAGATTGTACCCGGACTAGACGTTATCAAAACCTCTTCAGGAGGCTTAGCCATTGACCTTCGCCAAACTCGAGCCCTTTTATTCATTCGCCACATGTCTCCAGTCCGATCGGCTGAGAACTCGCGTGCACGATTCATGTATTCTTTCATCGCCGCCCAGTTGATGGGTATCTACGGTCTATATGACTCGTTTCTGTCTCAACTCTGTCTTTCCGTCCCTGACAATACTCCATTCTTGATGACCCCGTTCCACTACACCAAAGGCACCGTTGTCACTATGGAATCCACTGTCCGTCATTGGGCTAGTTGTGGCGCCACAGTTAGAATCGTCAATGACTTTCACCCGTTTGGAAAGTCTGTCATCAAACGAAACGCCACTCGACGGACTATTGTAGACGCTTCTGATTCGCCAAACCATGTCTCGACTGAAGACTGGAAGGTTGCGCACACAAAAATGATGAAGTCAATCGTACTTGGATCTCCTCCGGGGATTCTTGACAATAGCATGTGGATGACTTCTTTCCCTGTCGTCCCTATCGCTGATCGAGGCGAGAAACCATCTGCCAGAAAGAATCATACTTCACAACCTCGTCCTTCTCCTAGCGCTCATCCGATGAACCCTCAGATTGATAATACCGCAGCTCGGTTGGGGACCTTTTCCTTCTCCAACCTTCCTTCATTCATCGACGCTTCCCAATCATCCGAGTCGTATACTGGTGTTACTGCCGGTACTCGCTCGAACATTCCTCAGGATATGGCTCGAGGGTCCGTTTCGGGGCTCTCGTATGCTATGTCCTCATCTTCTGTTACCGGGGGACCTCTTAATGCCGCAGACGTCGATGAGGATATGAAGTCGGTTTCAAATGCTGGGGGTGATTCGCCTGTACAATCCGGAGACGACGAATTCCTTGATGCTCCCTCCTCCCTTAATGCTGCTTGATACTTATTCCTTAATTAATGGTCTTATTCTCAAATCCTGTCCTCTTGCGACCTCCTCCGATATATCTATGAATTATTCGCTACGTTATCTTGCAATGCTTAGTTATCTACTACTCCGTGTTATGTCCCTCATCTCCTTTCTTGCTGCAGTAATTATTGCTGTAGATGATTTTTATACTTCACAACGGTTAGTCGTGTTGATTACATGATGCTTTATATTCCCTCCTTGAGTCAGAGTGTGGGTTCACTCTTGCCGGGGAGTCTGTAAGGCTCGTGTCCCGATATAGTACATATTCCCACGTCACACCTTTATAAAGCGTATCTTATCTTCCATGTGACCTTGAACTTTGTACTTGAACCACGAACCTGCCAATAGATAAACTTGGTCGTGTTCACTCGTTCGCCCGCAAAGCTCACCCTTACAACTTGACTGTGGCAATATACTTCTTTCGACCGAGCAAAGTCAATGGTTAACAAAGTCTCGCATTGGACTACTGAAATACAGCAATAAACCTCGTAAGGAAGAGCAAATCAAGATGAGGGACCATGATGCGCTATAAGGTGGTAAACATCAAGCGACCAGAATGAACAAGGACGAACCGAGGAATATACAAGGTTTCGGTGAGCCAAGAGACCTCAGAACGGACTGGCCCAAGGAACTAATGCTGGAAGGTCTACGGGCTCGCCATTCTCATCCTGAAAAGGTCGGATTTGTGACCAGAGGAAAGGCTGAAATGACAAACCGAAGGTGTGGTTATGGTCAGCGGTGGACTAAAGTCAGCACCAAAATCATATAGGATCATGGGCGGTCGCTAAAGCAGGCATATTAGCTGGTACAAGGTAGCGGCGGCGACTAACAGACGTACCATGGGCTCATAGTAGATCGACATCAGAAGAGGCAGGAGGCTGGGACGGTATTCTGGGGAGATATATCCGACGGCTGTGACCAAAACCTGCAGAGTAGACCATATGTTCTCGACGCCTTCTCCATCAGTGAGACCAATTCGCATTCGCTGGTTGCCTCTCTGATTCCGAGCAAGACAGGGCGGCTGATGAGCCAGAGCATGGATTTGGGCAGGCTGAAAGCGGTCAAAAGCATTTCTGGTGGAAGCAAAAGACCTGACCCACCGAATATCTGCTCTGTCTTGTTTTTCGAGTCGGCCGAGCCATAAACTGAAGCCTGGTTGCAGATCCGGGTTGTAATTTCAGACAAGACGACGTGGCCGAAGGAACAAAGGAAACAAAGACGTGACCTGCTAAGGTACAGAGCGCTGGGCTCCGCTGGCGTAGTTGCCAGAGCGGAGGATGGAAGTTTCTCGCAAGTCGAGAAGCACCTTTTTGAAAACGTGACCGTTGGTCCATATGTTCAAGTTCAAGTTTCAACCACAAAGTCTGAGGCAAGATAATTAACGACATGGATGATAACATTGACGCTACGTATGAATACCCAAGAAAGCTCTGCGTCTGATTCGTTTTTTACTCCTCACAGGCAGGCTCCGAGTCCAAGGCGGTTTCAGTCTCCCAGGTCTGAACCAAGGCGACGATGCGCTTTGCCATCTCCCTAACTGCATTCTTCGTGTAGTCCTTCCTCTGCTGAATGTCGGTTTGACGCTGGTCCCACCTTTGGATAGCAACCTCGATATCAGCCTCCATTTGGGCGAGAATGTCATCCTGATCATTTCGTTAGAGCCAGACTCAGAGGCTTTGAAAATGCGCTTACTTCGAGTTTTTCCCTGGCATCGACAGTCAACGGGGGTTGGTTTGGTCTCTGAAGTTGAACTTCCATGGCCTGCTCAAATCGTTAGAAAGGGCTTGCCGAATCAGCCAGAGAAGTCGGACCTGGATTTGAGCCTGAATATAGGCCGTCCGTCCGTCAGATTGAGCATCGATGCCAAGATGCCTAGCATTGGGTCCTTTATATACCGGCGGAAGCTTGTTGATCTAGTCCCAAGTCAGCAGCTGTCGAAACCTACAGAATGGAGAGGCGTCATACCTCAGCTTGCCAGTCAAACGAATCGGGAGGCGGAGGTGTACCCATACTAGCCCTGATTGCACCAATGGCATCGTCGATACGAGGATCCATCAGCGACATCTTCCCTAGAGCTTCGATGATCTTTCCCATTAGCTCGTCGACCATCGTCTCCTCGCTGCGGTCGGTTTCGTCAAGTTTACCGATCATACGCTGTGAGATATCTTGTCAGTGAAACTCGAAAAGGAGAGATAAAAGGTATGGGGTATGTACCTGGAGAAACTGGCAGCCGTCCCGAATGATGGCGACCTCAATTTCCGTTAACCATGTGCCGGTGAACCTAGATGATGCACCTACTTTTCCCGAGGGCTTTTGAATGCAATGGCTGCAGGGACGAAACTCCTCAATTGGGGTCGGGTCATCGTCAAGGGACATTTTCTCTGCAACCAGGTCAGTGAGAAGCGAGAGAGATATGGCATGGTGACGCAACGAAAATCTGCAGGATTAATCCTGTGGCCAGTGACGAATTTTTCTTCTCCAGGTCAGTGAGACGAGAGGGAAAAAGGCGCAAGCAAGCCGTCACGTACGAAGGGTCTGGTCATCATGGCCATCGTCAGGAGATAGTTTTTCTGCAACTAGGTCAGTAAGCAGAGAGAGAGACCATGAAGACACAATGAATTTCTGCAGGCTCAATCCTGTCGGCGAACATCGTTTCTGCAAGAGAGGCGGCTAAACTCGAGTTACTCTGTCATTACTTTAAACGTTGTGTGTCATTGAATGAATTTGACTGAATTGGGAGGAGCGGATGGCATAGCAGAGCGGTCCTGGAAAAGTCTGCAAGGTAAACGCCGCGGAAAGCGTGTCCTAAAACGTGTTGGTTGAATCGGCTCTGAATCTTGGAATGTGGTTGCAGAAAGCAAGTAAAAACTTTGTCTTCTTATCGATACCGATGTGAGGGATCCTTGCGGACGGTGCGGAAAGCACGTCGATATGAGCGTATGCAACACACACAACAACACCAACACACCAATACACTCTTTATATCCTCGATAAGTTCGGGTTTCTTATAATAGAGATAGTCCAAAGCACAAACACTTGTCCGTACTCAGTGTCTTACGTCTGGTCGTCTTTGAGAGCTTTTAACTGGGTTATAGCTTGTTTAAAGTGTGGTAACACTAGGGTTTGTGGTCTCTTGACCGAAGCACGATTTGCACTAAGCAGCTTAACTAGAACTAGACTTGACTTGACTAGAGGTTCTCTTTCGAGACTAGAGGGTGCACTAAGCAACTAGACTAGACTAGACTTGTTCAAACTTGTTCAATTCGCCAAAACGTCGGTAACTGAGTCCGAGAAACAAAGTAATATTATCCACAAGTCAGCTACTAGCTTCCAGCCTTGGTCAGGCGGTCACTTGTTACTAACTGGGTTCAATGCCCTACAATGTTCTGACTATTTACTACAAACTTAGAGTCCTTAAATACTGTCCAGAAATGATAACATAATGTTCTTGAGTCATTCACAGGGGTCTCCGAGTCGGATTGCCAAGGTGGCCGCACGACATCAGTCATCCTGCTATTAATAGTACAACCGGGTGAAACCTCCTAGTGGAGTCTCTTGCCGATCAGGTATTTCGAGGAGTGCAGAAAGAAGACAAGTCCTTTAGTCCCTTCTGTACTCTCTTATGTGATTCCCATCGTCTCGTCTTGTGTCAAAAGCACGTCCCTTAGTATGAACAATTGTCCACACTGTGGGTCCATCTTTATATAGGGGTATCCTTGTAGGTTGCCCTGATCGTTCCGCAATCGTCTTGGTTTCTGCAAGTGACATCGGTCAAAGCTCCGGTCATGTAATCCTTATGACAATGGTCCGGTTAGAGCTCCGCTTAGTCTGTACTAAGGAGTCATCGCCGTTTCACAGTGCTAAGTCCTCCAGTCTTAAACAGACATCTTGGCTCGCAGGGTTTTCATCATGTATTCAGTCTCGGCCATTGTGTGAACACCGCTATTCTTCTTGTAGTCGTAGTGCGCCGTCTTTGGTCTTAGGAGTACCTTCTGGGCTGATAAGTACAGACACAAAGCACGGACACTTGTTAACGCTTGACATTCTTACTAGCAACCTTGAAGCTCGGTTCTAGCGCTCCATCAACGTCCCAGCAGTCAAAGAGATGCCAAACTGCCCAGTTTGGTATGAAAACAAGGCTGAATTTTTATATGCCCCATCACCGACCTTTGGTGTATGCGGGAACATGGTAGAGCTAAAAAAGAAGGGCCGGTTCATGTGACCATGGGGCCAGTCGGGCCGACAACTAAAATGGAATGTTTAAAAAAAGGGCTCTGAAGACCGAACTCTAATAGCAGCGCCACAATGTGCAATAAATAAAGCAAGAAATAGTTTCAACTACCTAAATACATTACAGATCACCTCGTTAATTTGCATTCAAATTAGATCTAACAGGGTGTGCTACCAATTGTCGAATAAGAATACGGTAGAAGAAATCGTGTGGCAAAACGTACCTGGAGCCCTTGCTGAATGCTGAGCAAACGAAGATGATCCTGGACCAAATTTTCTTCAAGCTCGGCACGCTCACGGACCATTCTTGCTCGTAGCTCGGCGGCCTTGATTTTAAAGGCTTCGTGGATGGGCCTTCTAGCCTTGATGATATCTAGCTAAGAGACAGTCAAGTGGAATTGCAAGGGCTAAGATTGGACGTACTGCGAGTAGAGATTCACCGTGGTTGTCGAGAGGTCGCAGACTGTAAATGAAGAATGCCCTTTTGATGACCTGCACCAGAATCAATCAAGGTTGTCGTCGGTCAGGCAAGATAGCTAGCTACCTTGGCACGCTTGCCTGCATCCTGCTCCCAGTCAGTAGCACTGTTGCCTGTAAGCTTGCCCAGGGCACCTCTGATGACATCGTCGGACACCAGGGTAATCTTTTGCATCTGCATAGCAGCCTGCAAGAACTGGATCTCCATGAATAAAGAAAGGGATATCGCAGACACGACTCGCCTTAATTTCTTGAGTCAGGTCAGATTCGACCAGTTCCTCCTTGATTTCGTTGAGAACTGTTGCTGGTGGATGAAGAAATTGGTAGTCGCACCTTGACCTTTTGACACAATACGAAAGCTTCACTCTCTTGAAAAGAGAACGACTCCGCAAGATGGTCATTCAAGTGCTCGAGTTTGTCGCAGACGAAATGCATGCTTGATGTCTCGGTTGAAATGCGGTTGGATTGCTAGTCGTCAGTGAAGAAAGGGGAACGAAGCTTCACATTTAAGCTCGTTTTCTAGAAGCTTCGAGGAAAGCAACAAGGTCAAATTTTGTCTATTGTGAGGTAAACTAGCTGCATTCGGAAGATAATCTAGCGGCGACCTTGATGAATATACGCTTACGGAAAGATAAGCCTCACCTGGCGCTCAAAGCTTGCAGTTGCAGGCAAAGTGACTGGAATTTGGCCTCGTCCTCAGCACTCTCTCCAAGATTGAGGACTTGGGTGACAAGCTCCATGGTAAGGTCGAATTTCACGTCTCGTTGCTTCGCAAGCTCCTCCTGGAGTGCTAAAGTCAGTAACCTGAAGCCGGTGTCGATTGTCACGTACCTGGAGCTGAACCTCCAGCTTCTGCCTCAAAATCGGCGACTGTTCCTGCAGACAAGCCTGGGCTATAATCTCTTCCTCCCGACACTCAGTCTCAGCTAATTTATAGTAGTCCCTGATCCGCTTGCAGCGCTGCTCTTTGGTCAGTGGGTTACGATCAATAAAACACGCTGTCGCACCTCGTGAATGGTCTGGGACGAAGCCGACATTTCTTAGACGTCTGAAGCTGCTGTTCATGCACGAGTGGCCAAAATCGAGAAAGAGCTGCCCTTGCCAGAAATCTGCTTGTTGGTTGAAAGAAGGAAGAAAAGACAGGCTCTAGTATCAGGCACGCAACGCTGGAGTTGGCGGGCCCGCTGGCGTAGGTCAGCTTGAGAGGAGAAAGGGAACAGAAAGATTCAATACCGCAGACAGTGATTCTCTTATTATTTTTCCAGTTGATACTTTCAGCAGTAAAAAGACATATCCAACTGCTGCGTTTCCCAATGAATCGAAGACTCGAGACGAGACGTGCGCTCCTGTGCTTGCTGGAGGTTTGCCTCAATGTCGGCCTCCAAGCTGGCTAGAATCGCGTCCTGAATTTAGGAATCAGTCTCACTCCTCCTGTCTCCAATGCACGTACCTGTAAGGCCATTCTCTCAAGGTCATCCAACGGAGGCTGCTGGAGCTGTTGCTGCTGCCGTTCAAGCAACTGCAGATAGATTCATTCAAGCTTCCCGTAGATGGAAGGAAAACCCACCTGAAACTGGGTCTCGATATCAGTCTCGACTTTGAGCAAATATGCATGAACCCTGGCTTCCAGGGCCTCCAAGAGTTGTTTGCGCCTATTCAGAGAGCGCTTGAGCATCTTTTGTTGCTAGAGAAAAGTCAACAGGATCCATGGTAAAACTGAAGCACTAACTTTTGGTGTACGAGCGAACATGGCAGAACCAGGGTCAGTTCATGTGATCATGGGTGGCCAAGCATGGTTGGTCAGCGATCAACCAGCTCATGATCGCTGGAAACAACCGAGCGGCAGTGCTTGCCGAACTGCACAGCTGTCACCAGTATTTAAACCCTAAAGCATTCCAATTTCCCACCCATTCCCACTATAATCTGAACCAAGTATGGTCGACAAAGGAAAAGGCACAGGGACTTCAACTCCCATCTTTGACAATGAGATCCTCAGCGCTCTCCTGGATCATATCGACAATCTGACCTTGCAGGTCGCTGCGCTGAGCGGTGGTAAGTTTTTCCATCGGCAATCATGATGTTTTCTTAAAATACTTTTAGCCCTGACCGGCGACCAAGGCGTCTCCGTGGAAGCAGATGACAGGAAGATCGAGGGTCAGTCTGATTGTTTCGTTTCCAAAGTTTCTCGTTCATCTCGTCCTTCTAGACGAAGAGAAGAGCGACATTGACGGTAGCTTCTGGTTCTCTTCTTTCATCTCTTTTGCTCATTTCCTTTAGATGCCGAAAAAAAGTCCGCTGACGGTGAGCATTAAAATTTATCTCCAGTTTTTGGTACTCAAGCCTGTCTCAGACGACGACGGGGACACGGTTGTCGTCCCTAGTCATCAAGGCTGTCAAGCGTCCGACATGTATGCCGCGTCTGTCGCTGCCTCCAGCAGCTCTCAGGCGCCAGCTGAAAATCCTCACTTCTTGACCTGCCCTGAGTGTCAGCACCGATTCCCGCCACCGCCACCTCATGAAAATTGGTATGCTGTGACCCGAGGAACCCAGGTTGGGGTGTTCAATGACTGGTTCGTTGATTTTTATTGCTCTGTCTACTGGAGCTCACTCTCAACTCACTCTCGACATTCAGGAATGATGCAGCTCGTCACGTCGTCGGGGTCAAAGGTGCAGTCTTCAAGCGCTACGGGACCAGGATCGAGGCCGAGGCAGCCTTCGATGCTGCTCTTGCCAAAGGCAGCGTCCAGGTCATCGCCTAAGACAGCGCCTGGTCATCTAAAATATTTCTGGGTTGCTTTTCATTAATATTATGTACTGTATCTCGTCGCGTCGAAATGAAAAGCTTGTAAATTTTTCGTTGTGCGCCCTTGACAAGGACAAACCAAGGCACGCTTGGCGCATCAGCAGAGTCGGTATCCCGATGTCCACCCCGATGTCCAACTGTACAGTTGCGTCCCAAAAAAAATGCAAGTCAAATTTACAAGTCAAGAAATACAGAAGTTTGTGACCCCATTTATTCATCTTCGACAGTAAAGCCCAATCCATCGTCGCCGTGCTCCTGTTGAAAGGCGAATCGACGGGTCTGAACCCAGCTCTGTGTCAAGGCATGGCCCCTCATTGTCTGAACTCGGATCTCCTCTCCCCAGCTTGCCACAGTCTGAAAGCGATGCAGGACCTTCTCGAATCTGGGTCCAGCATCTGCAGCTTGCAGCTGTTGAACAATCGATTGTAGATCGTTGATGGTGTTGAATAGACTTCTGCGGTGGCGTGTCGCGAGAAAGTCTGAGACCACTGCTTGGAGAAAGCGTTGGGGATTATGGACGGTGAAGGTCTGAAAGTCGGCCATAATTTTCTCGACAGCAGCGCCCTCGACGGCAAGGGCTTCAGCAGTAGCTCTGGTTGAGATACCTTTGAGGGTAGAAAGGGGCTGAGAGAATGAGCAGCGCACCTTTTTGCCTTGAGACGTCGCTTTTTTGTGGCCAGACGCTCTTTTTTCTCCTTGGCCGCTTGTCGAGCAGCTTCTCTAAACAGCAGGTCAAGCAGAAGGTTGGTTATTTGACTGTAGCTTTACTTTAATAGATTCTGGCTGTAATTGTGCCGTCGTCTCTGGTTAATCGTCGTGTTTTGTCTGAGACGTAGCGACGCCTCAGCTTCAAGGGCAAGGAGAGCAAAATATTTCATACCGCTGCTGATATTCGCGGTTACGACGAGCGTTGGCAGCACGTCGTTCAGCCTGAGAATGATAGAGCTTGGCCCTGGCCATGAGTTTGGTGTGATGCCAAGATTCGAGGTCAAGGTACTAGGAGAAACTGAATGCACCGTGCACCAAAGAATGGTTTCGTATGATATTTTGCCGAGTAGGGCTGGAGCTGGGATTTTGCTGCCAGCTGGGTTATGATCCTTTGACGAGCTTGTTGGCGGGAGATCTAAGGGCAGCACTGAGTGGTTGAGGCAAAGTCGCAAGATATGTTCTTGGTATCTCCACCGGATACGACAATGCCGGTGACCTGGTGACCCTACATTAAGGTCAAGAGAAAGCTGAGACATAGTTTCCAAGAGAGCAGCGGGGTCTAGAAAAACAATAAACTAGCTACAGACAGAGTACAATTCGCTAAGAATATGTTTCCCAGCTCTGGCCGACACTGCTGTCCCTGATGAGCTCTGGCCTCTCAAAAATCCCTTTCCTTCTGGCTTCAGTGAGCAGAATATTCGAGCTGTCGATAACTGGAGACCTACCGAAACAACTGGCCCAGCTGCAGGTCCACCAGGGACGAATGACTATACAGCGAAGTCTCAAAGCCATCAGCTCAAGGGAGCGACTGAGGAATCGCTTACCGCTGACGAGTCTGCAAGCTGCGACCATTGAAGTCAGCTGGAGAGGAAGCTATCCGAGATAACATGGAGACAGGAGGACTTGAAGCTCTGAGCGAAATCTGGAGGTTATCAGCTCGGGGGACCGATTGAAGAATCGAGCTGAGATACCTGAAGCTCTGAGCGAAGCTGAAGAAGGTCCAGGACCTAAAGGACTCTGTGTCGCTTTTCCCAAGGATCATCTTTGGTGACTGAGGAAGCCATCAGCTCAAGGGAGCGACTGAGGAATCGCTTACCGCTGACGAGTCTGCAAGCTGCGACCGTTGAAGTCAGCTGGAGAGGAAGCTATCCGAGATAACATGGAGACAGGAGGACTTGAAGCTCTGAGCAAAATCTGGAGGTTATCAGCTCGGGGGACGATTGAAGAATCGACCTGAGATACCTGAAGCTCTGAGCGAAGCTGAAGAAGGTCCAGGACCTAGAGGACTCTGTGTCGCTTTTCCCAAGGATCATCTTTGGCACGGTCAAAGCTACCCGCTGCAGAGCGATGTCAGGTAGGAATAAGGACAAGGGATAAATCCACTGGAGAGCGAGCTGAGATACCTGATGCTCTGAGCGAAGCTGAAGAAGGTCCAGGACCTAGAGGACTTTGTGTCGGTTTTCGTAAGGATCGTCTTTGGCGCGCTCGCAGCTACCTGCCGCAGAGCGCAGACTCCTCTACGAAGGACGGACGCCAAGTAGAAATAAGGACAAGAGATAACGAGGTTCTGAAAGTTATCAGTGACGGGGGGCAGCTAAGAATTGCTTACCTTCAATCGTGTCGTAGACCAGCGCAATAGCTATTGGGGATTGAGCTCTGGGACGGAAGCCAGCTGAGCTCTCTCATGTACAGTGAGAGAGCCCAGCTGGCATCTGTAGAGGCTACTTACCTTCCCATAGATCTGCCTTGTCTTCGCTGCTGAAGAAAACAGAGGAATCTATGACAGAAACCAGAGTAACCGTGCCTTGAGGACCCAAGGGTTCCCTGCTCGAATGGAAGGTCGGTGGCCCCAGATAAGGCTCGAGAACAACAAAGAGGTCGACAAGAAAACACGAGGTGACCACAACAAGACCAAATCAAGGCGGTCAGCTGCAATTGGCAAAAGTTCACTGATTTTACCTTTTTCTTCCTTGTTCTGAGGTCAATGGGCAAACGGAAGCGAGGCGGCTCGTCTAAGAGCTCCAAGCGGGGCGGACGCTCCGCCGCCAGTCGCAAGGCCAAGGCCGATGACCTCAAGGCCCATCTGCAGTGCGGTCTTGAATCTCGTCGTCTGAGAGCAGGTGCGCAATCAAATTAATCCCTAGAAGCCATTACTGAGGTCTGAATTCAGTACATTTATGGCCGGAGCGTTATCCCTACGAGTTAATGCACCATTCCATGTCCCAGGATGCCATTCGGAAGACGGTCGCCAAGCTCTGTCCTTTGTCTATCGAGGAAATGACCCTGGTCGATCTTGACGGCGTACATTTATTCCAGATCAATGTACCTCCAGACGTTCTACAGGCTTTGGTCTGGGACTCCGTTCCACACCCTCCGTTCTTGTTCAAAATGTACGACAGTGTAACTGCTGCTGTCTCTGCCAAAATTGTTTGTCTCCACGACCTGTATGAGGCGACAAATCCCGTCAAAAAAGGTGGTGAAGAGCAGAGATCTTCTGTCCCTGCTACCCATGTCGGCAGTTGGGAAATGTATCGCAAGAAGAGAAGAGGTCCAACGGTGACAGGGGAATCAAAGGATCCTAAAGCAGAGACCAGGGAAGCTCTGGACGCTTTCCTGACCTTTCTCAATGCGACGCTTTTCCGAAAGGTCAACAGCATTCTTGAACAGGACCTTCCAGAACTGTGGGAGCGGGGTCTTCGGTATGGGTCCTTCTGCTGCCTTCGTGTCGCTGCTGACGATTATCTTTCAGCACCCAAGCCCGTCTGGATCGATTCCTTGGCAAGGAGTTTGCCCAGCGACCAGCACTGCGATTTGGACCGGCATTTGGCTGCATCGCCTTCAAATACGGCACCAGCGAGATCTTTCACCTCGACTTCTCTGACGACTGGCGATACCTGACCTGGTGCATGCCTGTTGGAGAGCACTGGGAGGGCGCTTTTTTTGTCCTTCCTCAATTCAAAATAAAGATTCCTATTCGACCGGGCAAGTTGTACGCAGTGCTAGCAGGAGTGGTAGCTCATTGCTCGACGTCAATAACAGCGGGAAAGCGGCTGATCCTGACGGGTTTCATGCAGAAGGAGGTTCTGAAACGGGCGGACGCAGTCGTATTCAAGAAAGGCTTCGTAGAGACCGATATTTCCTCGCTGTACGCGTAATCAGATCTAGGATTCATTGCTTTGAATAACTAGAGTCCTTTCCTCCACCGGTAAAGCTGGCTAGGCGATGTTTCGTTGAATCGGATATCGTCAGATATCGTCGGACATCGTCGGTCTCGATGGCCGACAGCCTTTTGGGTTGTTGTTTCTCAAAAGTCAGGCTCAAATCTTCAGGCTCAAAGCAGCAACTATAGTGTCATTGGGGATAAATCTCGTAAAAGTACATTGGAGCTAGCGGAGTTTTCGATCTAGGTGGGACCTCGGTTCTAAATTTTATGTCAGTTCTCTCGGTTTTGTGAAGAGTTGTCACACTTTGACTTACCTCTGCATCAATGATCGATGCGTCGGGAGCCCAGGTTCGACTCTTCTAATTGACATGTCAATTGACTTCTTCGTTGTAGCTGATTGCGCGACTGACCTTGGCGGGACGAGGATGAGGGGAAGTTGATCGAGACAAAACGCCAGTTCCGCTTTCTTGACGAGCCGGTTGAGTACCGCTAAGCGGCTGGACAATGGCCTAAAGCAGTTCAGTCAGGCAGGATCCAGTAATCGAAGGACTCACTCCTCGTTGAAAGAATGAGGTGAAGTGGGTGGGTCTGGCCTTCCTCTTCGGTAAGACTCTTGTATTGACTTCACTTTCCTCAATCTTGTCATCATCTCCAATGTCCTCGATATTGTCTCCTTCCTCACCAACCTGGCCCTCGTCACTATCTTCCTCCGTAAGGGCTTGCTTGAGGGATTTCTTGGTGAGCACAGCATGCTTTCGAGTCACATAGAACCAGAGCCTGGCTCTTCTTTGATACTGCACGATATCGTGGTCTGGAAGCACCAGGCGACTAGGGAATTCTTGTTTGAGCTAACCGTCTGATTTCAGTGAGGGTGGATGATGAACGAAACAAGGCACGTACCTCTCGAATTACGGCAAGACCGTCTGCTGCGCTGAGCTCTGGGCCTAATGTTGTGTTTTGCAGGATCACTTCCTCGATTTTTTTCTACTCCTGGTTGAGCTAGGCAGCGCTGAGAGATAAAAAGAAAGATGCACCTGAAAGCGATGGTATTCACCCCGGTCTTTGGGATCTAGCACTTCAATGAGATCAGGGCTTCCAAACTAATGTTTCGAGTCGGTGTGAGGGATCCTTGCGGACGGTGTGGAAAGCACGTCGATATATGAGTATGCGAATGAACAACACACACAACAACACCAACACACCAATACACTCTTTATATCCTCGATAAGTTCGGGTTTCTTATAATAGAGATAGTCCAAAGCACAAACACTTGTCCGTACTCAGTGTCTTACGTCTGGTCGTCTTTGAGAGCTTTTAACTGGGTTATAGCTTGTTTAAAGTGTGGTAACACTAGGGTTTGTGGTCTCTTGACCGAAGCGCGATTTGCACTAAGCAGCTTAACTAGAACTAGACTAGAACTTGACTAGAGGTTTCTCTTTCGAGACTAGAGGGTGCACTAAGCAACTAGACTAGACTAGACTTTGTTCAAACTTGTTCAAATCGTCAAATCGTCGGTAACTGAGTCCGAGAAACAAAGTAATATTTATCCACAAGTCAGCTACTAGCTTCCAGCCTTGGTCAGGCGGTCACTTGTTACTAACTGGGTTCAATGCCCTACAATGTTCTAACTATTTACTACAAACTTAGAGTCCTTAAATACTGTCCAGAAATGATAACATAATGTTCTTGAGTCATTCACAGGGGTCTCCGAGTCGGATTGCCAAGGTGGCCGCACGACATCAGTCATCCTGCTATTAATAGTACAACCGGGTGAAACCTCCTAGTGGAGTCTCTTGCCGATCAGGTATTTCGAGAAGTGCAGAAAGAAGACAAGTCCTTTAGTCCCTTCTGTACTCTCTTATGTGATTCTCATCGTCTCGTCTTGTGTCAAAAGCACGTCCCTTAGTATGAACAATTGTCCACACTGTGGGTCCATCTTTATATAGGGGTACCCTTGTGGGTTGCCCTGATCGTTCCGCAATCATCTTGGTTTCCGCAAGTGACATCGGTCAAAGCTCCGGTCATGTAATCCTTATGACAATGGTCCGGTTAGAGCTCCGCTTAGTCTGTACTAAGGAGTCATCGCCGTTTCACAGTGCTAAGTCCTCCAGTCTTAAACAGACATCTTGGCTCGCAGGGTTTTCGTCATGTATTCAGTCTCGGCCATTATGTGAACACCGCTATTCTTCTTGTAGTCGTAGCGCGCCGTCTTTGGTCTTAGGAGTACCTTCTGGGCTGATAAGTACAGACACAAAGCACGGACACTTGTTAACGCTTGACATTCTTACTAGCAACCTTGAAGCTCGGCTCTAGCGCTCCATCAACGTCCCAGCAGTCAAAGAGATGCCAAACTGCCCAGTTTGGTATGAAAACAAGGCTGAATTTTTATATGCCCCATCATCGGTAATCGTCGCTGTCGTTTGAAAAAGCAGGCTCACCAGTCGTTTTCCTGCGGAATTGACGGCTGACAAGCAATCACGCTGGCGCTCGGTCATCTTGCCCTTCATTGTGCTGCTTTTATGGTACGATATTGATGATTGACGTTGAGGTTGTGGTTGGTCAAGGTGAGAGTCAGTCGAGAATGGTGGCGTCAGCGCAGCATTCTCATCACGTGTGCCGGCGGACCGGCTCCGATCGTGGCCCCGGTGCGCTATCCAAGGTTCAAATATTATTATAGATATGCGACTGAAAAATGTCCCGGAAGAACAAGATAATATTTAATGCGCAGCTCAAGATTACAGGCATCGGAGATAGTCAGTGTCTAGCTGAATTCCCCCACCAGCGATTGTTCCCTCTGCAAAAACAGTCAGCAGCAGCAGAGAGATCCAAGAACAAGTATACGTGAAGAAAGCCAGGCTGGTGCAGAATGAACCAGCCAGCCGTCGTTCATTCTGGGGCTGCGGCAGCGCCAGAGACAAACGTTAGCCAAAGGAAGGGAGAAGGGAGGGAAGACTTACGAAGACGACAAGTATTTGTGAGAAAGCTTTAGGTATGCCTCGGTGGCTTCCTTGAGCTGATGGCCTGAATCAGAATCTGAGCTGTGAATGGATTCTATAGGGATTTACGCACCAAAGAGGTTTCATTGGCTTCTTCCTCATCCCCACCATCGTCGCTGACCTTATCCAAGTCGACGAATGAGCCCAGAGTCGCACGATAGGTACCGTCGTCGTGCAATAGCAGAAGTTCGTTGGCAGCAGCCCATTGGTGATACTGACCCATAGCATCTTCTCGCAAACGAAAATATTTCCAGTCGGCAGTCGTAGACGGACCGACAAGACCTGACGCTACAGCGTTGCTCCTGGGGTAGTTCCAATGAGACAGATTTGAACCAAGAACTGTTTACATACCAGCCATGGTAGACGCCGGGAGCGCGTCCAGATTTCACAGCGTACCAGCCGTCAGCAGGTGCTATAAAATTGAGGTTCCGGTTGGTTCGGGAGTGGAAGTCACCAGAGGTGGTGACAGTCGAGCCTATGTCGAAGGGCCTGGCTCGACCGAGGCGCAGAATCTGATTATCCTGGGTAGGAAGCAGTTTAACCATGAAATATTCTGCCAGAATTCCGTGTAAGCTTGCATGTTGAAGGGATAAACTGGGACGCACGGGAGGAGGGGTTTGTACTCTGCAGGCTTTTCAGGCCTTCAGCGTCGATATGGATTACTATCTCTGTGGCGTTCTGAACGGTGAAAGACATTGTCGAGAAGGGTTGATGTCTGAGAGCCAACAAGACAAGAATAACGCGGGATTTTTGAGAAAGAACCATGGTCTGCGGGGAATGGAGGCAGGACTACGCTGGCGTAGCGAGATAATGGAAAAAGGCCGCCATGGCAGCAAGTTGAACGCCGCAAAAAGTTACTTTGTCACATTGTGATGCAAGCAACATCCCGTGATTGCCTCATGTCTTTTTCTTTCGCGATCGTTTTGTCTTTCTCTCCGATTCCTCTCAACAGCTAGAAGGGACGCAGACACCGGGCGTGATGCGACAGAGTTGGTATCAGCGGAGGGCAGCCCTCGTATGTCTGGCCCGCCACAGTGCCTTGACAATATTGAATTTAATTTATTTTGGCAGGGCGGTTGTTACCTCAAGAATGCCCCGAGCCTCCGCCAGCATTCAGCGGAGGCCTCAGGATTGCATTGAGGCTGCTGTAAAGCATATCTTTCGCACGAATAGGATATCAATAAAGACCTCCGACACGTCTTTTTCGTCTCCTTTCACCCCCAAAAGTTTTCTTTCCCTTGCACCTTCAAAACAGAAAGTCAACCACGAGAAAACGCGTTTTATTTCGGTCCTGCCTCTTGTTTGTTTTGCCTCTGGTTCGTAGACCTTGAATCTTGTCCCTGGGAAGCGTTAACATTGTCCTAGTGCTTTACCGACGAACCTGTCATCCAACACAGTATCGCTTCTTGTCTCACTCTCTTCTTGTGGGTCCATTCTTCTTCTTCTGACGCGTCTCACAGAAACCCCAGTGTTGTTTCGAATCAAAATGGCCCGTACAAAGCTTAGTGAAAAGGCTAAAATGCAAGCGGTATGTCGATTGCATTCCTTTAGAATTGTTGCTGACCTTGTGCTCTCTAGCGCGACTCAGATTCACTATGGTCAACCCCCAAGTTGGCCTCATAGTTGGCTTAATGTGCACATTTAAGCCCCCTCCGAGGCCTACATTCAAAAGATATGTTAGGTGAACATTCAGCATACATTTTGAACATTCAGAAGTAGATTCAGTGAATGTGTCAACATTCAGAGAAATATCGATCAATATAGGGGTGGCTGGGGTCCTGATTACCACCAGAAGTGCATGTCCACTATATGATTATTGAATGTTTACAGAACATTGCTTTTTGAAAATAGAAAATAGAACATTTTATGCAAGATCTCTGCATTATCATGATACCTATCTAGTTTGACTGAAGGTTCTATGAATGTTCTGTGAATATAGTGCTAGACAAATGAACATTCACTTGATATGTTTGTGAATCTGTTGAATGTACATGAATGTTCTGTGAATATAGTGCTAGACAAATGAACATTCACTTGATATGTTTGTGAATCTGTTGAATGTATGTGAATGTTCTGTGAATGTTCTGTGAATGTTCAACTATATAGTAGAATATTGAAAATGGTTGTTTATAGAATACAAGATTAGGCAAATGTGACATCTGAATAACAAAACTACTCAATATAGTAAACTTGAAAGTATCTACATAGATTGATTAAAAAATTACCAAATTAGGCAACTTCTAGATAAAACAATTACTTGACTACTATATCTAGTAGCCCTAAGCTAGGGTTTGAACCGCATTTTGGCTCTAGTTCCTTCAGTTGTCCTTTAAAGGCTTAAGTGGTCACAGGAACTCTTAAAGCCCTTGAAAAGGGCTACAAGATACTCTTACAAAGTATTAACATTCAACTTGAACTCCTTAAGATAGAGGTTCAAAAAAGCGGACTTGGTATTGAAAGAAACCTGGTTAACAAGTCTAGTCTTAATGTTAAGATATCTTTTTAACAAAAAGCCTTATAGCAGCTTAAAGAGTGACATTTTTTAAAGGGTCATTAATAGATTTGGCAATCAACCTTATGGTCTGGATTCAAATCTCCAATAAAATTTTTTTCTGAATACTAAAGTCTTAATAGTGCCTTAACCAGACTGAATTGGCTTAAGGTCAATAGAAGATTTAAAAGTCAACCATACCTTGGCTATCCAAATCTCCAATAAAAACTTTTGTACTTTAGGGCAGGGTCCAAGATCAATGCATTCAGCTCAATTGAAGTATTAACAAGTCCTTAATAGTCCGGCCTTAAAGGTTAATCCACTGATACAAGGATTAATTGAAGTCTTAACAAGGCTTTAATGCTCCGGTCTTAAAGGTTAACAAGTCCAGTCTTAAAGTCTTAATACTAGTGGATTGACTTTTTGGAGTACTATAGAAAGTCAGTCATTTGGTATGCAACTGGGGGACTTGTCTTAACAAAAATGTTCAATATATGCACTAGTTTGGTTTGCCAAGGATCCAGCTTGATTGGACAAATCTACAGCTTGGAATACAGGGATATGTGTAATTTTGCTTTGGATTCTAGAATGCTATTTGGCCAATATCATCCTGCATTCTTATGGTATGGCTCTGGATCTTTCAGGAATGAAGGAGACATACAATAGGCATGTTTTTGTTAAGACAAGTCCAACAGTTGTTAAGTAAATGAGGGACTTTCAATAGTGAATACTGCAAATATGCGAAATTTGTATGGCCTCTCTAGCATGCAGATATCAATGGATCTTTCTATAACATTAGGAATAAGTTCATGTCATCTCTAAAAGACATTTCATTAAGCAAAGTTCCTTAAAGAAGCTCCAGATCTCAAGTGTGGTTCTAGGGTGAACCAAGTTTCTGAGATATCTGTGTGATTCAAGATCTCAAAATCTAAATTGCACTGAACACCTCAAGTTTTAAAATGAAAAGACTGATATTAGGGTCCTAATGAACTACCTTAAATGATAGAAGCATCAAGTTCAATCTACATGCTAGAGAGGCCATACAAATTTCGCATATTTGCAGTATTCACTATTGAAAGTCCCTCATTTACTTAACAACTGTTGGACTTGTCTTAACAAAAACATGCCTATAGTATGTCTCCTTCATTCCTGAAAGATCCAGAGCCATACCATAAGAATGCAGGATGATATTGGCCAAATAGCATTCTAGAATCCAAAGCAAAATTACACATATCCCTGTATTCCAAGCTGTAGATTTGTCCAATCAAGCTGGATCCTTGGCAAACCAAACTAGTGCATATATTGAACATTTTTGTTAAGACAAGTCCCCCAGTTGCATACCAAATGACTGACTTTCTATAGTACTCCAAAAAGTCAATCCACTAGTATTAAGACTTTAAGACTGGACTTGTTAACCTTTAAGACCGGAGCATTAAAGCCTTGTTAAGACTTCAATTAATCCTTGTATCAGTGGATTAACCTTTAAGGCCGGACTATTAAGGACTTGTTAATACTTCAATTGAGCTGAATGCATTGATCTTGGACCCTGCCCTAAAGTACAAAAGTTTTTATTGGAGATTTGGATAGCCAAGGTATGGTTGACTTTTAAATCTTCTATTGACCTTAAGCCAATTCAGTCTGGTTAAGGCACTATTAAGACTTTAGTATTCAGAAAAAAATTTTATTGGAGATTTGAATCCAGACCATAAGGTTGATTGCCAAATCTATTAATGACCCTTTAAAAAATGTCACTCTTTAAGCTGCTATAAGGCTTTTTGTTAAAAAGATATCTTAACATTAAGACTAGACTTGTTAACCAGGTTTCTTTCAATACCAAGTCCGCTTTTTTGAACCTCTATCTTAAGGAGTTCAAGTTGAATGTTAATACTTTGTAAGAGTATCTTGTAGCCCTTTTCAAGGGCTTTAAGAGTTCCTGTGACCACTTAAGCCTTTAAAGGACAACTGAAGGAACTAGAGCCAAAATGCGGTTCAAACCCTAGCTTAGGGCTACTAGATATAGTAGTCAAGTAATTGTTTTATCTAGAAGTTGCCTAATTTGGTAATTTTTTAATCAATCTATGTAGATACTTTCAAGTTTACTATATTGAGTAGTTTTGTTATTCAGATGTCACATTTGCCTAATCTTGTATTCTATAAACAACCATTTTCAATATTCTACTATATAGTTGAACATTCACAGAACATTCACAGAACATTCACATACATTCAACAGATTCACAAACATATCAAGTGAATGTTCATTTGTCTAGCACTATATTCACAGAACATTCATGTACATTCAACAGATTCACAAACATATCAAGTGAATGTTCATTTGTCTAGCACTATATTCACAGAACATTCATAGAACCTTCAGTCAAACTAGATAGGTATCATGATAATGCAGAGATCTTGCATAAAATGTTCTATTTTCTATTTTCAAAAAGCAATGTTCTGTAAACATTCAATAATCATATAGTGGACATGCACTTCTGGTGGTAATCAGGACCCCAGCCACCCCTATATTGATCGATATTTCTCTGAATGTTGACACATTCACTGAATCTACTTCTGAATGTTCAAAATGTATGCTGAATGTTCACCTAACATATCTTTTGAATGTAGGCCTCGGAGGGGGCTTAAATGTGCACATTAAGCCAGCTATGAGGTAGCCAATTCTGGTTGACCACACTGCTCAGATTCTGATTACGGCGAGCCTGCTTTTGACTCGAGGGTCAACGAGTTTTTCAGCACTCCCCCTTCTGCCAAACGAGCTCCAAAGCCCAAGGCGAACGACAAAGAAGAGGAGAAATCCTACGGTCTTCGTCATAATTTCAGCCCCTCTAAACAAGCTACTCCTGGCATTGTCGCTGCTATAGCCAATCGACAGAAGCTGCCGGCGACCACGCTGGAGGAGCTTACACCGACAGGCCAACGACGCTCGGTGTCAGATACATCTCCACCTCTGAATGCCGGCTCTAGCCGTCACCGCTCGCTTTCGAGACAGCAATCATCTCGAGCATCTTCTATCGACCCTGCTCAGCTTCGTCCAGAAATCGACCAATACCCAATACCTCGTGGTCGCTCACCATCGCGCGAAGTCACTCCTGGCGGAGGAAATCTTCAGCTTTCCCGTCACGGCTCCACAGAACCTGGGTTCGATTCAGGTTATCAAGGTTGTCTACCAAACCTTGCCTACGCTGAAGGTCCTCGTCCATGATCTTCCGCCTCGAACACATCGGGTTATCAGTCGAATTATAGCCTGCAATCCGCTGGTCCTCATGTCCTTCCTCAATTGGGTCCCAGCTTCCCTTCAACATCTCGACCACCTTCATCTGCTTCTAACGAGTCGGGCTTCCATAACCAGCATTTGGCTGGTCCCCAGTTATCTCACCCGGTCCCGAATAATCCTTTCTATCTTCAGAATGATCCAGAATACCGACGGCGCTATGGAAACTATGCAATGCCTCCACCGCTGCCTCCTGTAGAGCCGCAGCGCTTGGATCCAGTCAACCCGTCTTCTGGGACCTCTTCGTCCAAGCTATCCTCTGACCAATCTGACACTGCTGTCGGCGAGGACCAGCACCCTGCCTTCAGCGACGACTCCGACGACAGCGGCAACTCCGACGATGAAGATGATGAGAATGTTGGGAGACGTGGTCGTCTCAGTGACGCTGTCAAGTCAAAGGTCGACAGTCTCATCTCCCGCTTCAATCGTGACAGCCTTGCTTTGACCAAAGACCATGATCTGGCTCCCAACTACATTTCTCGTCGCATGAATCCGACCCCGCATGGACCCAAGCGGTGGAATCAGATGCAGAATATGTTGAAGAGCTCAGAGACTGAACGAAAGAAATGGATCAAGGGATACAAACCTGGTAAGCCTTGTCATTATCTCGAATTGAGCACAAACTAATGACTGGGACAGGACAACCTTTGACCCGAAAGCAAGTCAGCGCTGCTTATCGCTACTTCAGTTTGGGAATGGGCACAAAGGAGGCCGATTTGTATTTCCAGACCCACAGTCGCCGAGCTGCTATGGATCCAGATCAGAGTCGCCAGAGCCGACACCGGGCTTTCGTCAATGCGAGCAAGGCGATGGAGCGAATTGTATGTCCAGTGATCTACTCCTCTATTTCATTACTGATTTCGTTTCAGGCGACCCAGATGGAGGCATCCATTGGGATGAACACCCTTTTCATCAGTGTCGGCGACACCATGGAAGAAGATCATAGCTTGGTCTCCCATTATCTCTCTCCATCGCTTCAGGAGCATTTCTTAGCGACTTGGGGCAAGTCTCCAGAAGAAATGGCATCCCATGTCAAAGCTGGCCTCTAGTATGTTGTTCTTCGTCTTCTGATTCAGTCAACTTATAGAAATTGCAGCTGCACGGTCTCGAAAGATGTTTTAATAGAAGATATGCGAAACCGGGTCGCCGCTTACGACGCAGCGATGAAAGGCAAGACCGACAGCCAAGAGGTCTCCATCGCTAGCGCCTCCACTGGTTCCGTCAGCGACAAAGACCTGGAAAATGCGATACGAGCAGCCTTCATTGCCCAAGCAGGTAAATTCGGTCTACATTGTTCACGACTTTAGCTGATTTATCGCTGCAGAGAAGGTTGGTCTCGCCTGGCCAACGAATGTAGTACTTTGGACCGATATGATCAAGAAGAATGTTGTCACCGGTGTTCAGATCAGAGGATGGCCCCATGGAATGCGACTTCCTGGCGAGTTTCCTGACAGCGCCAACGGCAGAAAAAAGAGCGGTTTCGCCCATGCTCTCCGAAGAAATGACAAGCTGATCATGAAGGAGGCATTCGAGGATCCTGACCATCCGCTGGAGTTCATCAAGCTGAACGGCGCAGACCACCAAGGTAGGGGCACTAGCATTGGTTCCATTCCAGTTTTGACTTCGTCGCCAGCTCTCAAGGATGGAAAACTTCCCTGGCTAGTCTTTCAACCACCACCACACGATTCGAAACAGCTCCGAGCTAAACAACTATTTTTCCCGAGTGGCGAAGATTTCGAAGGTCCTGCCCGTCTTCCACCCCCAGTTACTCCGTCAGTTGCTCGGCGAATCGCCAAGGCTGGTTCGACTGTAGCTGAGCCAGCTCCGGCACCGAAGAACCCGAAGAGCATGACAGCATCCAAGAAAGCAGGGTCTTCCAAGGCGAAGAAGTCGACAAAGAGCCGGGATATCCTTGACGACCTTGACGAGGCAATGGATCAGGAATCCTATGGGACTGGTAGCTCTTCTGGCGACGATGACTTTGTCGGCCGGTCTCCGGTGAAACTGCGCTCACGTTCGGTCAAGACCGAGCACGCTCCGGTCGAGGTCGAGGGTTCTGGTGATGAAGATCGTCTTTCTGCAGGCAAGTAATGTTTCCTGGTGTTGGTTTCATGTACTGATAACGGCTTTCAGGACATTCAAGGAAGCGAGACAGGGAGGAACCAGAGTCAGGCCCCGAAGCGACGCGAACCAAGCGCCTGAAAGCTTCGTCCGACAATGGGGTTACACCATCGTCTCTTCCTTCTGGGGCTCCAGGAATTGTTCTTCCCGAGTTGCGCCATGGATCTCAGGTCCAGAATGTTCCTACTCCAGTCGCTCCGCCAGTTCAGGCATCCCCGTTCCAGATCGCCCCTCCGTCGAATGGTCAGAGCAGCGCTCCTTCGTTCAACAACCATCAGAACAATAGTTCCGCTTACAGCGGGCAATCATTTCCGAATCACCCCGACTCTTCATTCAACAATGGGCCGTCTTTCCATAACGCAAATGCTGCTGCTTATCCAAATCAGCAGGGTCCTCCTTTCCAGCCGAATCCAAACAGCGCTCCATCATTTCAACACGCCAACGGTGCTCCTGGTTTCGCTGGTCAGACGTTTTCGAATGGTGGCGCTTCCTTCAACCAATGTGGTCCTTCATTCAACGCTCAAACTGGCCCTGGGTTTCCCGTTCAGAATGCCAACAGTGGCTCCTTCACTGGTCAGAACAATGTTCCAGGTTCCTTCGCCGGCCAGAACAATGCGCCAGCATCGTTCGCCGGCCAGAACAATGTGCCAGCATCGTTTGCAGGTCAGAACAATGTTCCAGGCTCGTTCACCGGCCAGAACATGGTCCAGAACAATGCTCCAGGCTCGTTCGCCAGCCAGAACAATGTGCCACCGTCGTTCGCAGGTCAGAACAATGCTCCAGCATCTTTTGTTGGTCAGAACAACACTCCTTCGTCCTTCGCAGGTCAGAACAATGTTCCTTCGTTCAGCCATGGTCAGAGCAGCGCTCCGTCGTTCAACAATCACTACAATCATGCACCACCTCCTTTCAGCAGTCAATCTGACCAGTCGCAGGTTTATCAGCAGCCTGGTTTCACTGGCCAATACAATGGCTATCCTGCAGGTGGAAACCAGCCGAATTGGAGCCAGCAAAATCCTTCAATGGCTCAGTCGTCCAACGGTGCTCCTCATTCATCCAACGGTGCTCCTCATTCATCCAATGGTGCTCCTCATTCATCCAACGGTGCTCCTCATTCATCCAACGGTCCTCATTCGTCTAACGGTTACAACTCCTATCAAGGTGGACATCAGGCAGCGCCACAGAATGGTCATAGTGGTCCAGCTCAGACCGGTGACGCTGGCCCACCTACCTAGTTGTCTTATTCGAGCGCTGTTTTCTTCCCGGGCTCGGTCTTGTTCATAGCTGCTGCCACTTATTCATTTCTACCATATCGTCGTCTACCATTTATCCATTTCTACCGTACCGTCGTTCGTCGACCACTTATCCATTTCCACCATACATTCGTTACAGCTGTATTCGTTCATTAATGACAGTCTCTACTATGCTAAAGTACCCACACGTTCAATGCGAAGCGAAAGGAGAGCTGACGAATAGACAGTTGTTTAACTGTGTGCAGTACCAACCAGGATCATGATAGAGGATGTGAACTTGGGTACCTTCAACCTTTTACTGCGCGCAACTTTGCTCAATCCAAACGCCCTCCATTCCATCGTATGCTAAACGGTGGACTTGTCCGCTGGATTTCGAAAGGCTCCTTGAACTAGAGTGGCGTGACATCCTTCTAGGCTACGACGATCACCGTAAGTGCTAGAATTCCTCATAAATTTGAGACAAGAGAAACACACGCTAACTGTCCTTCAATGTAGCGGAGCTCCGCTGGTGGACCGGCGCCAGCGCCAGAGGCCAAGGGAGCTCTGATCTCCGTTGGGATTTGTGAGAGGGGTCCGTTGGCGTAATGGCCATTATGGCCCATTAATTACATACAATAAACGGGCCCTAAAGGTATGTTACGGCATGGCTGGCCTCCGACCATAGGTGTGCGGGACAGCGACAAGCTTGGGCTTCCCTGTAATACATCAGTCGCCTTCCTGGCGTCGCGGCGGTGAACATACCGGTAGTTCCACTTGAAAAGGAAAGGAAAGCGGGCTTGGTCTTGGCCTCTCCAGGTGCCAGTTTGCGTTCGACGAATTGTTCTACCTCGCTGGACGTGCCAAGTCCGACAAAATCGTCGATAGTCAAGTATCTAGTAGGGTTCGAATCGCCTTGAATGAGGACAATACGCTTGATGCCTAAAGTCTGGGCAGCCACAGCAGCTGTCGTCAGAAAATCAGAGTGAACGAAGAGTGCAGATGGCTTGGCTGCTTCTAGCTGGAACAGGAGTTCATCGACAGTCGAGGTCGGGTTCAAAGCTCTATTCAAGGATGAGAATCATAAGAGGGGGGGATCTCGAAACTGGTTACGTGACGATTCCTCCGAGTCGATGTATTGCCCAGACTAAGACAGGGTAGTCCAACTCGCGCAATAAGTCGGTGGCTCGCGAGACGAACAAAAGTTCACTGACCTACGTGATTGGGAGTTAAAACGCAAGTGACTTCATCTTCAGCTAGAGAGAAATCAAACAGTATTCGATTGGACCTGGTTAGAGACACTTGCCAATGGGCAGCTTCATAGCCAGGCCATTAGCCAAACATTCAGGGACATATGGATCAGGGAGAGTAGGGCCGGGAACGAATATTATTTACGAAAACATCAAGTTGTACAGGCGACATGGGACCCTCCGGGCCCAAATGATTCATCATCACGCGTCCGTTTCTAGATCTAAAACGCTCAGCGAGATTGACAGTGAGGCGGTTGAAGCCCTACCTCAACAAATCCTATCGTTCTGCCTGATTGCTCCTCAAATTGACCTCAATAAAACATGAGACACTAGATGAGCGAGCTGGACGCAGTGTTTGGGAATCAAGGAAGAACTGAGGAATGCTCAGCGAGTCTGGAATCTCCAGTGTTTGGATCCGTGAACGAAACATTCTGTTGGTGGCAGAAGTTGAAAAACGTTGTGGCGTACCCCTTTTCTCGGATAGTTATTATTACTTGTTGAAATAAATCTCGATTAAAACCGAGACATTTGCTGCCGCTCCAGCATTTTCGTAGGACCGACGTTTTTGAAAGCCCAAGTGAGAAGTTACGCGCCAAATGTGGGTCGGAGTCGGCAATAAGGTAGACTCTAGCTCACCCAAATGTGTAACTTGAAACAAAGATGTCAGGTTTCAAATGAAACCCGGTGTTTGGCAGCAAAGCTGCTGGCTCCGGCGCTTGAAGTTTAAACGCCTGTGTGGCGTTCAAAGCAACCAAGACAACACTTGAGCCAGTCAGCTCGGGTACACAAGGAGACCGGACAGCGTCAGACAGAAGGCCAAGAACCCACCCTGAGCAGAGCTCCAGAGCAACGCTCTACACGGGCCGGACTGAATGACGATAGGACGGGTCGGAAACCCCCAACCCGAGGTCTGCGAAGGAATAACGACTCTGATCTTCTCCGAAATCTCAAAAATTATATTGTACATTCAGCTCCAAAATAAATTTTGGGTGCAAGGCTCAAGCATTCAAGGGATACTTCCACTTGACAGCACTCCCAAGTCTTGCTTACGCAGAAATCTCAATCACAAAAGAACGATAAATTCAGGAAATAGATAGATAGATAGATTACATGGCTCCGGCCCCGAAAGACCGTGGTCCCCAAGTAACAGCCGGTGCGACCCTTCGGAAATGTGTCCAAACTTTGAAGCCACTGGTATTTACCTAACCAATAATGATTTGGGATACAGTATGGCGCATTGAGAGTGAAAAAGTTGGAGTGCAGAATATGCAAGTGAAGCCGAAGTGAATTAGAACCGTGACCCGCACATCATTGGATACAGTATGTCTCAGTGTCAATAAAGTGTCCAGACTGGAAACCTCGAGTCAAAGCCCCGAAATCAAGTTCAGTTGTCGCAAAGGGCTGTCATGACTCATCGACATCACCGTGACTGGCTCGAAGCACAGCTCAAGGTTAGAAAAGTTGATATGTTAAAGCTGTAGTAACAGATGGGTAGAACACTTGGAAAATTCACGGCAAGCCATGGAGGGCAATACTGCAAGTAATGGACAGAGAATGAAGTATGTGAGGTACCAGAATCTGAAGGATCCAACTAAATTGAGCTTGAGTCATGCGAGGTTGGATCAGCCGCAATTTGTCAATCAGGACATAGTAAATGAAACCAACCCAATGTGCAAATTTGTGCGGTAAATCAGAACCAACTAAGGGATCAAATATATATATAACACCGCCACGCCCTGACACGGACCACCGACTGAGCATTTTTTATTTGTCTGACAAAGTGCAGTTGATAAGAAAGAGACAGGAAAGCTAATACCAGACGAAACATGTTGTACTCGAGGGCCATGATGATCTTCAAGGAAGAAGGAACCCCCCCAGATATGGACGTATCTCGAAAGATCAAATACGGCCTCTGTCAATATATCATACCTAGAACACAAATAAAATCCAAGTAGGACATGAAAACCCACCATAGAACATGCAGCCTGGCCACTGAAGAAAGTGTAACATTGAACCTTGTACAATGGCCTAAAACCAAACAGAAAATCAATACCAGATGGAAAGAACTGAAATTCTGGGATATGAGCATCTCATCGAACTGAGCAAGTTCAAGACATTTAAATTGAGATATCCATGCTATTCTCGGAATATATATGTGTCCGTAAAGAGCCTGAAATCATCAGGTACATATTTGAAACAAAGTATTTTGAACAGAAATGTATAATGTTTGTCGAGGGGAACCAGAAATTAAATGCAGCAAAACAGAGGGAGAGTGAATCATCTAGCGCAGGGCCGAGACAAGACAGAGTCCAGAGAAAGTGGAAAAGGGGAAAAACAATGAAAGACTCACCAGCCAGATTGTTGTCAAGTTACAAAGTCCCAAAGTTGTGCTGTTGATGGATATAGCGCCAGTGAAATTTGTTTAAATGGAGAGAATCGTCAAATCTTAGGAAACGGATATGTGTCAGAAAGTAATCTCATCGTAAGTCCTAGGTCCGGCCTGAACAAACACAATGTTTCCCCAGAGTTCAGTCTAGAAACACTGAAATGACTGCGGTAACATTTTGTTCTTCCAGATCAGATTACAGATTGCGCTCAAGATTAGATTAGATTAGAGTCCACCAAGTGGTTAATTTTCCGGTATAGGCGGCAAAAATTTATATGATATATGATATATGAAAGCAAATTGAAATGCAAATTGAAAAAACAGGCCCAGGGGCACTTGAAGAAAGATGGCCCGAAGGCATGGGGGATTTAATTGAAAGAACAGGCCCAGGGGCACTTGAAGAAAAATGGCCCGAAGGCATGGGGGATTTAAATTGAGATTCTGAAGAGACATACCTGATGAAACTTCTGAGGATAAGAACCAGTGAAAATGACCAGGAAGTGCCCCATTGGATTGATCTTGCATTCGGCCGAGAAGAGAATATCGGATGGTGTGGGAAGGAATTTGGGGGATGCTGGGCGCAATGATAACCTGATAAGAGTGCGACAAAGTCGGAGGTTCCGTGGATGGACCAGCTAGCATATGCCAGGCAAAAAGGCATAGAAGGTTTGTAATGATGCTCGAGTTGGTCCAATGAGGTTGCTGAAAAGCAGCAAGAATGCACACGGTCGAAAATTCCGCGAAGTCGCAGAGAGAATGAGCGGCCAGACGACCACTGCGAGGGAGATGAGAAGCCGAGCAGAGGTCAGGTCTAAAGAGACTGGAAGCCACGTGATGAGAAGACAGGCTCGAAACGCCTCACAAGAATTCGCTCTCTCTCCGAGCCTTCGGAGCTTCGCTCCTTCGCTCAGCCACATGATGAGAAGACAGGCTCGCATTGGCATCTACCTTATCTAGCGCTTTCGTAGGCGTGCCTTGTACTAGAGCTATCAGCTATCGAAATCCACCGTGGAAAATTCCGAGAAAAAACGGTCACGTGGAAGAAAGAGTTGTTCGTTGACCAGAACACTGCGTTTCGACAGAGCCATGGCCTTCAGTACAGTCGGGAGATACGGCTCCCTTTCGCTCATCAACAGGACAGACTCGGTCGTAACAGCCTTTGGCATCGATTCAGAGCTGACTTTTGGACGAGATCCTTCGGCCGGCGTCAGACTTTACTATGATCAAGTGAGCCCAGTTCATTGCAAAATTGTATTTGAAGAGCGCAAAGTGAGTTCAGGTTCAATTGTCGATACTTTCTCTGATCTCGGCAGGCCTTTCTCGTTGTTTTGGGCGTTAATGGGATGATCGTCGACGGTTGCAAGGTTTTCCCAAATGTTTCCACCGCTTCACCGGCCACAATAGCCCTCACCAACAACTCTGTTATCGAAATTCATAACAAACGGTTCCGTTTCACGTATCCTCCCAAGGAAATTCGCGAGCAACTTTTTGCCACACCACCAAGTAGGTCTTGTCATTTTCTGCAAGACATTATTGACAATCTTGAAGGATCCGACCGTAGAACTCTTCGCCTTTCAATGATAAATTCGGCCCAGGTCTTTTCTCCTCGGCCATCGAACAACCCACAAGAGAATCTTCGTATTCTTCAGAGTCCCTTGAAGAAATCTTCAACACCCCCAGTCTCTCAATTTCACGATGACAGCCAAGAAGATATTATTCTTGTCGAGGGACCTCATCCACATGTCGTAGAGGAAGAAAAAGATTTGGTTATCCTTGAGGACGTCGTTGCACCCATGGCCCCTTCACCGTCACCGTCACCTTCGACAAGACCACCACCACCCCAGACCCCGCGACCTCGGCCCAGTTTGCACAAATTAGTACTGGTCAGATCTGCACAGCGAGCAGTGTTGAAAGCAGATGCTCGAAGAGAGGAAGAAGAGGAAGAAAGGGAGGTATTTGGTGCCATCCTCACAAACGAAGAGAGCAGCGAAGAAGAAGAAGAAGAAGAAGAGGGACAGGAAGAAGAAGAGAAAGAGCAGCAAGAAGCTGAGGCTAATGCAGAAATATCGGGCTGGAGGAAAAGCCTTGAACGCATCTGGCCCTTCGGCCTTTCTGCTACTGTGAAGGACGAACCGGTACGAGTCTATATCCCAACCAAAACGCGTCTTACCTTTTGATAGCCTCAGGAAGAAAGTGTCCCAGCTCCTCAGCCTCAGAATCAGCCTCAGACTCCACCTCGACGTGTTCCGGAGACGACCAGACCCTTCATGACACCTCAAATTCGACCACAGAATACGACACTCGGTCGAATGTCTTTGGGTGGTGGTGGTGCACAGAGAGTCCTCGTCGAACAGCCCTGGAAGGTCCGAGATATCGTGGTCCCAGTTTCAAACGTCAAGCCAGAGTCGCCCACGAAAACCGGTATCTTTGATTCCCCAATGCGAGGTCGCAGCAGAGAGAGCCTAAGTGAAAGTGAAAGAAAGGCGAGTTTCATATCTTGAATTTGTGCGACCATTAATAATATCATCTCCATAGGCGATTCAGGAAAGACGACGTAGTGCTGTCAAAGCGCCAAACAACTTTTTCCCTGGTGGTACCCCTGGCATGTCTCCGTCCAAAACTAGGATGGCTTCACCTACGAAACAAGCCAAGATCATCGAGGAGACTCCGGAAAAAAGCGAGGAAGAACTTGATACCCGAGATCTGCTGGAGAGAATGAAAAAGACGGTAGATGGTATAAAGAGCAGAACTAGCCTCTTGCCAACGAGAAGGGAAGAAGAAAACGCTCCCATGGAACCTGTTGTTTCCGTCGTCGATGATCCTGTTCCAGAGGTCATCCCTGCAACGATTCCCAAGAAACGTAGGGGCCGTCTTCCAGCTCTGCAAGAGACACCTTCATTGGCAGACGATGAAGCTTCTCCCGACATGGTCGGCCGGGGCAATGAAATTGAGGAGGAAGAGGCACCGAAGAAGCGCAATACCAGGGTCCTCAAGGGTAAGGGTGTCAAGAAAAATGCACTCGTATGTGATTTCGTTGGTCAATATCTCATATTCACTGTCTTTGTAGGTCCCAGAGGAAGAGCCGGTGCCCAGCAGCGAGCCAGTAATAGAAGCAGTACGTTGAACATTCCTTGGCCTTGAAAGTCGATGTTAATATTCAGTGTCAGCCTGCCCGAAGATCGACACGAAAACCGCCGTCTACAGTCGCTTCATCATCTGAAGATACTGTTCCTCAGCGTCGTCGCAGAGCAGCTACACCGACAGAAACTCAACTGGCAGTAGAGGAAGTTGTCGAGGCGCCACGTCGACGTAAAGCTCCAAATTCTACTGAAGCTCCTCGAAAGAATGGAACCCGAGGGCGCAAGAATGTCGCTGAAGCAGATTCGGCCATTGAAAGCTCGGATGCACCGGTTGACAATACCAAAAACGCAGAAACCATCGACGCTGACGAGCAATCACAGGCAAAGGCCAAGAGGACACGGGCTAAAAAGGTCAAAGAAGAAGTAGAAGAGCCGGAAGAAGTGGTGAAGACGACAACTCGAGCTCGAAAACCCAAGAAAGAAGCTGTTTCCGAGGCTCTTAATAAAGAGAACACGCCCGGATCTGCTCCTGCTGATGAAGAGGTGGTGATTGTCAAGGTGACCCGAGGGAGAAAGGCGGCCGCTGCGAAAGTCAAAGAGGAAGTCCTGACCGAGCCAGAGTTGCGACCGAAGCGAGCTACACGAACGAGAACCAAGACTGTCGAATGAATCTATACTTACTAGGCCTGTTGACTGTAAATGTTGTATATCATGTCTTTTTGGTCGTTATGTACACCTCTGGCGAAGGTCATTTATTGCTCGTTTTCCCCAGCCTCGAGTCTCGCGGTTCTGGTCTTCCACGAGCCGCTCAACCGTCTCTCTCTTTCCAGTCTCTCGCCAACTTTCCAGACTTCTTTGTCCCAGTCGGTCTTGAGAGAAATCCAAGTACCCAGGAAGCCACAGTAAACCAGAGAGACCGTCAAACCTATCCACAGACCATATAGACCGAGGTGCAGCGTCTCTGAAAAAGCCAAGACCATCCCGAATGGGATCCCAATGATGTAGTAAGCGCTGCAAGGCTTGAGTGAAAAGTTGAACAAAATAAGATGGTAAATACCTGAGATTCAGCAAGGCTCCAGTCACCTGTTACTTATATTAGTGCTGTCTACCAGTGGTGACTGGCTTTCTGACCTGTTTTCCTCGTGCCCTCAAGATGCCGCCTGTCACTGCAGAGTTTCCGTCGAAAATTTGAAACAGGGCTACAAGTGGAAGAATAGATGCCACGAGTTCCACAACCTCTTCATTACCGGTGTCAATGACGTCGGCGAAAAGATAGATGGCACAAACCTGGATCATCATTGAACATATAGGCCCAGGAATTTCGGAATATAAGAAACATTGCACTGAAGAGACAGGCCAATGCCATGGCCATCACAATCGCCGTATTTGCGGCGACTCCAGCTCGCTTGGCCTGTTTTTCGCCCAGCAAGTTGCCGATTCTACTTACATGTTTAGTCTGGGATACGTGGGTCAAGATATAAGCATACCGAACAGAAGTCGCGACGCTCAAAGCAAATGGGGCCTGGAAGGTCGTGGATGCGGAAACGAGCAGAACTGACTGTGTGGCCAAAGCCACAGGGCTGATTCTAGCAGAGAAGCATGAGATGTGAATCGGATGGATCGAGCTAGTAAACGAACAAGGAAGCTCCTAGGGCAACCAACTCCCAAGCCCACCATTCAGATGCGGTCTGGGCTGTAAAAAGTCAGCGAGGTACAAGTATTAACAAGTCCAGTACCAACTCCAGCCAGCCCGAAGTGAACCAAGACCCCAAGGCTCGTGAAGCTCCGTCGACATATTGGATGCCATGCTGATTTTCCGTTGACTCTGAAGTACCGCTCGTAAACATCGGAGTATGATAGACGGAAATCTCGCACCTGTTCCATTCGGGAAGATACCGATAACCATAAGCAATAGATAGAATTGAAACGAGATTGAATGAGATTGCTGTCGCTATAGGAGCTCCAATGTATCCCAAGCGTATCGGTTCAGGTCCCCAAACTAAAGCAGTTACATCAAGTCGGAGATATTCTGTGGCGACTCACCCAGTAGGAAGTTGAGAACAGCGTTGAGAGGCGCTATTATGAAAATTATCTGGGTAGGCACAGTAAATAGCCCTGAAAACCGATGAACAAAGGCACACGACTGGTGGAGCATCTAGACTGACCTTGTGATTGAAAGTACCGACTGGCAAAGTTATTTTGGGCACGAAGCTGATTGCGGGACAAACTCACCGACTGATACAGTTAAACGCATAGGCTGATCAAAGTAAGAAAAAAAGTCTAATTGAACAAGGCAAAAATAAACGCACCAGGGAGCCCCAAAGAAATCCAACGTAAATAGGTGGCTGCAAGCTTGGCGACTTCAGGATCTTGTTTGAGGGCAAGGAGAATAGTCTCCGAGTTTCCCCAAATAGTGAGTATTGGGATGAGGCAAGCTGCCAAAACGACCGCTGTTGAAGAATAAGAGATTGGTCCAAAAAATTCTGAAGATCGAGTACCCATTCGATGACACCACAATGACACGAGTTCCGGCTGGGAAGAGGTCCAGGCACTTGGCAGCAATGTATCGAGAGCACTGGTGAACCCTACGATGGATCAGAACCAAGTCGAATGACCACTTGATGAATTACAGACCTTGGATGATACTAAAACCGGAGACACTGGCGGTCATGGAGCCTACAAAGGTTGCGTCATCTTGCAGCAATGGACGCAGAAAATGGCTACTTACCTAGCGTAATGGCGGCGAGTGCTGTCAGACTCACAAGTCAGCCTTTGGCTCCCGGTAAGAAAAGTGGTTACCTGTAGTGGAGATGTGGCCTATCGAGAGAACCGAAGAAGTAACCAAGGAATATTCCAATAGATGGGTCCTAGAAGAGCATCGGTGTAAGAAATTTGCATACAAGGTAGAACTGACCCAAATACAGGGAGTGAGTATTTCGTTAGTGTTCGTAGTTCTTGCCAGAACATTGTGGTCTTATTTTCGGGATTTTCATCATCATCCTCGATTTCCTGCGAACCAGACTCCGCTGCAGCGAGAAGTGGAGTATGTTCTGTTGCTGGCCCCGGATGTCCATGAGATTTGGTGGAAATTGAGCTGGACTGGATTTCAGGTATCCTTGAGATTGAACCTCTCAAAGTCGAGCTTTCATCCAATGAGTCACCATCGTCGAGCTCTTCCTGGTCCGAGTCGACACTAGCTTCTGGGTGTGCAGCAGCATATTGAGAAACAATGGCATGATCTGAAGGAAGTGACGTAGAGACGACCGCGAAGCTAGCGTCGGGCATGGTAGAGCTGAGCAGCCGGCTCGGGTCCAGTTCCTTTTCCAATTGGAATTTGGAAGTTTTCCGATCTCTTCGTCACAACCGCCATCAGTCACACCAGCGCGTGACAGCTCCTGCTGATTGCATTCCACCATGTCCTCTTCACCAGCCCGATCCTCTATGCCGCCCAGCAGTGCACCGCCTCCATCTCATACATCGACGCCGCCAGTAAGATTAACGACTGCGAATGCTCTTACCCTGGACGACGATGAAGGCGATATCACCGTCCCAGACGAACAAGAGCAAACAACAGCAAGGAGACCAAGGAGACCTAAAAATCGCGCTGATGGCGATGTCCCCATGGTCACTGACCCTGTTGGAGAGACTCTTGCAAATACATTTGAGGACTTTCTCAAAAGGTGCGTTTCCATTGTGTTCGAAAATTCACTGATTTATCTCTTTTTTTCTTTCTAGTTTCACACCTGAAGTGACGCTTGCTGCTACTCCTGGCGCTGACGATGTCCAGGAAGAGCCGGAATATCATCCTTATCTTGTCAGAATCCATCGCTTGGAAACCAGTCTAACGACCACCCTTTTTGTCGACTTCAACGACGTGCTCCAGACGGACGAGGTGCTTGCAAATGCTATTCAGACGCAGTATTATCGATTTCTGCCCTATTTACGTCGCGCCCTCCACAATGTCGTCTCTGAGCAGGTCCCAAACTATCTCAAGATCAACCCGTCTGCTGCCACGACAGACTCGGCCAACCTTCAATCCCGAGAATTCAATCTCGCATTCTACCATCTGCCACTAGTCTCGGGCATCCGAGACCTTCGAACAGACAAGATTGGGACATTAATGAGCATCAGTGGCACGGTCACCCGGACAAGTGAAGTGCGACCAGAGCTGCTTTTTGGCAGCTTCACTTGCGAGGTTTGCAATGGAATTGTGAACGAGGTCGAGCAGCAGTTTAAATATACCGAGGTACGTCTATCGCTGGTCTTTATATCTTTTTTTGTTAATGTACCGACCAGCCCTCTTTATGCCCCAATCCCACCTGTGGAAATCGGACAGCCTGGCAGCTTCAGCTGGACACGTCCAAGTTTACCGACTGGCAAAAAGTCCGTATTCAAGAGAATCCCTCCGAGATACCTACAGGATCGATGCCGCGCTCTCTCGACGTGATTCTCCGCTCAGAGATGGTCGAAAAAGCCAAAGCTGGCGATAAATGTGTTTTTACAGGCACTTTTATCGTGGTTCCAGACGTCAGTCAGCTTGGGCTTCCCGGTGGCAATGCGGCCCAGCTCCAACGAGATGGAAAAAGTGGTGGAAATGCGACGACGGGCGGAATTGCATCTGGGGTCACTGGACTGAAGAGTTTGGGTGTCCGAGATTTGCAGTACAAGACTGCTTTCTTGGCTTGCATGGTCCATGACACCGACTGGGTGAGTGATATTCGTTCTAAAAAAGGTCCATGATCACTGACGCTGGCGCAGAGAAACGATGAGGACCTGGTCGACGACGATGAAGAAAAAGCAGACAATGCCGATGAACCTGAAGTCGATGAGGCCACCCGAAACGCGACGAATGTCATCAAATCTCTGACAGAACCTGAATTCGAAGAGCTCACTGCAATGGTGAATTCAGACCACATCTACACTCGCCTCGTCCAGAGCATTGCGCCTACCGTGTACGGTCACGAAATCGTCAAGAAAGGTCTCTTGTTACAACTTTTGGGCGGAGTACACAAACAGACTAAAGAAGGCATGAATCTTCGAGGAGACATCAACATTTGTATCGTTGGTGACCCGTCGACCTCTAAATCCCAATTCCTCAAGTGAACTCATTCATTCTTCGCTTGTCATGTTCGCTGATTTTGTGGTACAGATATGTTTGCGCTTTCCTTCCACGAGCAGTGTACACGTCTGGAAAAGCATCATCTGCAGCTGGTCTGACCGCTGCTGTCGTCAAAGACGAGGAAACAGGGGATTTCACCATCGAAGCTGGTGCCCTGATGCTTGCAGACAATGGTATCTGCGCCATTGACGAATTCGACAAGATGGATATCTCAGATCAGGTTGCAATCCACGAAGCCATGGAACAGCAGACTATTTCCATCGCCAAAGCCGGTATTCACGCCACCCTGAATGCTCGAACCTCCATTCTCGCTGCAGCCAATCCGATTGGGGGAAGATACGATCGCAAGAAGTCCCTGCGTGCAAATGTGCAGATGAGTCCTCCGATCATGAGTCGATTCGACTTGTTCTTCGTTGTCCTGGACGAATGTGATCCAAAGACGGATCTGAATCTTGCCAAACACATTATCAATGTTCACCGCTTCCAGGATGAAGCTATCAACCCGGAATTCAGCACAGAATCGTTGCAGCGGTATATTCGTTATGCAAGAACATTCAACCCAAAGGTCGGTGCTCATTTACTATCTCATTAATCCAGCCAACTCTGTATTGTAGCTCACTCCGGAAGCTGCCGATGTCTTGGTTGAAAAATACCGTATTCTGCGACAAGACGACGCGACTGGCATAGGCAGAAACTCGTATAGGATCACAGTTCGTCAACTGGAATCCATGATTCGTCTCAGCGAAGCCATAGCTCGGGCCAACTGTACATCTGAGGTGCTGAAGTCTTGTGAGACTTTATCTTTCAACGCTTACCATTCCTCAGATTACTCCCGCCTTTGTCCGTGAAGCTTATTCGCTGCTTCGGCAATCCATCATCCATGTCGAACAAGACGACATTGACTTTGACGAGGAAGAGCTAGAAGGCAATAGACCTATTGTAGCACCACCGGCCGATGTCGACGCTGACGGCGAAGGCGACGAGGACGAAGATGTAGAGATGACGGGTCCAGATACCGACACTCAGGCCAGTGCTGCTTTGGCTGCAGATCCATCTTCTGTAGCATCCCCGAGCGACGAGCCAGATGCCCTTGGAACACCGGCTCCTGCTGCTGCTGCTGCACCGAGAAGAATGAAGATCACTCACGACAAGTATGTGACATTGCAGAGCTTAATTGTTATGCATCTCGCAGAGGCAGAGCGCGAAAGAGGAACAGGTATAGACCGCGAAGAGCTGATTGATTGGTATCTGGAAACCAAGGAAGAGGAAATGCAAGACCTCGAAGAGATTGAGTACGAGAAAGAGTTGATAACAAAAATGTTGCGCAAGCTTGTTAAGGTATGTTTTCTCATTCGCAGCATGTCTCAGCCTAATATTCTTTTAGGACAACTATCTCATAGAGGTTAAAGGAGATGTACAAGAATCTTTACCTTCGATGGACGAAAGTGCGGATTCTTCAGCTGTTGTCGCAGATGGGGAAAACGTTCGGGTGTTCTACATGGTGCACCCTTCGGTCGACACTGACGAGTCATCGTTCACGTCCAGTGGGGCTTAAAATTTTGTATTCCGAATATCTTGCTACCTGTAATCTATGTAATCTTTTGCTGTGAATCAAGGAAAACCTGAACTTTATAACCGTTATCAAGCAATTACATTGTGGCGTCACCCTGACTTGGTTGACTGCTTGGTTTCAGAACTATGTACAGTGTTAATGGCAAGATCGCTGTGTCAACGTAATGCGTCCGCGACCATCTCGAGCACTTGGCGTGTACTTTTCCCCGCATTTTGGACGTCTTTCGCAATTACCTGCCAAGTCTGACCATGATGAGGATCTGCAGCAACACATCTGTTTCGGACATCCTCGCGATGCTCCTGAAATCAACGTTAGCATTGAACTGAATATCGAAAGGAAAAACTCGCCTCGGTGCCATGCTGCCTCTCAAACTTGAGCCACCAACCCCAAGAGTCGCCGAGATCGGAATATTCAGATGCCACGGCTCTTCCAAACCATTGACGGGCTTTTTCGATCTTCCGGTCAGCCCAAAACAGTCTGGCGACGGTACAAATGATGATTGGACTGTCTTTGGTCTTTTTCAAAGCATCTGTCGCTCGTGTCTTCCTCATTGGCCGAGGTTCTGCCCAGATTGAAAGGCCCCAGAGCAAACCAGAGCCTGGACATTCCTGAACTGCTCGAGCAAGCATAGCTTTGGCTTGAGCAGCCCCTCCTGATCTCTCTTCCACTCCGACTGCCTCTGCCCATAGCAGCTCATTAGCAGGATTCACTTGACGAGCTTTCTCGAGAAGAGCACGAGCTTTGATGCTCTTGCCGTCGAGCTCCTCCAGTCGACTTGCAAGGATCCAGAGAGTCGGTTCCTTGGGACATGCTCGCATTCCAGCTGAAAATGAGGCCCGAGCAGCTGAATAATTCTTGCGGGACTGATGAATCTGGCCCTGAATCATGTACAACTTGGAGAACTTGGGGAATTTGGCGATCGCTGATGAGAGTGTCTCTGATGCGACATCTAGTTGACCCTGTTGGCGCTCGAACACCGCGGATTTCATCCAAATCTAAAAAAGAAGTCAGCGACAGGAATCGCTTGAAACTCGGCCACATACTCTTTCTGTATCAGCGACAGTTCGCGCTCGGACAAGAAGTTCTCTGGCTACCCCTAGCTCATTGTTCTCCGCTTCGAGCTTGACTGCAGCTAGCCAAATCTGCTCACTCTCCTTGTTTGCAACAAAAGCCCTTTCGAGGGTTTCACGGGCAGCAGGCACATCTCCTGCCATCCATTTCTCTTTCGCTGACATTAACCAAAGGACTTCAGCCTGAGGACAATGCTCCACCGCCCGAGTCAATATTGCATCCAAACTTTCCCTGCAAAAATCGTCAAAACACGATTTATCGTGAAACAAGAAAGCCTGACCTTGTACCATGAGCTTTCTCGAGGTCAGCAGCTCGTTTCCACAGGGATTTGCGGTCAGGAAAGACTTTGAGCGCATATGCCAGAATTGCTCTTGCTGTGCCAACCATTCCTCTGCTCTCAGCACTTTCGGCATCAGTTGTCCAAGTATCCAACCGGTCCTCTTCTTCGATTTCCATCGCAATGGTGGCTTTAACAATGGCTTCGCAAGTTCTGACAGATCCATCGCTCTCGCATTTCTCTGCTTCCTTCAACCACTGCTCGCGGGTCAATAGCACTTGATGTCTTCGTAATTCACGAACACCAGCCTCGATCGTCTTGTCGACCACTGCAAGGTCTTTGTCCCGTTGATCAGAGGTTTTCTGAGGATCTGTGGATTCCTGTTCAATGAGACGACCAGCAGCTATCCAAATTTCATGGCTTGTTGGTACTGCTTTTCGGGCCTTGTTGAGAACAGCTTTCGCCTTTTCGGGAGTCTCGAGACGGGCAAGAGCTAACCAAAGTTCCACAGACAGTGGGATGACTTCAACGGCTCGGGAAAGGAGGATACGGGCGTCGACTGCAGAATCTTCCAGACTGACGGTTTGTTTCCATAGACGAACCGAGTTGGGAATCTGTTCGAGGGCTGATTCATATATGAGATGTCGCCAGTAGAATACTGTAATAACTCACCTTTTCGTAGCACTCGTTTCTTCGCACTGATGTCGTGTTCCAAATCTGCCGCTGAAAGCCATATCTGAACACTTTGACCGACGTGTTGGACCGCATTTGCGAGAATGACCTTGGCGTCATCGTTGTTCTGTGAAAAGATTAGCAGAGTACATCAAAGGGAAATGGGACGACTCACATGTAGTCGAGCTGCTTCTAACCATACATCCTCGCTCTTCGGGCACTGTTCACAACCTTGCTTGATGATTTTCCGAGCGGCTACCATTCTTCCAGCATGCTCTTCCAGTGCCGCTGCTGCAATCCAACCAGGCGAATGTTTCGGATTCGATTTAACAAGCGAGTCGAAGAGCATGCGTGCACGCTTGATATCGCCAATTTCTGCATCGGATTTAAGGACGACACTGTCGAGAGATGTGAGGTACCCCTTGGGATCGACTGACGTCGAGGTACCCGACGACGCAGAGGTGGCAGAAATCTGTACAGAATTCAAGGCCCTGCGACATTCAACTCGAGGACTACATACCTGGTCAAGTTTGAGACCGAGAATCTTATCTCGAGCCTCACCAATTTCGAGGAAATTCGTCAGCGTACCAGAATCGGCTGGTGTCTCGAATCCGCCATTCTGTCAAGAAAACAAGTAAGCCTGAGAGAAGAAAGACACATGAACCACACCTGTTGTTGTCTAGCATCGAGGGAATTCTCGTATTCATTCTTGGACCTATCACCGACCAGGACGCTATCTGGAATAGCATAAAGCCTCTCTTCTTTACGTCTCTTTTTTCGAGTGAGATTTCCGACCTCTGGAATGCCCTCCCATTCTTCATCAGTGACTGCAGACAGACCTCGCTTGAGATCGGCGAACTGCTGCTGGATTTTTGGGCGTTCGGCACGATGCTTGACAAGTTCCTCTTGTTCTCGGGCTTCCCTGGCAAACAAAAAAGATGAAGAAAATGTTGGAAACGGAATTTTCAAACTAACCATCACACACCTGCGTGCTTTACGCCGCGAATCCATGGCATCGTCGACCAAGTCGTATATCTTATCAGCTTCCTCGTCATCTTGTTCATAAGTTGTACCGGCAAAGAGACCGTATTCATTGTCTGGATCCTGGAACTGGTCTGGGTCGACTTCAGCTTCTTCGCCGCGTTTTGCTTGAGCCTCTCTGCGGGCAGGGTCAGCTAAAAGTCTGAAGGACAAATACAAATGACACGGACGCAATGGCCTCTGCAGAAGGTCCTTCTCTTGCCGGACCAATATCCGAACGAGTAGTGAAACCAGATGCACTGTAGCTCTTAGTAAGTAAAAGCAAATGAAACAAGCGCAAAAAGACGAACCCTCTACCAAGACCAGCGACATAAGACGCTGGTGCTGGCATTGACAGAAAGGCCAGCTTGTTAGGCTTGTTCGACGCCATTGTAGCTGATAATTAGAAAGGACAATTTGAATGTGTCCAGGTCGAGTCGAAGTTCTCCAAGCGGTGCTGCAATATTTTGCGTTGTTTCTTGTCACCTGACTCTGCCACACTGAACCAAACTTCCACACTTAATTCGTCTGGCAGTCCGAGACCCAATGGTTTGCTGTGGGTTTTCTTGAATGTCCAAGGTGCTCAGCTGAAATGGTTACTCCGATGTCAGATCCCTCTGGGTCCTGGCTTTCCGCGGTGTAAGTATTGACTTGGACCTTGGTATTCACGCCAGTCAGCCAATTCAGCTTGCTCAAAGTGTTCACTAATAGGAATTGATCTAGTGGCAGCTCGTTGAAATTAGCCGGAACCGACAGATGGAAAATGCGGACACTTCACCGATAAGTAACCTGGGAGCAGGTGCCTGTCTGTCCTTAATAAAGAGATCTGGGAGTGAGTATCACACGCGGTCCGAGACTCGTTTGCTATCCATCGGAAATTCTCAGGAGTTTTCGAGCACTTTCCAGTATCTCGTGGAACTTCGTTGACCTTTCACCGACAATGCTATATTTGTGACATGGCCAGCAGTCAAAAAGCCATATGGCGTTCCCGACGTTGGCCTTATCTCCCGTTCACATATACTCGGGTTTCCTGCCTATAAGAAGGCAACATCTGATCAGAATATTCCCTTGGTTTTCGTCAGGATGGTATACTGGAGCTCCCTGCCTGCTTTGGCTATTGCTGTATCACTGCACTTGTCAAGTATCGCTGCCGCTCCCGGACCAGCTGCGAGTGATCCATGTGCCCAGATCGGGGGTCTCACATTTGTTCCGCCAGCTCAGGCTCTTGCTTGCATGAAGTCTTTTCCGTTTAACCAAACGCTGGCAACCAATGTTCTGACCAATATTGACCGGGTTTTTGATTTTTTCACGTTCGAGGACTGTGAGACTTCATTTTTCTCTCTGGCTCTCTTATCATCATCAAACTAGATTACCTCAATTCACCTCCGCCGTTTCAAGAGTCTACTGATAATATTCGAGCGACATTGGCACAAATTGCGAAAACACATTACGAGGTGAGGCGCTACTCTCTGTTTCAAATCACTTATTCACTCTTTCCGTAGACGGATTACGACTTCAGTGTCGCATTATACGATTTTACAACGCAACTCAACGACGGTCATACAAGATGGTTTCCAGCTTGTTATACAGCTTTCCAAAACATTCTCCCGGCTCCAGTCATCAGCCTTGAAGTCAACGGTGTCGAAGATCTCTATGTAGTGCCAGATGCGGTCGAATTCATCTCGCTCCTTGGAACAGCCTATACCGACTTCTTTGATGGAATCAACTTTGACTGGCAGCGTCTCGCTGGTGCCAAGATCCTCGCGATTGAAGGCCAAAATCCATATGACTATGTCGATATGGTGGCCAAGACGGCAAGTGTCTCTGTTATGTCCCAGGGTTCTCGTCTCACTCTTTTTTAGGTCTCCGGAAATTATCTCGACCACGGTGTTCGCGTCAACTCGGTGTTTTCCAGCTACAGAATCTCTGGAACAGCCTTTTCTCAGAGACTCGGTGATCTAGCGGGCCCGACTGGTGCTAAACAGACGTCTCTTTCGATGAAGCTCATTACTGTCAACTCTACCAAAGCCGAAACCGTGAAGATACCCTACTTGGCGAGCTTCCTCGGTGTGTCATTCACAGACAAGGCTTCATAGTACGTTGTCCTTGCTTACGCTTCAATTCGATGTTCAATCCAGACAGCTGGGAGAATAACTGCGCTGCGAATGACGAGACGAATGGAATAGACTTGAAGGCAAATACCTTTGACAAATCTATTCCCCGTCGCGTCAAAGCCAAGGCTGAGATTATCGACAAGTCAATTAACAAAGCCGTAGGCCTTCCCACAGAGTTTCAGCCTACACTACCCAGTACCGCCGGCAGTGAAGATGTCATTAAATCTTATATCTTGCCTGGAAACCAAACAGGAGTGGTATGTGGCGTGTCTTCATGTGGCGCAGTCCCGTGACCGTATCTCATATATGGCAGATGTTCGTCGGCTCGTTCAGCCCTTCGGACTTCGATCAGTTCATGACAGACACTGTGTCTGCGATTGATGCATTCAAAGAAGCAGGTGTCACCAGATTGCTCATCGATTTAACCGACAATGGTGGTAAATCTACCTCTTTTATTCTTGCTCCTTTTCATGACCGAATTTCACAGGCGGTTTTGTTTGCCTTGGCCAGTTCCTGTTCCAATATCTCGCTGGGTCGAAGATCGGTTACCCGTACGTCTTTTATCCATGTTATGACTGCATTCGCTGAAATGAAACAAGGGGCTTCGTCTCAACTGCTCGAGGCAATAGCCTTGCACAGAAGATCGTTGCGGCAGACATTGCTCTGGGACTCGATGAATCGTTGACCTTTTACACAGCTGACAATTGTATGTATTGGTTTTCATGGTTTTCTTTGACTGATTTTCTGTAGGGGCTTTTCTAAACGGAACCCAGATGTCTGCATCATTCAACTATATGCAACCTCCTGATCCTCTTATCATCAACGGTAGGAAAGATTTCACTTCGCAGAGGTTTCACGTGGGTCCAGTTTCGCTCACTCTGAATGGTCTGGAATCATTTGTAGGATACGTGCGAGCTTGCTTTCTCGGTTCCGGTACCTACCGAACCTCCATTCGACGTAAAGTGGGTACTTGTTCCTGGAGTCTAGTGCTGCATGATTGATGCTCGTCCCTCAAGTTCAATTGCGATAGTGTCGAATGGAAATTGTGCTTCTACTTGTGCAATGTTTAGTACACTCATGAACGAACGATTGGGAACCAAAATCGCGGTCTTTGGTGGGAAACCGGGCGAGGACGTTCAGTTCAAAGGCATGCTGTTATCAAGACACTTGATCGTGGTTCGTCTGCTTACGGTTTCTACAGGGATGGCGGGGAATCAGGTGTTGGAATGGGCTGACCTGGACACTGAGATCAAAACGGCCGGCTTGAAAGATGTACGTTTGTTGACCTTTGCACAAATTTCACTGCTGATCTTTTCATGTCGTTCAGGATCCCCTTGCGCCCCCTGATTTGTGAGACGCGTTCACAGGCACAGATTTTCACATACTGACAATCTTGAAAAGACTTGTGAATGGGAATTTCCGGTACGTCTCCTTCGATACTCAAGCGAGCTGCGATTCTGACGCCGTCCAAGACACAACTGGCGAACAGGTAACCGAGCTTGGGTCTAAATTTGCCGATTGTTTATGTCTCTTTTTCTACAGCGTGGAGCTTCTTTGACGAAACCAAGCCTATAGGCGAGTCCCGCTTCTCCGAGATTGTCAACCCTGGTTGACTTGTTTCTTTCTGTTTCTAGCCTATGTCTCTGAATTACCGAAATGTAGGATTTTGTACCTTGTCTGTGACAGTACTGACTTTGTGTTCCAGTCCGTTTCCCTTACACAAAAGAAACATACAATAATCCTCAGGCGCTGTGGACTTTTGCCGATAAACAACTGTTCAAATAAGGGTAAATTTTGCTTACAAACGTTGCTTTTACGTACAGTCGAACGGCGGCTCGAGGGTGGCGCATCAAAAGAGCCTCGTTTTCGCCACGTTTGATCATCTTGATCCTTGTTGAACTTTTTACTTGTTATATTTGAGCCTTGAAGCTTGAAGCTCGAAGAGTACAGACCTATATCCAAGAGTTGAGCCGGTTTTTACATACACCTGGGAAACAGTAAGCGAGAGCGAGCTGTGCAAAATTTCCATGGTTTCGGCCATGTCACCCAGATGAAACTGAGCGTGTTTGACCCGGTGCTGCAGCTTGCCGTGAATATTATAAGGAAAGGAAAACGGCATGCCTTAGCTGGTCTCATTATTCTACCACAGCTATGGCACGCATTCTACCGCTTCAGCCACGTCAACAGGATTCACAATGGAGTGTGTTAAGCATTGAAAGTGCGCTTTCACCCAACAGTGCTCTTTCACCAAGCCAGAAGAAAATACGACCATTGCCACCCATCCCAAAATCAGCGACACTATCTCCAGCTGCTTCTCCAGTGCCTTGTAGTGCACGTCCATTACCTTCACCCCCAGCTCTCTCAGCTGCTCAGCGCCCATTATTTTTCAGTACACGACCGTCCACGCCAGAGTCTATAAAAGAGGAATCATCATCGGACAAACCAGATATTCTACCACAACAGCCAATGATTCCTTTATCTGTGCAGACGCTGTCAAAGGAACCGTCAGTGCTTTTGAAGCCAATTACGCCACCGAGGGCGCGACCAGCGATCGCTCTTTCGGTCCAGACTTCGTCTGCCGCTCTTAAGCCTCGCTCATATCGACGCTCATTCCACCAACCAAGTCCGAGTTCTTCGATTCCCCAAATCCTGACTCCTACTAGTCGGAAACGAATGTCGAATGGGAGGGTCAGCCTCCGTCGGCATGAGGTTGTTCGTCCAAAGTTGTTGACCAAGGGGAAGAAGGGTCTGGCAAAGGAGCATCGTAAGGAGAACCGAGGTCAATTGCTTTACTCGAGAGCTGCAGCATTATTGGCGAAAAAAGTAGTGTTGGAGGTGGAAAGCGAAAATGAGAGTGAAGATTGGGAAGACGAGGATGATTTGATTGTTGCTGGAAAGGGAATAAGCAGACGACTCGGAGAACGACAGAGTAAGCAGCTGGTCGTCAGAAATCATGCCGCAGAAGTTCAGACCAGATGGTCCAAAATTCTAGGAGTAAGTGAGAATTACAAAGTGTTGACGCCACCTTCTAATTTCCAATAGGAGCTGAGACAGCTGTAGAACCGGTTATTGGCATAGTTTGGAGAGCATTTGTATAATAATATTGCACACAAGGAGAGACAGACCAGGATAGACATGAGGGATTTCGCTTGAAGGAGTTTGAATTAATTATCATCCGCACTTTGACAGCCACGCGCCCCGTTTCGATTCATCCTTGGGCTCTCGAGTCTCAATGTCGGGAAAAGCACCGCCAAAAGGGCCCAGAGCATTGACTGGAGGAACCCTTCCGGCTGCGAATCCGACCAGTCTCAATGGCCAGTATTCACCAGCGTCGTCTTCAGCGAGCAAAAGAATCGGCGCTATTCCTCCAACAGGACCTCGCAGTCTTTCCAATGGGAGTCCTTCTTTTCCTCGGGGTGGAAAGACGAAGCACCCAGTCAATGGTCACGGTAGACCTACTGGTCCGTCAATGCAGGTTTCTGCTGTATTCAGCGCTCAGCACGGAGAATCCAGCTCTCCTCCAAGAACTCTGGTAAATAGAATTTATTGCCTTCAAGTTTCCATGATTCAGACCTTTTTTCTGTGTAGGAAGACCCTTCTTCGTCGTCGTCGCCAATGACGAGCAATGGACTTGTTCACGACGCGAAACCGCCAGCGAATATTCCAACAAATATTCTGGCTCCTGGCATCAATCGAGCAGCGATTTCAATCCACATGGTTCCTAAACCTCGCGAAATTCCAGTTCAGCATTCTGCGTTATTCCACCGAAATTCTCTGGAAAGTGATAGCGCGCCATCTCGTCCACCAGAACCTGCTTATGAACCTCCACCGCCTCCACCGCCGTCTGGAACTCCGCCTCCGCCGCCTCCGCCTCCAACGACCGACGTGTCGGTGCCGCCTCCGCCTCCAAAACCATCAGAAATCCCGCCTCCGCCTCCACCGAAGCCCACTGAAAGTCCGCCGCCGCCGCCCCCTCCGGCAGTTCCTTCACCGCCTCCAGAGTTGCCTTCAGTTATTGAGCCAATAGTTCCACGTGCTCCCTCGCCTGTTGCTGGTCCTTCAAAGTCGCAATCTCCCAAGCCAGCTCAATTTTTGCCTGCTCCTTCATGGCCACCGCCTCCTTCAGCATATTCAGCTTCGAAATCCTTCAAGGTCATCTACGATCCAGCATTTGAGAAACAGCTCAAAGATGTTTCTTTTACGGGCAGCCGGAAGAAAGAGGAATATTACGCGACATTGATGGATTTTATACGCGTCAGATGCAGCGCAGCGGTGGCTCAGGATCGGATAAAGGGAAAAGGAAAAGGCAAAGAGAGTGTCTACAGATATGAGGGCGAAGTTTTGGAGAATGGAAAGTGGTCGACCCAGAACTCGGAAGACATGGATGGTCGAGATCCGCCTCCAGAGAGCGACGATCAATGTCTGAAGGAGATTGATGGTATCCAATGGCTCAGGGAGAAGCGCGTCGTTCCATCAGATCCAAGAAAAACGGGGGGTGCTTTGAAACCACCGTTAAGGGCTCCTCGAACTGAGTTCTATGAGACCAAATATGAGGTGCGTCTTTTCTCTTAGAAATACACGACCATCACGCTCAACTTGGCCCAGTACGATGAAAACTCTACAGGTCCTCCACCAGCGACTGCTGTTCTGATCACAAACATATCACCGCTAACTCCAAATCACCAGATTCGGCGACATTTTGGTGCCTATGGTCATCTTCTCTCTTTTGAACCACAGATCGACAAAGAGAATGGGAGTGCTCTGGGAATCGTCTTCATCAGATTCAGTACTCACGAAGAGGCCAGGAAATGTGCAGAGCGAGAAAATGGCAAGAAGGGTCTGGTCGGAATGGGGATGCCTGGAAAGGAAGGTGAAGAGCTCAGGGTGGTTTTAGATGGAGAAGGTGCACGATTGAGAGCGGTTTTGAAAGAATTGGACAGGCAGAAACAGAGGGAAAGAGAAGAGAAGAAAAGAGTTCACGACCCACGAATTGCGACGTCCAAGACATCTACTCCGCTGCCTCTTACGCCTTCAGGTCCCAGCAGTCTTAGAAGACCACCTGCTGGTCTTCCCCCTCGGCCTCAGTCTGTCCACAGATCAGTGCATCCTTTACCCCAAGCTCCATCGTCAGCCAGTCCGAAACCAGCTTTATCCAAGCCCAGTTCTGATCTTTTGTCTGCTGTGCCAATGAGTGCTTCAAGCCGTGTTCTGTCGGCTGTGCCGATGGCTGGTCCAAACTATCGTCGGCCACCGCCATCGACATTCAGGTCGAACCAGGACACATGGAAAGTCAGGCCTACGCGACATACAGATACCTACATTCCTTCTTCTTCATCGACACCGAATCACAGAGGCCGCTCTGACCTCAAGTCGTCGAGCCGCTCCAGGCGATATTCGATCTCGAGATCACCGTCACGTTCGCCTTCTAGACCTATTCCTCTCAAAGAATTGCCGCACGAGCAAGTCGTCGAGCAGCTCTGGAAGAGCGGTCATGACCATATGAAGATTGACGGTGATCCACGGTTCTTGTCGAGAATCACAGAGGACGACCTGACGCGATTCTTTGACACTTTCAGAGTGGACAAGGTATGTAATTATTACTCGTGGTCTCTTTGTTCTTTGACGACCCATTGTCCCCAGATGCTGAAATCTCGCGAAGGTCTCTTTGTCACCTTTGAAAAAGCAGATATCGCGCATCGTGCCCTTGTCTTTCTCCAGTCGCGCAAACTCAATTATCACGTTGTCGAGCTTTCAATTCATCCCGCCCCTTCATCCGGTGCCCCTACTTCAACTTGGACCGACGAAGCATTGGTAGAGGAAGCTCAGCGTATGATTGCCAAAGAGCTTAGAACTGTGCTACAACGCGACGTTTCCGACAAGATAGTCGGGTCAGATTTGAAGAGATTGGTGGCTCAGAGCAAAGCCCGGGGAGCTCGAGAGACTGTTACTGGTGTGACCGAGGAACCAAAGACGACAGATAAAAAGGTCTACCAGAGTCTGAGCTTTAGACCAAAGAAGGCTCCCAAAGTCGTCGAGGAAGTCAAAGTCGTTTCTGCGCCAGCAGAGGAAGAGGAAGAGCCAGAGGAAGCTATGCCTGAGAGACCAAAGAAGAAGCGGAAACAAGAGGCGTTGAAGAAAGCCAAGAAAGTTGTTGTTGAAGATGAGGTGGAGTCTGAGGACGAGCTCGTCGTCGAACCTGTCGACACTGTTGTCCGCAAGAGATCGCTCGATGATGATGGTGGAGAGCAGCCGGTCAGGAAAAAGCAGAAGACGGAAGTCAAGGAGAAATCCAAGAAGAGCAAGAAGAAACTTGTCGTCGAGGAGACAGTCGACGATCCGGTTCCTCCGCCAGTCATCACAGTCATTACTCCAGAGCCAGAGTCTGCCCTATCTTCTTCATCACGCCTCACCAGCCCCGAACCTGAACCAGCACCCTTGGTATCTTCAGAATTGCCCAGCAAGTTATCCGTCTGTGACGACGACGAGGATGCCTACTTTGCGAGACTTGTTCTCGAGCGCAACTTGGACACTGGCGAGGCTGACCAGGAAATCGAGCCTAAAGCTGAAGGGGAGAGCCAGAATCCTCCGGTAGTTTCTCCGCCTATCCCCCAGTTTCCTCGAAAGCACTCTACTGGCTGTGCTCGTACCGAAGGCTACTACAAGATCTCGCACGCTGAGAAAGCTTCGTATGTTACTCAATATCAATTACGGAGTAACAATACTTCGGCGAAAGATCCCGTGGAAGAGCAGCCTCAGCATGTTACATCTTCACGGTCCAATCGCGCTAATGCTCGACGGCGCGCTCAAGGGCTGGAGGAGATTAACCAGGTTCAACGTGCTGTTGCTCTTTCCAAGGGCGAAACAGGTGCCAACGAGCTCAGCTTCAAGTTCAATCAGCTTCAGACCAGGAAGAAGCACCTTCGGTTCGCTCGGTCTCCTATTCATGACTGGGGTCTCTATGCGATGGAGAGAATTGCCCGAGGAGAGATGGTCATCGAGTATGTCGGTGAGATCATTCGAGCCCAGGTGGCTGAGAAACGAGAAAAGAACTATGAGCGTCAAGGGATTGGTAGCAGTTACCTCTTTCGTATTGACGAAGATCTTGTGGTAGATGCCACCAAGAAGGGAAATCTTGGGTATGTTTCTTGGTTGAATTTTTAATTCATCAACTAATTTTCGTACAGCCGTCTCATCAACCATTCTTGTGACCCAAACTGCACAGCGAAAATTATTACTATCAATGGCGAAAAGAAGATTGTTATTTACGCCAAGCAGGACATCGAATTGGGAGATGAGATCACTTATGGTCTGTCGCTTGCGAGTCTAGTATTTCACTGAACTGACCTTGTCTTTCTAGATTATCATTTCCCCCTCGAGCAGGACAAGATTCCTTGTTTGTGCGGTTCTGTCAAGTGTCGCGGTTATCTTAATTAGAGCTGGTAATCCCATCCCAACGTCATCTATACCACTGCCTTCATGCATTGCATATGTATTGTTAAATCACTGTCTACATAAATGTTCGAAATATCTCGTTGTGGATTGTATCATAGATCAAGCGCAGTCGCTACCATAGCAGACCATAGCTCGACAACCGCCGGCGACCGTCGACGGGTGACAGGCAATGTTAAATTAAACAGTGCCACACTGCTTTGATCACCGAGAAGAGGCAGTGAAGCTGCGGACTTGAAATAAACTTGAGCTTCCAGGCAATTGAACCAAAATTGAATTGAACATGCAAACAGTTTATCACATGTATATTCTTGTATAGTCGTTAATGGTCGTGATGTATAATTTAGATAATAAAATAATAACAGGCTCTGAGGTCGAATATACAAGTACAGTTACAAATTCAGTCATCTTGCAAAAAATAAAAATACGATGGTAGAGAGCAGAGAGAAATGATTGTTGCTAATTTAGAGAGCTCATGCTAAGAGTCACGATTGCTGCAGGGCCATGCCTTGGGCCTGGAGATTAAGGACGTCGTATCCTTGGACTTGCATGATATGGATCCGTTTTCTTTGAGGAGGTAGCATGTCTTCGCAGGCATACTGGGTATTATCTAGAGCGATGGTCAGCCAAAGAATTCCGGTCAAGCCAGATGGATCTTACCGAGAGCGCCACTGTCCCATGAGCGTTTGCGCTGCTGCTGCTGCTGCTGCTGCTGGAGGCGTGCATGATCCTAAAAGCGGCATGAATACGAGAATGTCTGGCAGTTGAGATCAGACATACCTCAAGATGCGCCACGGCCTCAGGTCCAAAGACATTCTGACCATCAGCGTCTGACCAGTCCAATCCTTTTCGTGGTTTCATATCATTAGGGTTCTAAGCCACGCGTTAGACGGTTGTTCAGCCAAGAGCATGATAATTTCATACCTCAGTTGTGTGATATCGGACACCCTGATGATCTTCCAACGAGACAGATGAATGTCTGGATTGCTGATCTGTGGGAAGGCCATTGAGCATTTAGAAGTATCATTAACACGAGAAGAGCTCACCAGCCTGGTTCATTGACAGGAGCGCAGTCACTGAAAATGATACATCAGGTTGACTGATAGATGAGACAACGGTGATGGTACTCACTGACGTCGTCCCGACGTTTTTCAGCAGCTGCTACCGCCTGTCGTGCTTGTCGTTCAGCTTCTAGACAGGCCGTATATCTGAGAAAGGCGTCTTGAGTATCTTTCTGAGTTCGTGCAAGTGTTGTTCGAGCATGTTGTAACGTTTGTTCTGATGAACTAAGTCAGATATCTGTTTCATGAAAAGAATTTGACTACTGACTGGAAGTACTGGCTTCTTGGGAAAGAGTGTCCGAATTTCGCAGAGATGGTGAAAGGGAAAGACGTGGTACAGGCATCAAGATAGACGCGTCTGAATGATCCACTGTTCGAAGAAGTAATTAGAAAAACTCTGCGAACAAAGGAAAGAGCTCACTCATGGTCGACCGTGAAGATTGTTCCATGTACATGCCATGTGGGTCATCCGGGTCCGGTGAATTGGAATCGACAGAGTGATCGCGAAGCGCGTAAGATGGGTCAGGCATTGGCATGCCGTTATTCCCATTACGGAGACGAGGATTATGGGCGACACCTGCAGACTGGCGCTCGATGAATTTTCGAAGGAAAGTGAGCTCAATGTCGTCTGGCATGATATATGGTGGTCCGGGAATGTCTCCCTTCTGCATGAGAAGCTCTAAATGGGCCATTGTTTTGTCTTTGAGTTGTTGAAGCCATTCATGGAGTTCCATGTGGTCCTGGTCAGCACGAGCGTCGTAGTCTTGACGTCTACGAGCTTTGCGCCAGTAAGTTTTGGTCAACTTTAACGCGCGAGTGACCTCGGTGTCAAGCATCCGATACCAGTCACTGGCTTGTCGGTTTAAGCGTACAGCTAGAACACCTGGCTGGACGCGAAGTTGAAGGATACAGCGGCCGTCATGATCTGGAGGACCCAAGACACCTTTCTGTCCTTGATTTCCACGAGTGGCACCTCGTGAAACGTTGCCTAGTTCAGGCCATGGAAGGTCGTCGGCGCAAGCCATTGCACCTGTTGGAAATGGTTGAGGATAAATTGGAAAAATGGTGGATCGGGATATTGGCCCTGGGCGATTGTAGGAATTATCGAGCGAGATCCACGCAATCCAGCGCCTTTTTAACAGTTCATCACCTAGTGATGCCAGCACTGCATCAGGTTTTTGATGGCTTCCAAGGGTTCAATCACTCCGACTGGGCGACACGGTGTCTTGACAACAACAGGTCGGGCGTCCCCCAAAAGGAAATTTCTTGATCCCGGTCCAAACAGCCGCTGATGGCGACGGTTTCTGGGCTTTTCTGGGATTTCTTCCCACTTTGTGCGAGATCTTAGATCAAGGAATTCAGTCCACATGCTTTACAAAAGATAAAGAAACACAGAGAATTATTATCAAATGTCCTTTAGCTCGGGAAATTGACCCCTTGAGCGAGAGGCGCGCGATCAGAAAAGTTTACTGTAATTCCCGTCAGATATCCATGTCCTAACGTAGCCGGGGACCCATACCGGTGCAGGCGCTCCAGCGCACGTATTGTTTCCAAGCGTCAGATCCAGATTCTCGGCCCCTTGAAGGCGGAAGGCAGGGTTATGTCAACACGATGACAACCAAGTTGACACAACTTACCATCCTGTACTTTTATTTCCGCCAAACCCTATGATTTTCCGTCCTTCAGAATCAGATTCCTATAGGTAACTGATATCACAAACCTGCTCCGATTTCTGGGAGAAAACCCGCGTCAGTTCAGTATTCTGATGGACAGGAATTTTTCTCATACCTGCCCCACTGGTTCCAGCATTCACGTTGACCTAGATGATCTATCAGACAGGAATCGTCGCTTCAAGTTGTCAAATATTTACTATGCCTGTATCTGAACCATTAGGTCCAAGCCATCGGCCGACATGTCGAAGATCCCGAGTCCAGAGACTACTCGATAAGCCCTGAATATCGACCCTGATTAATAGTACTAAAGGTATCGGTGATGAAGCTGACCTGGGGTACACTATTATTCCACTGAATGGCTTGCTCTAGCTCGTCAAAGACAGCCACTTTCAAGATGGGAGCGAACGTTTCCGTCTTCCACATGGCTTGCGCTGTGTCCGCGGATTTTGGAATCGCGATGGTAGGCTGGACGAAATTTCCTACATCAAATGGTGATTCGACATACCGCTCTCCGCCGGTCAAAATTTCAGCGCTGTTTGCCTTTAATTGTTCAATAGCGGCGTTATACACGTCAATTCCAGCACGAGTATGCATCGGACCATAGAGAGTATTCGGATTCAAAGGATCCCCTGGCGTAATTTTAGCATACATTCCTTGAAGTTTCTCGAGGTATTCCTGGGCAATGTCGCGATGAAGGTACAGCCTTCGAGTGGATGTACATCTTGAACCACAAGTTCCTACGGCACCAAAGAAGACCGAAGGAACCGAGAGAGACAGGTCGGCGTCTGGCATGACAATAGCAGCTGGTCCGTCGTGAATGTCTACAAGATCATGATCAAGATCATTTGATGCGTACCATTGTTACCGCCTAGAAGGAAATTAGATTTATCTTTCTGAATGGGTCTACTAAACTGACCTAATTCAAGGATCGTCTTTCCGAACCTAGACATCACCGTCTTGCCGACTATCTTACCGACAGCTTCACTGCCAGTGAAAGAGACTGTTGACAAGTCAGCGCTCGATATATCCCGCAGGAGAGATCAACAGACTAACCTAGATCGACCGAGGTGCTTTCAACAACTGCTTCACCAACATTCTTTCCTCCAGTGACAAGACTTGCTACAGAGCCAGGGATACCATTCCTTTCTAGCACTTTGGAAATCAAAGTAGTAATCGCAATAGAACACAGCGGCGTTGTAGGAGCCGGCTTCCAGATGGTGGCGTTCCCTGCTGCGAGAGCCACAGCCAGATTCCTGCCGAACATGAGGTCCAATCTCGACAAGTCGGAATAATGCATACCATCCATAAACTGCGACCGGAAAGTTAAAAGCCGATAGAATCCCTACGACACCCAGAGGATTGGGTACTGTCTCGCGTCGGAATGATATCAAGTGAGTCCAGATAGCACCTACTTTCAAGAATTGAATGTCCAGGTCGTTCACTGGCAATGACGTTGCCATTCATCATGCGAGACAAGCCAACGCCATAATCACACTGAAGGACATGAGCATGAAAAAGACTTGGATGCGTGATACCAACAATATCAATGAACTCTTGGACCTCACCATCTCCTTCTGTCCTGATTTTTCCCATTTCTAGAGCAACTAGGGCACCGAGCTCCTTGTGCTACAACGAAACATGTGAATATCCATGTTCGATCTATGATACTGCGCACACAGAACCTACCTTGGTTGCGATAACCTCCCTGTGAAAAATTAGATGCATACATCCGGTCCAACTATAGGACCTACCTTATTTGGCGAATTATTTCACCTCTTCGAGGCGCAGGTATGTCTGGAACTAATGAGATAGTTTCAGTGCATACAAGTATTGCAACTTACTGCGAAATAAAATGGAGGCCTCGCGAGTTTTCGCCAATGCTTGGTGTACTTCCGTTGGACTAGCCTTTGTATAGATATCTAGCTTTCTCGCGAATTGTCAAGAGTCCAATAACTCACAGACTTGACTTTAGCAAGGACCTGTTTCTATGATTAACCGGATCATCGCAATGCATTAATTGACGAACTTCTCCTGTAGTTGGACAGACTGAATCCATTATATCGCCGGAACCTTTCCATTCCCCATCATAGACACCTGAACAGTTGTAAGGCTATGGAACAGTTTGGCTGGATTTAGAGTCACCTGGAAGCTCCTGCCCAGATCCTGCAGGAAATTCGAGGGCAGAGAGAACTTTTGTAACCCTGGCACTAAAGCCGAGACGGTTAAGTTCCAATGTTACAAAGAGAGCACAGACTTGCCTGGCTTGGCTAGAGAATCGACGAAGACGCGTATATCGTAAACTTTTGGCAGCGATCATGGTGGTTCACGAAGAAATGCAAAACTCAAGCTCCGAGCGAGGCGGCTACCGCACGTGCCTTGGCGGGGCCGCTGCCTATGCGGCTGGCCGTTCAAATCTAGGGCTATGATAACTCGTCAAAGAAAGCAACCTCGGCTTCCACCGTATTTCTTTTCCCTTTCTTTGTTTTAGGACCTTCTTGCATCTGCTTCTTTCGCTTCCCTTTCACAGGTTTCACATCCGAATCCTCATCAGATTCCTGCTCCTTCTCCACCGTTTCTGTTTCTTGTTCTGTTTCCTCTTTCTCCTCGACTTCTGGACACTCTGGATCTTCAGAATCGCCCTCTTCCTCCTCTTCCTCCTCGTCGTCTTCCTCGAATAACTCTTCCAGTGCCGTCATTTTAAGCTTTTCGTCATGCCCGACGGACCCCAGCCACCATCTTCCCTGGTTCTTCTTCACGCCGGCTCCAGTGCTCTCATCTTCAATCGAGATTCCTTCACCAATAGCTATTCGTTCGACTGGGAATTCGCCGTGGTCTGCGATGACACCCAGTAATTTGGTCGGGAAAATTTGTACAGCGCGTACCAGACCGTCTGAAGATCCAGACAGGATAGTGCTGTCTGTATCAACATTAGAAAGGGATTGCGGTAGTGCACAAAGGGTGTCCACGGATTGAGGATGTCCAGGTAAACGGTCAACACAGTCACCCCATCCACTTTTGCGATTGAACACAGAGAGCATACCAATCTGTGTTCCGACAACAATTTTGGCTCCCCTGTTTTATCGTCAAGGAAAACAGGAGAAATACAATGACTCCACTTACCCTTTGATTGCTAAGAGAGACAGAAGCTCGTCATCCTGGTCCTCTGATTGCGCAATGGGTTGGGTTTTTTTCGAACGAACGTCCATGACTGACAGCGTGCCATCGCCACTACGACGATAAGCATGGAGATGATGCGAAAGGGAAAAAGAGCACCTTGTAGCCACCAGTAGCTTTCCGTCTTCTAACCAGAGGAAGTCGGTGATGTAGTCAAAATGGTGGCCGTAGCTTTGTATACATTCTGCTTTGCGAGGGTCCCATAGCTAGAGCAACATGAGAGACATATAAACAAGATGATTCTTGGTACTGACCTTAATAGTGCCTTCGTCGTCGCCTGTGGAAAACAGCCAAGGAAGGAGATGTTTGACACGATTTATGGGTGCTCTTGACTGAACCATTGAGCACTAATCTTAGAAACGATTCCAGACACTCACTCGTGAGCTTTTTTACGCGAATCTAATAGCACGTTGGTTTCTGTGTCGACAGTGCTTGAGAGGAAAATGGTGAGAAAAAGCCAGCTGTGGTATCTCTACCCACAATATGGATTTGCCTTTTCCTGCAGCAAAAACCCTTGACCCATCTTGATTGATTGTCACTGCACGCAGGGATCTCTTCGACAGCCCCAATGAAGAGGAAATCTTGCAATCCCCATAGTGGTCGTAAGTTACTGTCGAAAGATTGCCATTCAAAAGGCCAGCATAGATATTTGTGACTCGAGGGTTGCTTCAGTATGAATCAAACACCGAATATAAATGAGATATACTCGTGGGATGGAAGACCAGATCAAACACTTGTGAGCCCAGTGGAAGGTCGGGCATGGCTAAAAAAGGTTCGTCTTGTCCCGGTTGTCAATGTCCGAGTCTGAGCCTCGCTGAGGCACGTGCTCCTCAGGCCTCTCTGCCGACAGTGACACCCTTTTGCTTATCCCTCCTGGATTCCTCAACCGCGAATAGACCTTCGTTCTGAAGGCTCTGAAATTGCCTTCATCAAATCTCCAGTCCAGGAGCTCTGGAGACTGACTAATCTTCCACCTCTTTGATCGCTGCGTCGGCCGACCTCGGAATGGAACCAGCTTCAAGACATGCCTCGGGCTCGAGCTCTACTTCAATGATTCAGCGTGAAGAGCATGAAGAGGCCAAGCCATATATTATTGTTGCTGAAATTGGCAAGGGCAGTTTCGCAACTGTGTACAAAGGCTATCATGAGGTGAGCGCGTTTCGGGGACTTCATTATTTCATTCTTGACCCTTCTTCGAGGAAAACCACCGACAAGTCGCGATAAAGACAGTCAAACGAGACAAGCTCTCAGCCAAATTATTCGACAACCTGCAGAGTGAAATCCAAATCCTCAAGCTCCTCTCACACCGACATATCACCAAATTGATAGATATCGTGGTATGTATCTAATCAGCCTCTTCCTTCGTCCGACTCTGAACATTGCGTGCAGCGAGCCCAACATCACATTTATCTCATAATGGAATTCTGTTCCGGTGGCGATCTAACAAACTACATCAAGAAACGTGGTCGTGTAGAGAGTCTGGAATATGTCCCAGCTCCAGGATCTGCACCGCAATACTACCCTCATCCTCGGACTGGCGGTCTTGATGAAATCGTCGTTCGAAGCTTCCTGCGACAGCTAGGTACCGAGGCCTAGCCATGGCATTTGTAGCTTTGCTCATACATCATTAGCTCGCGCCCTCAAGTTTCTCAGGACGCGAAACTTGATTCATCGAGACATCAAACCTCAGGTATGAACATTGCCTCGTGTAAAACATGTCCTTCATGCATTCACAGAACCTGTTATTGAACCCTTCTTCTCCGGAGGAACATGCCAGAGGTCATCCGATAGGTGTCCCTGTTCTGAAGATCGCCGACTTTGGATTTGCTCGGTCATTGCCCAATGCTATGATGGCGGAAACACTCTGTGGGTCTCCGTAAGTCCAGTTTGAACCTCCACCTCTATCCTTCGTTGATTTTCTTTCTTCAGTCTTTACATGGCACCTGAGATTTTGCGCTACCAGAAATACGACGCCAAAGCGGACTTGTGGTCCGTCGGAGCGGTTCTCTATGAAATGGCGGTCGGAAAACCTCCATTTCGAGCTCAGAATCACATTGAGCTACTCAAGAAGATAGAGCACTCCAAAGGCGTCAAGTTTCCCGATGAAGATCCTCAACCTAGCTCGTCGTCCAGGAGGGAAGGTGGGGGCAGCGAAAACCTTCCAGTCCCCGATGATATCAAGGCTCTGATAAGGACCCTGTTGAAGGAGAAACCAATCGAGAGAGCTTCCTTTGAGGATTTCTTCGGCAGCACCGCGCTCGCCAAGTCGAAATTTCCTCGACCGCGGGAGCCATCCCCTCCACCGGTCGACGATAATGAAGACGATGGTCGACCATGGTCCGCTCGACCGTCTACACCAGAGCACCATCGTGTGATTCCACCCGAGGTCTTGGATCCTACTGCTATGATCCCACCGAGCAAGTTCAATTTCAGACGGACATCCACTCTGGGAGCTACACCCACTGAAGAAGCGCCACCTCGTCGAATGTCGGTCTTGTTTTTTCCTGAGCTGAATCCTTCATTGAATTGTTCCTAGGTCTCAAACGCCAGACAAATCAGAACCGGCCACCGAACGGAAAAGTTCTAAATCGCGACCCAAGCCAGCCAGACCTTTGTCAACTGAAGGCTCTATCATTCCTGGAGAATCTGAGGAAGATGGAATATTACGGCGTGAATATGTTTTGGTTGGCGATACTCAGGCTGTAGAGTTCAATCGCGCTATTGATGGTGAGCACGAGATTGCCTTGATGTTTCCGACCGACATTTATTTTATTTTCAGAGCTTAGGTCTGCTCCCCGAAGACCTCTCCAAGAAAGGACCCTTCCACCGTCTCCATTGGTTGAATCTCCTTTAACAGAACTCAGTCCGAATACAACATTTCCACCTGCTCCACAACCTAATGCACCTCCGCTCTCTTCTTCTCCCTCAAGTATGGCTTCTCGCGCTGCATCCAATGCATTGAACCGGGCTCTGAGCATTGCCTCAAAAAAGCTTTTTGGAACAACTGTACGCTCTTCGCCCCCGTCTCGGACTTACAGTGTTCCACCATCCCCTCGACGTCAACCGATAATTACACTGGACGCAGAAGGTGAACGTGACCCCCTCGAGGAAGAGCTTTTGTCTGCTTTGGAAGAATTGGCTCAGAAGACGGACGTGATCACACATTGGGCAGACGAGATGTATGAATATGTTAAAGCAATTCCTCAGAGTAAGTCGCGAAAATCTCGTTTATTTCCTTACTAAGCTTGTACAGAACCTCTTCCGGATCCCAACAAGTTCAAGAAACGAGAAGGAGAAGCGGAGAAGCAGGCCAGGCGAAGGGAAAAAGCTGACATTGAAGCAGAATACAACGCTGTGACCTGTGTGGCTGTCTACATGCTGCTCATGTCTTTCTCCCAGAAAGGTATCAATAAGCTGCGGAATTACCAGGAGCACCTCAAGATGCGACATCCGGATGGAGATTTTGTAGTGAGCGAAGGCTTTGATGATGGTAAGTTGTCCTAATTGAATCTCACTCAAGGCTCACTTTCTTTCCTAGCCCTGTCTTGGTTCAAGGAGCATTTCATGAAATGCAACGACCGAGCGGCCCTTGTCAAGACCTGGCTCCCGACCCAATATGACGGTCCAAAGACGTTTTTGGATCAGCTCGTGTACGATCGAGCGCTAGTTCTGGTTCGAGGTTCCAGTACAATGAGACTGGATATCACTAACAAAGTCTACAGAGCAGAACTGCAGCGCGAAAGGAAATCCTTGATCAAGCGACCAGTCCGAGCGAATGTGAAAAGCTGTATGAAGAATCTTTGTGGTGTCTTTATGCGCTGCAAGATGACCTTTTACAATCGGGGAATCCCTTCATGGAAGAAGACCGGAATACCATTGGAATCTGTGAGTCACATTATTGCCTTCGCTCTCTAATGATTGACCTCACGCCACAAAAGGGATTACTAGAACAAAGCTGCGATTGGTACGCTGCAGGGCTAGAATGTCCATGAACGACCACGATCGTAGGTCGGATGCCTCAAAGGACGTGAATTTGGGAGATGTCGCTCGATTTAATCCTGCACCTTGGGAAGCTAAACCTACAGAAAGAACAGACAGAACATGACCTCTATTTAATCTCATCACATCTGGGACGTTGCATCTCCTTGTATTTTTCCTGTATTTTTTCCTTTGTACTGTATAATCTACTGATCGCGTGGCAATGATGTAAATCATGATGGTCGCAACATAGTGATACCAGGCTCTATCGTCTGGGTCCGAGGCTGGAGTGAATTGTGACGTCGGCACAAACCGGCATCTTCCACTGCTCCTCGGCGGCTCAGCGCCGGGCTGCTCGATCACTGAAATGAGGAACTACTTATTTTCGCCGGCCGAAATGTTCCAGTGGGAAACGATCAGAATCGACTGTTCTGGCAATCGTTGTAAAACAAAGTTCAGAGAACACATGGCCTTGACCAAGTTCTTGATTGGGACTTCCCTTTGTCGCATATCATGATCTTGTTCTCAAAAAGAGCAAAGACAGGCTGGCCTACATGTATAAAAGCGTCACACAGATAATGGTACGCTATAATCCACCTTCTACCGACTTTTGTCAACTGAAAATGTTCCAAGTCGCGTCTCACCCAACCTCTTTCTCCCAACCTACCTCTCGCGGCCGTCAGCACGCTGCTCCTGCGCAGACCCCTTCTGCTGCACCTCTTCAGCTTCCTCGTACGCTGGCTCGTCCTCAGGTAATGTCTTATCTCGTAGAGCCTAGTTTACAAGCTAATTATTCGGTCCACAGGTTGCTGAAGTCACCTCTGCCGCCATCTCTGCAGCAGCCCCAGAGCTTGCGAATGTCCCACCAGAGTACATTCGCCGCAATCTGAGACACCAGACTCCAGCGTAAGTGCTTGTTAGCTCTTTAATTTCAAATATTCTAATCTCTGTTATAGAATGCTTGCAGGACTTTCTGCCTTGACTCCCTATGTTCCCAATGCCGTGAACAGAATCCCGTCTCATTTCCCGACTCCATTGCGGTCACCTACGACGCCATCGGGCCCGGTGTATCCCACTCATGTCCTTGCTGTTTCGTCATCCAAAACGACATCCAGAGACATTTTGACATTCCCAGTTCATTCTCTGGTTTTGGCATCCCAGTGTGCTCTGCTTCCACCATTGTCCCCACCTCGTTCAAGCTCGACGGTTGACCTACCAGTTGTACCGCTCTCTCTGCCTTCAGCGGCTGCTTTTTTCATCCTTCATACCTTCATGTACAACCAACGTCTGGATGGCGTCCTCAAGGGCCTTTTCCCAATGCCAGCCGGCTTTGTGGATTCAGTCTCTCACGAGATTGTGAAAAACACTCTGTCCTCGGGTCCAGCTTTGCATCGTCTGTCGGTTCACCTCTGTACCTCCTCTTCATCCAATCTTCAGACCCTGATGACCCATGCTGCTCATGTCAAAGAGCTCTGGCAGGACACGGTCTGCCTGGGATTGTACTCGCCGAGCCTTTGGGACACCCTTGATCTCGCCTGGGAAGTCGTTTTGGGAGCTCTCAATCTCGCTGCAACTTCGTAAAATATTTCTATCATCCAAAACGCGCCATTTCATGTTACATTTTCACCTCTATACCCTCTCACATCACATCTATCTTTACACACAATACTGCTAGACCTTAATTCTCCAGATGTATCCAATTAGCCTTCTCGTTTCTCTTTCAATCTGTATCCACAATTCCATTTTCCTTACTCGCCTCGTTTGTAGCAATACTATCGCGTAGATCAAGTATCTACAACTGTGATAGTCAATAAACTGTTTTAGTGCTCCAAAGATATTATCCTATTTCAATTACAGAGTCGTTCACGACTTGATCAAGAAGCTGCTGTCGATCCTGAGCTTCTGCTTCATCCGTCGTGATCTCCATGACTGTATCGACCCAAGCAAGACCCCATCCACCATGACCGACTTTTGCACCTCCCAGGATACGTTCACCAGGCTTGGCTTCCAGTCGAGACTTGGTTGGCTGAGTATCTGAGCGATCTGGAGCAAATTTCATGAAAAATAACATGTTGAATTGGCTTGAAAGCTTACAATATATATGACCAGTGTGTGGCTCATAGATCCCGATCGGAAGTGCCGACGAAACCTTTTGTCTCTTCGCATCAGGTTCCTCTTCTTCCTGCTCCATGCCGATTGGATTCTCGGGATCCAGACCACCACCAGGTCGGATATTTTCTCTTCTCCGCTTTGCCCATTCTTCATTTGACTCGAGCGCCTTTGTTGCCATCTTCCACATCCAATTCTCTTCTGTCACGCCATCTCGACTCAACAAACTTTTCCGAACAGCATTCAAAGGTCCGTCGCTGAAAGGTCCCCATCCACTGGCTCCGAATAATGTCGTCGGTCCACCAGCGCGATACATCGGTCCACCAGATGTAGCAGCTGTACGGTCATTCCGATTAGCAGCAAGAGCCGCTTCGTTCGCCTGGGATTGGGCATTTGGATCTGGAAGGTCCCCAACGGGATCACCAGGCTGCAGTCCCCGCTCTTTGATTTCCTCGAGGGCTTTGTTCTCGTAGTAATCGTCGGTGACCCATTTACCATCTAGCACAGATTGAGCGGACTTGCTAGCAAAAAGACAAGAAGAGCTGACCGACGATTGTTTTGCTACCATGTAACTTGTAGGCGCTTCTAGCAGTGATCAGGGTAACACTTCTTGTACGAAGATGGGATCCTAGTTTTCCCTCGGATATTAGGTAGTCCTTTTCAGACTGCGTCGCATTTAACTTGAGGGCGAGCATGTTCCGGCGAAAGTAGTAGAGAGAATCTCGAAAACCTGAAGTCCTTGCAGCATCGATGGCAAGCATGTACTTTCGTTGACCATGTCGGTTTGGAAGAATGAAAGTAGATGCTTTGAACCGACGACCTGCCAAATGGTAAGCTCAGGCTTTCAGAGGAAACGCCCAATACCTCCAAGCAAGTTTCCCCACTCATCAATCTTCCCGTCACCTTTGGGGTCCGATTCGGTGATGAACTCGTCGCCCTCAATGAAGTAGACCTGTCCTTGAATCTTCCGAAACGGTTTGCCGCCACCGATGGGTGCCTCCCGGGGAACTTCTAGCTCTTCTGGTTGTACTGGTTGTACTGGTTCAGCGTCGTCAGCGTCGTCAGCGTCCGTCTCATCTCCTTCATCTCCATCTTCTTCGTCGCCTCGTTTCGGAAGCCGTATCATTATCGAGCCTCTGCCACGACCTCGACCGCGACCGCGACCCCTTCCTCTGACCTTTGGCGTGCTGGTTCCACTACTAGACGCAGCAGCTGTGATTACTCGACCGCTGCCTTTGGGACGACCTCTGCCGCGTTTCACTGGCTGGACTAAAATTCAAAAGCTCTTTGTTGATATTGCAGGTTACGCACAACTTCAACGAGCTCTGCTTCTTCTTCGTCATCGGCCTCAGCATCGATGGCCTCTTCCTCCGTGTCTTCTGTCTCGAGAGCAGCGGTGCGCGCTTTAATGATGATTTTGGGAAGCATTGAGGGTTAATTCACTTTCACCACGTGAGCCCGCTCAGTTGAAAAGTCAAACTTCGAGCTTGCGAGACAATTGGAATCAAGGACTTGAAGCAGTAACTCGAGCAGAAAATAATAGCAAGAAATTTTGTGCATTTCAAAACATTTTAATATTTTTGAGCAACCCAACTACCAACCACAGCTGCTATCTTGTCCGAACTGCAGTAAGATCACACCCATCTGAACAAAGGTGCTTTTTCCGCGATAATTTACCCTTGTCAGGATGAAATCGTGCACTAGGATGGTCACCGGCGTCGTGCACATTGATTATGGTTGAGCATCCAGGACAAGCGCAAGTCGTCGAGGTGGATTGTTTACTCTAAAGACAGGTCAGCTCGAGATGGACTTGCTGAAGGAGAAAACACACTGGAACGAGCCCTCATCTTACGGCGCTTGCGTCTGAAGAACTGTTAACTTGGACGATGGCGAGAGTAGACATGGAAAAACCTGAGTCTACGGGACCTCTTCTTCTTCCACTTGTCTCTCATTCTACGAGTAACAGTCAGCACGACGAACAGAATATCAAGAAGTGCAACTTACTTGTTGGTAGACTTGGTGGAGTGTGTGAGAGAAACTTGGAGCTGAGCGACTGCTTTTATCGTGGCTGACAAATGCTGTACACTGGGCAGTTGCTTCGGCATTTGCCCCGGACAGGTGATTCGATGTCATTGCATTGATGTCAGAACTATGAAGCGTCAGCTTGTCCCGCAGGTGCTTCACGACGAGCTCACCCAATATTCTTCACTCATTCGAGCCTTGCGTACCAATCATACCCTCGATGTCACCTCTCAACTTGAAAGATCATTTCTTGACAACGAGCTGGACTATTGTAAAGCCACCCCATCGTCGCCTTCGTCTAGCTACAGAGAATCGACCCCCTCAGGCTCAAACTCACAGAGTCCCTCACGCAATAATACCTTAGATCAGAGACGTCGGCAGGATTTGTGGACGCGATGGCCTTTGCTCGTGGATGAATTACCACCTACGGAGTTTGACCTCGAGGATGAGGCTGCTCTCTTGAGCTCATACTTGCAGAAACGACATCAACCGTCAACCGAAGACCTCAATGTAGAGCTGGAACAATCCATCGACGTCGATTGGGTCGCGACATGTACTCTGCTATATCTACATCGCATTCTTGCAGCCATTGTGATTACCAGGGGCGACAGAGTTGCAGGAAGTCTCCAGAATCGCTCAGAGCCGCTGGAGTGTTGGAATGTCTTGGATATCGTCGCAAAGGCTACTGACGAGAGGTGAGTGGCCTGCTGTTTTATCGATATGACTGAATATGCTTTGAACAGCATCATTCGCAATGTCGACCGCCGGCTGAAATCGTTTGTCCCCGAGCCAGAAGGTTAGCAATCTTTGTGCTCGTGAATCCACTCGATTGACTATCTGAAGACACAGGCCGGTTGCACCGTGTTGCACTTGTCACTAAGAAAAGGGCCTTATTGGATGAATACCAAGCAGGAGGTGGTCTTACTCTCGTGGAAGAACCAATACTTCCTCCACCACGGCGGCCTCTTCGACCGCGGCGAGGTGATCCGTCTTGAAGCGTCCAGATCGTGTTTTTGTAACTTGTACTCAACCTTCATGTCTGAATTCCACGTTCGAGAAACCAGCAATGTTAACGTTCAGAAAACCTCTCCAAAAACTCTTGATGTTCCCTTCTTTTACGCTGCCAGTGAGGATGGCATTGACGAGAATTTGTTGATCCTGTTGCATGGTCTTGGTTTGTTTCGACCACGATGATTTTACGATCCTCATTATCTTTCAAGGCGACACACATATTCCATTCTCTAAACTCGGAAAGAGCTTGAATCTGCCTCAAACAGCCGTGCTGTCTCTACGCGCACCTGAACAGTGAATGATATTCTCGCCATTGTGATTTACGTGCTGAATCAGTTCTAGAGTGCCATTTCTCGAAGAAAAGGCCTTTCAATGGTATACCTCTTTCGACGTGCTGGGAGACCTTCTGGATCGTCCAAATCCCACCAGTGCCGTCGAGCTACTCTTAAAGGTTGTGATACGATTGGTTGAGCAACACGGCTGGTCAGCCCACCAGATACATCTCTTCGGTTTCGGACAAGGTGGCAGTCTGGCTGTGGAATTTGGATTGAAATGGTGGAAAGGCTTGCAGATTCAGCCTGCAGAATCAACACAGACGGCTATTGGGTCCATAATCACGATTTCAGGTCCTTTGCTGTCTTATCCGACTCTCAATTCCCTCTGTCCGACGCCATTGCTTGTAGTGGATCGTCCGGCGCCTTCAGAGACCGCGATGCCAGCTGGATCGATGGCAGCCTTTAGAAAAGGTTACCAATCTCTTGTCGAGGTAAAACTGGATGGTCAGAGAGCTGGCATGCCATCTTCAAAAGAGGAATGGCAGCCTATCATGGCATTCTGGAGCGAAAAGCTGGGCAGGCGGCAGGACTCTGGATTATATGAAGTCCTCACTGGTAGTATCTAATCTAATCAATCAATCTGTCAATTACAGTCATATTTTGTTCTTTGCTTCTGTCCTTCATCATGACGCTCGATTTGCTCCATTTCATAGACAACAAGGGTGGAAATGCCGAGGAAATACGCGAGTCTCAACGGAAAAGAGGTGAACCCGTTGAGATCGTCGATGAAGTGATCGAGATGTACGGTGAATGGGTGAAAAGTTCGTGACAACAGTATTCAATTCGAATCAACTTACAGATGTTGCAGTGGATTTTGAGGCCAATGTTCTTAGCAAACAGGTCAATGCAGTTCAGAAGGAGATCTCTGCCAAAAAGAAGGTCGCGATCCCTCTGCTGATTTTCACTGGTATACTCACTTTGAACAGGCCAAGGAGCCCGCAGACGACCTAGTGGCGAAGAAGAAGGACATCGATGCGCAAGTAGAAGAAAAAAGGAAGGAGATCAAGGAATACGAGCTCAAGCTGCGAAAGCGTGCCAGCAATGTCGGGAACATTGTCGGAAAAGATGTCCCAGTCAGCCAGACTGAGGTGAGTCACAAAAAGTCAGTTTCACGTCCAATTGCAGATTCTGTCGCAGGATGATAATGTTACCTGTCGAACTTGGCATCCAGCTGGGGAAGCAGAAGAGCCAACACCCAGGGAGGGAATTATGCCACATCATGAGGTTCTGCTTCGTCTTGATGCTATCGACTTGGATCGAGGCGCGTCATCTCATTTCTGCTTCTACTCTTTGTGACTTGCCCTCCTCTAGGCGCGAAGATTGCCGGACATCGAGGATATTTCCTGACCAACGACGGGATCGACCTCAACCAAGCACTGATCTCCTACGGCCTTGACTTTCTACGGAAAAAGTCTTACAAGAAGATACAACCTCCGTTCATGATGAACAAGGATCAGATGGCAAAGACCGCACAACTTGATCAGTTCGATGAAGAGCTATACAAGGTCTGTCTGTGGAACAATAACTAGATCGGCACAGGGATCTAATGTTTTACTCCAGGTCATTGGTTCTGACGACGAAAAATACCTGATAGCTACTTCGGAGCAGCCCATCTCTGCTTATCACTCGGATGAGTGGTTCGAGACTCCTCAAAAACAGCTCCCTATCAAATATGCAGGATACTCAACGTGTTTCCGAAAAGAAGCTGGCTCTGCTGGTCGCGATATGTGGGGCATTTTCCGAGTGCATCAGTTTGAAAAAATCGAGCAGTTTTGCATCACCGAGCCGGAGAAGAGCTGGGAGATGTTCGACCATATGATCGCGAACAGCGAAGAGTTTTACCAGTCGCTCGGCCTGCGATATCGAGTTGTCCAGATTGTTTCGGGTGCCCTGAATTTGGCCGCGGCGCAGAAGTTCGACTTGGAAGCATGGTTCCCTTTCCAGAAGGGGTACAAGGAATTGGTTTCGTGCTCGAACTGCACAGACTATCGTACGTGAAGATATACTTTTGATTGATGAACCTCACGCCACTCCGACAGAGAGCCGAAGACTTGAAGTTCGTTGTGGACTAAAAGTCAAAGATCAAGCCCGAAAGCTGTATGTCCATATGTTGAACGGTACTCTATGTGCTACGGAGAGGGCTTTGTGTTGTCTCGTTGAGAATCATCAAACGGGAGAGGTATTTGCGATCACAAATTTGTTCAGCTTCTCTCAAAAAACTTTTTTTTTTCAGGGTTTGGCCATTCCCGATGTATTGCAGCCATATATGCAGGGACGTACTATGCTTCCCTGGGTCAAGGAATTACCAAAAGGGTTGCAGAAAAAACAGGCATAGCGTAATAGAGAAGATCAAAGAGGCATAGCGTAATCTTTATGGTCATTCCAACGTCTTCCAACGTACTTTGTCGACCACAACCATCCTTTAATATTTTTTTTCAGCGACCTTGTCGCCATGTCCGGCCTTCCGACACATTCCTTCACTCATAATTCGGCCGTTTATGAAAAAAAAATGCAAAGGTCGCATGGGAGGCCGCTGACCATGGCTATTCCTGGAGTTCGGAATGCTCGCCTTCAACTGCCAGATTCTGCGCGTCTGCAGAGATATTGTGCATCTCGTTTGACACGTCGACCACTGCTGGTCTGTTTCGCTTTCACGGCAGTGATAATGACAGTCCTTTTGGTCTCAAAAAGCTTTGGTAGCCCCGAACGGTCACCAGAGAATGAGCCCGAGTCCTCGACGCTGGTATTTTCGTTGGAACAGCTCCAAAGCATATGGTCATGGGAGATTCAGAGTGGCCATTTCCCGACTCGCAGACGAGGTACGGCTTTCTCCCTTTTTTGTCTACTGAAAACCATTGACATGTTTGTTCAGTTCCGGCTGAAATCGGATTGCCCCTTCCTCCAGATAACCCTGGTATTCCTCCACTCAGAAATACTCCATTTCATCAAGGAGCTCTACTTGATCCCGACTTGGAGACTATCGGAACGGGTGCAAGACGGGTTTACCTGCACCTTGAAAGTCTTCCTCCAAACGTCGCTCATCCACCTCGACCCTTGCCCGGAAGTATCGCGGATATGGACGATATAGAGAGCCATTGTAGCTTCTCGGATGGAAAGGTATACATGCCTTGAACGTTGTCTCCTAGACTGACATTTTCTGTCCAGTATGTCCGTGACTGTCTAGAGGTGTTACGCATAGCTGGAGGACTCGACAATGGGAAGAGAGTGCGAAGAGGAAAGCTTGATGATTGGAAATATGTCTACCGGGAGCGGTCAGACGAATCCCTCGAACCCGTCGAGCCTCATCCCATTCCGACTCCGGGAGTTTCTACTGGCAATTCCAAGGTCCCACTCGTTAAAAAGATCGACGCAGAATGGGAACCTCAATTGCTTCTACCGCCAATTGTACGCCCCAACCCGATACGTCCTTCAACTCCCTGCGATGATCAAAATCCGCGCATTTTTCACAGTGAGTGCTGCCTCCTTTTTCATTTCGACCCTCGAATGACTTGTATTTCAGTATTTTGGACGGGACCATTCACCGACAAGCCATATCTTGCGCTATTGTCTTTTCTCTTTACCCAGAACACCGGTATTCATCACAAGTCGTCGGATGAAACTCAGCCAATCATCTGTCGCCCTGAAATTTGGTTCGTCTAAGCAATCTCGTACCATTCCGACTGGTTCTAAAATAAAGTACAAGGTTATGGATAAATCCTGGGCCTGCTGCTGCTGTTCCAAATCCCAATGCCAAGCGCGACATGTTTGCACAGCTAAAAATGAACCCGTACGTTTAGTTCATTCGAAGCGTCGCGACTCGTGTAATTACTCGTACTGCAGATGGGCCGCTCCCTTCTTACACCCGCGGTTCAACGACGTGATCAAGTTCAAGCTGTGGAACACGACCGAAATGCTCGACGGTATTTCTGAGCTCAAGGATGAATGGCGAACCCTCAAATACGGTCTTTTCAATTCCGGTGGTCATATCATCGAAGTACCTGCCGCCCAGAAGGTGTCAAGCGATAATGCGACGTCTACGTCTAGCGCTGCCGAGGACGACCTTCTGAACCGAACCGGTTCAAAGTCTTCGGACAGCTACGACCGTCTCTCTGTCATTCTTTCCGACATGGCTCGATTTGTCCTATGTCATCGCTACGGTGGTAGGTCGTCAAGTTCTCCACGACACAGAGACTGAACGATAGATATTACAGGAATTTACCTCGACGCCGACACGATATTTCTCCGGTAGTTTTTCACTTGAACTCTTTCCAAACCTCGCTTAACGAATGTCTCCAGAGACTGGGAAGAACTTCTTGGTTACAAAGGTGCCTTTGCATACCGATGGTCTCGGCTGCCAAAATATAATACTGGTGCGAACTGTCTGCCTACTTGATATACTTCATGCTGAATGACCATCAGCGATCCTTCGTCTGAACAAAGGCTCTGCCTTGGGAACATTTCTCTTCCGGACTGCACTGAGGAATGGTCTAGATTTCCATCCCATGTCAATATCCAGATATGTGGCCGACGCTCACCTAGAGCGTCTACTTCTCCGTTTGCCTGATGCACTTTTCGATCCTGCATGGTTAAACACAGAAGAATTCCAGCGAGATCGACCTCCACAACCGTACTTTACTGAGTAAGTGTCGATAGTGAATCTAGCCAAAATGTTAATAAATCACTTCAGGTTCAACGACTTTTTTGAGACCCCAACGCAGAAAAGTGCTGCACCACAAGCCTTGGGCTTTGATGGTTTCTTCAAAGGGGCCTATTCCTACCATTTTCATAATTTCTGGTTCGTTAACCTGTCAGGTTATGTTGGATCGTGCTCACACATCCCAGGTGGAAACCTTTTGACCCTGCTCGAAACTTCCCGGATCTGGGTCCTAAATTCATCGCTGGCGAACGTAAAGCAAGGACGGCATTGAAAGCAGAGCGGAACATAACAGCGTCGCTTTCGGATATCGAAGAGGACAGACGTGATTTAGATTGGTCGACGGTTATCAAAAGGATATTCGAGTCTTACATTCGTGGAGAGCGTCCCAACATGTACGGAGAGTGGATAAACTGGTAGATTCACGGATGTCCTGTGTTATTTAATTATATTGTATCACATATTTGCGTTGGAGAACATTTGAGAGCAGAAAAAGATGCAAAGTGTGTACAGAATCGTGAATACAAATCTGGAAGATACTGTTATCATTGGCAGGACTAGACCTGAGGATAATATGTTCGACGCACCGTCACTCGCTTCGTTCTAAAAACTCTATTCCGAGGTTTTTGAGCTTTCGAAGCAAGTTTTCGTACCAAGTCAGTAGTACTGACATCGGTATGGTGAGCTGAGGATCAAGGGCGCCTCCAGAAAACGATGAAATGTAGTTGAAAAGATTTGTGACCAGCTTCTCTGCAAAACGAACTGGATCTCGAGAGAGGTCTGGCTTTGCAGATAGTGACGCGAGGGTCGCCATCTGAGGTTCAATAGCTGATAATGGTTCGATGGAAAGGCCGATCATAGCTGTAACTCCTGCTTCCATGACCGAGTCAAAGGCGCCTGGGGCTGGAAGGCTTGAGAATGAACCTCGAAGACGGAATATGGCGGATGGCTTGTCGTTTGAGATAAATCCGAGCAGCTGGAAGCCTTTCCCAGGCCAAAAGAAGTGCAAAGTTGCCCCATAACCTTTGTGTTTCGCGTTTGTTGCTGAAATGCAACGTAGTATCCAAGGGACGTACCATCAGGTAAAGGGATAGTACCCAGGAGGAAGACACAGATATGATTTATGCTAGCCGCATTCTCCACCTCGAAAAAAGCATGGGTTTCGTCTACTTGCTGAAGATTCGTCTGAAGCAGGCGCCCCGCAACACAGCAACCAAACATGCGTCAATTTGGAGATTCTTCAGTCGACAGTTCGTTGTTTGCAAGCGAGGTCGCGAAGCAATGAATGATTCTCAGTCACGTGTGAAAAAAGCTTCAGAGACGTCGTCCACCTCTTGGCTTTACCGACATGAGCGACATTGACGACGAACTGTTGGAGCTGGTTTCCGATACCAAGAAACGGAAAAAGAACTCCAAGTCCGCCTCCAAGCGGCGCAAGACAGAGTGAGTAGATGCCTTGACCGTTGGCTCAGTTTCAGACTTGGCTTTTCCCTAGAGCGTCCGACTCGGAAGAAGACAACAATGGCGATCCATATCCTTTAGAGGGAAAATATGCAGATGAAGAGGACAGAGAGCGGTGTGTATTCTCTATGACACGCCACGACTATTGTTCACTCTTAATTTCTAAGACTTCTGCAAATGTCCGAGTTCGACCGCGAGCAAATCATAGAAAAGCGTCTCGAAGAGCGCGACAAGAAGAACCATTCAAAGAAACTGTCAGATTTCCTGGCACAGAACCAATCTGGTGACAACGTTTCAGCCGCCGCCAAGCGCCAGCATACCGCTCGTGGTGCCACTAGAGAAAAGGACAAGAAACTAAGCGAACTCAAAGCTAAACGCAAAGCCAAAGCAGAAACAAAACGAGTTTGTGCAATATCCCTTGTTCAAAGTTCTGACCTGTAATTCGCGTTCAAGCCGAGAGACGAGACCACTCGGGAACATGGTGAACGCTCCTCTTCGCCGATGGAAATGGAAACGGACGACGAGGATGAAGATGGTCAAGTCGGACCCGATGATCAAGAACAAGAGAAGAGTGAAGGACCCGTCACCATTGAGGACCTCAGCAAGGTTTGGGTTTCACGAGACTTTCTCATCAAACATTGGGCGAAACCTTGGTTCGACACGCTTGTCGATGGTGATTTTTTTTGTCTTTGTTCCTTCAACTCATCTGATTCCTTTGTTCAGGTGCCTGGGTCCGGTATCTCATCGGCCAGGAAGGAGGTCGGCCCATCTACCGTATATGCGAGATAGTTAGTAAGGAATACCATTCTATTCTTCACGCCGTGCCCTGACCGTCGTCAAAGCTGGCCACATAAACTTTGTTGCGCCGTATAAAGTCGGCGACAAGACCGTCAATCAGCTCCTGACATTACGCCACGGGAAATCTTCCAAGCATTTTCCTATGGACAAGGTGTCAAACACTTGCTTCGACTCTGTATGTCCATTGTTGCGCTGTATCCGGTGAACCTGATGATTCCTATCAGAAAGAATTTGAGCGACTCACCTTGACCTGTGCCAATGAGAAAGTATCACTTCCCACAAAACACGACTTGCAACAGAAGGAAGCGACAATCTCTAAGCTAGCCTCTCAGGTTCTGACCGATGTTTGTATTCATTCATTCTACTCTGAATGTCGGATCTAAACTTGAGCTCAGAGTGACATTACAGTCATGGTGGCTCGCAAAAGTCAGCTTGCGGCGGGACAGGCCCCATCAGGATTAACCAGTCTCGAGAGAGCTCGTCTCCTACAAGAGCGTACACTGGCCATAAGGCGACATGACTATGACGAGGTCGCGGAGCTCGACCGCAAACTGGAAGCCGCGCCCCCGACTCAAGTCTTTCTTGACCAGGCCAATTCTTCAGATATACTCGCCAAACTCAGTGAGCGTAATAGGAAAGCCAATTCCGAGGCCGTGAGGAAGGCGGAGCTGCTGGAATCAGAAAAACGTCGCAAGGAGCGCAAGTTGGCCATGTCTGGCACTGCGACTCCAACTGACCCTAGTGCGAGGCTGAGGACAGTCCCCAGGACGATGCTTACTGCTTCGCCTTCCAGGTATAAAACATAGTTATGTATTTTATTGCAAGCTGACCTCCATTGATAGACCTGGAACACCGGTTCCTGGCGCTGGGTTACTTCTGCAGCCCGAACTGGGACAAAAAGCCTCCACATCGCCTGGACCAGCGAAACGATTCGAGGTCTCGGTGGTGGATTCGATAGACGTTGACCTGGGTGATTTTTAAAGACGGTTCGGATTCGTGTAATTTATTTTAATCGACCATAAATTTGTATCAATAAAAACATTTTTCACTGATAAGATAAGATCAAGTCGGCTTCGAAATTATCAGCGCACGCCTGGTTGTTTTGTTCCCAAACCACTGTGAACTGGAATATTCTCCTCAGATGGCTGGTTCAACAAATTCCCTTGGCTCTCTGAGCTCACCTTCACCCTCACCTTCTCCGCCGCCAGAACAGACCAGACCAGCTGAACCCACTAGCGCCGGTCTCGACAGTGATTCTGAGCTGTCAGAGCTCACTGAAGAGGAGAGCGAGACCTTTGTCAGTCGACAACCGCAATATTCTCAAAGTCGCAGCAATGTCGACGCTCAGGGAGGTAACTCTCGTCGAGGTCGCAAAAAACGGAGCAGCATAATACCTACGCCTATATGGGGCTGGGTTCAGCCCAAGGCCGCTGCTGCTGAAGAGGAGGAGGAGGAAGAGGAGGAAGAAGAGCCCTCTGAAGGTCCCAGACCTATGGAAGAGGAGGAGGAAGCGCCCGAGGTTGAAGAAGAGGAAGAGGAAGATGATCCCAAAGAAACATCGGTTATTCCCTTCAAAGACCCAACTCCAGTCGACGATGAGGACGAGCAGCTTCCACCAGTAAAATCGCCGAGTCCAGTCCCTGTCCCATCTGTTCGCGTCAATGACACCGATGACGAACTCGAGGATGTCGCCGACGACGAGGACATCGTTGAAGACCCTTCTGACGACGAAGAACCTGTTGAACCCGACGCTGTCGGCGACAACGAGACCGAGACCGACGACGATAACGACAAGGTCGATGGGCCACAAGTGGCTCTGCCACTGCTGCCCGTCGAAGACATGGATGTCGATCCAACTGCCCCATTACCAGAGGACGTACGTCCCATGGTCGCAGCAGCAGCAGCTTCTTCTATCATGGCCGGCTCTCAGATTATACGAGCCCTGTCTCCAGCAAATTCTTCATCTTCCGGTTCACAGTCACCCAGGTCATCTCGATCACCATCTCCAGAACCCGAAGAACCGGAAATAGAAGAGCCACCCAAAGTCAACCCGCCAAGGTCGAGACGGAAAGCAAAGAAAGTCAAAGCAAAGCCTGTAGATATCGAAATCGAGATTCCCGACATATCTCAGGATGCTATCGAGGATCCCGACGCTGATGAGCCTAATCCGGAAGATGACATGGAAGTCGACGCAGATTTGCAACCTGCTCATCGGGCTGAGGCTCTCGATGTCTTGGCTATCATCGAGCTCAAGTTTGCAATGCTTAGAGAGAGAGTCTACGTTGAAAAGATGCAGCAACTTGCTTGGGAAGAAACCTTGGTTGGTGCAGGTTCGTCTGACCTTTCTACTTGATAAAACCGTTGCTCAAGCGAATATAGGCTCTCATCCAGAACTCTTATATATTCACAAAGAACTGTCAAAGCGGAGGGACAAGCGTATCGAGCTTGCGACGCGTAAACGTGAGCTTGAAGTGACCAGTGCGAACAAACGAAGGCGGATTGACGAGGACGCGACCTGGAGCTGGTGGAAAGTGAGTAATCTTATTCTCCGATATGTTCCCCGACCAACAATACATCTCAGCTTGCTCGAGACGAACTGCAGCTCGAAATAATAGCCGAAACCAACCGTAAAAGAAGAAAGTTGGAGCGTGAGCGGAGAGCCGTCGAGCGTCCGCAACCTCGTCAGTTTCCCAATCTGTTTTGCTCGTATTTTACTTATTTCTTCCAGTGCGACGTATACCCAATCCTCCTCTCGATACCCCGCAACCTCCGACCATTCGAAAAATCGTCGAATGTTATCCATACGGCTCCGTTGATCAGGAAGAGAGCCCTTCACTTGTTTATCCAGAGCTGTCGACACTGTCGTCCACGGAAATATCCCAAGATCTCGACTTCTTCTTTAACAATCGACAAGCCCCGTTTGACCTCGCCCGTGGTGGTTCCGGTGGCCAAGGTCAACCATCTATGCCACCACCTCCCATAGGTTATGATTCCTACAATGACACTTTCCCGCCTTCTGGGCCGAATCGACATGGCTTACCAGCTTCTGGCTATCCACTAACCGCTTCTACTGGTTCTCTCGCTCCTCAGCAGCCAGCTGGATCAGCGATATCGCCTTTTACATCTTATCATGCTGGACCAAGTCGAAGTCATGTACATCATCATCATCCTTCCGGATCCGCTGGAAGCAGTAGCTCTGGACATCCTTTTGGAATAGACCAGGAATCTAGTGCACCTTCTGGCTCTGGTCATCGCTCTCAGGCTTGGGGTCCTGGATATGGTCATTCGATGCCCTCGGGAAGGCGGTCAATATCTCCCCATATGACGAATGGTTCGAGGGTAAATAATGACCACTGGGCGATGCATATGGGCAAGGCAGAGAGCGAAGAAGAAGAGCGCAGAGAGAAGAGGGAAAGAGAGCTCGATCTTGAGAGACGAGAGCGGGAAACATACCACTTGATCCAGCAACCACATCGACATGGGCCTGTGGTTCATCATGGTCATAACAATCATCATCATCATGGACGCTTGGGACCTCATCACCATCATGTTGTTCATCATCATGCTCCTCCAGCTTCTGTGGGCGAAAGATCAAATAATCTCAGTCGAGGAGCCTCTCGCGAGATTGAGAATGGAAGACACGCGACTGAAATTATCAATCTGTCATCGTCAGCCAAGTCTCATTGGAAGGGTGACGAATATCGCGACAAGCGGTCATCGACTTTAGTTGAAGAGCGAGATCGCCCCCTCTCGATGCCTTTCACAATGACGGCGTCGCATCATTCTCCTCCTGGACCATCTAATGGGACTTTGTCGCCTCGCGGAGCCTGGAACCAGAATCCACTTGACGAAGGATATCGGGCTGGAGGATATCTCGGACATGATTCACCAGGCGGTCGATACAATCGTCCTGGAGCATTGGGCTTGTCACCGCCCAGAAATCGACCTCTGCCTCCAACAAGTCCTCAGCTTTCCTCTGTTCCAGTCGGATACAGCAACAGCAGCAAGCCGACTGCTCGTTCGCCGACTCGATATAGAGAGAGATCTCCTGGACCGCCACAAATAAAAGGGGTACATTCTATCTTACCGCCATTGGGGCGAACTTCGACTCCAATAATATCTCGACAAACATCTCCGTTTTCTCGAACTCGACCTGGATCACCAGCACGTTCTCCTCGGATTGCGAACAAGCTGGGTGAAGGCATGTAAATATTGTTAACCACCTTTTCGAATTATGGATTTCAAATAAACTTTATCTCATCCTGTGCAATTTGGCCCGCCAAGCAAAAGGCGATCATGGTGATGGAGAGCGCGGAGGAGAACGGATATGCCGACGCTGTGAGACGCCCACTTTCCGAGAAATTCTGTCCCCGAGAGACCAGTTGAGAAAAAACAAACGCTCCAATCGTCCCAGTTTTCTCGCGAATGCTCGGTGGGAATTTAGCGTCGTCGAGCATGATGAGTTTTCGCATAAAAAAGTGTGACACATACACGGACCGATCGGCGACCGAGCCATCACCTCAAATACTGGTCTGTTTTCGCTTGTAAGGCTTTTCTGCTCTTTCTTATGGCTGGATTTACTGTTTCAGAGTTCACAGTCAAATCAGAACCTGCAACCCCTCAAGTTCAGACTTTCAAGTTTGCTTTTCCTCTTCCTCACTCCTCCTCTGAACAAGATTCTCTACCATCCTCCCGTAACCTTTCACTGGAGCCACCATCTGTCGCTTATCGGTTTGGCGGAGGAAATATGGCCTCATGGCCACCTGAGATTGGTCTGCAGAACGCATTATCCTTCAATGACGACGACTACGACGAGCCTGAGCTGGTCGAGCTCCCACTGTCATCCTCAAATAATGCCTCTGACAAGGCAGTCAGAAGAAGGAGCAGCAAAGGTCTGTATTTTTCCTCTCTGTTCTCTCTTGTTCGCGTCTCATTTCTGTCGCGTTTTTTCAGCCTGCGACCAGTGCAGAAAATGCAAATGCAAATGTGAACGACCGTCGTCTGGAGGTGTGTTTTCGCATCATTTATCTCTGGTCTGCCTGTCTCTGAAGTTTGCTTAGAACCCTGCAAGAGCTGTGTAATTCTTGGCACCCGCAAGTTTACTTTCTTGGATCACTTGGGCTCTGGGTCTCATATCTCCCTATAGCTTGCACTTTTCTTGGCCCGTCTCGCAAGCGCGGACCTCCAAAAGGATATATCGATGCCATTGAAGCCCGTCTACATCAAACAGAAGCTCTATTGGGAATCATGCTGTCCTCCAATGACCAGCGAGCCCAAACCTTATTAAGAGATCTGGCCCAGGTATGTCAGCGGTTTTTTGTGACACTCCACAACCAGTGTGCTTCTTATTTTTCCGTTTCTATTACACGCCTTGCGATTCATACTTGATCTCCTCTTTCTCATGTTTCTCATGTCACTGTATCACAGGACCCTCTCGCAAAGGACATCATAGACCGTGTTGACAATTCACCATACGGAGTCAAAGGTCGTAAACGAAGTGGTGAACCATCCGAGAAACCTCAAGGAAAATCTCGACATACTTCCGCGGACAAGCATACAGATGATGATCAAAAATCGAAAAAATATGAATCGGCGTCTACTCAGTACAGTCACCCTGTCCTTTTTCGTGATATTCCATCTCATCGTCTCACAGTCCATCAAACGAATGGCAAGACAAGGTTTCCATTTTGCTGCAGCACGCGGGGCCATCACAAAATTCGCTGAGATCTCGCGAATCTCTTTCTTCCATCGTCACAACATTATCCGAAGAGCATCATACGGAAAGTGACGAAGGGAGCCAATCCCCCGGTGAATTCGACGGTCGACGTCAGCGGCGCAAGCTGGACAACATATCTTCTGTTAATACTTCTTCTCTACAACCACAGAAACATTATTATCCTTCGAACCTAAGCCCAAGTTCCCCTCACGATTATCAAAGCTCTCCAGTATTTGGCCGTCGAGATAGCAGTCCGAGTCTTGGTTCAGGTAATGAAGGCGACATCGCCGATGCGATTGGTCAACTGAGCTTGAACGAGGACGAAGAAGTAAGGTATCATGGCAAGGCCAGCGGACTTCACTTGCTTGGGGTCGAAGACAGAATCGACAGGCGGAGCGAAGGGGGTATCTGGAGATTTCCAAAAGCCCGGGTTTGGCCAGCATTACCGACTGGTTCCGTCTCATCTCGGGCAAGAGACGATAGCGCATGGTCCAATTTACCCCCCAGAGAAATCCAAGATCATCTCGTTTCTCTCTATTTCACTTTTGTGCACCCATCTTTCCCTGTGGTTCACAAGGCTACTTTCTTCAAAGCGTTTTTGGAAGAGTAAGTGCGATTTTCTTGCTCTATATCTTGATTGACGCAAAGTCAGACAGGATAGTCCACTGAACCCTGTATCTGATGCTTCGCAAATTAACTTGCAGAGTCGCAGAAGACATGCACCGCCGCTGCTCCTGTTCGCGATGTTTTCTATTGCAGCTCGTTATTCTAATCATCCATCTACGCCTCCAATTCCGCCTGATCCTTCTCTCATGTGGATCGCTGGGGACCAATATCTCGACGAAGCCAAGACAATCTTGGACAGCTCGTATGCCAGCTCTCGCCCTTCGACATGTCAGGCCCTTCTTCTCATGGGATATCGGGAGATTGGTATCGGAGCGATGGCGCAAGCTTGGACATACACTGGGATGGCCATTCGTATGGCCCAGGACCTCGGTCAGCTATTTTATCTTCAACTTTGGAGCTACAAGCTGATATCTAATTATAGGAATGCACCGACGAGCTGATAGCTGGGCTAGAGTTGGTCCCGGTGGAAGACTGTTTGGTGAATGGGAGCTGAATGAAAGAAGGCGAATTTGGTATACCTGTGTTGTCCTGGACAAGTATGTTTCCTCGTACATCGGTCGACCGCTCTCGATCTTTGAACGAGATTTCGACACTTTGCTGCTGAGCGAAGATGATGTGAGTCGTCTATTAACGTGTGGTCTAGAGGCTAATTTTGCTCTCTAGGCTGAGGAGATGGGAAAATGGAAACCTCAGGATAGCGAAAGAACCATGTCTGTACCCGCCCGGATTATCTCGTGTTTCAACTCGTCCGCCACATTGTGTAAGTTTTCAACCTATTCAACTCTATCCAATCTCATTGAATATCAGCGGGAATTCTCGGAATGATCATTCAGGCCATTTACGCTGTACGATCTTATGGTCGTCAAGCAGAATCAGTATTTCTGGAGGGTCTTCTAGATAAGTGGTATCTTGAACTCCCTGCTCACTTGCGCCACGAGCCAGGCTCCAGACAGCAACCAATTCCTCTTCCTCATGTTCTAGTGCTCCACATGCAGTACTGGTGTGCAGTACTTCTGTTACATAGGCCTTTGTGCGTCTCACATTTTTTCCTTCCGTTTACTTACTATAGCCTCTAACCTTACTTTCAGCATCCGGCTCGGCGATAAACAGTAAGCAAATTTCTTGTCCATACGGATTTAGGCTGAAACTTCCGATTTCAAGGGATTCCGATGATATGGAGGTCCGTGTTGTCGCAGAAAAAAGTTACGAATTGTGCGCCGCTGCAGCGAATCATATCACAGCGATCGGTGAGTATCACTCTTTCACAAAATTTTGGTCCCTGAAGAGACCAAAGCTCGACTTTACATGGAGAAATATCCGATTGAACGGTGTCCTGTTTTTCTCTGCTATTACCTCTTTTCCGCCGGCGTCATGCATGTAACGACGCGTGAGTCAAACAGTTGGTTGGTCATGAAAATTTATCTCAACTTTTACCTTAGTGTCTGCTTATCCCAGCGATCCACAAGCTCGCGTCGGATTGACACAGTGCATCGAGGTCCTTCACGCGATATCAATCGTATGGCCAAGTGCTGGTCGCGCACGCGAGCTTCTTCGTGGCTCCAAGGTCAATATAGACAGCAATACAGCTGTATTCCCGACGTCACAGGTTCTCCGCCAAAAACGGTCGGCTGAACAGTTTTATGAAGATCAGCAAACCCAGCAAATGCAACCAGTTACCGTGGAATATGGTGCCACAAATCGGAATTATATCAACGCTCCGAGCTATGGTTACTCTCCAGCCGATTCTTACTCTAATGTATTTTCGCGCTGGCCAGCGGAAAACGGAAACTCCGGTGCTCCCCAGGCCACATTTTCGACGTCTCTGATTCCACAAATATACAGCACTGGCCTGTATGACGATCGTGGTCATGTCAATCGTAATTTCTCCAGCATAGAGTCCACTGGAGCGCAGCGAATCCCTCAGTACTGGAATGATTACTCGACATACTCCCAGCTCGACTCGCACAATTTTCAGGACCAAGCTCCGGTCACTACCGCTCTGCATTCTCCTCCCTCCAACTCGCATTTATTCACGTCAGAACAATATAATATATAGACTGTGAGTCTCTTGCTTTGTTTACGGTCACGAACTCAATATGAACTCGAGAAGATTTTACATTAATGCCTGCTTTGTTCCTTCCTGTATATCTCGAGCTTCGTCTAGTAAAACTGTTGTATCATGTAGCGGCTGTCGAAATCAAGCTATTAGGTGCTGAAAAAAAATCTGCTCTGACCCTAACCCCTAATTCGTCTGATCCCAATTCAGACAACAATCACAATAAAGCGGCTTGACAGTTTTTACCTGTCTCAACCACCATGACAGAATTGGCTTTTGACCATACACTTGCCACCTTGAAGTCTCTGCTACCTGAACAGCTGCAGAAACCTGTAGTGGGCATCGTCTGTGGCTCTGGCCTCAGCGGTTTGGCAGATTCTTTGAGGGACACTGTTATCATTCCTTATGAGAAGCTGCCAGGCTTTTGTCACAGTACAGGTAAATGTTCAGTAGCTGTTAGAAACCTTCTCCTCACTTTCTTTCTTCAGTTCCAGGACACAAAAGCTCCCTTGCATTTGGGTTTATGGGCGCTGGCGTCCCAGTAGTCGCCATGCTCGGTCGGGTCAGTGCCAGTTTGTTTTCACTAGGTGACTGAAGCTAAGCGACCTTAACCAGCTAGTTTCATGCCTATGAAGGCCATGATCTCTCCAAAGTTGTCTTTCCGATACGGGTTATGGCTCGCCTAGGTGTCACCAGCATGATAAGTTCGTAGCAAAGTTTTTGCATTCCTTCCTTTACTGAGACCTTTTTTTTAGTCACCAATGCTGCTGGAGCTCTCAACCCCGACCTTGCAGTGGGAACCAGTAAGTGGCTAGAATTCGAACCTTGCATGTCCTCATTTTCCTAGTTGTCGTGATCCAGGACCATCTTTCGCTGCCGAATCTTACTGGAATGAATCCTCTTCTTGGACCTCAGATCGGGGCCTCTCGTTTCATTCCGCTTTCAGATGCTTACTCGCCTTTTTTGCGACGTCTCGCCTTTCTCGCAGCCCACAAGCTCGGTTTTCCATCTGATGCACTTGCTGAAGGGGTCTATGCCTGGGTCAGTGGGCCCACTTATGAGACACCTGCAGAAGGCAGATTCCTTCGCAATGCTGGTGCCGACGTCGTTGGAATGAGTACTGTCCCAGAAGTCGTTGTGGCCAGAGAGGAAGGCTTGAATGTCATGGTCCTGACCTTGGTCACGAACGCTGTGGTTATTCCAGCTGCATACCGTAGCATCAAAGATGAAGTGCAGGCCGAGGTATGTCGTCTGCTGCTGCTGCTTTGATATTCCCAAGTAACTAATCGTCTTATTAGCTCGCAGGCAAACCTGTTTCAGTGCCTGAGATGGAAGTTGTTTCGCATGACGAAGTACTTTCTACCGGCAAGGAGAAGGGAGATTCAATGAAGCAGCTAGTGGCCAAAATTGTAGAACTATTGTAGTCGAAATCTATTTTTTATTGAACCGTCCCATGACCAAGCGCCTTTGACGGCCGACGTTGCCAGCTCGAGCAAGTTTCCCACTGCCATTCTTCCTTCTTCGCTGTCATGTTAGGCTGGCGTCAGACCGCTAGCCAAATAGCTAGGTCATCGAACAGGACCTTCTCTACCGCTCGCGTCAATATGAGCAACAAACGCATCGTTGTCGCGAACCCAGTCGTCGAGGTAATCCAAGGAATTATCTTTTCGTTGTCTGGCTCAATGAATCTTGCAGCTGGATGGAGACGAGATGACTAGAATTATCTGGAAGAAAATCCGGGAAGAAGTGAGTGTTACTACTGGTCATTTCCTTGGAGTACATAGTTGCTAAACGCGGAGCAGCTCATCACCCCATTCCTTCAACTGGACATTAAATATTTCGACCTTGGACTGGAATACCGAGATCAGGTACGGATCGTCTTCATGCCTATGAACGTCTTAAACTCTTGAATTCGTCAGACCAATGACCAAGTCACAGTAGACGCTGCCAACGCGATAATCAAGTATCGCGTCGGCATCAAATGCGCCACGATTACTCCCGGTAGGAATTTATCTCGATAGAATGAAGCCCGTTTTGAACTCATCTATCACACCAGACGAAGCCCGGGTTGAGGAGTTCAAACTCAAGGAAATGTGGAAGAGTCCCAACGGAACTGTAAACAGTGTAGTCCTTCCTACGTCCTAGTCGCTAAGTCTCTTCCAGATTCGCAATATCCTGGGAGGAACAGTGTTCCGTGAACCCATTATCTTATCCCGTATCCCCAAACCTATTCCAGGATGGGTACAACTAGTCCTTGCTCGTCTGATTTCCGTTTACCAGTTCACGTACAGGTACAACCCATTGTTATTGGTCGTCACGCGTTTGGGTAAGAAATCCTTTCTTCTTGCCAGAGAGAGAGCTCATCTTCCTTCAGAGACCAGTACCGAGCTACCGATTTCGTTGCACCTGGACCAGGAAAACTGCAAATGGTCTACACTCCTGCTGATGGATCAGCAGCGACCACCCTCAATGTCTACGACTTCAAGGGCAAGGGCGTGGCAATGAGCATGTACAACACTGACGAGGTTTGTCGCTCCCCTCGTTCGATTGTGTAGCCTCTGACTTCTCGCCAATAGTCCATCAGTGGTTTCGCCCACTCTTCCTTCAAGATGGCGCTATCCAAGAAGATGCCACTGGTACGAGCTCATTATTCCTAGTCCTTCTGTTGCCAACCTCCGTAGTTTTTGTCGACCAAGAATACGATTCTCAAGAAGTATGATGGCCGGTTCAAAGATATATTCCAGGAAATCTACGACAGGTTGGGTTGTCCTGCTTGCTTGCATACCTGACTGAACAAAGCTCAGAGAATACAAGGCTTCCTTTGACAAACTCGGTATCTACTATGAACATAGGCTGGTAAATACTTTTTCATCTGCTTTTCCTTCTGCTCACCGATCCAGATCGACGACATGGTCGCTCAAGTTGTCAAGTCGTCTGGTGGATTCGTTTGGGCCACAAAGAATTACGACGGTGACGTCCAAAGCGACATTCTTGCTCAAGGATTTGGCAGTTTGGGTATGATGACTAGCGAACTCATCACTCCCGACGGTGAAATCATCGAGAGTGAAGCTGCTCACGGTCAGTCTGAGTCCCTTGAAGATGTACAACACTGATTTTCCTGCAGGTACGGTAACAAGACATTACCGTGAATACCAGAAGGGCAATGAGACTTCCACAAACCCAGTTGCATCTATCTTTGCCTGGACCCGTGGTCTCCTTCACCGTGCCAAACTCGACGGAAACGAGGAACTTCGTCTGTTCTGTCTTGATCTTGAGGCTGCTTGCACAGAGATCATCGACCAGGATGGAATTATGACCAAAGACCTCGCGCTAGCGATTCATGGAAAGAAGCTTTTGCGGGAGCATTATGTCGTCACCGATGTCTTTCTAGACTCTGTCAAGGTAAGTTCTTTCTTTTTCCATTTCTCGAGTCAACCTGACAATGTCGCTAGGCCCGGCTTCTGAAAAAGCTAGAGGCCCGTCCCAAACTCTGATCGCTAAAGTGCACTCTCTAAATGTATAAACCATGGATAAATGAATGCTACATTCATATAACTAGAACGTTGGCCTGTGTACTGGGGAATCGTGGAACTAATTGTTCTGTGGCGTAGGATTGGAATATCCACAGGACAAAAAGTGTGATTCTGGCAAGCCAAAGTGAGAAGCGTCAATTGCAACCCGAAAGACAATACAACCTGCTCAATCACTAGGGTAGTAAAGCTCAGAGTGAAGGTTCACCTTGACGATTTGCCAAGTAATCCAAGCTTGGACATGATAAAGGCAGGTTATTTTTCATTTCTCGAACAAGGTCGCCGACCACCAAAGAAGCTAGAGGACCGTCCCAAACTCTCTGATTGCCAAAATATACTCTCCAAATGTAAAAACTGTGATATGAAATCGAATTTCTATGTTCAACCATAATTAAGACGGTTTGCCTGCGCGGCAAGAGAATGGTTGAATATGAAGAGCCGCGTAGAGCAGGGGTTATTGCTGATTTTTAAACAGATAGATATAATAAGCAAAGCATTTGACTGAGAACCTGTGATTGGATGCTGGTGAAGTGTTGTTGAATGCGGGTATGTCGATGATTGAATGCGAGCGAAAGATGACGATGATTGACTGATGTGAAATGGTTATAAATTCCTGAAGAATCATGAAGGAAAAATCGTGGAGGGAAATCGTAGAGGGAAGACTATGGTGAGCCTTCATCTGCAATCGACGGCGACTGGCTGACGCAGCCATGCACGCGCTGACCTGTCGATGACAGACATTGGCAGTGTCTTGCTCTTTGCCAAGGTTCGTTGGTCGTCTATCCTGACGCTGAAAGGGAGGTCCATGGAGAGGGTGAATTCGGACGAATCAGCGATTCTATGATAAGCAGGGGGGTCAAACTGAGTGAGAGGTTCACAAAGGAGCGACGACGACGAAGGAGGAACCGCGCCGACACTGTCGACGCGTAGGCCCTTGGCCAGAACAGAGCCAAATTTCTCTGTTCTAGCTTCATATATGTTGGCCTGAAGGACTTCATCTTCGTCTTCGTCGTCTTCTTCGTCTCTTTGCCAGTCCCCGTGCAACTCAATCTCATACCCGCTGGCGTCGGTTTCATGTTCTTCTCTGACGGAGAAAAGTCTGGTGGCATCGTTGGACGACCTTGTGGGTTTCAGGCCGAATACGAGCTTTTCCTCATAGTCCTCGTACTCTTCAAAGTCGCCCATATTCTCGTCGTAGTGACCGACATATTCGTAGTCATTTCCAGACCAAGAAGTTTGGCCAAGACGCGACGTCTTGAAAGGCATCGCGAAACCGAAGTCATGGCTGCTATGTCCGCTACCAACGAGACTCTTGTTCAACCATGCCCGTCTGCGACTCCGAATCTCAAGCATGCTCTCCTTTTGTTTGATTTCACGATCGGCATGAACTTGTCGAGCATTGGCCACAATGATGAGATGGCGCAGACGAAGACAAGTCGCTGACAGCGCTTTGCATTCCGCCACTTCCTGAGAGAAAGGATTCCCTGGGGATGGTCGAGAAAGAGATTCCGAGAGTGATTTCCAGTCTGCGGAATGTCGGTTGATCGAATTATGACTGTATAAGGAGGAAGGAGTTCGGATAGAGCTGCCATCTGTATCATTATCGTCCCAATCATCATCCTCGAGGCCCGGGTTCAAGACAGGAGGTGGACAATAACTTGGGTCGGGAACAAGGTTGAAGCTTTTGACACCGGCTGATTTTATGAGGTGATCTCTTTGAGCGGATGCACGACGAAGCATGCTGTGTATGATCCAAGTGTAAAAGCCACCTGCGGGCATTCGATTGTTCATTTCTGGTTGAACATAGAGACGGAAAGCATCCACTAGCGTTGACCGTGCACGTCGACGTAGTGCTCTAGGTTTCAACGAGGGAGCTGGAGCTGAAGCTGGAACCGGTACGACGTCACGAATGGGTTTAAGAGGCGGTGGACTGGGAGAAGGAGAAGTTGGAGACACTATAGAACTAGATGATCTTCAGAGGATGCAATACTCGAAAAAGCAGGAAGTAACTTACGCGACCAAAGACATTAAGAGTGACCGTTGCTTTTTATGAGTTTTAACCTTGACCGAACTCAAAGCCTCTGCTTTCAGGGACTCTGCATGCGCTTCCTGTCTCATCCTTTCTCTTTCTCTTTCAAATTCAGCAATGGCAGCAGAATCATTGACATCATTGATAACACGGTCTAGCAGATTTCGAGAATCACACAAAGGCCATGTCTCGAGTGAACCGTCTATTAGAAGACATGATATAGTCTGGAAGAATTTCATTCAATCAAATTTTATGAGACAAAGGGACCGGGAACCTACGCCAGCAGGGACATCGAACGTGACTTGTTCGATAATGCATGGTAGCACCACTGATTTGTCCAGCGAGTGGACTGAGGTCGGGAGCTCCAGGTCGTCCATTGACAATGCATTCAACTGACTGGCCCATGAAAAAGGGAGAGGGAGAGTATCAGGAAGATTTTGAAAAGCAACTGCAAAGAGGACCGTTGGATTGGGATTTTCCGGATGGTTCTGGTGTGGAAGAAGTCGAATAAGCATTGTGAAGAAGAAGAAGAAAGAGAAAGGCGTATTAGAACAGATTTGCCGCGAGAAATCTCGGACGGTGAAGGAAAGAAACAGGAGCAGCCAGGTCAGGGGCGGAAGCATCACTAGATTACATGTAAGACCGACGGCCTAGTTCTCAGGATTTATTACAGTATTTTACATTATCTGAGCTGTCCTTTCCTGGGTAGTCGGCGTCTCATAAAAGAGACTTCTGCTTTATACATCATAGCTATAATAGGAGACCTTTCCTTATTCGTCATCCTTCGGACCGATCGCACCGCAAAAGTGCTACTTGCGCCCAAGAAGGACGGAGGACAACTCGACATCTGGAATGTATAAGTCAGAGTCCGATGTGTGTACCAAAACACGAAGCTTACCTCAAGACAGCCAAACGAGGTAAGAAAACTCGTCACCTGGAGGAGCCGTATCGCAGCCAAAAAAGTGCTACGCCCAACATCCCGAGGATTGCTACAATGAGGCTAATAGTTCGAGAACTTATCAGAGACGTCTCGTGCTCAACCTGAATAAAATTCTTTAAAAAAAGGAACAGAAAACAAAGAAAAGTTTGTCACCACCGATGAAAAAGGCGACAGGATAGGGATCGTAAAATGAGAAGACTTTTGTCTCTGAGACGGGGGTGGATTTGGCTTGGACGCCAGCAGAAGCACAAGGACCAGTAGAACCGCAAGAAAAGCCACGAGTGAAATGAGAATGATCTGTAAAGTTTGTCAGGTTGCAGAGCCCTAGAAAATGATAAAGACAAACAACAAGTCTTTCTAGTTTGGCCAGACGCGTTTCGTGGCCTTTTTCTAGAGCAGCAAGTTCACGCTGTAAACCAACTCAGTAAAACCCTCAGACGAAAGAAAGGAAAACTCGCTGAGCGCTCCAATCTTTCGGTTATGGACAAGTGACGAACGTCACGGTAATGTTCTGCACGAGCAGTGAGCAATGTCTCTGCGGCCAGAGCCCGTGAGGCCCAATAGTAATCCGTGGTCGAGGCAGATTGACGGAGAACCGGTCTCGGAGCTATTTGGGTAGTAATCGGGATGAGAGCATTCTGAGGTTTCTCGCCTGCTTTGACCTTTCGCAGCTTGTTCATCCCAAATCCCTGCAAGCGGGACGAGAAAACATTTGATCACGTGAAGATTATGGGGTCATTTGGATCACTTATTCAAGTACTGGTACAGCTATCGATTTTACATCAAGTCCTTTCGAGATCCATCGTTAGATTCTTTCCTTTGAATCTGAGGTCCCGAATCTGCGCCTCAGAGCCATCAGGGCAAGGGCAACCTTATCGAGCTTGGGGCTCGTTGATTGCTCTTCATCAGGTCTTCGAGAAGACCTCAGACCGGCAGATGTACTGGGCTCAGATACTGTTGATGACTTTTGATGGCCGGGTTTGGTCTCAGAGCTGGGGGACGCCAGAGCTCGACCGGCAGTCAGAGCTGTAGGCGATGTCATTGTTGCTGACTTTCGTGGAGTACTAGGAGAACGCTGGGCGGTAGAGTGATTTTCGTTCTCAGAGGTCTTGGTCTCAGGAGTGGGAGGCCTGAGGGCACGGGCTAATGTTGCCGACATCTGTGGAACTGGCGAAGTAGAGCTCTTGAAGGTAGAGGGACTAGGTCCTTTCTCTGACCCTTTGGTCCCAGTAGTGAGAGACTGAGAAGTAAGAGCTGGACCAGTAGATCTAGGACCAGAACGAGTCGTAGGCGATGCCGCAGGAGAGCTAGAGCTTTTGGCGGCAGTAGGTACTTGCTTTGGCTCCGAACCTTTGGTCACAGCAGCGGGAGACCTGAGGGCAAGGGCCAAGGTTGCCGACTTTTCTGAAGTAGACGAGAGAGAGCTCTTGAAGCTAGACTGACTGGTCGCAGGTTCTTTCTCCGACCTGCGGATCGAGAAGGCTCGTTTTTGGGGGCTGGAACTATTGACAGAGATGGGTTTTTCTGACCCAGGGCTGCGCAGAGAAAAGGCTCGTCTATGAGGACTAGAGCTTTTGGTAGAGCGACTCGCTGAGGATTCCTGCCGAGTCGCAGATGGTGGAAGTGAAGACAGGATCTCCGAGAAAGTGGTTGGTGGTTTATCCAAGGAGAGGTCGGGCTTCTTTCGGCCTGGGACGACAGTCACGTCGCGTTAAATTCTGTAGAAACCACTCACGAGACGGTATTGACTGTGGGGCCGCTGGTCCCACAGGCGTCAGTATGCCATATTCAGAACCGGGCTCTGATTGGTAGATTCTTCCATCCAGATCGTTCATGAAGGTGTATCGAGAACTATCAGCATCGTATCCTATGCGTCGAAACCCTTCCGGTAACCGATACCTGCGGAGAAAGAAAAAGGGAGAGGTTGAACACATGGTCGAATGGAGAAATAGGACATACGAGTCCTAGGTAAATGGGCTCAGCAAAGCTCGAGATGGTTAACAGAAATTCACTTGCTTCGTCGTATTGAGTCCAACGATTCGGCATCAAGTCGAGAAAGATGAACGAATGAACGAACACGAAGAATAAGCCCGGCCCTTCGTGGAGAAGAGTTATAAACCTGGGGTAGGACAGCCTCAGCCTGGACAGGTCGGCTGTGATGGCCATTGCTGGCTTACATCATGCATGGTAATTCGGTGATCTCCGGTGATCTGGCTTCGGTTCGCCAGACCGCTCATCCATGGCTATTTGGTTGCCACTCGCAGGCCTCGCAAAACATTCTCAAACATTCTAGACACCTGTGAAATCGTTATCACGCCATCTTTGAAATAAGTTTATTTCATATGCAAGATAATATAGAGCTCGATATCATGAGTAGATTGTTTTCCTCCTGTTTTCACTTTGTCCATTTCTTTCTTGCCTCCATCATTATTGATTCTACTCTTGGAATGGCTCGGATGGCTACCCTCCGTATATGTTGAAAGCAGGAACGAGTCTTTAGCATGCCCGCCCAAGACGAGCGCGGCTCGGGGGTCCCCCCAAGCTTGCGAGGGAGGGGCGCACGAGCGAGTGGTGTACTCTTCCTGCGACTTCGGAAAGGCCGAGTTTTAAAGCTAATATTTATCCTAACACAAAAAAACATAGCACCAATAATGAGAAAATCTACAAATAACCAACCAAACAATTTCCTTTTTGGGAGCACATGATGGACGCGAAAAGTCGCCAAGTGCATGCAGCTCACTAAAATCTTGCCCCTCTCCCTCAAAATTGTACTTATTCAAGCTCCTTGTATGGTGGTACATCCTTGTACAATTCATTTTCCCACAAGCCAGCATTTTCGAGCAAAGTTTAAGAATTGTTAGCTAATATGACGTTAATTCACGTGAGCACTTTTCCAGCGCTTTCTATGCGTGACCGTTTCATTAATATTCTTTCAATTTCTGCACTCAGTATGATAATGTCTGCAGGCCGAAATGCCCTGTTGCCTGTAGATGCCCAATCTAATAGAAATGTCTTCAGAAAGTCTCACATCCAAAAGGCCGAGTTTTCGGAGCGAGCGTCTTAATGTTTCACGTGCCGCGTAAACTGCTGGAGAAAGAGTGGAGTTGGGTGACTCAGCCACTATTTCTCTCATGTTGACCATTGCTCGTAACAGTCTGCGACCTGCCCTGGCCAGGGCCTTTGGTGCTCCTTCGGTGGCGTCTATTCACACTCTCCCCAAACTCCCTTATGCTTACAATGTAAGTCTGCTCGTCTCAACCAGTGAACGAGTAAATCCGACATTATCCACAGGCTCTGGAGCCTGCCATCTCCGAGGAAATCATGACTCTACACCACACGAAACATCACCAGACGTATGTCGATGGACTCAATACTGCAGAAGAATCCTACTCGAAATCGACTTCGGTTAAAGAGAAAATCAATCTCCAAGCTGCCCTCAAATTCAACGGTGGAGGTGCGTCATGTCACTCTGGCTTCAGACCTTGAACGAATCATGTTCTATAGGTCACATTAACCACTCTCTCTTCTGGACAAATCTCGCACCAGAAAGCGAAGGAGGCGGTAAACTGCTAGACGGTCCTCTCAAATCCGCTCTTGAACGCGATTTTGGTTCCGTCGAGGCTTTCAAAACGGCTTTCAATGCCAAAACAGCTGCTATTCAAGGCAGTGGTTGGGGTTGGCTTGTGCGTATCATGAATTGCCAAAACCCAGTTTCGCGAACCAAGCTTTTTTAGGGATACAATTCGACTACCAAGAAGCTCGAGATTGTCACCACCGCTAACCAGGATCCCCTCATTTGTAAGTTGAACCCTTAGCTAGGAAAACATCACCGATTTCCGCTGCAGCTCATATTCCCATAATTGGAGTCGACATTTGGGAGCATGTCAGTAGTTCATGCATTCATTCTAGACGTTAATGCTAACCTTATTTGCAGGCTTTCTATCTTCAGGTAAACCCATTCTTGGCCTTTTTTCCTTTGTCACTGAACCCTGGCTCAGTACAAGAATGTTAAGCCAAATGTAGGTCGCTCTTCTTTTTCTGACCCTTGTTTTCTCTAATTTGCCGTCTGACAGTACCTCAAGGCGATCTGGGGCGTAATCAACTTCAAAGAGGCTGAAAAGAGACTCGCTGAAGCCACCAAGTAATGTACGTCCTGATAGCTATACACCAATACATTCAAAACAATATCGAAAGCGTACAGAGTAGTGTCAGATTATAGTGCTAGGTTTCAAAAAGGAACCCTAGGTCGTCAGAGTCATTCATTCTTCTTCTTCGCTCTCCCGATCCTCCTCGCGGTCTCTAGAATGCTTGCGTTTGCCTTGATTGACACTCGGACCATCTTTTTTCCCATTTTTCCTTCTTTTCCGTTCAGTTTCGCGAATGTTCAGACGGACACCGTAACGAGATATATGCTGCAAACAAACATATTGAGCAAGCTGTGCTGAGGACATTCATCACAAACCTTGGTGAGCTCTGTGGAAGCTTGTAAACCAGGAAATTCCTTGGTTGAATACACACGAAAGAGACCGCCATAAGTTTCGGCTTGGATTGTGAAATTTGGGTGTCCCGACGGTTTTGAGAATAAATCGAAAACACGGTAACGGAGGATGAAGTTGCCTTCAGTCTTGACTGCAAGGTCCTGCAATTGAACGGTTAGATCGATAAAAGGCGCTGGTGCACTACTGACTGAAAACACAAACATCAAACTCTTTTTTCCTTCCCAGTCAATGAGAGAAGGTTGCACAAATGTTGCCCCAACGAGATCGTTGGTCCGCTTCGAGTCCTCTGTTATGGGATATTCCTTGATTTGGTGGATTATTTCAGCATTTGGTGGATTGGAAGGGAAAGGGACAGTGCGTTGGGAATATCGCGACGTCGACATAAAGGTGAATTGCTGTTGGCTAGTTTGATACAGGGGATGTGAAGGAGTCTTTCGAGGTTTGAGCTCACGCTCGTCATCTGGCAGGCGAACTGGAAAGAGGTCGACAGTGCAGACAAAACCAAGGAGTTGTGTTTCGCTGTGTGAGAATCAGAAAACATGGATACCGGAGGTGATCTACATACTCGTACGTCGGGATTTCTTGTTCAGTTTGGTGGTCAGTTCCGGGGTTGTGAACCTGGAATAGACGGAGAGCCACGACCGGTGGTGGATCGAGTGGCCGTCTATCGATTCTGGCATACCTGCCACGAGTTGGTCCAATGAGCCTGAATCAAAAGAGAAATCATACTTGCGACCCAGATTTGCTTTTTGGAGCTCGGTAAGCTCAGCGCGGATAGTTTGACCAGTAAATTGGCCAGAAAGAAAATGGACAGGTAGACCGACGATGGATGGCCCAACAGATTGGTGAGACATCGGATGGGGTAAAGGCCCGGTTTGTGGAGAGATATTGGGAAACGTGCCGAATGTTGAGGAATGAGAGGACATCGAGAGAGGTTTGGGTGACTGTAGACTGTACATGAGGACTAGATGGTGTCCGATACCCTCATAAGATAAAATAGAACGCGATAAGGGATCTAAGCAGAATCGAGAGAGCCTATTTGGTGATCATGAGCCTGGATTCCAGGACGTGGGCGCTGTTCGGCATCCCAATAAGGTGTTTGCAGGCCGCAGTACTGGAAAAAGAAATGGTGAACCAACACAAAGGGACTGGGCGTGTGAAGAAGACATCGTCATGTTGATTACCTAGCGCAACGCTTTGTTTTGACTTGTGCTTGTCTTTCCTTACACCGCCAACCATGGCTCAGCCTCGTCCAGGCAAAGTCAGCCAGGAAGGCTACCAGTCTTCGTCGCCATCTATTGAGGCTCACCATACCGACCCATTCGCCCAGCAGCCACGCTATTATGACAACGAATCCGAAGTTGAGCATGGTCGCAGGGACACTTATGCCTCGGACGGCAGCAACGCAGCTCACGACAATGGCTATTATGATCAACCTTACGATTCTTATCGTGCGTTTTCCTCTGTTTTCTTCGTATACTATCAAACCAGAAACTCATTCTTATCTCTCAGCCCCGGCAGACACAGACTCGGACAAAGATGGTGTCTACGGTCAACGTTATGGTCGCTCAGCAGAATCCTTAGGCAACATGAAATCCGACCCAGCTCACACATCTACTTTCTACGACTACGCTCCTGCCGGTGGTCCAGAAGCTTACCCTGCCTGGTCAACAGACCGTCAGATTCCCCTGTCCAAGGAAGAAATTGAGGACATTTTTCTGGATCTCACTCAGAAGTTTGGTTTTCAAAGGGATTCTATGAGGAACATGGTTCGTCCTGTTTCTTTTTTTTTTTTCACGGCCACATTCTCCCGTACCGTCCAACATTTGTTTTCTCTTTTCTTCATTCGGCTGGATAGCTTCAAACCCCTGATACTGTATCAATTGCTCATTCTCTTCGAGTTCGCTGCCGATGTCGAAGCATGTTCCGCTTACTTGACGTCACTTGTCCTTCTTTGCCCTTCTTTTAGGCTCTCTTCTGTTGCCAGCAGCTGACGATCTCTTACTAGTTTGACTTTTTAATGCAACTCCTCGACAGTCGAGCTTCCCGGATGTCACCCAACCAAGCCCTCCTGACTATACATGCCGACTATATCGGGGGTCATCACGCAAATTACCGCAAGTGGTACTTTGCAGCACAGCTCGATCTTGACGATGCCGTCGGTCATACCCAAAATCCGGGTCTGAATCGTATGAGGTCCAAACGCGGTGGAAAACGTCCAGCCCACGAAAAGTCTCTTGGCACTGCCATGGAGCGCTGGCGTCAGGCCATGAACAATATGAGCCAGTATGATCGCCTCAGGCAAGTCGCCTTGTATCTCTTGTGCTGGGGTGAAGCTGCACAAGTCAGATTCGTCCCCGAATGTCTCTGCTTTATATTTAAATGCGCCGACGACTATTATCGCTCACCCGAATGTCAAAATAATTCAGAGGCTGTACCTGAAGGCTTATACCTTCGGTCGGTTGTCAAACCGCTTTATCGTTTTCTTCGCGACCAGGGATACGAGGTTATAGATGGCAAGTTTGTCCGTAGAGAGAGGGACCACGAAGATATCATTGGTTACGACGACGTGAATCAGCTTTTTTGGTATCCAGAGGGCATTGCTAGAATTGTTATCAATGACAAGGTTCGTCTCTCATTCTTATTCTGCATTCTTCTGACACAAGTTGCAGACCCGCTTGGTAGATCTACCACCTTCCCAGAGGTTCATGAAGTTCGACCGGATCGACTGGAACCGCGTCTTCTTCAAGACTTACTTCGAAAAACGTTCATTCGGTCATCTCCTCGTCAACTTCAATCGTATATGGGTAATCCATATATCGATGTACTACTTTTACGCCTCCTACAACTCGCGCAGCATCTACGCTGTGAATGGCAAAAATGCTCCAGCTCTGACTTGGAGCGCAACTGCCCTTGGCGGCGCCATTGCTACAATGATCATGATCCTCGCCACAATTGCCGAATTCTCTTATATTCCGACGACCTGGAACAATACATCGCATCTCACTCGCAGACTTCTTTTCCTTCTCGTCACTCTTGCATTGACTTGTGGTCCGACATTTTATGTCGCTATTGTAGTCCGCAATGGGCAAGATGGTCAGCTCGCTCTCATCCTCGGCATTGTTCAATTCTTCATTTCCGTCGCTGCCACCTTACTTTTCGCCGTCATGCCTTCAGGACGCATGTTCGGTGATCGAGTTGCAGGCAAATCAAGAAAATATCTGGCCAGTCAGACCTTCACAGCCAGTTATCCACAGCTTGACTCGAAGAACCGCATTGCATCCATCCTGCTTTGGGTCTTGGTCTTCGGTTGCAAATTCACGGAATCCTACTTTTATCTCATCGTCTCTTTCCGCGATCCGATAAAGGTCATGGTCGGCATGAAGGTACAAGGATGCAGCGACAGATTCTTCGGATCCGCTCTTTGCACAAATCAAGCGGCATTCACGCTCACAATCATGTATATCATGGACCTTGTCCTCTTCTTCTTGGACACTTTCCTGTGGTACATTATCTGGAACACCGTGTTCAGCATCGGCAGGTCCTTTTCCCTCGGTTTGTCTATCTGGACGCCCTGGCAGGACATCTATACGCGGTTACCTAAGCGAATCTATGCGAAGCTATTGGCCACCGGTGATATGGAAGTAAAGTATAAGCCAAAGGTAAGATTGCGCGCTAAATCTTGATCCAATGCTGAAGATCTTTCAGGTTCTGGTGTCTCAGATTTGGAATGCCATCATCATATCGATGTACCGAGAGCATCTCTTGTCGATCGACCACGTCCAGAAGCTTCTCTATCACCAAGTCGACACCGGTAATGGCGGCCGACGAAGTCTACGTGCTCCACCTTTCTTCATCTCGCAAGGCGACAAGGGGTTCAAAGGAGAATTCTTCCCCGCTGGCAGCGAAGCCGAGCGTAGAATTTCTTTCTTCGCCCAGTCCTTGACAACTACTGTCCCGGAACCGCTTCCAGTTGACGCGATGCCAACCTTTACCGTCTTGACCCCTCATTATAGTGAAAAGGTCAGACTCAATGTTTAGCATAATGCTAGCCATTTAACATGATTTCGACAGATTCTCCTGTCTCTACGCGAAATTATTCGCGAGGAAGACAAGATGTCGAGAGTTACGCTCCTGGAGTATCTCAAGCAGCTTCACCCCATCGAGTGGGAAAATTTCGTCAAAGACACCAAAATCCTCGCCGAAGAATCAGCGATGTTTGGAGGAACTAGTCCCTTCAACGCCGGTGACGAAAAGGGTCAGTCCAAGGCCGACGACTTGCCTTTCTATTTCCTCGGTTTCAAGAGTGCCGCTCCCGAATTCACTTTACGAACCCGAATCTGGGCATCACTGCGCGCTCAAACCCTTTATCGCACCGTCTCTGGTATGATGAATTACTCGAAAGCGATCAAATTATTATATCGTGTGGAAAATCCCGAAGTTGTCCAGCTCTTTGGTGGCAACACTGACAAGCTAGAGCGTGAACTGGAGCGCATGGCACGCAGAAAGTTCAAGTTCGTCGTCTCGATGCAGCGCTACTCCAAATTCAACAAGGAAGAGCACGAAAATGCCGAATTCTTGTTACGAGCCTATCCCGACTTACAAATTGCCTATCTCGATGAGGAGCCGCCGATGAAGGAGGGAGGCGATCCACGTATCTTTTCGGCCCTGATTGACGGTCACAGCGAGTTCATCGCTGACAGTGGCAAACGGAGACCGAAATTCCGCATCGAGCTTCCCGGAAACCCAATTCTTGGTGACGGCAAATCGGACAATCAGAATCACGCTATTGTATTTTACCGCGGCGAATATCTGCAGCTCATCGACGCCAATCAGGACAACTATCTCGAAGAATGTTTGAAGATTCGAAATGTTCTCGCAGAATTCGAGGAATATCGCGTCTCCAGCCAGAGCCCGTACGCGCAATGGGGCAGTAAAGACTTTGCCAAGTCACCGGTCGCCATTGTCGGTGCTCGAGAGTACATTTTCTCGGAGAATATCGGTATTCTTGGTGATCTTGCTGCCGGAAAAGAACAAACTTTTGGCACATTGTCTGCTCGTTCAATGGCATGGATCGGTGGAAAGCTGCATTACGGTCATCCCGATTTCCTCAATGCGCTCTTCATGAATACTCGTGGAGGAGTTTCCAAGGCACAGAAAGGACTTCATCTTAACGAAGATATCTATGCTGGTATGAATGCCTATGGTCGCGGCGGAAAGATCAAGCATACCGAGTATTATCAGTGCGGTAAAGGTCGAGATCTTGGTTTTGGAACTATTCTCAACTTCCAAACGAAAATCGGAACCGGTATGGGTGAACAGATGCTTAGTCGAGAGTACTATTATCTCGGGACTCAGCTGCCGATTGATCGCTTCCTTACATTCTACTATGGTCATCCTGGATTCCACATTAACAACATGTTGGTTATTCTATCTGTGCAGGTTTTCATCGTGACCAGTAGGTGCTTCCTCTTTTCTTATCGTTCAATGTTAACAGTTTATAAGTGGTATTCCTCGGTACTCTCAATTCGGCTCTCACTATTTGCAAGTACACCGATGCTGGCCAGTTCATAGGCGGTCAGGCCGGGTGCTACAATTTGGTTCCAGTGTTCGATTGGATCAATCGTTGTATCATCAGCATTTTCCTGGTTTTCCTCATCGCTTTCTTGCCTCTTTTCTTACAAGGTGAGTGTATCGACAACTAGGGACATCAAATACTCACTGGCTATAGAATTGGTCGAACGTGGAACCTGGAAAGCCATATTCCGCCTGGCTAAACAGTTTGGATCGCTGTCGCCCGTTTTCGAGATCTTCTCGACCCAGATTCAGACTCACTCTATCCTGAGCAATCTGACATTTGGAGGTGCCAGGTATATTGCGACAGGTCGTGGCTTCGCGACAAGTCGGATGCATTTCAGCACTTTGTTCTCTCGTTTTGCGGGGCCCAGTATCTACCTCGGTGTCCGAACACTTTTGATGTTGCTCTACGTAACGTTGACGCTCTGGACGCCTTATTTGATTTATTTCTGGGTCTCCATTGTGTCACTTTGCGTCGCGCCCTTCCTCTTCAACCCACATCAGTTTGTGTTTACCGACTTCATAATCGATTACCGGTTAGTGGTTTGACGACTTGAGTGGAATGGTGCTCATATGTCATTAGGGAATTCTTACGCTGGATGTCCCGAGGAAACTCGAGATCACATAGCAGCTCTTGGATCAGTTACTGCCGACTCTCGCGAACGATGATTACCGGATTTAAAAAGAAGAAACTTGGTCACCCATCAGAGAAGCTATCCGGCACCGACGTACCTCGAGCGAGCTGGCGGAATGTCATTTTTTCCGAAGTCGTATTTCCACTGGCCATGGCTGTCCTCTTCACTATCGCCTATTTGTTCGTCAAGTCCTTCCCAGTCGACGGGAAGCAGGTGCCAAGTCCTCTCATCCGTATCGCCGTCATTTCCCTCGGTCCCATAGTATGGAATGCAGCGGTGCTTTTAGTGCTTTTCCTGTTTTCATTATTCCTGGGACCAATGCTCGACCCTACATTCCCCAAATTTGGTTCAGCCATGGCCTTTATTGCGCACGCCCTTGGTGTAATTGGCATGATTGCATTCGTGGAATTCCTGGTGAGTTTCTTTTGAAAGAGTTTGCTCGTTCTAATGATCTTCTAGTGGTTCCTCGAGTTGTGGGATGCCTCACATGCTGTTCTAGGGCTCATAACCATGATTGCCATCCAGAGGGCGATCCACAAAATCCTCATTTCGATATTCTTGTCTCGCGAATTCAAGCATGACGAAACGAACCGGGCCTGGTGGACTGGCCGATGGTATGGGAGAGGCCTTGGGATGCATCTCATGTCGCAACCAATGCGTGAGTTTGTGGTCAAGATCATTGAGCTCTCTTTGTGGAGCTCCGATCTGCTACTGGGACATTTACTTTTGTTCATGCTGTCACCTCCGCTCCTGATTCCATTCTTTGACCGCTTCCATGCGATGATTCTATGTATGCAACTGCCTTCTCAGTCTGATTCCTTGTCTGACTTGCTTTACAGTCTGGTTACGTCCTTCTAAACAGATCCGAGCACCTCTGTATTCCATTAAACAGAGAAGGCAGCGACGCTGGATAGTCAGTCGATCTTTTTCAAACTGGGATCTCGCTGAACCATTTGCAGATCATCAAATACGGCACAGTCTACGTTCTAGGGCTTGCTTTGTTTTTAGCATTGATTATTCTGCGTGAGTGCCGTACCAAGTCTGTTATATTCTCTTTTCTGACTCTTCCTTAGCCATCACCTTCCGAACAACCATCCATTTCAACTGTTCCCTATGCAACAGTCTGTAACTGGACTCTTATCATGCTCATAGACTTACACCCTATCATACCTGCATACTTGTACTTTCATCTCTTGTTTTTCTGTTTCTGGTGCTGCTGAGCCATCATTCATGGACCTGTCATTCACAATAATCTTATCACAGACAATTTACTTTAGGCATAATAATCTCATTTAGACTGCCAGTGGTACATAGTACAACAAAATCCTTTGAAATAGATACAGAACTACGAATTCTAAATATGTGCAAGAAATGTGTGGCCAGCTTGAGACAGGAATTCACCAGCTGTTGTGGAAGATTAATTGAGATGAAAACGCAGTGTTCAACGATACACACTACTCAAATAGGTCCTTGGCAGCTGGGACAGGTAGTTGCAAAATCCTCGAAATTCCGAATGGTGATGACCGCCTTTTGGACGTCAATATCGTCGTCCCAGTCATCAGGTATAGCTTTTCCCTCGAGAGCCTCGTAGACCATTCTCCGGGCCTGGATGACTCGCTTTACGTTCCCTGTCACCCCAGCATTGCGAAACAAGGCGCCTTTGATGATGGGTTGTTGAGCCACCAGTACCAGGTCTTTGGGAAGATTATCGGGCAGGCTGATAGTCGCTTCAGACCGAGAAGGTAAAGCTTGCTTTCGTCCTTTGGCTTTCTTCTTTGGTGGACCAGCAGCACAGAACTTGTCATTGTTGTCTGGAGACGACATGAGGAGCCGTAGCGGTCTATCGCTCACAGAAGAGATGGGTTCGAGATGATTGTCCTTGATAAGGCAAGCTCGGTGATATGCTTTGCAACAGCCTGGTCTCGGACAAAAGTGCATGATAGAGTTGTCTTCAGGGCTGTATGGCTTATTGCAAAGACATGAATATCGGCCCGGAGTCGGCTATAAAACCGGTCAGCACAAGCCACCAATGTAAACTCTTTTTCTTTTCTCACATCGAGCGACCGCGTCGCAGTCTCGAAATCGTAACGACAATAAAACTCGTCGAAATCAATGTCGGGTGGACTCAGGTCGGATTCTACGTAGCGCTTGACTGAGACAACAGCCTCTAATGTTGTAGAGTGAATGAAATCGTAGTGGTCCGAGAAACAACGTTCGTATTGTCCGCATGCGGCAGTATCACTGGATAAAAATGAGTGTTGGGTCCTTTTCAACGGAACTGGACTCACAACTTTGGTAACAAGGTCATTAGGTCACTAGAGAATTCTGAGCGTTTGTAAACTCTCGCAGTAGAGAAACTGACGAGTTTTTATAATACCACTGGATACGAATCCAAACCTGGTTACGGTCAGTGATGTGATTTGAAATGAAGAGCGAGAACATACGTCCTGCGAGTCACCTTGTGGCCTGGCGCGGATATCACGAATCATTCCGACCCAGTAGTCCGCTGTTGTTCCAGTCTCGAAATCGGGAGGTAGTACGAGCACGCTGAAAAAGAAGTCATTACTCGTAGAAAGACCTAGAGACAGCATACTCGTTTCCGATGTTGAATGCATGCCGCTCATTCTCCTTGTCTTTTACTGCAAGAGCATCAGCAACTAGCTTGAGGCGAGCAAGTAAACAGACGCGCAGATGAATCGTTTGAAGCTCTCCATGGTTTCCCATTCAGATTCTGTTGGTGCATCAGGATCTCCCGTAGCTCTAGTTCCGGTTAGAGAGATCAGGCAAGCGACAGACTTGACCTACTTGGGTTTGGATTTGCGCTTCTTGGGCACAAAGCGCTTTCGGCGGGTCATGGCGGTCGCGAAAAGACAACAGCAAAATCGCACATGATCGAAACTGGCTGTTGGAGCCGTGTGAAAAACCGACACTGCTTCTTCCAGTTTACCATGCTCTTCTACCTGACTTCGAGGGTTATAGGGTTTGTCCCACTGTTATTGTCTGCTTCATCTATTCTTACCATACAGATACACAGCTCTATAACTGCCTTTCTTTATCCTGGTTATGCCTCTTACAAGACATTGAGTTTGCGTCCGAGTCCCCAAGCGGAACTTGAGCGTTGGCTCATGTATTGGTCGGTCTTGGGCTGCGTAGTGGGCGTAGAAATTCTCGCTGAATGGGCCATTTCATGGTCAGTCATGTCAATCTTCTTTGAACCACGGAACTGACCCAGTACGACACAGGATTCCCTTTTATTATACCATCAAGACCCTCTTCCTGCTCTATCTCTCTCTTCCCCAGACACAGGGATCCTCTTACATCTATCACTACCACCTCCAACCTTTCTTTCAATCCCATGAACTGCAGATCGATGCAGCACTTGCTTCATTCAAAGCCAAAGTCTATTCATTCCTTCAGGATCGTGTCCGGCTTCTCTGGGACCATATTTCTGCCACCGCAGGCCAGCAACAAGATGTTAGAAATATGCCGGCGGCAGCACCACCACTGGTTCAAGGCTGGAGTCCAGCTCAGCTCGCCTCTTCGCTCTGGAGGTCTTATGGACCGGCCATTATAGCCTCTGGCAATGCCATGCTAAACCAGAATGCAGCTTCAGGCTCTTCAACAAGCAGCGGGACAACTCAATCACTGTTAGAACGTCGGCGACAATTGGAATCAGAGCTAGCTGCTTTGTCCCAATTCAGTGGTGACAATAGAGACATTCCGGTGTCGATGCCGGTTCCGATGCATATGCCAGCAGCTGGTCCGCTGGTGAGCACTTCGTTAGAATCGGACGTCCGACACCGAGACCGGACCATTTCAGTGGCCAGTCGGTTTGAAAAGATTGAGATCCCAGAGGGCTACGATGTTGGAGATACCGATGAAGGTGAAGGACATTCGTACCAATCGCAGCCGACGATGCAGAAGAGAGGCAGTTGGTTTGGCTGGGGAAGCGGTTCGCCGTCAAGCTCCAATTCGAAGGGCGGCTATGAACGGGTCAAGAGCGATTGACTAGTCAAGACAAGCTTGATGGTCGGCTTCTGTGGAATCCTTCCATTCTGACGGACAACTTACCATACTCTGCCCTGACTGTACCTTTGTATAATGTAACTAATATAATAATTGGCCCGACTGCCGCTGAATTCAAGTTGAACCAGTCGTCGTCCAGTTCGTTGTTGTCCAAGGTGTTACACGGAAGCTTTTTTGGATCTCGATCGTCTCTCACGTGGGAACCTTCCAAACGTCTGCTTTGGTAACTCGAAATTAACATCTTCCTCCGTCCTTCCATCTGCATGATGCCCCAGGCTGCAGCACCCCGAAAGGACCCTGCTGTGCAGCGGGCCCAGGACAAGGAATCCAAGCGAGCCAGAGGTCAGCTTTTTCGCCATTCTAAAGAGTTCATTTGACTGAAAGAGAACAAGGTGCTCTGAGTTGCGCAGAGTGTCGGTTAGTCCCTGAAAAGGCTTTAAATGCCCCCTGCTGAGAATTTACTTGTAGTCGGCTCAAGCTGAAGTGCGACAAGGTCTGTGTGCTCGCTTCCGCTCGAATTACGCATCCTGACCCATTCATTCGCAGACAGTGCCATGTTCCAGGTGTGTTGTTAATATTTGACCCCGGTGAGATGTTTATCTAACATGTCGCAAGTTGTAAACGTCGCGGATGTTCAGCTATATGTCCAAATGGCAGGTAAGTCTCATTCACGCCACAGTTGATGTTCTGTTCACTCATTCTCTCCCCCGTTTTCTAGTCTCGTTACGGGACAAGGAACACGCTTTGTGCTGGCCTCTTCAGAGGAATTACACAAGTCAGTCCTCCCAGCTGTTGAAATGAAATCCTTGCTAAAGTATCTTTCAGGAAAATCGCGCGAATGAGCGACCGGATCCGAGCACTGGAGGATGCATTGAGCCTCCTTCAGTCGACAACTTCCTCTGAACCTCATCCTCTTCTAGACCGCGAGTTGCTCAAGATAAAATCCAGTCTCGAGCTGCATGCCGCGGTGGATAACCCGGAGACCAATACCGAAATCCCAGAAGAGGAAGAGACGCAATACATTGACGCTTTTGGTACCCTTGCGATAAGAGAGGACGGCGCGAGCACCTTTTATGGTCGTTCAGCTGGTTCGGAGGTACGTAGGCATAGTATGCACCTTTATTACTAACCCAATGCTTCCGCTTCCATCCAGAGCCTTCTCATTGTACGTCCAAACCAATGCTTAGCCTCTAAACATCGTTTACTTATCAGAACTAGGGTGAATCGGCCAATCATTCGACCCCAGAGTTTACTACTTCGTCTCCACATCCTGATCTTGCTCATTCACTTTCATCCTTATCGAACTCATTTCCTTTCGCAAATTCTCAGCAACCGTTCGACATTGGCCACCTTTTAGAGAACTACCTTCCTTCATGGCAAGAAGCCTGTCGGCTTATTAGTCTCTATCTAGACCAGGCTCCTTGGTTCTTCGGCGCTGTCACCAGGAGACAGCTTGTGGAAGAAATGCTTCCGTTGTGGTACAACGAAGCGCCGTCGCATTCTCCCTTACAGTCGCCCAATAATCTGACCCAAGGCGGTTTGTCTGCGGCCACGGTCACTCCAAACAAAGGCGGAGCCCATGAATTGGCTCTTCTCTTCAGTCCGTCTTTTTCTTGCACGAGTACCATCGAATCTGACTGATTTGCAGTTATCTTCTGTTTTGGGGCCTTGACTGATGTATCTCTCCCTGCCGCTCCGGATAATCTGCTGGCAGAGCAGTACTACAGTCTCACAAAGGCAGCTCTGACTATAGAGCCTGTATTAGAGAGACCACCTTCAGTTTCGACCGTACAAACTTTATCCCTCATGGCCATCTATGAGGGTCTTCGGAGCGGCGAAAACAGCATCGAGAGCACCTGGTCATTAATGGGTCTCGCGACAAAGTTGGCACAAAGTATCGGTCTACGTGAGTTTTGAATCGTCTTTGATAATCTGTCAGTTCTTGATTCATGTCGCAGACCGTGATTGTGCCAGGTGGAAACTGACCCCCAGTGAAGTTCAAAAACGTCGAGCTCTCTTCTGGGAGTTATTTATCACAGATTGTTGGCAGGTATGTGCTCACCGGGTCTCACATGGTCTCTTTGCTGATAGGTCGGCAGAGTCTTGCAACAGGCCGTCTTGCCACATTCTCATTACCATTTGTAGATTGTGAACTTCCTCACGATACCGAACAGATCTTCGCTGAGGATGGCACTCCTCAGCCTAGTTGTAAGTTCCTCGATCTTTATCAAACATAATCTCACTCTTTTTCCGTAGTCTCGTACTGGAAAGCCAAGTTTGGAGCTGAATGTGTTTCTGCAGTTGTGCAGGGTACATTGACATCCCGGGCACCTAAATATTCAATCATTCTAGAGCTGGATCGAAAAGTTAGAGACATTGAATTCCCCAAGTATGCCCAGGAAGGGCCAGTTCCGGAAGGTTTAGGTTTGAGCGAAACCATGAGCCATTTCATGCCGACGAATTACCGTGAACTCAGTGAGTCTTTTCTGTTTATTTGTCGATGGCGCGCCTTGAACATATGTCAGCTCTGCTCTACATTCATCGATGTTTCTTTGCCCATGCTATCACGAGTAATCCCGTGGATCCGATAAATACTCCTTACGCCCCTTCATTCCTGGCGGGCTATCGAAGTGCTTGTGTATTGCTCGGTTCAATCAAGAAACAGTTCACTTTGTTCCCAGCCCAGATATCACGTTTCTGGGTTCTATGGACCCATGCATTCTCTGCCTCGGTAATTCTCTCCATCTCGCGTCGGCTCTTAGGCTGACCTTCCTTGCAGGTCATGATCTCTTCAGTGGTCACCAACGGACCCAGATCAAAAGTTGCTCCTGCGGCATTGCTGGAACTAAAAGCTGCATGCGATCTTTTCGAAAAAGCTGCTCCTCATGGGGGTAGAGCGGTCAAATTTCTTGCAAGTCAATTTCGCCCTTCTGTTTGCGTTGGCTAATATCAGGTCCTTGCAGCCAATAATGCGGCGTTTGCTGGGCAAGGCACAAAAAGTGTATCATGACACGTCCAACGGAATTCCTCCTAACATTCCAAATGACATTTTCCGATCTTCATCTGGAGCCAGTGACGAGGTCGACGAGTTGTCCATCTTCAGCGGCAAGACTCGGACGGTCACGACTCGAGTGGCCAGTGCACCGCCTTCTTCAGCCGGCTCACCGCCTGATACATCGAGATCACCTTCGGATTCTCCGCCTCAGACATTCCTGGCGAACCCAGCATTTGCTAACGTGCATCCTAGTTTGGTCCATGAGCTGAATGGTTTTGACGGTCAGTTGAATGCTCAGCTTCAACGGGCGTACCAATCGGACTCGGCAAGTTTCACGGAAACCCTGATGGGATTCCAGCAGCCTCTGGCCCATGTTCAGCCATCGCCAGTAGACCCTCAGCAGCAGCCTGCTTCCGATTATCGGTATCAACAATATCAAACCAGTCAGCCTGAACCTGTTCGTCATGCTCATACCAGAAGAGCTCCGTCACCGCCGATACAGCATCAGCGTTTTATGGCTCAGCAACCTCAATATCATGCTTCAGAGCGACAACAGCCACCACGACAATCATATCCTGCGCCACATGGTGTCACTGTTCCAGAGTCACACTCTAGCGTCCATCGACATGTTTCTCATCAGCGGTCCTACAATAGTATGCATAGCGTCGTGGAACAACCTCGTCACGACATGTATATTGTTCCTGATCATATTCGACAAGAATTGACAATACAAGACTCGCCTTCTAGTCAACACAGTCCTGTCTCGTCATATGACGGCGCTGGTTCATTTCGTTCGGAGCCTCAAACATGGAACGAGTCCCAAGGGAGCCATCAGTATCATCAACAAGGGAATCAGTATACACAACCTCAAGAAGTTTATTACCAACGAACTATACAGCCACAGCATCACCAACAGCATTACACCCCGGATGGTGCAATGCATGGAATGGCAGCGGAAGACCATGGTTTACAGCAAACATGGACCAATTATATGCATCAGGTAACAGATTTTCCCGACAATTGCTCAATATTGACATTTTCCAGGTTGGATCTCCTCGACTCATGTTCGAGGAATAGAAGGTCCCGACTTACGGTTAGATCTAATCTTGCTATCTAATTTTTGCTTTCATATCTGCTTCGCTATCTTGTTTTCCATCCATATAACATGCGTATATCAGTGTAATAATCCCTAGGATGTCGAGTTGTACATATTCAAAAAAAAAAGAGATTATATTACCTACATTAAATTGGAAAAATTACGCCGCGTCTAGCTTAGAGTCCTCTGCAAAACATTCTGCCATGCCTTACTTGGGCTTTGCAAAGTTCTAGTTCGGTGGGGACTGCGAGAAGGCTGGCAAACAAGATACCTAAGAGATACCGAATAAGATGCCAATAATAAGATGCCAATAAAATACTTGCCTGTGCTATCGCTGAACCCAACGCTGCCGATTTTGAATTCCCTTGCTTGCTTCATTCTCTCGATATCGTGGGCGTTTGGGTCCGGAGCTTCTTGATTAATGTGATAGAAGACATTGACACTTGTAACTGTCAAAGCAGCGCCTTTCGTTGGTCATGGATCCACTCACTATGCTAGGCCGCCACAGATTCCTTCTAGACTGATTAGCAGGAAGACGATAGCGAAACTGAGTCCCGGAGATTCTTCTGAGAAGAATCCTACTGCGGATTCGTAGGCCAGCGCCAGGAATATCAGGCCTTGAAGGATGGCAGGTAGTGGAAGAAATCGAGAGGGTAAGGCGGGAATTCCAATGGAAAGCGATGACCTGGAGAAGAAAACTGTTGTCTGATATACTAACTGCCATAAAGGGTAATAGTCGCGTATCGAGTGAATCAGTTTGCTGAGAAGCTTGTCCGGCGGAGGAACAGGATAAATGAGCGTAGGAGATATTCCCTGGGTTTTATCGTCAGAGCTTGTCAATATCCTAGATAAACTATCCAAACCTGGTTGATGGTATACTCGAACTGTGAAAAAATGAGAAGGAGGTCGACGCGATGGTTATGAAAACTCACGAGATAGACGGCAACTAAAATAATAGTCAATGTTTAGGCCAGTAAAATGTCGATCAACTCACATAGCGGAAGCATGTACTTGAATAGCATCGGTCGAACAAGGTCAAGCTTGTCGCTGAGTGTTAATGATACCCTCTTTGGTCCAGCCGGTGAGCTACCCTCTTCTTCGCCATCGACGTCAAGACTCGCGGGGACTGCTGTATAAGCTGTTGGTGGCATATCGTCGTATTCTGATGGACGAGACGAATAAAGGAATGCTGAACTGGGAGGAAGGAGGAAAAAGTACGAGATGGGAATGATAGCTGGTAGCACAGCAGATATGCCAACCCCGATTCTTACTCCAAGCCCCCGAAGCTCCCACCAAAGGCCTGCTCCTACTAATCCAGCGGCTCCGGTTCCAGAGGCAAAGTAGCTATATAGATAGTTAGCGAGAGGGAACCGGAACAATGGTGACTTTACCCCAGACTTTGGCCCGCAATAGACGGAGGAGCATATTGGGTCGTTAACTGGAGAAACGTGAGCTCTCCGAGCCCAGAACTAAAGCTTGCGAACATGATCCCTAGCAGCCGCATAGTAAGAGAGTCAAAAGCCGCGACAACCTATCGAAATTGAGCAACTGTTCGGTTAACAATTTACTGCGACTGACGAGCATTCCGACAGAGCTGATGATAGAGCACGCGATGAGACGACGAGCGTATCGAATTCGTCCTTTCAGAAGATATGGCCAACCAATTTTCGCGATTAATGCTGGGAAAATGTTGCAAAAAGCAATGATGCCCTTTGGCGTCGACGGTGGTACAAGGTCCTTGGAACCCCTTTAGCCCCAGGGTCTGGGATCGACAAATCAACTCACCAACGCTGCAGACAGAATTATAACATACAGGACATTATTGATTAAACCGAACAGGAAGTAGGATCCTCTTAGTCGCCACTTCAATGTTCGTTCTGTTGTCCAGTCAGATAATTGATTAGAACAAATTCAAACTAGAGGATTTGCCTTGTTTAAGGTCCAGCTCTTGCTGGGCATAGTCGTGTTCTGAATCTTCTATGTCATGACGGTATGAAGCGGCGAGTCCCTGCTCTGCCGAATGCATCTCGTACGAGTTTGAAATCGTGTCGTGGTCGTCGTAGATTCCTAGTCAGGCAAATGTTATATCGCTGACGTTGCAAGCAAGTACTATAGTATCGGCAGGCAAAAACACGTGCTCCTAAGTCTGCGGCTTTCGCGCTTTGAGTCGTATGACCAGCTTGCTCCGGTTAAATTAATATCATCAATAATCTAAGTCTGCGTATCTCTATATAACAATCCCCAAAACCTCTCTCTTGGTGGCAATCTCACCCTTCAGCATCGCGATTCTACTGTCTAGACGAGAAGACAAATCCGTCGAGCTCGTCGAAAGTGTCATGGCCTGATCTAGGTTCTCGCTCGCAGCCGTCAAGCTCTCTGTCCAAGTGTTGTATAAAGGCGATTCACTGACACCAGTTACCAATTCTTCTTGAGTCTTCGTCTCCATTGCCTCTGTCTCCTTCAAAATGAGGACTGCTAGCTCAAATAGTGCGACACTGCCAATCCAGGTGCTGACTTTGATCGTCGGCTGAGCTGCATGCGCTTGCTCCAGAAAAGAGCGGGATAATTTCCAATTCCGAGCTGATCTGTACGCAATGCCCAAGAGTAGAGCCCGAAGAGCCAATTCGTCGGGAGTGTCAAGGTCAGATAGTACGGAATCGGGGACTGTCGATTTCCCCGACTCGTCCGGCAAAGGAGTGAAGGCCGACCAAATTGCAATATGGGCTTCCGCGTTTTCCTTGGATATTCGACTATGAGTGTTCCAAACTAGATCGATGTGGTTAGTGTAGCCTTTAATGGCAGAAAGAAAACATACATATCCCGAGTTCTATGATAATCGTCAATATAGTTCGAATCAGAATCATCGGACTTACCGTCAGAGGGACTTATACGAATGCTCTGAGCCCAGAGCTTCTCGTCGCCACCTCTCCGTCGTTGATTTTCCTTGTAGAAAATCACTGAATGGAAATCAATCATTGTCAAGCCAATCGGGAAAAACGTACACTTCTTCTTGATTAAAACCTCAGTTGGCAGCTCCTTGCCTCCGACCTTGCGCTTGTCCACCAAATTCGGAATCTGGTCCAAGAGCTCCTGTGCCTTGGCCACATTCCCGAGGGATATGTAACAGCCTGCAGCGATAAAATAATAGGTGGCGTGGCTCCAACTATTCAACTCTGTCATTCGCATGAACATTTTCGCACTCTCTTCATATCTCCGCTCTGCTAGTAAGAGCCATGCTAATTCGAATATAAGCTGTTGAATGGTCAGCGACCGACCTGTTCTGAAGGCTGAAATGGCTCACGAGGGTGTCGGCTTGAGCGAACATCTTGCTCTCATTCTTCAACCCTTGTTGTAGATGTTCTATTGCGCCTACAGGGTCACCTGACATACGTTGAATCTTGGCCTGCCAATGGATGAGTACAGAGTTTAGATGGAAAGACTGGTAGCTACTCTATTCAGGATCCAAAGCGAGCCGGTGGGATATCTGGATTCTAGACTGTCCTTCTGCGTCAATAATGGGCAAAAGAAATGAAGGAATCTTACCTCTCCACGATAGCCGTGTACTGTTTGATAATGTGGGCTTCGTCTGCCAGATATCCACACAACAAAAGGAGAACACCATAGTATGACATGAGACAGAGTCTACACAAGTCGGGATCAGCATGAATAGAAGCAAGGTAAAGAAGTGCAACTTGCCCTGCAAACACAGAGTGGACGTCCTTCTTGGCTGCAGATACTGCAAGCTTGGATGCAGATGAGCCGGGGGGATTACTTGATCAAAATGGGTACTGACTGCCTGAAGAGCCAGTTTGCGGTCATGTTTGAATCCAAGGAGACCAACAACACCCCTGAAACAGAATTCAGGGACTGCAAGCTGATAGAGAGAAAGCGCTTACTGGACACGTCTCGGTAAAAGGGAGAACACGAGATTGAAGAGACCATATCCTAGAGAATTCGGTCAAATATGATGTCTCGGGCCAATTTCAGAACCCACCGAAAGCTGTTCCAGAAACGATAGTCTCTTCAATGGAGCCTTCAACGATATTATCCGGAGTAAAGTCCGGTACATTCAAGGTCGAGGAAGAAGCCGAACTAGTCCACCTGGAGAAGAAACCTGACTTGGGGACAAGCGCAGTGGTTGATTTCAGGCTGGGATTTGAGGACTTGCGTGACACTGAGGGAGACGCTGAAGGTGTGCTATATCCTTCGAGACCATTGGGAAAGACGGTCTTGTACAGTCTGAGGTCGAGTGAGATTCACAGACGCATGAAATAACAGACGAGACTGGACTGACTTGGTGAATTTAGAGTGTGCACTGGTAGATAATGAGCGTCTGAAACAGCAAACATAACAGATCTTCACCTGTTCAAGGAATACATGCACTGGAGATAACCGACGTACGATTCACTTTAACTCGCGTCAATAAGGACAGGAGATTTGACCGAGAGTTTAACCTCAGAGCGTGGGTGATCCCAAGGAGTACCACTGCGTCTGCATTGAGAATCTCCATGTCTATTCCAGCAGGAAAACGGTGGCTACTAGGTTTGCTCGTGGCGGACTTGAGTAGCTTCCGAGAACCGGCCTCAGCCAGCGTCAGACATCGAGCTGCCTCCGCCATTTGGTCGGTCTAAAGTCATCAGGCTGAGTGGGGCATGGGGGGAACTTGATGAATCACGAACCTCGAGCCCGAGCGCGGCTTCGAGAAAAGAACAGACGCCCAAGCCAGTTTGATGATAAGGCGACTCTGGATCTTGGGATAGAATTAAACGAGCTTGCTTTATATCATCTGAGAAGAGCAAATCGAAGCCTTTCGAGGCGGCATTGAGTTGGGCTTCTGACATTGCAGCCTCGATTTGTCAACGGACGTCGACGTTGTCCTGACACTGGCGGGCGTCTAATTTTAGGAGTTACGGACATTACATCATCCTCATGTCATTATCGTCAGTTCATTTAAGTGAAGTATTTCAGTCTTCCAAAGTATCTGTATCAGGTTGAATTTTCACGTATGTCATCTATAGCTCGGGGTGAATCATTCCAAAGTTCGCGACTCCAACTGAATGCGCCTCGCTGATAGCTTCCCGCGTAACCCGAATTTGAAACTCTTTGGCTTCGTTGCTCGTCAGCGCGTCGACATACTCTTCGAATGCGGCGTTTGAATTTCCACAGCAGTTGAGGCTATTCATTACTTGGTTGACTGCGATTTTACTGGTTTCAAAGGCCTTGGATTGCGGCGCAAAGCACCCTGCCACGATGGGAGAGCGAGGCGCTGGACGAATTATGGTTCGAGTTGTCTGACCTTGAAAGCTATCGTGGACTTGAGTGATAAAGCTGAATGAGGGATCCACAGGCGACAACAAAGTCTGCTCAGACTCAGTTGTCAAACTCTCTTGATCGCTCGTCGAGTCAGACCTCGAGTCTGAGCTTGCTTGAACATTGTCCAGAGGCCTGAGCTCCCAGATGATACTCTCGGCCATGAGGCTACGAGAGACCTAAGTTCGTCGTGTCAGGCCAAGTGGACCTTTGAGAGAGAATCACTAGCCTGGTGCTTCAAGCGGGCATCGAATCGTTGAGAGTCCAAGACGTTGCTTCGAGAGATGGACATTGATGCTAAGGATGAGGCAAATCATTTAGCTTATCGCCTATTATTTATACGATTTCATTCCAGCAATGGGCTCGCGCTTTGTTGCCCGCTTTGGCCATCCCACTTTGGTCCATTATGGACCACCGGATGATGCCGAGTCCAAAGCGCCTAAGCACAAAGAACCTCGTTCGTTGAACATGGCCACCATTCCCATCAATGGTACACCGGTGCAACTTGACCGTGAGGTATAAAATGGACCGATTGAACAAGATTTTCTCCTCAAAAAAATAATGCAACGTTCAAAACTCGCGCCACTGAAACAACAGAACTCGAAAGATGGATCGATGTATGTACAGTTCGACTATTGAAGAAACTATAGCTAACCTGATCAGAACGGATGAATGTGACGGTGCCACGCTTCACACTGCCAAGCGGGTCATTTTGAACATGGGGAGTCCGATGATGGGAGAATTGGTGTATCTGAGTTCTTCTGGAGCCGTGACTCGATTTTCACCTGCGACGAGAGACAGAGAAGGGGCCAAGTGCCAAGATCGACGAAAGACTTGACGCTTGACGCTTGACGCCACGTTGGAGCTCACGTAATCAAACAGACAAATTTGGATGCGGCATTCCCATGGGCCCATCACTTGCTGCCCCCATCAGACATCACAGTGATGATCGAAAAAGTTGCGTCAATAAGTGATTCTCAATCTGGTCCTTGGTCTGCTGCCTGAAGCTTCTCCCTACTGCTTGCGTCTAAGTATCTACCGCCCTCATCACCCTAGGAGGCGTCTACCAAGTTTAGGCAGATTTGAAACCTGTTTATTTAAAGCCATGTTTCATAAACTTCCATGGTATGGCCCAGCTTGGGCCAGAACCTGAAACAGATCAGATTTAGTTCTGCGGCCCGTTTTCTGTATAAAAAGATCTGGGTCGCAGCTGATGAGGGTATCTATTTGCTCTCCTTTCCCCTCTACAGCTGTGCTTTTATAATGTCTCGCTCTCTTGCTGGTCAACCTCCGATACCTCGCACTCTTGAAACAAAACGTCCTTCGCTTTCTTTGACGATTCCCAAGGTGAGCCCTAGAAACGCAAGAAGTGTACAAACCGTAGCTAAATTACGTCCAGAGCTCCTTTCTCCAGCTCAATCTGGGCTCACCTTTCACCGTGACTACACCTTCACCGCTTTCGCTTTCCTTTGCGGTATCTCCCAAAGTCAACAGAATCAAGTCATCTCTTACTTCTATCTTTTTCGATTGGGAAGAGCCCGAATCTGCTGTTGAAGAAGAGCAATGCATCCTGATTGCTCCCGGGGAACCCTTCTTTGAACCACCCCACTGGGAGCTACCTTCCCCTTCCGAGGAGTACTCTTGCGACTTTTCATGCGACGCTCTAGCATCTTCCCAAAAGTCTGCTGTCCAGGCTTTCCACGAAGAGCTGGAGCGCATGATTCAGCTTCTCAGCAAATCATTCGTTCTGAACGTAGAATGTCTCAAGGAGTTGGACGACGAGCTCTTCATTTCTCCTGTGGATGTCTTTTCTGAGATGTGCATGGACTCGATGAAGAAGAGCGATTCTGTCCAAGTTCCACTCCTCGGGTCATCCTGGTTCGAAGATTCAGAATTCCCAGACGTCCCCTCCGATTTCGACCCTCTCGATATTTTCCTTGATGACGGGGACGAAGAAGTGCTTGATTTTGATTCTGATTCTGATTCTGATGAAAGTGTAGAGGTACGCCATGATTGTCAAGGATTGGATGCTCAATCAAGCTCATCTTTCTCCACAGACGGTCATATTTTCTTCGTTTTCTCCAGTTAAACAGTCCCCTTTCGCCCCTTCACAGGAGAGGCGCCTGGTCGCGCCCTTTGAAGACGTTCGCCGGTGTAGCAGCATCAATCCTTCCCGCTCTTTTTTCTGCGGAATCTTGTAATGATTTCCCAGCCATTGCAACAATCTGTCATTTGGCATCAGACGGCTGCTTTTGCAGGCTCGCCGACAAGTTCAAATGCCTGGATTTGACAGTAATGCGAGTATCCGGCAATAGCAGTCGATATGCAGCCCGCTGGTTCTTCTGGATACCATGGATGAAGGCGGTCCTTCGAAGTATTAATGCAGCTACATGCTTAGTTAGTCCATAAGTAGTTTATGAAACACGATCCTTTGAACTAATCTATGAAAGGCTTGTGATTGTTGCACTATCGTCTCTTTCGTAGAAGCTCAAGCGTCATAGCCTCGTCCTCCTCGATGACATCGTCTCGCCGGGCCGAGGCTTTCTGTCGTTTTTGTGGCGGTTCGATGGGTGCATCATCGGAGTCGTCAGGGAGATCGAACTCCGGCGAAATGTAGCCATTATCTTCATCCAAAGGAGCCACAACGGCTCCCGTCGTGTCATCAGCCTGAAGCGATGAGTTCGCCAACCATCATGAATCAACAATTGTGAACTCACCAAACGTGCCGCTTCCTTGGCTTTTCTTTTGCGCTTCTTCTCTCGCTTCTTATCTCTCGCTTCCTCCTTGTCGATCACATCTGCTGATTGCATCTTGCCCTTTTCCTCTTCCACATAGCGAGTACCTTCTACTTTGATAGCTTCCAGACCCCCTTTCTCCTTGACCCAGAGGTCGGCTGGCATGACTTCATGCGCCACATGTGCTTCGCCAGCGTCATCAAAGACCAACCTTTTCGCAGTGGGGGCATTTAGTATAACTTTGCGCTTTGCTTGACCGAGCTTCATCTTCCTATTCGACAGGTTCTGCAGCTTGGCATCTTCGTCGTCCGAGATTTCATGATCAGCGCGTTTCAAGGTGATAAAATCATCATCATCGACTTGATCTGCGGGATTATGTTCGATGATACGAGCGTAATGTTCTGATAGAATGTTCTGGTTTTTACGCTCGAACATCCGGTCGTATTTCGTTCGGACACCGCCCTGTAGCATACGTGAGCCTTGTAGAAGCATATTCATAGATACATACTTTAGCTGGCCTGGGGTCTGTAGTTTGATCGCCCTCATCCTCTGAATCTTCTTCACTCGAAGGATGCATAACAGCGTCATCCGACTCTTCAGGCTCTGTGCTTTTAACAGCATTCTTCTTCTGTTTAGCTCGGTCCTTGCTAAGAAATTTGATCTTCGGAGTCCCTGGAAGACCAAGCGACTCTGCGAAGGCATCCACCGGTAGCTCAGTGAGCTTGAATATTGACTTGTCCTTGTGAAGGTAGATGGACCGTAAATACGAGATGAACGCCTAGAAATAATATCAGTAGGTAGAACCCGAAAAAACACAAAACACAAACTCTTTGACCCAGATATTTGATTTCAGGATCCTGAAAAGCCAAGTTTTGCAGCTGGTTCTGGATGCTGCTTGTCTTGCTGGTACGAATTTTGATCTTGTCTACCTCCACATTTTTCTTCTTCAATGCTGCCAACATGCCTTCCTCTTCGCTTGGCGCTAGGAATAAAAGTCCTTTTCCATTGCTCTCATAGCGAGCGGTCCGACCTACACGATGAATATATGTGTCAGCGTCTTCCGGGGCGTCTAGTTGCAGAACCCAGTCGATCGACGGAAAGTCCAAGCCGCGAGCAGCGATGTCCGTAGCGAATAAAACTGCATTTTTCGACGAGAGGAATTTGTTGTACATCGTTAATCGAGCTGTCTGCTTCTGCTTTCCGTGGAGCTGGATCAATGGCATTCCGGGATGCATCTTGCAGAACGTCTCGTAAACGAATCGAACCTGTTTGCAAGCGGACATAAAGACAATGATTTTCAATTGGAGGTGGGTTTTTATGAAGCCCCAGAGGACGGAGAGCTTTTGGTCGAGGGAACATATCAAGTAATGCTGCTCGAGATTCTTTGGTGTAGCATTCATAGGTTCAAGGGAATGGGGATCTTGGCCTAAAATCGGCACGCCGATGGGGACCGGCTCCTTGAGACTGAGTCTCGCCAGGTCAGCCACAGACTGAGTTTGTGTCGCGGAAAATAGAAGAGTTTGGCGCGATTTTGGAAGATGTGATAGAAGGGCTGAAAGAGTCTTTTGAAACCCCATGTCCAGGAGTCTGTCGGCCTCGTCTAATACTGAGCAATTGATGTCAATGTCGCGTACTATTCCAAGACGCGAAGACTCACCGAGGACCTGAAGATTATCACACTCGAATCCAAACGTCTGATCCATATGCTGTAGTAACCGGCCAGGTGTAGCGACCAGAATGTTCATCCTTGCGAGTCGATCCCGCTCGTCCTTGAGATTCTTTCCACCTATCACCATTCCAGCTGAGAATGAGTGATATCCTCCAATAGAGCGTAATACTTCAAATATTTGGACAGCCTAGACAAGAGTATTAGCGCATGGTGACGCGAAGCAAGTGAACTTACCAGCTCCCTTGTTGGTGAGATAATCAGAGCTCCAAGACCGTCTGAAGGCCCCCATTTTCGTCGGTAAAGAAGATCTAGGACGGGGACGAGGAAAGCGAGCGTCTTGCCGCTGCCTGTGGGTGCAGCAGCGAGGACATCTTTGCCTTTGAGGGAGACGGGAATGCTTTTCCGCTGAATGTCGGTCAGGTCCACAAAGAAACCTTTTTTTAAACCTGAAAATCATTGTTGTTGAGTTGAGAGACGGATATTGGGGGATCCAAGTACCCTTTTTCGTGGCATCTGATAGGGGAATCTGGGAAAAGAGTGCGAGATCGTCTGGAGGTACCTAGTCAAGTCAAGACACATTCGGGACAAAATTTAGATTGAAGACTGACAAAATCCATGACTTCCTGTTCCAGTGCCTCGAGTCTCTGTTTCTCTGAAATGCGCTTGAGCTTTGAGCTGGAGGCACCATGCTGGCCCTTTTTCTTGAACTTGGGTCGGGAAGACGGTCCTGCGAGAGCCATTGCGATTCTGTGAAGCTGAAAAGAAAATTAATGAAGTCACGAGGACCTGAATCTCATTCCTATTCCTTGATTCCGATGAAATTACAGGAATCACGCCAACCATAGAACGAGATGGCCCTGTGTGAAGATCTAGTTTACCTTTGTCCATCGTAGGCCTTCTCTGGCGGTACTCCAAGAGCCGATTAGACTTGCAACCGCCTGGACTTCCATCTCCAAGGGATCATGATGTGGATTCACCGTCAATAAATATTTGTCTGATATTTTACCTACTTGCCTCCCCATAGCGTACATTACCAGTACCTACCAGAAAAACGAATGTAAGGATGTAATGAAATAATTTAAACTGTGTAGCTAAATTCCATTGGTGAAACATTCTCTCAAATGTCTGATCATCTCTATCAAACTTTTATCCGCATCTACCACCTGTTCCCTCCTTCCACAGCCAGCGGCTTTATTTCACTGCTGCCCAAGGCAGCCACCTATTACTAATACCTCACGATGTTGTCCATACCGCGCTCACCGACGCCCATCGACCGTGATTTGCAGGATCTATACAATGAGGTCTGGGCGGGATTCAATGCTGAAGATCCTCCAAATTCAGCGGCCTCTGCTGAACGTGAACTGGACAACATATACTCTACATATGGAGGCAGCGACAGTGCTGCAAGCAGTGATTATAGCAGTAGCACTCTGACAACCCCAGTGACCCCAGCAAGTCAGTATCCAGCCTTGAACATCATCATTTCCTCTAAACTTTCTATTAGGTGCACGATATATGCCTGCTAAATCACCTTCTGGCAGTGGCCGGGTTCGACGACTTCCTCCGACTCCCAGTTCCTCATCCTTTACCATGCCAGAACCAGAACCTTATGCATTCTCCGAGAACGACCAGGTTCCTCAATATGAGCCGCGTCCGAGTCCAGTTCGACATCAAAGCTCGGCTTCGGAACCTCGTCCTCTTCACGAGTCACCTTCGAATCCTGATCTGCTCAGGCGGGTTACCGCTGGCAGCTCCAGACGTCTACCGCAACCACCAAATGGTGTTAGCCCAGATAGGCCTAGGCCACGAGATTCTTCACCATTTGGTTCCGGTTTCTCTCCTGCACCAAGTGGACGCAGCAGTCCATATCCACAACAAACTTCTCATCATCGCAGACCATCCAGTCCAACTCCAGAATATTTTGACGACAGAGAGAGCCGATACTTGTCTCCTTCAGCATACAACGGTTCTAGCTCATCAGAGTTTCTTCCACCTCAAAATGGCTCTGTCTATCAGAATGGAAGCGTCGCCCAATACTCAAGCTCGAGTTTTGTCCATCCAGCTCCTCCAATTCCTTATAATGCGACCGCAGGACCATCGACACCACATGTAGTTCGACGAAACGATTCAGTCGACTCTTATGCCAGCTCCTACGGTGATTTCGACGACTTTGGAGTGGTGGTAGATGTGAATCATGGCAATGTTGTTCGTCGCGCCAGTGAAATGCTGCGAGACTTGGCAAGCACCAGTCATCACGGTGCAGAACATATTGGTTTCGAAGGCGATTTTTCATGGGAAGATGTTCAGGAAATTGGGGAGGACAGTTTCGTCAACTTTTCTCTCTTGTCACATCTTGCTGTTCAGTTGCGGGATAAAGTCCCTCGGGGGACCCATGTCAAGGGCAGCATACCATATCCCAGAGCCTTTACTGGGAAAGACATCGTCTCGACCATGCAGTTACAGGTTCAACGCGAGCTCATGATCAACCATGGCCTTTCTCCACATGATCCTTCAATGAATGACCGGAGAGCTGCGCTTCAGGTCGCAAGGAGCCTTCAGGGACAGCTCTTTTTCTACGAGGTGGAATGGGGAAGTCGGGCTTTGCAAGACGGGGTCGAAGACGTTTACATGTTTTTGGACGATGCTGAAGGTTCTATTCAGGAAGAGCTCCCGACAGGCGTCGTGACCATGCTCACCAAGTGCTACGTCCCAAGTTGCGGTGCCGACGAGAATCCTTGTTATTCGTTTACATGTCCAAGGCGGGGGCATTCTTTCCTAGAGCACTCTGGAGCACAGGAGCCTCCAGTTCCACCAAAGAGGGAGGCATGGATTAACACGGTGCCCAAGGAGGTCTTGGACCGCCTTCCCGAGAGTGAGATCAATCGCCAAACGTGAGTTTTTTTTTTCTTCTTTCGCCCTCTGCTCTTAAATGTCCACAGTATCATTCACAAAATAATAAGCAAAGAAGACCAGTACATCCAGGACTTGAACACCATTGAGACTGTTTTCATCAATCCACTCCGTACCGCCAACCCTCCAATCATTTCTCCGCCGGAAGTTCTCGAAGCCTTCATAGAAGAGGTCTTTGGGAATATTCTGGATCTCAGGGAATGTAATTGTCGGCTGCTAGAGGTGATGCATGTCCGCCAGCGGGAGATGTCTTTTGTTATCCAGAGGATCGGAGATGTGTTTTTGGCCGCTGCCGCCGACTTCCGGTTTGCCTACCCAGTGTACATCGGACATCATCCTTTGGCCGAGAAGAGATTGAAGGAGGAGATGGAAGGCAATTCCGAGTTTCGGCTTTTTCTCGAGGTCAGTCTCCATATACATTTCGCAAGCTCTATCTGACCAAATGTAGCACTGCTCGAGACAATCACCGCGCCAAGGAGAGTCGTTCCGGCTTGACCTCAAACACTTCCTAAATCGTCCATCGGAACATTTGCAAAAATATCCTGTTCTGCTTGAAGCCATTTTACACGAGACCGCGGATGGTAATCCAGATGCAGGCTATCTTGAAGAGGCCATCGACGCGATACAGAACTTGCAAACCGTGGCGCAATTGAGGACATTCCAGAGTGCCATGGGAAGAGGTGCTGCAGGAAAATGGGAATGGCATGATTTGGTTCCAACAGATGTCCGGAAAGGAATGAGCAAGGAAGAGGCCAAACGACAGTCGTGAGTAGTGGAACCTGGGCTCCTCCATTAGTACTAACGAGTCTAGCATTATCTTCGAACTTATCAAGGGAGAAATGGCGTATGTCAAGGACTTGGAGAACATTGAGACGGTACAGGTCCAGTGCCATAGGTTTCAGACCGGCTAACACTCTTCCAGATGTACATCGTACCCCTTCGAGCGGCGGATCCACCTATCATTCCAACTGAACGTCTCGACGAATTCATCAAGGATACATTCCATAACATTGGCGAATTGTACTCGCACCATTTGAATCTTGTGGAAATATTCCATGAGATTCAACTGGAACAGCATCCACAGATCCGGAGCATTACAGCGGCGATGTGCGACGCAGCATTGAATTTCCGAGGCGCTTACATGGAGTACATACCCAATTATCCCATTGCAACTTACAGGATAGATGATGAAATGGCTAATAATCCCGCATTCAAAGCCTTCGTCGAGGTATTTTCTTTCTTCGGCTAAAACGTATCTACCAGGCTAATCGATCTGTAAGGAATGTGTTCGCCATCCTGATGCACATCGACTGGACATGAAGAACTTCATCAATCGGCCGATACCTAGGCTTCTCCGATACGAACTACTCTTGAAAGGGATACTCGACGAGTCGCCCATGGGACATGAAGATCGGAGAGAGATCCCTCAAGTCCTGGAGGTTATCAAGTCCCTAGGCAAGGATACCGAGCCTGGCGTAGTGACGGCCAAGCAAAAGGTCGAATTGTGGCGATACAACGCGAACCTGGTATTCAAGGCGGGCGAGGCTGTAGATATGGATCTCCTCAACGAGCATCGGTCATTAATCCACTCTGGTAAACTGTTGCGACAGCCAGAAAGTGGTCTGGAATGGAATGGATGGAGTGAACTTTATGTGCTTCTCTTTGATAATTATAGTCTGTTTTCTTTCTTCTTGTTCCGGCTCTTTTACTGATGGTCCCGCAGTGGTAATGACAAAGCCCAAAGAGAAGGATGGACTGACGAAATACCACGTTGTCAAACGAGTGAGTGCTGATACTTTTCTAGAAACAGAATAAAACTAACATTCGCAGCCAATACCTCTGGATCTCCTGACGCCTGTGTCTTTCGCTGACCCACCGACACAACGAGGGACAGGAATTCTTCGAACACTTCGAAAAGGAACCGAAGGCGAAGTCCTGAACGTGACGGCCAATGGCACAGCAACAGAGAGCGCCGCAGACTCCCGGGCCGTCTATCCTCTTACTCTTCATCACAATGGAAGAATGGGAGGCCCTTCTATTCTTTTTGCTGAAAGTGCTGCATCGAGATCAGGATGGAAACAGAAGTTGGAGGAAGCCTTGGGTATCCGAAAGGTCGTCCAGGAGAGCAACAAAGTCTTTGAAATGGAGACGCTCAGCTCAGATACCTTCATGGTACCGTCGCTACTCAGCGGACCAGCTTCTCCACCATCTTGGAATCAAGACAACTCGTTTACAGGCAAGGTGACCTGTTCTGTACCATTTAGTACGCCTGTTTCAACTTATTCTTTGGTTCTGGCTAACGATTATAAGATACAGCAGATGGACGCGGACTTGTTGCTGTTGGATGTGGAGAAGGTTATTTTCTTTCCCTTTATTTGCAAGTTTGGTCGACTGATCGATTTCAGGCGTCTGGATTGGCTTTCGTCACGACCCTAAATGTAGGTTTTCGTAGTTTATGCCCTTTTATTGCCATTGACACCTGTCGACTAGCTCTACGGCGGGTCTTACATCTGAAGCTCGTGACACAGTGTGCTATGCTGGAAGAGTTTGGGATCTTTTTGGTCTTGGCGGACAAGGTAGGTCAAAGAATTAAGGTGCTTTCTTTTTCTAAAACAACATTTCCCAGTCACTTTTTGCGTACCACATCGAAGCTTTGGTTCCATCATCGCCCAATAATGCCCATGCGTCTCAAGTGCCCCAAAAGCTCAATGGAACCAAAGACGTACATTTCTTCAGCGTCGGTTCACTACAAGGCCGCACTCTCATCATTTATATGAAGAAGAAGGGGGTAAGCATTGTGTCGCAGCATATCAGCCGGAAAGACTAATTTTGGACAGCTCGACAGCATCTTCCGTGTCCTTGAGCCGGTCGGCGACAAGATTAATGAGAGAGCACGAGCACCAACTGGCATTGGCGCTCGAATTTTCCGCCCGACCAAGTCGGAATGGTTCCGTATTTTCAGGGTGAGCGATAGAAGATGTCGATCCATGTTTTAGTCTGATTGCTGATCTATTCACAGGACTTTTTCTTGCCGTCCGAATCGTTTGACCTCATATTCCTGAAGGCCAAGATCGCCATCCTATGCACTAAAGGATTCGAGATCATGGATCTAAATGAGTATGTTTATTTCTGGTTTTTGAGGCCACAGTTCATCATGTCCCCTAGTTTCAAGAGTGTTACGATTCCTGCTACAGACGACGCTCGACATGCCCCACTGTTGAAACGATGTGAATCATGCCGTCCTATGGGTATGTTCCGGTCAACAGACGACGAATTTCTCCTTGTTTACGACGGTATGTTATTGACTTCTATTCAGCCAGCAAAACTCTAATGATTTACCAGAATTCGGAGTTTATGTCGATAAACATGGAAATCCTCGTCGTGCTGCAGGCACAATCGAATGGGAAGGCACAGTTGAACGTGTTGCACTACATATGCCATATGTTCTGCTGTTTGACCCCAGATTCATCGAGATTCGACATCTGGAGACTGGTCGACTGGCACAAATCATTCCAGGCAACGATGTCCGCTGCTTATGGGATGGACGAGGCCTCGGTTCGAATTCTGCTGTGACGCCTGGCGGTTTCGACGGTCGTGACGACACGATGGTTCAAGAGGCCCAGGTGCATGCTGTCATGTGCATGCCTGATCCCACATCTCGTTCAAGATCCACAGCCCAGCATGTCTTTGAGCTCATCCCGACAGTCCCATTATATCTTCCCGGTTCGGTTTCACCGATGCATTTAGAGCTTGGATACTCTCAATCGTACTCTCCACCACATTCACCGAGGGAATCCTCAATATGGAGGTCTTAATCTTATGGAGGTCTTAATCTACATGTAATCTCACTGTAAAAGTATTTTTTGCAAACACCACGCAACTGAAATCAGAGCGTCCAGAATGACAAATATGGAGCTCGCTGCTCGGGCTGGCCTAGACTCAATCGTCACATATAATAAAAGAGTCACAGTAATCAATTTTTCCACCCTTCTTGAAATCTTCACGTCTTCAACTGCTCAAGGTATGCATTTCAACGATATTCGCTTCTCATGATGTTTGAGGCATTTGGCTTTATGCTGGGTCTTCCAGCGGTGCAGAAAAATCTCAGCTACCTTCGGGCAAAAATTGCCCGCTACCTCTGAATTCACTTTTCGGTTAAATTTCTCAAACTCGTTACTGACCGAAGCTCTCCAGCAATGTACCAATGTACATGTTACTTGTTTATATAGTAGATAATCGAATCCGTAGCTTTTTCAAACATTATTCTAATTTGGTCATACCCGCATTGCAATGAACATTTGAATAGCCACAGCTTGTTCTCTTCGCCCACTGCCAGATATTTATTTCTGGTAAATATCTGATCCGCTGTCATTTTCTGCTCTTAACTCTGCCAGTGAATGCTGCTAAAAGGCGCTCCGCTCACCTATGACCAGAAGGCAGCTCTTGGTGCTCGAGGAGGCGCCGCCTTCCAAGGATCCTGGAACAACCAGCTCATCGCTGTCAAAGTCCTCGAGGATAACGTGGAGCCTTCGGCGGTCCATCAGCGAACAGAAATATGGAAGACATTAGTGCATCCAAACATTCTCGAGATCTTTGGCGCGTCAGATCATGAAGAAAACGATCCAGAACACTTGCAGGTCGTCGTCACGGCTTTGTATCCGGCTGGAAACATTCGACAATACCTTGCCTCGTATCCCAATGTCGAGCGGCCCAATATTATCCTCCAAATCTCGGCCGGTTTGCAGTTTCTTCACTCCAGGAACATCATTCACGGCAGCCTCAAGCCAAGTCAGATTCTGGTTAGAGATGACGGCAGTATTGTTATCGGAGACTATGGGATGGTGGAATTACAGCCGAGCAAGAGCAAAGATGGCCACAGATACTGGAGTCCAGAGGCTTGGAAAGGAGTGAGCTCAATGTTTTCAACCTCGTGCAGCATTCTAACCTACCATCTAGGGCGTAACTCGGCCATCCGATGTCTTTGCTTTCGCAATGACCGCCTATGAACTGGTCACTTCTTCTCAGCCTTGGGGAGTATTATCAGAAAAAGTCATCTAGTATGCTTCAGCTTTGTCCTTGAGGGTCTCGCTAATGATTTACAGTCAGATGGTTGCCTACGAGGACACACGCCCAGACAGGCCAGATCCACAATTAGAGTTGAGAGTTGGCTTGACGGAGGGAATGTGGGGCATTATCGAGGAAGCATGGCACAAGGACCCTCGTCTCAGACCCACATTTGACATGATAGTTCGACTGTGGACTGCTGAATTGAATGGCGGCAAGTCTTTTTATTTATCGCGCTATTCAAGCTCACGAGCTCACCAGGAGCCAACTTTTCGAGCTTTTCAGCTCCTCGCTCTCCAGCTTCAGCAAGCTCAAGTCGACCGACTCGTGCCCGTAGAGCTCCCAGCGAAGCCGGTTCCATGCATTCAACTAGCAGTGGTCCCCCTGCATATGATGCAGAGTTTCACCAGACATTGCCTGAAAGTCAGCCTATCGTATATCAAGCCAATGCTTCATACCAAACTCTCCTTCCAGCATCTGTCGCTAATCTTGCCGGTGGAGCGTATCAACCGTCAAATCAGTATGCTTCAGATATCGGACTTGATTTAGGCCCTGTTCGACCGCTAGAGATACGCCGACCTGCTGCTGATGCTCCGATGACGATGGGGGAACTTGGTTCTTCTTCACCACCGAATAACACGGGCTCTCGACCTGGGTCTTCTCAACGCGTACAACAATCATCGACTTGGTCGCGTCCAGGGTCTTCACAGGGCACTTCCAGGCCAAGCTCACGAAACGAGACTCCGAGATCCAATTCTCGCGGTAGAGAGGAAGCTCCGGTTTCTCAGCCGCCACCTATTCCAGCTCCCGTCCCGACATATCCAACACGTCCGATAACTTCGCAAACTAATGCCTACAATTTGTATCAGCAAAGAGGCCCTTCAGCCCAGGAAGAAAAAGCTGAACTGAAGGCTCGATATGAAAGATCACCTTCACCTCTCAAGGCAGTTAATGTGACAGGTATCTTACAGAGAGCGGCTACAACAAGGGATTCTATGAGCGGTGCTTCATTAATGTCGTTCGGAGCCTCTTCTTCTTCAAGCCTAGTTCGTCATTCTACATCACCTTCGTCGTCGGTCCTTCGGCAAGCACAGCTTTCTTCGCAGCGTGTGGCTTCTCTTCCAGAGAGCGAAGAAGATCCAGATTTGGAACCCAGATTTGGGAATTCACAACAGAATCAAGCTCCACCTCCTGGAGCAGGATACGCCGCTTTTCCTATTTCGAATTATCTGCCTGCATCGGTACCAACGACTCCTGGATGGGATCAACAATCAACAATGAGCGGAAGTGACACTCGATCTAGAGGTGCCCCTAGTGTCTCTGGTCAGTATCAATTCATCGTTTCGACTTGTGTGCTAATCGATTCTAGGTGTCGCCAATGCTGTCCTCGTCGTAGGAGCACTACAATCTTCAATCACCAATACCAATCCACAAGAAGTGGACTCTTATCTGACTCGGATACATCTGTTAGCTTCTCAGTCGGAAAAAGATGCTGAAAGACTTGTCGCGGCTGGGGTTGTTCCCATCCTTATTGGATTATTGAAGAGTCGGGCTGGAAAAGGCACTGGACTCGAATTAGTTCTGATCGCTCTTGGGATGGTCGCGTATGTATCCCGCTCCTGCTACCGAATTCCGCTGACTTTATTTCAGACACGATCCCATAAGCGCCAACACTATTTCTCGTACCGGAACCATCTCGACCCTCATTGAAGTATTTTCAACATTCTCGAATACTTCAGAGGGCTCCGAGATTTCCCAAGAGCAAGTCGGGACTTTGACCTTGTGGTGTCTCACTCGAATCTGTCGTAGTGCAGAGATTTCGAGTGGGATGATCAAGCTGGATCTTCCCCGTCTGCTCTGCCAAAAAGGACTACGTTCAAAATCGCCATTACTGCAACGATATGCGGCCTGGTGCTTGGGTAATTTGATTTACACCGACTCGATTGCTGACACTCTCGAATTGCAACATAAAGTTGTGGTCGAGGTGTCTGACCATCTCCGCAAAGTCTCGACTTCAAGACCTGAGAGTCCACCAGAGGATATCTGTGCTGCACTATATCCGGTGGCACGGATTTCTCGGTCCATCAAGCTTGCAAAATCGCTGAGCAAAGCGGGCTGCATACCTTATCTTACCAACCATCTTAATTCGTCAGATCCTCTAGTACTGAATTGGACAGCTCGGGTCGTCGGTTGCTTAATGTTCGTGCTCTACGCTGCTCTTTCTTGATTTGATCGAATTCTGAACTTGTCTATAGGCGACCGAATTCGTCAGATATGGCCAAGGCCTTGCTTGATGCTTCTATTGCCAAAGGTCTTGCACGTCTACCGAGTGTTTTACCGCATAACGAAGATGGACTAGTGTATCAGGGAGTTGCACCACTTGCTTCATTCGCATTTGCTGTCCAGAGGTTCAGCTGTGCTGAATGGGGTGGTGGCGTCAGAAAGCGACTCGTAGAGGAAGGCGTCGTTGATTCATTGCTAGCTGCTTTAAGGACAGCTGCCGATGAGCCATGTCCTGAAGTTCACATTGAACTAGCATTAGCGGTAAGTTTCTTGGGCGATGTAGGCGGCAAGGATATTCGGAAGGAGATCACAAGGGCTGGAGGAATTGATATCTTGAAGAAGGTCGCCAAGGAAGGGAGTCCGGAAGTGAACAAGGCTTGTAGTATGGCGGTGACGAGCATCACGGGTAACCTTTGGACAAGAAATGCAGGCAAGTGCTTTTTCACTGACCCTAACGTGTCCTCATTCAATTTTCAGCCTCGGCCAAAACTGCCATGTCCCATAACTGGAGCGGAGGTTGTCCAGAGTATCAACCACAATGTCCTTTCATGCTACCGGACGATTATATCTACGACTGATTTACGATTGATATGTTCTTTGTATTATATGTGAATTTTTATTGTTTTCTGTTAATTTGATTGTTCTACTGATACATTGTACTTGGTTCATTAACTACACATACAGTATGGTGGCATATAAGCATGCAATTGTTCATAACCGAGACCGGACTGTCCATGCTTTGTTCAGAGCCTCGTAAAGCGGCTCATCGACCACACCAAGCGCCATTGCGTTTAGATACATGGCAATGATCATCTGCGAACTTCGCAATGAAGCTAGTAAAGCCGAAAGATTTTTCGTATACAGATAAGCATGTAGTGTTGGAAAGAGTGCCATGCAGGGTAGATGCAAGCTGACGACTGGCAAGGTTTCGTTGGATTCTGAGGCAGGCAATTCAGGAATATTGCTGCAGTGTGCCGCGATGATGAGTCCGTGAGTCGGAAAGAGTTTGACCTCTGTTCTACAAGCTCGACGGGAATAGACAGCTAGCATGTGGGTTGGCGGACACTGGACCGTATCAGACATAGTGACTTCGACACGACTTGGTAAGACACTGGGGTCAGGAATATTGGCTTGAACATGGCAAAGGTCTTTGAATAATCTTTGAAGGTAATAATTAGCACGTGAAGTATTCATGAGTAATAGAGACTTACGATTGACCATGTAGTGCGAGCGAAGTTCGTATAAAGTCCTGCGGAATGGAATTGTCAAGACCGACAGATTCCAGCAATTGGGTCGACACTGCTCTGGGTAAAGAACCGAGAGAGATTGCCGATGGTTTTTTAAGCTGAACTCGTCGACGAGTAGTCAAGGGAGCTGGGCTGTTGACAAGAGAGGCTGAGGAGAGTGCTTGAATCATTGTGCGGCTCGGTTGGTTGACTCAAAGCGTACCTCAGCATCATTCTTATATTCTATCTTTTGTTTGGTCGCTTGGTTGGATTGAGAGAAGGAAATTTGACGAAATCAATCGACAAACTTGCCATCTATGGTTATTTTTGAGACCTGCGTAAATAAATAAAGAACAATAGTTGATGTGAAAACATAGGACAACACCGTGGATAGGCCGGTTAATTCTGGTTCTGATTGAAGACTTGATTGAAAGACGAATACGTCGAATGAGCCATGATACATGGGAATCGATGAGCGCGACAGAGCTCAAGACGCTCAAGTCACCTGCTCGTGGCTGAGATGACTCTGCATGATCGAAGTTTCTGGCGCCGGATTTGCAAAGAAGTTTGCACAAGCAGCCATATGAAACATTCGGTCAGCAGATTCACCTACCTTTTCTATTTGAGCAGAAGAGCGCCTACTATCATATGAGGAGAGAACAAGGCTTTTGTGTGAATAAGGTAGACTCTAGCTCACCCAAATTTATAACTTGAGACAAAGATGTCAGGTTTCAAATGAAACCCGGTTTTTGGCAGCGAAGCTGCTGGCTCCGGCGCTTGAAGTTTAAACGCCTGTGTGGCGTTCAAAGCAACCAAGACAACACTTGAGCCAGTCAGCTCGGGTACACAAGGAGACCGGACAGCGTCAGACAGAAGGCCAAGAACCCACCCTGAGCAGAGCTCCAGAGCAACGCTCTACACGGGCCGGACTGAATGACGATAGGACGGGTCGGAAACCCCCAACCCGAGGTCTGCGAAGGAATAATGGCTCTGATCTTCTCTGAAATCTCAAAAATTATATTGTACATTCAGCTCCAAAAGAAATTTGGGTGCAAGGCTCAAGCATCAAGGGATACTTCCACTTGACAGCACTCCCAACTCTTGCTTACGCAAAAATCTCAATCACGAAAGAACGATAAATTCAGGAAATAGTAGATAGATAGATGATAGATTACATGGCTCCGGCCCCGAAAGACCGTGGTCCCCAAGTAACAGCCGGTGCGACTCTTCGGAAATGTGTCCAAACTTTGAAGCTGTGTGTTTGTGAGAAACTAAACTCAAGTCAAGACTGGCTGTGGACTAGTGGGATTCTTGAGGTTCCTTGTATTTTAATAAGAAACAATCATAACACCAGATCCGGTCAGCGCTGGTATTTACCGAACCAATAATGATTTGGGATATGGCGCATTGAGAGTGAAAAAATTCGAGTGCAGAATATGTAAGTGAAGCCGAAGTGAATTAGAACCGTGACCTGCACATCATCTTGGTGTCAATAAAGTGTCCAGACTGGGAACCTCGAGTCAAACAAATGACATGGAGCCCCGAAATCAACGTCGACTACAGAAAATCAACTTCAGTTGTCGCAAAGGGCTGTCATGACTCATCGACATCACTGGCTCGAAGCATAGCTCAAGGTTGGAAAAGTTGAGATGTTAAAGCTGTAACAGATGGGTAGAACTCTTGGCAAAGTCATGGCAAGCCATGGAGGGCAATACTGCAAGTAATGGACAGAGAATGAAGTAGGTGAGGTACCAGAATCTGAAGAATCCAACTAAATTGAGCTTGAGTCATGCGAGGTTGGATCAGCCGCAATTTGTCAATCAGGACATAGTAAATGAAACCAACCCAATGTGAGCAATGCAAATTTGTACGGCGTACCACACTAGTACTAGGGAAATAGATGGTAAATCAGAACCAAAGGGATCAAATATATATATAACACCGCCACCCCCTTCGGACACGGACCACCGACTGAGCATTTTTTATTTGTCTGACAAAGTGCAGTTGATAAGAAAGAGACGGGAAAACTAATCCCAGACGAAACATGTTGTACTCGAGGGCCATGATGATCTTCAAGGAAGAAGGAACTCCCCCAGATATGGACGTATCTCGAAAGATCAAATACGGCCTCTGTCAATATACCTGTCAAATTAGCATACCTAGAACACAAATAAAATCCAAGTAGGACATGAAATCAAATTATGGTAAGATTTTGCTGAAAAACCACCACCATAGAACATGCAGCCTGGCCACTGAAGAAAGCGTAACATTGAACCTTGTACCCAATGGCGTAAAACAAATCGGAGAATCAATGCCAGATGGAAAGAACTGAAATTCTGGGATATGAGCATCTCACCAAACTGAGCAAGTTCAAGACGTTTAAATTGAGATGTCCATGCTATTCTCGGAATATATGTGTGTCCGTAAAGAGCATGAGATCATCAGATACATGTTTGAAACAAAATATTTTGAACAGAAATGTATAATGTTTGTCACGGGGAACCAGAAATTAAATGCAACAAAACGGAGGGAGAGTGAATCATCTAGCGCAGGGCCGAGACAAGACAGAGTCCAGAGAAAGTGGAAAAGGGGAAAAAATAACGAAAGACTCACCAGCCAGATTGTTGTCAAGTTACAAAGTCCCAAAGTTGCGCTGTTGATGGATATAGCGCCAGTGAAATTTGTTCAAATGGAGAGAATCATCAAATCTTAGGAAACGGATATGTGTCGGAAACTTATCTCAGGACCTGTCATCGCAAGTCCTAGGTCCAGCCTGAACAAGCACAATGTTTCCCCAGAGTTCAGCTGTACAGGATTAGCATGAGACCTGAAAGCCGATCTAGAAACACTGAAATGACTGCGGTAACATTTTGTTCTTCCAGATCAGATTACAGATTGCGCTCAAGATTAGATTAGATTAGAGTCCACCGAGTGGTTAATTTTCCGGTATAGCAAAAATTTATATGATATATGATATATGAAACCAAATTGAAATGCCAAGCCAAATTGAAATGCAAATTGAAAGAACAGGCCCAAGGGCACTTGAAGAAAGATGGCCCGAAGGCATGGGGGATTTAATTGAATGAACAGGCCCAAGGGCACTTGAAGAAAAATGGCCCGAAGGCATGGGGGATTTAATTGAGATTCTGAAGAGACATACCTGATGAAACTTCTGAGGAAAAGAACCAGTGAAAATTGACCAGGAAGTGCCCCATTGGATTGATCTTACATTTGGCCGAGAAGAGAATATCGGATGGTGTGGGAAGGAATTTGGGGGATGCTGGGCACAATGATAACCTGATAAGAGTGCGACAAAGTCGGAGGTTCCGTAGATGAACCAGCTAGCGTATGCCAGGCAAAAAAGGCATAGAAGTTGCATAGAGGTTTGTAATGATGCTCGAGTTGGTCCAATGAGGTTGCTGAAAAGCAGCAAGAATGCTCATGGTCGAAAATTCCGCGAAGTCGCAGAGAAAATGAGCGGCCAGACGACCACTGCGAGGGAGATGAGAAGCCGAGCAGAGGTCAGGTCTAAAGAGACTGGAAGCCACGTGATGAGAAGACAGGCTCGAAAAGCCTTACGAGAATTCGCTCTCTCGCTTCAGAGCTTTGCTCCTTCGCTCAGCCACATAATGAGAAGACAGGCTCGCATTGGCATCTACCTTATCTAGCGCTTTCGTAGGCGTGCCTTGTACTAGAGCTATCAAGAATCGGACCGTCGGGCCGCATGCAACGAAAATTTTCAGGTGTTTCAGGTCAGAATTTTTCTTTCGTTCGTGTCTCGACGCCTCCGACGCCTCGAGCCGGACTGACGAGTTTCTATCCATTCTTTTTTCACGACTTTCCTTAATACACCATGACGCGATTCTCCTTCCTATCCCAGGAAGAGCCCGTCGAGTAAGTCGATTATTTGCCTGAAACTGCCTTTCTAATTATATGCGACAGAGCGTTGTGCCACCATTTTAATGTCCTCAAGACCGAACTCAAGACCCTTCAATCGTCTGTTACGCTTCCTGAAACATTCGATATGCCCGTCATACGAAATACACACTTGCCAACTCATGTTTTTGCCCTGTTCCAAACCTCAGACCCCAATACCAAGCCTGTCATGACGCCAGTTCAGGTAAAGCCCCACAGGAAAATCAATGCAATCGTTGAATTAGATTTTAGGCTGAGAGATATATCACTGGCTTCGACAGAGCCCCACCACCAGGCCTCGATGTCTCGACGCGAAAGCCTGTGCCCCATAGATCCGTGGATGCGCCTTGGGATATAATAAGTCTCCCAGTCATTCGGCTCACTGTCCCGCATCTCGCTTCTTTCCCTCTCATTTTGTTGTTTGCTTTCGGTCTGGAGAAGGTAAATAACTTGTTTCATTGATTCTATTCCTCATTCACTGACCATGTTTCACAGTCAGACCTGCTCGACTGGCGCCTGTTACCTGCAGACGTAGTGGAGGAATTCCCCAATGCCGCAGACATGGCCGGCGTCATGTCGCGTCTCAGCGATCAAGAGTTCCGCAAATACCTTCAATTTAACCAAGGGTTGTGGCAGAATGTCCTTGCCTTTGGATTACGCGACACTGCTTGTGTTAATCTCATCCAGACGGCTTGGAATGTTACTGCCGAAGCCCGACGGCTACGACAACGTGCCCTACGATAAGTTTGACGCACCAAAAAAATTACCACTTATTCGCTATTCTAATCTTTATGCTGTCGACCTGCTATTCACAATATCTACGTTACACATCGCTTTTAGTTAGTAGTTGCTCTTTTAATCAAGGATACAAGCTTTCGCGGCCCTCGGCCTGACTTCTGCACTTGCGATTCATTTGGTCACGAGACAATAATCTGACATTAACTCTCATCCTGGTTCGCGTTCAAGATGAGCGACAGTCGCTCTGACCTGGTTAAAATCCTCAGCCAGCTCTCGGGCATTTACGAGTCCATCTCCAAACTTTCAGACCTTCCTATTCGACGGTATCCGATCCTTGACTCGTCGGTCGAAGAAGACAAAGAAGATTGGCTGCATCGCCAGGTTCCCAGTGGAATCAATAAATTAAAAGACAATGTCAAGGTTAGTAAGAGGCCAACACTTCTTGATCCTGAACTAAAGCTTACAGATCGATCACGATGTTCTCCAGAGGGTTCAGTTTACTCGCTCCGAGTCACGCATTTCGCTGATAGTTGTTTCAGTAGTTTCTGGATGACCCCAAATCCTCTCAATTGCCACCATTGTCGACCAACGCCCCATATCTCGTAGCCGTATGGCACGAATATCTCTGTGCCAAGGCTGTCGTCGCCATTTTCAAGTCTTTTTCATTTGTCCCTGTCAGAGGGAAAAGAGATGCTCAAAAGCCTCCGGGCGCTAAAGTCGATATTGTGGCTGATGGTGGACAAACTTGGATGAGGATAAACACGTCAGTTGTGTTTGCAGTTTTTGACATGGGCGTAAAATTTGACTTGTTCGTTTCAGAATCAAGAACGCGCGCCTTTCAGCCGAGTTTCGCGAGCAAGATTCCTACCTGACTGATTCTTCTGACGACGAATCATCGGACGCTCCTTCTGTCACGTTGGCGCCCACAGAATTCGACAACTCAATATTACGCATGGGCTCTGGACTGGTGCGCGCTGCGAAAGCCAATCCGATGGTTATCCACACTGAGCTCGGTGTTAAACAAGTGATACCGCGAATCACCTTGCGCTTAACACGGCTGGACACCACCGACGATTCTGGTGACCCACGTATACGAAAAACAGTCCAATGCTTGCGTGACATGGGTATCACCGTCGATTTAGGAGAAAGAAAAGAAGACGAGTTGCCTGTTCTACCGAAACCGTCTACTATCATCCCAGCCCCGATGATGCGACCAACTCAGTTGATAAATATCGATTTGTCGATCCTCATAGCCTTGGCCAGCGACCTCACTCATGCAGACCTACCTGCCTCTGTAGAAGAGGCGAACAAACGATTCGTTTCTTCACAGCAAGACCGGGAATGGAAGAAGAAACCCAACAATGTCGATTCGGATGATCAGGCCAAGCATTCGAGAGCTTTGACCAATCAACTGCTACAGGAGATGAGCAAAGGTCTTTTACAGGAGCTGCGAGACCAATTATCAGCGGTCAATCTCTCGGCCATAGAATTTTGGACTACTTCAGAGGCAAAAGAGCGCTGCCTGCGTATAGTGTCCAAAATTGGAGGCGAAAACGAGAAGCGTCGAGCCCAGGCTCTCTTCTCTGCCAATGGGCATACCGATTACTGGTCCTATTCTCGTTTTTCTCCAGATCTAATTCAATTTCTCCCAGTGAAGATCTTCCCTTCCGACATCACAGATGATATCTCTTCCAACCAGCCATCATTACGACCCATTCCCCAACCAGATGCATTTTTCCAAGCTTTACATCGCACTTGTGGAGAGATTCTGGAGATGGAAGATGAGCCCAGTCACGGGGACACTGGAGGAAGGGCGACGACGATGAAAGCCAACGCTCGTTTAACTCGTCATACTGTCCTGACTCTCGAGGTCGGAGCTCAGCTTGGTTGGACGACTCTAACAGCAAACCGTACAAGTGTTAAAGCTATGCTGAGAGAGATCAGTGGTACAATTGATTTGGGTCAGGGAGCAGGTGCTATTGCCGCAATTTGGCTGGTGGACCCTCGAAGTCTGGCAGAAGGGATGAGGGATGAAGCCAGCGCCGAGACTATCTGAATGTTAGGCAACGAGTGCAAAAAAGTCTAGATCATAATGTAGAATAATAATACAACTCCGCAGAGAAAACGTTAGATTTGAGCGTTCGACTATGTAAGTAGATGGAGTCATAAATTGTATCAAGCCCTCGTTGGTGTTGTAGGTTCAGATTCGCCGTCAGTGTGATAAACAGAGCCTGTCTCTGTCTCATTCATGGATTCAGCAGCTGTCGCAAAGGATGCCACTGACATGAAAGAGCTGGCCCTGGATTCGGATCGCGGGGGTGAAGCGGAATCGCCCTGAAGGCCCTGAGGCTTAAAAGAGGTGGGTGGAGCTTTTGTCGTCGTCGATGTTGGAGAAACAGCGGAAACAATGGTCGAAAGACGAGTAGCTCGTGATGCCATTCCGCCGATCTGAATCTGGAGAGGTGGAAGAGTGGCTGTCGCAGCTGAACTATCAGATGCTTCTCTTCGAGCTTCATCATTTACTACCGCATTGGTCATTGTCGCTGCCCCTTCGGTCGCCGGTATCTCATCAGAAACATGGTCATCGGTGCTGGATGCTGAACCTGGGGACTGTAAAGACGATGAAGTAGTTCCGGCTGAATTTGCCGCTTCATCAAAGTCAAAGTCTGGTGGAAGCTCTTGTCTCGAGGTACTCGCGGCATAAGCAATGGCATCTGCACCATATGGCCTGCCAAACCTGACAAAAGATTCTCTCGACGATATCAGTTTGAGTTGTTCAGGTGTTGGACCAGACTTTGGATATGTAAATTCCGTGCGAGTAAGCGTGTGCGTCAGAGGATGAGAAATTGAGTGAACCGATAGAGTCGAAGGTGAAGTGAGATTGACTGAACTGAGAGTAGCTGTAGATTTTTTACGGCGAAGACCGCTGAAGATAGATCCAGACACAGATTGAGATGCTCTATGTGGCGACAAAGGCCGAGCAACAGTGGAAGCCAGTGACGCGATAGATTCGCCTCGAGAGTGTGAAGAAGGCTGGACGGTCGTATTCCGAGTATTCCGAGTCGTGAAGAGACCTAGGAAGGAGCGACGATTGGCATTCACCTGCTCTGGCTGTGGTGGCGCTGATTCAGCACGATCTGGAAGGTCCTGGCTCAAGTCCACGACTTCAAAGTAAGCTGGTGCATCTCCTCTAGGATCAGCCAGAGGTAGGCTCGTCGTCGACTCTGCCTGCGTTGATGTACTTCTCAATGGCATACCTTCTCCAGGTGGTTGCAAATGAGATGAGAAATCTGCAGATTCGTCGTCGTTATTCATCAAAGGCATGTCACTGGGAGAAGTGGGCATGTCCGAATACTGAGGCGTTTCAGAGTTATTTCGACTGTGGAGAGAATGTTCCTCATCGACCGAGGGCATCTCTGCACCAGCATCTTCCATATCTCGTGGCCCACTGCATCAAAGTCAACGACCAATACTAGACTCAAGGATCTTGGCTCACAATATCACCAATTCATGTTCGCCAGGTTCCTTGTTATAGAGAGGTAATGAGACGGTAGAAACTGTTGAACGGTCATTATGGTGTGCAAGATAGCTGAGTGAAAGACATACTCTGAGAAGGAGTCCGTCTGGGCCGACGAGTCCTTCTAGCCGTCGTCGTGGTGGCTGGATTTGGAGTATTCCTACTGATACTTCCAGCCAGTTGATCTGCAGTAAGTTCTCGTGTCCCATCCTGCGGTGCAACTCCAGCCATTGCCGAGGCGCCTGATCCAATGGCGCTAAAGGCCCTACTGAACGATTTCTTTGCCCAGATCATTATGGTGACGCCGCAGACCAGTACAGCCAGAACCAGGATGGGAATCTTTTACGATAGTGAGCCGCTGTTTGAATGAGCAATGAGGGAATAGAATACCCATATTGTTGGAGGAAGACTCGAGCTGTCTTGGCCGTCGGTGCCGCCGGAGGCTCGTTTGCTGTTGTTGGGCGCAGCAGAGACCAAATTGGCAAAGAGGAGGATCAGGAGCATAGGTTGCAGAAATTTCTGGTCGTTTCTGAGTCGTTCATGATGGTCGCTCATTAAATCCTCGACCAGTAACCTGGTGTCTGCGGAGAAAGGCACGGATCTGGTCAGGACGCTGACGCTTTTCTCCCATGCCCGGCCATGTCAGAGTTTGAACCGCCTCCGGATTTTCAATCCTCTTACGCTCCAAATCCAAGGCTCATCCCAGGTTTCACAGTTACCAGCCATGTTATTCCAGCAGCATATCAAAGGTCTTCACCCGAATCAGAACTTGTCCAGACCCCAGTAGATGGAATCAGCAAAGAAAAAAGGGTAGAGCAAGTCAGGAACGCGGAAGTCGAACTTCGACATCTCAGGTCGATGGTATCTTTCCATGATTCCAATTCAGCCCAACATTGACTCCATTCAGGAGGATACCAGGGTTTCAGCCCCAGGGTTTACAAGGGCCCTCTCACTAGTTGCGAATCGTTATGTCAACGATGCCGCCCCGAAATCAGCGCCCGCTTTATTCTTATTACATGCAAATGGCTTTAATAAAGAGGTGCTTCATATGATTCAGGTCTAGCTTGCTCTGACGCGTCGTCAGACATGGGAGCCGACCATACTTCGTCTCGCTCATTCTGTGTCCGAAATATGGGTTTGGGAAGCGGTCAATCATGGCGACTCGGCCCTTTTAAACAAGGGAAAGCTCAATTCTCTCTGTAAGCACGAGAGATCTCGGATTTCGTTTGCTCATCGTCCGTAGTTCACTGGGAAGACGGCAGTCGCGATCTACTCAATTTTCTTGTCAATTTTCTTCCAACATCGGTTTCGCCAGTCCCTCTACCTGTCCTTCTCCCCAGAGTTTCCACTGAGGAGAGCCATCGGAGACTAGTAAACGGCTTCTCAGACAGAAAGTTGACATTTGTTGGTCATTCGTTCGGTGGTTGTACCTGGTATGTCTCTGGCTGCTAAATATTTGCATCTCTGAAATAAATCAAGCGTCCTCGCTGCATTGCGTTACCCGAAGTTATTTTATGGTGGTCTGATACTCGTAGACCCTGTTCTTGTCCGTCCCCCGTGGTATAAGAAAGACCTTGAAGATCGTCGCTCTTCCTTTCCCCTTCTCAGATTCACGACTTCCATTCCAAACCCGTTGGCTCTCGGTGCATTAGCTAGACGAAACACCTGGAAATCAAGGTGAGCTTGACAACCATATCATCTACTTTTTCTAACATGCCCTTAGAGAGCATGCCTTTTCTCAATTTTCCCAGTCACCTTTCTTCAGTGTTTGGGACCCCGAAGTCCTCAAGCTCTATGTCGAATACGGAATATACGAGAGCGAGCCCGGTGTCTACAAGCTGAAAACAGACCCACTACAGGAAGCCATTTTGTTTTCTGGCACCTCGACTGGCTCTGAGAAGGCCTGGATGTATATCATTGATCTGGATGAGAATATCGAGATTCGATGGGTGCTCCCAGCGGAAGGCAAGCCAGAGTATGTACTTTCCAGTCAACGTTTCATCCACTGATTTTGGTTCTAGAATGGGAGGACCAGGAGCTTCGGTTCATACAATTCGTCTGAGACCCAAGAATTCTTCTCATGTGAGAATTCCGGATGCAGGTCATCTTATTGCTCAAGAAGCGCCTCAAGCCCTTGGTCGGTTATTCATTTTTCGCTATTCTAATTGCTTATCTATTCGGTTAGCTGAGGAAATCATCAAATTCTTACAACGAAGATTCGGCCTTGCTCGATTATAACAGCTGTACTACAGACGCTGTACACATTATACATTCCAATCGCATTCCCTAATGATAGTGGCGGACCTTCGAAGGCGGTCAAAAGAGAACAAGACCCAGAAGAAACGATACTGACTTGTATTCCCGCGAGTATTTCCACGTCATACTCATCTCCCTTGATGAAGCTCCCTGTTCCATAGCTCTTTATTCGAAGCTGCTCCCACTTGTCTGTGGTAGGGATAATGTCTTGGAAGAACAAATGGCCTTCTTCCCGGACTTTCTTGGAAGGTAGCAGGTCAAGCGGAATATTCGGAATAAAATGCGCGAAATGGAAAACTCCCAAACGACGGTATGTGATTTGATCTTGGGGAGGACGTACAACTGACTGGGATTCAGCTTTCGACTATTGTCTAGGTCGATGATTGCTCACCTCTGTGCATCGTGCCCTTCAGTATTCCACCGCTCATGAAGGCTGAATCATGGTAAGTTGACATTTATCGAAGGCACAGGTGGCGTACAGAGTTGGTCCCCGATGTTTATGACAAAAGCTCCAGGTTTATGCTTGACATAGCGCCATTCATTGTCAGGCATGAGGACTTGGAGCGCGGTCACAGGCTGAGATACGAGCGTTGAAATGCTGCATTCGTCGTCAAGATGGAACTGGTACAACTTCGTTGATCTCACCTGTTAAAGTCGGTATGACCATTCAACATGACTCCATTCGTTTTGTTGGACTCTTCGCTCGTTAGAGGATTGTACATCATGTATCGCAACAGCTGTTGAAGGAATCAGATGGAGTGCGAACTCAATTGGAATCAAGTACGTCGTCTCCAGTCTTTCCGTCTTTGTCTTCATGTAGATTCCATAGATGACCTTCCTCGAGACCAAGCACAATATCAATGAGATTACACACGCGACGCAGCACTTGTTGACGTGTAGAACTCAAAAACTGTTTGACTTCTTCCACATAAGGTTGAAGTGGTTTCGGATGACGACTAGTTGGGTCGATGCTGTTCTGATAAAAGTTGTAATGTTCTATGCGATCTCGGACGCCGTCCTGAGTGGGAGTAAGTACAGGTGATTTCCAGAGTAAGAAACTTGCCTTAATTTCCCAGTAGTTTTGCAGCTAACAAGTATCAGAGGATGCTCTTCGAAAAGCGAGGCAATCGACTGACTTTGTAGCCAATGAAAGAACCCTTTTCGGCGATGGGTGCTTTGTGGGCCTCTTTCTCTTCTTGACTGACAGAGTCAAAAGCGGCTTTCCCAATGTCAAATTGACGGTCAAGCTGGATTATGGTCAGTTGCACGACTCAGCCCTAGTCAATCAATTCACTGACCACTTCAGATTCAATTCCATGTCCAACAACATAAAAAAACCCATCCCGTTGAAGGGCTGTTGCCACGATATCGACCAGAGCTGACCTGTCGGTATCGTACAGAGACAGGTCGACAGTGAGTATGTCTGCCCAGTTCACCTCTTCTTGAGTCGTTGGTGGAGGGATCCAGCGGGATAGAGCGTCCGTCATGATTAGAGCGGTAATGATACGATTGAGAATTCAAGAAGTGATGCTTTATCCAGGAATCTCGCCAAATGGGGTCGGCCCGGTGGCGCAAATTTACCATCGAAGCACGTCAGACTTTCACAACTTGGTCACGGATCGTCGCTGAAATACGAACGACATCGTCACGCCATTTTGGGTCTATTGACGCAAGGCCCTTCCAGATCTCCATGCGCCCCAATTCATGGGGTTGGCCTGCGCTCATTTTTTCCATCAAATGGATCGTAATTCAGCCTCGGAATGTAGCGTGTTGAAGCCTGTTCAAAAGCTTCTTTCAACGTGGTTTGTGGACCCCATTCGCGCAGAACAACATACGTGCTTGAATCGATACCTGTTACACTTTTCCCTGTGAGTACTCGATGTTTCATTGAGAAACATTCGTTCATTTAGCAGTATGAGATCTTCTATGATTGGCCTCAAGGACGATGAAACTTCAATGAATCGATGAAACTACGTCCATCTTGCTTTCAAGTCCCATCCTGGTGATATTTGAGTAGCTTTCATTAATGTTCACATCGATTACCTCCTTGTTATGGGAGTCTGAACGGTCGTTTTCATTACAAACGCGTTTCGAAACAACTCAAACGCAGACCAAAACGTGCTCATAGTATCTCTTCAATGAGAGAATCCCGATAGAACCATCGCAGACAAAGCTTACTTTCTGGCGGGATCCCCTTTTAATCCCGCTCTATCAAGGACTAAGGCTGTTTTTATTTACTCGTCTAATTGGATATCCCGACTTGGTCTCGTCGCACGCTAAACCTTGATGAAAAGAGTCGGAGACGCGGTCAAGATTTTCGGCAAGCGTCAGCAGAATGTGTTATCGTGACAAATCACCATGACATTGTCATACGGTCATAACGGTCCGTTGCTCGACATTCAATTTGGACCCTACGATTGTATACATACTCAATTATTTGTGACAAACAAATCCAGGAATTGTACAAAAAGAGAATGAGAAAAAGGACACAGCTCAAGCCTCCAAAACTCTAAAAATCTACAGCGCGCGTCAGTAATATGAATTTCTTCCAAGGTTGTGTTCGTACCTTGACCACACCACTTTTCAAGTCTTCCAGGCGATAACTAACCGATTCAACTGTCTATTATGTACGGTGAGGAGAGAAAGAAGCATGAAAAAGTCACTGACCTGTTGCCCGACATGCTGACTTGCTTGGAAGACCCGAATCTTGTACTTCTTGTGCTCAAACTCGCCAATGACACCAACAACTGGCTCTGCTGCGGTGCCAACATTCTGACTATACGTCTGAAGGCCCTTGTGGCCCTTGAGCTTGGCCTCCTGTAGCAAAACGATATCACCGGGCATGATTTCGGTCACCCTCTTCTGAACAGAATTTCCGGTCTGCATGTAGACCAGATAACCGTAAGAATCAGGTTCTGCAGATGCAGCGATAGGGACTTCGTGAAGCACAGCTTGAACGAATCCATGATAGGTGCCATCACCAACCAAAGCCTTCTTGGACTTTTCAAACAAATTCGTCGCAACTTCGACCACTTGCACTCCCACTAGAAGAATCAGGTCAGCTTGTTATGATAGAGAAAAGGTTTTCCTGACCTCTACCCCATAATATGATGAGCTCTTCTGAAGTCATGCTGGAAGGAATAGACTTTGAGACTGGAGTAGAGGTAGTCGACAATGATGAAGCCAAATCGTCGGTCCAGGACGTCGAAAGGTCAGTGTTCATATCGAAAGAAGAGTCTGGTATTGAAGGAAGCTCCCATTGTGTCGAAGGGCTATGCATTGTTGGAGGTGGAACTGGCTCTGGCTCTTCAACCATTACATATTCCGACTGGGGCTTTTGACTTGTAGAGGTCCTGCGGGTGACAGTTGAATCACCTGACGATTTTCGTCCTGTATTGCTCGATTCTCTTCTGCTCGGGAGAGTTGAAGGGACAGGAGGACGAGATTGAGGTACAGATGTTCGTCTGCTTTCCCGACTGGGTACTGGAGGCGGGGCTTCTTCCAGAGCGTCTTCATGGTTAATCTCTTCAATTTCGCTCTCTTCGGCCTCGACTTTGACGCCATCATCCGATGTACTGGCGCTTTCCTGCTCCGAGTCGGGTTCTGGGTGACTGGAAGAAGGAACTGGAGGTGCAGCTCTGGGCGGGGGAGCCGGGGGCGAAGCTCCAGGTGGTAACATCCCAAACCTCATTCCACCCATGGAAGCCATCTTGGCAGCAATCCTTTCTTTCCTTGCCCTTTCTTCCTCTTCTTCTGTCAATTCGCTTGGTTCCATAGCTTCACTAACTTCAGTAGATTCTTCAGAGCGACTAGCGTGATGCGGAACAGCATGAATGGGAGCAGCTCCGAACTTGATACCACCCAATCTTGCCATTCGCTCTGCTATGGTTCGCCGACGAGCTTGCTCAGCATCTTCTTGATTTTCGTCTTCTGTTGGCTCAGGCTCAACTTTGGGCTCAGATTCTTGTGCGGCCTCTCGCAGATTGACAGCTGAGGCTCGTCGACTTGGACTGTAAAAGACAGGGTCGATAGGATCTGATATTCACAATTTAGAAAGACTGACTAGAAAGAGACGACGGAATGAACATACCGCCTTCATCATCATCCAAAATTTCATGTTCAGACGGATCTGAAACGGAAAGCAAAGCTGTTCCAGGCTCTATAGAAGAAGATTCATCGTCATCTGCTCCTGTGTGGGGAGGAATGATAAGAGCTGAATCTTTGTTCAAGCTCGGTGATCGACGGGGCGGAGTCGGCAAGACAGTTTCGTCTTGAGCTTCTTCTGCTGGAGGCGGTGGTGGCGGGATTGATCTCATTGGACGAGCTTCACCTAGAGGAGAAGGGACATTGCGTCTCGGAAGAGGTATATCATCATCATTCTCGTCCTCCTCTTGTATTGCTGCTCTGGTAGTTGGGACATGACGCTTATCAGGCATCGCGGTGGCTGGTGTCGGAGGAATAAGTCGAAAAGCTGGAGCATTAGACATATCTTCTTCCTCCTCCTCTTCTTGTTCTTCTTCGACAAGACGAGGCGGTGGCGGAATAGATCGCTTCAAAGTTGGAGGAAGATCGTCGAAAGATGGTCGGGGTGGTGGGCTCATAAGCGGCTCCTCGACAGTCGCTTGAAGGGTGTCTCGTCTTTGAGGCGGAGGTGGAACAAAACGAGGTTCTTCTTCACTTTCCTCCACGGTAATATCTTCCTCAATTACGTCTGGCTCTTCCGTCAAAATCTCGTCCTCGACCGAACGACCTCCAGGATACTCTGGTTCCTCGGGAATACCACTCTCATGTTCAAGACTCCGACTCTTGACAGAAACGGTGTCTAAGATACGTTCGGATTCAAAGATATCATTCGGCTTGAAATATATGCTTACCATCTTGAGAAAGACCTCTCTCTTCGCGCTGTTCAACGCTGTCCGATCGAAATTTGGAAGATGAAATGCTCGATTGAGACGAGCGACGGGGATTGGGAAGATTTTCTACTTCTGCGCTGTCTCGCCGACTCGGTTGAACCACAGGTGAAGCTGTCGGGGACTTGATGCTGGCAGTGGGCGATTTGATGCTTGCTGCAGGAGACTTGGAGCTCGCTGGACGAGGAGGAAGGGAATCGGTACTTGGACGCCTTTCGGTGGCAAATTTATCGAGACTGTTCTTCCGTACAGGATCAGGAGAAGCAGCACCAGTGTCTTCTTCGACAGGTGGAGGACTCTGCGGAAGACTTGGCTGTCTCTGAGGCGGCAAAGCGAATGGATTGACACCACCCATCTTTGCGAGCTTCTCCGCTACACGCTTTCGACGAGCTTCGTCGTCTTCCTCTTCCTCAGCTGGTGGTTCCTCTGCTTCTTTCTCAATCTCAGGCTGCTCCGCTTCTTCATGTTTCTCTTCTTCAACAAGTAATTCCTCTGCACTCGGTTTAGACGGCTCTTCTTCCTCTGGCTCTCGCCATTGAGCGGTAATATCGACAGAAGTATGGGAGGGACCTTCAATGTCGTCTTCCAAAGGTGCCAAATTTAGAGGCTCAGGTATAGCTTCCTTGCGCGGTTTGAGATCCACGGTTACGTCGACTGTGGATATATCAGCCGAGCCTCCAATGTCTTTCTCATTGTCTATTCCTTCCACGTTTAAGGAAGGTGGTGTTTCCAAGTCGACTGGATTCGCAGGTTCCACATCGACCGGCGTAGGAAGTGGTGACTTGGCGGCCTTTTTACGAGGCGGAGCTGCTCGACGGGGCGCGGCCGGTACGGGCATCGAGCGAGGAACAGAAGGTTCAGAAGGTTCCGACGGGGCTGTTGAATATTTAGTATTATTGAGATTGAATAAAAGATTAATAGAGCTCACCTGTGACAACCTCAGTCTCAGTAGGTTCCGGCTTGGGTTCCTCTTTCTTGCTGCTCATTGTTCGACCAAAGACTGGAGGACCCATGCCAACTCTCGCTCCACCAAGTTTAGCCATACGAGCAGCAATCGCAGCTCTACGCTGTCGTTCCTCTTCTTCTGGATCTTCTGCTAAAGCTTCTTCAGACCCTGTAACTTCTTCGTTCACCAATGTTTCATCAACAGGACCTGGAGCATCAGCTTGCTCATCGTCGACCGTTGGCACCGATGGCGGTGGTTTCCACTTTGGTCTATCCAGGGCTGGCTTTGGCGCTACTGGAGGTGAAGGCGAGCCAAATGCACCTATTCCCTGTAGAGCTGCCATCCGATCCTTCAAGCTTCCGCCTTTTCCAATGCTCGCCTGAGCATCAGACGCCGACATTCCCCCAACTTTTTTGGGTTCAGGCTTGAGATTTGGATCAGAAGAGTCGGATCCATCTGCAGCTGGCGACAATGGGGGAGATCGAGGTTTGGGTTTCCATGAAACTCCGCCAGTTGGTTTCGGTCGCGGTGCCAAAGGCGGAGGAGTAGAAGCTGGCTTCTCGAATGCGGCGATCCTGTCGCGTAGAGATCCGATTTTCTTTGGTGGAGGATCAGACATGCTGGTCGATAAAGCAGCTGGTTTTCGGTTCACGTGCACCTGGCTTCACGTTGCCAAGACACATATAACTGCGGGCCAAAAACCGCAAGGGATTAAAAGGTTGGTACTACAAATGTTTCTTAAAAGATTCGCTGCTTGTCTACTCCTCGCCAGGGTCGACGTTTTGAGACCAAAAATATCGTGTCCGTCGAGAATCGAACTTGCAACAGCAAAAAGTTACTACAAACGCGGGACCCACGGTCCGACCGATATGCCACATGAGATATTATACAAGTCCTTTTGGATGAAAGAAAACATAAACCTCCTTTCCGATCCGTGCCAAAACTGCTCCAACTTGCCGAAAAATCTCGAGAATGGCACGAGGCACATAAGTAATAAATCCAAAAAGCAATTCAAGGATGAAAGCTATGCAAGAGAAGAACAGTCTCAGTCCCCGACTGAAAGAGCTAAAAATGCGTCCAAGCAATTTCCACATGGATCTCGGCAGTTTGACGAAGATAGAGTGAAGGAGATCCACAAAGCCATTCCAGACGTCCCGGAGGGTCACTTTGCGAAGTAATGTCCAGACTGCTAGGAGGACAGTATGGATAGCTGATGCTAATCGCAATAATACATGACCAAGTTCTCGACCTAGGCCACGTATGAAGACCCAAGCTCCTCGAACCATTGCGGGAATATGGACACTGAGCAGTCGCCAAATCCATCTTGGCAACGCTTTGACCAGGCTCCAGAGTACCTTCAACAAGTATTTTGGCAATGACCAAAACAAAGTTTTCGGGAGGTCGACGAAGAAATACTGGATGATTTCCCGCGGATGGGACCAAATGGCCAGGCAAACTTCCTTTGGTATCGTCCAAAAGAAAAACTTTGGTACATCGAAGAAGACGACTTTTCCAAAATGATATATCCGCTTGCCAGCAGCTTTAATGACACCCAGGGCTTTGCGATGTCGATCTGAATCATACTGTGTTCAAAAAGATTCGAAACCCGGAAGGAATTTACTTACATTTGATTCGCTTCAGAGCTCCCGAACGACGTCCAGGAAGGAAAGCGACAATCTCTCGGTGGCGCGCATTTGCGGCCAAGCGCAACGCCGTCTGACCGTCTCCCGCCACTAGACTGTCGTCCGCCTCAAGTTCCACGAGCAGTTTGACGAGGGCCAGGTTGCCCATCTCTGCGGCCTTCATAAGAGGAGTACGAGTTTCCAAAACTGCCGTTGTAGCTAAACGATCTTCGTGCCCTAGGCATTTACCATAGTTGAAATTCCCGGCCTGGGCCAGGCTCCAACCATTTAGGTCGGCGCCAGAAGCGATGAGCTGCTTGACCATCCTAGTGTCTTGTTTCGAGACCGCCTCATATAGAGGTGTATTGCCCGAGCAAGATATTGTATTCGCTGATACGACATTCGCAGCAATGAGCATTTGGGCAAGGTCGCATTTGCTTTCCCTGATTGCCTGAAATAAGACTTTCGAAGCCTCACAGGAATTTAAAGTTAGGCTGCCAGGCTCATTGTCGATGTAAGGAGTGGCTAGAACTGGCTCGGTATTGGATTCAGATTGGTATTCAGGAGCAGCAACATACGCTGGAGGAAGAGTAGACATGGTGACTGCGCTGAACAGCCATATGATAGTCGACGAGTCACTTGGAATTTGTTTCTCACGTGCCATCGTCTTATTTATGTAAATCAATAATTTTACGTGAAGGTCACAGGGCCTGCCGAAATGAATGAAATGCCAAATGTACAGTACCGGGAGTCGAAACTTTCAACTTCAAGTTCAAGCACCAAATTTGAGATGGATATCCTTGGTACTAGATTGAAGGACCTCAAAAGCCAAGACGAAGAAGTCAAAGCAAACATGATCGCATAGATTCATCGATGCGATCAACACGAGGCTTGTGCGTGTTTTCGGAATTTAACTCGCGCGCAAGTCCGAGTCCTTCCTTCAAGTTGTCCTTTGCAATGATCTCTCCAGCCAGTCGCTCTCCTCGTCCATTGACGCCATCAATGTCATTGGCGTCCAGTCCTGCCATGGCAAATTTCCAAATTGAAAGAGCACCGAAATCCAGATCCAGACGACCATCCGTCTCAGTTGGATACGATAACGAATACTTGATGCGGGATAACATCAAGCGGTTGCTCGATTCAAAGAATCACATCTTCGCGGTCTGCGGGAGTATACCCTTGGATGCATCTCAGCTTGTTCTGTTCTTTCGCACAAAGGTATGTAATTCGACTCGATCGTTGTACAAAATACTCAGAGATTGGATTTAAGAGCGGGATCAGCCATACTTTGGACTTTCCTATCGACGTCGAGTTCAACTCTGGCCCTCCTGCTCTCGATGTTCTCGTGGCGGCTTGTAGGCCGCATCAATCATCTCTAGATGGATATGCAGAACAGGAATCGCTATTCTTTCCACTAAACTTGCCTCTGACCACCACACTGGAACTCGGGAATCACCCAATCATGGACTCGATCCGAGACACATTGTTTCCAGCTCTTCCAGTTGGGCATTACCTTACTGCAATGAGAGACAAACTCGAAGTCCTTGTCAGCGGCTCTCGACTAGCGGTTCAACCTCGAAATCTTCGTAGTGATGGGCGAGTAGCGACTCTCATCATTACTCTTCCCGTTCGTTTCCGTGGTGGTTCAATGATCGTTCGAGATACAGAAGGCCACCAGCAGGTTTTCTCCGGCAACACGGCGAACGGTGCCCTCGAATGGACAGCATTCAGCGCCGACTGTGAATATGAAGTCAATACAGTTGAAGCTGGGTGCAAAATGACGATATCATACAGCATTTTTTTGAAGACTTTCGGGGCTTCTGGCGTCGTCGCTGAACCGCTCATCACCCCAAGCGAAACCTTTATGCAGCTTCTGAGCCCGGTGCTTGCTGGATCTCGCGGCAGAAAGGTTGCCTTCTTCGTTTCAACCTCTTACGGGGTATCACCTTCGGAATTCCTCGCGGAAAGCCTTGTGCCTTATGTGAGTCGCTCGTCCAAGGATTCAAGTGAAGTTCTAACCAATATTGAAGCTGAAAAGCGGCGATTCCATTTTGTACCATGCGCTCAAGCTTTACAAACTCACACCAGAGCTGCACTGGTACGCTGGTGGATATATTTGGCCGCTGGATAGAGTCATTGAATTCTCCGACAATGATTCTACAGTGACTCCCGGTTTGGGGGGCATGCCACCAGTTCGTGGAACATTTGGTGCCTACGGCTCTGACCCGGCGATGGACGAAGCTGAGATTTTGAGAGCAAAAGTACAAAGCAGTGGTGGAATATCGCTCGTTGATGCTGATATCACAATTCTGACGGACTGGGACTCTCCCTCTTCGCCAGTGGGGAAGGAAAGAGTAGCATTTGCTTCTGGGGGAGACTTGGACAAGCTGATAGTTAACAGCCTGATCGTCGTTTACGTGCCGTGATTCTTTTCCTGTATCTCCCCACTTTCTTCATCTGTTGTAACTTCTTTGCTGTCGAAAGCGACGTTCGAATGCCTCATCAGGGAGCTCGATCGGAGTCGATGATTGCTGAACAACATTCTCTCCGCCAGGACTGCAGCATGTTTAATGAAGGGCCATCATGAGAAACTTTGTCCACTCACAACATCGGCTTATTATAGAACGACGAAACCAGTCATGGGATGTCGACAGTGACAGAAAGAAGTTGGAGTTTTGCGCAATGGGAAACCCTGAGATGCCGCCGCTTTTCTTGTCGAACAGATCTTGATGATATACTCACAGTTCTTGTCTTGGTGTTTACGATGATGAAGCATCCGTATGCTGGGTACAGTTATCTGTACGCCAACCAGGTGAGCAATTAGACCGCCTCTTCTGCGATCGTTAAAGAGAATCGTGCAGTACGAAACCGACGACCAGCAGCCGTTTCAATACTCTCCCAAAAGCATGGCTCCTGTGAGTGACGCAATGGAAAAAGAACCTGGCTCATTACTAGAGTAGAGGTTAACTGTTACAGTGGATAGTTGGCCTCGAAGTCACCTTCATCTCTATACACCTACGCCAAGTACTAGTTCAGAAAGGGACCACCTTTCGTTCAACATGATTTCTCGCCGAGGACGCTGGAAAACGAAGATGAGACGAGCATTGGTGGCTTTTAAACGATTATTTCTGTAAGTGAAGGTTCAATGTAGGGCCTTGCTGGTTGACGATGCCATAGAACTGGAGCACTGTAGAAAGAAAGAAAAGAGTAAAAAAAGTCTGATGTAATATTGTATATATAAGCGAACTCTCATTGGTCCGTAGGCAAACCGGCCTAGTTTCAGCCAAAGGACACAGATTTTATTATACCTCTCTGCGGCGTCCATGCTACGTATCGTTTCGACGGCGTCGCGCCCAGCGACGACGGGTTTTTTAGGCAAGGTCGCTGGATCGTCCTGTGGTCCGCCAGCAAGTAGGTTTATTTCGACAAAATTACATTCAAAAATTAATTATTTCTCTAGACCATAGACCAATCTCCTCCTCTTCGGCGCGACATGCAGACATCACTCTCACAGTGGACGGAAAAGAGGTCACTGTCCCCCAAGGCTCAGCTCTCATCCAGGCCTGTGAAGCAGCTGGAGCCGTTATTCCCCGGTCGGTCTCCTTCCTTCTCTCTACTGGTCATTATTCATTTTGGTTCTTTAGATTTTGTTATCATGACAGGTATTTGACTTTTTTCCTTGCGCAACGTGGTCCTTGAATTTTGTCTCTCTGTTCAGGCTGGCAATAGCGGGAAACTGCAGGTATGCACGCGAGACAGGCTTGTTTCCTTCCTTCTAGACTGATTATTTGTCTCGTAGAATGTGTCTCGTCGAGGTCGAACGATCCCCGAAACCCGTGGCATCATGGTACGCGTTTCCTCGCTGTCAAGCATTGCCTTTTCAATTTTTTTTTTCTTAGCGCAATGCCTGCTATGCCTGGATCTAAAGTCTTCACAAACACTCCCCTCGTCCATGAAGCCCGGTGAGTTCATTTAATTTGCACCCTCCGTCTACTTATTCCCTCACAGTGAAGGTGTCATGGAGTTTCTGCTCTCAAATCATCCTCTAGACTGCCCTATCTGTGACCAGGGCGGCGAATGTGATCTCCAAGACCAGTCGATGCGCTACGGCTCCGACCGCACTCGTTTCCACGAAATAGCAGGCAAGCGCGCCGTTGAGAACAAGAATCTGGGACCCCTTGTCAAGACGAGCATGAATCGCTGTATTCAGTGCACTCGTTGCGTCCGGTTCGCCAACGAAGTCGCTGGTGTCGAAGAGCTTGGAACCACCGGCCGTGGAAACGATCTCCAGATTGGCATGTACATCGAAAAGACGATGGATTCGGAGCTTTCAGGAAATGTCGTCGACCTTTGTCCTGTTGGTGCTCTTACCAGCAAACCATATGCTTTCCATGCTCGACCATGGGAGCTCAAGAATACAGAGTCCATTGACGTGATGGATGCAGTCGGCTCTAATATTCGTGTCGATTCTCGTGGTGTCCAGGTCATGCGAATCCAGCCTAGAACCAATGACGACGTCAACGAAGAGTGGATCAGCGACAAGACGCGATATGCTTATGATGGTCTGCGCTTCCAGCGTCTGACTGTCCCTCTTGTCAAGCAGGGAGACCAATTCTTACCTGCATCCTGGGAGGATGCGCTAGCTGCTGTATCTAACGGTCTCGCTACTTCAGGTGCCAAAGGAAACGAGATACAGGCGGTCGCTGGGCATTTAGCTGATACAGAGGCGTTGGTGGCATTGAAGGATTTGGTCAACCGATTAGGCTCCGATAACCTGACTTTGGATCAGCCAGGAGGAAATTCAGCGCCAGTTCATGGTGTCGATATTCGCTCCAACTATCTCTTCAACTCTACGATACCTCGAGTCGAAGAAGCCGATGTTATTCTCCTCGTTGGGACAAATCCTCGTCACGAAGCTGCTGTTCTGAATTCTCGCATTCGCAAAAGCTGGTTGCACACTGGATTGGAGGTTGGATTCATTGGAGAGCGGGCAGATGTCACATATGGTTACGAGTATCTTGGACCTGATGCCAAAGCAGTGTCAGAACTTGTTGCAGGCAAAGGGCCTTTTGCTGCAAAGTTCAAAGCAGCCAAGAAGCCTCTCATCATTGTGGGAAGTGCTCTCGCAGAGCATGCGGATGGACCTGCTGTTTACGCCGCCCTCTCCAAGTTTGTCGAGTCGAACAAGGCGTCGCTGCTCACACCAGAATGGAATGGTTTCAATGTTCTCCAGAGAGTGAGCATTTTTCTCGCTGTCTCGGTCGTCTGCTGACAATTTTTTAGATAGCCTCGCGTCCAGCTGCGTACGACATTGGTTTCGTCCCGTCAAAGAAGGCCTCCCAGACAAAGCCCAAGTTTATTTATTTATTAAACGCCGACGAGGTCGAAGCCAAGTCGATACCTTCGGACGCCTTTGTTGTCTATCAAGGCCATCATGGAGATATTGGGGCACAGTTAGCTGATGTAGTGTTACCTGCAGCTGCATACACCGAAAAGTCAACTACATGGATAAATCTTGAAGGTCGGTCCCAGCTTGGACGGGCTGCAGTACCGCCGCCTGGTGCCTCGCGCGAAGATTGGAAGATAATTCGGTATGTTCACCTCAAATCAGAGCGGTCGACGCTGACTTCTATGCTAGCGCTATATCTGAGATTCTCGGCTGTCCTTTACAGTACGACGATACTCTGACACTTCGGGATCGTATGTGGGAAATATCACCGACTCTTGTTCGATATGATACCACCGAGAGCACTTCCGTCGAGGTCGCTTCGCTTGGCCTGAAAGCTTTGACTGCCAAATGGTCTAGCAGTACCGTTTCAGGGACTCCTTTAGAACGACCTATCCGCAATTTCTACCAGACTGACATCATTTCACGATCGTGAGTTATCTTTTACTGAGCGAGGTATTGATTTTGAATTTCTCCCTCAGCTCCGTCACAATGGCAGACTGCACGAGAGCATTCGTTAAACGGGAAACCGCCGAGTTCAATCAAGTCGGTAAATCACTGGAAGCTACTGCATAACAATAGTCGGAACACAATCAATACAAAGCTTTTTTTTTCATTTCCAGATAGAGATTTCATAAGCGCCAGAAAACAAATATGTATGCATTAAAGTCCTAAGGATGCAGAGATCGTCCGTGTAATATATTATACTGTTATGGGTCTGAAAGACAGTGGCTACGTTAAGTCATCATAAAACAAAGCAAAAAAAGCAACAGTCCAAAACCTCTAGGCTTGGCTGAGGAGCGTGCGATCTATAGTAGCATTGATGGCCGCCTTCCGCGGCGCAAGATCCACACCAAACATGTCTTCCAGTCGTTGACGAATCTCCCTTTTGGTAACCGAATTGAGATCAGCCGAACTCAGAATGTCGTATATCGCTGCGTCGAGCTCCGACTGGGTTGGCCCAGATGAATCAAAGTTATCTGGACTCCTCGAACCCGGTATTGGAATATCGAGATAATTTGTCACAGGTCGAGAAGGTGCCGGTTGATGAACCATTCCAGTGAATGTTTGAGACTGAGGAGTGTTTCGTCCAGATTGATAGCCAGGCGGAGGGAAATAACCGCCCATTTGTGACGGCGCAGGAGAATGACTTCTGGGATCATAGAAGGTTTCTCGTCCATAAAGAGACGCAGTATGCGACTCGGCATATCCATCACCTTTCAGCTTGGACGGAGGCACCCAGGACCCAATGCTATGATTCGATTCCTTGTCCCAAAGTTCGTTTTCCTAAAGAGAAGCTTGGTGAGCTAGAAAGGACATTAGAACTGCGAAACTCACATAGTCGTTCCATGATTTTAGCGGGATAACCCGAGGATCGAACTTGCCTTCGTCCTGCAACGAGTTGAGTAAAGAGAGATTGATTGAGAATCAATACTCACATGAACAATGATCTTCTTCCCTGATTCACCCAATACCAGACGCGTCTGACCCCACGAGAAATCGTCCATCCTCCAGAAGGAATACAGCGGAAGGAAGAAGGAGAATGCAGGAATGGCAAGGATGTAGAAGATCATCCAACCAATCATGTCCCACTTTCGACGAAGAACGAAGACCAAGGCTTGAAGACCATAGACGGCGGCAATCATGATCAAGGACAACGTCGGCACTTGCTTGTGCAGCGCCGTTACAAGGTAGACGAGATATACGAGCTACAGTAAAATTCAAAATGATATTCTGTTAAAAACTGAACATGGACTCACATAGGCAACAGTGACCGGCTGGATTAGTGTAGAAATCAGATCTATCATGACGACAAATCTCATGGAGAAACAGCAGAAACCACAGAGCTGTTCCAAGAAGATCAGTTCGCCAAGATTGTGCACCGTTGAATTGATCCAACGTCGACGTTGAGAGAGAAGCACTTTCCAGTCATCGGGAGCAACCGTATATGCATGAGCATCACGAACAAACTGGGTTTTGAAAAGGGGGAAATGCTTCAGCAAAAGGGTCGTGAGATACCGATCCTCTCCAAGATGAAGAAGATTTTTCATATGAAGAGTGTCGACCCGATTCTCGGAGTAGTCGTGAATCATCTGGTTTGAAATCAACAGAGGCTTGTGGGTGTCCGGAGTGCGTAGGCGATACAGCGTGAAACAACCTGGCAAACAGGTAACCGACCCGAAAAGACTTTCGAAAGCTTTTGCCATGTGATGGGAGATGAAGTATTCGTAGACCTTGGAGATTTGATGAGCGTCAAAATCTTAAACGAGGTATCCACTGACCTGCATCATCGTAATCAAAGACTGTTTAGCGTTGGCTAATTCTGTTTCACCACAGACACCGAGCAATTTCTTGTCGTGAATCATGCTAGACAGAGTTTAGTATCTTTTCTAGTCGCGACAGAAAAGACATACGCAGAGATTAGACGGTTAACAGAATAGGGTTCGACAGTGGTATCAGCGTCGACCATGAACAAGTATTCATAAAAGGTCGGGTTGACACCGATGACATTCTTGATTTGATGGTACATTTCCAATTCGAGAGGATTCATCGGAGCGTTGAAATGTACCTGCAAAAATTGAGCTCGACGGTCAAGGTGACGCCATGAGAAATCATACCTTGTTCAAAAAGTGCATCATCAGCATCTGAGAATCACGTTTACCTCTGTTGCCTGGTCGTGATCTCTCGGTAGGTTTTCCAACTTTGACAATGACCAGATACGGGACAACATGTCCAGCGCATTCGTACAAGCCAGAGTAGACTTTGCCCATATTGTGCTGCTTGGCACCGTCACCGAGGGAGGTAAAGCTTAATGGTTCGGGATCCAAGTTGGGGTCAGCGCCAAGAATGTCTAAAACAATGCGAGGAGTTGGACGATCATTGCCTGAACCGACAATCATGCCATCACAGATGACCAAGAGAAGCTTGCGCTTGTCGTCGTACTTCATTTGGGCCAGAGAGTCGATTGTTCTCCTGAGCGAGCCGTCACCCTCAGTGTAACATGGGACTTGGCAAATGACAAATTTGTCGTGATCCTCTGGCGCTCGTGGCGCAGAAAAGTTGATTGAAGCAATGAACTTGAAACCGATGACCGACACCATCATAATGGAGATGACGAGGAGAATATAGTAGGCGAACAAGCATTGAGGGGATTGTCGGTTGTCTACTCTCCCTTTGAGAAACAAGTTTCGCAGGCAGACTTTCTGTCTCGCAAGGATGGCCGGGTCGATGTTCAGATTGTTAAGCTGCTTGGTGATGTCCTGTCCAGCGTTGAACTTGAAAAGATCCATCACAGCACTGTCCATAAAGTCGGTATTCGTAGGCGGAGCTTGGGTACCAACCGGAGACCGTACTGCTGGTGGATTGGTAATATAGTTGGTGACATCGAAAACATAGCCGTTGTACATTGCGAGTGAATTGCCGGTGTTGGCCAAATTTCTGACTTCCTTGGGAGTGTAACCCATGAAGCCGACACGACTGCTGTATCGCATTTGCACCATGTTTTCAAAATACCAATCAGGCCGTGAATCGTTTGTGAAGACGCGGAAATCATGATACTGAGTATTCGGGTCGGTCTTGTTGCTTGAATCCAGGACAACATATGGGCTGACGGAACCCGTTACACCGTTGCAGAGGGCACTGACCTAGAAATTGTATGAGAGACCTCGTCAAGCAGAGAAACGATGGAATTTACCTGGACTGGGAAAATGTCATCAGACGTGGTACCTCCGTATTTCAGAATGGCCTTGGCTGGAACAACACTGATAATTCGCTGATGTGTGGCCGCAAGGTTGGTGAGATCGAAAACCTCGCCGCGAATAGAGGTGTAAACATTATTGGGGCTGAGGGTACTGGAGTGAGAAGCGAGCTCTGAGGTCGAAAAGACATGCTCTTCTGGACATATCAGGTTACCCATCACTGCAATGACGAAGACAGCGCAGCCACAGAAAAACCAGATGAGAACATTGAGGGCAAGCTTTTCTCTCCATGCTTGTCGTACGTCCAAGCGCTTCATCCGACCAAGATGGGTGAGGCAGAATGGAGGGACCCAGAAAGTCAGCATCCAGGACAATGCAACCCATCGTCGTCTAGCTGAAGTCTCTTTTAGAACCTCGGTCGTCTCTCCTTCCTGGATTTCACCAGCCAAAGGCTCTTTTTCGATTAAACCCTTCTTCGCTGAGTCCTGGAACATGTTGCGAGACGGCGCATAAGATTCTGAGCCAAAGTTGGAGACTGAATCATCGCGCTGGCTGGTGAATCGACTGCGTGCATCGTAATCGACGCTTCTCAAAGATCGATTCTCGTCGAAATCATCATCATAGAGGTCAGCCCGTTGGAAAGGCGAAGCATTGGCCACGAGAGGCAGCGCTTGAGTCGACGCATTGAAAGCATCACCATACCCAGCAGCCCAAGGGGAGCTTTCGCCAGCATTATGACCATTTCCAGGTGATGCATAAGGGGAATAAGGATCATTAAGGCCGCGGGGATCGAGACCAGCATCTGCTTCGGCGTCACGAAGACGGCTCCGTTTTTGCTCTTCTCCGTCTTTTGACCGAAGAGGATCTTCAAACTTGTGGAAAGCAAGCTGCGATAAAAACACCTAAAAAAAAGTTTCAGGTAAGCCAGCACATAAATGAGAAAGAGACGAACCTTATGTTGCCCAAGGACTACATCCTTTTCACTGAGACCAAGAGCTGTCCTCGCCTGTTCGACCATCTCTCGGTCATTCCCTTCTGACACACCCGCTGCGTCCAGACCCTCTTTGTACCTCTCACAGAATTCCTCTGGCGTCATTCCGACCTCGAAAACATTGACGCTGGCTCGAGCTATTTCAGCTAGGCCGAAGCTGCGGACTTGACCCTTCACACTTCGCCCTTCGAGCTGATTGGGCAGCTGGGAATCGTTGGGATTGATGCAGAAGACGAACCAAGCCTGAGCTTCGTCCAGAGTTTCGAACAGAGTATCTAGAGCTGCTCTGAATTCGCCTGCAACACAAGGGCTTGCGCCACCTGAAGTCGTGTTGGCGACTGTATCTTCGTCTTCCCGGTCCTTCTCATCAAGATCACCAGTCTCCTTCACAGTCGGCATACGACGAATGGTATTTTTCTTTCGCATTGAAGGAGCTCGCATTGGCTTCACAGCTTGCTGCGCTGATACAATGGTGTCTTCGTTTCTCGGATGAGCCTGGGTGGCAATGGCTTTGGCCGAGAAAAGGCCTTTGACGAAGGGATTGCCCGACCCGTCTAAACTATCATTGGCGCCCCTCAACAGAGAAACGAAATCAGGATTGAGGGCATCCAAGTTACGGTCGAGGAAACTGTCGGAAGAATATGTGACCGGACCGTTGAAGTGGTTGACGGTGAAAGTAGGGAAACCAGAGCGGTCGAGAGACCCTGCTTTGAATGCAGAATGGTTGCCCCATCGTTTCTGGAAAGCTTCAACCATAGTGTGACTTGTCTTCTTGGAAGACCGACGCGCTTGATCATCCATAATGTGAATGAGACCACCAGGCTTGTTCTGCAACAGACGAATGCACTCGGTGTTGTCGAAATATGATATTTGGGGAGCAAATCGGGCTATGCCCTCAGTGTTGTACTCGTTGACATTGCTCTCGAAAATGTGCTTCTGTGTCCAATTCTGCAGTCGCTCGTTGGCAAAGTTGATGCAGAATTGGTCGAGGGAGTTGGGTCGGCTGGTCATGTTCTGCGGCCCAGGGAGATCGAAAAGACTAATGAACGTGGAAAAGTCGTCTTTACAGAGACGCTGGTTGATATGCTCGTTGAGCCATGCGAAAAGAAGGGAATAGAGCGTCTTGGCGAGGTCGTCGCGATTGTCGGAAGCACCATCGGGATCGAGGAATATTGTGCATAATTCCTTCTTGACGAGCTTCGTCCTGTATGACAAGGCTGATTCGAGAGCAGACGGTGCAACTCCCAGGAAATCAGCAACAATTTCTAGGATGTCGGTGTTGCGTACGACAGCTGCGTCCTCGTTTCGATGGCGATCGACTGTAAACTCGAGATTGCCCAAGTGAAGAATGGCGGCTATAAGCTGACACGTTTGAGCAACATGTCGCTTGGAAAAACCAATGGTCTTCAAGGCTAGCTTGAGTTGGTCGAACCGTGATGCGTCATCATCTCTTCCGCCATTCGGTCTTCCACCTGCACTCCTCTGACCAAGATATCGATAAGTGGCTTTGTCGGTGAGATGAAGATGTTGTCTCTCTTCAGCGGATGCACCGGCGACGAGATAATAAAAGATGTGAAAATTTCGCTCGCCCGAGGGAGCACCGGCGACTCGATTCCTCTCCAGGTAGTAGTCAAGGGTTTTCACACCACAAAGACGACCACGGTCACTGAATTGGAGTTCGGTATATTTGCCGAGACGAGAAGCGTTGGGATTGAACAAAGTTCGAGCACTGCCAAAAGTCTCGAGAACAAATTCAGAGGCGGGAATTTGGGTAGCGAGCTTGTGTCCCTTTTTGCCTGGGTTGCTGACGCTAAGCTCAAGAATGGACTTTATGGCTAGACGTCTGTTTTCCGATTTTCCGCTCCCCGTTTCTCCACTGGAAGAAAATCGTTAAAAATAGAGGAAAATATAGAGAAAAAGCGGGTACCTGAAGATAATACATTGGTCTCTCGTAGTTCTCTTCATATGATAATATGTGTTGTTGGCGAGCTGAAAAATATGGGGACCGAGAGGTTCTCTGAGACCTGACGTGTCCCGGTGCTCTGCAGCATATTTATGCATAATGGAGTCGGAATTCGAGGCGACATATTTGTGTGGATTGAGTGCTACAATAGAGGAAGTGCCGACGTTGGTGTAAATTACATCGGCCATGAACCTTTCTCGCAGGCAGGCCACGATAATGTCATCGGAAACTGGCGAAAGCTTCGAGAGGTCGACGACGCCCTCTAGTCGATGATGAGAGGACATTTTCGGAGACCAGCAGAGCCCGGTGGGTCGTCAAGGAAGAAGATGAAGAAATCGTGGGCTGCGACAGAAGGTGAACTACTGCCGGGGTTGCCGTCACGTCACGTTTCTCAGGCTTGCTGCACAGCTCCAATACAAAAAATCTATGGTTACAGACTGACATATTATTGCTCAGCAGCTTCAACTCTCCATACTTTAATTACCCCAGCACGATCTCCACTTACAAGGCCACCACGGAAAGGTGAATCAATACAGATCAAGCTTGTTATGACGTCTTGATGAGAGCGCAGCAAATTTTGCTGATTCTGAGTTATCAGTGAAATTCGTTGGGGAGCACGATTGCTTTGTGAAGCAGAACCCGGTGAAGGAGACCACGTTTCCATGTAACTTGACGAGGTTCCATTCGTCAGGGCACTGTTTTATTATCAAATGACGTTAAACATTGATTAGCGAGCACCTTACCTGTAAACTGGGCGACTCTGGTCAGAGTCCAGTCCACTCAAGATCGTCGACTTTTCAGGTCTTCCGAGATCCCATAGCCTGATTTTTCTATCCTCGGATCCACAAATCATAAAGCCTCCCCGACGTGAATGAGACTCTTGTTCGACCGGTTCGGTCCTGTGGGATGTCGCGTGACCACCGAAATCTATGCCTGCTGCAATGATACGGACATTGGGCGAAGGCGAAGGAAGAATGGTACCAATTGCTGGAAGCTTTCCGTCACTTTGACGAGCTCGTACCAAAGCAGCGATTGCTGCTGCTGGCGTAGAATTGGCATCGACTGCTAGAACTTCGTCAGGCTCTGGGGTCGGGTCTGAAGTGGCGGCAGTCCTTGTTGAAAAGGTTTCCATTAGAACCGAGTTTTCAATGTCCCAGACCTCAACGAGACTGATCGGAGTAGAACGACTGTCTCGTTTCGGAGCCTCGACTGTCACCATAACCCACTTTCCCCTGCCTTTGGACGGATGTAAAATGCAATGGTGAATTCGTACAGAGCGACCTGTCGAAGCTAGACCGACATGCCAGCTCTTTAGTCGGAGTCCGAACCTTCTATCCCACAGCGAGAGGACCCCAGTCGATGTGCCGACCAGTATCCAGGACCGCTTTCGGTCGACACATAAACAAGTAATGGAACCATGTTGCCGTGGATTTTCCATGGTTTGCAAAACTTGTAGTGATCGCAGGTCCAGGACGACAATCATACAATGTGTTGTTGTGTAAACAAGATTAGAAGATGATTCTGTGCGACAAAAGTCAGTAAGATACACTAAACAAGACCAGACTCGACTTGCCAGTGTTATAATGCATCATCGATGTAATATGTTCACCATTTCTGGCGACCCGGTACTCCCTAACGAGCTGAAGCTTGGTATACTTGGGCAAAGCTGTCGTCTGTGTCGTATAGACTCGGACGACGTGAAGACTGCCATCTTCTGCAGCGCTAGCAAAACAGTGGGCCCCTTCCAGGATACAGACACATTTTACACGAGCATGATGCTGGCCATAAGTGTGCCGAGGCTTGCTGGTGACATTTCTCTCCAATCGAGCTGTGTCCCAGACCTTGACCGTTTTATCGTCAGAGCAAGAGACGAAGAACATATGGTCAGGCGAAACAGCGAGCCCATTTATGCAGTCGGAATGTGAAGTCAGATGTGCTATCAAATTGGCGTCCAGTCGTCGGCTTCCATCATCTCGGGAAGTGAAGCTCTGTCGAGCGGGATTCCGTCTCCGGATTGGACCTTCACGCACTTTGGGACCAAAGTCGTGTTGTAGCTCTCGGTTGTTGTCTAGATAAAGATTTTCTAACAGATTGCTGATGCCTTGCTCTTGTCCATCTGTAAATATGGTCAGCAAACCTCAAAACGACCGAGCAAATCGAGTGATACCATAAGATGATATTGGCAAAGCAAAAGATTGATGTCGAACAACCGGACGAAGAGTGTTGGACATCATTGTCGGCGACGAGCGACCAGACCATTCAGAAGATCCCTCAGACCGAAGCTTGAGATGCGAATCAAGGAAACCGGCTACATTTGTCTTGGAAGATCCAACAGCAGGAGCTGCTTTTTGCCCGTCAGTTGCGCCAACTTGCATTCGATTAAGTGGTCGGAATGTAGAAGAATTTGTCGTAGAAAGTAAGCTCTCGGTCGGGCTCGGCGGACGAAGGTCATTCTGAGCCGGAGAGGCAGCAAAGCTGGTAGTTATAGGAGATGGTAACACTCGAAAATCTCTCGTAGCTTGGGTAATGCCAACAGACGACGTTGAACCATTTATTGTCGCAAGCCGGCGCCGCAGATCCTCGAAAGGTGCACCGACATTGTTGGAGTCTGATCGACTGCCACGTGGAGGGCTGAGAATGTTCCGTGCTGAAAATTCAGATGAAGGCTTGCGCGTCGGTACTCGAGAAGACGGAAGTGAGGTCTCAGCTAAGCGAGTTTTGAGAAACACCGTCTGAGGAACAACCCCAAGCTTGGGAAGTTCCACATCCCCGGCTGTCTTGAGAAGCTTTTCAGCTTCAGTCTCGAAGCTTGAGCGTACGGCGAAACTGTTAATTGATCAGAAAAAATATCTGTAGATATTATCAAACTTGCCTTGGAATAGTGTTGGCCAGCTTCAAGATATAATCACGCATTGCCCACAGCTTGGCTTCTTCTTGAGGCGACATTCCCAATTGTCGGAGTCTCGCGATTTGTACTTCATCTCTGTTCACTTATAAATCAAGAACCAAAAGATCGAAAATAGACTCACTCTTCTGTTTTCATCTTGGGGCCATTATTAGCTGATTTTTTGAGAGAAATGACGCTGTCTCTGGCGTTTTCGCCCTTTTCACTCTTGTTACCTGCTCGTCTTCCACCTTTCCAGAAGCCCCCCTTCTCAGGTTTCATTGCCCATTGGACCCCAGCGTCAAAAAGATGCCTTGGTAACTAGGAGAGGGTTAAACGGTGAACTTCCAAGTCAATGTGATAGGCTTACTGGAGGCTTCAATGCTACCAACAAGGAAGGTTTGTCAATCTTGACTACGTCCGACTTCAAATAGACTCTCAATGATGGATAAAGAATGCACCAGACATCGCTGGCTGGCAAATGGTTGGCTGCAGAAGCGATGAATGCAACAGCACCTGTCGGCCGTCAGTTTAAAGGTCCTTTGTGGACCGGAAAACAAACCTTGGCGTATCCATGCATTGGGGTGATATAGAAAACCCAAAGTAGCGCTCATTAGTTCCCATATTCGCATCTTCTGGAACATATCGAGTTCACATAGCCGAGTCAGTGACCCGAGGACCTTGGCCACCACTGTTTCTTCTACATCTATTGATCGTCAACATTGAAAACAGGTAACAGAGAGGGCAAACCTGAAAGAGCCTGGATCATTAGCGGTAAAATGTATTCTTCCAAATTCCGTCCTCTTGCACATGTGGCGACGTCAAAAATACTGTCGAAGAATGCAAACCGTAAAAGCCAATCTCTATCGTTCAGATAGGTGATCATATGGCTGAGTAAGACATCGTTGGTCTTTTGGACTCCGAGGAATATACAGAGGAATGATATGTTATGTAGTACGGCGCGCTTGACGACGCTGGAAGAGTCGGTAAGGAGGGAAGAAAGATGCTCTTGAATGGTGTTTCTTAAATCTTGCTTCCTAGCGTCATAGGAAACCTAGTGAATGTCAGAGCAAGCTTGATGGAACTGTAGCGACTCACATCTACGTTGGCCTGATCATATTCGTAGGCTTCCGGAGCCAGTTTGAATGTACCATGAGCTTTGAGTGCCTGGCCCATTTCCAGGTATCTCACGGCCGTCTCAGCGACCTGGACAATACATTGAGCATATGTACAACGAACAGTGACCTCGGAATCTTGAACTAGATGCCGGATATTGGGAAGTATGTATTCGGGAAAGATTGCTGCGTTGGAAGGAGTAATGACCGTGACCAGCATGAGCTACCCAGTCGTCAGTTGACCGAGAAAAGAGATAAAGATGTGCCTTCTCACGACTTGGATTAGAGTACGAAACGCTGCCGACCGAACAATCGCAATTTCGTCGTGCAGTAGATCAACAATGTAGGGTACCATTCGGTCAAGCTTAGCTTCGTCTGTCAAGTGGGATGACAGAGAAAGCAGTACATCCAATGCACGAATTTTGGCACTAGGGAGCGAGCAATTTCGAATGTTACAGGTTACAAGGGCCAGAATGATCAGTGAAGGTCCATCTGGCGCGGTTCATGAGTTGAGGCTGCAGAAGAACAAAAGATGAACTACCTTCTCGGCTTGTGAGGCGCCCTATTTCTGAAGTAACTGGCAGCTTGGAGTCTCGGTTGGGGATGTAAAGCTCAACGGGGATGATATCCTGTGTTGTGGTCAGCAAGGCGTCGTGTATGAAAACAGACTGTCAACTTGGAAAGGTTTCGAGACGCTAGTTGAAGATTGTTCATCTGTTTGAACCTCTGAAAGCATCCCCTCTGGCTCTTCAGGTACAAGGTACGGCTCTACGCTCTCATAATCGGCCCAGATGCGCTCCATTCTATGATCGGAATCACTGGGAAGAGTGTCGGCTGGACTCTCTTCCGAAACAGCATTAGGTCCAGGAGTTGGCCTGAGGACAATAGTAGGTGGGTTGGTGGAAACCGAAGGGCTGAGTGCCGATGTCGGTGCTGTACTAGTGAAGGGAGGACCTGAGGGAATTTCGTTAACCGAGGCCACATAATTGTGCAGAAAGCTGAAGAAAGATTCTGGGAAAACAGTTCCTCGTGAGGTGTGCAGTACTGTCTCAAAAGTGGGTCGAGCAGCTGGATCCAAACTGATCATTTCTTTGATCATATTCTGGTCAAAGATTCAATAAATGGAGGACAAGTTTTGCGGCGAGACTTACGCGGACACCGTCGTCCTCAATAGCATTCAGATGACTATCCACGGTATATTCACCCTCTCTGTATTTGAACAATTGACTGAGTGTGAATAATGGTGCTCCTTCGAGAAACAGTTCAGCAATAACACAGCCGACGCTGAAGCAATCCATCGCCTCGGTCAACTTTCCGTCTCTTTTCCCTTCGCTGTCATCCATTGCAATCTTGGATTTCTTCGCATTAATGTCAGGGTTTCCAGTTGCAGTGAAGAAGCGTTCTGGAGCAATGTAGCAAGTGCGACGACCGGATGTGTCGAAGAAATAAGAAAACTCGGACGGGTCGTCCAGAGGAAGATAGGTTGGCTTGAAGGAGGCAAAGTCTGAAAGATACACCCAATTCCATGATGTGACAAGGATGTTTTCAGACTTGATGTCGCCATGAGACACTTTGCGATGTCTAGCGTCGCGAAGGGCGGTAATGACCTGGAATGCGATCCATTTCTTCTCAATTCCGCTTAGAAAAGGACGTGTGCTGTATGAGGAAAGTATCAAAGCCCAGAAACAAGTTGATAAGCGCAGCACGGACCTGATACGGTCATACAAGTTGCTAGCGATCCATTGACGAATGAGATAGCCAGCTCTGTCCGTTTCCACAAATGACTGGAAATTATAGATGTTTAGGGTTTCAGATAGTGATTCACGCTCGACTATAGAGACATTAGCTTTGCTGTAACTCTCAAGGATATTGCTCACTCTTTAGCCGTCTATGATAGGTCCTAAGGGCCACCCCAGGATCTGGCTTGATGAATATCTTGACGACCAATGGACCATTCTTGTGTCTACATTTGACAGTCTTGAGAAAACGCGCTGAACCGAGACTAAGAGCTAGGTCAGTCAGGGTTACTCGGAATCATAGCAGAGGTCAGCACAGACCTCTTTTCGTAAATAATATCACCACCGAGCTCTGCGATAAAGGAATCGAGAGCTCCAGTGGGACGATTCAGCATAGATCCAGGCTGCGTGTTGCCCATTGTCCATGAGCTGGAGTAGCGGAAATGAGAGACGCGGCACGTGCATCTAAAGCCTTTCAAGTCTTGGACTCTCGGTGGTTCAGCGCTCGACCTCTGCTGATGCTTCAACGCGAGAGATTCCTCAGCCGGCGCAATGGCTACTTATTCGTGCTGTGCGTTTTCATTGCCTTCATGCAGGCGGGCTTCTATTCAGCCAATCGACTTCGCTCTCAGTCCAATTCGGATTCAACAAATGACTGGCGTTCAACCACAAATACATCGAATTCACGCCTGAATATCATAAATAACCACCCAATCCCGAAGCTCATCGCTGACGCCGAGGCCGCGTATAGGAAGAAGATCGGTCGACAGAGCAAGACGCTCGCTGCGGCAGTCGCGGAGTACAGAAAGAGATACAAGCGACCACCGCCAAAAGGATTCGATGCATGGTGGGAATTTGCTCAACAAAACGACGTGGTCATGGTAGACGAATACGATGGGCTTATTGAAGATTTGGCGCCTTTTTGGGAGCTTTCCGGGAAGGAATTCCAACAGCGCTCAGTTCAGGCAAGATTTGTTCTTTCAATTTTGGAGAGAAAGCTGACCAATCTATAGGTTGCATCATTGCCCTCCATTGACCTGGTTCGTATACGCGATGGCAAAGCCTCGACAGCCAACATAGGTCAAGATGGTTTTGAGGACTCGGAGGTCAGCGCCAGAGCTGAAGGTTTTAGTTCGATGCTAGCAAAGTTCGCGCATACGGTCTGTCTCTGGACTCGTCCAAGTTTCTCAATCCTTGACGTGTTGAACAGCTCCCCGACCTGGACTTCCCCATCAACGCCAAAGCCGAAAATCGCATTGTCATTCCATGGGAACATCGTACATATCCAAACTTGACACACCAGAATTCATCAGGTTTTAATTTCGGCTTTCAGAGTCATACATATCACTGACAGAGATCATTAGACGGTATTGAGGCTGTCCTCAATGGACCATTCATCCCGGATTGGAGAGGCGATGGCAATGTCTGGGATGCGTGGCGCAGAACCTGCGATCCGAGCTCTGACGCAAGACGACTCTATTCCTCCCTGCGTAATGCATCAGCTTTCAGCACCAATTATTTCTCTCGTTCGTCACCAGCAGCGGTCATTCCTGAATTTTCGTTTGCGACCACCACGTCGTACCAGATCGACTTTTGTGCAAAACCATATGCACATTACAGTCAGGGACATTTCTTTTCTGATTGGCGCACCATCCCCGCTCTTTATCCAGTCTTGAGTCCTGCCAAAGCCCGGGGGTTCACGGACATTCGAATTCCTAGCCATTACTATTATGGGAGCACCAAGCGGTACACTTATGGATGGGATTCAATCAATTTGAACTTGAAAGACATTGACGATATGGAAGTTCCATGGGAGAGAAAAGAGAACAAGATATTCTGGCGAGGAGCAACCACCGGAGGAGGAAGTAATCCTCCTGGTTTTTCTCCACAATATCAGCGACACAGGTAAAATGTTCGGTTTCAACCTTTGGCATAAACTAATCATTGCTAGATTCTTGCGCATGACCTCTGACAACTCCTCGACTGCAAATCGCACTGTCACTTTCGCTGATCCACCTACCACGACACAATATGTTTCTGTACCTGTCCCTGTTGGTCGGCTCAACCAAGACATCATGGATGTCGCGTTCGTCAAGGCCACTAGCCCCCAGACTTATCCCGGAGGCCTCCAGGGACTCATGGCAGACCATCGTTTTGGAAATACAGTCCCGCTGGGAAAACACTGGTCATACAAATATCTTGTTGACTTTGACGGGATGAGCTACAGCGGTAGATTTTTGGCTTTTCTTGCGAGTGACAGTGTGCCGGTGAAATCTACGGTCTATGCAGAGTTTTTTTCGGACTGGATACAACCATGGTATGTTTCTTCTTTACTCTTGTGCTAACGCTTCTGACTTGACACTAGGGTACACTTTATCCCGCTGTCTTCGACATATAAAGAAATCTACAACATTCACGCCTTTTTCTCTGGACCGACACTGGATGCGCTCGAAGCGGCCAATTCCACCGAACCGTTGAAGCCCATAGAGCAGAGACAACCAGGTGATGGGGATGCCCGATTACGACGAATAGCTAGAGCAGGAAAGCAGTGGAAAAACACGATTGGGAGAGCGGTGGACATGGAAGGTGAGTTTGAACTGAACATGAAAAGAGATTTCAAGTTCTGACTCTTGCAGCCTATGTATACAGATTATGCTTGGAATATGCACGACTGTCCGCCGACGATCGTGAAAAGATGAATTTTTCGCTTTGAATGTTGCTGTTAGAGTACATTATTGTTGCTGTTCTGTATTCACCTGTAAAAAAATGTAGCACTTTGTAAAGACCATTTCACGATATACAGCGCAAGGGTGTTTCAAGATGATTTCTGCCGCATCGAGAGTACAAATTGGAGGAAAGGGAGAGCTAATGAATCAGCGATTTCCCAGTGATTTGTAGACCTTGATCGATCCTGCACCTCTGAGTCGAAGATTGCTGATAAGTTGTTTTTTGCAGTGATGTATAGTTCTCTATCTGTTATTGGAGGTTTCTATCTTGGGATCTGCAAGCAAGCTATTCAGGCATTGACGATTTCAGAGACTACAACAACAATGGTCTCTTCTTCACTCTACCTTCGTCTCCGATCGGGTCAACATCTTCTCTCAATTCGCATTGGTGGAAATCAATTGCCACAGTTCTATGTCAGAGTGTCTGCATCTTAGGAACTGCAACCCACGTCTTTCGCCTCGAGTTGATCACGGAGGTTTTGAGCGATGAAGAGCGGAAGGCCTTCACGTCCACGGTTGCCATCGACGCTCATCTTGCTCGTCCGTCCATGAACAGCCCAGCCGAACCAATCACCACAAATGGACGATCCGACAGGCCTTAGCTCAAGCGACTGAGGACTTGGGGCCGCTGGCGAAATCGCTCAACGATGCGGCTCGTTATTATTCAGTTATCAGTACCGACCCAGCGCCCTTGACGAGCGCCACGCTTTCCAGAGTTGAGAGTTTATCACCGCCAGTTTCTTAGCAGATCAGCGATGTTTGTCTATCAAAAAGCTGCCTGTTGCTATCACCCTTCTCCCTCCCCTTGCACCTCCCCCATCTGTCAACGTCAGGGTGTCCTTTCTTGCTGTACGTCCCGAATCCCCCATCGAGCCTAAGATGCTGGAAGCCGTCCAGGGAATGCACGGAGTGCCAGATTATTCAACACCGATGAAGGCCCTCACGCAACATCGACCGACTGGGCCAAGACTAGGCTAAAGTTTATTCTTCACCCAATGTCGAGCTGAAGGTGGAGGAGCATCATCGTCTTTTCGTGTTTTTCGTGACCGAGGGAGTCCTTCAATCAAAAAGCCGCTCGAGCCAGTTTATGTTCTTGTTGATTCGTTGATAGGTGAGCGTTTTGGTGTCAAATTCCCAGTTGTGATCCGAAACTGTCTTTACAGGACATGTGGACTGCTTCCTCGAAAAATTTCTACACCACGATCCATCGTATAGGGATGCTGTTAGGTTGAAGGTCGTCGAGATGCCTCAGACAGTTCTAAATGCATTCGCTGGTTGTCTTCGTTTCTTACGTTGTGTTTCTTGCTTGCTCAAGCAAATTGTGTACAGGTTCAATTTCCTAGCCTCACCTAAGGAATGCATGGGGTCATCATTGACGACGACCTAGCAGTGCGCCTGGGCGTCCCACGAGAGCGAGTTCAGCATCCCTCAGTGAGTTCAAATCCTTCGTCGAAATCTCATTTCTCCCGGCACACCGGCTTTCATGTCTCTACGTCCGACGTCTAACTGGGAAGCAAGCCTATTGAGAACTGCCATCGAATGCATGGAATCTTATATCTGGGTTCGGCATCCTTTGCATGAATCCAGAGCCGACCAAAAAGGAGCGGTCATGGATTGAAGCTGGCTCTTTAGACGACTACGATATTCTGAATCAAGGGAAGGATTCCATGTGCCATCGCTTCAACCGCTTCTCATCAAGTCAAGCCCATTTCCGCATAGATGCGAGCCGTCATGTCTCTGCCAACCCAGTAAATGGAAATTTTTTACGCTGCGACGGAGGAGTTACGCAAACTACTAGGCGAACCCCAGGATCAGATTGACGAGGAGACATTCGATTTGGTACCAGAGAACTTGGACCGAGGGGAGCCGGACGACTTGAGGGCGATTTGCGTGATCTGTGCCTCAAGTATTAAGTACATCGAATGCTTGCAGATGCTTACAGGTTGCGGTGACATTTTTTGCGAGGCGCAACCAGTATAACTAGATGCTGCAGAGTATATAATTTGACTATCTCAAAACCAAACCCTCGTTGACAAGATAAAAGTCAGTCGACCAATGGGTCAATTTGGACCATCACGTTCGTTCACCTCCGTATTTTCTCTTTCCCTCCCTCATCATGGCGACTGTCAATCTACATCGTAGAAACCCTTCTCATAGCGACGACGAGAACACGGTCGTACCGTCACCGCCAATGGCTTCATCACCGCGAACACGAGTTCATTCTACTCCAATGAAAGTAACTGAGCCTATTCCGTCGCCATTCCGTTCACCAAATTTTTCAACGTCTGGAGCGCTTCATGGCCATTCCAGGACGCGATCCATATCAGCTCATTCACCGCTACCTTCGTCGCCGCTGTCCGCGTCCTTTTCTTTCCAGCCACCAATGGTTTCAGCCTCAGCATCGATGCCCGAGGCGTCAAGTGGACGAAGCGGGCTGACAGAAGAGATTAGAATGCAGAGAACAGAGACAAGGAGACATGCAAGACTACACAGTCGCAATCTGTCTGTTTTCTTCCCGAGACCAGGCTCGTTGCCGCAGAGTGTTATATCCGAGGATGGCTCTCAAGAAATTGAGTTAAAAGTCGACGAAGAAGCTCCCATGACTGAGATGCCATCCGCGGGCTCAGCCAGCATGCAGCAGCGATTTCACAATCCAACGACACCGCTTGGTGCTGGCTTCAGATTCGGGACTCGTCCTCCTGCTGATTCTCTTCCAACGCCGCCCCTTATGTCTGCCGCTTCTTCGTCATCTTCGGCGTCGAGACGTGGACATCATCACAAACATTCCTTATCCCATAACTTCTTCTCTTTCCTCGAACCTGGGGGTGGACTGGTGTCTCCAGGTGAAGAGCTTCATACCCAGCCCACAGTTACCCCCTTGTCCCCTTGGACCCCGAATTCTTCATCAGGCTTTCCTACAAGCCCTGCTCCTCCCCTTGTTTCCCCTGATTCTTCACTGAATGGACATGCAGAACATCATGTCGCGCCTGTTACACAGACCCCGGTTTCAGCAATGATACTGGCCACTGTCCAGTTTATCCTGGGAGCATGGTTATGGGTCTCGGGACAGCAGAATGGCTCGCTCGGATGCACCGGATTGGGGTACTGGGTGGTCTTCGATTCTTTTGGAATTGCTGTCTCCCGCATTTTGCCGTGGCGATTAGAATCCCAATCAGAACAACGTGCAGAGCAAGTTAAACGGCCTTATGGGTGGGTTTTGCGTCTTGCCACATGTGCCTGACTAAAATCCTGAAAGCAATGCTCGTATTCAGACGGTCTTTGTGTTCGCGCAAGTCGTATATCTGATGTTTTCTTCCGTTTATGTCTGCAAAGAGACGGTAGAACATCTCTTACTCAGCGCAGGCGGTGGTGAAGGACATCATCACCATCATGGAGATGAGGAAGGCCTGGGGCATGTATCATTTACTCTCTCAGTCAAAGTTTCTAACTCGGCGTCTCCAGAATCGAATTCCCAGTTTTCCTTATCATAGTCTCTTTCATTTCCATTGTGGTCTCTGCCCTCCTTTTCGATAATCATGCAGAACTAGTTCAGAGTGAGTACCTTTCTGCAACGCTTTGGCGATGCTGAACGTGCGACAGCCACTGGTAATCGCATCGCATCCCCAGTCGAACTCATTCGCAGCTGGTCGTCGTCTTCCCGCATTCATGTGACCCCCGAGATACCTTCATCATCTCTCGGACTCATACTATCCAATCCATATGTCGTCAGCCCATTGTTCTTCTGTTTGTCTGTCATTTTCGTCGTCTCATCCGTGCCAACGTGAGTGGCGCAATCTCTCCAAGAAAGGTCACCTTTTATTGTTATTCTTCTAGTTCACAGCATCGAACATGCGACCTAGTGCTGGCCTGCCTGATAACTGTTGTGACATTTAACGTTGCGTACAAAGCCTCATCCGTTCTGGGGACCGTTTTATTACAAACTTCTCCTCGTCGAGGTTTATCTGGCGGAAAGATGGAATCTTTCTTAAGGGTTATGCGAGAAGTGTGTATCTTTGCTTCTTTTAATCTTCTGTACTGATATCCAAAAGCTTGAACGACATCCTCAAGTCATGCATCTTCCAGCGCCTCATATCTGGCAACTTACACCGACCTACGAAGGGATGACCAACGGAAAAGCGCCAATAGTGCCGATTGTTGTGACCCTAGAACTACATGTCAGAGCTGACTTGGGAGATGACGATATTCTGGCTTTAACTGCCTGGGCCTGGGAGCGCTGTGTCGCTGCACTTGGTGGAGGTCTTCGGTCTAGAAGTACTGATGCAAAAGTAGAAGTGACTGTTGGGGTTGTGAGAGGATGAGATTTATCTGTATCTATTGCAGCGGAAAACCTGAAACGGAACTTTATTCCGGTAATCTAATCTTCCGTGACCCGCTCCCGACTATCATGGCCGAAGACCTTCCTAGCACAGATTTGATAACTCTAACAAGGCAGGTCCAGCCTGGCTCTTGGATTCCTTCAATCTCATCTTTTGCAGACATGTTCTCACAGAGCAGATGAGACTCGGGTCTGCAGCGGTCGGAGATCTCACTCTCCTTTTGACCGCGATCCAGGTTACATCCAAGTTCATTGCCACCAACGTCCGCAAGGCCAGGCTCATCAACCTGTAAGCTTGCTCTAGCTTGATATTGATCCTGGAAATGACCTTTGACGTAGCGTCGGCCTTGCTGGAGAAACCAATATCCAAGGAGAAGAGCAGAAGAAACTGGATGTGCTTTCAAACGATATCATGGTGAGATCGATACACTTCTGGTTGAGCCAGACGACGACGAAGAATACAGGTTAATGCTCTACGTGCTTCAGGACGAACTGCCGTCCTGGTATCCGAGGAGCTGGAAGAAGCTATCATCATAGACGAGGGCCAAAGAGGCAAATACTGCGTCGTCTTCGATCCGCTTGATGGATCCTCGTAAGCAGAATCTTCTTCTTGCTCTGTCTGCTCTTCATGGCTTTTCTACAGCAATATCGACGCTGGAGTTAACATCGGCACAATCTTTGGAATATACAAGATCGTCAGTCGCCTGTGTCGTATTCTTTCAACTATGAACAAGTCTCTTCTAGCAACCAGACTCGAAAGGAAGTATCTCTGATGTTCTGAGACCAGGAAGTGAGATGGTCGCAGCTGGATACACCATGTTCGTGATCTTCTGCGTGGCGCACCCTCAATACTGATGCTCGATAGGTACGGATCTAGCGCGAATTTGGTGTTATCCACAGGTAGCGGTGTCAACGGATATACTCTCGATGCAGCTCTCGGAGAATTCATTCTCACTCATCCAGACGTGGGTCTATCCCAGTTTTCTAGGTTTATCTGACAACTTTTGCAGATCCAAATACCTCACCGTGGAAAGATCTATTCTTTCAATGAAGGCAACTCTATGTATTTCCATGAACCCGTCATTGCCTACCTCAAATCCATAAAATACCCACCAGTGGGGAAATCACCTTACAGTGCTCGTTATATTGGATCCATGGTCGCCGATGTTCATCGGACTCTGCTATATGGTGGAATATTCGGATATCCTGACGACAAGAAGAGCAAGAAGGGAAAGTTGAGGCTATTGTACGAGGCCTTCCCGATGGCCTTTCTCACCGAACAGGTATGAATCAAAATGCGCGAGCCAAAATCGACCTGATCTGGTGCAGGCTGGAGGGATTGCAACGACTGGAACACAACGGATCCTCGACATTGTTCCTACAGATATCCATGAAAGATGTTCCGTCTTCCTGGGCAGCAAAGACGATGTTGCCGATTTGATGAAGTTCTATAAGTAGCGAACTGGGGACATTTGTATACGAGGAATAGGATAAATGTGATAAGAAATTCTGCAAGTACAAACAAAATATCGAGCAATGTAAAGAGCAAAGTACATGTAAGAGATGGAATTATTTGGGGGGAGGTGTCGAAGGACCTGGCTTGAATTAGTTTGACAGCGTTAACAGCCCGATTGATCCTTACCGAATAGACCAGAACGAGGTGGAGGTGATGTCGCCATTGGGGTCGAAGAAGTAGGAGCAACTGGCTGAGGAGCGAGCAATGGATTTGCTGAAAGAAACGATGTGAGCAAATTGTCAAGGTGGCCACTGAAAACAGAACACACGTCTCCATTGGGCCCATGCTGGAACATTGGGCCTAGCAATTTCAATCTGAGGAGCTGGAGATGGCGCTGGAGAATCCTTGTTCATCAAGGCTTTGTCCTTGCGAGGCGGCCGTTTATGAACAGTCCGCCAGGCAGGCCTAGCAGGCCCAGCAGAGCCGTCTTCTATGGCTGGCTGGGGTGGCGCTCCTTCGAGACTCTCTGGAGGCTACTGGCATATTCAGACTCAGTCAACGAATGAAAGAAATAAAGTGACCCTTGGACGCCATTCAGGTGAATATTCACCACCAGCACCATGCTTCGACTTGACGCTCATCAGTTCCGCAATTTCACTGTCAAATGTCAAGAAAACAAGGATATAATACAAGAAAAGAAACCGACAATTGCAGTGCACGGCGCTCGTCTCTCAATTTTCCGACCTCTGCAAGCAGAATGCGAACTTCGCTTGCAAGAGCCTTGCTGAAATCATTAATGTATCTGTACGAGAGTCAGGTTATTATCGACTTCTGGAGGAGCTGCGCTGACTTTGGCGGATTAGCGTTGGCGTGCTTCGAGGGATTATTGGAATTTGACATCGGATGGTGGTCAGGTTCAACCAGCACGAGGCAGGCTGCCTGGCTGCCCTTCGGTTTCGGAGTTCAGCCTGTCGTTTACACATTGTCGCGCTCTTGTCGCTTGTATTACTGGTATATATGGAACGACACTGAATGTTATTGATACATAATTGCAAAATTCCAGTTCCGTAAATCTAGCGCAAGTCGACAATCTCCAGAGTCAAGTCCTTCATCTGTACATGGCCCTTGTCAGCGTCCTTGATAATTGGTCAATTTCAATCCTAATATTCAACCAATGGACCAACCGTGTATATCGGAGTGTCGGGATGAGGATGAAACGCTGCTTTCTCTGTACAGGCCAATATGGTCTGGAGTCCCGGTGGATCTGTAAGCCGAAAGATACCAAAACTGGTGAACCGAGGTTAGCTGAACCAGACAATGAGGTGACCATCTTACTTGGGAGTAGATTTAGGCGCACAGACGACGGCGAAAGATTCGGGGAGCATCCTCTGAAAACCCGAATGCGTGTGGAGATCCACGGATGACATGAAGCCTGGATTTTATCATGAGAACAATGCAGGAAAAATTTCACCTAGAAGTCACCTACAGCTCTGGGTTGGATGCGTATGAATCTGAAGCACTCAATCAATGTGAATCGCGGAAGAACATTAAGAATCACGAACCCATCCGAGTGTAATTAGACTTCTCTCTTCCGTAAACTGCAAAACCAGCTCTTCTTCGTCCATCGTGCAAGTATCACTGGTGGAATGTTGTTTGGGAATAAGAAGAGTGGTAACAAGGAATTTGTTTCCCTTGTCTTTTCCGAGCAGGAGCCCACACGTTTCCCGATTGAGTCCGGTATTCTGCAGCACTGTTTGAGCTCCAATCTTATCATGAGAAAGAGGTCAACTCACCACCTTGGCAATCGCCAGGAAACGAGGGAGACAGGCTCGCGGGAGATTTACTGTCTTTAGCTCGGGAGTGCCAGACTCGGTTCGAGCGATTACAGGTTGGGCAGTGCGATCTGGAGGGCGCGATTCCGGCGCTATTGGCGGAGGTTTCGTGGAATAATGTGCATGCTGTGATTGATGAGGGTCTGGATATCTAGCCTGAGGCGGTACAGATGGTTCTGGAAGTAAATTTGAGGAATACAAAGGTTGAGCAGCTCGATTGGGATTAAATAGCAGTGATGAAGATCCAATGGCAGGTCGCGGATGATTTGGATCCACGAACATTGAATTCAATGAAGGAACATAGCCCTGATGCATCTGATGCTTGGACATCAACTGGGGATAAGTTATTCGTGAAATATCAGGCGGCGGTGGCGAGGTCGTCGTGACAGGTATTGGATACGAAGGACTGAAAAATGCATTCAGTGAGGCGACGATACAAGTCAGAGTACCAAAATACCTTCTTAAACTCGACCTTGTTGGCGTTCGCAGATGATCACCGTGTCCTTTCGGGTTACGACGCCATTCAAACTGAGAATTTGAAACAGCCTCAGAATCTGTAGATTCTCCATCATATTTTGGACTTTGAAGAGGCATGGCTAATGTGTCGTCAGACATGAATGAAGGTGGCCTTGAATGCATTGCGATAGGAGCTTGCATAATGGGACCTTGCGATTGGGGACCAGGCATAGACATTGGCGGACCATTATTGTGTCGGACTGCTTCTTGTGAATGCTGGCGTTGGTTTTCCATTCGAGCCCGGTCATGATCCTGGCCAATTCTTAGCGCTGCAGGTGGTTGATCATATTGATGATGCAACGGCTGCTGCTGAGCAGGAGAGCTTTGCGCAGCAAGCCTTGCAGCTTTCAATACTGCCTCCTTACGCTGTTGCGCTTCTGAGTGAAGATCGTCGCCTTGCTGATGGCGCTGATTTTCCTCACGTTGTCTCTTCCACTTCTCCAGCTCTTCTCTCGCCCGTCTGTCATGATCCGTATATTGAAGTCGGTTATTCACATTGACTCGTTCCATATCTGCGGTCAGACGACGAACACCGGCTTCTTCTGGCGTCTGTGTTTTCGCCACAGCCTCACCGTTGGGATACATCTTGGCCCACTTTTCGTAGCGTTCAAGCAGGACAGGTTTAAGGCGACCTAGATTATCCAGAATCTCTTGGCCATTCTACGGAAATCATCAAAAATAAGGATGAACAGCAACACCTGAGATGTAGTAGACATACCATCGCTAGATTTGATCGTTGCGAAGACGTTAGAGCCGTCTGGTAGTCTCTATGGTTGGGTATTTTTTCTAAATTACCTATAAGTCATCAAATCGAAGCAATGTATCGAAAATGTACCCAAAATGAGCGAAGCAGCTCTGGCAAAGGCAACAAATGCAGATTCGAGGTCATTCTTGTTCGCATGATCTGCGCCCAACTTGCGACTCCGCTCTGCAAGTCTCAGAAAATGTTTGACAGTTCCATTCTCGTCCCAATCATTCTCTCTAGCTCTTTCTGCGAGCTCTGCAATAGTTGCTGGTCGTCGAGAGGTATTCATAAAGGTGGATTTCCCTGAAGAGGCCACGAAATCGTCAAGGAACTGCGGAAATGAAGGAATAAAGGAAGAGGGAGAGGACAAGGTCGTAAATGGTGAGATGGTCGTTGACGCAGCTGATTGAACTGCTGCTGTGTGACCCGTGACAGGAGCCCATTTCATTTTCCTTCAAGTTCGAATCAGCCATTGACCTTCTTTCGCTATGGATATCGAAATGGCCGAAGACCTAGGAACTCCCTCCACTTCTTATCAGTCAACCCGCTCCCAAAAGGTCATGGTGGACGAAGCGCACCCGTTTGAGCTCGACAGCTACATCTCCAATTATTCAGGTAGCCTTTGATTATCCCGCAACTGTACGAGTTCATTTATCATTCTGAAGGTAGACTGGCCATCGACAGACTCATCTACGTCGTGACATCCTGTCCACCAGTCGCATCCGAGGCCTTCCAGTTAGCACTGCAGCACATCTACCAAGGCCGAGATCCTTCCCTTTATCAGGCTCTCGTATCTGCATACGATCACGCGTCGGTGGATGCTAGGCGCTCAGACATCCCACCTTTGGATACAAAATGGGTCGAGGAGATAATGTCGAAAAACATGCAGGAGCGCACAAAGCTCGAGGCAGAGCTGAAGACCTATACAAACAACATGATCAAAGAGAGCATACGGGTGCGTGAAAATCTTCCGCTGCTATTGGGTTTCTGAGGTAGGAATAGATGGGCCATCGCGACTTGGGTGATTTCTTTCGTGCTACAGGCGATTACTCTTCAGCTATGAAGCATTACACAAAGTCTCGAGAATTCTGTACGACGAGCCAGCACGTTCTTGATATGTGTCTCTCTGTTCTTGAGGTTCTTTTTCTTCTTCTTCTTCAGCTTCTGACTCGAACTCATTTCTTCAGCTACTGATCGAACAAAGAAATTACACTCACATCCCCACCTACGTATTCAAGGCGGAGGCAGCCCTCGATGCCGCTGCTGCTGCGGCTAACAATGCGACTAAAGATCCGACAGCCCCGACCACGACACCGGCTACAGCCAAGAAACCTTTTGCTGAGAAGGATAAGATTCAATCCAAACTCGACTTTGCCACTGCCTTGGGTCATCTCGGCTCAGGAAATTACGAAAAAGCGGCATATCACTTTACAAGATTGGGATCCCCAAAGGACTTTGGAGACTGGTTAGGCAAGGTGAGATTCTACGTCCAGTCTAAATATTTGGAACTTGAACACCGTCCTAGATTGTCGCGCCTGGCGATATCGCCATTTATGGCACGATCTGTGCGCTCGCGAGCATGACACGGTCCGGATTCAAAGCCCAGGTCATGGGTAGTACCACCTTTGGAATCTATATCGAACAAGAACAGTACATCCGAGAGCTGGTGGAAGCACATATGGGGAGCAACTTCAAAACCGTTTTAGATGTTCTGAATAAATATTCTGTAAGAAATTTTTGCCTCTCAAGATCTGTTTTTGATTGACGTTCATTCAGACGCGACACTTTGTTGACATACACTTGGCTCCACATGTTCACGACCTCATGAATCTCATCCGAAACAAGGCGCTTGTTCTTTACTTTCAGCCTTTCTCGTCCATTAGACTCGAACGCATGAGCGCAGCGTTCGGATGGACTCTGAACGAAGTCGAGCATCATGTAGTAGCCCTCATCCAGTCTGGCGATATCCAAGGCCGGGTGGACAGCCAGAACAAAGTAGGTTTTGGAAGTTTTGCCGACCCACCGCTCACCCTCGAGCGCAGATATTACAAGTGAAGAAAACTGACTATCGTGCCGATCTTTTTGCAAAAGCAATCAAGGCTGGTGAAGAGATGCAGGCTGCCAATAGAAAGCTGCTACTACGAATGCGACTGTAAGCCTGGAGGATTGTTCACGCCTACTGGTGCTGACTTGCCTTTCACAAGCCAACAAGCCGATCTCATCATCAAAGCCCCGAAAGGTCACATTAGCTCGTCTGATTTTGGCACGCAGGATTAGTCTGGATTCAGTGCTTCGCAATGTCGGTGCTACGTAGAATTTTGGAAGCGATACAGTAATCTCGCAATTGTATTTCTACCAGTTGAGTTGACGAAATGATCGTACAATAATTGAACTGTCCGTCCACAGGCCCTGTCAATCTATAACCTTAATCAAAATGGGTCCCTCGCTTTGGGTCTGCTCTGCGCTTCTCTATCGCTTTCTTAACCTTTCTTTCTGGCCGCACAACGATGATAGGCACCGGAGAATGGGCAAGGCAGTACCTGAAGAATGCTGAGCTAAAGTCGGAATGGCAAACACAAAACATACCGGCTGACGGAGCCCATAGTGCCTTTGCCGATACCCATCTGCCAGGCTCTATAGTTTCAATGTTAACCAGGTTATTGGCTAGACGAAGAATAGGCTACCTTCGACCTCGAGTACCAACGACGACCGAGTCTGGTCTGTAGAGAGCGATTAGTCGGTCCAGGGTATCAGTAATCTTGCCGGGGATATATTCGAGCACAATGGAGAGCTGAGGATCGTCATTACAGTAAATGAAACGGCTAGAAATGCCGAACCTTTCTTTCAGGCTCGTATTCGACGCTCTTGGCTTCGATTTGTTTCATAAGTTCCCTGGCTTCCTCGCGGATAATATCATGGTCCTTCTCTGTATAGAATGGGGATTAATATCGATGCTGGGGAGATTGGACATACCCATGACTTCCTCCTCGACGCCTCGACATACGACGAATTCATCGCCATCTTGTACCAGGCTTTCCAGCGACCAGTCAAGTGCTTCGCGTCCAGACTCATCAGGACTCGAAGCACAGAGAAATACCCTACATTTGGCTCATTAGAGAGGTCGTTATACAATATTGAATAAATAATACCGAGTGTTTCTGGTCCGCTTGTATCCTTGGGACTTGGAGTTAAGTGTAAATGAGAACATTGAGGCTACAGGGTTCTCAAATGTATCGAAGGACACTTTGTTCTGCCTATTTCGAGAACACAGAATGAGAATGATTCCTTCAATCGTAGAATTCATCAGACCATTGGGTGCCAAGGCTCTGACTTGTAGAGAGCGCAGGGGATACTGGTACGCTCGAGGAAACGGATGAGGCTTGGAGGGGTGAAATAGGAAAGCTGGACGCAGTTGTCGACGAAAATAAGGGTGTCATGGGCGGCGAGAGAATAGAGTCTGATGACGGAGACAATGAGGTACTGGAATGCTTCATAGCAGACCTCAACGGTGGTGAATTGGTGGCCATAATGAAAGACCTTCAGCATCACGAGACTTGACCAGCTTTCTTGTCTCTCATGTCCGACAAATATTCAGCCTCGCCAGAACCAGCGTCGGCTTCGTCAGAAAAGGCTCCAGCTTCACCAGAACCGGCGTCAGCTTCAGCAGCTTCTTCAGAATCAACAGCTGTGCCTTCAAATGGGTCATGGCAGGCTATCTTCGCCCCCCAGTACAACGCCTATTACTTTTACAATTCGGAAACAAAAGAAACGACATGGGAAAATCCAATAATTCCTTCAGCAGCATCTGAGACGCCAGCAGTCGCAGGCCCATCAACGGCTGAGGAAGAGCCCGAGACCCCACAGGCCTCGACCTCGACGCTCTCGTCTCTTCAGCAAGCCGCCATCGCTCAGGGCATCGACCCTTCATTGGCTTATCTCGATCCCTCTTTAGCTGATCCGGCTTCCACGACTTCAACAGCTGGCTCTTTCACTGCCAAGTTCAATGCTCGCACAGGCCAGTTTGCTCGCCCAGACGCCAGAGACCCTTCTCATATGTCCGAGTACGAACGGGCCAAGAGAATGAGTGAATTCTACTTTGACGTTGGGGCTTGGGAGAAACAGAAGGCACAAGATGATGCTGATGAAGCTGGAAAGAAGAGGAAACGTCCAACCAAGAAAGACCTGGTTAGTACTCGGGCGTCTGTGACCTCCTGATTCTGAACTGATGTCTTGACAGGAGCGGTTCAAGGAGCAAAAGAGGCTCAAGAAAATAGCAAAGACCGCTTGGCTCCGAACATAGAACTACTCCAATGACCATTCTTTTTGATCCAAAGGCTACAGAGCCAGTAGAGTGGTGAATTTGGACTCCGCTATCCGAAGTTTACGGGCACGAACATGGTCCCAGCAGCTTCAGTATTGTTCCGCACTGACATTTGGACGCACTGGAAGCATCGAGCTCAATGTGCCGAGAAACAGGGTGTCGAAAGAAAAAACCAGTGGTCACGAAGGCCCCATGATTCGCCCTCTGCTTCATGATCCCAGCTTTTCCAGACATATTTCGTTCGTCAGGACTTGTCACAGCACAATTTCTCTTACCTCAGACCAAGTGATACAGCGGCTGCGAACCGATAGGGTGGTACATATTACTTCTCACCACTGAATTGAAATGTCCTGAACTCAGCCTTGTCGGGGTCGCGATCAGGCAATGACAATGAAATCAGCTACTGAGCTAGGTGTATTCTAACGACAGACCTTTTGCGCCATCAATGCAGCCGTCGGGCACTCATGTCACTAGCAAGCAGATCCGATGGGACAGGACTTGCAGATCTAGGACAGTCTCTGGCAATGGCTGTAGTCCAAAGGTTGGTAATGAGTGCTCTGTTGATCACAAGTGTTTCACATCTTAGGGTGACATTGGATGTCAGACAACTGCTCGATGTTCCTCAAAATTCGGGCCTCTGGAGGAACCAAGATACGAATTCGAGACTAGAAATTGGGCTCGCCATCTCATATTGTTCCACATATGCAGGACCTCCAAGCTTGCCTTTCTGTTTCTTCTCGTGGAAGGACTTTCAGCTGCGTCGCATTGCGCCATCTTGTCGCTTATTTCGGTGCTAACATTGTCCACTAGGCAGGAGCTTGATGGCGCGATTGCTTCTCCCTCGCGCTTTGCTCCTTTTGACCAACTGAATTTCCATATACACTTGCATCGGGAAAGCGGGGCGATTTGGTCTTGTTCGATGGTCGGCCAAAGTTACTTAGTGTCATCAAGGTGCCACAATTTTCGGTAGTGAAAACGCGGTCTCTGTGACCCAGCCATAGATTCGCCAGTATAAAGAGCACAGGGAGATGGACTCATTTTCCCATCTTCATTTTCCTACATTTCCCTGCCTTTCTCACTAAAATAAACTTATACCATGGGACAGCCAGAGACCACTCCTCTTATTCCTCAGAGTCATCGCCCAGCACTCAAAGTCCGGAACAACTTTTTGCAAAATCTAGCAGAACCTTTCCGCTCTTATGTCGAGTTGATTCGTCTCGAAAAGGTTCGAGTCATGTTGGTCTTGCTTGAAACCCGCTTATCAGGTCCTGTAGCCCACTGGGACGATTCTCATGTTTTGGCCTTTCGCTTGGGGGCTGACAATGGCCGGTTTCTCGACCGGCTTACCGTTCGGAAAGTACTGCGTCGGATTGGCCCTTTGTCTGTTCGCGGCGTTCATCGTCCGGAGTTCAGCTTGCACAATCAACGACATTTTCGATAGGAAACTAGACGCCGGAGTCGAACGTACGAAAAATCGACCTCTGGCTAGCGGTCGCCTTTCTGTCTTGTCGGCCAGCCTGTACCTTGCAGTCCAATACACCATCGGAATCAATTTCTTCTACTTCACGCTAACGGGCATTGCGTGAGTACCCGTGGCGACTTTCGCTGATGATCGCCAGCTGAATTATGTGCAGACTAGGGGCCGCTTTGATCCAATTGTTGCCACTGTGAGTCTTGAATACTATTGTGTTCCTGAGGCCACTTTCATTCATCTTTATGGCTATAGATTCGCGATATACCCACTGCTCAAGAGAGTCACTTTTTTCCCTCAAGCTTGGTTAGGTTTGTGCATGAACTTTGGATTTGTGACAGCTCGGATCGCTGTGACGGGGAACTTGCACTTTCCTTTGCTTCTCGTGAGCATGATAGGTCTCTGGTGGTCAGTGAATTGACCTTGTTTATTGGCTCTCGAATGAAAATATTTTTATCAGCTGGACTATGGTCTACGGTGCGTCTCATGCAATGGTCTTTGAATATAAACTAAATGAAAATGTCCCAGATACCATATACGCCTGTCAGGACATCAAAGACGATGTCAAAGTCGGAGTACGTTCAACTGCCATTCTCTTTGGCAATTGGATTCGGCCGCTTCTGATCGCATGTGCGGCGACTTTCGTTGCAATGTTGACCATTGCTGGATATTTGAACGGTCATGGAATCGTCTACTTTGTAATCTCTGTCGCCGGCACAGCTTGCTTTCTCGCCTGGCAGTTTTTCAAGACTGATCTGGAGGTCCCCGCCAGCTGTTGGTGTGAGTCCTGGATCCACGATCTCTGAATAACCTTGCTAATAATTTTTTTTAGGGAACTTCAACTCGCACGCTGTCCTTGGGTGTGTAGTTTGGATTGGAATGCTTCTGGATTATTCTAGCAACACGCCGCAGTTTGTTGGGCTCTAATAGTTTGCACTTCCTTTCAGAGTTTCACACTCCTTTGTTCCGCGATATTCAATACTGTATACTTTTATTCGTAATGCATTGGGGACCTGTATGTGCCACATGCCAATATCATTGATTCACCACTGCTCGAGGAAAGACCTGAAGCTCACAAGGATGTCGCCTGTGTGGTCGACGACATGCCGGAGCATGGAATATGCTAGGGCATCGTTGTATTGAGACCAGTAGTCGCTTATAAAGCTGGGTAACAATAAAATGATCGATGATCCAACCAAAAAATGCGGGGAAATGCGGGGTATCAAAGACCAAAAAAGAGCTACAACTGCTGTCTTTCTGCATAAGCGGTGAAGTGATAGGATTCACACCAGATTAGTATTCCTCTAGGTCTTGTCTCTAGCCCAGATTTCTAATTTATCACATTGAATAGTGTTGACAGCAAGTCGCCGCATTCGATGGACAGAGTCCTGGATTCTGAAACTCGATCGACCTCCTGCCGCCGAGTTGACCGATGGACTGCCAGTAAATTGAAAATTCGAGCCTCGTAATACGTCAAAATCCTGCCTCCCAAGCAGAAAGTTCCATATTGGCTTCAACAAAAGCATTGAGAGCCGAACCGCAGTCTAACCCAAGATCCAGTGCCAGCCGATAGGATATCATACCGCAGGGGTTATTTTATTAAAGCCAAAATTCAAGCTCCAGTACTTGAAAGCTGCGTTGAGACGCGGCCAAAAAGAAAGTCGGTGATCACGAAATAGAACCGAGGCGCTTATTAGTCAAAACCGATGAGTCACTTCCCGATCTGGCCTCCGGCTGATTTCGCCTTGAATCCGACCTCGACCTTGACGCCCGTCGCCAACAATTGAGGCTCATTGAGGCTTGTCTCTCGAGTCTTCCAGCCTCTTGCGCCATCTGTTTTTTTCTGCACGATCAAGTCACTCACTTGGTTCCAAATTCTTCAAATTACTTGCAATTCTGGCCTCGGAAATCGTTCTCACTGTGGAGTCCTTCAAAAACTTCTTTCCCATGGCTCGTTTCCACTGGCACTTGGTCTGGTCAAGCTCGTTTGAGAACTTCACGCACTTGGGACGGCACGCGAGCGGCTGGGCTCTTTGGCTTTTTGAACGTGCGTGATGCTCTAAGCTCTGGCCAATCAGAAACGTTGAATCCTTGTCGTGTGCACCTGCACACGTTCATGCATCAGGGCTGCTTAAATTATTATCTTCGCTTCGATATTGAAAGCATCGTCGGACCATGTCGCCAGGTCCTTATGCTGCCAGTTGTAACCCTTCTCGACGGGCAAAGAAACTCGACAAACCACTGGTAGACGGTCTCGTCCAGCATCGGCCTGCCATTCTTCCTAAACCAACAGCAGAGACAGAACTCACTCCTGATCTATCTGACTCTCCTCCGCCGCCATCTAGGCGAGGTCGGAAACCAGGAATCGCTTCTCGTAGTGCCCGAGAAACACAGCGAAAGCTGAATCATTCCATCATTGAGAAAGCTCGACGTACAAAGATCAACGATGCACTTGCGACACTCAAGGAGCTCATTCCCCGAGACTTTGCAACCAAGAGTCCTGCTGCTGCTGCTGAAGAAGATGACGACGACGACGAAGAGTATGGTCCGAAGAAGAGCAAAGGGAATGGCGAGAAAGAGTTCAAATTGGAGATTCTGGTCAAGACGGTGGCATACATGCAGACCTTGTTGACAAAGGTCAGCAAACTCGAAGACCAACTTGGATCTTCTTGTCCCGAATGCTCTGCGCCATCTCTGAAGCGAAAGAGATCCACGACAGACGATGGAGGAGAGTCAGAGTCTTCCAAGAAATATAGCAAACCGGAAGCAGAGTCTCGATTACCTTCCATTGCGTCGTGGTTGCCCCAAATCGACCCTTCCCTTCTCAGTCCTTCTGAGATGTATCAGCTTCCTTCACCAGCATCTACTCATCTCAGTCCTGTCCTTGACAGTACACCTCCTCTACTGACGCTTACTCCGAGCCTGGTGTCAGCCGAAGAAGAAGCAGCTGTGGCTATTACAAAGCTGCGCTTCAAATGGAAAGGAGATGGAGCGAGAATAACAGCTCATACCCCGAGCTCTATGTTTGGAATGAGATAGAAATATTGTTGTATGTATCAGTAATTGTACTCCGAGTCTTTGCAGCCAGTTACTTTCACATGTAACTGCCGGGCCCGGCAGTAATCTGTTATTTCACGGGACCGGCTATATAAAACCGAGCCCGAATCTTAGCTTACTTTCAAGCTTGTCTTTCTACCCCAACGAAATTATCATGGAACGAGTCAAAGGTCTGTTGCTGTATTCCAGCCAGTTTGAACTCGCGCTCATCGTTTCCAGAAATGTTCACGAAATCCTCGGGCAGGGCCAAACTTCTCCAGCAGAACGATGATGATGTTGTCATCTGTGCTGCAGTACGGACACCGTTGACCAAAGCTCGCAAAGGCGGTCTCGCCAAGACCTCCACAGACATTATGCTCACTGCAGTCCTCAAGGAAGTCGTTGCAAGGTCAAAGGTGGATCCAGCTCTCGTCGAGGAGGTCATGTACGTTATCATAAAAAAAAAGTCTAGTCCAGTCTTAACTTTACTCATTTTTTCTAGTGTCGGCAATGTCCTTTCTCCTGGTGGCGGTGGTGCTGGTATTGCCAGAATGGCTGCAATTGCAGCAGGATTACCAGTCACGACTAGCGTGGCAGCCACCAACCGACAATGTTCATCCGGCCTTACTTCTGTCGCAATGGTCGCCTCTTTCATCCAGAACGGTACCATTGATATTGGAATCGGTAAGTTTCATTTCGATATCTGTATAATATGAGTTGACGAGCGTTTTACAGGAAGGTAAACTCGATTTGGTTGTCCCTGGTGAAAAGTATTCATGGTGTTTCTTAGTGGTGTAGAATCCATGACCTTCTACCACGGCTCTGGTGGATTTCGCATTGGAACAGACGGACTAAACGATATCGCAGAAGAGACTCTCGCAAACCAAGATGCTGTGGACTGCATGATTCCCATGGGTATCACCTCGGAGAATGTAGCCGCCGACTTTGGAATTACGCGTCTCCAGCAGGACCAGTTTTCTGCCGACTCGACAGCCAAAGCAAGCGCTGCTCAGAAAGCCGGATACTTCAAAAGCGAAATCGTCCCCATGAAACTTGCTGATGGCCGCGTCATCGACTCCGACGATGGCATTCGCGCTGGCACAACTGTCGAGGTTTTGAGCAAGCTGAAGCCTGCTTTCTCAGATGAAGGGTCTACCACAGCCGGAAACGCTAGTCAGGTAACCGATGGAGCTGCTGCAGTGCTTTTAGCTCGTCGAAGCAAGGCAAAAGAACTTGGGTTGCCTATCATCGGCAAATTTGGTGCTTTCGCAATCGCTGGTGTACCTCCAAGAATCATGGGTTTGTGATACATTGTCTTGCGACCTGGACTAATCTGACAACAATCACAGGAATTGGTCCAGCCTATGCTATCCCCAAGCTGTTTGGCAAGCTCGGTTTGACAAACGAGGATGTCGACTTTTTCGAAGTAGGCCAAGCAGGTCTTGCTCTTTGACTATAGACTCATTACGCCTTTCAGATCAACGAAGCTTTCGCGAGTCAAGCCGTCTACTGTGTTCAGAAGCTGGGTATTCCTATGGAGAAGGTGAACCCTAACGGTGGAGCTATTGCTTTTGGTCACCCTCTTGGAGCCAGTAAGTATCGTCTTGTGATTCTCCGCTTTTCATCTAACGGAATGATACAGCTGGCGCTCGTCAAATCGCAACTGGATATGCTCATGGAGCAAGGACAGGACAAAAAGTGTTTGTTACCTCGATGTGGTCAGTTTTTCTCTCTCTACTTGTTTTCCAGCAGCGATAGTAATGATCTTCTAGTATTGGAACCGGAATGGGAGCGGCTGCAGCATTTGTTGTTGAAGGATAGTTTCACCTCTTGTAACCATAGAACTTGACCGAATATCTATGTTTGTCGGACCGCAAACTCTTTGACTTGGGCAAGGTGAAAAATGTATAGGTTACATCAAGTGAATTAATCCGAAAAATGTGAAATACCATGTCGAAAAAAAACATTCACAGCAAGCTGAAAAAACTTGTCAAAACGAGTATAACTTAGAAATGTGAATGCTATGGGTGAGTTCGTATTTCACTGTCATGAAGGCTGTGAGGTGGCTGCTGCGGAGACGATTGTTTGCTGAATGAGACAAGTCGAGCATGCCGCAGTGGAGGAGAAGGAATCGGGGGAGCTGCTGGCACAGGTGGAAATGAATCAAACATGTCGAAAAGAGGCGAAGCAGTTGACGATGTTGTAGAAGCAACTGAGACCCAAGAAGAAGGTCGATATGAGACATCGATGTCAGCAGGAGCCGCAAGCAGTGGCGGTTCCACGGATTCCACCAGAATCTGTGGAGGCATGGGCTGAATTTCTTCTTTTATAGGTTCGGAATGGAGAGATTTGGATCTAATGAGTGGTTTCGGTGGCAATGAAAGCGGGGCTGAAATGCCCTTTGGCAAAGGAGGGATACGGGGAACATCAACGAAACCAGAATCGGTGGAGGGTCGCTCTGGGATCTCGGTCAATGGTAATGAAGCAAAATGGTGAAAGAATGACATACCAGCCTGTTCTAGTGTGCTAGCAAGGCTCACACTAGACTTTGATCTTCCCCTATGCCACATTTTCTCGGCAAATGTGGTTGCTCTGGATAAACTTCCTATACTCTTTTTCGGCGATAGCGATGGCCAAGATATACCTGTTCTAGCAGAAACCCCAACGAGTCCGACTCCAGGCTGAGGCACTGAAGAGCTCATGAAGTCGGGACTGCGATCCGGAGGAGTGACGACCAGCATAGAATCCTCTGATGAGATCTCGCTGGAAGTTGAAACGCTGTGACGCGGGTACGTACCGGATCGCGCTGTACTCGCTAACCGACGTAATCCTTTCAGATTTTTTCCTATGGGAGATTTAGGTGGTGGTGGAGGCGGGACGTCGGAGACGCTTTCCTTTCTTGTCAACTCGGAATTGCTTGGACCTCGCTCATAAACAGACTTGGCCCGATTCTCTCCTCCATCCCGTGAAGACTTTCTGCGAGAAAGGACAGTACGAAGGCTGCTGCTGCTCCGAGACACAACTTCTGGTTTCGGCTCCTCCTGCTTTATGTGCTCTACTGGCGTCCATCTCTCTTCATGACTAATCGGGCTTGGTTGCTGCTCTGATTCAGCCGGTAATTCTCCCTGTAATAACCGTTTTTCGAGCAATGCAGCATTGGCCAGTAGTGAAGCCAGATCCCCATATCCAGGAGGAGTCAGTGGAGTCTCCGTGACATTTCGACGAATTTGGGAAACAGGTGTTCGAGGGGGTTGTCGAGAAGAATGGGCCGGAATCTCGGTGACTTTGCTATGTACAACGGCAGAGAAAGTTGGATTCGCAGACGAGTCCTTCATCAGATTCGGCTCAGCGGAATGCGAGACAAAATGACTGGAACTGGAGAGTGAATGTGAAGGTCGATGATTGAACGTTATAGTTCCAAACTCTTTTTCTTCTGGACTTTGAGGCAGTAATGCTGGCTGGAAGAGAGCAGCGCCTCGATTTGAGGCGACAGAGCTTCTCGGTGATGGACGAGTTGGACTTTCGACGATCATGCTGACAGGGCGGGGTCCAGTGACCGACCGACGTGAATTGGGAGATGTCGGCGGAGAAATAATCGTCGGGATGGATGGAAGAGGAGATTCTTGTTTGGATTTCATCCACTTTCTACGGTCGTCAACCTTTATAGAATCAACAAGCTCGAGGGTCGGTGGCGGGGCTGTTATCAAGGGGACGGTCGAGTCGCTGGTGATCTCCTCCAGTTGATCTGCTGCGAAAACATCTTGAACAGATTCTTTCTCTTCAATAGATCTCATCTCTTCAGCAAATTCCATCCCTGCAACAGATTCCACCTCTTCGACAGATTCCACCTCTCCGACAGATTCCACTTCTTTAACAGAGTCTGGCTCATCAATAGGATTATACCGCTCTTCCGGATGATTGAAATTCAGACCCTTGTGCGTCTCATCTGATTCAGTGTCTGTTTGAGCAAGTGGCTCCGACAGCTCATCATCGAACACAGCATCAGAGTGCTCGTGCCCCCTATGATCCTCTACTTCGGCGATAGAAACCACATCGTCAAATTGCTCTGGCTCTTCAGGTACTTCTAGAACCGGAAGGTCATCTTGCGAAGTAGAGCTACTCGAGATGATGATGTCGTTGATGATCAACTCTGGCTCATTGGTATCCTGAAGTGAAACTTCTGTTGGTGCTTCTGAGACGGCCTCAATCGAGACGGTCTCAGTCTCGAAAGGCTGAAGGACATTGGACTCGATGGGAGAGTCCTGCTCAACAGCAATAGGGTCTTCCGATAAAATGTTATGCTGTTTGGAACCCATAGTTTCTGGTGACCGAGGCGAGATTACTTGAATTAAAGGAGGAGAAGGCGAACGCTCATGGACTGGATCTGACGCGCCAGGGGGGGTCGAGAATGAACCGAGTGAGGAAGGATCAAATGAATCGGATGATCGCTCCCTGAGCGTAGGGGAGAGCTGATGCAGGATGGTCAGAATAAAGTAAATATTCAGGAAATCGAACGTACGTCTATTGAAGTTGGCATCAGGTATGATTTCCTTCGCTCGGATATGAGAACCCCGGTGGAATACTCCATCTCAGGAAAACTGTCGTCGTTTTCGGTAGCTGATGCAAATTCGTATGCAGCTTCAGATAGAGGTTTAACGGCAACGGTTCCTTCACGAGAAGACCGTCCCTCAGAAGCTTCAGATTCGTAAGACTCTAGGCGGCGAGCCTGTGCCAATGCGGCCGCGAATGGAGTTGCTCTGGGAATAGCTTCCTTGAAGGCTGAACCAGTATGTTGAGGCGACAAGGCTCCGGTGTTCTGTGGAGACAGTGCTCTATATGAGAAAGAACCCGATTCCGAGCCTGGTGTGGATCTGTCGTACATGTCCTCCATGTCAGAAGCAGGAAGCGATAATTTTCGAGCGCTCCGGGGAGATGGGTCCATGAGCATCGGGGACATAGCTCGGGCGCTATTAGGTCCAGTTCCAGTAGGACCACTTGGAACTCTGACTGGAGTCGGGATACGGTTCCCATAGAGCTCACGGCTATTATTGGCGGTACTCGCTACTGGAGGAGCTCCTAGGCCAAAACTGCCCCGCGGAACAGGGACTCCACCACGACGTTCGAAATTGGCGACCTTGTCTGTGTATGAAGATGAGCACGAAAAGAATAGGCCGAGAGAACAGCGCGACTGGACCTCGAAAAGATGAAGGCAATCCCAAGGGCTGTGAAGAGGAACTGGGGGTCGAAGAAGACGTATTGCGCTGCTGTAATGCAGCAATCCTGTCCTTAAGACTGGTTGGAGCTGGTTGGCTCCTGTAGAATTGGTCTCTGTGAGCAAGTGATAGACTTCTCATTGTCCGAAACGCACATTATAAGGCAGAATTGCAGTCGGCCTGCGGCTGCGATTGCTTAGGGTATGCTGGTAAAGAGAGCAGAATGTCTATAACGACGAGCAAAGCATGAAGAGAGCGGTGACAGTGACAGTCAAGAGAAACTTTGGCCCGGCCAAACTGAGACAAAGCAACACTGGCAACAAATTATATTATTCAAATGGTACTATTATTCTCTCGTGGCTCAAGGAACCCATTTTATAGCACTTAGCCGCCGTGCAGAGTAGAAATAAAGACAATTTCGTCGTTTTGTTGAAGAATATAGTTTCCTTCTCCTTCTAGTTCCCAATCGGTGTCATTGATTAGAACGAGAATCCCAGGGCGTCTACAGAAAATATTAAGACAATAATACATGTACGAGATCAAGATAACACTTGCACAGTGCCATTTTCAACGAAGAGCTCGGGTCGTTCAGTGAGCAGATGATCATGAAGATGCTGAATCAGATAGTTCACATCTGGAGCCTTTGACTGGCCGGCCACAGATATAGTGTCTGGAATTTCGAGTGTATGAGATCTTCGGTTGGAGAACAAGAGCTCCAGGCCACCACTGAACTCAATTCGAAGTCGCATTGGAAGTTGGCGAACAAGAAAAGTCGGTCATGTGCAAATATAAATTATACTGTCTGAAAATCCTATGTTACGATAACGATTCTAGGAAGTCTTTCATCTGTATTCCCACTGTGACGTCCGAAAGACATCAATATCTCCCTGAATATCGCCGAGATCTCCTGGATTACTATTGGCGATACTTCCTGTAATGTCAGCGAGGGTTAGGTGAACGAGGGCTGTAGCCATCGCTGTCCGGAGATGCATTGTTTTATTCAATATCCTTGACTCGTAGAATTCTTGGTTCTTGGTGCCATCCCTTCGCATTTCGGCTTCGATGATATCGGTTGTAAGGGGAAGGTTAATTGGGAGGTGGGGCCATGGGGCCCCCAAATCGGAATGTTCTAAAAGAGAAGGGCAATTTTCCCTTACCATTATAGTCGCAAAGATTTCTTGAAATTGAACGCTGCACTAGCAGTTGTATCTGATACCTGCTTGCAACGAGATAAAAAAATTTGCCTGGCTTATCGGAGGCTCGGCTGATCATGTGATGTGATCTACAAACCAATTACGAACGATGACGTAGATCGCTTCGCATCCACGACCACCGAGGAAATATGGACGCCATACCTGCAGACTTGCAGCCCGCTGTCAGAGAGTATCTTGCTCTTGTTAGGTCAGAAAACTGAATTTCTACAATCAACCCGCTAAACACCAGTTAGACTGCAAGCCCTTACCCCGCTGTCGCTCCTCATTAACATTGCAACCGTGGTCACTTGCGCTTTTATTCCGAATACTTCCTTGGGACAAGTGGTAGCTGCTTGCATCACATGAATTCACCCGTCGTCTGAAGCTCGTTTTCCAGATAAAGACCCATCCAACTTCAATTAGTCCTAAGGCCGTCATCATTGCGTTCGTTTATTGCGAAATTGGATTGTTCTGTGCTCATGTGCATCACTTTCTTAGCGGTTATGTTTTGGCAACATTCGCAGGGCAGCTGGGATACTGTGTTTTACTGGTATTGGCAAAAAAGACAGAGACAAAGGTATTCGCTTCCTTTTCCAGACATTCTCTCTCACACATCACGGCGCTTCCCAGAAAACCCTAACCTCGCATGGAATCGGAATGTCTCTCGTTTTAGCAAACTGTACGCATTTTACCATATTCCGCCATCTCCGCTAACGATGCGGCAGTCGCTCAGGCCTTGTGGGCCATCTTCTGGGTTCTAGAGTGGTTCAAGTCTGCGACTGCTCTTCAAGGGCTTCTTCTCATTCTTCTTCTCTATGCGAACCTTATGCTTATCTGGAAACATGCACCTACATCAGAACGACCTTTGGACACGATGTTCATTCATGCACCTCTCCGTTTCTTTCTCATCCTCGAACTTGCCCTGATGTTTCCGCTCTCTCTATTGCAAGTTTTATTCCTCTCCAATTCCTCCTAATTGATTTGGTTCAAGTGTCATGCTGGGACTCGAGTATGTTCCAACCGATCCCGACCAGCCAGTTGATTACTCGACAACATCCTGGCCCGGCTTCGGTGTGGTCCTTGGCACGAATCTTTTGGGTCTTGCGGTCATCATCGCTCGACGAGACATTGTTTGGGCTTTTGCAGCGACTTGGATATCTGTCAGCATCTGGAGCTTTCAGCCAAAGCCTGCTGCAGTATTTGTCAGTCGAATTTGCCAAGAATAATTCTATTCAGCTGATATCCCACAGATTACTGCAATGGTCTTCACCATTCTTCACCCCCTCGCACTTCTGACTGTTTACATTTACTCTGGTGTCGTCAAATCCCGAAGAGTCGTACGTTTGCCTGGCGATGAACATCCAGGACTCTACATACAAAATCGTGCCCCCGAGCTCGAGACGCAAAATCAGGGTCCCAGGGAAATAAACGAAGAGACCTGGGGTTGATGAGATAGGTACATACATGATGATACATACATACATCAGATTCTTCTGGACAGAATTGAATATTATCGATCGGAACTCGGACCACCTTTTACTAGCCGACTTGCATCGGCTGCTGAAATTCACACTTGTTCTCCGGCCGCCATGTTACCACCACCACCGATGCATGTAAAAAACGCAAATATTGGCCTCAAAGACAAGCTGGAAGAGGCTGAAGACAAATAAGTGAGGATATAGTCTTATCCTGATATTTTTTGACAGTCCTTCATTATTGCTTGGCTCAAGAAAAGGACAAATATCGATTATCCTGGTGATGCGAGACCATTATTCCCAGCTTCAGACAATTGTTGCAGCTGTTCCCACTCGAAGACTTGTTCATCTTGGTCGTCGCGTCAATGACAGATGCCACGTTGCACTTGAATTTTTCTTTCAAGTTCAATGCAGCCGCTCTGGCCTTGGTGATTATTCCTCTAGATTCTATGCTAATGGTGCTTTTTATTTATTGCCAATGAACACGAATGATCAAAATCTTCGTTGGGCAGCTCACTTTGTTCACCAGCGTCAGACAATGCCATGCCGTCATGTATCCAGGCCCCGACATTGACCTCCTCTCGCGGGATTTCAAGACCTAGATCGCATTAAACGGGATATTGACTCAACAATCGACAGTCTGGTTCCTATCGACCTGTACCAGCTGTACTGTACTGGCGATGCAAATTGAGGTTTGATGCCTCAGTCATACTTCACTGGATCTTCCGACATGGATACAATCCTGTCTTGCGAGCGAGCACCTATTATCGGCTTGGCGGATTCCACGGCGCGCTTTGTCCTTCTCCTCGAAGTCGGTGCAAATACAAATTTGCTCAGAAGCTCTTTGCAGTTCGGTTCATGCTTGCTTCCTTCCTCGATATTCTGGTCGTCAGAGAGGTCACAGTACCTTTGTTTTGCCTCCGCACCATAGCGCATATTGCTGCCATTCTGCTTTCCAGCTACATCTCCCCATCGACATACCAGTTGTTCGACTATCAATTTTGAAAAATGGCTGAAACGGTAAATTCTCTACTCGAAATGCTGCTCTGGATATAATGTGCTTACTATATCAGAACTCCACAACGGACACAGGCACTGAGGCAACTGTATGACAGTATGAGGCAAGAAGACTGCAACTTTGGTCAGTAGCAATATACTTAGTATAGATGGAATTGCTTAGGCTGAACGCGCAATGAAGGAACTGATAGCCAAAAAAAGGATGGTGAGCAATTGTGAATCAAGTGGCACGAGTAGTGTTGGGTCGGGCAGGGCATCTGCCCTGATGCCTGCCCTTGCCCTGCCCTGCCCTCAAAAGCCCTGCCTTCGTCATCGGGCAGAGGAGGGCTCAGGGCTCGGGCATTGCCCAGGGCTTTCAGCACTATTATTTTGAGATTTTTGTGGATGAAGGACTCCAATGTTTTTAAGTTGGAAATTTCAATCGGAGCTGCCGGAAATACCCAATACTGTAGAGTATCACATGATCTCCAGAATCCCCGCTACCTAACTCCCCGACTCCGAGTTTACGAGGAGGAGGGTTCTCAAAACCTCGAATTGCAGGCACCCTATACTTTTCGACTCTCGGCAATCACTCAAAATGCCATGGTAACTGATTTCGGATCTATCGGAATGCAGCTTCCGGCTGGAGGGGCCGACCTAAGGTCGGCGCAAGTCAGTGGGTGACTTCCCGTGGCCGCTTGTTTTTCAGATTTCAGAATTAGATGGCTTAAGCGACGCATGCCGCGATGCCGACCGGCGTCGGCTCCTATTTTAGCAAATTTTGATGAAGTTGGAGCTCTTTCAGATTCTAGTCTGGAAGAGGGGTAGGACCCCCCCTTCCAGACCAGAATACGTTTTTCGGACCCCGTTTTGGTATCATCCATCTCCGGAATCTCGCTTGAATGTTTGGTCCTTGTTTGGTCTGACTGCAGCCCCATCCTTAAGCCGTCCTGCCTCTGCAAGTTCAGTTGATGTTAAAGTGGGGTGTGATACTACTCTACATGTCAATTATACCAAAAAGGAAGTATTCAGGGTGAATTGTAATGTTGGACAACAGAGAAATCCCATCCTATTGCCGTCCCGCTTCTCAAAGAGATAAACAGCACCTTCAAGAGTCCTGTTGAAGAGACCTGTGAGCTTTGAATTCCAGTACCAGCTTGGGCTCTCTGGGGTTGGATAGTTTAATGGAGCTAGTGACCAGATTACAGAAGTGGTCGACGGGATACAGACTAGATTACAGACTTTTCAAAGTCCACCGGCTATTTCTAATTCTGAAATCTGAAAAATAAGCGGCGACGGGAAGTCACCCAGTCATGGTGTCTGAGTGGTGTCTCATTGCTCTCAAGCATATATTTTTTGCTGACTCACCAGTAAATTCTGCGTCGCACTGGACGTGCCGAGCGAAGGGTGGTGACGACGGTGCAAGACCCAGCCAAACAAGAGTCACTGCGTTTCACGGCCACCTGATCCGACCCTGACAGGGTCTGATCGGGTCTGAGTAGGTCTGATTAGGTGTGACTAGGTACCTAATCCCACCCTAGTCACACTTAGTCAGACTCGATCAAACTCACTCAGGGTTGGATTAGGAGGCGGTGAAACGCAGTGAGTGTTGTAAGACAAGTTCAAGTGTCACATTGAATGTAGTACTTATAATAACAATAGCTAAGCCAAGTTATCCCTGTCTTCCTCGAAGCGGAGTCGGGGACTGTGGCCTTCCGGCCGCGCTACTTAGTCTGTTATGAGACATGCCCATCAAGCCGTAGTTCGACCTTCGACCTAATCGGGACGTGATTCGTCAGCATTTGATCATATTGCAGCTGAATTCCACTTGGCTGGACGTGTTTATGTCTTGATTTAGTAGACCAAATCATCATAAAGCACTGAAAAAGTTTCCCTGTATTGTGATTTTGGCCATGGAAGAGCTCATCGAAGATCTGAAGTGTCTCAAAATCCTGCACGTGACACGAACCCCGAACTACGGTTTGATGGGCATGTTTCAAATCAGACTATATTAGTAGAAATGACTATCTTTCTGTATACTAGAGGCTGACTAGGGAGACTACGCGCTACTGGTTGTTACTATTAGGTGTGGGTCTTATAGAGCCCTATTTTTTTTTGGCAGAGGATTCGAATTTTTGGCAGTGGCTGTGCCCAGTTGCACGTGACCTCCCAAATCTCGCTCACCATGAGGTCAATGGTTCGATCCCGCTCATTCCTGTTCTTTTTGGTATGTTTTGTACGCCACCTTCAAACATGATTTTCAATAGAATCTGTGCAAATTCATCTTTATTTGAAATATGTAGAATTTAGGGGGGGTCTGGGGGGGAATGCCCCAGTTCAGTGTGCTGTGAGGAGTGGACCACAAGGTCCATGACGAGCAGCACACCTGAGCATGCAGCTTCAGCAGTTTCTTCAGCTAATGAAACCTGCAGAAATCCAACGTGTTCACAGTCCAGAATAATATACGATAATGCTTATCATTCACTGTTCTCCATGATAACTTCAATAAGTATTATCTGCAGTTGTTGTCTGCAGATCCCTTTGAGATTTGTCAGAGACAAATTCAGACAGAAAGGTGATTTGTACAGATGTTCTTACTACACATTGCATAGGTTCCACTGCTTTACTGAGCCCGCCAGGATGGCATGGGTAACCTAATCGCCGGACCCATCCGATAATGTCACACAATGTGACAAATCGCGCGAAGCCTGGGTAGCGGGCCCTCGATGGAATTGACGAGCACAACATATTCGAATGAATTTACAGCGAAATGTATCTCGATAAGATAAGATTACAAAGCCCGGGCCAAAGCCCTTGCCCTGCCCTGCCTGCCATCAGGGCCCAGGGCTCGGGCATTTGCCCTATGCTGCCCTGCCCTGCCCGGTCAATTACCCGGCCTTGCCCTGCCCGACCCAACACTAACCTGGCCCACGAGGAAGATGACTCACAAGGAAACAGTATGTTGGCAGGCCTGTCAGGCCACAGACAGAAGTCAGCAAGAGAAAGACAGCATGAGGTGACGATTGAAATGTACCTGTATGGATAGTGAATGGCTGACTCACAGAATGACTTGAAAGAAAAAGGACGCAGTCCGGACTCAGCAGGTGGGGAAGAACAAAGAGCACTCGAACTTGGTTGAATTTCTTGGGGCCAGTTTCGTTTACTGCAGGAAATGCCGTCAGCATAAGGCTCCAACCGTTTCGTTATTGTTAACCTAACAGTAATGGTTAACAAACAGTTTATTAACGGGTATCTAACTGTCAGTGGTGAAGGTCATGGGGTTGAAGCAGGGTCAGGATTTTTTTAACAAAGAGGTACATGTGATAAAGGCTAATTAAAGAAGAACAGGCCATCTTTGATCCAATGCTTGGACATTGCAACAGTCTCTGCCTTCATAGATCCCCGCAGCTCATCACAAAGCTGTCGTGCGCTTGAGAATAAACTCTCGACAGAAACACTAGTAGCCATAATAGCAAAAAAGTTGAGTCATCTGGGAAATGACTGGAAACTGAGATTCTACTGTCTGTGATAATTCAGCTGGATCTTTCCCAGCATGGGCGCAGAATATGGTAACACTGACAGAAAAAAATTGCACAGCTTTGTGGCTAAATTAGGAAAATGCCGCATGGTCGAGACATGTGATGGCCCAACTGTTAACTGTTAGTTTTCCGTTGGGCCCAGTCAGTAATACTAATAACAGTTACAAAACAGTTTCTCACGATAGTGGTTGGAGCCTTACATCGGCAGAGTTTGCCGTGTCCCCCAAGCTGCTGACAAGCTGCCCCATCAGCCACACGTAAGTAATGCGGCGAATCGACCACGAATAAAAAGATTTCAAAAAGGAAACTGATCTGAAATCTCACTTCAGTGTTGCGCCAGTTTGTCTCTCCGGGTAATCCAACTCAGGTGTCCTAAGGCTATCAGATTTTCCACATATTACAGTAGGGGACAATCAAAGCCCGCCAATTTCATGACTGTGGGTATTTAATTTCAGCAGGCAGGCCGAGGGGGGTAAATAGCGCAAAATGACTCAGAATGACCAGCCGCATTGATTGGTACGAGCAGAAAGGCAAAAATCGTCCATATAAGAAAATTCGACGTCCAAAATTTGAGAGAACAGTTAAAATCATCCCACGTGGGAATAGCGCCAATCGACTCCGTTTGATTAACGGCTTCTGATTCCATCAAAATAAAAACTTTTTGACGAGTATTTCTACTTACGGCATTTCTCTCCCAAAACAGTGATTACTAATTTCCTTTTTGAGTGAGCACCAAGGTCATTCAGAAGCCGCGCTGTCCGGCATGCCCCAGAATATCCTCAATTGAATAGTTAGACATCTGATTCTTGGATTTGATATCAAAATTGGTGCCTCAAAATGGCCGAAAGAGGTGCATAAAGTTCGTTCAAATGGCCCAAAAATTTGAGAAAACTAGTTTCTCACGGGAAAAACTTCGGCGGCGCACTGTTCGGCGGAGTTGAAAATTTATTTGTTGTTGCAGCATGTTGCAGCAAGGAAAGTAGTCTCGGATCCAGACGTTCGGCGGTGAAGCTCGCCAAGGCTCGCTATCCGGAGATCCGGATATTTCGGATCAACTGATTCAAAAAGTTAAGAGGAGCGGTGAAACTTTTTGAATCTCCGCCGGATCAATCCGGATCCCCGGATAGCGAGCCAGCGAGCTTCACCGCCGAACGTCTGGATCCGAGACTACAGGGAAAGTTTACCTGAAGTTGTCGGCCGTTGTTCTGCCATTGATAAGCGGGTCTGGAACCGATGAAATATTCAAACTCCACTAAACAGCGCGAGTTTTGAGGCGGCCTATCGTTTCTTAATCAGCTGGAAACATGTATTAAACATGTATTGAACGCTGGGACTTGAATTCAATACATCATCATATCTACGTCCCAGTTTGCCTTGTCCTGCTCCCAGGCCTCTAATTTGTCATTAGTAATGAATTTGGCAGAGGCGGCGCAGAGCCCTTCATGCTCTGCCACTGCTAGCGAGACGCACATGCCGGACAGCGAGAGAAAAAAAAAAGATGACAAACGTGACAGCGTGACTATGTCCGTATTGGGCAGCTCCGTGACCTCCGCCTCTTGGGTCTTCCCGGCTTAGTCGCACTATGCCAGATTGCTGTGAAACCAACTATGATGTACTATGGATCTCCTGAATACATTTGTGAGGGATATTGCCTTCAATACAGGTTCAATAAGTACCTGACTTTCAGCCTCTCCGTGTATTGAACATATTGATACATGTTTGATACACAGTTGTATGATACATCCGAGTTCAATCCCCGGCACTATAGGAGACTGCTATGAAGGTGACGGCACATCCAACTGCTGTTTCAGTGTTCAGTAGGTCTCTTTAACACGGAGCTCACCTTCCGCCGATGTTCTACCTCGAGCTCGGCGGAGGCGGAAGGTGAATTCCCCAGAGTAAAGTCTGGTAACCCGCCGTCTCTGTTTTGGGACCGAGCCGTGTGACTCCACCTACCTACCTACCTATCTACCTACCTACTTGTGCTTGTGACCGTGAAACAAGACTCGAGAGGCGAATGTGAGATAACAAGTTTGAGCACATGAACATTCAGCTGACGGAATTTTGATCAACGCGGTACGACTATGTACGGGTCAAAGCGCTTTCGCGCAAGATTTGGACCGCACCGAGCTTCCTTGGACGCATCACACTTTCGAGTAAAGCTCGGAGGAACTGTGGTGAGTTTAAGGTAACGATCCTTACATCATATTCTCACGCTGGTTCTTTTGTCGAAGTCCACTTCGCTGTCATCGGAGTTGCACGCCCATGATGAAGTCGTGTGGTATCAACTCGGGTTCCTCTTGAAAGTTGACGCATATTCGCAGTCTGGAACTGAATTACCTGGAATTATCTGTTCCATTCCATTCAAGCGAATTTCAACTGATCCCAGGGCGCTTAGTCTGATCTTGATCTCAACTTTTTACCGCCTGGTAGCTTGCCCTGTCATCAACTATTAATCGGCCACCGTATGCCATGTCATAATTAAGATCTTTGCTCTCCTTACGGCTCCTTACAGTGTGTATCCAGCCTGATTCTACTCAATTCAACACTCTATCCTCAGCTTGAACTTTTTCACTTGGTCTCCAACTCTATCTCAACTCAAAAGTCCCTATCTGGTCACCCAAGTCAGAAATCAACACATTTCACTAAGATAACCATACTTTTTGCACCTTTCCATTTCCTCAAGATCTGATACTTGGATATTGATATACTGACAGCAATGAACAATGTCCAAGTGGAATTAAAGCAGTACTTTGCCTGTATTAAGCTGTATGCAACATAACACAGATAGTTGCCTAAAAGAGGCTCAACTACTGATGGGTTATTGGAGAGAGCCGATCAGATCAACCCAGGGTCTGTCATCCAAAATGTGTCAGAAATCAGCAGAAAGGACAGCTTCTCTCTCAGCTGTCATCATCCGGCCAAGCCGCTCTGAAGCATTGAAAGCAGTTTCAACAATCCAGCAGTTTCCGTCTCCTGTGGATGAGCCTTTTGCATGCAAGCTCGAAGGGCTTTTGGCCTCATTTTGAACGACCTCTCTCGTGACCCATACTCTCTCATAACCCCCCTTGACCGAGAGGTATGGGTTATTAGAGAGGCGACTGTAATTGATCATCTTACGCATCGGAGGTACTGAGCGCCCGGCTTGCTGATTCACCCTGTGAAATCAACCTTGCCCTGCCCGCCGCTTACCGTAGTCAAGGTCTATGCTCCAAATGCTCGTTCGTCCGTTGGTGTGCGAAATCTAGATGGACCCGACGGAACAGGTTTACATTATTTATACCCTTGCATTGACATGATCATGCTTCTTCTGCCTTTACTTTTTCTACAATGGCTGGCTCCATCACATCTCTCACTATAAATGATTCTTCAGCAGACGACAAAGAGCACTCTGAGTTTCATTCCGACGAGCTCAATGAGCCTTTGGTTCACACTAGATGGTGGAGATATCGGTCAGTTCGCTCGAATAACTTGTCCGACTTGACTGATCTCGACTTGACAGCCAAATGCTTCGAGAGCCAGTGGCAGAGTTCACGGGTGTTATGCTCCTCATCATTTTTGGCGCTGGGGTCGATTGTCAAGTCACTCTCTCCTCGATCCCAACTGTGGCCTCGTCTCAGAGAGGCGTTCGTCATATTAGATCATCAAGAGCGACGCTCAAGCTTTTTCTCTAGGGTTATCTGTCAATCAACCTCGGATGGGCCGTCGGTGAATTTCTCGACAACAGACCTAGATTCTGACGCTGACCTCGTGTAGGAGCTGCAATCGGAGTCTGGGTCAGTGGTGGAATCTCAGGAGGACACCTAAACCCTGCGGTCAGTTCAACTTCCCGGAAGATTAGATCTGAGTTGAAGTTTCCTCCAGATTACCCTTGCGCTTGCGACCTGGCGCGGATTTCCTTGGAAAAAAGTACCTGGTATATTACATATTACTAGGGCAATTTCCAGCTGTTCACAGGTTTTAAAACAGCATACATGTTCGCTCAGTTGATGGGTGGTGTCGTGGGCGCCGCTCTGGTCTACGGCAACTATTTTCATGCAATTGATCTCTTCGAAGGTCGTGGCGTCAGGACATTGAAAACCGCATCCCTCTTCTCGACTTATGCGGCAAGTCGCTTTCAAGTGGGTTCATCTGACATACTCATACCATTTTACAGCTCGATTACATGACAAATGTGTCTGCCTTCTTCTCCGAGATGCTTGCCACTGCGGTACTTGACATTCCTACCTGGGAAGTGGTAATGATTAGAAGGTTGAAATAGGTACTTCTCATCGCGGTTCTTGCTATCACAGATCGGCACAATTCACCTCCACCAAATGGCTTACTCCCATTGGTTTTATTCCTTTTGCTTTTGGGCATCGGCACATCGCTTGGAATGGAAACTGGTATGTGCTTGAAAGTCAAGAATGTCGACACTGACAGGATTCGTCGTTCAGGCTACGCGATCAATCCTGCCAGAGATGGCAAGTTTCTGACATCATTCATGCTGGCTGTACTGACTCGTTTTAGCTGGACCCCGGCTTCTGACGGCGATGGTCGGCTACGGCTCTCAAGTCTTCACCTTCAGGAAGTGAGACTTGTTTCATTTCAATCTCGGCATTTCTAATGACGTTAGCCATTATTGGTTGTGGTGTCCAGTCATTGCGCCGTTCATCGGCGCTCAAATTGGAACCATCTTTTACGACGCTTTTCTTTACAATGGAGATGACAATCGTTTCATGATTCGACGGTGAGTCTTGAGGTATACCGAACCGTTCATTGCTAAATTTCATTCAGGAAAACTGTTGCTCGACATTCTGGTGATAAAATGGTCTAGTCTTGTGGCGACTCGGTCTTACTTTCATTTATTCCCTTATCTATTTTGTTGGACAGGTAATTTCTCTGACGGACTTGTATTTCCTTTTCTTTTTCTTAGTAAATCCTTTTGGATTTTCACCCACCAGCCTTTCATCATCATTCAAGCAGTGTAGGACAGAACCTCTCGATTACCGTTTCACTCCTTAGTCTTTCCATTCTTTTTCTTATTATCTTATCTTATCAATCTGGCTCATATATATACCTCTCAATTACCGTTTCACTCCTTAGTCTTTCCATTACATTTGACTGAGGTAACTATTTATTCATCCTTACCTTCTACTTTATTCTTACAGACCTTGTAGCTTGATTTGTCTACAGAACCTGCACTAACCTTAGTATACCTTCTAACAGGTTATGGGCCCTGAGCTTGTTCTCTAAAATCAGATTTCCAGATATATCAAATCAAACAAGACTCACTTCATTTTTCTTCACTGTCTGACATCTTCCTTGACATCATACAAATCCTCTCCTATCTGACTCCTATACAATTCTCTTCATTGTTCAAGATGCTCTACTTGAAATTCTCAGTCCAGATGGCTCCAGACCAATATCTCAAGGGTCATGCTAATTGGCCAGGTGTTAAAACCTGATTTCAAGCCATTGCTGCATCCTTAGGTCTGAAGGACTACATCACTGGAGACTTGAAGCATCCTACGACAGATCCTGTCAAATGAAAGGTTTCGACCAAGACAGATGGCAATGGAAACATTATTGAAACAACGATAATCAAAGAGCCCATCCTTCAGACTTCTCCTGGTAGCAAGGAGCCACTGATCCATGAATGGGACAGGGCCAATATGCAGGCCATCATTCTTCTTCTCACCTGCATTGTTGATCCTGACTCTTATGGTCTCAAGGATACCAATACTGCTGCCACCAACTGGAACCATCTCATTGCCAAGTTCACTCCTAAGGAAATCTCTATTTGGCTCATTGCTGAGGACAGATTTTTGTCAATGACATGGATGCTCACATTTAAAACTGGCAGTGAATTAAGTGACATGCACTCAGAATTCACTGCTTGAAAGATTGCTGCAACTGATGCTGGTGCTACCATCTCTGATGTGATTGCAAAGAATTGCCTCATTGTGATTGTCTCTAGGAACACCGACCTTGAGAGTGTTGCTCTAGGTCTTCCTATCAGTGCAACTCTTGACGATACTTGGAATGCTCTAGAATCGAGATGGAATTTTGAAATGGCAGAAATGATGAAACAACAGGATGTTGAGATGAAGGTCAAGGTGATGATAGGGCTGGAAATGTCATGATAGTGGGTCACCTTGCCTTACACCTCTTGTAATGTCGAAAAATTGGCTTAGCTTACCATTGACCATAACAGTGGTCCGGGCATACTTGTACAGTAACTTCACTGTGTTGGTGAAGTTTTCAGGGAGACCATATTTAGCCAATGTATCCCATAGATAGCGGTGAGATACTCTATCATACGCTTTCTCTTGGTCTAGCAGGACCATGGTGCCATTTTGCAGTTCTTCTTCTGAGTATTCTGTGGCTAGCTTAGCGAGATAAACTTGATCCATAATGCTTCTCCCTTTCATGAAGCCAGCTTGGTCAAGATGGATCAGGCCAGGGACTACTTCAGTCAGCAGAGCGGTCAATGCAGTAGTAAACAGCTTGTAGTCAGTGTTGAGGACTGTGATTGGCCTGTAGTTTGCAGCATCCTCAGGGTCATTTTTCTTGTATATTGGGCATAGCCAGCCATCAGCAAAGCCTGTACCTTCAAGTACTCCTGGTGTTTCAATGTCATTGAAGACCATTGTGAGGACCCGGATGATATTGAATTTGCTCTTGCCCTGAGAGTATCATTCATGTAGCTTTTTGTAGAACTCTATTGGTATGCCATCTAATCCAGCTGCCTTGTTATTTTTTGCTCGCTTCAGGGCATCAAGAATTTTTTTCTCGGTCAGTCTATCTCTCAGTTCTCTTGTTGAGTCCCATGTGGCTTTGACTTCCACGTGTTGAAGGACATCCTCAATTGCCTGCCCTTTCGCTTTTTCATCTGTTTCTGACTCATCCAGCTGGATGTCTCGATGGTAGTTCCCCATGACCTCTGCCATTTCATCTGAGCGTTTCACGAAGGCTTCAGGGTTTGGATTTGGAATTCTGAGCTGTGGGATCATGTTTCTCGGCTTCGGTGTCTTGATCATCCGCATTGACGTCTTGGAGACCTCATCCATCTCCATCCAGCATCTGAGCTTACTGTTCTTCTTGCGCTGTCGCTGTCTGCTTGTTATAGTATCTATCTGCATCTGAATGTTTGCACCTTCTATGGCATTGAGCAGTTCCTCTTCTTGTGAGTTTGTTGCTCTTACTTCGATGGCTTTCCTTTCTTTAATTAGTTTTTCTTTCTTGCAGCGATCAGTTCCAGTTTTAATCCTGCATCGGTCTTGTTCTGTTGACACCCATTGGGTCTTGATATCAGCGTATTCTTGTTGAGTGATGTCTTTCCTTCTGTACCCCGCTGTGTGATTTGCTCCTGTAGGACAAGGCCTATTTTTTCACACTTTTCCATGAATTCGTCACCTGGAAACAAGCCATACCTCGGGACCGGGAAGGCTTGAAACACCAAGCAACAGAATTAGGCCAGCATCGAATTCTGTAGATACGAGTAAGTATTTGAATATAAGAGTAAAGTTCGGGAAAGAAAAAAGGTGCTGTCACATGTCCATGTCCGAACCCCGATCCGTCAGTTATTGCAAGTCCGCGTTGTTCCGCTGGCGGCCTTACATTATCATGGATAGAGGGAAGCTGCATTGAATATCGCCCTTTTCCTTGGAACGGTGTCCCTGGCGCTTTAATGTCAACTGTAACAATTCTGTGGTCCGTTAGACGACCAGCCCAGTCCTGGATTTTCCAGTTTCGGCACATCTTGTGGGTCTGAGATGATGTGTATATCCTGTCCAGTCGAGGACTTGCATTTTTTGAACCGAGATGCTATTACTGATGTCTCGGAATTGAGCGCCACACATACTATGTGTTCTGGCTGCCAATCTGCTCTTAGACGACGGACAAACAAGACAACTCAAAGTGTCACATTGAACGTAGTACTTATAATAACAATAGCTAAACTAAGTTATCCCTGTCTTCCTCGAAGTGGAGTCGGGGACTGTGGCCTTCCGGCCGCGCTACGGGCAGTGGATGTATGAGCCGGAATGAATGGGCCGAAGCCCGATTACGCTGACGAATACGAAATTACCTCATGATGTGCTCTGATACATTTTGCGTTTGAGACGCCATCACCCTCTCTGGACCCATCATGGGCACCTCTCCGGTGGATCCTACAGGTCAAGCTATTTAAAAAGCTCTTGAACTATTGATTCGAACAGTGATTTCAGATCCATTCCTCGTCTTTCTGCAGCCTCCGCCGGATGAGACGCCCTCTCAAAAAACAGCTCGTCAGAAGAGAGAGCTGGATGCTCAGCGTGTCAGTGACCAAATTGACGAAGATATACGCAATCACCGAGCTCGATTGAAGAAGGAAAAGCATATCATCAAGGTATTTTCCCCGTCTCCTTTCGGATCCAGCCAATAATGGAGGAAACCAGGTCTTATTGCTGGGTCAGGCGGAAAGCGGTGCGTGGATTGACCCTGAACTTTCAACTTTATATTCATTTCCGTCGTGTTATTACAGGAAAATCGACTACTTTGAAGAGTAAGGGTCTTTCTTGTTGCGGCGAGTTCATGTCTGAATTTCTCAGATTTTCGTATGCGATATGCTCCGGAAGACTGGGAACAAGAGCGAAGCGGCTGGAAACAAGTCATTCAGCTCAACATCGTTCGCTCAGTCATCAAAATTCTGACCGTCGTTGAAGCTGAACTCAACGGAGAACCTTTGGAAGATTCTGACGAGGAAGACAGCGACCACATGCCGACCGAATCTACAAAGTTCACCGACCGACATCAGCTACTCATGATCAGACTGGCACCACTACGCGGTGTCGAGACCGACCTGAAACGAAGGCTTGGAGCGCCATCTGAAGCGAACTATGCTGCTCCTGTACCCTTGCCAATGTCCGCTACCCCGTTCGATACACCACAGACAGATCCGACACTTAAACGGGGTCCGGTTGAATTCTCAGTACGCACTTGGAACGAGGTCGTCCATCCTGATGCAGTTCGGGCGCACCAGGGCGTCGACTCGCCAGAGCTCGATTCTTCAACTATCACAATCGCCAGCTGTCGGAATGACATGAAGGCGCTTTGGGTCGACAAAACTGTTCAGTTGGCTTTGGCGCGTCGAAAGATCCGACTTCCGGACTCGGCTGGCTTGTACGTGACGCGAAACTGTTTCATCGAAAGCCGCTGACTCGTTCCTCAGTTTCTTAAACGAATTGGAGCGCATTGCTACTCGAGACTATTGTGTTTCTGACGACGACATAGTCAGAGCTCGCCTCAGGACAGTCGGTGTGTGAATTCTTCTTTCACCGGACTCCTAGGGGTTAATGCTTTGCAGGCATCCAGGAATATCGAATTCGGATCAAGAGTGGCTCCTGGGACACTCCAAGTACATCGTTTTCTCCCTTATCATTTTCTCTGACATGATATATACAGAAACTGATGGAGCATGGGAATGGAGAATATACGATGTTGGTGGATGTCGTACAAGTGTCGGTGGCGTCTTGCTTCAGCTTTTGAATATAATTAACCTTCTGCATAGCGAGCTGCATGGCTTCCATATTTCGAAAATACTCAGGCTATCATATTTCTTTGTCCCGTCTCTTGTTTCGACGAGCATCTAGAGGAAGACCCGAGGATAAACAGGTACCTTCGGATGCTTGCGGTTTTTGATAAACGCTCATCGGAAATAGACTAGAAGATTCCATCCTCCTCTGGAAATCAATCTGTTCTTCCACTTTATTGGCTAGGACGCAGTTGATTCTGTTCATGAACAAATGCGACTTGTTGAAGCGCAAGCTGAAACGTGGTGTACTGGTCAAGAAACACCTGATTAGCTATGGCGACCGACCGAACGAGGTTATGCCTGTTGTAAAATGTCAGTCCAGTCCCCGTCCGCTGTTGGAGCGTCAAGTTAACCTGCTGTCTGTAGATTTACGAGAAAAGTTCAAGGAGACCATGAAGGTGCATTCACCGCTCCCGAGGTCATTCTACATCTACCCCACGACTGTGACGGACACCAAAGCTACGGCTAAGACACTGGAATCCGGTATGTCCTTTGACGATGTCAGGATTTCGCCATCTGACACTTTACCAGTGCGAGACGGGGTTCTGCGAGAGAACCTGGGGACCTCACAACTTATTTAAATGGGGCTTCGCATTCTATCATTATTTGGCATTGTACAGGATCATTGTAACTGCACCTGTTTAGAATTATTTTAGCACATATTTAGGATCTTAATGCAAGTTACATTATTTGGGAAATCAATTTGAACTGGAGGTATCAGTTTGTTCCAGGATGGATTTGAGCAGAGGGGCGGTGGCTTTTCTCGTCGCATCGGCATTGCCCTGCTTGTATGCCTTTATTCTGAGATTGGCCGGGATGTCGCCCAGCTTCTTCCCAGTGAATTTTTTGTGCTGTTTAACTTGAAGGACCTGGCTAGCTTCCAAGCCAGCCCAGAGTTTCGCCGCAACCTGGTCAAAATCGAGAGGTTCAGCTTGCCCCAAGGACTGCTCGTAAGTGATTTCTGTGTCTGTCCTGATAATCCAGATCATTTCTCTCTTGTGCCTCCCCTTCCCATTTTTCCGTGTTTTACGTGCGTCTTGAAACGAAGTCAGAACACCGAGAATGCTCAAGCCCCTGTGCTTCATCCAAGCTTCTGCTTCGGTCTGAAGCTTCCCTCCTTTACCCCAGAACTTCAACGCGACTGGTACTGTTGAAAGGCCAGCTTTGAGTACTGGTTTCGAAGGGTGAGACTGGAATATATGCGTATACTCTTTGTAGTCCCTCCGGAGCAGATCCCAGGCGCTGAGACGTGACAGATCTGTCTTCCGACGAGCTAGCTCTTTGTGAAGATCTTTCAGTGATACATTTTCCGACATGAGAGAATCGTCTCTGGGTTTGGATGAGAGCTGAGCGATGATTTTGGAAGGCATAGCTCCCTTGAGCGTAGAAAGAGGGACGAGAAAGGCTGCAGCATCGTAATCCACTTTCAATGCCTTTCCTCCGGTTTTGAGAGCGGTGGTATCAATCAGAATGGCGCATAAGAGAAGGGTGGCGAGCTCTGCTGGAAAGCTCTGCGGACAGAGACCTGCAATGTGGGACGAGCAACTGCCTGCTGGTGCAATTATTCGAGGTTCAGCAGTTTCTTTGTACAAACCCTCGTCTTCGTGGTGGTCAACGATCGCAAAGACAGTCGCCGGGCTGTCGGAAAAGACACCTCCCAGACGATTATGGTCGACGAGCGCGATTTGTTTCGTCGGTCCAATGTCCTTCAGGTCGGTAAGAAGGAGCAATTGTTCCGCAGGGTTATCAATACCGGCAAGCTGCAGCGCATAGATATTTTCATCGCGGAGCTTCAGGTCTTGTTGTTCGATTTGGATCAGGGGAATGGTTGGCTTCTTGTGGATATGGGTCTGAAGCCATGCGAAAGCAATGGAACTGGCAATTGAATCGAGATCTGGAGCAAAGTTAAGAGCGTATATAAAGGTTGAACGACAGTGCTTATACCGCCAGCCTCGTTACCCATAACTACGGACCACTGTTTCTCCCCTCCTGCACGGACCTCTGCGAGAAAAGTTGCCTTGGATTCACTAAGGAACTGGGCCAAAGGAGTAGACACATCCGGTGGAGTGAACTGCTTGACGGAGGGTTCAGAGAACTTGAATACAGTTGACAGACGCCGAAGCATACTGCAGGATGAGCCTGTCCAGTGCTACTGAACTCGAGAGAAGTTGAGCACGTGCAGCTCCTGGCATCTGAATTACTACTTACTCTGAAGTGGAGCGGCTGAGGCATTAGCAAAGTCTCCATATTCACGCCGACGAACTAGGCCAAGGAAGCAGCTCAGACAAGTTCAGCGACTAGATCGCGTTCAAGAAACTCGCTCTTTTCATTTCTCACTGGCAGTCTAACGAGTTTAATCTGCAGTCTAGCTTGTAGGTGGAGTCATCCAGTCGAACACCACATCCTTCCCAACTGGATCTTTGCTTCCAGGCTTGCCTCCTCTCGACGAGTATGTAGTCATGACTTTTTCTGTCGCGAGATGGTCGACGAGTCGTAAATTCTTGGGAGCTGCGGTGTTGGATGCCGAGGTCGAAGATGGACCATAAAGGAGTCGACGACAGCACTTGAGAATGATTCAGCGAATGACCAGAGGCAATTGAAACTCACTTACAAGTTTTACACCCCACCAAGCTCGGACACTGAGTCCTTCTGACGGTTCTTCAGGGATGCCTTCCTTCTCAGACATCTCTACAGCAAGCAAGAACATCTTGAGAGCCAAATGGACGTCGTTGGCGGTGTATGCAGTTTCAGCAAACTGCTGGACATAAAAGGGATTCTGGGGTGCTAGAATAAGAGCATGCGATAGAGATTGCAATGCCGAGGTATACCTAAGACAGTGAACATTGAAATAGAGGATCAGAGAGAAGAAGCTCACTGATTACAAGTTGAATATATGTCGGCGAGCTCTAACCAGCCTTCGAGGTCGTTGTAAAACGTGTCCAGATACAGTGAAAGCTCTTCAACGGCCTTTTCGAGTTTGCCCATTCGCCTGAAAACTGAGACACGTCTCTTCCAGGCAGCCTATTCCGTGTTGGTCACCACAACGCGCCATGAATGGAAATGCTCACTCCATTGGCTGAATCTGCTTCTAGCAGCTCATCATAGAACTTGAGGGCAATGACAGGCGTCTCTGTTGCTTCCAAACGTATTCCAGTCAAAATCTCCACCCGAGGGGAATCCGGAAATTTAGCTGCGAGTCGTTTCAAACAGTCCTGGAGATATTCATTATGCAGAAGACGATAGAAAGACTTGAAGCTCGTACGTCTGCGACATCGAGTCTACCAACGTCAAGTGCAGCAAGAGCAAGCTGCTCGAGGAACGCCCAGCCTATTGGAAATTGCAACGGGATTCGGTGAAATCGTACAGCCTTTGCTTGCCTTCATCTCCAAGCCTTGGAACTTCATTGGCCTGTAAGACAAGCAGTCCCTTTTCAACAGTATCTTGAGATGCTCTTGTATTGTGACTGCGGTAGTTGGCCAAAGTCTGAAGCGCAGTGGCAAGCGACATGTGGGAGCAAAACAAGTCTCACTCGAGATTATTTGTACAAGAGTTCAATCAGACGGATGCATAGAATTATATATCGCATGGCATGAATACAACGAAATGAAAGCCAGCCACCCATCCTCTATTTCTCTGGGTTGGGGTTCCTGAGGAGATGAAGTCAGCGTTATGTCCATGGAAAAAAATAAGAGAAATAAAGAGAAGGGATCAGATAGGAGCGAAAGACGTTAGATGTATGGTTGTCAACATTGGAGTTCAGTGTGAACTATGCATTGTGTATCATCAGCAAAGGGTTCGAGGAATCCAACTCACATCCGTCTTTTACCGCCAGGTAGAGTCGTCACATTCACGAATCTGGATAAATGAGTCGAATGACTAGCAAAATTTGAAGGAAATGCACCTGCGGTTGTAAAGAGCCCTCTTCTTGGCCCGTCCCTTAGGGGTCTTTTTCTTCTCCTGCGCTTCAACTTTCGGTGTCTGTGATTTGACCTTTCCGGCACGAGCCAGAGATCCGTGAACTGCAACAAGTTCAGGACCACGAGGCTTAATGAGTAGAATACGAGATCCCACCTTTCCCCATGATTAGTTGCTGCAATTTAAAATCAGACAATCCCGGTATCTGCAAGCCGGAGAAAACTTACCTAGTTTTGCTTGCAAGGTCTGTCCTTGACGAGTGGCTCGAGGGAATTCGGAGGTTGAGGAGAAAAGTCGTAGGCTGAAGGAGAAGTGTGGGAATCAATGGTGGCTGTACACTATACAGCGTGACAGGGTGTCACTTGATCACATGATCTGAGATGCAGCAAAAGTTGAAATTGAACAAATTCGAGTCACAGTGCTACTACGACTGAGGTGAATGGAATACAACCTTTTCCGCGAGTTCAAGTTGTCGAGAGACTCTGGCAGTTACCTGGTGGCCTTTATACTTATTTCATCGCGTATAATGCCGTGGGAACGATTCCTGCCTAGTCCGAACTTGCATGTCCCGGACGGTCTCGCGGCTGCCCTCCTTCCTGAGATGGATTTCTACCTCTTGTGTTAGACAACAAGCACCATTGTCTGTACCGCCAACAGTAGAAGAATTGGACTCGGTTGAATATTTCCGGAAGCGCAAGACAGAGTGGAAGCGTCGTCAGGATGTGCGTCTTCAACCATGGCAAACTTTCGTGTTCTTCAATTCTTTCTAGGGTGGACATTTCGTAGACTTTGTCATTGTCAACATTAAAGGTGGTAAGCCAGACCTCAATTCTGACAGACTGCTCCAGACTCAAACCAAGATGTAGGTAAAGGCGGAAATGGATGTGCTGCATTTCACAGAGAAAAGTTTGTCCCATTTGGTCCACCTTCAGGCGGAAATGGTGGCCGAGGTGGAGACGTATATCTTCTCCCTTCTCCAGACCTGACTTCGTTGGCCTCTGTGCTCCGGATTATCGTCGGTCAAGCTGGCAGTCATGGTCAAGGAACTTGGCAGCATGGAAGGAGTGGAGAACCTACCATCATCCGTGTACCAGTGGGGACTGTGGTCCGTCAGTTGCCTCGAGAGGATCCTCGACGAATCAAGGACGAATGGGAGGTCGAAGCTGAAACATTGGTCGGTCTCGATGAGGAAGAGAGACGAATCAAGCTGCGAGAGCGTCGTTGGGTTCATTATCCTGCAATGGCAGAAGAGAATGCGAAGAAGAACACTTACAGAGATGCCGAGCGTGCTCTTCTCAAGCAAGAAGCACATCGACGTTATCTTTGGCGACAAAAAGAAAAGGATGACCCTCTTGTCCTCGATCTCGACCGACAGGAATTGCCCCCAGACAGTACGAATTCACCTTTGGGGGTTCGTCGCAGCGAATACATGGGTCACCTTGTCGCTGCTGGTGGCCTAGGTGGCCTAGGGAATCCACACTTTCACAGCGAACAAAGTCGCTCCCCGAAATTTGCTACGGCTGGTCAAGAGGGCGAACGCATCACACTTTCGCTTGAACTCAAGCTTTTAGCTGACATTGGCTTCGTCGGGATGCCCAATGCTGGCAAAAGTACCCTCCTTCGAGCACTTACTGGGGGAAGAGCCAAGACAGAGGTCGCCAGTTATCCTTTTACAACATTAAATCCTGTCGTTGGTGTCGTCAGGGTTGCAGAAGATGGAACATTTGAAGGGAGCATCTCTACCCACAAAGTGTACGACGAAACCATCTTGGAAGAAAGCAGAGAAAGAGAGCAGATGCAGCTTGGAGAATATGCCTACTCCCTGACCCGGAATCAGATCGAAGCTGATGGTAGGCCGAGCGAACAGCTTCGTTCAGGCCATCATTTCGATATCGTGGAAGCATTCCGGTTCACCATAGCAGACAATCCAGGACTCATTTCTGGTTCATCGGAGAATCTCGGGCTAGGGCATTCCTTTTTACGCGCTATGGAGCGCTCACTTGCTCTGGTATACGTGGTCGATCTTTCTGCTCCAGCACCATGGGACGAGCTGCAGGTCCTACGAGAAGAGCTTGAGCAATATCAGCCTGGCCTGAGCAGCAAGGCAAGGATGGTCATTGCCAATAAAGCGGATCTACTTGCAGAGGACGGTGACTCTGTGGCTGTCGCACAGGCCAAAGAAAAACTTGAACGGTTGGAAACCTTCGTTCGCGAGCGAATCTCAGGCGCCACGGATCTTGAGCCTCTGGACGTCATTCCTGTATCGGCCAAGTACAATCAAAATCTACCAAAGATTGTAGCCGCCATGCGACGACATATTGAGACCGCCAGGACAGTAGCGGCCACTGTCCATGAAGCTGTAAGACTCGTTTCATTCTGTCTTGTCTTGTCTGTTTCTAAACAACTCTCCTTCAGGATTTGGAGCCGTCATAGTCAATGGGTATCCATGTCTATGTTGTCGACAACTGGTTTCTCGACACCTTGCATTGTTTGATACTGAAATAATCGTCATGGGAATCTCCCTGCTACGTCGAGTCACTGCGAAACCCGTTTCATCGCAGGCATATCTCACCATGGCCTGACCACATGGTATCTTTACTCGAAGCGAGACTCTACTGTATGACAATATGTAGAACCGTAGAAACCCTTGGATCACCGCGGATACAAGGTACAAACATGATGATATTATTGACAATATTTACTCAGTACTGGACTGACCGACGGGAAAGGAGGCCTAACTGACGTGTCTCAGGCTGTGTAGCATGGCGTCTCATGCGGCTTGACATATGAGGTAGGCGCAACGCAAAAAGTTGATCATCATCATTGAAGAAAAAGAAGCAGCTTGGTGGCGCTGGAAGGAAATTAATGAACGACTTGCAGCGGTCCCGCAATGCAACAAGCTTTGAAGTTCTAAAGAGCTTTCTGAAGCACCCAAAACAAAGGTTCAAGGTTCACAGAGGACCCGGGTTGTACCTTTGATAAGTATTTGCTCTTTGAGAAAAACAGATCCAGGGCAGAGGCCGCGGCCGGCTCGTTGGCGCGTGTTCATTGGTCAAATGGAGTCGAGAGCCGGCGGCACCTCACGACAGACTTTCCATTTTCCAGGTTCACTATGTAACCTGATGTAACCAACGGGCAGCCAGACCCGTAAACGATTTATTATATACAGTATATTTAATTCATGTACTAGCTTTTACTGCGAAATAATAATTGCCTCCGCAGAAGCACTGGCTTAGAAGCATCTGGATCGTCGCTGTAAGATCCAAATCGGGAGCGATCTGATTCAATATTCTGATGTCTCTGGCGCAAGAGTCAACGGGTTCATTATGGTTCGGGCTCATCACGGCTATGTCTAAGCCAGGGTATCTTCCGCGGCGAGTTGAACAGGTCATACACTACTGTCATACCGTAGATTCGTTGTTCAATAGATTTCAGGGCTAACCGGAAGCAGATTTCCCAGAGACTTCCCAAAAAGGTTTTTTTTAGTCTCCGTTGCCGAACAATCAAACATGGACTTTTACTTCTAAACCATCACTGTCATGGATTCTGAATTGCGATCCTCCCCGACGATGAGGCCTGCGAGCCCTACGAACCAGCCACCGTGAGCATCCTTGTTCAGTCTCTTCAGCAATGTTCAGCTCAAGCTCTATTTACAGTCAAATTCGCTCTCGCATCACAGTCGTCTGCGCAGAAGTGAATCTCATCCAATTTCCCTTCATTTCTTCACCAATCTTATATTTTACTAGTGCAAACGTCTCAAGCTGAAATGCGACAGAAGAACTCCATGTTCAAGCTGTACAAAGCGCGACACCGTCCAGCGCTGTATTTATTCCCCCGCTGCAGCTGAAAAAGTGTCAGTGCTTCCTTTGTATCGCATTTGTACTCGTCTTATACCGTTTCAGTGACCTGCATTCTCTGAACAACAGACTTATCCAAGTGGAAGCAACTTTGGCCCAGATGACTTCAGGTCAATTTATGTCCTCCTACCCGCCGTCCGCAGCGGTGCCACAGCCGTCTGCAGCTTCTTCTTCTTCTTCTTCTGCTACCACGACAATTCCACCAGTCGTTTCGCCAAACTCGATTTTATCTTTTCCATTGGAGGACGTAGTTTCCGCCTTTTTGGAAGATCTCGAGCTTGAGGTTTCTCTACCATGCAGCTCAATCGACAGTCGTGCCAGCTCGTGGTCACATCCTCTAACGCGAACTTCCACTTCTGCGGTAAAAGCTGAGCCATTATCCGGCCCAATTTCGCTTGATTTTCCTATGGATGTTTCAGAGCGTCGAGATGATGGTTCAAGCGGTCCTTCCACCTCCTCTCCCTCATTCATTCTTCCCTCGCTGAATATCTATTATTCTAACTCCCCATCCCATGGTCCTTCGTCGACTCAGCGACCTTATTTGTCACCTTCATTGCTTTCACTACTTCCGCCCTCTGCTTCATCTCAAAAAACTACTATCACCAGTCCCTTCACTCTGCAAAACCTTCTTCATCTTGCAGAAAACAAAGTGGTACACACACATCCTTCTCTAAACTGGAATCAATTCCGCGCCAGGGCTATGAAGATGCTTTCAGTCGAAGACAACAGCAAGGAAAAGAGAGCTCGAGAGATCTTGTTTGAACATGGTCGACAGGCTCCGCAGACTGGCCCTGAAACCAACAAGGACCGTGAAGGGATACCCTTTTTCGCTGCGGTCTGCGCCGCATTGGCACTGGGCACAACCGAGCTTCGGGACTCGAATAGCTATTCAGAAAACGGAAGGAATCATGAAGGTGATTTCATGGTCGTTGACCCAGTGGCTTCATCTAGCAGGAGAGCAAAGACCAGGGCGCCACCTTTCCCATCTGATGGCGCCCTGACTCCCATAGCTGATCCAGCTTACTGGTACGCATTAAGCGTCCAGGCGTTGAGCGTCTATGAAGGATCTTCGAGTCCGACAAACAATGACGGCGGGTCTACAGATTATGATCTGGATTATCTCGTCGCCTGCTTGCTACAGGTCGTTTTTCTCGTCAAAGGCGGAAGCCGGTCTGGTCTTACCGAACCGACGACTGCAGATAAGAAAATTAAAGGGAAAGCGTCTATTGGCGTCAATGGAGGCGTCGAAGGCATTGTTTTCCCGCTGGTAAGCAGGCATTCAGTCATCTCCCTGGCCCCGGTTAAAATGTCATTCTACAGGTTGGAAAAATCGTCAACATCGCCAGACAAATTGGACTCACTCGCGACCCTGATGAGTTGACCGAATCCGGGATAGGCTCGACTCGCAAGTCCAGGAGCAGAGTCAATCATTCTGATACCGGCAAGCCAAGCCTATTCGAGGCAGAGATGATGCGACGGGTCTGGTGGGATGTCTTTTATTATGATACGTAGGTATTTTCTATCCATCGACGACCTGTCTCTCACTTTCTTCCCAGCTTCATATCCGATGCTATGGGCCACCCTCCTCTCATTCCAGAAGACTCTTTTTCTACCCGGTATCCAAATACAAACGTCGACGACCGAACGTTTAAACCGTCTTCATCACGAATTCCTATCCCACGAACGGAAGATTCCTCTGGTTACATGAAGGACGGGATGCAATATTACGAAGTCAAGTGTCGGTAAGTCGAGAGCCTCATTATCGCCTATCAATTTGACCAACGATTATTATTATAGCCTTGCTCAGCTAGTTCGAGATACGAAAAAGCGCATGCAGAACCCGGATCCTCTTCCAGGTCAGCCTTACCGATTCGGTCAAAGTTCCACGACGCAAAACGGCTGCAATTATACAATCGACCAAGCTGCTTCAATCGAGACGGAAGTTCAACGATGGCTGGAGAAGCTCCCGGTTTGCTTCCGATTGGACATGAGCGGTTCGAGCACCGAATTGGATGTCGGGACCGATCCTGTTTTGGTTGCGCAGCGTTGCGAACTTGCCATTGCCGCCTACAAGTTGATCATGAAGGGTTACATGCCTTTTTTACAAAAAGGAGATACCCCTGCTCCCCATCAAGCATCATTGGGTGCTGTTAATGCTGCCCATGTAATTATCCGGGCTTCCAGATTGCTTCAGATTCTCTGGAACACGACTCGTTCTGGTCGAGAGGGAAAGCTACCCTCTTTGTCACCTGCGACTTTCGACCTCTATCCGCTGAGCAGGACCATCTTCGATGCCGCTGTTGTATGTGGTCACGCGTCCATCAAACAACCAGCGACAATGTGGGCCAGAACCGCAGCTGAACAATTGGATATCGCTCTGGATGTCCTTCGCGACGGAAATATTTGGACAGGCACCGGAGGCTTGGGACTTGGTTGCGATGTCGTCGAACAGGTCGACGCAATCAGAGTCGTTGAATGCATCCAGACCAAACTTCAGAACCTGGGTAGCCCCAAGATCAACGGACATTTAAAGCGAAAGCATGACGACGTTGAAGCTGAGCCCTCTGAGGTGCAATTGACGTCCACGAGCGAGCATCGGTTCGAACGAACAGATTCTCCCCAGTACCAGAGTCCAACTTATTCACCAGTACCGCCTTCTCATCAACCCAATTTCGCCTCTTTCTTAAGAGAAGACGAATGTCCACCTCCGTCGCGTGAAAAAGACAAGAAGGCCAAGAAAGGATCTTACCCTGCTGTCGGCATTCGTGTTAGAACAAGCAAGGAAGGCTCTTCTCCTCTTGCTCGACGGAAAAGTAGCCCTGTTTTAACAGAAGCTCTTACCTCGTCACCGCAACCAAACTTGAGCCGTCCACCGACATCTTCCGCAGAAGAGCGACGCCGAGCTCCATTTCCTCCCGAAACATCATCGACTGGGGCACTAAGCCATGAAAATTATCGGTCGAGGTCCTCTTCAATCAACCAACCTCCCCAAATCCCGCTTCAGCGATTGCAACTGACGCAGAGCCCTGTTTACCATTCTCCTCATACTGAGATGTATAACAATGGGCAACAGGAGAATTATACGAACTCCTACGAGTACCACAATCAGTACCGGTCAGATGCTGTTCATCCAGAATATTCTGACCCGGTCAGCCCCTTTGCCTCTACGACGACGTCCAGTGGACCACTGTCAACAGCCAGCTCGCCTTACACTACAGGGAACAATATCAGTACTTCGACTTATGCTGCCGTTACAGTCCAGGCAGCTCAAGGCTTCAACCGACCTTCCCAAGAGTATTATGCCTACGACAGCGGTTATGACAATTCTAATCTGGCCATGGATATGTCAATAGGTCAAACTGTCGAGCAGCAACATAGCTCTGCATCGATCGAATACCACGAATCAATGTACGACGTGAAACCTGCTATGGACAGCCTCGAATCTGGTGCCAGAGACATGGCATATCCATTGCAACAGCGGCCAGAGCAGTGGCCGACCCAAGATTATTGGTATCCTCCTTCATGATTTCTCCCATTTATCTTCGAATGTACATATGCATTTTCTATGCTTCTTGTTTTCGTGATTTATTTTTTAGATTGTAACGCTCAGACTGTATGTAATCTAGTAGACGTCTCACATGCTAAGTAATGTAGCCAGTGGCGCAAATGAAGGATTTATTCATTCTCTTTGTATTAATGCCATGAGTCCTAAACTTCCCAATATCACATATTTCAGCTGTGGAAAGTCGTTCTAGGACATATCAGAAAACAAATCGCAAAACAAGTAAGGGATATTACCATCGCAATAGTGACATATCCGACATATGGCAAGAAACTGGCTCTAGGTCAGTAGACGCTGGTGGAACAGAGAGAAAAGACTGACCCTCGCACTTTGCCAACGATGTGACGCCTTTCCAACCACTCGAGACCCTGATATAACTCAATATCGTCAACATAATTGTTGTCTCCTTTGGTCAATAGCAGTTGGTCCCCAGGCTGCTGAGTCTTTCTGCTGCAACGGAGTGAGAAACAGAGCGTCCAGGGGAACAAAAATGAATAAATACCCGACTTTGGTAATTCGGTCAATGTCATGGGTCTCCAGGACGCGATGAACTATAGGAATGTCGGCGCCTGGGATTTTGTAGACAGTAATATCGCCCGTCTTGTACTTTTCACTCGTAGGATTGGTTAAGAAGAGAAGGTCTCCGCGGTAGAATGCTGGTTCCATAGAACCACTGGATATATGGGTGAATTCTGATCCTGTCCACAGAGATAGGGCGGTTACCTCAGTACCACCACGATTGGAGACTCTGAGTTCGCCACTAGACCCAGTCCTTTGTAGATCATGAGTCCCGAAGCCACGACCGAGGCAAAATTGAGCATCTGTAAGAGGACCTATAAAATATTAGGATTCGCTGGAACAAGAAAACAGCCTGAACATTACATGTCTGAACCCAAGCCGACGAAAAGCCTTGAGCTCTTCAGTAAACATTGTGGTCGACACGTAGAAGCGATAATGTGATCACGTGAACATCGCTCTTCGAAGCTCCGAGTCTCTTTTTTTTTGGGCGCCACCAGTCTCTTTGACAAAATTGGTACACATTCTCATTATTCTCATTACGGAGTCACAGCGTATTGTAATTTGTACTTTTTCTCCATCCGCAAGTAGTCTTCTCCATCACGCGAGTTCCGAAAAGGAGAAATAGGTTTATAGATTGTCGCCTGTGGAAAATATCGCGTCAAGAATCGGGCAGACACAAAGACGCTATTGATTTGGTGGTATCGTCGTCGTGAACGTCAGCCTGGTGATAAGCTGGCAAACAGTCAGCGGCGAGAAAGCAAAAGAAAAAATTGCAAGCCTTCCTTTGGAAGTGGAAGTCGGTCGAGCATCGTAGAATCCCAGGGTTTCGCAGTTGGTTGAATTCAGTCTCGTCGATGCTGAGACGTCTGAAAGAATCCGGTGGATGCGCACCGTCCGTCATCGACGGTTGACGGACGAAACGGACGGGTCCCGTACCTGTTTGAAAGTTTCGTCTGAGCTTCGAGGTAGCAAGCTGACGGACGGATGACGGACTGATTGTCTCTGTCGACGACCTGAACGGGTGACTAAACAGAACATACTTTGTTGATGTGAGCCCTCAGTCTCTCGGGAGGATTTCAATGGTGCCTATTTTGTCACGTTCAGTGTCCCGCCGCCGCCGCTTTCCGAATTAGGTCAACCGTCGGGTATTATCACGTGCCCCGCCACTTCCCGGTGGTCAAGTTTTGGTAAAGTTCTGCAACTTGGCTGTTTGGTCAGCCAGCTCAATTCTGAGTTCCGCTAGCCTGATGTTGAACATTTATGGTACCTGGAGGTTTAAAAGATACTCTGAAATGTGATCAAAAAGATTAAGGATCTTTTGGTCGTCGATTGGACGGCCGGCCCCGTCGGCGAACGGAGCGCATCTCTACATGATGGCAGGATTCTGGACAGCAAGATCCTTGCCTTCAGAAGAATCGAGCATCTTCTGAATCAAGGGCTGAAGCGCCTTCGGCTACGTGGGAATTAAACCTCTGCGTGGGAATCAATTCCCAGCCTTTGCTCTCCTCGAAATGCCAAGGTAGTTGCTTTCTTCTGTCCCAGCTTTCCTTGTTCATTCCTTATCAGGGACATCATCCGAGTAAATGAGCTGCTAGCGACAGCTTCCGTGTCCAACGGAGCTCGCTGGCCACCAAAAACTCCAAAGAAATCGACGGCTCAACCGGTGCTCATTACTGTCGCCATCCCCCATGATGTGAGAGCGACTGCAACGACCGATGATCTGGACAATTCCATAAACTATTCGTCAATTTCGTCCTTGATAAGGACCTCTGTCTCCTTCCCAGACTCGACATTTGCAAGCATAGAGCACCTGGCGCGACATATCTTCAATGTCCTGCTCTCTGGGTCTCAAGCAACACCACCTTTCTCCGAAGCATCTCTGAAAATCGTCCAGATCAAGGCGCCTTTGCATTGTAAATCTGTCTCTGTGGAAGCAGATCTTGTCTCTGCAAAGCTTGTCCGAGTTCAACAATCAATTCAAGATCTAGAGTGCGACGCGATTATAGGCGTAAACCCAAGTGAACGCTTGGAGAAGCAGCTTGTCAGGTTCAATATCACTATCCAAAACGATGACAGTGATCTCGGGTCACCTTATTGGCTAGATTTTCGAGCTCTATCTCGACGACTATACGAGGTGTGTTCTTCCATCTCGCATTGATACCACTCATCCTTCTTTAGAATATAGGGAAATCTTCTTATCTCACCCTCGAAGCACTTGTCTCTTTCGCTGCCCTCGAGACTTTGGACGTCCTCTCGAAATCTTATCCGATCGGAGATACCCCACGGGTCATAGTCAGAGCAGCGAAGCCTTGCGCTCTAGTCTTTGCTGAATCAGCAGAAGTAGAGATATGTCGCACGTTTGAAGACTATCCGGACCATTTCTCAGCAAAAGCTGCCTCCGTAGGCTAAATCTTTCAACTTTGGCTAGGTTTAACCTTTACGACAGCCGCCAAATTCCACTCATAAAGTCGCCATCGCCTTGGGTTCCAATCTCGGTGATCGCTTTTGTAATATCGAGAGCGCCCTGCAGCTTCTTGAGACGCCGAAAGATCTCCTTGAGGCCGGTGAGTGCCCTGAAGGTCTAGACTATGATACCATATTTGTCGCTGTCATTGACACGAGCTTCATATACGAGAGCTCACCTATGTATGTTACTGATCAACCCAATTTCATAAATTGTGCATGTCTTGCAAGTCCCTTCAACTTGCATCGTCCAAGCTCTTGATGCTAACTGAACCTATATAGGTCGAGACGAATCTGCCTCCACTTGATCTCCTCGCCCTGGTTAAAAAGATTGAGTCTCGGGTCGGTCGTGTGCCTTCGATCAGAAATGGCCCGAGAGCCGTCGACCTGGACATTGTTCTGTACGACAGCGATGTCATAGACTCTCGAACCAGTCCGGACCAATCTCTTGACGGCCAACTTGTTGTGCCTCATCCCAGGATGTCCGAACGAGAATTTGTATTGCGGCCATTGTGCGAGTAAGTGCACAGAAGAAGCTCTTGTATGTTAGCCCTGATGATGTTCCAGTATGATACCAGAACACCCTCACCCGACTTTCCGGAAACCTATCCGAGGGCTTCTTGAGGCACTGCTCAAATCCTCCACTGATTCACCCTTGAAACGAGTCATTCCATTTCCCCGAAATCCAACTTCAGATGTATCTTCCTCGCAGACTTACTGGACTCTTTTTGGCAAAAATGCCAAAACTCGCTTAATGGCGACGCTAAATGCAACACCAGACTCTTTTTCTGATGGTTCTCTCCATAATAGCGTCTCGACCGCTTTAGCCTACGCTCAAACTTCGGTTGAAGCAGGTGCCAGTATCATCGATGTCGGAGGTTACTCAACTAGACCAGGTGCCGCCTTTATATCTGTCCAGGAGGAGATTCAGCGGGTCGTTCCGGTTATACAGGCCTTGCGAAAGGATCCTGTGACATCCGATATCCCAATTAGCATCGACACATTCCGACCAGAGGTTGCAAAAGCAGCTATTCTGGCTGGAGCGAACTGCATCAACGACGTCTATGCTTTCACTGGCCCAGAATCGTACCCTTATTCTTCGGATAACCCTGCATCGCAGAACATCTTGGGAGAGATGAAGACTATAGCTCGAGAATTCGCAGTTCCGGTGATCCTGATGCATTCAAGAGGGGATGCTGGCAAAAACAAAGAATATGAACACTCGGTGGATTCTCAAGCAGCTGTTATCGAAGCTATCAAGAGCGAACTAGGGATCAAAGTAGATGCTATCGTCAAGGGTCGAGGCGGTCTCAGACGATGGTTCGTCATAGTTGATCCAGGAGTTGGTTTCAGCAAAACCGTCGATGGAAACCTACAAGTATTGACGCACTCGAGCGACTTGACAGCTGATGGTATGTTTTGCTCCATCTCAAGTCAACTTTGTTAACCTGTTGCTCAGGAATATCGAACCCGCTCTCTGGATATCCCATCCTAATCGGTACTTCTCGCAAGTCTTTCCTAGGAAAGATTTTGGAGAAGGAATCGGGGAAGCTCAAGGATGCTGCAGAGCGCGACTGGGCGACATCCGCTGCAGTAGCCTGTGCTGTACAGCAAGGTGCAGCGATAGTACGAATTCACAACGTTCAAGCGATGGCAGATGTCGTCCATATTGCTGACGCTCTTTGGCGACCATAGGCACATGGTTACGCCACAATTCAAAACTGACATCACAATTCTTTCTATTTATACAAATAATGGGTTCAAAATATTATAATATCTCTACATGGACAGCCAACGACGATATATAGCGTCAGCCAAAGTGGTCGCCCCAGTCATTACTGTACGAGGTGTCAGAATCGACCGGTTTATCCGAGTAACGAAACTGACCATAAATCAGCGAAAGGTTGTATGCAGCCTCTGGAGCGAATCCTGGTTGCTGCTGTAAATTGTTTGAGAAAACGAAAACTGCTGCGTGAAAGATTTGACCTTGTCAACCTGCTTCTCTGCTAGTTCAAGGACCTTCTCATAGTGCTTCGCAGCATGGCTGAAGAGACCTAGAAACAATATAGCACACTGCAGACTTTGATAACAAGACTTACCTAGCTGATGGAAGGTCCTTCCAAAATTGTATTCAACTTCGCTCAACCTTTCATAATTCAATCCTCGGAGAGCTCGATATTGTGACAAGAATGCCAGGGCCTGGAAAAGAAGTCAGTCGGTGGAACTGGATACAAGCGAATTTCAGACTTGGCTGATAAGATGGTGTCTGTTGTCTGCCTGCCTCTGCATTGCCCGTCCAATCGAGGCGATTGCCAGCGACAAACAGATGACAGGATCATCAGGACAATAGTCGTAGGAGTGAAGGAGATAGACTGTGCTAGGTGTCGGAGCCGGAAACTGGTAAAGGATCAAAGCTTACATATAGCACTTTGGTAGCTCTTTGCAGCAATGCACATTTGCCCGTAAAACGTCATGATGACTGGATTATGGGTAGTTGGAATCTCTGGACGATCGACGGTAGTCGGGTCGCCATCGTCGACTTCTTCATCGTTGGCCCCATCGAGATCCATATCGCCAATCTTCCCTGCCACCACAGGAGCCCACCTCTTGTTTGATGACACCCACTTTAGCGTCGCTGGAGCAGTGACTGCAGCATCAGCCATCTTGACCTCTCGGAATATGTGCTTTTGGAATGTCGAAGTTATGAAAGAGTCTGTAGGTCTCAAGCCACTAGAAAGAGATGCAAGAAGAAGTCGTAAAGGTTCATTGTTAAACTGGTAGACGCTTGTAAGTTTGCGACATTGTTCGATGACCATAGTGTAGTTTTTGGCGTGAATCGCGACAGCTAATTGTCTGATAAGTCTGGGCGGACTTGAAATGAAACAGCACCAACTGATTAAAGCTATTCTTATCGTATCCTGAAGGTCACGCGTCAGATAAGCGTTGGAGAGAAGAATATGTCGCAGAATCTCTTCGGCCAAATCAAACTGAGCGTTTTTGGTGAGGTTGAAGGAGTACTGTCGACGGAATTAGGTCTGATGGCGAAATTGATCCGGTCATACTTGCCTGCATGAAGATCCTGAGCCATTCGTCGAATGACACACCACGAAATACGTCCACCCTTTCGATTTTAGACCCTCGTTTAGCCTTTTTCGCCAAGCTGTCACTTTCTAAAGTACTGGTCAAGCAGCTAAAGGCATCATGGAAAGAGGCATACCAAGATCCAATTGCAGTCTTGACGCCATGCGCTCCTCGTCTTCTTCGTCGTGCAGTTTCTGCTTTTTGTAGCTTCTAGGAAACATCCCACGGAAGTGAACATTCTGGTTCGAAAATGGGTCAACCGCACGAGGTCAGATTAAACTGACACCTACTCTGCTGGCAGAGAACAAGGCTCTGGTCTCGCGGAAGGTCTCTACCATTTTCTCGGCCTCCAACATCCATTCCCTGAAGGCTTCGGGTTCACCGACAAGCATGTTCTCTCGCAGTTCAACCAGACGACGGTAACTTCTTAACACTTCCTTCTCCTTCTCAGCCTCTAGCTGCCTCAATTGTGTGTGAGTCAATCTAGTTTTGGAAGTGCTGGTAGATGTGGTCTTTGGTCGTCCTTCCGAGAATAAGGTTGAAGTAGCATCATTGTCTTGCGTGGCGCGAGCATTCGGATCCTTGTTCTTTCTACTGCGAGAGTCAATCACCTCGTAAACGAGGTCCAAAGCTTTACGGGGCTCGTTTAGAATCTCGTAAATCTCTGCGAGCTTGAGTTTGGTCTCATTATCAGTGGGATCGGCCATTCTGACTGTTTGTTGTTTAGATGCCATTCAAATACAAGTCGGGATGCACTAACCATGTTCATAAACCTCTGCTGCATCCTTGAGCTCATCCAGATTGCGCAGACAGGCTGCGGTTTGTAGAAGCACGTACAAGCTGCTTGTCTAATAGGATATTAATGATTTCACCGGACAACAATACGAGACTACTTACACAAGCATCTGTCCCCAACAGTTCGTAGATCGGTCGAGCTTCAGCGTACATTTCTCGTTCGAAATATGCATCAGCGATTTCACCAAAGAGAGGAGTGTAATCAAGGACATCTTGGCTCAGAATCACTTCCGCGTGCATCTACAAGTAAGGTCCAGCTGAGGAAGTATATTTGAAGAAAGAAGCGCACCTTTCCCTCCTCGATATCTCCCAGCTTGATCCTTGCCACAGCTAGACGGTGTCGTGCATTGACCTCCAACTGGTGGCAACCTGGCTTGATAGCGTCTTCTTCTAATCTCCGACTGTTTGGAGCATCCGGAATATCGTATTCTCTGTCATCATCGCACCGATCCCAATAGCGTTGCTCGACCCTGCCCTGGAGCCACCTGTAACCCTTCTTAATCGCTTGAATAGAGCTCTCATGATCTCCCAGGGTGCCATACAGGTCAGCGAGTACCATTATCTCCATCGTAGTGAACCCGCCGCCGTCTACTTCAGTGCCGTTTTGAGCAGGACTTGGCCCATGGCCTGTGGGATAGAGGGCTTGGTAGTGATCAAAAGCATTTTGAAACAAGGTGGCGCAAGTCTTGAGATCCGATAGCTCAATCAAAATAGTTTTAAGCTCGCCGAGGACAGTCAGATCATGAGGAAACCGTTTAAGTATAGCAAGATAGGCATGACGAGCCTGAAAATGAAGATCAGAGTCGGGGATTTGATTCAAGCAAACCCATGGACTAACAGTTCTCAAATCTCCAAGCTCTTTAGCTAAGGCAGCGCGGTCCCAAAGCGCGTCTACATTGGTGGGGTCTAGACTGTATAGTTTTCGATAGCAGTAGAGTGCTTGCTGGTTAAGACCCAGATCTCTGAGAATTCAATCTTCTGAGCTTGGAGCACCAGAGAAACAACAAGGAAACAAACCTTGACTGAGTTGCAAGTCGTTCCCATTCTTCGGCGTCGTGTCGAAGGTGAGCAGCCATGATGCGCAACTGCAAAGCCTTCTCTTCCTGGTGCATATCTGAATAACATTGCGCTAGAACCGACCACGCAGAAACAGCGCGAGGTTCTATACGAATCACTTCATGCATTAACCGTATAGTCTCGGGAATGTTCGCGTCGACATAAGCCTGATTTCCATCGCCTATGAGTGATTTGACCTGCTGAGACAGTACTGGACCGGAAGAGCGGCTTTTCTGGGGGGAGAGTCAGATGAAGGGACCGCATAAAGGGGATGAACTAACATTTTTCCTTGTCCGACCAATACCAGAAGCTGCTCTAAGATCCTCGCGGAATTCTGCATCTTGCTCTTGAATTTTAAAGTCCCAATCTCTCTCCATACTAGAGGGGTCATTCCGCTGCCTTATGTCTAGAACTAGTCGACTAAAAAAAATTAGTCGAAGTCGAAAAGGCCAATTGTCTTTTACTCGAAATCTCCCTCGATTTCTTGCTCGGCCTTGGTTTCTTCCTCGATGAGCACTTGTTCTGGTTCAGAGTCTTCACTTTGTTCGCTTTCAGAGCCGCTTTCCGAAGGCTGTTGGTCGAATTCTGGAATTGGTTTATTCATAAGTGACGATCAGACTGGAGATACAACGACGAGAACCTTCTTCATCTTCCATTTCTTCGTCAAAGTCGTCTTCGACCGGCGCATAGAGCGGTTGGGGCGCCTGCATGGTGGCGGAGAGGAGATAAGATAAACCAAGCACCCGTGACTGCCTTGGATGTTCTCCGATTCGAGGACCCACTTTTCTGGCCCATCTCGTGCAGTACAACTATCCCGAGTTTCCAGCCTGGGCGGAGGCGCAGTTTCCAAGAGTGAAGATGGTCTCCGCTGTGCTGTGACGGGCCAAGAATGTCAGAATTTTCTCTACCCAATGCTGCAAGTGAATTTGAACAATTACCAGCTCTACGGATAGTTCGCTTGTCGGACCCTTTACCAAGTCAAAGCCTGGACCACAGATACGCAATTGGACGCGGTGGGTATCGGATAGATTGCTCTCGGAATTTCTGGGATGGTTCAGGACTCAAAAATGCGAGCACCGATATTGCATGGGGCATAGGCTCTTTTGACAACAAAATCATAACCAGCGCACGGAATGGAGAGATCATAATCTGGGATATCAACAAATCAGGGTCCTCCAAGCTCGGTAAGCAACTTATTTCACTGAATTCGTGTCTCTGACGGTCGACAGAGCGGCGTACCAAGGATCACACTCGTTCAATCTCCAAACTATCCATATCCCAAGTTGTCTCGACCTATCTTATCACCGGCTCTGCTGATGGCGATGTACGCGTATGGGTCCGTCAAAGAAACGCGTATTCATTGTCAAAATCTAATCTACTCAATTCAGGACTTGCGAGATATGTCTAAGTCAATCATGCGGGTTCATCACCCGACCTCTGTGCGAAGCTTGGTTTTTTCTCCTAGTCTTTGGAAACCGCTACAGGCTGTTGTTGGTCTTGACAATGGTACCATCTACAGGTAGAATGTCCCGCTTTTACCGCAGTTTGAGCTCAATTAATAGTTTTCAAGATGGGACCTTCAGATGGGACAAAGAGGACAACTTGACCGTGTCCCATTGGCTCACACCGCGTCGGTTACCGCTCTGGATTGGTGCAATCCTTCGGGTGCAAGCTTTTCACCCGAATCTGAGAGTACTCCAGGTCTCGGCTGGATAGTCAGTGGTGGCTTGGATCGCGCTGTAAAGGTCAGAGTCGCTTGATATAGATGACCAGAGGGCTGATTTGCTTTAGATTTGGGACCTTAGCGCGCCAGATTCCAGTGTTCACATCCCTCATAAACCAACTTACACTCTGCATCCATCTTTTCCAGTACGTCGAGTGCTGTGGCGACCATCCTACGAATGTGAAATAGCCATAGTCTCGAATGCTGAATTCGGTTCCGGGTCTAATCCTGATTTAGCACAGAAAGCGCCTGTGCCAGGACCTGCGGGGACCAGTGATTCGTTGCGGTCAAGAAAAGGGACCACAAGGAACAGCGGAGATGTTATGGAAATTTGGGATGTGAGACGAGGTTGGATTGCGAAATGGAAAGTAGGCGGCGCAACAGCAGACGGTGCAATTACAGGTTCGTATCATGGCTGGAATTCTTGATTATACCTTATCTTTCACAGACATTGCTTTCAGGGATTCCCATACGATTTGGGGCGTACATTCTTCTGGAATGTTTTCGCAGATTGACCTGCGAGAAACTTCCAAACCATTGGACACTGTCATGAGGACTGCAGTTACATGGGGGGCGTCTGGGTCTTTGGCTTTCGTTGCTGATCACAGGCTGAAATGGGAAGCCCCATATGATGATATGTTCGTCCGTCTGCTCTTCTGTTTGTGACGCTTCTCAACCTGCTCTAGTGCTCCTTCGCAGCGGGACCCACAGAACATGGTCGTCAAACTGAAAGCTTTGGGAGATCGGAAATTTTCTCCGACGACCCAAGGCCTAGGAACTTTCACCTTGGACGAGACTGGCGAAGATCTCGACGGATTCGTCAAACTTGCGCAAGGCTATGTGTTTGACTCTGCCGACCGTAGAACCATGTGTGAATTGAATGCAGAGGTCAGACCTTTGTAAAAGTCCAAGATAACCTCGGCTAACATTGTCAACAGCTCGCGCTTCAGGTTGGCAAAGAGCATATCGCCCAAGTCTGGCTCTTACTTGCTACGTCTCTGGCCGAAATAGCTCCTCCAGAGCCCGAAATTCTGCCCATGGCCGAGACAAAGACGCCAAGGAAACCCAGCCTACCTTCTTCAGTGTCTGCTCCAGCTGTTCTCTCCACCACATCATTTACTTTTCCCTTGGCATCTGTTAGCAAGAAACAAAGTAGTCCCAACCATATAACGGATTCGATTCCACGAGTCTCACAGCGTAGCGGTTCGACATCTACTTCCCGAAAATTAACACCGACTTCTTCCAACTCTTCTTCTCCCCAGCAGCCAATTAATTCACTTCCTCCTGTCACACCTCGTCAGCCATATCTGGGACGTAGAGAATCTGTGGATTCGAATTCCAGTCGACGACCTCTAGGTTATCGTCGAACTTCTGCTTCCATTCAGAGCGCTAGTCCGAGCGACAAGAACAGCGTTAAACTGCGACATGTCGGAGAAGGTGCTCTGGATGATTCCGATTCTTCTGGAAGCGATGACGATGTTGCACCTTCGAGTGAAGATGAAACTCGAAATGTTCCCAATCTCTCACCTGCCATGACTTCCGCCAGATTACTCCCAGCTCATCCCAGCCCTCTATCACGAATAGCTGGTCGAAATCGTTGGTCAGAAGATGAAGATGGCCAAGAGAGAGATGACGACGATGCCTCGTCTCCTTCACCTCAATCGACAGACACTGAAGCCGCAGATTCTGAAGGCTCACCTCCTCGAAGGTCTCACTCTGACAGATCTTCCAGGCGACATAGCTCGAGGAAAAAGTCACGCAGTCGCAGTTCAACAGTAGCTTTATTAGCAGCGCCTATCTCACCACCTTCCTTGACTCATCAGACTTCGCACACCAGTATTCGAACAGTTATTGCTGGGGAAAATAGTCTACAAGATTCAGAAAATGCTCGCGCTTTGAAAGAGGAAGAGACTATCCGAAATCTAGCCTCAATTCCGACTCATCAGCGGCAAAAGTCGCAGGCCATTTCTGAATTTGTCCTTGATGATTCAGTCATAGAGGAGCCTAGGCCTACTGTACCTGCTCATTTCACTCAACGAAGACAGGAAATTGTTTCTGGAGAGGAGGAAAAGCTGCGTGAGATGGTGTGGAATGTACTCCGAGGTATTCTGGAAACTTTTGCAGACGAGGTACAATCCAGTACCAAACTTGCTAGATGCTTGTGCTCATGTAGCTCAAAGGGAGACGTCCAAACATGTGCCATGTTGGCCCTGGTGGCACCCAAGGAACTTGATGTCAGTTCAAGACGGACAGTGGCCTTTGTAGACGCTTACATTGGTATGTGGCTCAACTTTCTTTTCGATTGAAATCTAGACAATTGAATGGTAGATATTCTGACAAGACTTCAACTTCATACCTGCTCAGCCTATTTACGAAAATATTGCCAAGCAGAGGACATCCATAACGCCACACTAGTAATGATCATTTTTATCTTTCAATCTCCATTGCTGATATTCCATCGCTAGCTGGAAACTACGATCTACACAGCCTGTGGACGATGTCGTACGACCTTTGTTTCTTCGTCACATAGGTCCAGCCGGGGCACCTTCGCCTACTGCGCCAACTGCAGATTATCGGTCACCTGCTCGATCTGGCAAGTCCATCTGATCAAACGAAATCGAGTCAAATGCTGATAAGATATTCTTAGTCGACTTCCAGTCCGTGGCCTTATGTTCCAATGTTCAGTATGCACCCACGGAGGACATCAGTCGTGTTATCGCCAATATTATTCGGAAAGATCGTCGGTGGAACTCCCTCGTGCGCTTGTCGGCCCTCTGGATAAAGGACACTCGATTTCTTCCAATAGTGATACCGAGAGTACATCTGATAGCACCACAGCGGCATCATCCTCAAAGCCCAGTTTGAGTCTTCCGGCATCATTTACCAAGATGAATGGGCATCTCTGTGCTGCTGGATGTGGTCACTACTGTTGGATGTCTAATGAATGAATGTTACATGGTGCCAATAGAGCTTGCTTCGCTTGATGGATTTTTTTTTCCAATTTCTCTTTCGATCCCGAATATTCGCTCGAATTCGCACGTGGTCAGTCTCGCCACCGCTTGAAATTCTACCCACAGCGGTGCTCACTGCTCTACACCTTTTAGGACTGCCTTGTAAAGCTTTCTTCTAGGAGAATCAGATGTGAACAATAAAGGACATGCACAGCTTTCAGGGGTGGACGCCGCCTTGGTACTTAAACAGCGCTAGGCGCTCTAATCTGCTTCCCCCTTTGATTTCTACCATGTCTCAACCAAACGCTGCTCACACAACGGACACTGGCGGTTTTGCCGTCAATATGATGCCTCAAGTGAGTTATTGGACTCTTTTCTCGAGCACTAGTTACTCAATTCCACTAGGCTCCTGCATTTCCTGGTCAGCCGCAACAATATGCGCCGCCGCCTGGAGCACTGAATCAGCAGCAATATGGATTGCCATCAGGCCCGCCACCACCAAATTCGCAATATCCTGTTCAACCGGGAGCTCCGATAGCTTATGGCGCATTCCCAGTAGGCCCACAGATGAATTATTATCTAGGGACAGCTGTTGCCGATCCAGATTTCTTTGTCGCCATTCCCGGATATGACCCGCGGGTCGCCGTTGAAGAGGTGAAGAAGGCCACCAAGGGATTCGGATGCGATGAAGACAAATGTGTTCGCTTTGCTGCTTTTCTAGTTTGTCTCTGACTAGTAAAACAGTGATAGCGACTCTGGCTCCATTGAATGCTCTCCAAATGGACTCTCTTTCTCGCACATACGTCGCCACTTCGGGGAAGAGCTTGCTCGAACTGTTGGAGAAAGAGACCAGCGGTAATTTCAGGTACGCGGATGCTCTGTTTTTCTGTACAACTCATTGAATCGAATTTTTCTAGGGAAACGCTCCGTGCTCTTGTTTTAGGGCCTATAGGATACGATGCTCATCTGGTTAGGCAAGCGGTGAAAGGGTTCGGGTAAGCTAACCTTTGATGTACTCGAAACCGCCACTGACTCGCCACAGAACGAATGAAACCGCATTGACAGAAATTCTCCTTGGACGTACCGCGAAAGAGCTCGAACTGCTGCAAAACCAATATTACAAGCGATACAGCTCTACTCTTGCCAAGGATGTCGCCGACGATTTGAGTGGAGATACCAAGAAACGCCAGTCATCTATCCTTTGTTCACGTTGATTCGTACTCATGATACTCTAGTCTTTACCATTGCTTTGAATCAGTCATCATATCCTGCGACAGAAAGATTCGACGTCGAAAGCGATGTTCAGGCTCTTTACGAAGCGGGACAAGGGAAGAAACTTGGCACAGACGAGCTCAAATTCTGCCAGCTAGTAGTAGGACGACCTAGGGAGCACCTAACTCTGGTGTGCACTCGATATGCGCAGAAACACAAGAGTCTTAGCAAAGTTATCAAATCTGAATTGTTCGTATCTCCTTTCCATTGCCTAGTTTGCCCTTGTTGACGCCGCACCAGCTCCGGCCACATAAAAACAGCGCTCCTTCATGTTGTGAATGGCGCCAAACAGAAACGACTCGGGATGGGAGAAGGAGTCCATCGTGACGCCAAGCTGCTTGAAAAAGCCATGGCTGGATTGGGCACCAAAGACCCTGAACTGATTTGGAGAATTGTTAGGGCTCATTGGGATCCTGCTCGATTCGAGAGAATCAAGGCGGCCTATGAAGGGCATCACAAGAAATCGTTGGAGAAGCGTGTCCAAGGAGAGACTAGTGGGGATTACAGGAAACTTTTACTTGCTCTGATCCGGGGCGTCCCAGCTCCAAAGAAATAAGAGCTCTACACAGTAGTATACTAAGTATGTGATACCAATAACCTTGTAATGAACCATGTACTGCATTCTATTCTTTGTACTTGTCAAGTCAACGTCCTGTGTCTATCTCCGATCCTTGATCCACTCTTGATTCTAATCTCATTCGTGATTGTCAGATTTGTGCCATTGCTTCAATGTCGCGAATCGCTTCACTACAATTAAATGTCAAGTAGTATTCTGAGCAATGTACGTTTCATCCAATAAGGGATAGCCTGTACAACTGAATTGTCACGCACCGTTTTCTGTGTTAGTTATTATACTTGCTTGATCAGTACTCATCATCGCTAAAACGAGTATCACCGTCGTTCCCTTTCTTTTGAACAACAAGACACGGTGCCCGTTCAAGGACTGAATGTGTAGCTGTATTATCAAGATGTGTAACCAGGCTCAGAGGCATGACAGTTCGGTTTTTGAGGCTCCGGACCAGACATTGAGTCTGGTTCATATAAAAGCCAGTCTGGAAAACTCAAAACTTCATTCGCCTGGTGCAGAATAACCGTCCCTAAACTTGAAGTTGCTGGTCAACATGCTCGTTCAATACTTCCTTCTCTGTTCCTTCTTACTTTTCACTATCGCGGTCCCGATCCCAGCATCTGGGGAGGCCAAAAAAGCGACCTCAAAGTCATCTCTCTCGTCCAAATCGTCTCCTTCTTCCGGCTCCACCAAATCATCTAAATCATCTCTCTCCACTTCTTCTGGCTCGTCGAAAGCTCCCACTAGTGGGGGAACTAGTCGCGGTAAAGCTGGAAGCCTAGCTTTCCTCTTCCCAGTGAAAACCTCAGCTCGCTGGACGACCTTTGCCGGTGGGCCAGATGCCGTCCCACTCCAGGACGCCACGTTCAGGATGCATCACCAATCCGGACCCAAGGGCACTTATACCCAGGTGCCCGATGGGTCCACAGCTCTCAAAGCGAATTTCCCCAAGGGTTCGTACAAACCTTCGGCTTCGCCAAGAGGCGGTTTGTCTTTTTACGCTGTCAGTATGCTATTTCTCGAGGTCAAAATTTCACTCACCATTTTTCACAGCTTGGCCCTGCAAAATACGATCTCACCCAGGCCAAAGAGGCAACATTCGGATATTCCGTCATGTTTCCTAGCGGGTTCGATCCGAATAAAGGCGGCAAGCTACCAGGTTTTTGTGAGTTCAGTTGAAGTCGCACTTGCTTTCGAAAACTGATTAATCCGGATAGATGGTGGTGACAGCGAAAATGCAGCAGTTTCATGCTCTGGCGGTCGCAGAGATTCTGCCTGCTTCTCGACCCGACTTATGTGGCGCCCTAAAAATGCTGGTGAACTCTACACATATCTCCCGCCTACATTTGCAGCGAACAAGAAAGTTTGCTCTGTACCCAACTCGGAATGCAATCCCACCTATGGCGCCTCTGTGGGACGAGGCTCATTCACCTTTGAGGCTGGGAAATGGATCACAGTGTCGCAAAGAGTTAGATTGAACGACCCAGGAAAAGAAAATGGTGAATTGGAGCTGTTCGTACAAGGGAAAAGTGTGATTAAAGTTGCCGGGCTGGTTTTCAGAAAGGGGAAGGAAGGAAGAATCAGAGGCATTCAAATTCAGACTTTCTTTGGTGGTTCGACGGTGGCCTGGGCATCTCCAAAAAATCAGGACATCTTTATGAAGGACTTTTCAGTTGGTATTGTATCAAAGCTGTAGAACATTTGCTTACTTCTATTTTTATTCCGATACCAAGAGTCGATTCGACATTCTGCGCCTTCGAGATGACCCTGACCGAGGAGGACTAGTATATGTACAGTGAGACTATCTCTGTTACCGCTGGGGAGGTTTCGATATCATGGAAGATGAATTCTTCCACGACCGATATTATCATCCACCACGCGCTGCACCAATGGGAGGACCGCCTCTGCCACGACCGCGTCGCTTTCCACCGCGGGCCGGACCACCGATATCGAAAGTAGCTGAAGGTCCAGGACTTTTTTCTCCAGGTTCAACGGTTGAAATCCGAGGAGAATCCCGTTGCAAAATGACTGGAGGTTCTCGTTGCAAGATACTGGGAATCTGGCCAGAGGTCTCTTCACCCTCCTTTCGCTTTGGGACCTTGTCTTTCTTGGGAGAAGGCGGCTTCGCTGCGGGACCCGGTGTCTCCTTCTCTTTCCTCGCTCTTGCCGCTTTGCTAGTTCCGACTCCAGCCCCAGTCAAAGCTGCTTCAAATTGTCTACCCAAACCAATCACAGGTCTCGAACGACGAGCGCCAGCAGGAAGAGTCGAATTGGCCTCTGCTTCAGCAGGAGATGCTGTAGAAGTCGAAGGTACAGGTACAGGGGCTTTGGCCGGAGCTGCCTGCTTTGGTGCTTTCGGCGGCTTTGGAGGCTTCGTCGCACCAGCAGTCTTAACTGAAGCTGTGTCGGCTGATGGTCCAGCGGTCGCTGCTGCTGCTGCCGCTGCCGCTGCGGCTCTCTTAGCGGCTTTCTTGCCTAGAGGAGGAGAATCGCCTGGCTTGGCTGTCGGAGGAGGCTTCTTCTTATCCTCCTTCTTTGGTCGTGGTCCAGCCAGAATAGTCTGATCTTTGTAGTGCGCATGATTACGGAGAATAGCTTCTTTATCTTTGTTGGCAGCCTTTTCAGCTTTCAGAGCCTCAAGAAGTGGAGTAGTCTTGGGCATAACTGGCGTCTGAGCAGCAGCCACTGCAGACGCGATGAGTCAATGCGGTCGCAAGGCATTTTGGACATACTCAAAGTTTCAATCGAGACTGGTTCCAGAGTTTCGCCGGACAGAGATGCAATGAATGACTGGTAGTGTTCATCTAGCCAAATGATGAGTATTTTTGAGACCGAGTCAGTAGGCATTGCGCACCACTCTCAATGGTAGCATTCCGGTTGTCTAGCTTCTTCTTCTCAATTGGGATCTTCTGGTAAGGCGCAAACTCGACAACTGCCTGGTATTCGAGGCCTGGGACCATCAGAGAAGGCTGGCAGACAGTGAGAGAGAGAACGAACCTGCTTTATCGCGAAAGAGATGTCCATCATATTCTCTGCTGAAGAGACCAAGTTGTTCTTCCGTCTTGAATGCAATGTAAGCTCGGGAAGGTATATTCTCCTTGTTAAGCCTGGAAAATGTGAACTAAATGCAACTGAATCTCGAGCAGGACTCACCTTTTGCGGAGCTTCCCAGGCTGATATTCCTTCCAAGTCACCGATTCGTCGGAGACCCATGGCTGTACACTTTGCCAGAAGATATCTTCGGGGAGATTAGGTGGAAGCCGTCTGACTGCAGCTTTGAGTCGCTCAGCACCGGGAGCTGGTGTATTTTTGCTGGCCATGGATCAAGTCGGAAATGCCTGCCCTAGCGTTGGCACGTGTTCCCAGCTGAGCCTTACATAAAGGGCGAGAAACAAAAAATCGTTCTCATCTTTTTTCTCCCTCGTCTCCCTCCGTGAGTACCCAGTTTCATTCTTCTTTTCCAAGATGAATACACAACACATCAAGCTCAACAGTCATATGTATACGAATACTTTGATGACCCAACTTCTGCAATGCTGAATCTTCTTTTTTACTGCATCTTTTTGGTCGAATATTTTACTGACCATATTTTCGTTTGCAGGATGATACTGTAATGTAGTGCGGTTATAAATACAACGATGTTTGTAATATCCAGTTTATTATAAAGCTGTTCCTCGTTCGAAACTGGCCCGAATCTCTGTCGTGTACTTGTCGTAGTACCGTGCAATCTGTCGCCCAGGTTAGCACGGACCGGGACTGCACTAGAATGAGGACGAACCTTTTTGTTGAATACACGATTGTGTTCGTTGATATAGGTGATGTCTCCTTCGTCCTCGTTGACCCTCTTGCGCGAGAATTTGCCCTTCTTGTCGATACTGCAAACAAAAAATCAGCCCGCAAGTAAAACAAGGTATAGACAGCATACTCTTTGTTGACTTTGGCGACCATTCTGTCAATGGCTTCTTCACTGGGCTTGCTGTCTCCGTACATGAGAGTATTGGCATCCCGGTAGAGATTTTCGGACGCAAGCCTCTGTTCTTCGCTGGTTGGTATAACCTGGAAAAGTCAGACAATTTGCTACTAAGGTGACATAGACATGAACATACCTGAGACCCGTTGGGATTGAAAGAAGTCAAAGTACCAGCCGCCAGACCCATAGCAACCTCCTTTTGTCGATTGTAAGCAGCCAGGTCGGGCTTGATCAGGTCGAGGTCCTTCTTGTACCTTCGACGGGCAGCATGGGCGTCGTCTGAGATGATTGAGGCGGCAGTTCAAAATTTCAAGGTTTCGGGACGCACCATGGAACTCGAAATCGGCTCTCCTTGCCTTGCGGGCCAGTTTCTTCTCCCAAGCGTCATTCTCTTCTATTGTCCATTCCCAGTTCTTATGTCTCTCCGCATCCTCTCCCATTTCCTCGGCCTCAGCTTTCAAACGTAGAGTTTCTGCCAGCTTCCGTTGTTTCTCTAGCCGTGCAGCATCGCGAGCTGTCACCTTGGATTTTGCACTTTCTTCGATCAAGGACGCGCGATTTGCTCTCGAAGATGCAGCCTGAAACGAACAGGTCAGCATTAGGTTTTGCGAGCAAGGAGCTAGGACTGACCAGCTTTTGCCGTAGCTGCTCCAGTTTAGCTTTCCTGTCCTCCATCGTCGGTTTCTGAGGCTCAGCTTCAGCATCTTCATCCATAACCACGTCGGCTTCTTCCTCGGCGACTTCAGGTTCCTCTGGTGTGGCCTGGGCACCGCGTTTGGATGTTCTCGTTGGAGCCATGTCAGGGTTGAAGACAGAGTCGAAATTCCCAGGCCAGTGATTTCGGCAACTTGAAATAATAACAGTTATTTGGCCCTCATCACATCCTTCATTTCTTATCGCCACATTATGAGGGATATTCCCTTTCAACCTGTGGATCTCAACCAGCAAAATTTTCATAGGAACTCGAACTTCAACGCACGAAGAAGGCTGCAAGACAATACGAATACGGCAAAGCATGTAATCTTACCCTCAGCATCGCCGCAGAGCCTGGTCCATCTGGATTTTATCCCTTGTTCCTTATCTCACCGACCAGAATTGAGTATCCCAGAAGAGTCGTATTCGGAATTCTCATCTCGCTCTGCTCTGTCCGCGCCTTTCTCGCCTTCTTCAGCCAATTCCATGGTTCACGGCAGCTATGGCAAAGTCCTCTTGGGCCAGTTCAGAGACAGTGCTTATGGTGGACTATGCGTGATCAAGAAATCACAACTGTCTTCTCTCGATGACCAACACGAGCTCACAACGCTCAAGTGGATAGCTCACTGCAAGAGACGTGGTCACTCTGGCTCTCAGTTCCTTCAAAGTCTATGGTCTAGTTTTGAGGATGGCCCTAATGTCTTCATCGTCCTGGTATATACATATTCCTTTTGAAGCGTGTTGAAAATCATGATTCCTACAGGAATACCACCCTTTCTCCCTTGCAGACCGCACAATCGCTTCTCGCTTGCGTCTAGCGCGCGCTTGCTCCACTCTTCTTTCCCCTTCCCTTCCTCTGAACAGTCCGACATCAGTCCAAGCAGCCCAGAAATCTCTACGTCTTGTGGCAGGAGAACTGGTACTGGGGCTTCTCTTTCTACACGACCATGGTATCATCGTCAAAAATATCAAACCGCACAATATCCTCATATCGGCCGCTGGTCATGTCATCATTGCGGGCTTTGGCGACTCGACTGTGGGTCCCGAACAAGGTCGTACAATCAGCTCGCTCGATCCGTGTTATGCCGCCCCAGAACTGTTCCATAGAACTACCGACAATCTCATCGTTTATGACCGCAGGGTGGATTGGTGGAGTTTGGGTATTCTGTTATATAAATTGGCAACTGGGAGTCTACCTTATCACTCGGACCTTGATGAGACTCCAGGGCCCAGAAGCTCGGCCGATTTGTCTGTCACTTTTGAGCATTTGGAGCAAATCGCGTTTGCCCTGGGTCACGCAAGGGATTTATGGGATCATCAGCTAGAGTGGCTGCTGCGCTCGGTGAGTGACTTGGTTTTACGGAAACAATTTTGAATAATCCTCTTCAGTTACTCGTTTTACAGGCTGACCAGCGTCTTTCCGGCTTTAACGTCAAATGTCATCCTTTTTTCGATCCGATTTCGACGATTTGGGTTGAGATTTCAGCATTGGGACACCCTCCGCTGCCAAATCCTTGTCCGATGCGCTTAAACGCTAGTACAGATGCACCGAATATTTCCTTCATGTCAGAACCTCTTCCTTGTCGATCCTCGTCCACAGACTTGCGGCTCTTTGAGCCTCGGTCATTGCAATATTCTTGTTACCCTTCACTAGACTCCGAGATTTTTCGAATCTTCAGTCGTCCCCAGTCAATGGAATCACTGCTGGAGCGACCACATACTCCTTGTCACGAGTCCAATTCTCTTTGGCCGCACCGACAAGATCCATCGCTCAGCGCGTCATTTAGCTCTCAAATAGGTCGACCATGGACTCTGGCGGAGAGCTTGACGCTATCGGTTCTCGAGGCGATGGACAGTCGAGATTTTGATAATGGCGGATCTCAACAAGTTGGACAGTTAGAAAGAGATGTGAATCCAGGGATTTGGAAGAAGATCCGGCGACGCTTGTAGGACATTCTAGTCTTTCTTATTATCTATACCATGATATCTCTAGAATATTGTAATACTCCACTGTGAATTCAAAGTGACGCTGTCTTGGACTCAGTGGGCGTCGCAGTACCTGATGCAGGCCCAGATGCTATACCATTCGCCCTAGGACGAGGCAAATCTGCGAATGGATCTGTGAGGTAGTCCTTCAGGAACTTGCGCCAATTTGCTTTCGAAGGAACAAAATGGCCTGTAAAGGTTTAACATTTATTGCGTGTAACATTGCAGGATTACCTCCGTCATGCTCTTCGACCCGTTTGTCACTGGAAAGGTCGACAAGCTTTTGAGCTCTTTCCGGGGTGACGATGATGTCTGTTCTCCCGACTACATGCAGCGTGGGCGTGCTATAAGAGTCCCCATAAATGATGTCCACCAGGGGATTCGAGCTAATTCTAAAGCCAGCAACAGCGACACAGAACTGGCTAAAACTTTTGTGTCAGCTGAATGATCTATTCCTTTTTTTCGAGAACATACAACGGAGGATGAGGCGGTTGACCGTCTGTAAGAAATTCGGGATAGACGTGAGGACGTTCAAGCTGAGCGATATCAGTCAAGTTGCCAGAGATAAAGCAACGAATTCCTAACTAGAGCAGCGAGCAAAGCGGCCAACGCAGCGCCCTGGCTTGCTTCCCGATACGCTTAGATCCGTGGATACGCGACTCTAGGCTCTCACCTGAAGCCAAATACTCCCTGGGACATAGAATTTAGGAAGAAAGAAGCTGCATATGGGGCCATACATACATCAAACTTGCGACTCTTTAAGATATCTCTGAGCAAAAGAAGGGAAGAATCCAGTCCGGTTGTCTGCGTTTTATTCGAATTTGTTTTCCACCAGCCTCTTGGTGTCAGTGCTGGGTCAGCATAAACGTCTGCAGCAGGATCAGTGTTCTCGGGAGTTGGAGAGGCGAATCCGGTCAGATCAGCTGGATACAGAACCACTGGGCCGTCGCAGAACACAAATTCGATATCCTTGCCGCATTGCTTTCTCAGCGCCCCAAGCTGTGATCAGCAGTGAGACCAAAGAATTTCAATAATGGATCGACCGACGCGTTTGCTAAACATCGTCGCATTTTGCGAATAACCGTGAAGCACCAACACAGTTCGGGTCGCTGTCAATGTCATGGTGGATATGTGGTGGTGGTTGAGCTGAGAATTCGGAATGAGTCATGGCGACATGACGGATCAAATCAAGTCGAGACGGAAGGACGACTTTCTTTCTTTCCAATTCTTTTTGGAAAAATTCAGTGTTCAGTAGTATCCTGAATACTCTTTGCGATGTAAAGAGCCATACCTGCCAGGCTGGTACAATTTGTTAGCTTGCTTGACGATGGTGAACCTGCCAGCCTGTTTGCGGAAGCGTGGAATAAAGTCGGTCTTGTGATTCTTGTCCTCGCCTCTTGAACGAGATTGGAGGAAATCCTGAGGGAAGAAAAATTCAAGAATTCCTGTCGCACTCGACCCATTCTTATCGGGGCCATCCGTCCTCCTCCGAGATCCCGATCGACTCGGAACGGCGTCTATTTTCTTTTTCTTCCCTTCGCTGTGGATGATTTCCAGGTCTTCAAAGGTCAAAATATCATCATGTCGACTTTTTTCTTCTTCAGCTTCACGCGGAAAAGAGCGTCTGGTCATTCTGGGATCAGGTTGGGGAGGTTACAACCTGCTGCAGGGAGTTGACAAACGACGATGGGGTCGGTTTTTCTCTCTTTAGTTTGAACGCTGAACCCTTACAATTTTGGCCTCAGATGTAACCATCCTCGCTCCGCGCGGTCACTTCAATTTCACTCCTCTGCTCGCTGGATGCGCTGTTCGTCTCGGTCAGTTGCGACAAGTCCGACGCTGACCAAGAGATTAGGTCGGAACCCTGGAATTTAGCTGTAGCGTTGAACCGTGAGCATAGTACATCGGCCATTTTCTTTTCTAACTGCGCAAAAAGTGTTCGACGTTATGCACCCCAAGTGGTACTTGAACATTGCTCTCCCTGGTCTCACTGAGTCAATGGCCCTATAGACAACATATCAAGCATGGTGCGATAAGATTGGTGAGCCGGAATCCTCCTGGTTGCTCGATTTCGGCTGAGCGTAAGATAGATTTCACGCACAAGACGTTACAATGTGTCAGTACGACTCAAGTCCTGGCTAATGTCACCAATGACGCAGTTTCTCAGATGCCTGCAACTGCACCGATTTCAATGCAGCCCGAGACAATGAAACAAACTGCCTCCTCGCCTTTCACTTTGAAATACGATAAACTAGTAATTTCTGTTGGCGCTTATTCTCAAAGTATATCTCGTTTCGACGAGTATTTATTCTTTTTGACTCTATCTTCCACGCAGCATTCGATATCCCAGGGGTCAAGGAGCATGCTCACTTTTTAAAGGATGTCAAAGACGCTAGGGCCATTCATTCACGCATTGTAGAATGTGTGGCCATATCTTCACCTTGTTGACCCACTGACTGTTGCTGAATAGGCTTAGAGCAAGCCAATCAACCCACAATATCCGATGACGACCGGAGAAAACTGTTGAACTTTTGCATAGTTGGTACGTGGCGTTTTAAACTGCAGACCGTTGAGCTCAGCCACATATAGGTGGAGGGCCGACAGGAGTCGAATTCGCAGCTGAATTGCACGACCTTCTTTATACTGAGATCACCAGATATTATCCAGCTCTGGCTAGATTGGCAAAGATAAATCTGTATGATGTTGCGCCTCAAATCCTTGGTAGTTTCGATAAAAGTCTTGTGCAGTCAGTCAGATCTTCTCTTACTCAAACATTTGATTCTGAAATACTGGCAGATATGCAGAGAAAACATTTCGTCGAGAAGGTATCAGTATCTGGACCAGTCACCACGTTACAAGGGTGGAATCGGTGAGTTGCTCGTGCTTCAGGACGCATCTCCAGATCTGACACTCGATTCCAGGGTAGAATGTTCGTGAAGGAGCAAGGAGAAGGTGCGCGACCTCATCCCTCTCCGATCCAGTCTGTGATAGCTTCATCCAGTTCCTTTTGGCCTCCTCGTCTGGAGTACTGGCCTCTCAGCCAACCCTCTAATTGATTCTATTACCGAACTCAAGAAGGATGCAAAATCCATTGCGTACGCACGAGCGATCAACGATCATCTCGCTGATGTAATTATTTTGCAGATTAATCACCGATGACCACCTGAACGCTATACGTCAAGATGGCTCGAAGGATCCAGATGTTTGGGTCATTGGGGACTGTGGGCAGATTGAAGAAGTTATACTGCCTGCAACTGCCCAGGTCGCCAGCCAAAAAGGGAAATATCTCGTCAAAAAGCTCAACAAGTTCGTGAAAGATCAGCCTTCACCGAAGCCTTTCAATTTTAGAAATTTCGGTCAACTTTCATATATCGGGGACTGGTTCGTCATTCAATAGTCTCATCTTCGTGTAACTGACGATCTGGCTAGGAAAGCAATCTACGATAGGCCTGGGACAGACGGAAGTTCTAGTACAAAAGACTCTGGTCGCTTGGCCTGGTTAATATGGCGTGGCGCTTATTTCACTATGACCCTTAGCATCAAGAATCGCATAAGAGTTCCATTCTACTGGTGAGCAGTCCACAGTCGCAACCAACAATCGCTGACAATTCTTGTACAGGTTCCTCAACTGTGGGCTTCGTTTTTTCCCTGCCGATCCATGTTGACACATTCACAGGGATATTTGGCCGAGATCTAACGCGATTTTGAATGCTTCTCAGTATATTCTATGTAAACACTGCTAATCTCACCTCGAAAATAATGTCACGGAACTGGGCAAGCCTAGCGCTGCAACCAAGCGAACAGGGGATCAGAAACGCCACGACCAATGTTGAGATTCCTTCAATCCCACAGAAATGAGGCTCCAGATGAGATTTAACACGAGGGAACAAATCGACGTTGAGAAGGTCATGGTCTTACATCGGCAGTCCGGATAATGACTGCTAGAATCTTGCGGTCGATGTTTCGTCTGAATCGAGTTGGGTCGAAGACCGAGGGCCTGCTTTTGACTAAAGAAAACCCAGGCGGTTTGCACCCATTGCTCCGCGAGCAAAAATTACCTACTGGTGATTTGCAAAACGCCGGGATCTGCTCTTACGGGTGAAGATAAATGGTGCCTGAAATAATAGCAAGCAAGTAATCTATTAGCTCCTTCCACAGCGTCGTAAATCGTAGCAAGCGAGTCGAATTTAACAGAGACAGATCCTAACCAGGTATTTAAGAGAAGATATTAGAGCATTCCGACCGCAACACCAGCTATGACACCAGCCCAGATCTTGGTGCTGCCGGTGTTGAAGTTGGCGCTGACGCTGTTGGACTTGGTGGATGAAGCACTGGATTTGGTGCTGCTCGTGGTGTGAGAAGCAGACGCCACAGTTGTGGTTGGCTTGGCCGAAGTAGCCGAAGGGTCCGTGGAACTCGCCGGAGCGACAGTGGCCGCGGCAGTGGCCCCGGCGAGAGGTGCTGTGGCCTGGCCGTCAATCTGAGCTTGAACTGCCGCGTTGAAGGTCCCAGTCATTCCCGTAAGGCTGTAAATCGAAATGAACACCAGGAATGGGATGGGGAATTGAAAAAGACGTACGTGAACTTGGCGGAAAATGCTTGGGCTGGGAATTGAGGGTTGGTGGCATCTTTCAGTGAGAGCGAGTCGAAACGAATGAAGTATTCGCTGCTGGAGGGGCCAGCGTTCGGATCGGGGGTAAAGGGGATGCTGTTCACCGTCGAAACGTCGGTGCTGGCGGAGATGGTGGAGAGCAGCGTCTGTTGTTGTGCGTTGCCAGCATACAACCCTATCGAGGCTGGTCCGAAGCTGCTCAATGCGGGCAACTTCAGATCGTCGTTCCAGGATATGACATTTTGGCTTGATGCACTGAAGGAGCTGGTCGCAACGGGACTAGTAATCTAGAAACCAAAGAAAACGAAAAAAATGGTCAATACAACATTAGAAAGCGACAAAAATCGAAAACGAGAAAAATTGAAAACATAAAATCGAATAATCAAAAAAAATTGAAAAACATACAAAGACGTTGGCACAGGCAGACGAGGCCAATGAGAACAGAATGAAGGAGGAGAGCATTGCGATTTTGAGGATGTTAAAGCGAGGGTAGATAATGAACGACTGAGCTGAAACAAGGAGACAGGAGGAAGATGAATCTGAATTTATTGTCACATCAATGTCACATATATATACCAGGATCCCACGATTGTAGCTGACCAATAACATTTGCTTCTGTTTTCGGGCCGACCAGAGTGGATCATCGAGTTCTTGCCTCCCAACGATGGAATCACTTTCGATGACGGTCCTGGTGGCAGCGGCTCAGTAAGTCTAAAGTTTTCTCTTCCGCGCGCTCGTGATCTGTGTAATCAAGCTGCCAAAAGCTGTTCTGCCATTCGGACTCCGGAGTCGAACGTTGCAGATGACGCTCTTTGACCCCTCGAACATTGCTTTCCGAGTTTGGAACTTCTCGCGACAGGATCGCCTCAAGCATACGGTTGACTACAGCATGAAGACGTATCTGGGATCATTATCAGAGATCTCTGCATCTCCAGTATTCTTTTCCTCCTCAGTCATCGCCGCGAGCTTCTCCTGATTTATCTTATTGAGCCTCGCTAATCGGGTCCGTAAAATGAATGCTGTCATGAATGACAGAAACAGGCAGCTGTTGAAGTCGTTCAATGTATAGTCACAGCCATAAAAAGGTAGATTCCATACGCTGCTGATATTGCATGCCCTTTTCTGAAATTGTCCTCCGCATCAAAATAAACTGCGCCCACTGTCAGCGCCCAGAAGAGACAAGACGGAAGGTTATACCTTGCGGAGACGCTCTGAGGCAGAAGATTGATCAGTATTGATACAGAATGGGATCATTATCGCTCACATTGAAACTGTATTGGAGATCTAAAGAAAGTTTTGAGCGCCAGGGGGTCAGAAGTTTGATGTTTGACTTACAGAAACAATGAAAGCAGTCCCGACACCACGTTTCGAGGTCGGAGCAAATGTATTGGCCGCCCAGCTCATGACGAGCGGAAACAGACTGTAATTGCCGCCGACGACCAAGAAGAGCGCAAAATAAGCCGCACCAACGCTCTTTTGGACCGATGTAGCCAAAATGACATAGCCAATGAAGGATACAGCGCAAGAAAGCATGATATGGTAACCTCTGTCCTTTGTCTTGTCCGAATGAATTGCTTGGAACAGGACCATGAACCACCCGGCCGCATAAGGTGCAGCTGTGAGTCCTTGCGCATTAATTGAGGAAAAACCAAGCCCTTTGATCAACTAGAGAAAGTCAATAAGATGAAAAAGTGATATCATGTTCACTGAACTGTGGGAAGGAAATACGAGACTGTGGCGACTCCGACATTGACTACAAAAAATAGTCAATGTGATGTTTGTTCAGGATGGGAACTGGCTAACAGCTGGCATAGATCAGCATGAACATCCAGGCACTAGGATCTTGAACGACAGCTTTAAAGCCTTGCCAGCCGGTCATTCCGCCATGAGATCGTGGTTTATGATCTCGATTCAACCTCGCCTGAGCGATGCTCCTCTCACGAGGCGTAAGATGACCAGCTGCGAAAGGAAAGGGTGGCAGGAAACATAAGATCAGAACCGCCATTATCATGGTCGGGATTCCTTCAATCTGAGAAAAATGAGTCTCGAGGTAAGACTTTTGCAAGCAGACAGACCAGAAATAGAAATTGCCACCCTGCTAGCACTGAAGTGTGAGCGCGCACAAGCCCGAATGCAACAAGACCCTGTATACTCGTCAAACATATTTGTAGAGAATCAATCGCATCAACTTGCACCAATGAGACCCTAGAAAGAGCGATCAGAATTGCAGAGTTGTCATCCGGTCGAACATGCTTACCGGATAGGTCCCGGTCATGGATAGACTGAAAAATTGGAGGTGAGCGGAGCAATGAAATGAAATAATGGAAAAATAACCTGATACGCAAAGCCAATTCGCGTCTAGCGTAATGTTAGCCAGACCTCGCGTCGACAAATTTAGTCCATCGCACCTCTTGTACCAAAAGGACAAATAGTAAATCATGCCTTGAAGTACATTAGTACATTCAATTGTCACGCATAGAGTCGAGGCCACCTGCATAGTAGCCAGCCTCCCCTATGCCTAGAAGGACCCGCAGAACAAGAAGCGCAGCATATCCTTCTAATCAAAGGATGAATTAACGAAAATCACGCGAAAAATCACCCACTGGCGTAAACAAACGAAATAGAGGACAGTCCCCAGAAAAGCAGAGAAATAAAGAAGCTGGAGAGGGTTCAGAATACTCAGATACTAAGGCGTAAAAGGCGTTTACAATCTGTTTGCCCCAATGCGCCGCTGAAGAACCTGAAAAGGAAGTAAATTTCCATTTTAGGTTTGAAATAAACGATGGCGCATCACTGCCCAAGAAGGTCAGAAATAGAAGTCTTTACAAACGAACGATTCTCGAACCATTTGCAGGCATCTCAAGTAGGCCTGCAGTGATTAGATTAGATCGCGAATGAAGTAGAGAATAAGAGAACCGACAATAGCCCACATAGAAAATTGAGAGAGCAAGGGTCCATTTGCTGTTGCTGGTGATTCCCTGAAATCTTATTGAGCGAATTGAGGAATTTTGGGTCAAACTGCAAGCATACGTAGTTTTCATTGAAGGCATTGATGACATGGGCATTGCCGCTGTAAAAAGAAAGACGTATGAGAGCTGTACGATGGTGGAGATTGAGCGATTACATGTTGGTCCGGTCTAAGAGGAGTCAAAGTTCAACCGACAGAGCTATGGCACGAAATTGGCCTCACCAAACTGATTGACTGGAAAGAAATGAGAGACACGGGGGCTGAGCAGAATATGTTCTTACAGAGGTAGCTCCCAATAACAAGGGGAAGAATTCTCCGGTCGATTTTTCGTCTGACCTTGCGCTCTTCCTCTTCCGTATACTCGACGGTCAAGGCATCCTTCTCAACAGCTAAAGCGTAGGCTGGATCCAACGAACTGAAGAAATTTCGAAGTCCCTTGAGCCTGGCATCTGCACCCAGTTGTGATTGGTGAAATGTGCCGTCAGTGTTAGAATGTTCACTTTCTACTGAGGCCTTTTCGATGTCGGGAGGCGTTTCAGAGTCAGCCATGGTGGGGCTAAAGCAAGAAACCGGGAGTTTGGTTCATCTGTTTATCTATGAATCTGGGGAAGCATAACCTCGGGCCGATGGTCATGGGGCGGGCAGGAGATTGAATACTTTTAGACGGGGATTGATGGAAAATTGGGCGTGTAGACGCGCTGATATCCTCGAGGGCTCATCTTTTTTGAGGGTTAGGACAAATAAGTCAAAGATAGAAGGGAAATACCTCAATAATGGTCGAACAGTGCAGTTTTTCTGCGAATTATTCCACTCGGCCAACAATGAATCCATCATACTTTGAACCCTCCCTGAGTACCGTGGTCCAGCTACTCTGACAGCGCTCATATATGTCAAGCTCAAGATGAAGCTCTCCGAGCTCCGAAGGGCCAGGCAGGCAGGCTTTTGAGTCTTGGACCGAATCGAAGTTTGGGAGACAAAGAGTTGGCACGTGCCCGATTCAGCGGGCGCTTAAATTTAAGATCCCGAAAATAATGTCTTGGAATATCCTACCAGGAAGTTGAGCGAGCTTTACTGCGTGGAGTGTGCGGATTCCTCGGCAGCGATGGTGCCGAGAAATGCCGAGACGGCCAACAGCAATGCCGACAGGTCTGCGCTGTTGCCGCGAAGCCGCACAGATGACTTTGTGCCGAGGGTCCAGTTTGAATTTCCTAGTTGAGAACAGTAGCAGTTTCCCCCGGACATTATTTTTGAGAAGCGCTGTAAGTATCCCCAAACCAACATGAAGACCAATCTGGTAAAAGCACTAGGTTTAGATGACAAGCTCTGAATCAGCTCAGCTTGAAATGTTTGCCCAAAGCTTTAGGCGCGTCAGTCGTGTTCAAGAGATGCGATTTGATTCTTCCCCCACCACGGTTCCTGTAGGCCTAAAACCTACTTGCTCTCCGACTTTCACCGGTTTCTTTGTTCCCTGTTGCTGAAAACAAATGAATGTAGACTGGGGGCTTGAGGGATACCTACTCCAACGTCCATAGTATCCTTTTTGAGTCTTTGATCGTGGCGTCCCGACTAAGCGTCCAGATCCTTGCCTCGTCGGTCTTTGACGTGACCGTCGAAGATAAGTAGAATCAATGTTCAATGGTGGCGGTGGCATCGTATTGGGCCCGCTTGACGCTCTTATAGATATGATTGTACCATCATTTCAGCCTCTTGTATACCGTTTACGAGTCGTTTTGGTCCACAAAAGGTAGACCTGCAAATTCGACTCAAATTCGACTTGAGTTTTCTGCGATTGGTCCTCACGTGACTTCGCTTATCGGGAAGTTCTCCCGTCGCCCTACTCATCCCGCTCTCTGAATCCGAGCTCTCAGGCCAAGGCTGCTGGTGGTTCAGCCTGCCATCCATGGCACACGTCGAAGACGAAGAAACCAACTGGGATCATCTTGGCTCAGGCAATTGGCGAGGCTTGGGACTTGCCGATCCGATAAAAAGCGTCGAGGTAACCTTTTCGCGTCATTTGGGATCGCCCTTACTGTTTTCCAAGGACAAATGGCTGCTTTTACCAGCATTTCTCAAGGTCAAAGGTCTCGTCAAGCAGCACATCGATTCCTTCAATTATTTCGTCGATGTTGACATTAAAAATATTGTAAAGGCCAACAACAAGGTCACTTCCGACGTCGACCCTCGCTTCTGGCTCAAGTACATCGATATAAACGTTGGTTTCCCTGACAGAAATGAGGTTGGAACTGTCGACAAGCGCGTCACTCCACATGAATGTCGTCTCAGAGATACGACATATGCGGCACCAATCATAGTCACAATTCAGTACACTCGAGGGAAGAGCGTCGTCCAGAGAAATGTTACCATTGGGCGCCTACCAATCATGCTCAGAAGCAACAAGTGCTACTTGACCGGTCGCGACGAAGCTGAGCTTGCCCGGATGAAGGAATGTCCCCTTGACCCAGGCGGATACTTTGTGGTCAAAGGAACAGAAAAGGTTATACTGGTGCAAGAGCAGTTGAGCAAGAATAGGATTATCGTTGAAACCGATACAGTCAAAGGCGTCGTACAAGCTTCCTGCACTTCGTACGTGGTTATTTACTGAATTCTTCTAGTCTGACACGCAAAACATAGATCTACGCATGGTGGAATCAAATCGAAAACCTATGTTGCTACCAAAAAGGGCAAGATATACCTCCGACACAACTCTATCTACGAAGATGTGCCTATTGTCATCGCGCTGAAGGCTTTGGGAATTCAGTCGGACAAGGAGATCCTTTTGTTGACTGCAGGGCATACTGAAGCCTACAAAACGGCCTTCTCCACCAACTTGGAGGATGCCGCCAAGCTAGGAATCTTCACCAGACATCAGGCTCTGGAGTACATTGGTGCTAGAGCAAAGACCAACAAGAAAGTCATCGGACCTCGTAGACCAGCTTGGGAAGAGGCTCTTGAGGTGCTGGCTGCAGTTGTCTTAGCTCACGTCCCGGTAAATGGGCTGGATTTGCGAGCAAAAGCTATATTTGTTGCCACGATGACGAGACGTGTACTGATGGCCATGGACGACGAAAACATGGTCGATGATCGAGATTATGTTGGAAATAAGCGGTTGGAATTGTACGTCGCGTCGGTTCACCTTCTCAGCACAGAACTGACTTTTCTTAGAGCAGGCCAACTTCTCGCTCTCTTATTTGAAGATTTGTTCAAAACTTACAACACCAACCTCAAGACCGCCATCGATAAAGTGTTGAAGAAGCCGTCACGAACATCCGAATACGACGCCCATAATACGATGATGTTCCAGGGTGACCACATTGCGAGCGGCTTTGTCAGGGCGATTTCCACCGGCAATTGGTCTCTCAAACGATTCAAGATGGAGCGCGCAGGAGTGACCCATGTCCTCAGCCGGCTATCTTTCATCAGCGCCTTGGGTATGATGACCCGAATATCTTCGCAGTTCGAGAAGACAAGGAAAGTCAGTGGTCCTAGAGCCTTGCAACCCAGCCAATGGGGAATGCTGTGTCCAAGTGATACACCAGAGGGAGAAGCTTGTGGTCTTGTCAAGAATCTTGCTCTCATGACCCATATCACGACCGATGTCGAAGAGGAACCGATTGTCCGACTTGCATTTATGCTGGGTGTTGAAGGTATCGTGTCTCTGTATTCCCTTTGCTGCTATTTTCTTACCGAGAATTCACACAGATATCTGTCTCGCCACTGGCGCAGAAATATATGGTCCACATACCTTTGTCGTCAATGTCAATGGGTCTATCATTGGGCTGACGCGATACCCAGCTAGATTCGTATTGCATTTCCGCAAACTTCGACGGGCTGGACGTTTCAGCGAGTTTGTTAGCGTTTACATCAATCACCACCATCGTACAGTGCATATTGCAAGTGACGGTGGGCGAATCTGTCGACCAATGATCATTGTAGAAAATGGTCGGTCCCGGGTGACTACAGAACACATATTGGTATGTCCTTGTCTGCTGCGACTATGTAGTCTAACTGTAAACAGAATCTCAAAAATGGTTCTCTGGCCTTTGACGACTTTTTAAAAAAAGGCCTTGTGGAATATCTCGACGTCAACGAGGAAAACGACACCTACATTGCACTGTATGAATCCGACATCACAGCGGCTACAACACATCTTGAGATCGAGCCATTCACAATTCTGGGAGCTGTCGCTGGTCTCATTCCATATCCTCATCACAACCAATCTCCACGAAACACCTACCAATGCGCTATGGGGAAGCAAGCTATTGGCGCTATTGGCTATAATCAACTGAATCGGATAGATACCTTGCTCTATCTTTCCGTATATCCACAGCAGCCCATGGTGAAAACAAAGACCATTGAACTGGTTGGTTACGATCGTCTTCCCGCAGGCCAGAATGCAACTGTCGCTGTGATGAGTTTCTCGGGATACGACATTGAAGATGCTCTCATTTTAAACAAGGTCAAAGACTTTTAACCGCAGGGTTCACCGATCTCACGCTCTTTCTCTAGGCCAGCTTGGATCGAGGCTATGGTCGATGTCAGGTTTTGAGGAAGAATGCGACGCTTCTTCGCAAGTATCCCAACGGCACGTGAGTCAGATCTCTCGCCTTCTTCTACTGCTGGCTGACGATATTATTATGCAAGATACGACCGATTGGCAGATGCACCTCTAGGAGATGATGGCAAAATCGCCAAGAAGTACGACATTATACAAATGGACGGTCTCGCAGGCGTCGGTGAAAGAGTCGATCCTGGTGATGTCTACATCAACAAACAGTCCCCAACGAATGCTTCAGATAATACCTTCACCGGTCATGCTGCTTCAGCTCCATACAAAAACACTCCAATGACCTACAAGTCACCTGTAGCAGGAAACATTGACAAGGTCATGATCAGCGATACCGACAATGACCAAACCTTGATCAAAGTCTTGATCCGCCAAACAAGACGGCCTGAACTTGGAGACAAGTTTTCGTCGCGTCACGGTCAAAAAGGCGTCTGTGGTCTGATCGTCAACCAGGAAGACTTGCCTTTTAATGACCAAGGGATAAATCCAGGTGAGCCTTGATTTATTCTGCTCATAAAATCCTGCTTAATGAAAAGACACTATCATGAACCCACATGGTTTCCCGTCGCGTATGACGGTGGGCAAGATGATTGAACTTCTTGCGGGAAAGGTGACCTCTTGGTTGACGATGTCTTGACTTGTCCTTATGTGCCATAATAGGCTGGTGTTCTGAGCGGGAAGCTCCAGTATGGGACAGCTTTCGGAGGTTCAAAGGTCGGGATATTCTTGTCACTTGCCGCCCTTTGTTGACAATATTAGGTCGAGGACATGAGCCGCATTCTGATTGAAAATGGATTCAGTTATGCTGGAAAAGACATGCTTACCAGTGGTATCACTGGAGAGCCACTCGAGGCGTACGTTTATTTTGGACCCATTTACTACCAGGTAAGTTCCTTGAGAGAACTTTGAGCTCTTGCTGACTGCACCTGCACAGAAACTGAGTTCGTAAGAAAGATCGGACGCTGACATCGTGCTAATCTCTCCACAGAACACATGGTCATGGATAAAATGCACGCTCGAGCTCGGTATATGTTTCAGAATTCTAGCTGGAAAATTCACTTATTTTTCCCCAGTGGTCCTCGAGCGACTCTCACTCGACAACCGACGGAAGGTAGATCTCGGGAAGGTGGCCTTCGATTGGGAGAGATGGAGCGAGATTGCTTGATTGGTTACGGTGCTACTCAATTGCTTCTAGAGCGCTTGATGATTTCTTCAGACAAGTTTGAGGTCAACGCCTGCCAGGAATGTGGGCTGATGGGCTACAACGGCTGGTGCACTTATTGCAAGAGTTCAAAGAAGATGGCGCAACTGACGATCCCGTATGCCGCGAAGCTACTATTCCAGGAGGTATGTATCATGCTGCATCTGCAAAACAGCTCGACTAATCGATTTCACAGCTAATGGCCATGAACGTGGTACCACGTCTTGTACTAGACGATGCTTAGAAAAAACAAAAAGAGGGTTTGCCTCATGTACCAAACATGCATTGTATCTATTTCATATCTATTGTATTCTTGCGTTGAAAAGCTTCCCTGCGAGTTTGTGGTTCAATAATTTTCTTCTATATGTTTTCAAGTACAAGAATGCGTGGTAATATACATGTACAGTATGCTTTTGGATTCAGAGGTATAAATGAATAAGTAAATAACAATGCTGAACGAGGTTAAGCAGTCGGTGAGGTCGACGGTTCTCGAGGGGGAATCATGGCGCCTGGATTGCCTGTCCCAATGGCAAGGGCGGTCAAGAGCACACTCCAGATTGCGTCCATTGCTTCCCAAAGCTCGTCGTCAAAGATTCCGAGAGCGCAAACATTCTGCCACAGCCCGTGGATGGCTGAGACATGCTGCAGAAGAGATTGACCCGTGTATTTCTGGGCCAACTCGGCAGCGAATGAAAGCGAAGGCTGGGAAGGTTCGAATTTCTGGGAGCATCTCGGAAGAAATGGCTCTGAACAGATTATCGATATTCGTTTTGTGTAAAGATATGCTGAAAGTTGTGGGTATGTTTGTGGAGAAGGAAGACATAATGGTTGAACTCGAGCCATGAGCTGCTGGGGACATGACGAACGAAGTGATGATTGGGGAAATGAAGATGGTTTATCGACTGGAGCAGAAAGGGGCGGAAGTCGAGCACAATTTGCTGCAAGAACAATACTGTGGACTGGATAGAGCTTGACCGATGTCGGTTGACCTGGCACCTTCTTGGGACCATAAATGGCCATGAGGTGTGTCGGTGGCTCCCAGGAGGTCATATCGCTGACCATTATAGCCAATTCATCGGGTAAAGAGTCTGTTGCTGGAGCAGCAGTAGTGCCAGCCAAGACACGTAGCATTCTGAACCAAGTCAGCTCATGACAAGATGAATGAAATAAAATAGAACTCACTCGGGACCCCAAGCGGCCAACATGTCACGAACAGCTTCAAGAGGTGGTCCATCTTCAGACGCGAGATCAGGAGCAACAGCCGCAAGTGCCTCCTTGGATACCTCACGATATTCTGGACGACCAAGCTCTTTTGGAAGAACCACATTTGTTGAAGTTATTCCCGAGGTCGAAGGCTCTGCATCCTTCATCTCGACGTCCGCAGACGGAGCAGGAGCGGTAGAAACCTTGAATCGAATGGAACTGGAAGGAGTTTTTGATTTTTGGCGGCGTCTGGCCTGTTCAGCAGTATATTTGGGCGCATGAGGTGAACCAGTGACACGAGCTCTACGGCGGCGCGCAACCTCTGATATGCCGGACCGAAGGCGACTGGAGAGAGATTTGGGGACATGAGAAGTCAAAGCTGGTGGCAAGTTCTCATCGAGACGGTTGACTCTGTTGGCTCGGAGGACCATTGTGAATTTTGAAGGTAAAGGTAGTGAAGGTAGTGGGAGCGAAGCGGCCGGAGACGGGGTATTTGTACTCGAGTGAGGGAGCCAAAGCAATCGGCAATCGTGAAACCAGGAATTCCCTTTTTGAGATATCAGACGGTTTGTTATGGCCTGTTGACACAGAACAACTTCCAAACTTGGCAATCGACCGTTACGCCACCAATCCCGCCTCAGGCCTGTCGCAAAATCAGGAAATTCCAGAAATGGAGAAACCAGAGACAAAAGGCAGGAAATCACAATAGAGCGATAGAGATGCTGCTGAGCCAAATCTAACAGCTGTCAGAGCGATGCCGACTTGGACGAGTAAATGACGACCGACCTGCACCGACGAGAAGAAAAGGTCTGGGAATGCCTCCATTGCTTCGGTGAATAGATGATATGAACCTGCTGGTATTGAGGTCAAGAATTTTCATGAATGTACGTCCCGAAAAGAGCTATGATTCGACGAATGGCCGACTTTGAAATGAGCTTTTCATGGCATTGAATACAGATATTTTCACTGACCTGGACATAGGTTGGCAGTGCGAAAGGCCGCTATGTCGAGGATAGTTTCGGCAACGCATAGGCTGGAGTTGACAGTGATCCAGCAACATGAGAGGCCAAGTTGAAACAGAATCAATTCCCCGTCGATGTCATATAGAAGTGGTCCTGCGATGTGTGGTCGTCGCCGTCTCAATGGTCACGGATGTCACACCATTTGTCTTCGGTTTCTGTTTCCTACAGACTTATCCGTCTCCTGCTTGTGAGTGTTCCCTTATAATTCGCAGCCTGGGATATCGACGTTGAAATGCGCCCAAAGTAGCATTTTACCGTCACGTGACGTGAAGCCCGTTCCCATTCACATTGTTGATCCTTTCGCGTCAGTGGAACCAGTAATCCATGGCGCAAATCGCGACGAGCCAGATATTATTTAATTCGCCGGCTCTTCATTCTCTCAAGCGGGATCAGTAAGTTGTACTCTTTTCAGCTCCACCGCGATTCTCAACATACCTTCAGGCTTGTCAAATTGTGCAAAATTCACTCCATCAAGGCGTCCGGAAAGAATGTTGATCTCATTCAGAAGCTCAAGCAACACGCTCAAACACTCCCGAAGGATTCTCCTTTGAGCGTAGCCGCCAGAAGCGAAGACACCGACGATGCAATGGATGTCGACAGCGACGAGATAGAAGCAGACAAGGAGAACGAAGCAGCCGAAGAGAATATGTTCCAAATGCCCCGACCGAGTGAACAATGGGAAGTCGTAATGGAGACGATAAATGAAATGGAGGAGAGCTCCTCACAAAGCACTCTTTCATCCAGGCCTGGTGAATTTGGCACAGGCAGTTCAAAGGGTAGCTAGTCGCATTTTTTCTTTATTTCGTTTCCCTCTAACTCGTTACAAAGGAGGAACCGTTAGCTCTTCTATCAAAGCTCTAGCTTCTTCCTTGGGGCTGAAGCGTTCGACTTCTTCCAAATCCATTCTCAGCTCAGTCACTTCCAATTTCCCCGTCCCGCCCCTCCCAAAGAGAGACGAACTACTGCAGTACTCGGCCCCATATTCATCGATTCCTATTCCAGACCCGGCCTCAGCTCCTCAGACAGATCATTTCACATTTGCTGCTACTTCGGACCTTCTGAAAAAGTTTGATTTCAACGATACCCAGGACGCAGCACCGCTTCCAGGTCACGCCTTACGACCTGGCATTCCAGCTCCTGTAGATGCTCGGTTGAGTCTTGGTCTGACTCCAGCCACTCCCAAAGGAAAGAGCAAGAGTGGACCCACCACGACACTGAGACTTGTCTCAAACCCGACTTCCAATATGATACCAGAGCCTCGCAGCACTGAGCCTTCTACGCCCCAGCTTAAACCATTCCATACTACATTCGATCTCATTCTTGGTAGTCCTTCACATGCCATGACTTCCTGGCCACCAGAGGATAGTACCAAAAGAAATCTTTACCCAGCTCTTCCAGAGAGCCCGTCCAGAGCGGCACCTTCTTTATCCTTACCCCAGCAATCAGATGTCTTCATTTTTGGATCGCCCAATCCCAAACATCGCGTCTCGGATATTCAATTCCGTTCTGCTGCGACCAGCGTCCTGGAAGAAATGAACAAGCGATTACAGAGCGAGGGTATCGAAGGCATTGGGTCCAACATTATCGACAGTTTACGAACAAATAACACTCCAGCGTCTCCCACTGGTAGAACCATCAAACCATTGCCAAAGACTGGGCGACAAGGACTTGGGGTGAAAGAAAAGTTTGAAAGGATGCATGAGGAACAATTCAGTAAGATGGAGAGCATTGTCAGTCGTAAAGGTGCTGGAAGCGCGTCATCCAAGTCGCAGGTGATGAAAGAGGACATCAAGATTGGGATGAAGAGAAAGTCGAATGTCCTCGGTGACACCGAAGGAAACCCAAGGAGACCGCTTGGCTTGGGCAGACCAGCTGCAGCTGAGACGCGAGTAATCAGCAATGGTCGACGAAAGGCTGCCAAAATTCCAGGGGCTTTTGGCGATGACGATGAAGAAGAAGAAGAGGAAGACGACGATGAAGCCCAGGATCGTGCTGGTAAAAAGCCTCGCGTAGAGTTCAAAGATGCCGAGGATACTGGTCAAACACTTGATGCAACTCAAAGAGAGCGAGAGGCGATGCGTAGAAAGTTGGAGATGAACAAAGCTAGACGTCGGAGCAGTGCTGGGAGACCCAGTTTGGCCAGAACTAGTCTTCTTCGTGAGTAATTTTTCATTTGTTTTCTGACCTTGTTAATGTCCGTCCAGAGAAACCCAAGCCCGAAGCTAAACCTTCTCGGTTTGGCTTCATATCTACGGCAGCTAAATCAATCGTCAGGGGCGTGTGGGGCAGTCGAAAGCCTTCAGGCCCTGTCGCACCTCCCTCCGAAGTACCGAAACTCGTCAAACCTATTGCTGTGAAAAGTATGGGTCCCCCCGAGAACAAAAAAGCTACCATTTCCTCGCTGAATTCAGCCAAGCCAGGTAACTCGTCACTGAGACCTCCGTCCTCGAGGCTTGATGGTACTATGAATTCCACGGCATCGTCACGTTCAAGGTCTCCGATTCCTTCATTCAACTCGACCACACGTCCCAGCAGTACTCGAACGTCGACCATGGACACAAAGAGAAGCTCTCTCATGACTCGAGGAATAGGTCAGATGGGTACTCGCACTTCGTCAGGCACTTCTTCCGCTGTATCTAGCATGGGCGCTCGAACTAGCTTGGCTACCACAGCCGAAGGAAGTAGAAAGTCGTCGACCAGCAGTTCGAGATTACTGGCACCGACTGCGAGTTCTTTGGCCAAGACAGGTCAGAAAGGTGGACCTTCGAAGGGCAAACCTCTCGAATCGGTTCTCGAACCAAGGCCGATCTTCAGCAAACCTCTTGTAGTTCCTCTTGGTTCTGGGATTCCCAGCCCTATCCGAACAGCTCAAACCGTCACGATTGCCCCAGTTTCTGAAGACAATGCTGCACCGACACGTCAGAGAACAATGGGAAGGAAACCTAGAATTTCTCGATCCAAGGTCATTGCCAAGTTGGCCTCTCAACGTGCAGCATCAGGACCACGCCCTTCTATTGGGACAAATGGTGCAGGCAAGATTCGATCCAGTATGGGAGCGAATGCAGCCCAAAGAAAAAGCTTTGCATCTGCAGGCGGTTCAGGGCTTCTTATGAGCGCGAAGAAGAGAGCTAGACAGAGTGAGTATTCGAGAAGGAAGAGCCGAGGTCCTGGTGTCCCGATGGATGTCTAGGGATTGATTTTGAACTGTATCTATAACTTGAGTTATATTTTTTGTCGATATGTACTTGTCAGCAATCACCACAATGTCTTTCGAATTTTCGATCAAGGTCTACAACCGCTCCTCGTCGACAATTCAAAAAGATGCTGCTCTTGACGTGGGCTGGAAGCTCCTCGTTCAAAGCTGGCGGAGCCCAGAATCTAAAAAAGTCGATCCGAAACATGTCGATTCTAGTTGGGAGATTTCTTGAACTGCTTTGCTTTGTCCTGACTTATTTCAGATACATATGAACTATCTTCTGCTCCTCCATATATACCATGGAACGCGCATGACATCAAAGAATGGGGATCGCCGGTGGAACCAGACGAAATCTTTGCGTTGAAGGACCTGGAAGAGTTTGAGAGCACAGATTTGAGCCATCTGCTTCCTGAAAACTCCAAGCAGCTGTATCTGCTGCCGATAGATGAATTTATTCCAACGGTGCGTGTTTTACCGTTTATTTCGTCTCAAGCTCAAGCGTTCCACGACAGCCTCATAACATACTCCCAAAGCAGGTCTGGCTTGAAGTTAAAATCTCTCCAAAAATATCTCCCTATACAAGCATACCAATTCCCATTCCACCAAACGACGCGTCGGTCTTGAATCCACCTGCTTTCACTCGCCAAACTTGGATCATACCTATTCGCGGAAATATACCTTGGGAACACTGTACTCCAGCTGTTGTTCTAGATCCTTCGACAGAAACTGATCCAATGCGAACCAATTCCTCTGGACTACAACCCATCACCTGGACGCAGGCCTGCTTGCTAGAATTTTGGACTTTTCTTCTCGACCTGGCTAAAGAGAGTTCTTTTGGACCAATTGGGATTTCTTTCCACGAAGCCTATCTCTGCGACGTCGAAGCCACTGAAACGGAGGCCCCCAAACCCGTCGGCTTAAACTACATTGACCATTTCAGGATCTACCACGAAGCCGTAGTTTCGATGCACCTCAGAAATATCTTTGATCTCTGGGATTTCGACAGTATTTTCGACGAATCGAAACAGATACGGGTTTTGCAGGGAGCTAGACTGGTGTTGATAGATTCACGATCAAAAGGCATTTTGGTGGTCTAAGGTGGCGTGTTGTCCTTGCACAAACTGGACGTTGAAACTAACTTTGCCTGGTTGCTCGTGGCAGATGGCAGGTGCACGACAAGTCTTTGTCCTTTCTACTCAGCTGAAATGCGATCTGAAAGTCTCAAAAACCTAGCTCTCGCCTCAGCTCATCTGTATCATGCTGAATTCGGTCGTAGCAAAAATTGGAAGAGCACAGGATTGAAAGGGAATCTGGTATTCGGGACAACATGTGGTAGTGGTATCGAGAACCTGCGGTTCCAGCTGTACGACCAGTCTAACGAGAGACTGCTCTGGAGGTTTGAGGTGCCGTTAGAGCTGCATTATCGCCTGGACCGTCCCTTCTTTCACGTATTCCATGGACAAGTTCGTCGTCAAATATTGCATCCTGTTTTATTCTAACCTCAAGATTTATCAGAGCCGTATGTGGGGCTTTTCGTTTGAAAAAGACGAAGAAGCTGCTCACTTCTTTCACGAAGTTACCCTATATCTCAACACGAATGGTTTGTTATACGCCACTTGATCAAAGTTGCTGACTGACATCTTTCTTCAGCAAAGCTTAAGCCACGACGAACTCTTGGGATTTGGAAGACGGGGTCCAGGGTTGTCGATGAGGCTAGCAATGTCGCACTACCGTGACCGTACTTGACGCTTTTGTACTCGTGGTGTGTTCCCAGACGATTCGACCTGTGAGAATTGAAACGCCGCTGAACTCGGGAAGTTCGTACTTTGATGTGGCAATATTCTTTTCAAGTGAATCTTGGCGGGCAGGGGAACGCCTTTTTCGTCCCAATCAAGGTTCCAGCATTCGCCGACGTTCGGCATTTCCCTGGTTCTTCTGATCTCACAATTGAATCGGAGTTTCAATCACCCTTCGCTTACAATCAGGTCATGTTCTGCTAATTACTTATGTTGTCTCGACATTCACCATTGTTCCTGCGAACGGGTCAGCATGCCCTCAGACGGCACTATAGCGCTGCGCCTCTGTTTCCAATCTCTCCGGTCCCCCAGAACAATCCCCTGGGAAAGGGCAATTTCGTTCGGACAGCCGCGGTGCTCGTTATCGGCGACGAGATTCTGAACGGCAAGACCTTGGACAGGAACTCGCATCACTTTGCTCAATATGCTTTTCGCCATGGAATCGATTTGCAAGTCACATTTTTGCTTTCCGCCCGCAATTTGAACAAGATTTATTAGACAACGGATTGAAGTCATACCCGACGACCAAACAACAATGTTCGTACCTTGTGCTCCTTCCGCTGGCCCTTCTTGAAGTTGGCAGGACTCGATCATTGCAGAATTGAAGCTAGCAGGCGAATGGTTCAGAATTATGACCTTGTGGTAACAAGTGGAGGTACGAGCTATGCTATCTATCTGTTCTGTAATAACCCTGGGAATCAGGTATAGGTCCAACTCACGACGATAAAACTTATGCCTCGCTTGCCAAAGCATTCAATCAATCCCAGGTCCATCATGCAGAGACTCAGCGCCGCATGGACGAGATGAACAAGCATGCTCCCTGGGTGGCAAACCAGAATGCATCCCAGAGACACTGTTACGAGGTCTGTAGTTCTCCAATGTCCCACGCTGATCTGACTTGTTTCTCTAGAAAATGGCTCTGTTCCCAGAGCAAGCAGAAGTACTCTTTGTCCAGCCCGATATTTGGGTGGTGAGAGATTTTATCTTGATCGAAAACAGTCGTCTTCATTGGCTGTCTAGCCTGTCGTGAGACTCGAAGGAAAACTCTGCATCTTACCTGGGATTCCTGCTTTGTTTCAACGACTATTGCGAGGCTTGACACCATATCTACTGCTTCCTCCCTCGATCGAGCGACCAATGCGCATTCAGATTTTCACAAAACAGTCAGAGTCCATGATTGCTCCATATCTCACAAGTAACCAGCTTTCTTCCTATCGTCTGACTTGAAACTAAATAATCCCATAGCTCTTCAGGCACGAATGAAGAAGCATGGGATTCAAGTCGGCTCATATCCAGTCGTGGGTCAAGCTGGAGTTTTTGTCAGTCTGGTTGGCCGAGATCAACATCTGCATCAAGATCCGCAGCTTCCGCGGACATGGCTTGCTCAGGCTGCTTACGAAGTCGAGAAAGAGCTCGAAGGAAGGATTGTCACTGAAGAAGAGGTGGCTAAGAAGAAGGAAGAGGCCAAGAGAAATTGTGGCACAAGTATTGTCGTCATGCAAACCATGGTGTAATCATAGAAAGGTGTATGTACTTTTATATGTATCGTATCCGAGCCGCTGCAATGTTCCAAGATCGGTACTACACGTGACAAAAATTCTCCGTCCCAGTCCATCCTGACGTGTGCCGACTTGAATCAAGGTCCAGCGGGAGACAGCGCCTGATTTTTGTCCCCACACTACCTTTTTGGGAATCGCCAAATACAATAATTCGGTCATGTGATCAACGCGCCACTGGGCTGGTGACGTAGGCCCTTTGTTGATGTTTCTAGTTTTACTGGCGTGCCCGCCCGAGACGAGCGCGGCTCGGGGGACCCCCGAGGGTACCGAGGGAGGGGCGCGCAAGCGAGTGGCGGGTACTCTTCCCGCGACTTCAGAAGGCCCGAGCTTCAGAATGACTAGTTTAATTATATCAATAAATTCTTTGAAAATAAGATATTTGCCATTGTTAGATGAGCGCGGCGCGCGCCTTCCCGACGCTCACGTGCAATAATTACTATATGGAGAAGTTACGAAAACGGTAGTCTGGGGACAAAAATAGGCAAGTACGGCCAAGTTGCCTCACATCATGATCAACGATCTGTGGTGACCCCGACTGCAACCAGGGATACCCACATCTTGGCGATACCAGCAAGCACTGCAGATGTCCAACTCTGTTTCCCTTCATTCCCTTTCTTTGAGCTGGCTCGCACTTTGACCAGGAGTCTTTTGATTCATTCTTCAACCGAGCTGGCTCGCAGAGTTGCATTTGGCCCTACAAAGTTTCATTATGGGTGTTATACGGTTGGTTTGCAATGGTCGCTGCTGTGAATCCTACTGAAATTAACTAGGGATCGACAAATAACTGGCAGGGATGGAAAGGGTGGATCTGGAGACTGTGGTCGAGGTGGTCGAGGCGGCCATGGTCGGGATCGTGGCGGTGGTCGAGGAAAAAATTCTCATCAGGCTGGCTTCGACAATGACGAGAGTGACGGGCGACGGCCTCATTCTCGTCCCAACCCTCCTTTGACGAGCTCAGCGACAGAGACGTCGACATCGACATCGGCATCATCGACCTCGACCGACTCCACCCAATTCCAGACAACAAGCCTTGCCACTGGGGTGGCGCTAAGGTAGCTTGATATTTGTGATCACTATTGCTGTGTTAATCGAATCCTCCAGCTCTACGACAGCAGACTCTGCTGTAGCAGCCAACACAGCTGCCAGCAGCTTGAGCTCTCAAAACGTGCCCCAGATCGTCACCAAGGTCGGGTTAATTGCTGGAGGCACTGTTTTCGGTTGCCTAGTGTTGATCCTACTCATATTTTTCGGGATTCGATTTTACAAACGTCGGCGTCAGTCACCTATAGTGCCATTGACTTATGCAGGTCAGCAGGACAACAGAGCCAGAACTCCCCGGCCCATAGCACCTATCGACAGGTATACAATGCGAACAGAGTATACACTTCGGACGACGTCGATGGCGTCAAGGCAACAGGGAGATCGTCAGAGAGACCAACAGGAAGACACTATAAGAGACTCTCGCTGGGACCAAAGACAATCTGAGCGATCCGTAGATCCCTTGGCTATGAACCAATTTGTAGCACTGGATCGAGACATGGGAGGGAGATTTTGAAATCTAGTTATCTAATCTAGCCTGGTCCTGCACCCTAGCGATCGTAGCCAGCTGCCAAGGCGGTACTTAATTCCGAAATTCTTCTCCACCACATGCTAGCAAAATCACAGCGCGATGCGCCAGTTCCATCTTTCTTTTTCTCCTTCTTCCTCTTCCTGGGATTTTTTAATCCAAGATGCTCGTCACCCTTCCATTCCTTATTTCAGTGCTGGCCACACATGCATTCACAATCCCTAATAATCCCACAAATGTTGCCAGTGTTCAGTCTAGAATCAACGTGGGCCTTGAAGATGTCCTGCTCTTTGATTCTCTGGCTTTTCAGAACCCTGACGACAGCTCAGACACGTTGGCATCGCTGCAGTCTTTCGTTTTCCTCAAGGAGGTGGACACTGATAAAATCACTGGGCTGATAAAAACCGCTTTTTCACTTCTCGGTGTAAACATCGGTGACAAGATTGCTCAGATATTGGACAGAGCCAAACTGTTTGCTGCCATTGGCATGCCCAATGAAGATGTTTCGGTCAGCATCGATGGTTGTAGCACCCCGGCGACGCTCTCTGACACATCGGCTGGCATGGTGCTTGCCAATGTCTCTTTTGGCCAGTGTGGCTCGTCGACGACAGCGCTCAGCAGTGCCATCACTACAGACAACACAATCGTCAACGGAACCATGTTCTTCTCGCCTCCAGATGGCTTTGGTGTCATTTCTGGTCAGTGTCAATCTCTCAGTGTACCATTTTATTGACTCGGAGAACAGACATCGACGATACTGTCAAGATATCTAATGTCCTCAATAAATTGAAGCTCTTGGGTAACCGTTGATTATCGTCGAACAGTTCCTGGTTGACGAGATTCACAGAGGCGACCTTTTTGGATTCACCGACACCAGTTGCAGGCATGCCAGACCTGTATGCCTCGCTTGAAACTTCCCTGAAGTCACCTCAGTTTATTTATGGTAAATTCATTATCTTTTGGCGACGAAACCATGTCTCAAAATGAATAGTGTCCGGTTCACCCTTCCAACTATACCCTTTCCTTCACGATTTCATCGGTGCATCATTTCCCAAAGGCCCAATCCTGCTTCGGAACCTCACGATCACCGACTTGTCTTCCTTGCTCAGTTTTACTTCTTCGGACGGTGTTTTCGAGTACAAGAGCGCCATGATAGATCGCATCAAAGGAATCTACCCAGCCAAGAAATTTCTTGTGATAGGTGACTCTACGGAAAAAGATCCAGAGACTTATGGCGAAGCGTGAGTATTGGATTTGTCGCGACAATGATAATTTATAAACCAATCTCAGTTTCCGCAAGTATGGAGATTTCATCACATGTATCTGGATCCATCAAGTCGACGGGGCGGACAACACACCAGCGCGATTCGCGGAAGCGTTTGATTCTGTTCCGACCAATAAATTCCGGTCAGTGCTTGCCGAGCCATGAAATAAACGAATCTAACGCTGCCTTTGAACAGAATTTACACTGATGCGGATATTCCAAGTCTTTCAGCTATCGATGTCGCTGGTGGGGCTTGCTAATGGTCGAGGCTCTGTAACAGATGTAATGGTTATTTCCGGGCTTTTTATTCCATGACATCCGGGATATCAAAGATAGTTCTCTGAACATGTTCAGCTTTTCTTCCTGTGTGCTTGAGAAAGCCCAGGTAATCAAGCTCCTGCAAAGCCCGCATAAATCTAGCCTGCACTTGGATTTTCCATTTCTCTTCATCCTCTTCATCGACCTCTTGGTGCTTCTTGCCTTTTCCCTTACGCGGCGAACCTTTGGCAGATGTTTTGTCTCTGAGCTGCTGACGTTGTGTTTCTAGCGCTACTTGAAACGACTCGAACCAATCGTACACGTTGATCAGCTTTCCACTGTCTAGGTATCGTTGGAACAAAATACTGGTGTCCGGAAGTTCCCAGAGTGCAAAGTCTGCCGCTGACGGCTTCGCAGTTCCTTCGTCTATGAAAAGCTGAGGTCGAAGCAGGCCTGACAGAAGTGAAGCCCGTATCGAGGGATTAATGTACTAAATAAAAGGTCATCAATGTATTGATGAGAGAATAGAGAAACTAACCTCTTCAGGAAACGGTGACGACCCCATATACCAGACCTCTGCGAGCGGTAATGCGTCCAAGGGTTTCCACAGCGAGCTGAGCAAGAATGAACAAATGAGATAGATAAGGATAAGGATCACTGACTTGAGATACATAACTAGCCAATCATTAAACTCGTCGGCAAGTTGTTCAGGGATATTCCCATTCGCGGAATCAGCGTGATACCGCATCAAAGGTTGCCAGGCTTCGCCGACTTGCTCAATCACATCTCGCGGTAAAGCGCGCAAATATTCATCTAACTCCTGAATGAAAAGCACTAGGTCCTCATCTTCTAACTGCCTATTGTATGATCAGAAAGATGATGGGAGTGAGGAGACTTGCTCACTGGATCCAAGTATGCGCTATTTGTATGAAATCCTTGACTTCGCCTGCCAACAGGGAAAGAAGGAGGGTACGAGGGTGTATTTGACCAGATTGCCAGCCTAGACCTTGGGGCCGTCCAGTCTGCATCATAAAAGCGTCGATATACCGGAGAATACCGCATCCCAAGCGCAGCTCGGTGGCACGAAGCATGAATGAAGCTCGAGCTTCGTCAATAGAATGAACAAGTGACGCGCGATCCTGAACTGCCCAGTTTGGAGGGTTTTGATAGTTTGTGATGCTACCAGCATGCAACATGAACATAGCAGACTCTGTGAACAGAGCCGAATCGGGCTTCGAGAGAACATTGACCGATGGGGTCTCGTAAGCCAGAGCAGTCAGTGGATTCGCAGTACAATGCTTCAGATGGGCCACCTGAAGAACATTAAAATCGGTGCTACGGCCGTAGAGCGAGGTTACCTGCAGGATGGAGATCATCGAGGACATTGAGGAGCTGATTCTCGTGAAAGAATCGACAAGATAACCCAGTGTTTCTGGGCCAATCATGATATCAGGAGAGAATGTCGGATCCAAGAATGTCTACAAGATGATCAATTATTATACCGTAGGTAACGGTTTGACCTTACTTGGAGTACGATGTCCCGAAAAGCTTGGGGCCCTGATGGACAAACGAAGGAGAATACATTGAGAAGGGCCATAGTTGCACGAGGAAAGGTCGAGCGAAGGTATGACGACGCGGACTCTGGTGATGACAAGGATAGAACAAAGGTCACCGGCAAACGATGAGTATTGAGACTGAGTTAAGATCAGCTTTTGCTGTGTGGTTTGCGTGATGACATGCCTGAAGATATAGAAGATGTCTTGCATGACCGCTATATCAAACATTTCAAAGTCATGAAGAAGCACCACAAGCTTCAGCTCTACAAAAAAGTCAGCGCATTCACGTGGACGGCCAGGAGATCTACCTCGATTGTCTTGGTGCAGATACCATGAAAGCAACAGTTGAATATCATAGTCGCCTGCTATTGCCTTTCTCTTCTCTACGGGAAATCAGTGAGTCTGCAATCGAGTGGCCATGAGTACCTTTGGTCCACTCGGGCGTTTTTTCGACAAACCCGGTGATGAGAGCAGTCATGCCAGTCAACACGTTCGTAAAGTCTGCATGATGTAGCTGAATTACGAATTTGGTGTTGTTTCTTATTGCCGATTCCTCGACATGTTGTATTATATCGTTCAAAAACTCGTGGTTTCCGGAAGAGTCTGTTGTCTGGGTCAGCGTGAAAGGGTGCTGGTGAACGTGATGCACTTGAGATGGTGATTACAGGTAGCTCCACAAAAGGGATCCCTGGCAAGGTCTTATCGTACGAGCTTTCAATCGTGGTCAACACTTCTGCGAGGACTGGGGCCTGTAGAGCTTCGGTAATTGACTGGGATCGTTAGACCAACGAATTCAAGCCACTGGCAAAGTTTCTCACTTTTATTCGCGTGAGACATTTGCTCCAAGCCTGTTCGTAGACGTTCCAGCGAATAGAATGTCCATCGGAAATATCACAGAGTTCTGAATCTTTCTCTTCATCATCCGAATCTGAATCTTGTCCAGGATGTGACAAGACGAAGACTGACTGTTTCAAATGAGCTAGATCAGACGAAATGAGACGATGAAGACCAACATGATTGTGGTTGTTGAGGTCGACCATGTCACACAACGCGACGTCCGTGACTCTTTCCTTTCTTTCTCCCACCACTGAAAAAACATGTCTTCCCCAATGGCGTTTCCGACGTCCGATGACGTCCAGATGGACGAACAAGATACTGGAGATCAGACTATGCCCGATGCTCCTCCAAGGCTCTTTCTTCCTGGAACTCCAGATGCTTCAGTCGCTGGGACGCCTGCTCGCGGCAGCAGAATTCCTTCAACTCCAGCCAGGACCCCAATGTCTGGAATAGTACCTCGACGCGCTCTGGGCATGGCTACTCCAAGCAGAACACCTCTTTTTAATCGTATGTCGCGTCTGAAATCGCGTCTCTATTGGACTAATTTTTTGTTTTTCTCTTTTAGCGGGCAGCTCTTCTCCGGTTCATTTTCCAACCTCTTCCCCCGCGCGACAGCGAAGAAATAATGCGACACCCAGTCGTGATTCCAATTTAGATTCTGAGCCCTTGAACTTTCCCTCGTCGTGCGTCTTTTCATTTTCTCATCTCTGCCATTCTCTTATTCTTTGCAGAGCACCAGCTACTCCACAAGTTCAGAAGATAGCAGCTAGAAATCGTCGTGGAGATATCCACTCTTCCCTTTCACTTACTCCCTCCAGCACTCGTGTTCGCAGGCAGCCTTATGATGCGCGACCCTCAGAGCCACCGACCTCTGATGGGATGAATCTCGATATCTCAGCCTCCAACGCGCTTTCTGCACCGCTCGCTGGATCTGAAGAGCCTGACGAGATCAGAGCAATCTGGGGTACCACCATTAATCTCGCCGATACGATGCAGCACTTCAAGGACTTCCTCAAAGGGTTCAAACCCAAGTACCGCACAGCGTATAATCGCGATCTTGGTCTGCCAACAAAGACCTATTCGCCAGAGGAAAGCGAGATGACCTTGTACGAGGCATACATGCGAAGAATGCGAACCACCGGCGAAACCAATCTCAATCTCGATATCGTCAACTTTCTTGCATATCCTCCTGCCAAAAAACTGCACACCCAACTCGTGAAATATCCTCAGGAAGTAATCCCAGTCCTGGATCAATCCCTGAAAGATATGATGCTCGAGACTGCAGACATTGATCAGCGTAATGGCATGGAAGACATGGCGGGTCCCGAAGGCGATGCCGAGATTGCGGATATCATGAACAAGGTCTACAAAGTGCGACCCTTTGGTCTACCGGCCGTGAATATGAGGGAGCTGAATCCTACTGGTATGTCGCCGATTGAACATTCAATTTCTTCATCCTTAATCTTCATCCAGATACCGACAAACTTGTCTGCATCAAAGGACTAGTCATTCGGGCTACGCCTGTTATTCCAGACATGAAGACAGCATTTTTCCGATGCCTCACTTGCTCGCACACCGAACAAGTCGACATCGACAGAGGCAAAATTGAAGAACCTGCTCGATGCCCTCGAGAGGTTTGTGGTTCAGTTGGGACAATGTCTTTGATCCACAATCGATGCGAATTCGCAGACCGACAGGTTATTCGTCTCCAGGAAACTCCGGACGCTGTTCCAGACGGTCAGACGCCACATACAGTCTCGTTGAGCGTCTACGATGAACTTGTCGATGTTTCCAAGCCTGGAGACCGGCTGGTCATCACTGGTATCTTTCGCAGCATTCCTGTTCGGGTCAATCCTCGTCAACGAACTCTAAAGAGTCTTTTCAAAACTTATCTTGATGTTGTTCATGTCAAACTAGGTGCCACCGGTACTCTTGCTTTTGACCGCAGTACGAGACCTGCTGGAGGTGATCGAATTCCTGGCGTTGGTGGACTTGGAGATGGTGCCGATGAAGACCAGGCAGCCGAAGGGCGAACTCGCAAAGCAGAGCTTGAGGAAAAGCTTAGAGATTTGAGCCAGAGGCCTGATGTCTATGAATACCTGGCCAATTCGCTTGCCCCTTCTGTTTGGGAAATGGACGATGTGAAGAAGGGTATCTTGTTGCAACTTTTCGGTGGGACAAACAAAAGTATTGCTCGAGGAGGAGGTGGCGGCGGTCCACGTTATCGTGGCGACATCAACGTGCTGCTCGTCGGTGATCCAGGTACCAGTAAATCTCAGCTCTTACAGGTCAGTTATTTCGGAATCCATATTGCATCATCTCAACCATTTTCCAGTATGTGCACAAGATTGCACCTCGTGGAGTCTATACATCGGGAAAGAGCTCATCTGCGGTCGGTTTGACAGCATATGTCACAAGAGACCCGGATTCAAAGCAGCTGGTATTGGAGAGGTAAAGTGACATTCAGTTTCATTCGCATTTACTGAATCCGGTATTTCAGTGGCGCTTTGGTGCTCAGTGACGGTGGTGTCTGTTGCATCGACGAATTCGACAAGATGTCAGATTCAACCAGGAGTGTGCTCCATGAAGTCATGGTACGAATATTATTTTTGCGCTGTCAAATCAACTCAAGTTGCTTCACAGGAACAACAAACAGTGTCTGTCGCTAAAGCAGGCATTATTACGACTCTAAACGCCAGGACGTCCATCTTGGCTGCAGCAAATCCTGTTGGATCCAAATATGACCCGAATCTGCCCATCACAAGGAATATCGACCTTCCACCGACGCTGATTTCTCGATTCGATCTCCTGTACTTGGTGCTTGACCACCTTGACGAGGAGATGGATCGGAAATTAGCACAACATCTGGTGGGATTATACTTGGAAGATGCGCCCGAAACGGTCAGTCGTGATGTCTTGGTACGGTTTCCAATTTTTCGAGTTGAATTTTACTAATTTTTATAGCCCTTGCATGAGCTTTCGGCTTACATCGACTATGCGCGCTCCAGAATTCATCCTGTTCTGACCGAAGAAGCAGGCGATGAGCTGGTCCGGTCCTATGTCGAAATGCGGAATATGGGCGACGACGACCCTCGAGCTAGCGAGAAGCGAATCACAGCGACTACACGACAGCTGGAAAGCATGATCCGTCTGGCAGAGGCGCATGCTCGAATGCGGTTTTCGCCTTTTGTCGAGCTCGAGGATGCCAAGGAAGCTTTCCGCTTGATGCGCGAAGCTATTCGAGCAAGTGCTATGGATCCAAGGACTGGAAAGATTGATATTGGTCTTCTTAACACCGGTACTGGCCAGGGTCAGAGGAAATTGCGCGAGGACATGAGGAAAGAGTTGCTCAAAATTCTTGATGGATCTGGAGGTAGAGGTATCAAGTGGAACGATGCGATAAAGACCCTGGGCGGTCAAAGCAGCATTAAAGTGGATACCACAGAGTTTACGGAGGTGGTCAAAGCGATGGAGAATGAGGGTTTGCTAAAAGTACTGGGAGAGAAGGAAAGAAGGACCATTCGAAAGATGGAAGGTTGATTTTGTGTTCTATAACTGTTGTATGATCTATGTTGGGTATGTAACGCTTTTCTTGAAGCCGAGGCAAGGGCCGCCGCAAGCCAAGCTCCTTTGAGTTCATACGCGTCACGTGAACTGCTTCCGCTCTTTGGCATACTTGCCCACTCTAAGTACCGGCTCCAGGTACCTAATCTCACTTCAGTAACTTGCACTTGAGAAAATCGTACTGGTTCTCACGCTTTACAAGCCATAAGTAGGGGAATAGCCGAACCATGAGTCAGTTTCTTCCAACCATGGCACCACCGAGCTCAATTATCGCAGACGCCGATGCGCTAAAAGGCCGTTTATTATTTGCCATACCCAAGAAAGGTCAACCCTATCTTTCACTACGATCATCGTTGTAAAGGCGAATGCAGGCAGACTTCATGAAAAGTGTCTCTCAATCTTGGCCGGTAAGCCGTGACCGATCTGTTCCAGGTTTTGCTCAACATTGCACCATGCAGGAGCCGATATCCAGTTCCGTAGACACAACAGATTGGACGTCTGTATCGTGCAAAACCATCCCATCGCCCTGTTCGTCTCCTACTGTCCTGAAAATCCATCAAGCTGATCCATCTCTACAGTGTCTTCCTTCCAGCGTCAGATATCCCATCTTTCGTTGGCAAAGGTAACGTGGATCTAGGGATCACTGGCCACGATGTCATCTTGGAGGCCAATATGGAAGCTCATGTTACACAAATCCTCAAGCTCGGTTTCGGCAAATGTTCTCTTCAAGTGCAGGTACCTGAAGCAGGCCCTGTAAAAACTGTGGAAGATCTAGCCGGGAAGCGCGTCGTGACGAGCTTTGAAGTTCTCGCTGGGAGATACTTCAAAGAGCTTGACGACAGATTAAATCTTGTAGATCAAGATCGTACCAAGATTGAGTACGTCGGTGGCAGCGTTGAAGCTGCCTGTGCTCTAGGTTTGGCAGATGGAATCGGTCAGATCATTCAATTTGTTGCATTTGTGCACTCAAAATAGTTTTTTCCAGTCGACTTGGTGGAATCTGGCGACACCATGCGTGCAGCGGGTCTGCACGCCATCTCTACAGTCCTCGAAACTGAGGCGGTCCTGATCAAGTCCAGTGTCCCGAAACATCAGTACCTTCTACCTCTCATTGAAAGAATCACAAAACGGATAGAAGGAGTAGTGGCAGCTGGGAAATACATCATCTGCCAATACAATGTCCCAGGCGATAAATTGCCCCAAGCCATTCTGATTACACCAGGACGTAGGGCGCCTACCATCAGTAGGCTCGAGGACGAAAACTGGTACGCCGTCAGTAGTATGGTGGAGAAGAAGAAAACTGCAGATATAATGGATCAGCTCGTGAATGCTGGTGCCGAAGATATATTGATCTTCAATATGGACAATTGTAGAGTCTAATAGTAATATTAGGACATAACATTGGGACTTGGGACTTGTGAGAGCAGTTTCGCTAGGACATTTCCAAGCCTAGATTCACCCTTGGCTGGTGTTGGGTACGAGAACGCGATATCACAGGAGTGGACTCGGAACAGAGCGAACGAATATCGGACTCGAGTCTTAATTACTTCGATCCTCAACGTCGAGCAATGGATCAAGCCAGCTGAAAAAGAGTTTCGAGAATTGTTCACCTTGGACGCCACAGATGCATAAGAGACATTACGAAGTCGTGTCAAAGCATGCAGGAGCTGGTAGGGGTCGGAATGGGTTGTAGAGTCGCATATCATCAATTCCACCATCATTGGAATAGAGGCTTCAGCTCGATTCTGCGGAGTTGGGCTACATCTTCGGTCGCAATGGAGGCAGAGCGTCGGAAACCGTCAGAGGAACCTAAGGAATAGCTCAGATCAGCGAGGAGGTAGCTGAAGAGCACGACTGATTCGATTTATCTTCAGGTAATACACAAAATGTTACCAGACATCACAATTTCGACTTTTGTCCTGGAGAGAACAACTTCGCCAGGCCATTTCTCGTCGTTTCGTCCATGGCCCGGCTTTTCCTTGACTTGGAATCCACAAAGACATGGACGTAGCCCCCCACTGCCGCTGGTGTATTGCTGTTTTGTTCAAAGACAGCAACTTCGTAAGAGACTGAGCTCTTCCCAAGCTTGGTCACTCTCAGACCACAGTCGACAGTGCCAGGAAAAGATAATGGCGCGAAAAACTGACAAGTTTAGCTCTGTCAGTGACTCTGCTTGACAAACCAAAACTAGGCCAACCTGACAAAAGGATGATACCACGAGCCCTATGAGTGGTGACTCCTTTGGATTGAGACCGCAATGAAATATGAGATAGGAATTTATGATAGAATCGAAAAAGTGATAGTAGACAGCATTATTGACGTGAGAGTACTGATCATTGTCGCTCCTGCGCCATATTCTCAGCCATATTGACGGCTACTTGCGAGATTCATACCATCGAGTCGGATATGACAAGAAAAAGGAATAATCTTGACGGGACATCGAGGCGAAGTTGATGCGATGTAGAGGTATTTGCAAGGTATTTGTCTGCCTGAGCACTGAGGAGACAGAGTTCAAGGATCACGCGGTCACACTTTTGCTCATCTCCCATCATGGCGGATGTACGAGCCCTACTCAAGGCCAAGCGGGAAGAAACTCGAATCACTCATCCTCTTGCTTCCTATAATCAAAATGGCCAGCTCAGATGCTCAGTCTGTGGAACTCTCGTCAAACACGCGTCGGCTTGGGAAGGACACTTGGGAAGCAAAGGTTGGTCCAGTTTAAATCAGTCGTTGATTGCGATTTCACGAATGTATGAAGGTCATCGAACAACTGTCGCAAAATTGAAAGAAGAGGCCAGAGCACAAGAGGAGCAGCGGTTGAAGCAAGAGAGGGAGGCTATTGCTCGAGGAAAGCGGAAATTAGAGGAGGAAGACGAAGACGAAGAGGAGGAAGAGACTGCCAAGAAGCCCAGAGTCGACGACAGTACATTCCCTTCAGATTTCTTCTCAGACTCGTCCAGAGCTCTTCCTACTGCCGACGACGACGAGGAAGAAGAGGAAGCAGTTGTGGAGGAGAAGGAGGTGTCAAAGCCTGCCGTTGATCTCGAATGGGAGCGATTTCAGCGCGAAGTCGTTAATGCCCCGGTGGACGACGATCGTCGCGAACAATACGAGTCGGCGACAATAATGGCAGAACCGGTCCTCGTGTCACAGACGGAGGGTATGCCCATGGCTGAAGAAGAGGTTGTGGAACCTACAAAGTTGACAGACGAAGAGGAGAGACGGAAGAAGGAGCAGGACGACAAAGAACTCATTATGGACCGTCTGCTTGAGGAAGAAAGAGTTCAAGAAGAAGCAGACATGAAAGTAGTAGCTCTGAAGAACCGACTAGAGGCTTTGAAAAAGAAACGTGCTGCAAAGGTCAAAGCTTCCTAGGTGCGCCAATCGCTGTACAATGAAATATCTTGACTCAATTTTCCACACAATGGTCGTGCGTGATAACTTAGATGTAATTAACAGACGATAATGTGCTTCTAGTCCGCGTATTCTAACCCTTGACATCATAGCTTGGATTTTCCTCCAGAGACAGTGACCATCCGGTTTCCGCGTTGAAGTAGAGCGGCTGCGTCTTCAATCATATTGTCAACTATGGTCTTTGCTGGCAGGATGTCATGAATCAACTGAAAAGCAGCACATTGTAAGCATTTTCATCTTCGACTTGTGATCTACTCACACTTGAGACGCGACCCATAAGCCACGGGCGGGCTTGCATAGACTTTTCTGGGTGTTGCTCGATATCCTGGGTTACGGGAATAATTCCCTTGGAGGTCAACTCCTTGATCTCAGCCTATAATGCGTCAGAAATGAGAAATGCAAGTGAAAAATGTAAGTGCACCTGTCTGTTGTTCTCCCAATCTTCGACATAAGGTGTCTTCCTGACACGCAAAGGCCTTGAAGAAAGAGTCAACTGATGATTGCACACTTTAATGCCTCTGGTTGACGAACCTTCCTGTGTAAATCAAGGTGGTTACTGCATCATCGAATCCAGCACTGAGGACGCTCTTTAATAATGGTTAGATTCGCCGATTACGATGAGATGTCGGAGACTTGCCTCTTTATGGAGCTTGGGTGCGCCAGCCTCGACTGCAGCCACAAACTAGTGGCCTTGTGAGATCACAGAAACAAGGCAGTCGGCAGTCAATGAACTTACTCGTGTTCCAACCCAGACTGCTTCTGCTCCCCACATCAAGTTTGCTGCAAGACTGCGACCGTCATATACGGCGCCAGCTCCGATAACATAGACAGGCTCCCCTGTCAGAGGGCTTTTATGTCCTTTGACCGCGTCGACACATGCTGGTATGACTGGAAAGAAATTAGAAACAAATAAATCTCCTTGAAAAGACGTACGAATGGAAGCTGGAACATCGCCAGTGTGGCCACCACCTTCACCGGCCTAAGTATAGCAGGTCAGAATAGAGATATCTTTGGTAAGTGGGACTTTACCTGAGCGCAAATAAGATCTACGCCGGCAGCAAGAGCTTTAGCGACATGCTTGGGATGTCCCACCTGGTGTCCTCTTTAATAAAGTAAGCAAGTTCATAAATCAGCCAGACTTGCCATGTTCATGACAGGAATTCCGGCCTAGAGGAAGGTCAGTGCGAGATCTGTCGTTTTAGTGGTAGATTTACGCGCCTTATGAAGAGCACTGACAGCCTCTAGCGGAGGGATTCCGATGGCGCAAACAAACAGCTAAATGTCCTTGTCAGCCAAGATACACGTTGACATCAAGGGCCACAAACAGCGGTTTTCTCTTCGATGATGACCTGAATGAGCTCGGTAAGCTGCCCTTTAGTGTAATCATACTAAGGAACCGGTCAAACATGGTGAAACCAAGGAGGTGTATCGACTAACGTTCGTCTTCCTGGCTGTTCCACCGACGGCTGGAATGAGTAGATCAACACCGAAAGGTGCGCTCTTGTCTATCAAGTCGGCTTTTACAGCTTGAATCTGAAAAAAGCGAGTCTGAGTTTAGTGCAGCAAGTCTCAATCGAGTTCTGACCTGTTGGCGCAAAATTTTGGGTGAGTCTGAAGAGAAATCAGGTCAGAAATCAAGGCACAAGTCCGCATCGAGTTCTCATACATCCGAGACCTCCTATTACGCCAAGGCCTCCGGCATTTGTGACAGCAGCTGAAAAGCGGTGAGTAATTATTCAAGCTGTATTTCGACAACTTGCCTGCGAGCTCTGGTCCCGCTGCTACATTCATTCCGGCGAGGAGGATAGGATGCTTGATGCCAAAGAGCTTTGTAATAGGCTGCCAGACACAGTGAGCAAAGCTATATACAGCGAGAGACACCAAAGAAGCTCTTACGGTAGTAATGGTCGACATAGCGAGAAGAAAGTTCAAGAGGCAAGCTGATGATTCCGCGAGCTAATTGCTCCCTACGCTCGAATTCTGGCGAGAGGAGTACAAGAGAGACAAGGTAGGAGACAAGCTGATGATTTCGTGAGGTAATATGTGCGGGCTCGGCAACTGATTGACCGGGAGCCGGACGTATCAATAACAAATACAAGTGGTATAAGATGAATAGCTCGAGTGTAGTACTATGCAGGTAGCGAGAACATGTGGCAGAAGAAAAGCCAAAAAAAATCCAGTCCATCCTAAGTATGCAGTAAAATCATGGAGGTAGCGGTGACGTTGCTCGGCCAGCGTTTTGCATCAGTCGTCGCAGTCGCGCCAGTTCGTTTGCAACTTGTCTGTAAGGCGTTCAATGTCAATCAGTTCAAAAACAAAAACACAAGGACTTGCATTGCGGTAGCATTGGCCTCATCACCCTTCTGCGTTGCCTTGTGAATTTCTTGCTTCAACTTTTCGATTTCTTGAAGCCAGCTATTCTCAACCTCCTTCTCCGCTCGCATGTCCTCCTCACGAAGCATCTTGAAAGTCTCCTTACTCTCCTTGCTCGACTCTATCTCCTGTAGAAGTTTGCGATACTTCTTTCCCAGATTCTCTGCCTCTGTTTTCCACCGATCTTCCCTTTTACGCATTTCGTCTCTCAATCGGTCGGTATCCTGCTTCCATGATTCTGTCATAGCCTTGAGACTGTCGCGAAGCGTGATATATTCACGTTCAGACTTTTGGGAGAGTGCCGTTGATTCGGCAAGCGCTGATTCCATTTCGCGCAGAGCCTTTTTAGCTGTGGAAGTATCGGTTTTTAGCTGGCTCTTGAGGGATGCCGAGTCGCTTTCTGCTTTCCGGGCTCGCTCCAGCACCTACGGTACGTCAACAAAGAAAGTCAAGGTTCATGAGACCAAGACGCACCTCCTGCAGTAATCTTTCCTTCCTTGCGACTACATTATTCAGACCTTCGTTTTCTATGCGTAATCGCTCCCTTCCTTCTTTCAAATCCTCAGTCTGTCTAGTCAATTGAGCGACGCTGCGTTGACTCAATCGTAACTGAGCTTTGGTGTTTTCCAGTGCGTTTCGGGCATTGATTACGCCTGTCTGAAGGTCAGCCAGCACCTTTGTTGTTCCTCCAGGAGTGAGCGAGGACAATCGACGGTTGCCGTTGGGAGAAGGAGGTAAATTCGATAGCTGAAGGGACGGCGAGGTCGAAGACGAGGCTATCGACGCGTCTATATCTAGTGGAGATAATTTGTTTTGAGCCGGTTGCCCTTCATCAGCCAGCGCTCGAGCATTACCTGGAAACATCAGTTCCGCTCAAAGCTGTGTTATCGGAAATACTCACCGACAGAAGAGACCGGTATTCCTGGTTTAATTAGAGGAATGAGAGATATATCGACGACCTTGTGGTATCACTTACGACTTAGTGTCCGTGTTGGACTTGACATTCGTTTGTACGAAGGCGGACTGAGTGCGCCGACACCAAAATTCATTGGTATCCCTTCTCTGATGCCATCTTCATTCCCATTCACGTCCCTTCTTGACGGCAGAGGCAAGTTTGAATCAGGACCTGCAAGTCCTTGTAGAACGTCGAAAGAGGTTCGCCTGGCAACTTTTTTGGCTGCATTTGTCGCGTATGAAGACGGTGGCAGGTCTACCCCGGCCATTGTATGACGGTCGGAATCCAGGTCAGCGTAGGGCCTCGGACCTCTAAGAATTGTGTTTTCCAAGACGTGAACTTGGGCTTGTTGGTGCCTTATTGTATGTTTCAAGGTGGAAATCTGCTGCCTTACTGCGACTGTTGAAGTGGATTTATCCCTACGACCCTGAGGATTGGAATATTTCTCACCTGGATCCTCCAGCAAGTCCTTGGACGAGTAAGAGGGACTTGGAGCTCTAAATGAACGACTCGAGTTTGAGGCTCGGGAAGATGGCCGCGACAATGAGCTGTTCCGGTCGTGACCTACTCGTTGAGGTGAAAGACTGAGATAAGGATTCTGAGGCGAGCTTGAGGCTGGTGTCGGCATTCAAGAGTGGTTGGAGGAAAAGATTCTACGCGACAAAGCCCGTTGGAGCTGACTGGCGTAAGGCAAAGAGCCTGATGAGGTTATTAAAAATAAAATACAATAGTGTGCCTCCGATCAAAAACCCTTTTTATAAGAGAAAGCGCAACAGTTAGATACACAGTACTGTACACGATTATCCAGCAGCACTTTTTGGACGACCGACATCTTGCCAGTCCTCCAAACCCTCAGGTGAAAAGGTTCTCTCGGTTTCAGGGTCCTCTTCACCCTGCTTATTGGTCAATCGTTGACGGAGCACGACGAGAAAGTGCACAATCGCGAATATGATAGCTTCACCAACAGCAATCCCGATGATGTAGACTGGTAAACTCTTCTTGTGGGTGACTGGATCGAGGAAGGGGTAAGGATAAAAGTCTTCAACGATATGCTTGAAAAAAGTCAGCTCGTTGCAGAGAAGACCAGTTGTAGAAGACTTGCAGTAATGTAGGCGATGCCTACGTAGCCTCCCAGTACTACGATATTTAGCGGAAGATAGATCCACTGATTAGCTGGTGTGTTGGTGCAGGCTATCTCGAACAAGGCATATCCTGAATTGAAAGCATGGAGAGAGATGTTGGACCAAGCGGAAAACGAGGTTGAGAAAACCTCGGAACTGGCGAGCAATGCCCAAAACACAATGGTGACAAGGATGGCTTGTGAAGATCATCATTAGACAGACGGTGAGACAATTACTGGGCTAGAACTCACGGAAAGTAGTAATTGTACTAAGAAGCCAGAGATGCAAGAATTGTAGGATTCTAGGCCATCTCTGGAGAGGAAACTTCTTGAATGTATTTCGCGAATACAGGGCAGTTTGTGTTCCGGCAGTGAAGAAATAAGCACAGATGCCGATGCTGCTCAATTCTGTGAAATACGAAAAGAAACTGGTGAAATGGTGAGCAAATAAACGAATAATGAGTAAAGGAGTTCGTACGATGCGCCATCGTTGACGAGGACCACAAGAAGGGTAACGAGTGTATATAGTCCTATTAACAGCCGAATGGCAGCCAACACTGTTGGCGAGAAGAAAGAGATATAAGAAGTCACCAGTACCCTCGACTCCAAGGCATGGAGCCCAAACAGATGAGTTTTCATCGAGAAAAAGAGGGACAGATGAAACCCCCTTTGGCAAACGGCAGGGACCTTGATATAGCTCTTTACATCACGTTATGTATGGCCAAATCCCGTCATCGCATATTCCCGCCTGGCAACCGTTTCTAATTAATGTCTACGACTCGGCTACCAACTACTCCATTATTGACAGCGTTCTGTGTCTATTCACAAATCCAGTCAGCTTCTGTATCAAGAACAAGATGAACAACTGAACTGCTTCGGCATTGACAGCACTCAAATATGTGTCTGTTCCCCAACCATAGTCAGCTTCTGTATCCAGAAAGAGTGGACAACTGACTCCAGGCCAAGCTCACTAAACTGACCACAACGAATCGCAGTCTTGGTGGAACTAGACCAAAGTCAAAGATGTCTCTTCCAACCAAAGCGGAAAACTTACCAATTCCGAAGTTGACGATTTGAGTCGGGAGAAACACGGCCCTGAGGAAAAAGGTTCAGAGGTTCATCGTGAAATCAATGACAGTGACGAAAACTTGCCAATTCCGTATTATCGTGGGCAGATAGTTCTGTGAAATCAATCCAGTGAGATACGAGGCGCCAGGTTGAAGACTCACATCTTCTAAACGGGAAACAATCTCCTCGGGTTTCCCTTCCAGGACACTCATCGACGTGAAAAAGAAACCGACAGCAACTGAGGGCCAATGTCAGATTCCCCTTGGTTACACGGCAAACAGAACAATGACCTGGTGTAAGAATGGCTTGATCCAAGTAGACCTGTAGGTGATGTTTACAGAGAGATGAGTCGACAGTTGAGTAGACTTGCACGATAGATCAATGACTGGTTTGGGCATCAGTACTTGTGAGGCGTCTGACCAAATACAAGTACCTTGGTTGGGGTTGAAAATTGTATCCTGTTCAGAAACTGATACCTAGAGTTGACCTCGTAAGACGTGGCCAACCACTAGGAAGACAGATACCATATGGTCATGGCAGGGCCGAAAAGACAACCTATCGACGCGGTTATGAGCGCCGAAAATGTGAAACTGACATGTTTTCTGACCTCCGTAAAAGCTGAGCCGAGCTGTTCTTTTGAACTATGCAAAATGAGACGCGATTAGAACCGGAACGAGCGAACACAAACGTCGTGTTTCGACCCAGCATTCTCGTAGGCTTGTTGTGCGATTACATCTCCAGCTCCAAACAAAAATGCTGCAGTACAGCATTGGGTCACCATTGGCCTGCGAATGAGGGAGGCACTACTGAGATTAGCGTCGAATCAAATTATTTCGAGGCCTAAAGACTGAACTTGTAGGCGCGTAGAATCGAAGCCATGAATGGACAATGCCTGAAGTTGCCCTGAAGCAGAAGCAAGGTGTGACTGAGACATGTGATCTGTCTATCTTGCCAAAATGAACGCTCCTGCTCTGGAACTCCACTTTGGACCTGCCTCAGAGTTAATATCTGTTGGTGATTTTCTAGACAAAGTCCTGGAATTCGACCCTATAGTTCCTGATGAGAAGCCAGACACCGAGGATTACAGGTACTTCTTTGCCCAATTTTTTCGGTGGTAATAACGAGCATCGGCAGCGTCGACGACATACGAGACCGTATCTCCGAAACCTGGGACAATCCCAGACTATCTGGTTATCTTAACGCGACTAGCAATCAAACCCTGGCTTCTCTGCAAGCTAAACCCTCAAAGGCCAAAGCAAAAAGAAAAAGACATCTGGACGATACCGAAGAGCATCCTGATATAACTGAACTACGCGATTCTCTAGATTCCATCGAAATTGAGAGTTGGAGGTGAGTCAAAGTCTAGCGAATTGTTCCAAGCTGACAGACGGAAGATTGCATGAAGACACTCCATTATTCCTCAGAGGACCAAAGAACACTGATTACAACACCTTAGCGAAAGTGGTCTGTCCGAGTTTTGGCCTCTTAAGCTACCGCTGATTCTGCTGGCAGAGAACCTCGGATCCTGGCGCTGCAATTAGTTCCTCAATGGACGCGATTTTATTTGCTACAGTGTACGACAAAATCGTTTGGGGCGCGATTTCCCGTGGATCTCAGCATGCCTGCCTTGCCTCTCAGACCCTCGATGATCTAATGAATGCCATTCCTTGTATGCGTGAACGAATACCCGTGGAAGTCCGAGACGACGAGGACCGAGTTGTGCGATATAAGACAGCAGAGGAAGCTAAAACAGAAATTCAGCCTCGAGGGTGTGTAATCTGTATTGAAGGTGTTGCATACGGCGATGGTCAAAGTTCCGAGGACTATGCGACGTGAGTCCAATTCTCATGAATGTCCTAACGATATCTTGAGTGGTTTCTCTAGTAAGCTGACCGAAGCTCTCTCCAAATCGATGAAATCAGCAAAAATCGCGAAATCCAAGAGTGATATGCGCAACACAAAGCTTTCATCTCTGTCCTTGAAACTTCATGAACCATACTGGCTACTGCACAAGGGCAGCTGCGAACATTTTGTTGTTTTCACTGAGATACGGTCAGTCTGTTCAATTGTTTTGTTTCGCGAGATTGAAACGTTCATTATCAGCATGGTGCATTCTTCTGACTTGACCTCGGGGTATCCTTTGACCACCCATGTTACCCCGTCGATTCTTGGGATCTGTCGAATTTGTACCAAAGTCCCTGCGGTCTGGTCTGTGATCGGGGACGTCAGGTTGGGAGAGAATCCTTGTCTTGTGTGCGGACCTTGCTGGCGCAGCTTGGGTCCTGCGGAAAATGTCCTCGCTGTACCTCTAGAACAATATCGAGTCTAGAAATTTTGATCGCAAAATCATTATTATTTTACTTGTTTGTTACCTCCGAGCATGGTGTTGCCAGCTGCTGAGGTCATTCTCGATTCCCTGGAAGAATACAGCGACATAGTTTCATGGATCAACGATACCTTGTCTCCTCCCGACGACTCTGAAAGCTCGTTGTCTGAGCTTGACCAGCACATCACCCAGCTCATCGCGACTCTGGACATTGCTTGCGAAGACACTTCGTCAAAACTAGAGCACATTATCGACGATGTCTCGCGCGGCGTCCCTCGTCTCACCTACGACCTTCATTTTATGAAAGACGGCGCCATTTCGCTGCAGAATTCGCTAGCCAACGTCCAGGAACACGCTAGCTCAGCGATTCCTGCCGCGACCAATGCTGCATTGGAGCAATTACGGGTATTGGACAGCATGAAGACGCACATGGAGGCTGCGAGAGAGGTTTTGCGAGAAGCTGAAAGCTGGAGCACGCTGGAGCTCGAGGTGACTTCGCTTCTTTCAGAAAAGAGTTATGCAAAGGCGGCGGCGCGACTCTCAGAGGCGAGCAGAAGCATGGTCGTCTTTCAAAACACACCAGAGTATGACCCAAGACGAGCTCTCATGGTCAATTTACAGAACCAGCTCGAGGCGTCTCTGAGTTCAGCCTTGGTCGCCGCGATAAATGCCCAGAACTTGAAGGAATGTCGGGATTACTTCTCCATTTTCTCCAACATACAACGCGAGTCAGAGTTCAGAAGCTACTACTATGGCTCGCGTCGAACAGCCTTGGTCGCGATGTGGCAGCAGACCCGGCTGTCCGACTGCGATCCTGGCTCCGACTCGACCCAAACATTCGTTGATTTCCTTCCCAAGTTCTACTCCGAATTCCTCTCTCTTCTCAATCTGGAAAAGACCTTCATCCCTGCCATTTTCCCCGACCCAGCGCCGACCCTTTCTGGCCTGATCACGTCAGTTCTTTCCTCCTTGCAACCGACGTTCTCCCAGCGACTTTCATCCCTTCTGAACAACTATGGAGATTCATCTCTAAAGGAACTCATTCATGTTTTCCGCTCCACCGAAGAATTCGCAGTAGCTGCTCAGAAAGTCATGGAGAAAATCAAGTATTCGACCAACTTTGCAGCGCCCTCGACAGAGGAAATTGACAGTGAACCTGCTCAAAAGCCGTCGCATAACCGCAGAAGATCTATGCGAATGTCCATGTCTTTCCGATCTGGGATGCAAAAGACTTCTACGGGTGGACTGGGTGGGGGAAAGTCAGCTTCGTTAGACGGAATAGACTGGGATCAAGAAGTGTTTCAGCCATTCCTCGATTTCCAGATAGATTACGGGTCATTGGAGAGACGCTTGTTGGAGAGTTCGCTGAGGGAGATCATCAGCAGTGAATCCGAGAATGTACCAGACCAGGATCAGGCTCGGTTACTGCGGGAAAGGGCAATCGACATCTTTGGCGCTGGGGAGGACAGCGTTTCCCGCTGTGTCACCTTTACTTATGGCTTCGCAGCCGTCGGTCTGGTTCAGGCTTTGGACGGCTTTATCAAGTCTTTCATTGACCTGTGGACTGCAGATGTTAGGATGGTGCTTTCATCGGCGTCTGGAGACCAGAATCCTGCCTCGGAAGATGATCTGTCTGGTCTGGATTATACATCACAGGATTGGTCGCAGTTCCAGCAGTCCATTCATCTTCTTGCATCGGCTCGTTCTATCTACGAACGTATGTCACTTTTCGAGGCAAAGCTTGTCTCCAATCTCTCCCAAGTCGCGTCGAAATTTCGGATGGCTCAGGGTGACCCCATCAACTTTTCCATCGCGCCTTTACGAGGTGAAGCTCAACTGTTGGAACAATCGACTCTCTATTCGGCTGAGCTACATGCTCTACTTGAACGTGTCGATTCTGACCTCGTCAACTCTCGAGATTCCCTTCCGCCTACTCCTCTGCTACGCCACAGTCATTCACAGCCGCAGGTCAATCAATCAGATCCTGTCCTGGTCGAGGCTCGAGGGGCAATATTTTCATTTGCCAAAGCATGTCAGACATCGCTTCAGACGACAATATTGTCACCATTGCGCAACCATCTCACACTGTATAGTTCATCGACATTGTGGACGACTCCTGGAGATCCCAAAGCCAAACATACTGTCACTTCCTCTGATCTTCAAGTTCCGAGCTTCTCTATCTCGCCTAGCGACATAGTTCAAAGAATCGCAGAAGGACTGCTCAATTTGCCCCGACTCTTTGAGGTCTATGCAGACGATGATGCTTTATCATTCTCCATGCATACCTTGCCTTATGTGGATGCTGAAACATTGAAGGCTTTGTCGGAACAACTTCCTGCAGAGACCTCTCATAGTCGACGACCATCGATGTCGACCAAGTCCGCTACCATTGATCATGAATTAGTTTCATCGGCCTGGTTATCATCTCTCGGACATTCCCTTCTAGCTCATTTAACCAGTCAGGTCCTACCGAGCATTTCTGTCCTTACACCCGCTGGTGCTGCTCAGCTTGCTTCGGACCTGGGCTACCTGTCGAACATCGTCAGGGCGCTCAATGTCGAATCGGAAGATTTGGAGACTTGGAGAGAATATGTTGATGTAGACAAGGAGAATGCCACCAAAAGAGCAGCAGATTCTGTAGACACAATCTTTCAACACGTAGCTCGAATGCGGGGTTGGGTAAAATAAAAAGACTTGAATAGATTTTTCATTTGTTTACAGTTGTTGCCAGACTCTCCTTAACCCTACCAAAATGGCCTCCGCGTCCGGTAAGAAACCACTGCTTGTGCTATTCTGGTATTCTGACTGAACCAGCTATTGGAAAGCTTTCTCGCGAAGAGTTCAGGCGCCAGAAAGATCTAGACGCGGCACGGAAAGCTGGAACCGCACCGGCTGCATTGGACGAGGAAGGCAAACCTATAAATCCCCATATTCCTCGTCAGTAATATATGTTTTCCGCCTGAAGCTTCATGCCTTATCGCCCTTTACAGAATACATCTCGCAGGCGCCTTGGTATCTTGACACTGGAGCACCTTCATTGAGTCATCAACGTCGACATGATGATGATCGTTCATCCGACAAACTAGACAACTGGTACGACCGCGGTGCTAAAGCCGGACCTGCTGCGAAAAAGTACCGCAAGGGTGCTTGCGAAAACTGCGGGGCAATGACCCACAAAAAACAGGACTGTTTAGAGCGGCCGCGAAAGAAGGGTGCCAAGTTTACGAACAAAGATATCCAGGCCGACGAGATAATTCAAGACCTCGCTATTGGCTACGACGCAAAGAGGGACAGGTGGAATGGGTACGACACTGCAGAACACAAGAGACTGTACGAGGAATATGCTGCAGTGGAGGATGCTCGACAGAAGATGCGAGAAGACGAGATTGACAACCAGACAACGACGGATCTTGCAGCAGTCAGAAAGGTTGCCAAAGCTGGAAAGACAGAGAACAAGGACGACGCTGATTTCGGGTCTAGTGATGAAGAGGATGCAGACGAAGACAAGTATGCGGACACTGCTGACGCAGTGGGACAGAAACTTGACACAAAAACCCGAATCACCGTCCGGAACCTTCGTATTCGTGAAGATACTGCCAAATATCTCATTAACTTGGACCCATCTAGCGCCTACTATGATCCAAAAACTCGATCTATGCGTGACGCTCCGCTTCAGGATGTCCCTCCAGAAGAGGTAAGTTCACAGTATCCGTGGTTCCTTTCGTACTGACTCTTTGATAGGCAGTTTTCGCCGGTGACAATTTTTTCCGGTATTCTGGAGAAGCCCCAGAGGTTCAGGCTCTTCAACTCTTTGCCTGGCAAGCCGCTGCACGGGGGAACGATGTTCACCTTAACGCGAATCCGACGCAAGGCGAGAAATTGCACGGAGAATTTAGGCAAAAGAAGGAAGAGCTCAAGGACTCGTCCAAGGTCAGCATACTGGCCAAGTATGGAGGGGAAGAATATCTTCAAATTGCTCCAAAAGAGCTTCTCCAAGGGCAAACAGAGGAGTATGTCGAATACTCTCGGACTGGCCAGGTCGTCAAAGGTCGGGAGCGAGCTAAAGCCAAGTCGAAATATTTGGAGGATGGTATGTCTCTGTTGCGTCTTTCAATTCCAGTTTCATTGATGTTCCCTTCCTACAGTCTACGTGAATAATCACACAGCGGTCTGGGGTTCATGGTACAATCCATCCGCCAGCTTGTGGGGATATGCTTGCTGTCAGTCGAGCATTCATGTTTCATATTGTTCTGGTCAAGCTGGAATCGACGCTGCGCAAGCATCGAGCGCTCAGCACTTGCTTGCACAACGGTCACCATCTCCTGAACCTGAACGACACGAAGAGCCCGAACAAAGTCTGAAAGTCGAGCAAAACTATTCCAAAAAGCGCGTTGGAGAGGGCGACTTCAAGCTGGACAAGGAAAGGCTGCAGAAAGCTATTGACGAGGAGAAGAAGAGAAAAGTGAGAGATGACGACGTCGACCGGTCCAGCAAGAAGAAGAAGACTGGAATCTCAGCTCACGAAGTCACGGAAGAAGAAATGGGTGGGTTATTTTGCTTATCGTTGATGTTCTTCCTCTGATTTCCTGTACAGAGGCATACCGGATGCAGAGAAGGAACAAGACTGAGGATCCTATGTATTCATACCTTGATCAGGAGTCCTAGGCCATTTCTTTGTAAAATAGATAATTTGCAATTGTACACTAGCTATAATTTTTGCGCCTATGCGAGATATTTTGTTTACCAAATTGGGAAGGACTATTGTTCGACATTTCGGGACACGGTGCTTCAGGACGTGGACCATACCGTCAATTTACTTCCTTTCTTCTTCCATGCCTCTGCGATGACAATCTCCACAGCACCCGCTCTGTTACTTGGAATCGGAGGGCGAGTCTTACTAGACGTTGCGACTCGAACCGAAGAGAGTTTCAGAGATTATATGCTTGTTGGATGCTGGCAGGGCGTCGGCCTTTGGTATGCCTTCAACAACGATCTCGCAGCCCCAGTTGCCTTGGGAATTGCTCTGAAACTCTTCATTGAGTATTCTCTTGCGCAGGATGCCACAAAGTCAGCAATAACCGTCTTCAGCCTCGTTCTCGGCATTATCGCCACAGATTTCTTATCTGGAATATTCGACAAGCCAAAAGAACGACGGTCAAGCAGCTCCAGCAAAAAAACTTCATCTTCGAGCCGACCCAGGAAGGAAACAAATCCTACTCGTCCCAGCAATCCTAGTCGTCCAAGCAGAAAGGCTGTTTCGGATATAACATCCGTCGACTCTAATTCAGACCTGCTGGGTCCGCGAGCTTCCATGACCCCAATGGAGCGCGAAATCGCAGCATTGCGAGCTCGTGCATCGCTGGCTGACAGTGAGCGCCGTCGATTCAAGGAGGAGAGGAAATGGGCAGTCGCACAAGGAAATCATGCCTTGGCAGAGGAATGCAAATGGCAGGTGAAGCGGTATTCGGCGTTGATGAAGAGCTTTCATAGAGAAGCAGATGATAAGATTCGTGGACAAGGTGCGTGAACTGCATTTTTTGGTTTCTTTCACTGAGATGTTTCTAGCTTCTCACCGCCTTGCTACCATCGAAGAGAACCCAGGCTCGAGTCGACAGCGTGGAGAACACACGACAGTCAGTGTCAACATCTCCCCTTCGCAGCTTAAGTCTGCTGTTCGCGTTAATGTTCGATAAGCTGCTCAACCGACCGAGATTTGCTTTTAGTCGACATTTACGCTAGCTGCTAGCCGCCTCCAGGGTCGCCTTTCCTTGCCGCGATATCAAGAGAAACCCGAGGTGTATTCCTGAAGACGCATCAATCTAGAGTCCTTTAAGACCTAGTGTACAAATTTGTTGCAGAATACTAGTAGACAGCGAAATGGAATGTAGACAAAGGAGAGCAGAGACAAAACATTGGAATAATAAAAAACGCTCAGCGATGTTTGCCGTTCGTTCTAGCAGAGCTCGAGGAAGCATGGGAACCATTTGTTGTTTTAGCAATCGGAGCACGAGCCTTTTTACCAGCACTGGCTTCCGCTCTGGGAGCAGTGGATGTTGTCTCCTGAGACTTTAGCTTTGCATGTATCTCTTGAAGTTTCGTAGCTTTGACCTTCTTCGGCCAGAAGAGAGTCACGAAGCTTGCGACTTGTTAGCGAAAAATGTGGATGACCTTGTTCACCAACTCACGTCCATAAATGTCGACGCCACCTCTCTCGGTCATGACCAGCAGCAGCTTTTTCCTTGAGGACAGCCTCGATCCGTTTACCAATGGCTGCCAAAGAGTCCTTCAAGATTGCCACCTTGTCGTCTCGAGGCATATCTTCGCCGGACAATTTGAGCTGTTTCTGGGAGGAATTAAGCTTCCTCCGTGGCCTCAAGTCAGAGAATACTCACCAGCTGCTTCTTGACTGGTCGGAGCTCTTCTTTGGTTGCAGCTTCATCCATTGAGGGACTGTTTGGAGCCAGTTAGCCAGTGGTCAAGTAGCAGGCAGGTCAGAACTTACCATTCATCGGACGATTCAGAATCTGTAAAGGTGGGTGTCGGTCTTCGTTTCCGTTTTCGAGATCCATTGTCTTCAACAGACGCTACAGCCTCGCTTTCTGCTCGTCGTTTGCCGGATGAATGGGAGGAAGAAGCTAAAGCATTCGGTGGAGGAGACTGGGAGTTTTTCAGGTGTCCTTTGTGTCGCAGGGAGCTCTCATATGAGCGAATCTTCTCATCATGTTCGCGAAGGATGGATAGCAAGAAGTCGCCGCGTCGTACGAGATGTATGGCATTCGGAATGGGGCGACTGGCACTATCCTCCCCTTTCTTCCCTTCTTCCAGGAAGAACTTTCCTTCCAATCCCAACTTTGGGTCTTTAGCCATAGCTTCCCAAGCCCCAAAACCGTACAGGAAAGCACCAACGAGAAGCATTGAATCGTCGTGTGGACCCCATCTTCCAGACCAATTTAATGTCGGACGAATGTTATCGACGGGTATCGACCAGCTGTAGACATCGTCTACTTCTGAAAGGAGGTTGAAGAGAGTCCGGAGATCCCGATATCGAGATAAAACAGTTTCAGCGTTGATGTTGCCAACTCCGCGACAGGTCACCAGCACCGCTTTGCTCTTCTGGGCATTCGTGAGGGTCTCCCCATTGACCTGGCGAGCTCGCTTCTGCTCTTCGCTTTCTTTGACGGCCTGCTCGCAGACCTGGATTATTTCCTCGGCCACGTCCAACATCATGCCTTTGTTCTTGTCTTGCAATTTGGATTCGGTGACCTGCGACAAAGATGATGCGAGGAGAGGAAATCAAGTAACAAATTCACGTACGATGGTATCGTATCGCAGTCTAATGTCACCCCAGCGCTGCAAACTTCTGATGAGGACTCTGACATCTCGCTCCTTTAATTCCATCGCTTTTTGGCTGGCAGATTTTCGACTGGGACCAGGAGCTTTTGGCTTTTTGGTCGTCGAGGTTGCCGGTGCTTGATCGACATCCATGCCCTCGTAAGAAACCTGAGCATGCGACCGCTTCCGTGTCTCTTGTGCTGCTAGTTCTTCGGCCTTTCGCTGATCATCCTCTTTCTCGTACTTTTGTCGCTCTTCCAATGGAATAATATCCTCCCAGTTCATGTCGTTTTTGACGTCACTGACAGCAGCGAATTGTGCGAGGAAACCTTCACCTCCCAAAGAGGTCCCACCATCACCTGTCTCGGCAATGGTCTCATGGTCTTCGGCACGATTCAGGATGTCATCGAGGTCCATCTCATCCAGGTTTCTAGCCCGCTGAACATCATCTTTTTCGAACCTAAAAAGAGTTAGAACAAGATTAGAAAACTTGCAATGACTTGCATTTTTTGAGCGCCATATTTCAAGACAGCAGTCAGCTCGTCCTTGCTCAAGTTATCGGGCTTTGAAGAATCCTTTGGCTGAACTGGTTTGGTGCCCAGGTGGGCCTGGGATGTATCCATCTGGTTGATGACTAAAGGCTCGTTAGCTGAGCCTCGAGCAATTAGAATAATGCTCACTAGCATATTCGAGAACCATCTTCTTTTTGGCTCTCTCCAGCACATCTTCCTCCATTGTATCCTTGCTGACAAAACGATAGACGCTAACATGAGACTTTTGACCAATACGGTGGGCACGAGCCATCGCCTGAAGATCGTTTTGAGGGTTCCAGTCGCTCTACATCGAAGAGTAAGACGTCGTGCTGGCGTGAAGAAACGAGGCTTACATCAAATATGATGACAGTGTCAGCCGTCTCCAGATTGATACCGAGACCACCGGCTCGGGTCGAAAGCAAAAAGGCGAAATCTGCCGAGCCAGGAGCGTTGAAATGGGCAATCGCTCGTTTGCGCGCATCTGAAGCCACCATGCCGTCCAGTCGTTGATGAAGATAACCTCTAAGGTTCATGTAGTCGCTGAGAATGTCCAACATTCGAACCATCTGACTGAATATCAAGACTCTGTGGTGATCCTGGCGGAGCCGAGCGAGCAATTTGTCTAGAAGAACCATCTTGCCGCTATTCATAACCAGACCCTTGAGGATCTCATCATTGTCCACCGATGTGCGAGATTCGGCACCGTCAAAGAGGTATGGGTGGTTTGCCGCCTTCTTCAACTCCATAGCTGTACAACGCATGTTAATTAGACGAAAAGCTGATTGGATAAAAACATACCAATGTTGAGCAAACTGATGTTAGCATTACCGTTGGCACTCTTGACCAAAGCAGCAAAGTTCTGTATGGACCATATTAGTAAGGTAAAAGATATATATCTAGCACGAAACGAACCTTGGTAAGGATACTCTTGTAAAAGTGAGTCTGCAAGGCGCTCATTTCAACACGCAGGATTCGTTCACTCTTCGTAGGCAGCTCGGCGAGCACATCGCGTTTCAGCCGTCTAAGCATCAGTGATTCGAGCTGGGCATGGAGCTCCTTTATCTTGTTCTCATGGTCGGCATCATTCAAGTCGAACTCGTTGGTCAAGGCAACTGAAGGATCGACGTCAGAAAATATTCAGACAAAACAAATACCACGGACGTACACTTCTCAGGCATCAAGAAATGCATCAAAGACAACAGCTCTAAGAGGGCACTGGTCAGTCAAGATTTATTGACATGAGCAATGTCAATTACCTTTGACATTGTTCTGCAACGGGGTACCGGTGATGAGCAGCTTTGAAGCAGCCGAGAACGACCGAAGGGCTTCATACAACTGGCTTTCCGAGTTTTTCAGACGATGAGCCTGTTTGAAACGGTCAATGATTCTCCAAGAGCCAGGAATCTTGAACTGACTTCATCGACAGCGAGCGCCTGCCATTTAATATCACCAAGTTCCTTGGCGTCTCGTAGAGTGAGCTCGTAGGTCGTCAAAAGCACATTTAGTTTGAGCTTCTTGTTAGAAACCCCGAATTCATAGTTGCGAATAACTTCGCGGGCTGCTGCTGTGCCAATATAGGTGATAACATTGAGGTCGGGGGCCCATAGCGCGAACTGCGACTGCCAAGCGGTGATGGTAGAGAGAGGGACGATAACAAGGAAAGGACCATATTGTTGCATTTCGTGAAACAAATAGGAGAGAAATGAGACTGTCTGGACGGTCTATAACACAATTAATTCCGACTTGTTCGCTCATTGACGTGTGGACTGACCTTTCCAAGACCCATCTCATCGGCGAGAATGCCATTTTCGCCCTTGCACCAAACATAGGCTAGCCAGTTGAGACCAGTGAGCTGAAAGTCCTTCAAGGCACAACCAGTGCTTTCGACATAGTCTGGGTCTTTGTACATTCTCTGGAAGGTCGGCCGGTTGTTTCGCGAATACGAAACTGATTTGTAGGGATACTTAGCTTCACGCTCTCTAGCCCTGTATTCCTCGACCTGGTCCTTGGCAATTTCGTTGACATCTTCCTGGAGTTCCCAAGTGCAATGTTCATAATTGAGACCAGTCCACTTGCAAAAGTACTCGATGCCTCGAGCGCCCTCACGAATGGCCACGATTCGCTCGACAGTCCGGAAAGTTTCTAGATCTTCCTTTTCGCGCTCTTTGTCGAGGTAGAGAGCTTCACGATCTTCGCTGGACAGGTTGGTGGCAGATACCCTGGCTTGCCATAGCTTGTACGCTCTTATGTAGTTGTCTACGCGCTTGAAACCCTTGAAGGTTTTGAGAAAATCGTAGGTTTCGTCGGTGTTGTGTAGATGAGAAAAGTTTTTCCATTTGATATGGAAGCGCTGGACAGCGGTCAGCTGGGCGACGAGAGATGGTAAACTAAAAGACTTGCAATGTTATCAAACCATAGATCTTCGGGGTCCTCTTGCTTTCCCTCGTCACGGGAATGAGAGAGAACTGCTTCAATTTCATCGTCCTGCGGCTGGTCCTTGGAATCGACGACCTGATACTGCACAGGCTCTTCTTCAGCAAAGTCTGGGACGTCCTCGACATAGTTGATGACTTTGCCGCTCCGACTGGAGATTCGAATCTCATCCCCAGACGATCGAGCTTTCTTTCTCTTCTTGGACCGAGACCCATATTCTGAATCTGAATCTGATGTAGAAGCCATTCTCGTCGACGCTGTTGCACCATTCAGAGACCTAAAGACCACCGACTTTGAATAAAAGGACGGACCTCGAGGACGGGGAGCTACAGGCAAGGGCTGCTTTTTGTTCTTCTTCTTCTTTGGCTTGCTCTTGCCAAAGTTTTCATCATAAGTCCCGTCGTGGTCATCATCGTCGTCCTCATCATCATCGTCACCGTCACCATTGTCCTCGTAGCCCTATCAATGAGCGCAATTAGCGGCGAAATTTGAAATGAAAAGAGCATTACAGAGTCATCTGCAGCCTATAAGAACGTCAGAGAACAGTCTTGAATAAAAAAAAAGAGATCATACAATTTGATAGTGGGAAGGTCCCGCTTGAGGCGGTTCTGGGATGGCCATTATATAGTCATCGTCGAGGTCGACGGACTCGCCGTCAGCGTCTTGGTCGTCTTGAGGATCGAGGTCCATGCTCTGGTCACTGTCGTAGTTGATGAGAGCCATGATGGCGCCAAACAAGCCCCTCGCCGCCTCCGGTCTGTTGAACGGGCGTTGTCCGGCGATGCTCGGCTGACATCCGACGTCGACACCAACAATCTTTCAAAACCGTAACAGTCCTCTTTTTCAATACAGTCTTTCCATTCCTCGTACTGGATAATAACTAGCTAGCTGCGTCGTCGATTCCCATGCTGACAGCGTCACGACGACTTCCTTGAAGTTGTAGTCACATGCGCATGGCATGGATTCAGCTTCTCATCTTTCCGTCGTAATCGATATTTCCCCAACCCAATGGCATTTGTCTGCTGAGCCAGAGAACCCTTTCCCTTTGTCTCTCGAGTCTTTTTTCTCGCAGCTGTTTGCTTTTCTCAACGCCCATATTGCTTCCAAGCATGAGAATACCCTCGCCGTATTTGGAGCTTTCCCTGGAAAGAGGCAAGCAACATGTTCTCATTAGCTCCTTCTGGCTTACTGGATTACAGTTTAATGCTTTATTCCTCAACCGATGCCCCTGTAGATTCATTTTCCCCCGACGCCAATTCATATCGTCCATTCAAATTGGTCAACTCAACCATTGTCGGCAAGATCATGTCCGAGCTGGAAGCTCTCGAGAAATTGGATGAGGAAGAGGCACCATGCGCTCTAGTAGGAGCGTTGACGAAAGCACTTTGCTGTAAGCCAAAATTACCTCCAGAAGGTTCATGATTTCAATTTGTCCAAGACATCAATCGACTTTCCATCGCATCATCCGCAACCAAATCCCCTGAAGATGTTGAGCAAGCTGTTCTCGCTGACCCCAGAATTTTGGTCTTGTCGGTTTCTGCAGACCTCACAACCTCTTACATTCCCATAATGAACGCCATATTCTCGGCCCAGAAATTAGTAATGTGGACAACTCCTCGTTGACCAGTGCTAACTTGATTCTGCAGAAAGTAACAATCGATGCATGTCAGATATATGGCCCAGAAACCGTCTTTCTTCAACAAGCGGCCCATTTAACCAGTGGATCGTATATCTATCTCGAACAGCGCCATGCCCTCCTTCAGTATCTGATTGTCAGCCTTTACAATCTCCCTGACCTGCTTTCCATTGATCCGCCTGTAGATGTCCTTCCTCTCGCCACCTTCCATTCGCAAAATAATAGCGGTCCCTACTCAAGAAAAGATCGATTTTAGAGCTGTCTGCTTTTGCCACAAAAATATTGTGGACATTGGCTTTGTGTGCTCTGTTTGTCTATCTAGTGCGTCTTTTTCTATTAATTGCATCGGCACACGTTGTCTTATCTCCCAAAGTATTCTGCCAACCTGTTCCAGTTTGCTCGACCTGCCGGTATGCTCATAGCTATGTGATTAAAAAGCGCTCCTGACATTGCTTCCAGGACCAAATTTCCCCTCAAGACCCTGCAACGATTGAATGCGTCTCGACCACTTTTACCACAGAGGCCGACCTCCAATGCTCCCTCTCCATCTCCAGTACCACAAGCCTCACTTGGCGGTCTGCCGCATAGCGGAACTATTGGGACCAACGGGACGAATGCTTTGAAGAATGGACAGAATGGGGTCAGAGGTCGATGAAAAAAAACTCAGAGTGAAATGGACGTGATGAATATGTGGGGGACTTGGGCGTCCAGCCTGACATGGGCCTCTTCTCGACGAAGTATCATGGCCGTTGGTTTTCCCAGACCCGTCGATGAGACATATGCAATGGCCATACTGGGCGTCGTGAATGCACACCATAAACGAGCTGCTGGTTTTCAGATATTATTTAGACCTCGTCCACTGTGACTTACGCTTGTCTTCGTCGTCCAATGTCAACAGTAGCACCCCGGCATTGGGCTGGACATCGCCACCTTCGATACATGGTTCTCAAATGGGAAATCAGACAGACGGAGATTCGAGCAAAATAAAGCAGCATTACTCCAAAATTTATCTTGCAATAATAATTGTAAAACTTGGTGAACATCTATGTCTTCCTGTCCAAGGTCGGTTCCTAGAGATCTGGCTAGGTCGGTTCGTATAATTTGCTCGCCAGCACCAGACAGACTGCACGCGGACGCTTTGAGCCTTGTCGTGGACGGTTTGTAGTTTTCAGCCCAGCATCCTGCCCCGAATGTTGCCCCCTCTCCTAGTCGTCCAGGATGTTTGAGCAAAATGCCGCCACTGTCAGGAGATGAGCCCAAGTACCAGAGGATAATTGGATCGACCTTGACACTCCCGCTGCAAGCCGACCACCATGTAAGGCGACGGCCCCGACTGTATCTTGTATAACTTCGCGATATCCGTCAAGGTCACCGTCGGAATTCGACAATAACCTGCTTTTCCACTTCGAGTAGTCTTGAAAGGCCTTTGGAGTGATCAACGATCCCGGAGGGACTGTGGCTATGTCGCTATGTTTGGAAGCAAATCGCAAAGCGCCATCTCCTACCAATGTCCTAAAAATCTAAGTAGTAAGTTGGCAAGATGATATCAAGGCCGGTACTTACAAGGGTGGAATGCGTCCAATAGGATCATGATTCAGAGAATACCGGTGAACGAGTCTTGCTAGCTGGATTGGGTTACGAATGCCAGCTACTGCTGCTACAGCACCAAAGGATTTGTCGTCCATCAGGGACGCGTCGCATTCAACTGTGCCGTCCAGGGTCAAATTGGATCCAAGGCCAGCATTCAGGCAGGGATCATCCTCCAGAATCATGATTGCTTGCTCAACCAGTTCCAGGGCAGAAGCGGCGTCGATTTCCTGGGCTCGCCTCAGAGCCTGTTTGACTGCTCTGGAACAAGCCCGTTTGACAGCCTTTTCTGTGTCCGAGGTATGAAGGCCGGCTCCTCCGTGAACGGCAATGACTGTTGACATCAAGTCCGAATCTGGTAAGTCTCTTGCTATCTCCATGCCATATATTTTCAAGTCTCAAGGTCTTTTTTCTTCTTCTTCTCGAAATCCGCTAACTGGCTTCCAGTTGCTGATGCCTCAGATTATGATCATGCCAAGGTTCCGGACAGAGGCTCGTACAGTGCGTATCCCACTCGGGTTGGCGATTGGAAACACACCTTGGCGTCGTATTGAGTGTCTTCCAGCTCTGCGACTTTGATGAATGTAGCGACTTCGAGAACCTGGAGCAGTGCCAAGCCTGCAAGGGTGCAAGATACTGTGTATTTCCGTCCGTTTCTTTGTTTATTCCTTTGTCTCACCTCAACATTGATGATTGGAGCAAAACGTGCTAGAGTTGATACTGATTTTCTGGGACAGTCAAATGCTCACGAGCCATGTTGGTAGAAGTAGATTGGCCCAAGCACAAAGCCGCTTGTCAGCTGCACCAGGACCGGCCGGTGAGAGGTCGAAGGATTCAAAAGTCAGGAACCTCCCTTGAGGTGGCACTTGCGTCTTTGCAACTCCAAGTTCTCTGGCTCATTCACTTGCGCCATCGTTCTCGCTCTTGATCTCAAGAGCGACCATAACAATATCGACAAATTCTGCCTGATTCTCAGAATAGATCAGCAAAGACATCATGAAACATGAGCCAGGTTCACAATGTACAGCGTCACAGGCGAACCGATAGATTCAGTCCGTCTATGGATGGGAGAAAGTGATACTCAAACTCTGCGAGTCCACGCAGCCACAAAGCTGAACTGAAACGGGATACAAACGGGAGCACGATTTTGCCACTATGCTGGTCAGTGCGACTAATGAAGGGAATGAACGTACGCATATAGTCAAATATCTCAATTGACCTGTCTCTTTTCAGCGTTGCCTGGTAATGACCACGGAACTGGAGGTCGATAAGAGTTGGCCACTTACTACCAGCTCTCCGGCGTCTCTAACATCAATCCAGCTTCAGGCCGGTCTGTATTTCCAGAAAGCTGGTGGAAAGCCCACAACTCTGCGACCCTACAGTTAATTAACTGGTAACTCTGAAGCTTCAAATCGATGGAGGTGGATGCGTAATCTTTTTTTGCTGACAGACCAACGATATTCCCTGCCTTCAGTCACTGCGTCCTCGATATAATATCTTGTATACAATCACTACGCGGACCCACGAGTCTCAGTTATTTTGTTCATCGGCCAATAGCATGTGAAAATGAGCCAGCTGCCAAACAAGTTGGAACAAGAGCGGCTTTTCACGTGAAACTAGTCTGCTTCAACCTGTCGCATTATTGTCGCTAGTTTCTCTATCGAACACTTGGCCGATTTCATTGCAGCCTATCTGCAGTCATGCTAGACAATGTGGTGGGCAAACCCTCTCCTTCCTGGAAACGGGCACAGGTTCGTTTCGCAATCGCTCCCACCGTCGGTGGCTCTGCTGAATGTCACGGTTTTGACAGGTCTTCCTTGTCATATTCTTCTGGATATGGCGGATCTCGCGCCAAAACTCGGGACGTCCGCCGCGTTGGTTCTGGCTTAACAAGGCTAACAAACTCATTCGTATGTCGCTTGGTGCACGCCTTCAGATATCTTGGATAACACTGCTCGGGATAGGTCGCTTTACGCCATGGCAAATCATCGTCACCACATTAACTTCAGTGTATGCTATCCGCAACTTTGATAAAATACTTGGCTTGTCTGGTGAGAGCAAAGTCGTTTTGTGAATTGCACATGTTATTCTGACCCTCCTCCCTCAGCTCCAGAACCCCTTTCTCGGCTCGTGAGTGGCCCTGTATTCGGAACCTACAGATTTAACAGCCATTCACAGTATTCGCCTTCATATTATCGAGCAACATGGATCACAACAGGCCTCGATGCTGGCTTTGCAACAGCAATGTCCATTCGTCCTAAATGGCTACGAGATCTCTGCTCCATTCTTTTCTCCGTTTACTATGTCCTCTATGCGAATGAAGCAGATGAAAAGGTTCATATCTGCCTTTGGTCTATATCTTTTAGCTGATTCTCTATCTAGCTCCGACGATTTCGTGCTGTACCCACTGTAGAAATGCTTCGGACGACATGGGAGAAGACAACCAACCCATATGTATTTGCTCTTCAACTTTCATTCATAAGTTTATTGACCATATTCAAGATCCGCATGGTCACTCGCTTGCCAAGCATTGCCCAGTATCGCAAGATTTTAATCCCCAGGCCCAAGTCTTCGAATTATCAACGCCCGATTACTGGCTACATATTTGCCAACACTCCACTGACCCAGAACACTGATTTAATTCTCGACTTTCCTGGTGGTGGCTTTGTGGCGATGTCGCCGGAACATCACCAAGATCGACTGCGTGAATGGGCAGTACGAACCAGAAAACCAGTGCTTTCCATCGACTATGGAAAAGCACCTGAATGTGATTCTCCTGCCTCTTTCCAATCTACGAGTGCTGAATCCAGCCAGATCCATATCCGTACGCGATAGACGAGACTTTTGATACATATAGGGCCTTGGTAGAATCAGGTATGTGCTCAGACTTGAGTGAAACGCTTTTAATCCCTTGGGTCCAGCTGGGACACTGATTGGTATGTCTGGCCAGAAGCTCAATATCATCATTTCTGGTGATTCTGCGTGAGTGGATAGGCTGTTTTACTCGATGTTTGCTAATGCATCCAGTGGTGCGACTTTGGCCGTTAACGTTGTACTGAGGATTTTGGAACATAATGCAATCCAACCAAATTCACTCACGCTGCTTCCCCTTCCCCGCGCCCTGGTGTTGAACTATGCTGCACTAGACTTCAATTTCACTTCCTGGATGTCCCCAGAAAACTTGCGTGTCCTCCAATCCGAGCAATCCTCTGGGCTCTTGAAGGACCACTTGAAGAATGTCGTACGTCGTTGTCACTTGTCAGATCTGAAGCTTCCTAATCAGGTCAACCAGAGTCCCTTATCCATGGTGGGCGACAACAAACCGCCCCGCGGTAAACGCCTCAAAAGACGAACAAGTTGGAAAGACACTATCCGTGGACTAACAAGTGGAAATGAAGAAGAGGACGAGACAAATTCACCCAAGCATCGTCGTCGCACCGGCTCTGGATTGAAGACACCCCGACGTAGCACTTTCCTGATGCCCAAGTCCCGGAGTACCGACGACCAAGGTGATCTGGCAGATGCAGATACTGATGAGGAAGAGGAAGATTTCACTCAATGGAAAGAAGAAGATCGACCACTTCAGGCTCGGGTCAGACATGTTTATCCTGGAACCTCATCCGATTCTTTTCCCATACCTCTCATTGGTTCGAGTCTGGAGAAACAACAGCAAGAGCTTTCTGCAGCCGTCGCTGAAGCTAACAATAAAGCTACTTTGGCCATGAGCGAAACGAGCACTCTTCGCCGAAAACAGAAGGAACCAGTTGGGACCCGTCTCACGATGACCAGCCGGACTGGATATTTTCAAGACAGGATCATTTCCCCGAGTATGGTGAGCCATTCCTGTTCGTTTGTTTTCCTTGTTTGATGATCAACTTCTAGATGCGGGCTATGGCCATTTTGTACATTGGACCGCATCGCAATCCTGATTTCGCTACTGATTATCATCTTTCACCCATTCTCACTCCAAGTGCCTTGCTGGCCTCGTTTCCTCCTCTGTTGATGCAATGCGGTGAAAAGGACCCATTTGTTGGTGAGATACTCGAATCATCGGTTTTCCCTATGTTGATGATCATTCGAAGATGATACTGTCATTTTCGCTGGTCGTGTGAGAGCAGCGAAAAGAGCACGGAAAGTAGAGCTGGACCTTGCAATATCTGGCAAGAGCGCTCGATTCGGGGAAACTCTGAGAATGAGCGCCGCTGAGGCTCCCATCGACGGCAGTCGTCTCGCTGCTATGCGGAGGGAAAGAGACAAGCTGGCTAGGGAGACTGACGATGATTGGGTTCAACTTGTCTTGTTCGAAAGTTGGTCGCACGGCTATCTCCAGGTATTCCAGAGTCTGCTATGGCAAACAGACTTACTTAATCTTTTCCTTGTAGATGCCAGCTCTCATGTCCGAGGCTAAAGCGGTACTTGTTTTCTAAAACATCGGGATTACGGCTGAGTATTTCTACAGGTCATTGAAGATCTCGGGGACTGGATTGAAGACGCATTCACGAGATATGATGACATGACGACGTCGTCCGACGGCCTGAACGGTACGAAGAAGGGGCGTGTTTCGCCACCTCAAGGATCAGCAGATACCGCCTTGAATTCCTGGACATCATCTGAAACCGAAACCGATGATTCAGGAATCACTTTCGTGCCGAAAAGGCATCATGAACGTTCATCAAGAGAGTCCTTTGATCATGATGAAGAACTCTCAGCGCCCGCTGACTTGCCTGCGAACAGCGTCAACGGGTCAGCGCCTCAGCCTGGAATAGAGACGCCCAAACTTGGAAGTGGTTCTCGCCAAATTGGACAGACAATTACAGAGACAGAATTAATGCGTAGACGAAGATTATTGGACTCGCACATATTTGACTAAAGCCATAGATAAAACCCAGAAGGTATACATAGATGATTCTCCGATAATTTTGTATTATTTGTTTACCGGGCACAGCATTTTGTACAGCCACACAGATCTAGATTCATTTCCACCGAATCATCACAGCTGTGTTCCTTCGGGATTTGACTCTCTGCTGATGTCGTCCATCACCATTCTGGCATCGCAAAATCCTACCATGTCTGAACCGGTCATATATCAGCCTTTCAATCAGCAAATTCCAACAGAAGGCCCGGCCACTCAACCAGAAGGACCTCGTTTCCATTATACAACTATGCCTTTCTCGCCTTCAGAACCAGCTTCAGCACCAGCATCAGCACCAGAGCAGCATGTCGACAATCCAGCACAGTTCTATGATCCAGCTTCATCAGCGTCCCCCAGTCCTGAAGCGAGCTCCAGTCAGGGAGGTGCAGGCGCAAATCATTATCCTTCCTCCAACGGAGTTCCTCGACTTCCTCCAATTCTCCAGGTCGAAAAAGTAACAGTTACGACCTCTGCCACCCAGCTTGCCAGCGCCAGTAGAAGGAGAAATGAAGCCAATTTTGTATGTCCAGTTCCAGGCTGCGGCAGCACCTTTACACGTCGGTTCAACCTCAGAGGTAAGTTGTTGTCTCTTCAATACAATAAGCTCTTGTTAAGATATCCATCTAGGTCATCTTCGATCCCATACCGAAGAGCGCCCCTATATCTGCGAGTGGCCTGGCTGTAAAAAGGGTTTCGCGCGCCAGCATGACTGCAAGCAAGTGGTTTCCTTCCCGAATCCTCCTCGGAGCTTATATTTTCCATTCAAGACGACACCAAGCTCTTCATACCGCAAAGTCTCAAGCGAACATCTGTCGCGGCTGCCAAAAGACTTTTAGCAGACTGGATGCTCTCAATGTAAGTTGCTGTCGGTTTTTCTTTCTGGGCCTTGCTTATATTCTCTACAGAGACACTGTGAGTCGGCTAAAATATCCCTGTTCACCCTTCCTGACATTTCTGCAGTGCGCTCAGATGGAGGCGCCGACTGTCGCTCGAAACACGACTTGCCCAGAAACGAAACTGAAATGGACGTTCAATAGTGAAATGATACTTAGTACCCTCTCTTATTACTGTAATATTGGCTTGTATGGTTCAGTACTGGCATTACTGCAACCTCAAATATATTGTATGTTAAAAATCACATGGGCGAAACTCGGCTTTCACTATTACCATCATGGCTTTGCCAACGCTTTTTAACGGCGCCGACTGTGGGCCTTCGAACCCTCTTCAGGGATTGTCAAAACAGTTTGACCGAGATCGCGGCTTGCAGCAGGTTCGTTTCGTCCGAGTTGTTGAATATTCTTTTCACAGTTGTAGGATCATTTTGGTCCCAGTCATGCTGGGCCGTCCAGGGAGTCATTTCGCACGCAAGCGCCAGGTCTTTCTTCTGCAGACAAGAATGCTGCATCGCGTTTCTTCTCTTCGGGCTCCAGGCCGACCACCTTTGATTTGGCCGCGCTGCAACGAGACCTACCGGCACTAGAACCACAGATATACCAAGCTCCGAAGCTTTCTGGAGGTTGGGCCAATGATTTTCTAATGCAGCAGCCTGCAGCAACTCAGACTGCCGGAGTCATTCCCACTCAGGACAGACCTCTGGCCCAAAATTACATGTCTCCCGGCGGCCCCATCAGCTGGAACCCGATGGTCTCGGGTTTGAATACGAGATTCATGCCTGTCGGGCCAATGCAGCTCTCCAGACCGACACTGAAGAATGACGGTATGTCACCTTGCGTTTCTCATATATACGCAGACTGACATCTTTAGGAGCATCATGGGACAAGGAATTTGAGCAACAGCATCGAATCGCTGCCGCGGAGTCGATCCAACAACATGAATCGCCCCCGAATACCATTCAGGAAGCAGACGACCTGTCTCGTACGGCTGGACTTTTGCTGGAAACTGTCAAGGACGAACAGAACCCAAAGTTCAAGAATAGCATGTTCATGGGTCTAATGCGACAATTAAGGGATAGAGAAATTGTGGTCGAGGGTAACGAGATGGTCGAAAACCATGGCCAGGTCGATGTAAAAGGAAAAAGGAAAGCAGTCGAGAGCATACCAATCAGCGGCTCCTCATATACACCCTTAGTTCACGCCATCGCTCCTGATGTCCGTGAGCGACTCATCAACCAGGTCGTGGATGAACTCGAAGACCAGGAAGACGCGTTTTGGAGACAAGAGACTGCTGACTACATAAAGATGTCGGCGGAAGCCCTACTTCCACATCCTGTAATGGGTGATTCATCCTGGCATCATCTTCAGGATGCCTGGGATCAGTTAGAGCCCACAGCCACCGGGATTCGCGCCAGTGATCAGTACCGGTTCCAGGAAAACAATCCTTATCTCCTGGGACAATCCTCCCGCACGTTTCATCATCGGATGCATGACGGTGCAGCGCCACCAGCAGATGTGAGTCTTACTAAAATTGATCCATCATGCTGCTTATTTTTCCTAGAGCGTGTTGGAATTGGAAGCAGCAGTTCAACAAAACATGAACGACGCATCAGCCTGGTTTGAATTGGGCGTGAAACAACAAGAAAATGAAAGGGAGAAGAAGGCGCTTCAAGCCCTCAGTCGAGCTCTGGAGCTTGATCCAACACATCTTCCAACTTGGCTGGCCCTCGCGATATCACATACCAACGATGGTAATCGCTTTGAAACATATGAAGCTATTCACGAATGGGTGAAACGCAATAACAAGTACACTGAGGCATTCCATTCCTTTCCTGAGATTCCACAAGCGTCATATGCAGATCGATTCAATCGTCTGGTGGATTGCCTCATGGCAATGGCCAGAACCAGTAGTTTGACCGGGGCGATAGACGCTGACATTCAGATTGCTCTTGCTGTTCTGTTCAATGCAAACGAGGTATGATCCTTAATTTCCGGATGATCCCTCTGATCATCATCATCTTCTAGGACTATGGGAAAGCTCAAGACTGTTTTCGCACCGCTTTAGCAGTGCGTCCACATGTAAGTCACAGGTTTCTCGCGCTGAAGCATTGATCGAGATTCCCTAGGATTGGCTGCTTTACAACCGAGTGGGCGCTACGATCGCGAATAGCGGACAGCCTGCCGAAGCTCTCGAATATTACCATGCCGCCCTTGAACTGAACCCAGGATATATTCGAGCGAGGTGGGCACTAGATTCAGTCTTCCCTGACTATCTTCCTGATGGCTGTTTAGGTATAATCTTGGAATATCATGTATTAATCTGAGGGTAAGCCAGACAGACTCGGTGGAAACAGCTGAACTGAATTGTTCGCAGCGGTATGAGGAAGCAGCTCAGCACATCATAAATGCGCTGGTTTTGCAGGAATCGGACGGGGTCAGGGACCAGGCAGGCTCAAATGAGACCAGTGCAATCACTTCGATTGCACTCTGGGATAGCCTCAAGACTGTCTGCATACATATGCAGCGAGTTGACCTCACGTCCATCTGCGATAGACAAGATATCGGAGGTGCAGTTCACTTTCTTGGTTGAAATATTGCGACTGAAAGCGTTGTAATAGCATTCCAAAAAACCTTTCCACACGTAGAGGCTCTTTGATTAATAGTACACATTATGTTTTTATCATGAAGTTGCTGCCATGAAGAGCTTTAGCGTGATCTGATTTCGTTGAAAGAATTGGCGTACCAGGAGTCAAGCCGAGACGAACATCTCTGTCCTGTTTCCTATTTCTCATTGTTTTCATGAAAGCTAGATCCTCGTCCTGAATAGTTGGAGTCTCGGCGAGCTGTTTGATCTTCAGCAAGGCATTCTGGCGACTGATTGCTTCAGCCTTTTGGAGGGCCACCATGTCGCGGACATCCTGGACGTCCATGTCGGTCATTTGGATCAGAGTTGGAGTTCTGCGAATCATATTATCTGTAAAGAATGAGCTGCGGTCTGCATTCGTACTGCTGAAACGTACCTGCCGCGTGGTCGCAGTCCGAAAGACGAAGCTGAAATTTGCAAACAGTGCCACACAGCGCCTGCTTCCTGCACTGACCACTGCGGTCGAATAATTTTTAATCATGGAGGTGAGAAGACTGATATCGACCGTCTTTCAAGCCATTAATGATTTTATAGATGGCTCTACGCGTTATGGAGACTGTAAAGTCCTTCCGGGTAGCTTGTCCTTTTTAATTCCCTTGCTCTCGCTGAACAGGTACCAGGAAACCCGACTGGCTTCTATCCGCTCGCCTGTAGAGTTCTTTGATCCTTCTCGCATTTCCAGGCCTGCAGATTTGAACCAAGCCACATCGGTGAATTTCACTGACATACTACCGCCATTCCATGCTTACTCAATTGCCAGCGAATCTCATACAATACTCGTTATTTCTCTGGAAACTATGGGCTCATCGTCGCCCTGTTGGCGGTCTATGCAGGTGAGTGAAAATTTCAAGTTCAACTCGCCGCGCGCTCTGAATCGTGTTCCGCAGTCCTGTCCAGTCCACTTCTTCTTATCGCCCTCGTCTTTCTCGTTGGAGGTTTCGCCGCGATAAACCGCTTTGCACCCGAGGCTACTCAAATGGGCGAGCATACTATCACTCAAAAACATCTCTATACCGCTCTTTTCGTCATTGGGCTGCCGCTTCTCTGGTTCGGCTCACCAGTTATGACTTTTTTCTGGCTTGTAGGCGCTTCCGGAGTTCTCATTCTTGGACATGCAAGTTTTATTGAGCCAGGCATTGAGAGCGAGTATGCCGCAGTGCAGGATACCGTCTAAAACCCTTCATTTTTTGAATACATTTTATTTATTCGGATCCCATTTATGTATAGATTCTCGAGTTAAATAATGATTCCAACAGACTTTGAGCGTATATTTACTTGGTGGTGTGAACTACAACCGATTACAGAGGAAAAGGAGAGCGACAGAAAGCGGAGAAATGCCAGGAAATTACCAGTCTATAAAAGAGGGAGCCATTGACCTGGAAAGAGGTCAGACCAATGCAATATCACAGAAAGGACGCGTACCAATTACAACACTCGGGAGGTCAAACAAGTCTCGTCGGATTGAAAAACAGAAAGTCGAAGGGACCGGGGCACCAGTCGGCTTGAGAAGAACGCAGTGAGAATACACTGACTGGGTTGTGTTCTCAAAGGCATGAGAAGCAAAGTTTTCCCAATATTCGACAACGGACTGGTTTTCGAAAAGCTGGACCTAGATATGAGAAACAACCGGAAAAGTCAGACCTCCCTTACCTCGTATATGTACTTTTTCCGTCCAACCAATTCCTCCATCGTCCATTCAGTGAGCATGCAAAACTCGGGTGCTACAAGACAGATTTCGCCAGTACGTCGCCAAACAACAGTCGGGGTACCACTGAAGGAAATAAGCTTGTCAAGTTCCTGAGCGGAATGTCAGATGGAGAATAACCGAAAACAGACTCGAACGAACCAGCAGCGACCTCTGAAAACACTTTTCCACAAAGACTTCGTCGTCAAATGAAAGCGGCATTTGAAGTGCTATGAGCGATGGCCTAAAAATGGCGAGCGCTCGGACGACACGCAAGATGTCATTCTTTTCAAATCTTTAAAAACGGGAGAGAAAAATAGCCAAGGGCACATGAAGAACAACAATCAGAGCTCGAGTCCCAAAGGCACTCCGGCGCACAAATAATTCTCAACAAGAAACGCACCGACTGGGCAAGTGTTTCATAAGGAAATGATAGCCTTCCGTATAATCGTACGGTTTGTTCACCCGGTCGTTTATGCTTTGGAGCTTGGTCCCTTGGCTTGGGAACATTGGCTCAAAAAGACCAGTAGGCATTAATGTCGGAAGGGAAGCTTCAACTTGCTGGGGAGGAACAGAGACGAGACCAGTTGAAGGGTCGAGAAAAATGGATGACGCTGGAGGTGATCTCGGACGCTCACTCAAGGGAAATCGAGGTTGCAAAGGATGCAGGGTCGGAGATTGCGGCCGAAAGGAATACTGAAGTGAAGATAGTTCAGAACTTGACTGCGTATCCTGGTACGGATAGACGATGAAATTGTTAGTTGGAGATGAAGGAAGTTGTTCAGTGGACGGAACAGCGAACGAGGTCGGATATGAAGGTTGAAACGACTGTGTCGCTGGCCATGAAGGATATGACTGAGCGGTGGGAGGAGAATTGGAAGACTCTGGCGGACTGGGTTTCCCGAGAATGGCAGAAAGGATAGAGTATTCCATGTTAGCGGCCTCTGAACCAAAGTCGAAGAGAGCAGCAGGCTCAGAGCGACTGACATTCTCGGCTGAAACCAGATCAGCTCGTGTAAGGACCGGTTCTTCAGATACCCACAGGCTGCCAATGAAGATGAAGATTCAGGAGGCGTCTTGTGTGCTGGTTCGACAGCAGCCCCGGTGGACTTGGTTCGTTTTAGTTGTTCTGTAACGTGATTGATTCAGCTGTTGAAGGGACAGATCGAAGACGGACGGACCGAGTTCTTCCTCATCGAGCAGATACTTGGCTTTTTTACGGTGACCCTCCGTACAAGTGGTCGCTATGCCGCGTTTGACGCATCGTTGACATGGTCGAGCTAGCCAATGATGAGCTGTTAACATAAATGAAGAGAAGGAGACGTTTTACAGTCGTCGCAGGTCAAGTGCGCCTTCTGACAGTGGAAACATGCCCTGTTGGTTTTTTTTTTTCGCGGACCTGCTGATTAAAGCTTTAATTTACTTATTTTTCATGGTGTTTTCACTGCTAACCTGCTCGTCCTCTAGTGCGACTCTGACTGGTATCATCTGGATCGTCGGTGTCGCCTGGTGTTTCTGCTCGCTTTCGCTTCGGTATTGAAGGCTTTTTGGCTATTTTCTGAGAGACGGCGAGCTGGGTCTGCGCCGTAACTGTGGATGTGGAAGACATGACGGAGGTCGGAAAAAGAAATTCCCTTGTTGGTTCGGGGAGGCTGATTCGGTCCGTCTTTCCGTCACGGTCGCACACTGTATAATTTCTACCGGCTCGTTTCTCCATAGTTATGCCGCCGGGTCATGAACTTAAATGGCTCAGGCAAGCCGCCAAAAGTCCTAGCATGCTACGAGAATTCATTAGACGACGAAGATCACAGGAGCCTTTACAGTACATTCTAGGCAAGTTGGGTTTTTTATCCAACGAGAACCACATTTCACCTTTGTGCAGGATCTCAGCCATTTGGTTCTTTGAACATCATTGGTAAGTCAATTCGGTTGGCTCTGTTACCTGCTCTCTAATATGTTGTTTCAAGTCCGCCCACCAGTCCTGATTCCTCGTCCAGAAACAGAGGATTGGACTATCAGACTCGGCCACCAGCTGGCTTCCATGCAGCGCCCTTTAAAGCTCATTGACCTTGGGACAGGCTCAGGTTGCATTCCCTTACTTCTATGTCATATGTTGGCACCCAAGACCTTGTCAGCGACTGGAGTTGATATTTCCGTTGACGCAGTCGCGTTGGCTAAAGAAAATGCTCTAGCTTGCCATGCTAGCCATCCGACCGAAAATACTTTCACGGCAGTCATACAAGATTTTCTGAATCCCGATGCGCTAGCTGCTTCCACAGTGATTGAACCTCCATTCGATGTGCTTACATCAAATCCACCTTACATATCGTGGCACGAATACCTAGAGCTTCCCGAAGAGGTTTCTGGCCATGAAGATCCCAGAGCCTTGTTCGGCGGACCCGATGGGCTCGACTTTTATCGGTCCATTGCTCACTCCATCGTCCGAGAAGGATTTCTCGCGTCCGACGCGACTATCGCGCTGGAGGTAGGACACGAACAAGCAGATGCTGTTTCAGAAATCCTCCATACCATTGCTCGTGTTCAAAGTCTCGAGGTCTGGTACGATCCTTGGGGAAAACCAAGGACAGTTGTAGCCAAAAAGTGACCGCTCGATCATACTGCCCCACTGCGGGCCAATTACAGGAGGATTATTTGTTCTCCTATTTCCCGACTTAAAATCTCTCCAGTCGTAATGTCTTAGACCCTTAACTTTCCTCAACTTGAGCCTTTCTGCATATTTTATCTCCTAACAGACAAATCATCATCTCCGGTGAGGCGATTTGCATCTGTCTTCAGAGGCCGAACACTTATTTTCCGGGTTATTCTAGACACTTTATTGTTTATTTTGCTTCAACAACTTTATCTGCGGCAGCCATTAACTTAACCGATGACTCCCATCGACTCACCTTCAACCCTCACCCGTCTTCCCGGCTCCGAATGCTCTATCCGCGGTCCCCAGCTTTCACCGTTCATGTACCAGCTCCTCGAAATATCGGAGCTCTTGGCTGAGGTATTTTTCAACTGTCTCCCAGACCATGGAAATCCAAATGCAGCAGAAGCCCCCTTACTTCTTTGCCGCGTCTGTCGACGTTGGGACCAAGTCGCAAGACGGAGCCCAAGGCTTTGGACTCACCTCAGTATCTCGGTCGGCCCATCCAAGCCTTCAACTGCACAAGTCGACAAGTGGCTCGCTTGTTCCGGAGCTCTGCCTCTGACATTATCATTGAACCAACGTTATCCCTTTCAAAGGCATAATGTTTCAGCACGGAAAATAATGAATGTTTTCAAGCGATATTCATCTCGTTGGCAAACTGTTGCCCTCGAATTCCCGACCTGGGATAGTCTCGGATCCCTCGATTTCTCTGGAGCCCAGGCCCCCAATTCCTTACAGTCATTTGTACTTTCATCATCCCATCCACATAACGAGAGTGTCCGTAGAGAGCTAAGCGGATTACTTAGCCTGGTCGGAACAGCTTCTAGTCTTTCCCATCTCGAAGTCCTTTCCACCGCTGGCATTGGAGTTCAGAGATATTTTGTCCCAGCTTCAGTCACAAATTTACGGCTCCACAATGTCCTCAGCGTTGAGCTGATGCTGGGCATCCTTTTGCGATGCCCCAATCTTGCTACTCTCCATGTAGAGTTTGATCCCAATGGCCATGTAGGGGATATCGGGATGGTTGATGTCCTGGAACATTCGACCTTGCATACAATGGAAGGACACCTTCGACTTGAACAATTCCAGTGTCTCTTGAGACATCTGGCCTTACCAGCACTGCAGGAGCTTTCGCTCTATGTCTCCTGCAATTTCTTTCCGCAGATAGATTTCCTCGACTTTTTCTCCAGATCGCGCTGCAAACTTCGAACTCTCGAATTGTGCGATACCGGGATATCTGGTGCCCAGGTCATCGAGTGCATTGGTCATAGTTCATTCGCTGGACTTTCGCAGCTTTCCTTGATGCAGAACTATTCGGTAACCTGGCAGCAAGTCCCCAGCGTCACCCAGGAAGTTATCGAGGCCCTCACAATCAACCAGGGTCACTCGATTGTTCTACCCAAGCTCGAAAATTTGATTATACGGGGTTGGTGTATGGAGTCTTGTCTATCTGGGGTGATAATTGCGATGGTCAAGTCTCGATGGAAGAAGGGAACAGGTTCTGCCACTCGAATGAAGAGATTGGTTCTCAAGCACGAGCCCAAAGATTTCGAAGAAGATTATGCGTCTTTGGGAGAACTTGAAAAGGAAGGTTTCGAGCTCGAGCTGTGTCTCAGTGACTGGTGTCTTGATGCGGACGACCTGCCATGGCTATCGTATTAGTTGTTTAAAAAGGACATTGGCGTACATATTTATATTATGCTCTATCCTGCACTGTACCCAGTTCTCGTAAATTGGAGAATCCAAAATAACGACTCCTTCCAAGTTCGGCTTCATTGCGTGGCAAAACTTCGCCTTGATTCAGGACCACTCCTACATATTTTCGCGCCCCACCCATGCGATGCTCTTTGTAGAAACGAACGTATCCAGGTGCCATTGCATAAATTGTGTGGTCCCGGCCCATTTTCACCTGTAAGTAGAGAGTTTTAGCGGGACCATGCTGGTTCAAAACAAAGACGTGTACATGCTGGCCAGGATGAAAGACGCTACCGCGCTGTCGGACAATTATATTTCCAGGAATTACATATTCGTCTGCAATTTGCTCAGCATTCAGAGACTGTGGTTCAACATCAAGAGCGCACCAGAGAATTTTTTGACCCCAAGCCTTTTACCGGCTGTACCGTGGTTATTGACACCAGAACCACCAGCTTTTTTAGTCGCAGTACGAATTGAGCCTAATCCCGCGAATGGGCTTCTTGCAGCGTCGACACAGCGACTTAAAAACGACATAGCATGAAGATGTCAGACGAGTTGAAACAACAAACTCAAACAACCGCTTCGCCGATCCGGCAGCGGAACTTGCTCCTCCTATAACGTGATTCCTTATCGATTCTTATGTCCTCGACGTCAGTACCTTTGGACCACTTTGAAGCGAGATTCAACAAGACTACCGGTATATCTATTGCGCTAAAAGTGGACTTTTTCTCTTGATCTTGTTGCAGAGCTTTCAAGCGTGTCGCTGGGTGGCCGGGTCTTATCAGTTTCTGATGAATTTTTCGCAGAGGCTTTCCATTTATTACTTCCGGAGGTATGAACATCTCAAATCGCTGACATTCGCTGAATACGCCCCATAATAGCCTGCCCCAAGTCTGAAGGGCCAATTTGGCCCTAAAGGAGCCTTGTTTTCTGGTTGGGAGAGCCGTCGACACAACCCCGAATTTGACTGGTACGATAAGGAATTGTGATCCGATAGATAGCCAATCGAGCGCATAAACAGGTGCATCATCCAACTTGGTACCTCTGGCACTATCGTGGGCTTTGTATGACTCTTGCTCGGTGTTCAAACTTGTTTTCACTCTTTGCAGGACATTGACACGACTCACTTCAATGGTCAGATCATTTTTCAAGACTCAAACTCATTCTCTCATTCTCAACAGGAAACGAAGCCCCCGGGGTTTCTGTCGAAGTAATTGGCGGTTCGTTGGACGAGGAACCGGATGCCAACGATCCTAGGGTAATTCGTCTGATCCTCTCGTTCACAAGCTGAAATCGGCCTTGTCAGTGGACAGAAATACTTGCGAAAGTGGGCCTTGGCCCATCCTCGAGACACTTGTTTGAGATCCCTCAAACATCCAGTGCAAACTTTGTCAAACTCAACATGTACCCGGACGGTGGCATAGTAAGTCTAAATTCCTGAACTATTCACAACAATTTATTGTTTTCGAGGCTCGTTTCCGGGTTTACGGTCATGTAACCCCCGTATTCCCTCAAGTTGACACCGCCTCGTTCGATTTAGCCCATGTTTTCGCCGGAGGGAGAGTCGAGTTTACCTCAGACCAGCATTTTGGCGTGGGGTCGAATCTCTTACTCCCTGGACGCGGCAAAGACATGGGAGACGGCTGGGAAACCAAACGAAGTCGTCAGAAAGGCCACAAAGACTGGGCTATAATCAAACTGTGAGTCGACAGCCAGATTTTGAGCTTCAGCTAAGTATACCAGCGGAACACGAGGATTTCTGGAACAAGTTTGTATAGACACAGCGCACTTTAAAGGCAACTTCCCGGAGAGCTGTGAAATGCATGCTCTGGCGAGCACCGGTGCCATTGACTGGATACCAGCAAAGGGCGAGGATCAAGACTGGACCTTGATACTTCCTCGAACAAAGCTAGGGCCACATCGAGAGCACTATTTTCGGCTGGAGAACACTGATGAACATGCTTATACCCATGTTAAATTGACCATCTATCCCGATGGAGGAATCAAGCGTGTTCGAATAACAGGTCGGATAGCGCTTGGTGATAAGCCAATCGAGGCTTCACCGGTAACATCTATACCTGATCCCACTGGTATCAGGACGAAGCAAAGCAAGCGCATCGATATTCCGGTTCTGCCTTTGACACCAGAAGCTTTCGCAGGTTATGGCCAGGTCGTTCAAGCTTATAGTGACCACGACGCCATACCAAAGGGGACCAGGATTACCCCAGCTAACGGTGGGACGGCGAGCAAGTTTCACAAGCTGTCTTTGCTTGAATCGAAATATCGTGCAGATTCGGGGGCTACCACCGGATTGTCTGTTTACAGATGTCAGCCTCTGTCAGATATAGAAAGCGACGGCACCTCAAAACTGAAGGTCTTAGAGAGGCATGCTTTGACGAATCAAGCTTTCGTGCCGATGGGCAAGGGACCCGGTGAAGGTCTGAATGATCCAGGAAATGCCTACCTTGTCGTCGTTGCAAAGAATGGGTCCGATGATCTACCTGACCTTGCCACTCTGAGGGCATTTGTCGCCAGTGCTGCCCAAGGCATCATGTATAACATGGCGATATGGCGTAAGCTCTTTTTTCGCACTGGTAATATATTGCGGCACGCTGATGAACATATAGATCAGCCCATGACAGTCCTTGGAAAGGTGAGTTCACTATTCTACTCAGATCTCGTATACTGACGAGTATAGCCAATGGATTTCACTTGCATAGAGTCGCAGATAGGAAACGGCTGCAAAGAAGACTGCGAGATCGTCGAACTGGATACAAGTGAAAATATAATTCACTTGCACATCCCTTAGATGATTCAGGCCGGCGGCAAGAACAGTTCTGAATTTAGATGCTACATAGATGATGCATTGTCATGTTTTAATCCTGGGAAAGCATAATTCAAACTCCGGTCATTTCCCAATTTTCAACCCTCATGGAAGCAAGCAAGAAAAGGCCGCACACAGATAACGACGAGCCTGCAGTCATTAAAAAACGAATATTAAGTGGTGCAAATGGCAGCCAAGTCGCTAATGGGGTCCACGATGAACCGGAGGAACCACAGGACAATAGCCAGCTTGAGGCAAGTAGTCGTCGTTAAACCTCCAAACAAGGTCTGACCGTCGCGTTTGAGCAGCTTTTTCGCAAAGAGGCGATATTCAGAAGGATGAAGCATTATTCCAGAGAGCACGAACGGGCTCAACGTCGAATTGCAGAGCTAGAAAAGCATAGGAATTCTTGCCAACTCAGTCTCGCTGCTGTCGCGGCCTGCTGGTCACAGGTGCACATTTAGTTACTTTTGCATCTGGTTTCCTTTGCTGACCGCTCATGAAGCTCGTCACGTCGATACGAACTTTGGCCCAGCCTGAGGCTCTGCCTTTGATGCCTAACGAACAAGATGGTATTTCCCGCTCCAATCTTCTTTATACTTTTGACTCATACTGCAGCAGAGATGTTCGACATCTCACCTTTTCTCTGGGACGCACCCTCACCAGATCTGAAGGCAACTCTGGAGGAGAGCAGACAAGCAACAGCCCATCTCGTCTCTCGCTTCGCTCAGCTTAACGGGGGAAATTATACGAGGCTTTCCGAAGAAAATACTAACCGATTGGGAGAGGTCTGATTGGTTTCATTTTACAGTCGCGCATCATATGCTGACCAATCCTCCAAGCCCCAATTACTGAAAGGACAAGTGGAGACATTACGCGCCAAACTCGATGCATGCGAAGCTGAGAAAGAATCTCTGCATGAAGAACTTGTGGCTGCCTTGAACCGCTGCGACCGCCTTCGTTCGGAGACAGTCATGGCTATCGAACCTCGGAGAAGAGCTTCAGTGGATACATCAGAGCACGAACAGGCGATTTCAGAGCGGAAGCCGTCCCCTCCTGCAGTGAGTGGCCTGCTTAATTGGTGCGAGTTTCGCTGTCCTGATCATGACTTTCCCCTAATTTCTATAAGCAGTCGCTTCCAGGTCCCAAGCAAGACAAGCAAGGGGATGTCGATGTACCTTTGGAAGCTGAAATACAACGTCAGACTATCGTCAGATTGGAAGGGGAGAAGTTCAAGATGCAATCTGAAATTCGAACTTTGACTGTGGAGGTTCGTGGCCTTGCTTCCTCTATGTCGGGCTCTAACATTCCTTAGTCCCACCACCCACCTCTGAATGTCATCATGGAAAGCCCACATTACAAGATTCTCCTGGAAGTAGCGGGAAAACACGAGCTTACCATAAAAAAGGCGCAAATGGAGATTGTAGCCTTGAGAACTGAGCTGGAGGAGGTGACGACAACACGGAAACGCGAAGCCAATGAGGTAAGACACGCCTTTTCATCACAATAAATATACCTGATCGTTTCCTAGGTTACTCTAGCACAAGAAGTGACAGAACTCAAAGCGATGCTGGCCCGACGCGACAATGACATCAATCGTATCCGCGAAACCAGAGATCAACAGCAGGTGGAAATCAACGAGCGCAAGCAGCGAGAGACAGTAAAGATGAGCTCCTTGAACGAGTTCAAGACTTTGCTCGCGTCTCAAGCGGTACGTCCAAGTCGCAAATTTGTCTACTTTGTGCTGACGCAACTGCAGGACCGGATTTCAGTTCTGGACTCACAGTTGAAACGTTGCAAAGTTCAACTTGCGGCGCGCGCTGGAAACGAAGACCTGATGAAATTCTTACTTCGCGGTCGACCTGAATATGAATACACAGACGATCTCAGACGGAGATTAGAGTGAGTGTCCCAGACTTTACTGTATGATGTCTTACAACTTTCTCAGACATGCTGAAAACCAGGCAGCCGCACTGGATCAAGCACTCACCAAGTTTCGAGCAAGTGACCCAAATCTAGCTGCTCATGCTCAGACGGAAGCCGAGATGCTTGCCAGGATATCTGATCTCACCGCGCAGCTGGAGAAATATCAACGACTTTGCGGATCTTCCGAGGCCCCTGATTTGATGAAGCAGCTTGAGGAGAAGGACAATGAGCTCAAGACGCTTCGGCTGTTAGATTCTCTAAGAGAGCAGGTGTGTCCCATTCATATGGATGTTTCTCCGGGTCTGACTGTCTCTTCCAGACAGAAGCTTCCTTGTATGCGGAGATCGACAAGTTATCTGCTGCCTGGGAGATTCTGGAAAAACAAGTCAAGAGCAAAGTGTTCGAATTGGTCGACGTGGAAGAGCGGTTGGCCAAAAGCGCGCTGGATGTAGGTCCAATCTTTTTGACCAGTTTACGCAATTGATGCATTCCTGCTCAGAAAGCCAAGTCAGAAAACAAGTACTACACTTCGATGCGCGAAAAGGAGGCCATTGAAGCAGAAAGGAAGGCCATGTCGCGTCAAGTGGAAAAGCAGTCCAAAGCCATTGAAAAACTGGTGGAATCTGAGCGAAACCTGATTGCTTTACAGGTGCGTGCTGCTATTTGGCCTCTGAGTGCTAACGGAAACGCTGTCCAGGGGAACCTTGAGGGTCAATTACTTTTCCAACGGAAAAGATACGATGCAGTTCAAAACCTGATCGTTGACACGACAGTAAAAGCGGATGAACACGACCTGCTTATTGCTGCCTCGAGGGATCAAGCGACTGAGGTAGGTCCTTATTTATCTCTCGCACTCTTTTCCTACGCTCATGAATGCCAGATGCTGAACTTGATCAAAGTTCGGGAAAAGGAACTTGAAGATCTCAAGACGCTTGCCCTCAGGGATCAAAATCTTGCTCTCAAGATGCAGAAGGACCTCGAGATGCAGCTTTCCACCCCCAAAGAGAAAGCCCCGTCGACCGATCCGGCACCGTCAGGCCTTCAAAAGGAATACGACGAAGCCATGGTAATCAACCTAGTCTGAATCCGAGATATTTATTGACCGGGTCCCTCCAGGCTCTCTTGAAATGTGGAACTTGCAAGAGAAATTTCCGCAATCATGTTATCACGAAGTGCATGCACAGTGCGTAATGTCTTCTTTTCTTTAACATCTCTAACATGCGCGCAGCATTTTGTAAAGAGTGCATTGAAGCTAGAATTTCTAGCCGACAGCGCAAGTGCCCTCATTGCAGTCTCGCTTTTGCTCAGTCGGAGGTTCATTTAATGTACTTTCAATGAACACGACGCCGCTATTGTTATACTCTTCTCTTGATGTTGTAACCAGATTTTTTATTTTTTCGATGAATATTAGAAACAAAATGCAGATCAACGCTTGACCCAGGTATACTGTTGAGGACAAGACAGGTGAGTCGAAATATAAGCCAAAGAATGTAACCCTTACCCTTGCGCGAGCGCCTGCACGACCAGTTTTTTTACGCTCAACCATACGTGGATCACGTTTAGTCAATTTGGCTGCAAAGAATCTTGTCAAGAGAATGCAATAAAAGGATCGACGAAAGTACTCACCAGCCTTCAGGATCTTCTCTGAGCTGGGATCGTGAGCCACCAAGGCTTTACTGATGCCATGAGCGATAGCGCCAGCTTGACCCGTCGTGCCGCCACCACGGACAATGGTGAAAACGTTATATTTGCCAAGTAGACGGGCCAATTTCAGGGGACGAACCACCCTTTCGCGATCAGCGACAAGAGGGAAATATTCAGCCAGAGGGAGATTGTTGACCAGGATGGTCGAAGTTTGGATAGCTGGACCAGATGCAGTCGCCATCTTCCCTGACGCGTCTGGGTCCATTCCGAAGATGGATTCGATTGAATCCTCGTCAATGGATTGATCCTCGACGATATCAAGGTCGTCTTCCTGCTCAATTTTCTCCACTTGTTCTTCCTCCTTCTCTTCTTCCTCTTCGTCCTCGTCGTCCTCATCGTCATCCTGTTCTGAGATGGGACGGAGGGTCTTTGAAGGGTCGTGGACAGCGATCATCCATACTCTGGCAGAGCTGGTTTTCCGTCTTCCAAGGGTATAAGAGCGACCATAGGTGTCGAACTTGACTTTCTTTCTGCGCGATTCAGCATCCTCCAACATTTTGCCCCTGGAACTTTCGAATGAGATAATGATGTTAGTGATGTTCTCTGCAAGTTCGAAGTACTCGGCGGTCGTCGCGATACGGTAGTAGTGGTGAAGCTCGTCAAGGACTTTGATGAGTTTTCGATGTTGAGCACCTGAAAGGAGCTTGGTGAATTCAAATTCCATCTCCTTTACCGACTTCCACATCGGCCGCATTGGCTTGAGACTTGCTAAAGCAAAGTCTGGAAGAGGAAGGAGGTCGAGGACGGTTAGAGTATTGCGAACGCGCTTTGCAGCAGTCTCCAGCTCTGCGAGTTGGTCATAAAAGACGTCTCGAACAGAATAAAAGCTGGCCGTGGGTGGTTCCAATTTCTCGGGAGTCCCTTCCACTTCCTCATCCACTTCCTGTCCCTCTTCATCTTCGTCCTCTTCCTCGTTGTCTTCTTCCTGTTCTCGCTGTTCAACCGCTTCCTCCATCTCTTTATCCATCTCGACTACTTCTTCTCCATTTTCCATTTGCTGTTGCCGGTTCACGTTCACGTCCTCGTCTTCGTGTCGTGGATTGAGAACCGACCATCGACGTGGAGGACCTTGCCTCAAGTCTGCATATTGGGCTGGCGGAACGAATGGTCTAAAACGTGTTGAATAGGTACGCCGAAGAAGGAAGACAAGCGGAGACCGCAATACGTTCATGAACCAGCTGGTCAAGAAACAAAAATTTGGTCCGTGTGACTGTGACCTGTCACGTCCGATGAATTTTCGTAGCCTCACAGACAGAGACAGAGTTTAAGAAAAGAATCTCTATATCTTAAGGCCAGCAGATATTCATAAAGTAATTTTAGTTGCCCCAAGTCCAACTTCCACCCAGTGGCAGCGAAAACGATTGAGTAACCTCACATGACGCTCTTCCCAATTGGGCAAGAGGCCATCTCAGTAATGGACCACAATTTCTCGGGAGCGCTGGCAACATGGAGAAGTACAGACCCGGATTGCTCTTCATGTATCAGCTCTAACCATTAGCAGGTATCAATCTCTCCGAGTTGCAGAAATCACTTGATGCCCAGGGTATTGAACTCGTCGACAACCAGAAGGAGAGCTTGTTAGGTCGCAAGGCTCTCGCAGACAAGACCAAGGGTCAGTGCTAGAGGCGTCGGACTCTCCATATGATATGAATCCTGTTTTACAGAGTTCAAGAGAATATCCGACGACGAGAAGCTGTCCGCGTTCAAGGGTCTGCTAAAGGGTGAGCAATACATACCTCATCTAGCTTTCGGACACTGACAATGTTCAGCCTATCAGACGGAGATAGACTCTCTCACAAAGAGGTCCAAGACCTCGGAAAACGCCTTCCTAAATGTTTATAAGGTCCTAGCAGAGGCGCCAGACCCATACCCTCTTCTCGAGGCGGCCGTTGTACGCATTCAGTTCAAGTTTGATTCAGCGTCATATTCACAAGTACCAGGATCAAACTGTCAAAGTTGCTGAAGCTGTAGAACTCGAGTTCGAGCTACAACGCGTCCGTGAAGAGAATGCAGAACTGCGAAAACGGGTCTTAGACTTTGCCAGCGTTGAATCTGCGAAGAAGAAATTAGAGACCAAGGTGGAACAGCTGGAGCACAAAGTATGTCTGCTGTAAATTCGCCTACGTTGCTGAACCTCTGTCCAGATGGAGGACTTGATTCAAGAGAAAGTCTCGCAAAAAGAGAGCGAGCTCAACGCGACGTATGATGAAAAGCTCAGAAACTACGAAGAGCGGTAAGTCGAAAGCGAACTATTTTCTTTTCTCTGATCTCTGTCGCAGAGAACAGGACCTTCAACGTCAGGTGTCCTTGAGCAAACAGCAATTACGCGACTTGCGCACCTCCAATGACTCGAACCAAGCAAAACTACTTGACCACAGTCAACGCCAAGGTATGGTGGTCATCAACTCTTAGTTGTCAGTCTCAACCTCCTTCTAGATCAGGAAGTTGTTTCCAAATTGGCCGAGGTCGACATGATTGTTGCGGACTTGGAGCGCGCCAACAGTCGCGTCGCCACCGTTGAACGACGAAACGCAAGTCCCATAAGATTACAGTGTGTAAAAGATCTGATTTTCGTCATTTCAGGAAAAACTTCGTGCTCAGATAGAGGCCATACGTAGCGGAAACGACGTCTCTGAGCAGTGAGTTCATTCGTTTCTTATTATTGCCCTTACTGATTTCTCAGAGTGATGTCTTTGCGGTCTCAAGTCGCAGATCTTGAAGCAGAGGTTGGACGTGTCTCCGGTGCCTTGGAAGCACAGAAGACTGCCACAGCCCAAGCCGTCTCTGTTTCGTCGAGAAAGCTGGAGGATCTGTCGAAAGAAATCTCAAATAAAGTCGGCTCTCTTTCATTTTGAAGTTTAATCGCTAAACGCTCGTCTCTCTCAGGCTGCTGAGATCACACAACTCAAACAACGACTAAAACAATACCACGACTATGACGAAATCAAGCGCGAACTGGAGATAATGAAGGTATGTTGGACGATCCTGGGATGCTATCGATACTCATTCTGTAGTATGTCGAGTTTGCTGGTTTCGAGGAAGATGGAGACGAAGATAAATCTGATGACCACGAACTCCAATTGCCCAATCCCAACGCGGAGAAAGCAAACGCGCACCAGGGCCGGTCCTTGGAAGCCCTTTTGGCGACAAAAAATAAACGCATTCAAGAGGAGTTGACCAAATTCAGGGTATGGGTTTTCTCCAATGTAACGTGGGATGCGATTCTGACATGGTTCAGATTCTACATGGGGAACTTGAAGCTTCTCTGCAAGTTACAGAAGATCAGCTCGTGTTAACCAAATCCGAACTTGAGAAGCAAAACGCTTTGAACGAAAAGCTGGAAACTGATCTTCTTTCCATGAACGAACACAAGCCAAATGGAGACATGGGTGTCTCTGAATCCTCTGATGTCCTCGCTGGACTTGATCTCGGACGAAAGACGGTGAGATGGTTTGAATCTGTACTTTGAGGGCTCTCACACTGCTATTGATAGGACACATCCTCTCGGTCAACGCCGATTCCATTCACTTCCTCTGCTGATACTTCCATATTACCCATTGTGACAAGTCAACGAGACAGGTTCCGCCAACGTAATGCAGAACTTGAAGAGGTATGTCAACTTTTCGTCATTGGAGCACCATCTCATCGTATTGTAGGAGCTTAGGAAACAATTTCAAATTATTTCGGAACTTCGGGCAGAGATAAAAAACCTCCAATCGGATAACCTCAAGTTGTATGAGAAAGTCCGGTACATGCAGAGCTACCGAGAAGACGGTGCTTCTCGTCCTGTTAGCCAGCTAGATCCTTTGCCGGCTCCAGCGGGACCTTCAGACGATATGAGCAAGTATCGTGCTCGGTACGAGGAAGCTATGAATCCATTCGAAGCCTTTCGTGGTCGAGTGAGTCTTGCAATTCTTTTTCCGCAATATATTGCTCAATCTCTGTAGGAGGCAACCCGGGCATATCAGAATTTGAACCCTGTTGAGCGTGGTGTCCTGGTCATTACACGTTCAATCCTGGGGAATCGCCGAGCCAGGACCTTTCTCATCTTCTATACCCTAGTGCTCCATTTACTCGTCATTTTCACTTCTTACGAGTGCACCGGGCCACAACTGCAAAAGCAACCTGCGCCTGGGTCTTAAGGTAGTAATTATCTAGACTAATTTTATACATGCAAGGACGTTGTGTTAATGAGTACATTGTGTGGATGGAAGGAAAAGAAAATAAGTCCTAGGCCCTTGAACCCTTTTTGTTTCGATGAAAAGTAAGAGCGCGGTCGACAGCGTTGAGGACAGGTTGCATCGCCTGCTTGACATGAGCGCAGACGAAAAAAGGAAAAAAAGAAACTCACAGTTTCTATCTTGGTCGGGTCCAGGCCACGCTGAGAAGCGGCTTGTAAAAGTGCATCTACCTTTTCCTGTGTCTTTGACAAGTATCCAATCATTTTTGCTGCCTTGGTGGCTCGCTGTGCCGGTGTCGATACAGCCAAATTTTGTGTATCGAGGATCGGTGGATAGGTTGCGGACCAAAATTGTCGAAGGAATTCACTTGCTGCTGTGTGACAGGATGTCATATCGCGGAAGAAATCCTCTGGAATGTCGTCTAGACATCGTCAGTGAAGCCGACATCGAAAACAGTACACCTACTCTGTTTCGACTTGACATCCAAACGAGCAGCAACATTTTTAGTCATTGAAGAAAGCGCAGCATCTGCAGGGCCTCGTTCAATTGTCATCTGAACTCATGCTTGAGACAAGTGTGCATCCAATGAACCATCGACGATACCTGCGCCAGTCTCTTGTCCCATTGCTCGAGACCCACCTGCGCTTCGCGAATAAGAGTTTTGATGTCTAGTTTCTGGCTCAGATATCAGCTTTGGTCATTCAAACTGAGAGCGATGACCTACATTCTGACTGGAACCGTCGGCAGACACGTTTCCCATTCTACTTTCAAAATATTGTTGTTTATTTTGCATCTCAAGAATAATGCCAGCCGATGCTTCAGAGTCTCGCAGGTCGTCGAGATCTATCTCTGCATATCGGTCCTGAGGGGATGCGTGAAGCACTGGATAAATCACATGTGAAGGGAGAGCACCTCAAGACCCGTTTTTTGTCGCTTAGCTGCAGGTCCTTCGCCCCTGTCAATTCAGATGAGTGGGTCAAGCAAACGTGATGATCAAAGACGCACAATGCAGAGTTCAACAGTCGCTCCGAATGTTCGTTAAACTTTCGTATAAGTGGCAGAGCACCCCGTTGTTTCCCAGCCTGCATCGTAACGTCTTTTTCATTTCCAGTCTGTTCAATAGTCAGCAAACGTGCAAGTGAGAAACCATGTTCCGACCTCTCCATGATCTTCCAATGTTGCAGCCAGGTCGACGGAAAGACCTACTTCGCCTGGTCTCTCCCGACGAGGTTCCAAGCCTTTCCTGGGGAGTCAGCCAATGTATAATATAAAGGACCGCCACGAACCGTCGTCATCCTTCTCGAGGTACTTGTCAAGAATGGGGTCATCCTTGACAACGTGTTGGGCGGCTGAAGATCGTATTGAGGCTCGATGAGCGTTGAATAGCTTCGACTGGAAATAGCGCTTCCAGAATTCCGCTTCGGACAACTTTGTTGCAGAATATTTCAACAAGACTGTCAAAGCTGGTGGAATAGCCGTACTTTATTGGGAACATTATCGCTATATGCCTTTGCTACAACAGGGTATTCGTCGAAAATATCATGGACCAATTGGGGAGTGATGCGGATTTTGGTTTCGCCGCCTTCGATAGTTTCGGGACGTGGGTCGACGAGTTGGCCAGATTTTCCTTTGCGTTGGCTTTCGGACGCGGATTGGGCAAGTAGGAGATGCTATTCGGCGTGATTCATAACTTGGAAGAGGAAGAAGAATGACGAATACCTCTCGACCCTCCCAAAATTCTTGCTCTGATATTTCCCCCTTGAAGACAAGTTCACGATGTAAAGCTGCAAGTTCTGGATGGGCAAGGAGAACAGTTTTACGAAGCCGAAAGTCCTTTGCTGGGTCGTTTCCCAAAATAATTGGCGTCCCTCGTTGGTCGCTTGAGACTGACGCTGCTCTAGAGGAAGAAGCTCTTGACGGAGTTGGCTGTGGTTGAAGTTTTGGAGTCGTCGTCGTCGAAGCAAATGCAGTTACTGGACCATTGGCAGCAGGCCCCAGTCGGTTTCTGCCAATAATGCTTGTTATTTGATTTTTGAATTTTTCGCGTTCATTGTACGCGACTGGCTGTGGCGCGGTGAAAGTAAACTGGTAGCCTGTGTCGTCTCCAACGATACCCAGCTTCAATCTGACCTGAGAAGCACCTTCTTTGCTACAAAATAGAGCTTTTGGCGCGGTGAAAGGTTTAAGTAGAACAAAGAACACAACATACAATTATAGTCTGCATATGGAACCTTTACAGAAGGTACTTTGCTACCATCCTGAGTCCATTGGAGATGAGAATCAGTGAGTTCCAGGGAACCAGCAACTTTTTTGTAGGTCGTCCTGGCGGTCAGACTGAGAGGCATACAGCTTGCATCAGCGTGACTGGTCTTGATCTTAACCATGACTAGGCGACTTGTGGTCTTCGACTTTGACTGGTCTGTCTCGACTCGAAAGTCTCCTCTCAATCCAAGACTATAACTCTGATGTAGGTCCATGGCAGACCAGGACACCGATAGATGGATTTTCGAGGTCCTTGCCATCGACATTCGCCGCAAAATGGAGGACCTCGAGAAACAAGTCCAATGGACAGATCTTGTGTACGGTTCTTGCTTTGCTCTGCGTTAGTTTTGCTCACTGTTCAAAAGAGCTCAGTCTTTGCGAGAGGCCCATGCTCGAGGTATTCAAAGGCAACAGATCGAGCATGCTCTTCAAACTATGCCCTATGTAGGTCCATCGGTCGCTCATTTCAAGCGTCCAATCATCGTTGAAAGCATCCAGCAATGATTAGAGCAGTATCGAACCTCAAATTCCGCGGATCGACCACATTCTTCTGCTTATCCAACGCCAACTCTGTTTTCATTTCTACTATCCTCGAGGTCAGTCTACTCTCTCCGTTATAAATCACTGTTGTCTCAAATTCCTCCAGTCGAAAGGCCTATCGACCCTTTTTGAGGAAATTGTAACCAATCCCGCTGAGTGGAACCCTTCGGGTCTGCTAGAACTTCGCAGAAAAGTCGATCCGGCTGGTCCACAACATACTTGCAGCGTTGGATGCAGCCCCAATATGTGCAAAGGCAAGTACGCTGTCTCTTTTGACCATCTACTTACGTGCCACAGGTGAAGAATTGGAGGCCTTTTTGGCGAGACACTCCCCCGACTACGATCAAGTGATTTATGTGGGCGATGGCTCCAACGATTTTTGTCCTGTAGTACGTCTCCGAAGGTGAGGATCTGCATGTATCGCTGGATTCAGTGACCAATTTTGCGCAGTCAAGACATGGTTCTGTGTAGAACCGACCGAGGACTGCAAAAGAGAATCACTCGGGATGGAGAAAAGCTCGGTCTCAAATGCAAGGTCAAATATTGGGAAGGTGCTTGGGAAGTCGAAGAAGTATTCAATCAGCTAGACTAGAGTGAACAGAGAGACCTGTACTTAATTTTGTTAGACGAATCGACTTCAATATTTGGTCAACTCGATCTTGACACGTGACACTGACTTCTCTTGTCTTCTGAGTCTTCACGACCGCTGGCGTCAAAGCCAAAATGTTGGTTTGATTATATTTCCTGGATATTATATACCTGAACGAGTGACAGGGATGACGACGACGAGTTTTTGTACGGAGGTTCGACGACTGGTAAGGGTTTTGGCAGAATAGCGTTGCAGTTCATTCGAGAGCGCCTTCTGTTTATTGTATTCGAATGACAATATGGCTTATTCACTCTGTGTGATACTCAGCTTCTCAATCGTACGTCGGTCGTCCAGGCAGGTCGCCCTTGAACTGAACAGCCATTTAGAACCGCTTTGGAAAAATCTCTATCCACAAATAGTCTCTCCCACCAACCAGAACAAGAAGAGCCAGAGCCAAAAACAGACCCTGAAGTCGACTTTGAAGCTGATGACGATGACGCCCAAGTCGACGCCGAAGACAGCGAAGAGGAAGAGGAAGATGCAAGCACTTTCTTTTTCCACAAAGTCTCTTGTGCTAATGGCCAACAGGATATTGAGATTATCATGGAACCAACAGCAAAGTCGATTGACTTTCGGTGCGTGCATTCTCAACCGCAGACCTTTCATTTCATCAACCACTGGAACCATAAAGACAGAATCCACCTGGTCGGCCATCACAGAACCGTTCATTAAGCTCCTCTCTTGCATCTAGAGGTACAGTCGATGTGGTTCTATCTTGCGTCGCTGAATTGCACGTTTTAGGTCCACAATCATCGCTGACGACAGAATACACGCCTATTCAAAGAGGCGACTCTGCTGCCTCTCTGGGAGCTTCTTCCTCTCAACTTGGTCAATCATCTTCGTCTTCGTCTATTCCCGCTTCATCTTCTGCTCCCCAAATCCAGCCTGCAGCTGCTCCTGTAGCAAGTCATCAACCTCCCCAAAATGCAGAAAATACGTCTATACACGACGGAATCGATCTTTCGGCGCTGCCAGTGGCCACTGCTCCCCCTTCACACCCTGTTATCGACCCCACGGCAGTTGGAACCGTAGATGGTCGGCCAATACTTGAGGTCGATCTATCTGCAATGACAGAGAAGAATTGGCGCAGACCAGGCTCAGATATCAGTGACTGGTTCAATTACGGATTTGATGAGATATCTTGGGAAGCTTATTGTTATCGTCGACGCGACTTGGGCGAGATGGCCAATGTTCTCAAGACAAACGTGCTGGTCTGTAATTTTCAAGGCAAAACTTGCCACAAACGCTGATTCCTTTTCTTTTCAGAACTTTTCAGGGATGAATGAAGATCAAGTTACAGCTCTTCCTCCCGAGGTTCGCCAAATGGTCATGACTGGAACCTCTGCTATGATGAATAATGGAGCAAACGGCGGAATGATGCCCTCGGGCGTCATGATGGACATGTCTGGTATGATGCCAATGGGAATGGGCATGAATGGAGAAATGGGAATGATGCCTCTTATGGGAGATGGTGTTGGTCCAGGCAGTGGGACACCGGAACAAGGCATGCTTCCAGACAGCTATGGCGCGATGAATATGAGCGGCGAATATTCAATGCAGGTTCGTCCGGTTCAATATCTGGCCAGCCATTTTCCCTCACTTTCTTTAGGAGCAGCAGCAGATGTTTGATGCTCCTACTCCTGTTGCTCCAGCTCAAGGACCTCGTAATGGTGCGACGACTTATCGTGGGCGCGTCATGCCAGGTCTACGTGGTGGCAGAGGTTTCTCTGCAAGAGGCCGGGGACGAGGAGGAGCAATGTACACCGAAGGAGGTCCGTATTTGCTCGGATATTTTTTCTTCAAATGCTCAAAGCGATAGCAGGACCTGCTCCTCCAGTACGAGCTGCTTCTCCGCTACCTCCAGGTGTACCGACAGGGCCCAGAAATCAAAATAAATACAAGGATCGCGACGGAAATGCGCCAGCGGTCGATGGTCTTGATTATGGCGGTGGAAATGGGGGACCACGAACATCAAGCGGCGAACCTGAGGACAGAGGGTCCAGCCGGTAAGTTTATAATGCTCTCTTACAAGCCTCATCGCTCAATATCTTTCAGGAAACGAAGAGGATCTCCGAGCATGGATGATAGAAGCTCAAAACGACGTTGACTGACCTAGGATACTCATCGAATTTACTCTGATACTGTTAATTTGATATTTTTTGACCCAATGTTCGCGCATACATTGCGTGAGACTGGCTCACAAGGATAAAAATTGCATGCACTGTGCGAGAAACAAAAGATACAAGCTGCAAGAAGTAAAAATAAGTATCTCGCGGCCATGATTATCTCGGCCAAGCGTCCATTCCGCTACCTCTTCTTCCGTCTTTCGCAATTGGCAGCTGCTGTTGCGAAGGGTCATTCATCGAAAAAGGATTACGATGAGGGCCAGCTGATGGTGGTCCAGCTGAAACAGCACCAGCACCGTAAAAGGATGGGTTAACACTTGAAGGTGGTGCAACTACATGACGAGCACTACTGGCGGTCGAAGGGCTCGAATAAGACGAGTATTGGTCTGGTGGCATTGGAGCATACATGCTTCCAATGTCTGGCCTGGAATCAAAGGAAGCACTCGGTGGTCCCTGCTGTTGCTGTGGATAGGTGACAGCATACCGATTACCAGTGGTCGTCGTATTACTGGTATAAGTCTGAGGTGGACTTGATATAACCCCGGTCGATCCATACATCCCAGCAGAATTTCCATCGCCTCGAGCAGCAGAGCGAACATTTGACATGACAGCATCTCTTCGACTGTTATCGTCGTCGACGACAATTGGCTGAGGGTGATACGAATGTGACAATTTGGAAGACAAGACTGGATATCGATTGGGATTTGCTCCCCAGGTATTCATTCCTGAAGTAGCAGCCAGTTCTGCTTGCTGCTGCAAGTATTCCAATTGAGGGTAAGGCTGAGCGGCTGAAGCTTTACCAGCTTGTCGTCTTTCCCATTCTCTCATCGCATCATCTCTGTTCAGTACAGGCGTCAAGGCGTTTCGGCCGGCGATAACGTCCTGATTCATTGGCTGTAATCGAGCCAAAGCAGGAGGAACAGCATCCATCTGGTTGATAGTATTGGATCGACCACGAGCATTATTCGGATAATAAGAATTCGACGGCATGTTCGGTGTCAGGTGATTTCCAGAGCTATGAGCGCTCGCATATTGCTGCGCCACAGTGTTACTGCTGCCACCAAGTTGTCCCGCAGAAGCCTGATGGGTCAGTCTATGACCTCCAGACGAATTCTGCGGCGGACCATATGTCTGAGGTTGGGGATAAGGTGGATTAGCATCTTGCTGGCTGGAATAAGAAGTGGAAGACGGCTGCTGCGAGCTCTGCTGGGTCATGTATGGATTTCGGAAAGTATTGGCCGCTTGTGACTGAGCTTGAGCGGTATACACCTGATGCTGAGCAAGATGCTGATTATAAGTTGCAGCATCCTGATATGCTCGTGTTCCCTTTGGCTGTGAAGGTACAAGACCACCAAATGGTCGCTTTGGATCGGAGCCAGATGGCGCTGGCTGAGGCATACTTAAACCATCAGGCTGTTTATTGTGGTCAAAATCAGCATCAAAAAGTAAAAGGAATTGGACGTACAACGAATGGCTTGGTAAACTTTTCTCCAGTAATAAAGGGATGTAACCGTGCCTGTTGTGGCGTCCATCGTGTTACCGGATTCAAATCTAGAAGCCCAGAACAAAAGTCAATGAAAGAGGCTCGGTTGTTGAGTTCTAGGGTTTTCACATCTCAAATACTGTTAATGATATTGACTGGAGAAGCGCACCTTTCTCCAACTCATGCCCCTGTCGCGATGTCTTGGATGTAGGCATCGGAGCTGTATTGATGATCTCTGGAAGGGAAGTTGCCTTGAAGTACTGCTTCCCAGGCTGTTCGTTAGTGTTGTGCTCTCGAGAATACTGCTCCAAGGATTTGAGCCGGTATCGTTTCTCGGTTTGATTCGTGGCCGAATTCCACGACTCGTACGAGTCGAAAAACTGGCTGCTCTGTTTGCCGGTGTTGAGCATGCTCAAAGGCGGTAAACTGTGGCTCATTTAGCTTTGCGGCGCGTCGGGAAACTGAGGGACCGTACCCGAGCATCTCGACTATCCGTGTTAGCTGATTGTACTCACTGGTCCCCGGAAATAGCGGTAAACCAAGGAAAAGTTCCACGGCTATACAGCCCAATGACCACATATCGATGGATGCGGTGTAAGACATGCCCAAGAGGACCTCTGGCGAACGGTAAAACCTGGACTGGATGTAGGTGTAAACGGTCTGCCGCTCATGACATGCCGAACCAAAGTCGATGACTTTGATTTGTGGAGATTGCAGTCTAGCACAATTATCAGTGTCTAGAAACAATTCAAGAAGTCAACTCACGATTTCAGTAGGATATTCTCCGGTTTTAGATCACAATGGATGAGTCGCGCCTCCTTCAAAACTGTCATGGCGTCTAGTAGTTGCGCCATGAACACTTTGACGAGTTGAGTGCTCAAGCCTTGGAATTGGTTTTGCTTGATGAGCTCGTACAGGTTCGAGGATAGCAGCTCGAACACGAGACATAGATGACTTCTATGGATGAAAGAATCACGCAGTCGCAGGATGTGGTGCTCATCGTTGGGATCGCAAGATTTGTTCAGCTATAGAAATAAGCAGAGGCCAACCGGGTTGCCACTTGACTCACCAATTCCAAGATAGTCACCTCCATCATGCTTTGATTGAAGTATGCCGGCTTGTTTTTGACCACCTTAACAGCCACAATCTCATGCGTTTTCATGTTCTGACATTTGACGACTTGTCCAAATGTCCCCTGACCAAGGATATCCAGAATCAGGTATCGGCTGGAAAGGATTAGATGGAAGAGCGCGAAAATGACTAGAAACTTGCTTGTGACCCTCCTCTGTGCCCAACCAGTCATTGACGTATAAAATATAGTCATAATCCTCATTATCGAACCCTTCATTGTGCGCAGGTTTACTGGGCTTCGTCAAAACTCGCCGGGGATTGTGAGTAGATTCGTATCGAAATTGGGGGTTGCAAATATGATACTGGTAAAATTTAGTACGACAAAATTCAGAAAGAATGACAAATGTTACCGTTTCCACGATATTCGTGGTCAATTGTCGCAGCGGCTGGTGAAATTGAGTATGATAGATTGAAACGACAGAACTGGCTTACCGATAGATAAACCCCGTCGCTACCCATACGACGCCCAGTGATAGGTATATCAGTCCTGGGCTGTAAATCCATAGCAGCTCTAATTCGGCGAAACCCTGCTATCCGTTTTTGCGGTACCATCTGGTGGTCCTGAGAAGGATATGTCTGGGATGGATGCATGTAAGATATTGGTGTCGGAGGATTCGATCTTGCTGAAGAAGACGGATTAGGAATGAGATGAGTTTGACCCTGGGATCCAGAATGTGGGCTGCCCGAAATCTCCATCGCATAGGATGAAGAAGAGAATGAGGAAGCTGGATGACCAGAAACCTGTGGCGTGTAAGGGGAAGAGATTGAGGGCGACAACCTAGGTTGTTGCGAATGATTCCTGTTATGGGAAGTCGCATAAGAAGCAGTTATTGGGGAATACTGCTGCTGTTGCGAATATGCCGCTGAATTTGGTGTTCTCATTGGTGAGCGCCGAGAAGCTGAAGCTTTTGCTCCTCCTCCGCCATAATACATGTCACTGTCTATAGGCGATGAGGTAGCAGTGACGCTGGCTGGATAAAATGAAGGATTCTGCTGCTGCTGAGCTCTCTGCGGGTCCGAATTTGTGAAGGCTCCTTCAAGGTCGTCGGGCTGGTGATGACGACGAGCTCTATTCATCTGAACTGAGCCAGTATTAAGGGACGCGCTTCTAGAAAGGCCTGAATTGAGATATTGCTGATCCTGTTCAAGCAATTGGTTAATTCTAGGCTGTGAGGACACTGGGTGAAGGCGTAAAGGAGATGTCGGTGGAATCGAGGTTGCTGAAGGAGGTGGTGGCAAGTTTGAATAATATGTCGAATGATGTGTGACGATTGGTGGTGCATCGATGTGGTTCTGCCAGCGAGGTAGCAGATCGTATCCTTCATTTGTTGAATCAGCCATCATGTACGCCTCTCCTTCTGGCATTATTCGTCTGGTCTGGTCGCTGCCAGAACAGGGTCAAGCCTCGAGACTTGAGCTTGTGGCGGTGTATGTAAGCTGAGCTTTTGGTTATTTTCGAGTTGTTTGGTTTTGGCCGCTTTTGTCATTTCTGCTGGACAACCATCTTCCACTGCCGCTTTTGCTGTGGACAGGCATATGCGGTTTCATTACTCTGACGCCGCTGTTGGTGATTCTTTTCCAACTTGTTCAACAATAATATCTTATTCAACACTGGTGGCAGTGGTCATGCTTGCACGAGCTACTCAAGTCTCATATTCTGCGCTGGTATTCCAGGTGAAACGCCTAGTAGCCTGAGCTACGGCATCAAATTTGCCACGTCTGGCTCGGTAGTCTTGTGCGAAACTCGGGTTCGGGTTTCATGTTTTCTGGTCACTCAAGTGCACGGCTCGTCATTGCCAGAGCCCTGGAATGTTCCAAGGTCTTCGAAGGATGGGAAACCTTCGCATTAGATGGTTCCCAGACCAGCTCGTTAAGGTGCGTCTGCAATAATGACTATTCCGCATGCTACTGACAGTTCATCTCTATGAAATGGCACGTCGAGCAACCCTGTTTTCGACACTCATCATTCCACTAGAAGGACTGATATCTCTCTGGTCTCCAATTCAATTGAAATGGTGTCGCCAAGAATTCCTGGGTTGTTGTCTTTCTGGATCTCTAATCCAGGACGGCATTATGGAACCAAACCGCGACCACTGTTGCTCGCTAACAAAAAATTGTCAATGATTTCATTTTGTTGGATATTTGTAGCTTTGGAACACTGGAGGAGTAGCCATTAATACATCAAAACCGCTTCAATGCTGCTACAAGCCCTTGTTCTGCCTCTACCGCGAATCTAATGGGTATGTCGACAGAAACAAAGATTTGCTTGTTGAACCGTTTCGCTGTTTCGATCATGAGCAAAGGCAGGAATGACAGAGAATAGAGTTGACCTAGTCTCCGAGCCATGGATAGCGCGATATCCGACTTTGAGGAACCAAAAAGAGCGCTGGCTGGCCCATTCTTCAAGTGAAATCTCATTTATATGTGCCAGCAGTGTATGCAGATTCTATCGACTGACCTCGCCAGGCATCGCGCATGCCCAATCTTTGCACAGACTGCCAAGAGAATCATCGGATTCCGACCCAAGCCCTACCCATAACATGTACTGGTCAACCAGCTGAGTAATTTGCAGCTTCAGAATGAATTCCGAGTCGGATGTCTTCAGACGCTCTGTGAAGACTTGGATCGTCATGGCGGTTTAGTCTCACGGGGTACGGCTTGTCTCCTGCCATCTCGGGGCTTGTTGCAGACCTCTCGCATCTTGCCAGAAACAGCTCGGATCGTTGGTACGAGACTTCTCATGCCCAAAGTTGTGTCAACTTCTCCTCTCGATTCCAACAATCGTGTCGTTTGTTTTGCCCACAATCTTGAGGCTTCTCGCAAGACAAGCCAAACTCAGAGCAACCCCGCTAGAGTAAGGTGTTAAACATGTTCACTTATCTATCCCGCGTTCAACTTGAAATAGGATTTCTACTGCTGCTCGAAACCGTTCTCAGATCCAGACCGCTGCAAATTCTTCTGTATGTATTAGCATCCCGTCGGTTTCTTCCTGCCGTACTCATGGTCTTCATGTCGTAGATTGGGCCGAACAAATCGATTCCCTTCGTCCCGAGAGCCAAGATATGAACAATTCTCCGCGCAAACGAGTGAATTCCAACGATGCTACAGGCAGTTCTTTGCAAAAGCGTAGCAAGCTAGGAGATTCAATGTCTGCCGCCCAGACGCCTGCCCAAAAGCGTCTAAAAGAAATACAAAAGGTTCTAGGAGTTGCTCCTTGTCTTTCTTCTGACGATGAAGAAGACGAAGACCAAGTCTTTGACCCGTCACAACACGCGACTCAGTCCAAGTTCCCGCGTCTGCTGACACCTCCCAGCACCTCTTCCCGACAGAACCTATTCCTACCCCAGAGCCCTTCGCCACTTCCTAGAAATGGTAAAGGCAAAGAGCAAGATATGGTAAAACAACTTGGCTGTGGAAAAACTTTATTGCTCACGTATCTCTAGTCTAATCTTGACTCCCCACCTCCGGAAGAGGAACCTTCTGTCTCTGATACTTTCTATGATATGGCCAGCATCATCCAAGGATTGGCCCCAAAGATTGCAAAATTGGAAAGGCAAAAGACTGCCGCTGAAAAGGGCAATGCAGCCAAAGCAAACAGAATAGCACAATTGACTGAAGAAAACGAAAAGTAAGTTGATCGTAGCCTCTCAAGCTTATAGCCTAATATCTGAGGTTACAGGCTCAAGCGTCAGATCGCCTCGTTGCAGCGAAGGCAAATTTGAAGTTTTTGAATAAATCACATTCTCCTGTAATGACGCATGTCGTACTACTACAAGCATTATTTCTCGATGCACTGCACCCTGAATGACCCTCGAGGTATGTGGTGTGGTCCTTTATTCTTTCGGTCTGCCATTTGCAAGTGTTTCTGGCTCAACAATCATTTGCAATTTTTGATAGGCCTGCTGCCCCAAACGAGACACGGTCCTGGTCCATATATAGTTGAGGTGTACGACGCAGATAGTCCTGATTCATGGTCCGATTTTGCCAGACGTTTTGACTGCCTTGAGGGTTTCGGCCTTTGTTTTCATTTCAACCGATATTTGCCTTGTGAATAATAAGTGAAGTTATTTCAAACCATACACTATTTCCGAGTTCCTGGTCTTCTCTGGCTCCATCACCTTGGTGTCTATTTCTCAAGCAATCGATCCCAGGATACCGGCGGGTTGCAATAGCGCGCCAGCAATCGGGAATACACTTGATGCGCCATGGGATATACCGTTCACGAATCAGATGATCCTTGTGTGCCGCCAAGGAAAGGACGATCCGGCAAGAAGAAAAGAAGAGCGTCATGGTCTCGTGGTGCCTATTTCTGTCTACGTGTCAGGTACAGCTTGGCATGTCAGAAAATAGTGCCAAGAATCTGACATATCTTATGTGCTCGTCGTCTAGAGGCCTCGTAGTTCCGAATCGTAATAAAAACTGCGGGGTATCATCCCGGACTCAGTACGGAAACAGACGGCTCTCCGTCTCAAGGTATTTGGATCAAGGATCAAGGGTCCAAATATACGCTGCTCTGTGACACTGTATGCGGGCCCAAAGAAATAAGCATTTTTAGGTTGTCGTTTATTCTCAGGCGGTTCAAAGCGGTTGAACTAGTTCAGATACCAAACCAAGCAACTGTGCCAAGTACAAAAATTTACATGATCAATTCGTCCGATGGATCGTGGCGTATGTCCAGTTATGCAAGGAGAAGAAAAAGCTCAGCAGAATAACTGCCGCAACCATTGTATGAATCTTGTCCACCAACCACCTCCTTGCCATCCTTCGCTCCGTAATTGTGAACTGACCCACATTTCTCCAGTCCCGCATCTGACACGTTCAGCAGCTTCGGGATCCTTGACAGTAGAAAACCTTGGAATACTTTTCCTCGTGATGAATGACGGAAAGAGATTCAAAAGGTCAAGAATTTCTGGGTTGGATAGGTCGGCTGGCGAAGTCCATGTCCTGAGATAGTCTTCCTCGCAATTGTCGAGCATGAGGTCATCGATGTCGGCGTCAATACCGGGACTCGACAGCTCATCTTCGAATGTGGTGGTGAGTAATGTTGACGTGTTGGACCCCACTGACCGCGATAGGCCTGGTGAATCAAAATGGTCGAGAAATGGATCAGAAGGAGCACGAGCGCGCTTGGGGTGGTCCGCCGGCTTCTTATCAGAAGATAATGGCTGCGACTGTGATCGCGAATGAATGAGAGTTTGTGTGAAAGACAGACTATCGCTGTTTGGAGCTAGCGAGCTTTTAGAAGTAGTGGCGACTTCTTCAAAGGCAAGAACCTAGAACAGAGATAAGAAGAGTCGTGCGATGTCTATGTACTTACTCCTTTGAGGATATCGATGCTCGCAGCCAAGAATTCCTTTCCACTGGGCATTCGAATGTCGTCAGCTTGGTTTCTGAAGATATCCAAGTGACACGTACTTTTCTTTGAACACTGCGTCATCTGGAGAGAATGAGCTAAAGCAAATTCAATCGGATGTTCCATACCGATTTCCCAGCAAATTCTATAACCTCCTCCTCCGCCGAGCTCTTCTGGCAGCACGATTAGCCGCATCAATGCCCAAACTGAGTTGAAAGTATCAGAAAATGAGAAGCATACCAAGTCAGAGATTGACTCACGACCAGTGAAAAACGGTTGCGGTCCTGGGTTTCCTTGAGTGCAGAAAGAGCCAACAAAGCGCTTGAATCGTTCATGACGCTCTAGTCTTGCTGCTGTCGGATTGGATCTTGCGTGAAGGGAAGTAGACTGCCCGGAATGTATACTTGAAATTATAGCACGAAGCTCAGCATGCTTCTTGACTTGTACTGAGCTAAGGTTTCTCTAGGTCACCACAATTGCATGGAGCGTTAAAATAGGTCACGTACCGATGATAGGCTGACCGGATTTGGGCTTGTAATCTGGAATATGGGGCCATCTCGCTCGGACTCAAACTGGCCATTGTCGAAGTCATTGCGCGACCCGACTCTGCATTCTGGTTGAAATACCAATTCCTACAGTGTCGGGTGAATTGCTCAAGGTCGCTTTGTACCACGGTGGTTCGAGAAGGAGTGGTCGAACGATTCCGTCCGCCGGGTGACGGTGATGGTCCCCGACTGCGAGAATGCGCAAATGTAGGGCTTGTTGGTGAAGCTAACGACTGACTTGACTTTGGGCTGGTAGGAGGGGATGGAACGTCGTAAAGATATGGTGTGCTGCCAAAAGGCGAAGCGGCAGTCCAAGACCTGGAAGAATCTTCGAGCTTCATCAATAAATGTCCCGGACGCGCTCTGGGCGTCTCCAGGCGGTAGGAGCCAGACATGAATGAGTGACGACTTCCAGATCGTAGGCGTCGGTGTAATGAGGCCACCAAATGCTTTTTTGATCGGGAAGACCTCCCGCCGAAGGTAAGCAGTGCTGAGTCAAACCTCCTGAGTAAGCATTCGCCAGCAGAGTCAGAGCCAACTTTCGAATGCTCTTTCGAATTTTTCCTTGGAATGGTACATTCGTTTCACAACGATCAAACTCTTCGTCAATTTGGAAAGAAACCTATACAAAAAGCGATAAAGTACCTCTACCCAACCTTGAGTCTGGACGTACATGAACTACAAAAATTGAACTGTCAGTCAGAAGCTTTGACATGACTCGAGGGAAGATCGTTCAACCCAGCATATGTATCTGGGCTCCTTGTGTTGGATTTTTTGGCGTTCGTCTGGAAGCTATGAAAGTCATCTGCTGGAAAAAAGTGGGCCAGAGTCATCTTTCAATTGTTCTCATCGATCTGTATTCAATTTGGACTATCGCAGACCTGACAGATAAAATAATGACAGGTAGCTCGAAATGTTGGTGGGCGCGCTGACCAATCACTGATAGCGCTCAGAGCTTGAACTTCATTTGGCCGATTGGCGCATATGGTAGTAACAACTATCTTACTACGACTAGAGGCTGACTTGGGAGACTAATTGGCGCAGGGATTTTCCTCCTCTGGACCTCGGATGGAAAGTACTTGATAAATCAGTGCAACAATGAAAAAAGCGGTCATAGTTACGCGGCTCGCGTTTGATGAACTGGTTTTGTTTTGTGTACCGAAAATTTGCTTCCGTGTCGGCTAAAGTAAGGTTTGTCTCCATTTCTTGATTTTCTTATCAGGTTCTCTGAATGTTCCATCGAGCTACTGAGCGGAAATGGCAGGGGCCGGATGCCCGAGAAATTCAGCCATGTGGATACTGACGATGCCGTTAAAAAACATCAAAGAATCATGTCTGAAAAAAGCAGGTGGGACCCAAATTAGACTCAAGGCACCGTGTCTCCGCCGAGCCCACGACATAGGCCAATCGGCGTAGAAAGAGTTGGAAAGAAACCGACGACCTTGAGAGTTATTTCATTGGCCTATAAATTAAGTTGCAATGCAAAAATCGAAATACAAAGCTCGAGATAAATGGCCCAGTGGTTTGCATCAAAGCGTGACCGGCAGTCTCCTGGTCCAGTTCAAACCACATCCCCGACCTGGGATCTGTCTGTCCTAACCCTTGGCCGAGACAGGAAACTGTCTAACATGGACTACCATCAACCACCCATGTATCCTCATAATAACGACCTCGATTTCAATATTCACGGCTCTGAAAATAATGTAATGCTTCGTCTTACCGCACTTTTTGACCTGTACTGAATTTATTCATTCCAGGATCCTCCTCCTCATTCTTCTTATGATCTCTTTTCCAATCCTTCCAACAATTTCGGGTCCAGCAGATACAGAGGCGCGTCTTCCTCGACCTCATCGTTAGGTCCAGGACCACCAGCATATGGTCTACCAGAGAGCGTCTATCACAACAGCTCCTTCAACGATCCAGTCTCCTCGTTCAATGGTCCTGGAAATCATTTCGATATGTCCTATGGCAGCGGCAAAGTCTCCCCAAGTGATCCCGTGGGCGGTCTTCACTCCAATTCCTTTTCCAACAAGGATTATCCTTCTTCGACATACGATTTCAGTCCAGAGCGCAGACTGCTTCCACCAAACTATGACATGGACGATTTTCCTAATATCAATGGTTACAATCCTCCTTCCCTTTCCCAATTTTCAGAGCGATTACCAATAGGACGAAACTTCAATGATAACCGCTATCACCCAAACGGATCAGCAGGCTCTGTACCTTCACATGGAGGTCCCAGTGTCGCGCCTCACGCTACTCACGGTTTTCGCCCTGACAACGGTCCCAATGCTTTTGGAGACGATCTTGCCCGTTTTGGACATGGAGACATGGGCATGCCAGAACATCTTGCAGGGATGGTAGGACCTCGAGGCGGCAATACTTCCAACGATTTACAGACATTTATCCGGTACGGTTTTATCTCTTTCTGATGAGTCTTTCACTTATGAGCCATATGCAGCCCTTTCCTTGATCAATATGTTCGCACTCCCAATCGGCTGGCCTTTGGTGAACGTACAGTCATCGTTATGTCGAGCAAAGTCGCCCAGAAATCTTATGGTACTGAGAAACGGTACGAGAAGTCAGATTCTTTAAATATAAAGCTGACATGAACAAGGTTCCTCTGTCCACCACCGACAGCTATTATGATTGGCAATTCTTGGTGGACCGATGTCGTACGCCGTGGAGAAGAGCCCAAGTTGGCTCCTCCCAGAGTAGTGGTTTCTATCTCGGGTGAACCGGCTCCTCAAGAAGGCGCCATTGAATGGACTGGGTCATCCGGCAAATCTTTTGATGTCAGCGACCCTCCAACGGGTACAACTTACATTGGTCGCTGTGTCGGCAAGCAGCTCTTCATCTCCGACGTCGACGAGAAGAAGAAAAAAGTCGAGGCTCTTGTTAAAATAACCGCGCCGGCCTCAGAGGATGAACCCGAACGTATCATCGGTATATTCCCGAGTCGTCCAATCAAGGTCATCAGCAAGCCCAGCAAAAAACGCCAGAGTGCAAAGAATCTCGAGTGTAAGTTGTCATTTTCGCTGAAGAAAACGCAGCTCATTTTCCCCTTTCAGTGTGTATCAATCATGGATCGACGATTTCCTTGTTCCATCGATTGAGATCACAGACGGTATCTACCAAATATCTCTGTGTCTCGGGCTCTGGCTCGTCTTTCAAAGGCTCTGACGGTGCACCGCTCATGGGTCTCGACCAGAGGACCCGGTCGAATACACCTTCGTTCATAGCACGGACAGCCAGCTGGGGTTTGTATCATTTAACCGGATTCTGAAACCTATTACTGATTTCGTACAGATCCCTTTGTCATGTACATCGTTGATGTCACAAAGCCTGCCGGAGGAATAGATGCTCCACCTCCACCTCCACCTCAGCCTGATTATCCTTCTCCGCCTCCAAATGCGATTCCATTCACCAATAATGGATCGCAGATTCCCATTTATTACAACCAGACTGTTGTTCTACAATGTCTGACCTCTGGGGTCGTGAGCCCTGTCCTGATCATTCGCAAAGTTGATCATCAAACTACTGTTGTGGGAGGCGGGCTTCAAGAAGGAGCAAAAGGAGTCGCAGACCATTACTGTGTCCCTGGAGAAGTCTGTGGTGATCCAGTATCACAATTGCACAAAATTGCATTCGAGGTCTATGACGGCTCCAAGAGTATGCCTGAACCCGGTACTCCTGGTGTTACAGGCGCATTTCTCTCTTGCATGGGCGAAAAGGTCAACACTTATCGCCCAATCGAAGGTCGACAATGGAATGGCACTCAAGGCGGTGCTGCCTCTCCTGGAATGCCAGCTTCACCAGTCTCGTCGACACCTGTTTCTTCAGGTGGCAGCGAATATTTCAGCCGCGGTTCTGGCAGTGCCCCAGCTTCGCCTTCTGGTTCCGACTTTATGTCCAACGATGGTGGAAAAGTCAAGAAGAAGCGATCGAATTCCAGTGCTGGTGGAGCTGCGAAAGCTACGCCTAAAGGTCGTCGTCGTCCTAGCTCTGCAGGCTCTGTCACCAGTCGACGAGGGTCATCGAGTGATTCTGGCGCTGTTTCTGGAGCTCTCTGGCAAGTTGACATTGGCGAGACCAGTGTCTGGACCATCGTAGGAACAGGCGAGTTTTTCTCTTCTTTGAAATTCAACTTGACGCTGACGGAGCGACAGACCAAATCCGATATAACTTTTATGTGCCTCCAGTCTTGTTCGACAACCAACATGCTCAGACCGGGTCTTTCCCTGTTCCCTCGAAGCCAGTGACACCTTTCCCAGGTGTCGTCAAGTATCTGCCTCCCGACCGTGCGGCGGAAGCTCCGAAATCCAACTGTGCATCATCGAGAGGTGTCTTATCCAAGCCCAGTCCTCATGCGTCAAAGATGCTAACTGTCTATGGAGAAAACTTCTCCAAGGCAGATCCCGTCACGGTATTCTTTGGCTCCGAGCCTTCGCCATATGTCGAGGTTCGATGCACCGAGGTCCTTGGATGTCTCCCACCAGAGTCGCAAATCACAAAACGTCGTCCGATTGTTCTCATTCGCTCAGATGGCGTCGTCTTCCCTTCTACAACTCTATATCCATAAATTCTCTCGTCGCCCGGGATTTTTTATTCTGTTTGGTTTAACTGCTCATCTCGCTATACCGTATGTCGTACTACGTTTTCTGACTGTAAATGTACTCTGAAGGACTGGATGATAAATGCAATGAATGACAGTGAATGACTTATTCATTTCGCTTGATTGACACCTCTTGTCACGCTTTCATGAGCAATGAATGCGACCAATTTCCAGGTCTCCCCGTCTTCGGTTCCTCTGTTCCTCTGGGAGCTCTACATTGAGCATCTATGCAATTTCTCAGCCAATTCTTGGGTGGCCAAAGTCGCCTATACCTTCCGAGTACTGGCCGTGTTGCTCATTCTACCCTTTCTAATCTTGGGGCTCTTGGTCCGTATTTTCTGGATTATAGGCATCCTAATTCAACGTTGAATCTCTCAGGACATTGCATCATACGGGATCGCTCGGAGCCTTGGCGTAATCGACCTTTCCGAAGCCTCTACCAGCGACAAAGCAACTGTGCACGACAGTGATGCCCCTGTCATTCTTATTCATTCCGCTGCTTCAGAATCAGAAAAAACAACGGACAATCCTTCAGACCATGCATATCATTTTACCTCTGAATCCGGCAATCTCAAACTTTCTGGCGTTGGCGTGTTTTCACCCGCGTCTTCACGACCAGCATCTCCGACATTGAGTCGTCGTCAGCTTCGTCAAGAGGATGGGGAAGATTCCGAAGGGCTTTACTTTAGAAAAAAGCTGCAAAAGATAGCTGATGAGGACTAGAAAACATATACATAGATATTCGAAGTTTGTTCTACAGGTGTAAAATACAGGGCCCTTCACCAACCGAATCGTAACTGGTCTCTAGTGAAAACGGGAGGCTTCCACTTCAAACATTCTGGATGAATCCTTCGCTTTCGTTTACTCATCGCTTTAGCGTGCTTTTCCTTCACTGCGTTGGTCACCACGAGAAAATTCTGTCCTTTATTCTGCTTGAACATTTGGAAGGTGGTGCATCTGTGGGCACGTGTAAATCGCCAGTCAATGGAGAAAGAAACTGCTCACGTATTCATAACATCTGCATGAGTGATGGAAGTCCTTTGCGCGATTTCATCGATACTGAGGTCATTGTCGGGGCAGTTGAGAAGAAGATCAGCTATGGTTTCGACCCAGTAAGACCGATATCCCAGTAGACCAAGATCACTCAGAGGTTTCTCAGGGCTACCAAGCTTGTTTTCCTTCTTGCTCAGCTCGTAGGAAAACTCGATCAGGACCTTTCCAAACCCATGGCGTTGATGCTGTGGAAGAGTCAAGATACAGGCGACATTGTAATTCTCTGAGGACTCCTTTTCTTTGGAAAAGTAGCCGATAGTATGGCAGCCTGTTGAATCTCGTTGGACCTGGACCTTGATATGAGCATTGACATAGACTATATCACACAAGCTCACCATCACATAGTACATGAAGGGCGTCACATCATAATAGAGGGTTTTGCTGTCGGATTCTATGAGAGGCGTAGAAAAGAGGGAAAAATTCGACTCAACTGGTCAAGGAAGCACTTTGATAGTAAACTGAGGTTTCTACACCAAGTTAACTGGTGTTTACCGTCAATTTCGTAGAATGAAATGTCGTCGTGGCGGTAGATCTCATTCCCTGGTGGATGTAGCATATTGCAGCGCTTCCGATGCCGAGAAATCATCATAGGTGAAGGAAAGTATGAAAGGCAGAATTCACAGATGTACAGGATGGGTAGGTGAGCATATTCCTTGGGATATGGGCTGAAGTACCAGGCTTCAACTTCGTGCTTCCCTATCTGAAGGCGATTCAGGTTTTTGACACGAGCAATTTCTGAAATTGACTGCGTCATTGAGCCTGACGTGCGAAGCTTCTCGATTTCCTGTTCTTTGCTGAAGGTCTCGGGCTGTGAGGGTTGAGATTCGCCAGACGGCTCTGCCATGGTAATGTCAAAGGACTGAAGCTCGCTGTCGTCAATGTCCATGTCTCCATCTGCATCAGCATCCAAATCTTCTGGTTCTTCCTCCTCGTCTTCATCGCCGCGTCTGGGTGGTGCCGGAGATGGAGATGGGGCATAACTAGCTGAAAAGTGACCTGGAGTCGGGGGAGCAGAGGAAGAAGCGAAAGTGGCGTTAGATGTGGCTTGCTTCAGCAGATGATGAGCTCGAGGTGCCTTTCCAGGGGCCTTTTGACTCGGTCCACCTTTTTTCGGAGCGACGACTTTGGGACGTGGCCATTCGAGCTCGCGGCTCAGAACAAGTCGTGAACCAGGGACCCAGTCATCCAGCCGCTTGTTGAATGAATCCCAATGAACGAAGAATTCCCATTTGTCCTCTGGCTTAGGCTCCGCTCCATTTGTTAGAAGCTGAGCGTATGGATTGACAGGTTTGTCGCGAATGGAAAGAATTTCTGCAAGTCGCTCCTCGGTCGTGCCATCGGAACCTGGTCGTTGAATATATATTTTACAGCCTACACTGACTGTCTAATATTTTTATCAGCCAATTTCGACTTTTTTCAGAGGAGTCATCACCTGTAGTGTATAACTTCCACCGGGAGTTTTTACAGGTGGCGGTAGTGGCACATCGCTCACGGGCGTCGCAGGCGACATTGGGCCCAAAAACTTGGCGAGCCTCAGGCCAGTCACTCTGACTCGATTAGATCACGTGACGATATACTTCACAAAAGAGAAGACATCTTGCAAAAATGTTTATTGCAGTTACTATTTTCCAACCATCTTCTCCAGCGCGTAACCGCTGGCTATCTGGAATTCCGAGGCGCCAGATGCCTGCATGACTCCCTTGTGTTTGGTAGATCGCCCCTGAGATCGGACCACTTCCTGCATCCGCTTCTCGGCCACCTTGCTGTGGTCGGTCTCCCAGTGTTTGCCGTCTGCTTTACGGTCTTTTTGAACTTGGGCTTTTTGTTGGCTTCCTGTCACAGACTTCGGTGCGTCTCGTAGAGCGAATGCTTTAGCCAGATGACCGAGATGGAGATGTTTAATGTGAAATATGTGTTTTTCATTTGAGGGATGTGTCGCATACGCCCGTACGTGTGAAAGGAAAGCTTTACGAGCCATCTCAGCGTGCTGTTAAAGTTGTCAGAATATAGACCAAGCCAACGAGGCTCTACTCACCTCTTTCCCGGAGAGAACCCATCTCTCTAGTGTAAGCTGGACTTCGGTGGCTCTGTCCTCATAACCGTCTCCTTTGCCACCAAAGCCATCTTTAAGGACACTTTCCATCGATACAGCATTGAGAGATACATTGCGATCTGCCGGTTTTGCTGACTCGTCGACCATGTTGGGTGCGATCCATTTGACCCATTCCGCCTCACTGGGAGCAACAATGGCCCATGCCTGACCACCTTTTCCGGCACGAGCAGTTCGACCGACCCTGTGAACATACTCTGTAGCTCCACCTTCCGTTGGGAGATCGTATTGAATCACTGCTCGAACAAGCGGTAGATCAAGACCTCGTGAAGCAACAGAAGTACATAGGAGAATTGAAGGTGAAGAAGCTGAAGAAGCTGAAAAACGCTTCAGTGACGCGAGTCTAGTATGTGTCGGAAGTGAACCATGCAGCCGAAACACAGAGGTATCGGGTAAAAGGGCGCACTTGACTTCAACTCGTTGACTAGTTGAATCGGTGGTTTCCTCTTCTTCATCGGTTTCGGACGATGGTTCAGCTTGGGTCATTGACGCGCCACCGAGGAGATTGAAGTGATAATCTACTGAATCTGTGCAACTCAAAAATACGATGATCTTGATATTCGAGCTGGCAGTCGATTGAGAGATGAGAGACCGTAGTAGAGCGATCAGGACTACGAGTCTGAGCTTCAGCGGTACGATGACATATTTCTGAGAGAGTTGGGAAGGAGGGGTGAATCTGTCAGATGCTGGTTCGAGAGCAAGCGATTTTGCTGGAGCATCAACCTCGGTCGCCTTTATGATGATTGGTTTCACGAGAGTGGTTCCAGCCAACTTTTGAACATCTTCGCGAATAGTTGCTGAGCATAAAATAGTTCGCCGAGTCCTTTCCCAATCCCAACCTCCAACTTCATATCCGATTCCTTGTTCTGCAGCTTGTCGAGCCAATGTTCGACGGCCATTCAAGCCTTTTATTATGCCAGTGATAGACTCTTCGAACCCAAGTTCCATGAGACGATCCGCTTCGTCCAGAACAAGCCACCTGCATTTTCCTACGTTGAATGATGAAGTGTTTTGTAGGTGGTCAAGAAGACGACCTGGAGTTGAAACTAGAATGGGGACACCCTTCCTGAGGCGAGCTTTTTCGTGGGTGCGAGTGGCACCACCGATGAGCAAGCCAGAGACAAGCCAGCGCGTCAGGCGGCCCGACTCTTCAGCATCCTCTGCAGAATCAGTCTCTGGTCGGAGACGAAGCTTGAGAAGACCCTCGAGCACATCAGAGATTTGCTTGGCCAGTTCTCGGGTGGGTGCAATAATGACAGCCAGTGTGCCGATTGAGCGATCGATGTATGACAGTGAACTGAGAGGGAGCAAATCCTGTATGATTGGCAAAAGAAATGCGAGAGTCTTTCCAGACCCCGTCTGCGATTGAATGAATATGTCTCTGTCAGACGTCGATGCTGATAATGCATGAGAAAGGGCAGCACGCTGGATCGAGGTCGGTTTCGCAATATCGAGTTTGTTCGCTAGATGTGCGACGAGCAAAGGGTCGAGACCCAAGCCAGCAAAGCTAGATGAATCGGACAATGGTGCATTGCTAGGTAGCCCTGCTTTTGCCGCAGGAGCCTGGGCAGGAGTGACGATTTTGGGATTTGAAGTAAAGAGCGAAGAGATTATTTGAGTCTGAGCTCGAGGTTTCTCCGCCGCTGCTGGGATTTTCGCTGGAACTTTCTCTGAGATACGGACCCGTTTTGTAGGCCTTGGTTCTTCATCGTTCAGTTCCTCTGCCGGTTGCTCTGCTGAAGTCCGTTTCCGTTTTACAGACCGCTTGGCCTTTAATCTGAAGAAAAACTGAATAAAGATACCGAGAATGTAGGGAGATGAAGCACCTATCCGTCCATCTTCCGCCTTTCTTTCCAGATTTCTGTACAGCCTGGTGGTCGTCGACGCTAAGGTTGAGGACAAGTTCGTCCATCGGAGAAAAAAGAAGACGGCTTTGCGCTCACAGTCACGCGGTGTTACACGTACTCTCTTCCTCTCCTCTCATCATGCGAGCCGTATTCCTCACTGTTCTCGCTCTTGCGGCCACTGCCTTCGCTGAACCCAAAGGGCCTAAAATCACCCACAAGGTGTATTTCGATATCAAGCATGGTGACAACGATCTAGGCAGAAGTAAGTGTAAAACTCCCTCGAGTGGATATGGCTGACCCAGCACGCTATAGTCACCATGGGACTCTACGGCGGAGTAAGTTTCTTTTTTTTCTGGCTGGTCATCTTATTCACAAATTTGCCAGACCGTACCAAAGACCGTAGAAAACTTCCGTGCCTTGACAACTGGCATTAAAAAGGACGGGACTGCTCTTGGATTCGGGTACAAGGGTGGGTTTGGCTAACATTAAACGAACATTTATTGACCTTGCTTGCCCTTAGGCTGTCAGTCACAACCAAATCTAACATCCTGCAAAGACTAATTAAAGCTTGTAGCCAAATTCCACCGAGTCATTGCAAACTTTATGTGAGAAATATGTTTTTGGTGTCTGCTACAAATCCTGACTTGCTCTTAGGATTCAGGGCGGTGACTTCAGTAAGTCCCACAAACGACCACGTCACATGTATTGACGGTTTCCAGCGCGTGGAGACGGTACCGGAGGCAAAGTAAGTTTCCATCTACCAATCTCGCAATGAACATGGATTAACTGAATACACAGTCGATATACGGCGACCGTTTCGCTGATGAGAACTTGTGAGCTGGCAAATTGATTTTACCGAGCGTAAGTCTCAGGGTCCTTTGAATAGCAAACTCCGTCACACCGAGGTTGGAGTCTTGTCAATGGCTAACGCTGGAAAAGACACTAACGGTTAGTTTTATTTCTACTCGTCGTTGCCGACTCTGATTTGGTGATAGGTTCTCAATTCGTAAGGCTGTCGCCACTGTATTTTGTGAACGAAATTGATTGTTGGTAGTTCATTACCACTGCAATTACCAGCTGGCTGGATGGAAAACATGTATGCTTTCAGCTTCCACTTGCTCTATCCATAATCTCACTTTCTTGCAGGTCGTTTTTGGAAAGGTGATCGACGGAATGGATATCGTTCGCAAAATCGGTTCTTTCTCTTTTCCTACCTCACCTTCAAGTCTGACATAGTCCAAAAGAAAGCGTGCCCAAAGGTTCAGGAGACCGCCCCGCTGAGGATGTCATTATCATCGATTGCGGCGAGGTAATTTGTCCTGAAATTATCTCGCGCATTTTTCAACTTTTTCTATGCACAGATCCTCGACGAGACCCCGACGGACACTGCAACAGAGACCCCGACAACTACCCCAGTGGATGCGGATAAACAAGAGGTACCTGCTCACGAAGAGCTTTAAGCGCTCTTTCTCCTTGTTATTAAGAAACGTACGAATAAAATTGGATTTGTCCACAGGATTCAGCAGCACCTCCGACAGCTGCTGCAAACCCGTCCTCGACGACGGAGAAGACGCCAAGCTCTACAACTACCGCTGAGAAGGAAGAGGGATCCCAGGCAAACCTATTCTTTGCACTGGTTTTCATTGCCGCAGCAGCAGGCCTGTTTCTATGGATGGGTGGTCTCCAGCGCTTGCGCCGAATACTCGCTGGCGGCCGTGGAGTCTATCGAAAAGTTGGTGAAGACGATTTGGAAACGGCCGAGGTCGGCAAGTAAAGCTCCATCTCAATTTCCTCGAGCTCGTCTTCATCATCGTTTTGAAGGCGACAAGCATAACAATGAACATGTATATCTTCAAATTATCTTTATCACTACAGCCAAATTCCAAGGGTATATTAATTACACAGCCAGAACATCACAGCACTCGATATCAGTACATGAAGCAAGGGTATTGTCAGAATAGTATTGCCATTGAACTCGGCACTGATCCCGGATGAGGTAGTTGTGGTGTCCGGTCTTGTGAGAGTCAATTAAGGTTCTAGGTCTGGTTAGGGCTACTCACGGAATTCCATTGTTGTCAGAGTAGCTTGGCTGTAAATACTTATCATTAGAACAAGGCAGCTGAAAACTCCGAAGGACCTACACAAGTGTTATTGGCATTCGTGGGGTTCGATGGACAACAGCCTCCAGAATCGGCAAGACTTCCCAGCGCTGCTGGGTTGCTGTAGCCCGCCCATTGTTGGCAATCAACAGATTGGTAACTGATGTTCCAGACACCAAAGTCCTGAAAACCATCGGTATTTCGTGAAAATAAGAGTGAAAGAAAACACACAGTATAGCCATAAAGTTCGGCATCAGACGGGAAAAAGTCGCTCGGTATAGCTTGTGAAGGAAATGAAAGGTCAAAGTTTAGCTGAGCACCAGCTTGATTAGTTTTAGTTCTTGAGCCCGAACACCATCCAGTATCAGAAAGCGGGCAGAGGTCGGTAATCTTGACTATGATAGACTTTGTGACGTCGGGATAGTATGGCGGATCAGAAAGGAACGTGTTGAGTAGTGTGAGCTTGAAACAGCGACCACAACTAGGCCCGTAGGAATTGCCTTGGATTAAATCAGTTGAAATCAAGATATATATTGCAAGGAGAATCTCACTGCTTCCATATGCCATTTGAGAAAGAGCTGCGGTCGGAAAATGGGTCGAGGTGGATGTGCAACCGCAGCTAGCAATGTAATCGCGAGGCATGTCCTAGTGGTCAATGTCAGGGCTCAGTCTGGCGTCAGAGACCATTATTCACATAATGGGTCATGGTAGCAATTCCATCGGGGGCATAGTCGATCCAGTCTGAATATTCCAATCAGTTCGATCCGGATGGGAATAAACGGATACTCGCCGCCTGAATCAGCCAGCACCGAGCTGCAGAAAAGGCCAAGCAGCGTCAGGAATTTGTTGAGAAAAGGCACCATAAATGCCACGTGATATAAAAATGACCAAGCTCTACCCTAGATCTCGCGACGATTCGTCGGATTCGCTGCTGGCTTTGAGAATTGCTCGACATTCTCCATGTGAATCATGCGAATGTACTGGTCTTCGACCACAACCCGATGTCTTTGTCGCCCTTGATGAACCCCGGCAAGCAGCTCCTACCGGCCTTCTCGTCCAATACGGCTCAGACGACGACGACGACGACGACGACTATCTCGACTCTTGCACTTGTGGTCACGGCATAACCGACCATGGTGCCGACTTTTCTGCTCTCGGCATCGCAGAGTTCCAGCGAAGAGCTCGGGTCGCCAGTCGACTCGATGAGGAGCTCCAGGTGAGGGCTCGGACACATTTTACAGACTGCCCCGGCTTAATCAGGTCCAATAGGTACGGTAATCAGTCTCGCTTCAGCTCTCTCCTTAATATGCCCAGGATATTGGAAAGCTACTTGATTTTGACTATGTCGACGAGGATATGACCAGTCTGAGGAAGCAGTTCAACACGTCAGGCTTCTCTTCTGTGTCGGTGGTCGACCCTTCAGGTCAGTTCATTCGATAATCGTCATTCATACTAAACGGCTTCAGAGCAACCGACGCTTTCTCCCGACTCTTCTGTCCTCAGCGACCTTCCCCCGAGCAAAAGAAGGCGTATATCTCTGTCTTCAAGCGATGCAGATGCTGAAGACGACGATGAGCCACTGGCTGCTCGAGTAGCCGCATCCAAATCTTCACGCGTTGCACCAGGCCAGCGCGGCGGCAAAGCACCAGCAAAGAAGTCATTCAAGGGTCCGAAACCTCAATCTCAGAACAATGGAAACGGTGTAAGCGCAAAGATAAAGGTGGAGGATAGAATGGACGAGGATCAAATCACTCGATTAGCCACTGGTGTCTCTGTGGACACAGGTGCCCAGACTGCTTCAAATGTACATCAATTTTCATTGCCAACGTATTCAACTAACGCTTTCAATAGCCTCCAGCCAAGACGGAAAAGGCATCTATAGCCGAACTTCGCAAGGGCGTCATTGTTATTACTCCAGTGGAAAATGACAAGCAACCGCGATCGACTGTCATTCTCACAAATCTCAAAACACTTTTTCAAAAGCAGCTACCCAAGATGCCTCGAGAATACATCGCCCGCTTGGTCTATGACTGCAATTCGAGATCACTGGCTATCATCAAGCGGGGCCTCAAGGTAGTGGGTGGTATATGCTTTCGGCCGTTTCCTCATCGTGGATTTGCCGAAATTGCTTTCTTTGCTACTGCCTCCGTCGACCAAGTCAAGGCAAGTCGCCTAATCACTCATTTGCACTCTATCTTACAGTCTACCTCTAGGGTTACGGTGCAATGTTGATGGATCATTTCAAAGCTCATATACGGAAAACCTATCCAGATATGATGTATTTCCTCACCTACGCCGACAATTATGCAGTTGGATATTTCGAGAAGCAAGGCTTTTCGAAAGAAATTACCCTTGAAAGGTCAATCTGGGCTGGATACATCAAAGACTATGAGGGAGGAACAATAATGCAATGTACGATGCTTCGCAAAGTCGACTATCTCGACAAGGCCTCCATCATTGCTCAGCAGCAGGAAGCAATTCTGACAAAGATCCGCCAAATGTCCAAGAGCCATGTTGTCTATTCTGGACTGCCGCAGTTCCAAGATGGCTCTGATCCCCGCATCACTGTCCAATATACCGACGTGCCAGGTCTCAGTACGTCTTTTCTGCTTTATTCCCCATCTTTCATTCATTGATCTATCATAGAGGAAAGCGGTTGGACTCCAGAGATGGCAGCAGAGTACGTATAGCGCAACCTTCAGTCATTGTCTTGACATATTTCCTTCAGCCCTATCGGACCTCGCAGGACGGCCGATTATCGCTTTATGGACCAATTGCTCAAAGACCTTGTCGCTCATCCCAAGGCTTGGGCCTTTTTACAACCAGTCAACCTCCGGGAAGTACCCGATTACTTGGCCTGGATAAAGGAGCCGATGGGTACGTTGGATCATTATATTTCGACGGAACTGACACCCGATTAGATTTTGCCACTATGCGAGACAAACTGGAAACAGGTCAATATAGCACAGTAGAAGCATTTACCACTGATCTTCAACTCACTGTTGATAACTGTCGGACCTATAACGCTGAAACGACCAACTATGCCAAGCATGCAACAGTCATAGAAAAGTTTTTCAAAGAGAGATTGGAAGCCAGGCTCAAACGAGAGTAATCGCAAAAACAGAAGAAGTTGTATATATAATGACAGTACATTGTTACACATTTGCTACACTTGACGTTCTTAGCGCTGACCATCTATCCAAGAGTTAGCTCTAGGTCGCAAAAAGACCTTGATGAAAACTTACAAGCCTTACTTTCGTACTTTCCAATGCCGACGATGATGTTCTGTGGCTCCTGCTCTTTTCCGTTCAAATAGTTGTCAAGAATGCTCTTGGCTCCAGCAGCATAACGAGCCTGGGCGTCCAGGGTGGTCCCAGAGTAGTGGGGTACCTGAAGGGGTCGAGATTAGTTACAATGTCTTTTGGCTCAAAGATAAACTCTGACCATTCCATTTCCTCCATTAAGAGGATTCTTCATCGTGCGCCAGATGTGGTCCTTTGGAGCAGGTTGGACATTCCAGACATCACCAGAGTATCCAGAGAGTTTTCCGCTCTTGAGAGCTTTGGCGACAGCATCCTTATCGCAGATGGCTCCACGAGCAGTATTCACAAGCCATGCACCTTTCTTGAAGTGAGAGAGAAGCTCGTCATTGACAAGCCCACGAGTGCCCTCGTGAAGTGGACAATTGACCGTAACGACATCACACTGGGCAGACCATGAGATGGATAAAGAGCTCGAAGGCAAAGCGACAAACCTGAGAGACGAATTCCTGTAGCCAATGGTTTAGTCTTAGAAAGTATCACTTTAGCAAGAGAACTGACCTTGAGATCTTCGACTCGGCGCGCTTTGACAGCTTCTGCGGCACCTTGGATATGGTTTAGTACTTTTGCGACGATTCAAGCTAGAAAAACACGTACCTGAAGGAAGAGGAGCGTAATCGTAGTAAAGGAGCTCCTTGCAATCAAAGGGCACCAAGCGCTGGAGCACACGGTATCCGATTCTTCCTGCGCCACTGAAGCAGACATTAGGAAACAAAACTTAGTGTAAAAATAGAATAGACTTGCATGGTTCCGACGACCTTGCCCTCCAAATCGAATGCATTGCGGGCAATGTCAGATACTTGCCAGTCACCACGTTCAATCATCTCGTGGGCCGGCACAAAGTTGCGAACAAGAAGTAGAATGCTCATGACAACATGCTCTGCAACAGAGACGACATTAGATCCTGAAACTTCGAGCACCTGAATCTTGTGTTCGACGGCTGCATTGAGATCGATATGATCAGAGCCGACTCCAGCGGTGATACAAAGCTTGAGGTTCTTCGCCTGATAATTTTTTAGTGGCGAAGACTTGATGTTGTGTGAACCGCAATACCTTCTCGACAAGATCGCGAGTCAGATAACCAGGGTGGAATCTACATGAAATCTTGGTGAATTGATCATTGAATGTCAAGATGGACGACCGCACGGAGCTGGAAGAGGTAAGCAGTAATCCAAAGATATAGGTGACGCTTCTTACTGGTAATCAAAACTTCAGCCTTGGCTAGCAAGTCAGATCATGAAGGTAGAACAAAGATGGTTCGCGTACATCAACGATGTGTTTCTGAAAGTCACTGTCGGGACCTTCTTTCGAAGAAGAAACCTACGACGACAGGTCAAACCCACGAAACATAGATGAAAAGGGCAGCCCACTAGAGAATATTCAGTGGATGTACAGTAGCAATCGCGAACTACACACCAATGAATTCGTGACCTTGAGAGGTCAACCATTCCTTCATTCCAAGCTTGTTTTCAACCGTCCCGAGTAAACGAGGCTCTTCCTCTGCAGCAGTGTGACCGTCGTAGAGAATAGCAAGAATCTAAAAGACATAAGATGGTTATCTTGGCTTGGAAAAGACAGGGCCTGCCTTCATTGTAGGTGTTGTAGGTGAGAAATGGGTGCTAGAAATTCAAGAACTTGACGCCTCTTTTATACCGCATCATCAGATGACCCCAGGCTCCGTGCGCCCTTCGAATCTCAGCTGCTAATTTCGATCGGGAAGAATCGTTCAGGTGACAGCCGATGTTTCCCTGAACAGCGGGATTTCAATCGTCGCACAGGTCGGAATGATTCGGCCACTAATTCTCGTGAGACGTACTGGATCACACTACCAGGTCATGAGGGAATGCTGGCTTCAAATTATGGGGTAGCCTTTTCTAAGCCTTTGCATTAGACCAATAAGATGGCGCTGCGACGTTCAGAATGAGACTAGATGAGATTCATGCCAAGAAACTCGCTCACAAATACAATCATTATGCATCTGGGAGATCGTTTTCTATCATTTCAAAATCTGTATCATCGTCACCGCCATACTCTTCGTCCGGTGTCAACCGTCCTTTCCTGATCACCTCCCATTCTACCCGAAGGAAAACCCACATCCACCTCCGAAAGACCTCTGCCATTTCGAGCCAGAAGATAGCGACACTTCCGTCCGTCTTTGAATGAAGATGACTTGAAAGTTTTATGGACCATGTTAGACGAAGCACAAGATTGAGAAATATGAGCAGGGGATATACGGGAAGCGGGTAAAGTAGCGTGGGACGAAGTCCAAATGGATATGTCTGTCGCCCTGATTCACCCGAAGTGCTGCGTGAATTTTCGCCTGGAAATTCCGACGTAAGGAGCGGAGACCCGGAATGAAGATGGGGCAAGGCTATTCGACGCTGTGTTGGTGACCTGCCATTCGCGTGCTCATTTGACTGAGATTTGAGAAGATCCAGACCCCAATCATTGCTAACATCCCACCAGAAGGAGTACAGCGAATTCACAGCGGCTGCCAGGAGCCTGGCTAGAGCGTAAGAAGAGAAGTGCAAGAATGAATAAAATAGTACACGCACCATAATCGAAATAACTGGTGCTCTCCATGCCATGCTTCCTTTCTTATTTGGTCGCCCTTCTCTTTGACAAGATCCAACACGACGATTCGCTGGGCCGCAGACAAGTAAATAACTGGAAAAGCGGTCGCGTATTTGAGAGCATTGAAGAGTGGTCTTCGACTCGTGTTCAAAGGTGAGCCATATTCGATAAGACATTGACGAAGGCGAATGAGATAAGGAAGACTGTAGATAGATCAGTTTTGCTTGCAGCTTTGGTTGGAGATTATACCTCATAATGGTGGGCATCACCCAGCGCAGCCAGGAATCCTCGGCTGGCGGTAAAAGGAGGCTGTTACCGGGAAGAAGCATACGAGCTGACAGCCAGACATCTCCCAGTACTTTGGCGAACGAAGTAAATATATCTGCAAAAACGACGTCTGCAAAGTATACTGGACCATCCCTGGATAGGAACAAGCATCTCTGGAGAGCGCTACGGACATCGATGAGTTGTAATTGAATGTGTCAGAAACTGGCAACGTACCGAAGAAACTTTGCTCGCTGTGGTCTCTCTATAATATTGAATGGACAGAGCAAAGAAAGAAGGCAAACAAGAGCAGTCAGGCCTGGAATGAACCCAAAGGTGTCCACCAAAACAGAGTTCCCATGGGTCGCAAGGCGGTACACGAGCCAAGCTGCTGTGCACCATACAGAATATACAGCGAAAAGTCGGTAAACAGACTTGTAGAAATTCGGAATTTCTGGAGAGTTTCTGAAGCTATTCTGCCGACGAAGAGACGGTGGCTTCTGGTGAAGCTCCCTCAAGTCCATCGCATGGACGAAATCGACACCAAACCAACTGAGTCCATGCAGATTGGTTGCCCATCCTAGAATTCCCAATCCACACAGGACAAGGACACGAAAAGGTAGAGGAAATGTGACGCCCAGCGAGATTTCCTCGGTCTCGTCCATTAAGCTCAGTTAAAGCAGATGCCAGGAATGAAAGTCAGGTGAGCAATATCTAATCTAATCTGTGGCCGCACAGTCATCGCCCTTCCTCCGCTATGGCTTCCAAAGCGACGGACACCGACTTTCGACGAAAATGGGACAAGGAGGAATATGCAGAAAAGGCGAAGAAGGTAAGCTACTTGGAGGAAAACCGGTCGAAGGCTAATCTCTTCATAGAGAGATCTAGAAGAAGCTGAGAGAATGAAAGACAACGAGGAGCGTCTTCGTCAAGGTGAACTAAGTTTCATGCAGTCCTACAGCGATTTTTTCAACCTGAATTCTAGGCAAGCGACCTCGAAAAGGGCCCAAGACAGCTGATCTACCCAAGCCTACCGAGCTCATGAAGAGACGAGAAGAGGCCCTTGAACTGGAGAAGAACCTCAATAAAACTATGGTCGTTCAGAACCCAGGCGGTCGCGGTGCCGGAGAACCAGGATTTTACTGTGAAACCTGCAGTCGCACATACAAAGACAGCACTGGATACTTGGATCATATAAACAGCAGAGCCCGTGAGTTTTAGCTTCTTCTCCTGCTACTTCCCGCTTAATTGTGCAGATCTACGTGCCCTTGGTCAAACTACTCGCTTGGAACGATCTACACTGGAACAAGTCAGAGCGCGAATCGCCCTTCTCAGAGAAAAGACCAAAGATGCAGTGACAGCAAAGACCTACGATTTCGACCAGCGACTGGCCGAAGTTAAAGCGAAGGAGACAGCTTTACGGGAAGAGAAAAAGGCCAAGAAAAAGCTGGTCAAGGAGCAGGCTCGACTCGAGCTGGTCCACGAAACAGTCGAAGGCGACGATGAGATGGCCAAGATGATGGGGTTCGGCGGTTTTGGGTCTTCGAAGAAGTGAAACAACACTGTAATATACACAATCTACTGTATTTCTACCGCAATTTAATTAGGATCTTACCAGGTACAACATAAACTTGACATCGGCCACCTCCTGCTCCTCCTCGATGATCACCTCGCCGTCTTTCTTTTCCTTGACGTCAGCGGGGACGCTACCGACAGTTTTCTTGATCATCTCTGCATAGACGTCCATTGCGCCAAGCAGCTCTGATCCAGCACCTTGCTCGAAACGGTAGAAAACATGGACGTCGTCGGTGGCTTGAAGACCTGCTTTCTTACGAAGTTTCTGGACTCGGTTGGTCAATTCCCGAGCGAACCATTCGCCCTGGAGCTCTGGATGGACTCGAATATCCAGTCGAACGACGACATCATTGTCAGTATGTGTCCCATACATTGTCTCGGATCCTTCTGGGAGCTCGAGATAGCGCTGGACAGTGAGGTCGCCAGCTTCCAGTGCGATACCATCGACGCTCATTTTTCCAGTTGTGGTATAAGCCTTGACATCGTCGCTGGATGCATTGGGAAGCGCATTCTTGACGCGACCTAGGTCTTTGCGCAATTTTCGACCCAAAACAGCCCAATCAGCGACTGCACGATATCGTACACCAGAGTTGCTTTCGTCAGAACTGAAGACAATGTCTCGGACGTTCAGTTCTGATTCGATGTACCGCTGTAGAGGTTTGATGTCCTCCAAGTATTGCTCGTCATGGTGGAACACTAGCAGCTCTTTTAATGGCGTCTGTGGGTGAAAATCAGAGACGATAATCAGGAAATACAGATTGCATGCCAACCTTGAGAGAAAGATTGTTCTTTTCTCGAATATTCCTAGACAATTCGATGACTGTTTGCATCCGTTTCACCTGTCTCTCGATATCGGCATCAAAGTATTCAGCTTTCACTTCAGGGAAGCTGAGGAAGTGAACAGATCGTGTATCGACATCTGCAGGATTTACGGGTATGAATGGTCGCAGAGACTGGTAGATGTTCTCTGTCATAAAGGGAGTATACGATGACTAGATTCCAAACTTCAGTTACAGTATTTCAGCCAAAACTAGATCGTCTTACCATGGTTCGGCACAGTGTGAAAAGCGCCTCAAATAATGTGTTCAGAGCGGTAATGGTATCTTCCTTGCCATCTTCGCCCTTTAGACGCTTCCGGTTGAAGCGAATATACCAGTTTGTCAGTTCATCCACGAGATCTAGCAGACGGGGAATAATGGTGTAAAGTCTGTAGGCCGCCATTTCCTCGCGAACAAGCTTAATCAAGGATTGACATCGCGCCAGGATCCATCTGTCCATAACATTGTTGGACACTGCGGCGTGAGGTTGGTACATAAAGTCCACTCCTGTGGCTTTCTTCAAAAGGGCGACGTGACCCATAAAGAAGCGGAAGGAGTTGAGCCAAGGAAGCAGAACACGAGAGATGACCTCTCGAACACCTTCCTCTCGGAAACGAAGATTGTCTCCTCGGACGATGGGAGAATTCACCAAAAACATCCTTTATCGGTTAGAATTTAGGTGGCGTACGTATCTGAAGAAATTACCTTGTAGCATCAGCCCCATATTTCTCGATGATCAGACTGGGATCAGGATAATTTTTCAAGCTCTTGCTCATTTTTTTGCCGTCACTGGGTGGTGGTGAGCTTGGATGATCTAGGAAGCAATCAAGCTTACGCTGCAAGCACAAGGCCAGTCGTTATCAGATTTTTCCAAGGAGCCTTTCCGAAAAGATGCGTCGAGAGGACAAGAAGCGTATAGAACCAGCCTCGAGTCTGGTCGATACCTTCGCACACGAAGTCTGCTGGGTGGGAAGCCGCGAAAAGTTCCTTGTTTTCAAAAGGATAATGAACTTGAGCGTAAGGCATACTGAAAAATCATTTAGACAAGGATGAGAAAGGATTGTTTCAACGAACCTGCCAGATTCAAACCAACAGTCAAATATTTCTTCTACTCGTTTGAGAGTGCCTTTCCCTTGCGCGGAAGGAATGGTGATGTGGTCGATTTTATCTCTGTGAAGGTCCGTGATTCCTTTCACACCAGAAAGTCTCTCTAGCTCTTCGACAGAGCCAATGCAGACGATCTGCATACTGGTTAGCAGAAGCCATGAACTCGATAAGCGCCGACAAACCTCTTCCATATCTTCACTAATCCACAGAGGAAGAGGGGTGCCCCAGTACCGATTGCGTGAGATGTTCCAATCTCGAGCATTCGCAATCCAATTCCCGAATCGGTTATCACCAACATGTTGTGGGACCCTGTGGATCGTAAGACGGGGGAAATTGTTCAGTTGAGACATACCAAAGAGTCTCCTTGTTGTTTTTAACCAAGTCATCCACAATTGGTGTAACTCTGACAAACCAAGATGGTACCGCTCGGTAGATCAACGGAGTTCCAGACCTGACGAAGAATCAAGCTCCGAAACTTCGAGACCAATGTCAATCATACCTCCAGCAGAATGGGTAAGAGTGCTTGAGGGTCGACTGGACAATCAATCTCCCTTTTGCCTTCAACACCTTCTGTATCTTGCTGTCTGCTGCCTATCGCAAAAGTAAGTCCGAATCTAGAACAGGATTGATTTGCAAACCTTGACATGCTCTCCCTCGAAATCGGGCACTTCCTTAGTAAACCTGCCAGCTTCATCTATGGGGCAAGGAGGCAGCTCTTCGGGTGTCAGCAATATGCCGTTAGCGAGAGCGATGCGATGATCGTCTTCTCCAAAAGCAGGAGCCTGGTGAACAATGCCTGTGCCATCGCCGGCAGTGACATAGGTATCGACTACAACTCTGAATGCTCTGTCTTCATACTTGAAACGATGATCAGAGCACAACATATTGAATATATCGCGTTTACTTTACCTTTTCCGTAAAATACTCGAACAATGGCACATATCTCCATCCCTTCATATCGGAGCCTTTAAATTGAGCCAACTTCTTATACTTGGCCTTCTTGGGATCCTTGTAGAGTGTTGTAAGGAGATTTTCGTGAATGATAAAGTTTTGGTCTTTTTCTTGATCGTGGATCTTGATATAATTGAAGTCTGGATGCGCACAGAGCGCTAGATTGGAGGGCAAGGTCCATGGTGTTGTAGTCCAAGCCAATAAGGAGGTACTTGGATCATCAACGAGAGGGAAAGATATGGTTACTACATCGGGAATCAGCAAGACATATTGGATCGTCTTGCCTAAATCTCACCTGATGGATCGTTGACATCCCGATAATCCAAAGCAGCCTCAAAGTTGGAGAGTGGGGTCGTGCATCCAGTGGAGTAGGGCATGACTCTCAGGCCACGATAAACCATGCCTTTTTTGAAAAGCTCGCTGAACGCCCACCAGACCGATTCCATGAAGGGAAGATTGAGAGTTTTATAGTCATTGTCAAAGTCGATCCAGCGACCCATCCGCTCTACAGTTCGGCGCCATTCTGAAGAATAGCGCATGACGATGCTGCGACATTCCTCGTTGTATTTGTCGATACCCATCGCCATAACGTCAGCTTTTCCGGTGATATTGAGCTTTTTATCAATCTCCCGCTCCACCGGAAGGCCATGGGTGTCCCAACCAAAGCGACGGATAACATGGAATCCAGAAACATGAGCGTGTCTCGTCACAATGTCCTTCAGAATCTGAGAAACGAGGTCGCCGCTGACATCGGTGAACACTCACCTTTATAGTTCCAGCAAGTAAATGACCATAGTGAGGCAATCCAGTTGCAAAAGGGGGCCCGTCGTAGAAGGAATATTCTGGTCGCCCTTCTGAGAGCTTGACACTTGTTTGAAACGCGTCGATCTCTTTCCAGAATGCGAGCACTTTTTCTTCTTCCTTTGGAAAGTCAAACTGTGCACTAACTGTCATCGAGAACATTCAGAGCTGAACATGATATGATTGTTATAATACTGACCATCGTGCGGGGGAAATGACATTTTGGTGACTAGAAAAACCAAGGGATCGATGAACGAGTAATTGGTCTCGTGACATACTCTGGACTCGAACTGACTCGAGTCGGAGCTCACGAAATCGGCGGATTACAGTCTCAGAGCAGGCTGAATAGAAAATGTCGACCTCCTCATTTCCCCAACTCTCAGCTTCAGAGAGAACGGCTATCAAGCGGTCAAATGGGCAGATGTCGTGCGCTATCAGTCTCTGTCGATGTACAATTATCGCTCATTCTGAATATTTACAAGATGCGCAGAATGTTCGAGGCTCAAGCTGAAATGCGATAAAACCATTCCCTGTTCTTCGTGTGTACGTGGCTACAAGCTTGAAAAAAGTCTCAACGAAACATTGAGACAACCGTTAATCATTTCAGATACGTCGACATTGTGAAGCCGTCTGTCCCAACGGTACCTTACCTGTGCAAAATTCCGAAAAGAAGCCGGTCTCGCCTGGGCCATCATCTCAGGTTGCTCGGGCCCCAAGGACAGAAGACCTCATTTCACGCATTATCCAGCTCGAGGATGCGCTGGCTATCCTACAGCCATCTTCCTCGAAACATCCGCTTTTGCGCGAAGACTTGATCCGTATCAAGTTTGGTGACTCTCCCGTTGAAGATCATTCTTCGACTGACTTGAAGCTGTCTAACGCTCTCGGGACGCTCACTGTCGACGAGAATGGACAGTCTCGTTATTTTGGTCCGTCAGCTGGCTCAGAAAGCCTTATGTTACGAGGGGGTCGAGAGGCGGCATCAGAGTTCTACCAAGTCGAGCTTGACGCCACCTCCAAGATAGCAGAGATAGCCCAAGGCTTTCCATTCTCCTCAGCCGGCACCTTATCATTCGATGTTTTGAAGTCTTTAATGCCACCAAAATTTCGTGCTTTCTCGTTGTGCGAAACCTTCTTTCGTATGGTTCAACTCGTTTGGTAGGAAGACACTGACGCAATATCACAGAGCAAGGGTCATGGAGCGCAATATTTATTGTTTCAAGAGAGGAGATCATTGATCTCTTGACGCCGGCCTATAGCCAATCGGCCTATAACCAAAAGAATCTGTCTCCCCACAGCTTGGCACTACTCTTATTGGTGCTTGCTCTTGGCGCCTTAGTTGACCTCACTTCTCCCGCAGACAGCGACGAAGCTGATCAACTCTACCAGCTCGCTATCGCGTCTCTCTCCCATCATTCTATCTTCTCTTCTGGAGATCTGGAAACTGTCCATGCGCTTCTTATGCTCTCCATATTTCATTTGCAAGGAGGAAGAAGGTATTCCTTAGATGACTCGTGGACCTTTGCTACTCTTGCTTCCAAAAAAGCTCAAGCTCTTGGCCTGCGTTCGTTCCATTTCCCTACTGGCCTCAACCATCGCTCATATCGCACACATAGATCGTAATAACGCTTTTCCATTTGAAGACAGCATCATACAACGACGTCGGCGTGTCTTCTGGACAGCTGTGTTCATTGACACTTGGCTATCTTTAACTCTTGGTCGTCCCCCAACAATTCGGCATTCCGATGTTGACTGCCCTTTGCCAATAGACGAGGATGAGACTGTCGACGAGCATGGGACTCGCCAAATGGGCTGTAAGTCGCAAGGCAACAATATCTTCTGAATCTAACCAAAGAGATAAAGTGGAACATTGGAGATACCATTTTGTGAAAACCATCCTGTCAGAAATAACCGAAAGACTTGTAAATGTCACTGGGCCGTCTTATGCAACTGTTCAGGCCCTGGATGCGAGGATTCGCGTACTACGAAGCCGACATAAAGTAGATATAAACGCAGATGACTTTGATGAAGACGTGACGCCAACTGTCTTCATGAGACGGTACGCGCCATTGTTTATGAGAGCATCAGCGGCTCTCTTTCTTCATAGGTACTTTTTTCGCCATTTTGTCATGAACCTAGCTAATGTCCATAACAAGGTCTTTCTTTGCGAAAGCTTTGTTGGAAAGCCCTGATCCCCTGGCATCGCCTTACGCCAATTCGGTCTTTATCTCTTACCGGTGTGCCGCAGGCATCTTGACGCTATACATGAAGTACTTTTCGAAATTCCCAGCCCTTATGTTACGTTCGGAAAATGCCTGGGGAAGCCTGTTCAGCGCTGCATTGATAATGGGCTCAATTGTTGTGAGAGCGCCAGCTTCGCACTTAGCACCCAAGGCGAGTCTAATCTGACGACAGCAGTTCAATTGGTTGATATATTGCCAGGCCTTCATGGAGCTTGGGCTGGCTTTTAAATTATTTGAACAGGGCGCCCCACATTCAAAGAAAGCTAGAGCCGGCATGATAATTCTAACGAAACTGATGAAAAAGGCCGCCAAACATTTCGCCACACGGGAAGATGGAGGCGGTGTGGTTCATACAGATGCATTGGTGCTAGATGAAGATTTCGATGAAGAGCTGCAAATATTTGCAGGCAGGACCAACGTCATCCTCAGTAAATTCCTCAACAGTCGAACGATTCCGGCTGATTTTTCGACATCCGAATCTTCTTTCGACCCGAAACCAGCTTACTGGCAGGCCGCTCCAAATCCACAGATCATTGACATCGGTTTCGACACTGATGCTTTCTTGTCTGAGAGCAGGTCAATTTTTATCTACGGCTTGGGTACTCGTTACTGATCACTCTTTTAGGACTGGGGTGATGATGCCGCTCATCTTTGGAAATGAAAGTTCTGGACCCATGGAAGTTGATTTTACAGAGACAGACGACCAATCCGCTATCAATGCCCAGTGGTTGTCTTTCATGAAAGACTCGGGTTACCTGGATCAACCAGAGAGTTCATTTCTGGAGAATCCATTTCATGATCAATCCGCCGACTGGCTGAACACTTAGATTCACGATGTTACGTATACTTGTATTAATTTTACATTGACTAATTGAGGAATTGGCCTGGTTCCAAGCTTTAACATTCCCTAGTCCATAGTCCAGGAGGCTTTGAGGAGGCTCGTGATCGCGAAAATTGAGACAGACGGAAGTGAGTCATAAGCGCCGCCCGGTAAAAGTCGGTGTTCGACACCATCCGATGGCATCCGACACTGGATTCCGTCACGCTTTCATCACACTTTGGCGGAGTTCACAGAGCATAACGCTCCTTCTATATATATCCAATGTCGTCCGCCGAACTTCATTGGAGTTTACCAGAGGCCTCATATACTTCCGTATTTCCAATGGTGATCTCGAACGTCGGAAGTACCCGGCGGCATCTTCCATTGTATACCAGTATTTATACAGACTTGTGGCTTGATTTTTGGTACTTGTCGGGACTCTGCGTCAACACCTTTATTTTCTACGATGAACTCTATTGTAATCCAGCCTGCTGCAACCGCACCTCCTGTCGCTCCTATTATCAATGCCGCTAAGGCTCTTGGTATCCCTGCAGACGGCAAGGTCGACGATGTTCGCAAACAGGTCATTCAGTACATCAAGGCCAATTCTGTGACCATAGCAATGAATCCAGCCTTGCGAACATTGCTTCATCAGTCCTACCGTGCCGTCGAACAATTGGGTTCCCGATCGGCTCCTGTCATGCAGAGCTCGGATAAAGAGAAGCTCGACAATGCGGATGCAGCAAAGGAACCTTCCACTCCTTCGGGGTATTTTTATTCTAAAATCTGCTCGAATAAACCTCATTCTTTTTTCCAGGGCGCTCAAAACAATCGCTGAGCTAAAGCTTGAAAGCTAGACTGTACAGCTTAGAGGCCGACTGTTTATCTCTTACTGTGATAGTGATTTCCATCGCATTCCAGTGGATGCTGACCTGGGATCATGTCCAGTGAACTGCATTGGCCAAGTAGACATGCTATTGTCTCGCAGAACCTTGATTTTCTTGTGGTAATGCATCTCTATTTCATAGTGCATTCAACTGATATATGTGTACATGATGTCTTCAAGATGTATCATCTTTGTGTTGACTGGTTATTCTGTGTAACTAGTACAGTAGTTCTATTGGACTCCATTGGGGGTTGGATGTAGTTCAAGGTTCAATGACCTCCAGTGGAGGTTAAACTGACGGATGAGTTCGCTGGACTCCAACGGAAGACTTCATCTTGGAGAGACCTCCAATGGACTGCAACAGAGCCTGAAAATATTTCGGAGCTTCTGTGAACTCCAGTGGAGGTTGAGCTAGAGGGGAGCATCTATTGGACTCCACTGGGGATTGGTTCTTTTTCTCATTTTTCCGATGGATTCCAGTGGTGGGATGGTCATGCCAACCTACTGCTGGTGGAGTCCGATGAGCGTCGGTGGAGGATGCCGGCTATCGCCGGCGGCCGGCGTCTTTTCACGTGCGGGGGTTATTACGGAAGTGAAGGCTGTAGCTTACAAACAACGTGGAAAAATACACGGTTTGACTGGATATTAGAACAAGTGGATCATCCGCCGGTAGTATGTATATACAATATAGATAAAAGATATATAAGCTCGTCTAGGATGCATCACTTGTACTGAGCGACAAGATTTTGCCAGGTGGCCTGCATGTCAGGAACAATCTGAGTGTATTGCTGCTGCTGCATATTATTGGCTTGTGGATAACCTTGGTAAAATTCGTAACCGGTTCGTGCTGAGAGCGGTATGGCATTCTGGTCTTGATATCCGTAAAAGTCGTGCATCTGACTGTGCCCAATATAACCGGTACCATTGTCAGACGGTATCGATGAGCTCTGGGAGTAAGGAGAGAAGTTCTGGTACTCTGGTGTCATTTGGGGATAAGATTGCCATTCACTTGATACCAGAGCTGGCTGGGAAGTTTGGTAATGTGGTTCTGGAGATGAATGGAGCAACATCGTAGGGGGAGAAGCTGGCTGTGATGTCGGAGAGCTATGACTTGAAGGTGACGAAGGTGAATCTGATTTTCGTCGGGGAACTAGACGAGTTGTTCCTCCCAGAGCCGCAAATTCATCTTCTTCACTCTTAATGGTCCTTTCGCCGTGCATCGACAATCGAGGTGCCTTGGGCTCGAGCGGCGAGCGAGGAGATCCAGTAGCTGCTGCATCCACACGCTCTCTCAATTTCTGTAAAATGGGCTGCACCAAATTTAGACCACTGCAATGAGCCTAAGACAGAAAACATACCAGAATTTTTGCTGTCCGTTTACTATCAGACACCCGGCTGAAAAGGTTATATGCTGATTCCAGATGAGACAGAGCAGAACGGGACAGAGCCATCTGATGTTTGACGGCAATAGAACCCAGGACAATCTGCATCGAGGTGAGATATGAATAATCTCCTTGGACAGATCCTTACCGAACAAGAGAATACATGGGTGAACAAAAACCACATTCGCTCCGTCAAAGCTGGATGTTGTTTGAACAAGCTTTCTATCAAGCCTACAAACGAACAGGCGCTTCCATATGCAGTCAAGACTGAAGGTGCATATTTACTGCCCATAGGGTCGTTTGGGTTATCTTGCAGTGCACAAGCGAAGAAACCGCGATGCATGTAAAACAAGGCTAATAAAAAAAGTCAGATGATGAGGTTTGGAACAGTTGGAGCCATACTGATTTCCTTTATCGCAAAGGTAATGTAACGTTGCATCGTCAACTCTGTCGTTGGTTGCTCTGGCTCTGTACCAAGTGACTTGCTCACTCCGCCGAATCCAGGGACTTGAAGACTTGGAGGCACGTAGAAAAGTCGGACTTTTTTCTCGAGTGTGAGGACAGTCTTATAGCTTGGAGGTCGCGCTCCGAAAGCTTGATCGTGCACGATGCTCAGACATTGTGAACAAAATGCATGTTTCCAAGCCGAAACTGCGAATGTATTAGTCATGAGCCAGGTTCGAGAAAGCGAGATGCTCGTACATGACATTTCAACCTCTCCCCGAGGTCCTTTTGATGAGGGGTGAGGCATCTGACTGTCAATGTGGAGCAATGAAAAGGATGGCGGCCGCCCAAAAGTCAAGCTCTGATATGATCTTCAGCTGTGACAATACCTCGGACTCAAAAACAGACCGACCTGCCACGAATCATAAGTATAAATCTCCCACATAAGGCATCGACGTTGGTAGGATTCTGCCTCGCTAAGGTTCCATTTTCCACTGTCACGATCTGGGTCTGGTCAATACGCAGCATACCTGAATCAAGACAAGAAACATACGAAGTCCAGCCTGAATGAAGATCATTAGTACATAAGGAGCGACGGAAAATAACGACACTCACGCTTTGAGCGAGTTTTACGACTAGACCCATGACTGCCCATCTGGGTCCTTCTATGTCATTCAGAAACATGAAATGGCACATCAGCAACTGAAAAATAGGTCAAGGTTTCCAACTTCCCCAGTGACACCCGAGGAAACTTACGAGAGCTTGAATTGCTGGGATACTTTGCTCATCGAAGATGGAATCGATTGCCAACGCAGCACGGCCTAACTGATAATAGCGGGTCGATTCGGGGTTATGCGCTGGAAGGTCTAAATCGAGGAGAGTCCCGGTGGCGAGTATAAAAAATAATACAGCAATGCTGTGGGACTCGACCGCCTCATGCTCGGCGTCATAAACCCGCCGAAATATTGATTCGTGATATTCCATCTCTGTGATAGGCGTATACTGCCAGGCGGCATGGCTGTTTTGAACGTTAGCGGGATGAATCACTGACAAAGTGACTGACGTACCGATAATAAAGCTGACTTAGACGCATTGCCTCGCTTCGTTGAGGCAGAGCTGCGATAACCAATCCACGAACGCCGTCGGTTGACCTGTCAATGGAAGATGTGAAAGGAAAGGCATGAGATAGCCATGGAAGTGTCGAGGGCATGGATGGTTCAAGAGCCGGTGCATTGTCTTCCCCGGATCCTTCCTCGTTCTGGCTTGTGTTATGAGTAAACCCGAGCTAGTGGGGCCTTTGTTTACCTGGAGAAGATACTATGAAACAAGTAAGAAATTGTGCAGTGGCGATTCCGGGGCTCTTACCCATGAGTTGGCAGCCTGTCCAAAGAATGTCGATCGGCCGCCCTGGGCTGAGATGGCTCTGGAAGGCAGTGGGTCTCTCGTTCTAGAGGTCTGACTTTTAGCACGTACAATGAACCAATCGCGTCAATGGCATCTTCTCCGTCATTCTTTTCCGTTATATTAGAGGGCATGTCCAGACGTTCTCTTTCAAGTGGCCGTTTAATCTGCAAGAGCTCGTCGGAAAGTAGTGGATGAGGCTGGTTAGAATTTGTGCTATGTGATTGCTGAAGAGCATCTTCTAGTTGACGCACTCGGCTGGCAAGTTCGTGAATTTTCGTATGAAGAACTTCTGTATTCGCCAGCACAAATCTAATGATCATGAGACTCGCCACTCAAGCCAGAGACAAGGAGAGAACTTACCTATTCCCTTTGCCAGTCGTCAAGGAACCTGCATGGATAAGCTGAAGGAACCAGGCAAAATGCAAGCACACGAACCATCTGGACAGATGGGGCCACATCCTTCAAAGTTCGAGAGCCTTAGTGGATTATTGTGATCTCATGAAGAGATGTGGTACCTTTCTTCTCGCAATTACTGAAAGCTGGTGAGACCATGAGACTGAGAAATGTCTAAAGGCTTGCCTGCATGGAAAAACGCGACTACATCTGGAGAGAAGAGATGAGAACCGATGTGCAAGACAAAAATCCATAGGAAATTTACTTCAACTTGAGCCTTCGACACTCGGCACAGGATAAGGCTGTTCCTCGCTTTTTGCGTCGCTGCACCAGTTCGCGATCGGGTGAGTCCATAAGATTAGGAATGAGGCGTGCAGCCGACGGCAACTTATAGTCACCTTATAAATACTTGAGACGCTGGGTCACATCATTATTTCTTTTTTTTTTTCACCACGACCCTTGACGCTTTTACTGACTGGTGAGCCTCTTTCTCTTCTATATCATGATGAGCCTATTAGATGACGAGTCTGAGACGGCTTGGTCAAGTTTCTTGATTCAAGCTGAACGAGACGACATCATAAATTTTATACCATTCATGCATTTCTGAAATTCCTTCTTTTTCTTCCTTTATTTTGCAGTCTTCAGCTGACCATGGCTTATTATAGAGACCAATAAAACTATTTTCTATGAATATGAGACGGAGGAGCATTTGGCGACAATGCAAGCTGGGCTTGGCATGAGCAACGAGGACGACCGATATGTAGTGGCACTAATGTAAACTGCCGGTGAAGTTGGGTATAATAATGAGCCTTGGCAACCTGAACCTCGTATACTACAGGCGCCATTCGTAATCCCCAGATGTTAAAAGTACTGCAAATGAGAAGAAAGCCCGCCTTCCCATCCAGTAGATGACCCCGGTCTGCATCTCGTGCTGGCGAGCTCGGCCAAGGAATAGCGATAATGGGCGCAGCGAGCCTGTTCTGGCTTTATTACATGGATGCCACGGAAATCAGGGGAGGCGCAGTGAGCTTTGCTTCTCGGAATGTCAGAGCTTTCTCGATCCAGGCACCCAGGTCGACTTCACGCTGCACGGCCGTCATAATGAAAGGATGTTCCTGAAGCCAGGGTCAGTCTATGGTGTCGACAATGAGATGTAGATATTCACCAATAACTCAGCGTATGAAGCTCGCTGGTCAGGGTTTTTGATCAGGCACTTGGATACCCAATCTCGGGCCAATTCGCTGTATTGTGGATTTGGAAGCGTTGGAGGGTCTCCGTGCACTATTGCAGTCAACTATAAGGCTTGTTATTGAGAGGATTTATTTTGCGACCATCATGCTCACCTGAGCAAAGACATTGCTGTAAGTCTCTGGTGGGTATGGATATGTGCCTATTCCTATCTCGATAATCGACAAGCCGAGAGACCAGACATCGGAAGAGACTGTGTATGTGCTGACATTGTTCTGTGATTCTCCCTTGATACGCTCCGGCTAAGAAAAGATGATTAGGCTCGCAAGGGATCAACATCAAAGCGAGATGCTCACAGCCATATAGCTCTGACAGCCGATGTTGGTCTTGGCCAAGCTCTTTTCCAGCTGACCAGATACACCAAAATCGCAAAGTTTAATGTGACCCCTCCTGTTGACGAGTACGTTGGTCGGTTTGACATCTGCGATTAACATTTGAATGCAAGTTTCATTCCAAACAAGACAACTCACCTCGATGAATCACCTCGAGTTCGTCTTTGAGAAATTTGAGCCCTCGGACCATATCACCGGCGATCTTCGCCAATACATGTTCTGGAACTCCCTCCCAGACGAGAAGTTCTGGCTCTCCGGTCGAAGCTGAGCGTTTAACCACAGTATCGCCAAGCGGGAAGGCCGCAAGCTTATCGAGGCTTCCGGCGTCCATGTACTCCATACAGTAATACACGCAGGATTCTATGAAGAAGGCACCATAGAATTCCACGATATTAGGTGAGATCGCCGACGCTCGATGCAGGATGTCGAGCTCCATTATGATGGCATTGAGTTTGGATGTCTCGAGCTCTAAATGTATTTCCTGAGAATGTAAGCTTTACAGAGAACATAAAGAAAATATTATATATGACGGACCTTCATTGCCATTTCTACATTTGTTGGCTTGTGAAGCACCTTTTTCACTGTGCCATAGTTGCCTCGACCAAGCTCTTCCATAAGCTCCAGCTGACCCATATTTATGCTAAATGATGCTCCACTCGAGAAATTGACACCCGATGCATGAAGAATAGCCTTTCCTTTGAAGTTGAGCTTGCCTGAAGGGTCGCTGCGTTGCTTATTCAATTTGACCAAGAGAGACAGAAAGCTGAGACCGCTTACACGATTTTGGAGAAATTCGCAAAAGGTGTCCCTGCTTGAGCCTTTCTCATCCCCGGTCCATCAAGTGTAGGTCTTCCGGCACCGAGACCAGCTCCAAGAGCACCGCCAGCAGCATTTGGAGGTGGAACCAATGAAGCATCGATATCCCGGAGATTGAAGTTTGGTTTTGTTCTTCGGGCAGCAAGACCTCCTGGAATACCGCCTCGGCCTCTACCGCTGGGTTCCGCTGCAGGAAAAGAATTTGCAGCACGAAGCAGTGGGTGCAGTGACTGAGACGAGTCCATCGATGTCGCAGACGATGAACTGGACGCTCTGTTCGCGATAGCGGCCATCTTTGCCTGCAAAGAAGGCGGGATCGGGGTCGAGGTCGTCTTTGGTTGGAGAAGTGTAGGCTTTCGCTTTTCTGCCATGATGGTCGAGGAGGAATATAGTACGTAATAGGCGTGACCAAATGACCTCTTCGCCAAATTATCCTTTTGATCTGAGCGTCGCCACTGCAGACCTTAGATTTTCATTCGCAGGCTCACATATCACACCTGAGGTTCAAGAATGCCAGTCGCCAAATGGAAATCCGAGAAATTCAATTTCAGTCTTCCATCTCCAGAGACAAAGCTTTCTGAAATCAAAGAGATAATTGCTCAGAAATGGCATCTTGACAGCAAAAAGCTGAAGCTCATTTGCTCAGGCGCTATCCTCAAAGACGACAATGCGCCCAGTGTGTATAGTTTCCTTTCACTTGGGCTTCTGCTTAAATTGGACTAGTATCTGCCTACAATCTTCGTAACTCTTCCACCATAGCGGTTGTTGCTTCAGAAGAACCCCTTCCAAAAGCCACTCAATCCACTAGCTCAAAATCCGAGCGTACGACGATTTCACTCATCCAAGCAGAAATGGAGGGCGTTAGAGGTCTTTCACCATCTGTAGAAGCTTTCCTTTCCTCTTTGAAAGAGCAGAAGGATGCTTCACCAGCATTACAAGAAAAGGAACATACGCGTCTAGGGGAGCTTCTGTTGCAGTCTCTTCTTCGGTTGGATGCGATATCTACAGATTCCGAATTTCAGGATGCAAGGAAGGAGAGAAAGGTAGCTGTAAATGAGGTGCAGTCGCTATTGGATCGTCTAGACAATGCTTGGAGACAGAGAGACAAGTAACAAGCTACATTCCGTCTACATTTTACTGTTCATAGATGCTCGCAAACCGATAATAATTACAATAAAATGTCAAGAAGATACATACAACTCAGTACGAGCCCGGTAACCAAAATTCCTTGTTCTCAAAATCAGGTACTTCTTGTTTCAATGCAGCACTCAGCATGAGTTCTGTAGAATAGATCCGATGGGCCGATGAGGTGGATATCGGTTTCCAGATACCAAAATCCTGCTCACAGGAAATGACATATCGCTTAGGCTTTGCATCGAGAGTCCGGATGGTTGGAGTCGTGGTGGTGTTGACCTGAAAACCGTCAAGATCTACCTTACGGGTGAATTCGTGGCAAATACCTGGCCTCCATTCGCAACTGCAACCTTCTTCAGCAGGTCACCGAGCGAAACGCTTGGAGTGACATAGAACGTCATGTTGGCGAAATGCTTGCCCTTTTTGGCGTTTTCCAACGACTGTTTCAAGGTGAATCCAAACTTAGCTTCCCCTTCCTTGTCGACAAGGGCATAGTCTTCTTCCGCTGAAGAAGAATGAGCAACAAATAGTGGAGACAGATTAATTCCATACGCAACAAACGACGAGCCGCCGCAGAATCCACAGCCCATTTGTCTTGAAGAATGAAAGGAGAGAAGGCCAAGGCACAGAGGAATTTTTCTGTGCGCACGATATTCGGAACTAATAAATGAGTACAATCCGATGCCTTCTTGTCGACCAGCTTAACGCCCAACTCAGTCAAACGCTGAGCAAAATGAGCCATAGTAGATGTGGAGTAAATTGCTGCTCACCTGGGTCGTTTCTGTTGAAAGTTTGTATATAGATGTCATCAGCCCTATTCGGCGCTGTTGACTGCATGAATGTAAGTAATGGTAAAGCGAAACAAAGCAAAATCCAATTACCTTGGACGAACTTCTTGGTCACTTTCTTCGGTTTCAGTGTCCTTGCTTTTCACTTTGCGTCTCTTCGTGTTTCTTGTATCGTCTCTGCTAGCGTCTCGACTTGAACTGGCCTTTGCCTTGCCTTTCGTCTTCTTGTCTTCATCACTCTCAGCTTCGTCAGAAGGCCTTCGGCTACTCATTGAAGGAGCACCACCGCTTTTCCGCTTCCGACTGTTTTTCATCTCGTGTTGATAATTGAGGACATCAGGCATGACCGTGTCAGCCAACCTCTGGGAAGCCACTGTAGCAGCATTTCGTCTGGGTCTACCACTGGATATCTCGGGTCTCGATGAAGACGAAGGTGGAGGTGATGACTTTAATGGAGAAGTGTTCAATCGACGACCAGCAGACTGGGATTTCTCAGCGGCAATGACTTGAATACTCGAAGTTCGATTCACAGTTCGATTGGCTGGAGTAATCCTGCTGGAGCTCGCAATCTTCGCTGCTGATGTCGATGCTGGAGTCTTACGCACTTCAAGGGAAGGCATCAGGACCACTAAACGCTTTGGAGACGAATTAGCGAATGAATCGACGGTTGGCTTTGGTGCAACAGCGGCAATTCGGGTCGATGCCAATTTTCCACTTTGCCTCCTGGAAGAACTTGCGTCGGGCGGCGGATCCGACAATTCAGAGTCGGAAGAGACAGGTTTGTGACGGCTTTTGCCATTGGAACGCGATTTCGGGGGCGCCATAGGTCGTCTTGGCAGTTCAGACTCGGATTCCGTGTCGGTCAAGTTCTGTTTCGCTGGCTGCTTGCCATTTGATCGTGAACTCGATGGCATAGGGACATCACGAGGAAAGTCGGAATCAGAGTCTGAAAGACTGTGACCCCGTTTCATTGGAACCGTTTTAGCCTTCGGAATCGACTCTTTGGCTAGACGACTAGATCTCTTCGGCGTCGATTTCGGAGCAGACTTGCCTGCGAAGCGTGATAAAGGACTGCTGTCATCGTCGCGTTGTGGTCGACGCGAGGAGGAATATGTTTTGAGAGAAGTAATTGGGGTCTTCTCGGGACTGATCAGTCTCGAAGGTCGTTTAGGAGGCGAGGAAGAGTCGGGCTCGAGATTTCCCTCTTCGACATCCATATCATCTCCAGCATCCCAGTTTCCATTATCGTCATTCATGGCAACCTCGACCTCTGCTTCATCTTCAGCTCCGTCCAATTCAATATAGTCTGCGACCTCTCGAACATCTTTCGCGCTATTCTCAGTACCAAGAGGAGCGGTAGGCGGATCAGGTACTACTTCGCCTTGGGCTGCACCTTGCTCCTCTGCCTCTTCGGCTTCCAGTTCATCAAGTACCGCAGGATCCTCAATACCTTTCCCCAATCCTCTCTCGCCCAAGTGGGGAGCATGATTGAGACTAGGACTAAAGTCGATGTACTTTGCGAGAGATGTCGTGAGCTTTTTCCATTGAATAAAGCAGTCTTCGAGCCACATGTGATTCACGACTGCGATGGACCACTGTTGGGCTTTCGTAGTTTTCGTGCCTCCAACACTGTTGGGAAAAAGGTCAGATTCAAGAATATATGATTGATGAACACTTGCAATGCTGCTATGAGGACGGTATTGTTGCTGCTCATCGAGGGAGTGAATTCTCCGCCCATGGTATTTATCAACTTCTTGAGATATTCGCGCGCTTCACCGGTATAGTTGGTGATGGTTATGACCTGGTCGGCATTAGCTCCAGACGACCGAGTCTGATGCAAATAGCTACCTGTCCACTGAAACCTGTGATAGGCTTCTTGGGTATCGGATAATGTAGCAGTTGGTCGACAGGTCGGGATATGACGCCAGTATTGTGCACATGGAATAGCCAGGCCAAAGTTCCGATGGTTTTACCATGGCGTGCAGCCTGTAGAGGTATTGAGACAATCCGATTGAAGCAGGGCCGATAACGTACCTTTATATATGCTTTTCCACTTCTAATCTGCGTGATAAAAACATCGCAGACGTTCACCTTATCAACTTCATCATGCTCCGACGAGTCATGATCAATGACGACACCCTTGAAACTTCGAATGGCAAATCGAAGAGTGTTTTCTCTCCCTTTGGTGAGCCGCAAAGTGTCGCTGAGCAAAATACGTCGCGATTGCCAGATGTCTTTGATTTCCTTGGGTTGTCGCTCAGGGAATTCATCGCCAGCGCTTATGACCGCTGTCCTGAACAACTCCTTCTTCTCCGCATCTAATTTTCGTTTGCTTCTCGGGGTGTTCTGGGTCGATATGACACCGGGAGCTTCAGGGGTTGTCAAGTACAGTGGTTCCGGCCATTCGTACGGGGAAGTGTCCAAAGCTGACATCCCAAGTTTCACGACGTCGTCGAACCAGTGCGGTAATAGGACTCTGATCCCAGTCTGCTCCTTGTAGTGCATAGCGGTGACATACTTGTCGGACCCTTCTGAAGTGGCAAACAAATGGGTTACATCCTTGGTGAGACCTGCTCGCCACTGCCCGCCCAGGGTTATGATTCCGGCCGAAAGAATCTCTGAATCAGCAGAGGACATCTAAGAGGTCCATTGTGAGATATGGATGAGGTTGATGAAGCGAGAATATACCTCTGTAGAAGTCGCAACGACGCCAGAAAACAACTTTTCAGGGTCCGTAGAATAACATTCGGTTCTGATAAAAGGTCTTGTTGAAGAAATTGAAAGGGGGAAATAATAGAAAACGCACGGCTGGAGTTTGCCCAAGAGCATCGAACGATCTACCCATAACGGCTGACAAGGAGAAAAAGTGTGAGATATAGAGCTAGACAGCGGATAACCCAGCACGAACCGTGACTACTGCAATGCTTGGATCGACATTTTGCCAGCCTTCGAAACGCAGAGAATTCGAGATGATATGGGTGGCATCTGTGATAGTCTTGGATTCCACGGCACCGTTGCCATTGAGCGCCGTAGAAAGTTGCGACCTGATCGCGGTACACAACGACGATGGCAGATGATACTGGACTTTCTCGAAGAGCATAGTCGTGATGGTCAGCGATCAACCGAGTCAGGTCACTGGTCAGATTCACGCGCAACCCGTCACGATCACGTGAGTGTCACAATTGTATTTTTTTTTTCCAAATTCAAGTACAGTACTAAAGCTTTGTAGAGGTAGAGGGTTGTCGAGCTATACTGGGCCAAACGCTCTCCCCGTGAAAACTTTCATTATATCTGCCAGTCGCATGAGCATTGCGATCCACCATCATCGTATGGACCTGATAATAAACCATCAGAGCAAGGCATTATTTAGCGAACAAGTGTCTTTACCTGCATCCTAAGACCATGAATATTAGCTCTCAGCGACATGACCTCTTCATTGATCCGCATAGTTTCATTCGATAGTGCAATGTCGCTTCGACGTCCAAGCGAATCAACCGAAGCGCCAACTGAGACCAAAGATTCTCGAAGCCCCAATAATGTACCTTCCAGCGTTGTACTGAGATCAAGAGGCGCGACACTTTGTTGAGTAGTAGGTCTGCTTTGCGCCAAAGGAAATCCTGACTGGTCCCATCCTTGGGGCAAGCTGCCAGAGTGTCGATGTGTTGCTCGTAAAGAATTCTCCATAGGCCTGTATGAGTTTGGCTGGTCCGAAGAAGGAAGAAAGGGGGTAGAATCGAAGAAGAATTCAGAAGGTTGGGAACCTGATGCACTCGAAGGCTGGAGAGTTGGTGGCAGCTCAGAGGATATCGGCGAATAGCTGGTGGTGTTGGGTCGATACCAGGGACCGAGAGCTCTCTGAAAGCCTTCGAGTTCTACCCTAGTTCGTTGCAAAGTGCCCTCTAGCATTTCCACCTTGACCTTGAGCAACATGTTTTCTGTCTCCATAGACTCCATCTTGGAGTTGTATACCGGGAAAAATCCCTTGATGGCTTCATAAGCACAGGAGCTTATATGTTGGCTTAATGAATTCCTTGCGCCACGCCAAGAACAACCATGCGGCGAGTGAGGGCAAGATACGACGAACAAAGAGCAAGAGTCTTGGTGTGAAGACAGATCGGACGAACGTAATTCTGTCGCACAAAATATGCATTCTGTCCAACATTCAGCTCGGTGGGTCTGGTCACAAAAGGTCAGCCCGAGATGCCATAGTTTTAGAACATTTACCTCCAAATCATGGGAGTTAATTTGAGCGCCACAGCTTTCACATGAAACTGTTACCATATCGCACTGGTGGTCGTCGAGATCTCGACGGAATACTAAATCTGAACACTGACTTGTCGAACATGGCATGAGCTGGAACGGGCAATCTTTCAGATGAATGACGAGCAATTGGCGTTGGCAAGAATGCGTGCAACCTGTGTTTGGACATTCCACAAGCAATTCATCGACAAGCTACAATATAAAAACTGAGAAGCCGTCGAACAGAGACGCTACAGAGACTGACCGATCTGATAATGGGATCTGCCTGATTCAGGTCTCCTGAACAAAGAGAAGATCTGTCGACTGGACATTGCGCCGAGTGCGATATTGCCTCAAGTATGCAAGAGCGGCAGAATGTATGAGAACAGTGCCGAGTGGTTACAGGCTCCGTAAAGGGTGACCGACATATGCAACAGATCTAAAGACCATTGAGATCCAGCTTTCATAGTGATGAACAAAACTTGCGAGATTGGAATTTGGTGGTTCCAAGTATTGGAAAGCCATGCCAGTGTGTGCTTGCGCTGTCGAGCTCTTGACGGTGCAGAAGGATCAGAATGGATGCCCCGTGATCTGTGTATTCCATCCTCCGCTCTTTCCAAATATAACAACCCGCCGACGACAACGAACATTCAGAATATCAACTCCAACGTATCACCAGGTTGCGGTTTCCATCAATAATGCTGTTCCATGGCGATGAGGAATCCACTATAAAGCTCTGCCATGATTGGGCTGATTCCCTTGCTCTGGCTAGCCCATCGAACTTGTAGATCAAGTCTCAATTCACAATGCTCTCATTCACCTACTCCCTTCCATTGTTCATTCTTTTGGCCCTGAATGTTCAAGCATTGCCAATTCCAGCTGGTTCACGTCGAAGTAAATTTTCCTCTTTCTTTCTTCAATAACTCGACTTATATATCCATTCCAGTAGTGCGGTCGGTCGTTAGAGATGTAGCTGCGGACGATGGTTAGTTTCTGCCTTTCTTTGCGATGAGCCTTCTGATTGTCATTGTAGCATCGTCAACGCCCACTTACTTCACCGTCATATCATCTGTTGGCGGACCTGCCATTACATTAGCAGACTCTGGACCGACCACGGTGCTCGGAGGCGCTACATACACTATCTTGAACCCGACCACTACAAGTGACGGTGGAGAATCGTCGACTCCAAGTGGAACCACGGAAGAATCGACACAGACGGCTACCGCTGTCACATCGAGCGTCACTCCGACTTCTTCCTCTGATGAATCCCAGGGCCCATCTTCCTCTGCTGACGCCGACGCTGGATCGTCGACCATCACTTCCTCTGCTTCTGCGACAATTTCGGCAAGCGAGGTTGAGGCGACTAGCACATCTTCAACAGAGACCGAAGAACAGAGCGCGACTTCCAGTGCATCTGCTGATGATGGACCTTCTGTGACCAGCAGTTCTGCACCAACATCGACTGCTAAAGAGGAAGATGAAGCTACCAGTACTTCCTCGACAGCTACATCATCGAGCTCTCCCGCTATCACTTCAGCTGCCTCTGGGAGCTCTAGCGATGGAGGCGACGAAGAGAGCACTTCAGCATCCTCGACGACTTCTGCTACACCTTGTTCTTGCGGCGACCCCACTGCCTCGGTCGCTAGCTCATCTCCTACATCTTCAGCCACCGAAGATCAAAGCAGCTCTTCTTCTCCAACTCCCTGTGGCGGTGCTGCAACCACTGCGACTTCCTCGGCAGGCTCAAAGGATGAAGGAGATGATCGCATCGACGATGCCAGCTCAACTTCAGCTCCATCGTCGACAGAACCTACGACCACCGAAGCTGCACCGTTGACCTCGCCGACTGTAAAGAAGAAGAACAGTTCCTCTTCTTTGAAACCATTATCGTCGGCTCTGGTCGTGTCTGCTAGTTTTTTCTTTTGGCATGTACTTAGCTACTAAGTAATAGTATAGAACAAAAGACCAAAAAAATGAATAATTTCTTAAACATCGCGTCATCGATCACAGTTTCTTCTCAACCAGAATGACCGCGTTGCAATTGAGCTCCAAGATTCAGCTATCGTCCGGTAAGAGAAAGAGGTGAATATCAGGCTCGTTTCTAAAGCTACCAGGGTATTATATGCCCTTGCTTGGCTTTGGCGTTTATCAGAACTATGACGCGAAGCCGTCGACAATGCACGCACTCAAGAGTGGTTACAGGTGATGCTTCGTCAGTATCAGGCTTTCTCCAGCAAATTCATTTAGTCCAAGACACGTCGACTCGGCCCAGGTCTATCGCAACGAATCGGAGGTCGGTGAGGCCATCCGCGACTCTGGCGATCTAGTAAAAAGGGAGGATTTGTTCATTAGTAAGCTTCACTTACTATGCATCAACTGCAAGATAACTAGGTGGCCAGCTACGAAATGTGTATCCAAGACCCACGGGTACGAAAAGACTCTTAAAGGCGTGGATGAATCCCTTGTGCGATTCGGGCTGGATTATATCGATCTCTTTCTCATTCATGATCCCCTTTCCGGATCGCGGAAGCGACTCGAGACCTACAAGGCCTTGTTGGAAGCCAAGAAAGCGGGTAAAATAAGGAGTGTAGGCGTTTCAAACTAGTATTGACTTCCATATCTTTCGCTTTGGACGTTGCTGATCAGATTTCAGTAATGTAAAGCATCTGGAAGAAATCGCCAACGCTGGGTATGAGAAACCGTCTGTAAACCAAATCGAGGTGAGGTACAAGCTCAAGGTAAACTAAATCAATGGCTCATAATCGATGCAGCTTCATCCATTTTGTCAACAACGTCCGATTGTGTCCTATTGTCAAGAAAGATCCATCGTAATCCAAGCATATTGCCCTATAATTAGAGGTAAAATGGATCACAAGGCCATCACCAAACTGGCGGAAAAAGTAAGTGCCAGATCGCTGACTCTCGTTTCTTGATGTTGAACAAGAGTGGCGCAGTATAATCGTGATCCCGCTCAAATTCTGCTGCGCTGGTCACTTCAGAAAGGGTGAGTATCTTCCAATTATCCCTATTGCATGTCATTGACTCTCCTCAGCTTTGTTCCTCTACCGAAATCCGTTCAAAACGCCAGAATCGAGTCGAACACAAATCTTTATGATTTTTCGCTTACCCAGGAGGACATGGAGAGCCTCGATGCCTTGGATCGTGGAAAGGAAGGTGCTATCAGCTGGAATCCTGTTTATGCAGACTAGTAGATATATGTACGTGCTATCTGCAACCTTTTTCATTTTCTGAGAAATGTTCCTGATCGTAAAACAGCTGAGATCAATTTTTAGTCTCCCTCTCGATGTCTATCCTGTCAGACTGTGACTATGTTCCTTGCCTACAAGAAACCCACATGCGGAAGTCCGATGGAACCCGGTCGCCACTGCGCATTTTAACTTCGCGCCAGCTATTCTTTCAATTCTACAATGTCATCTCTCTAGTCAAACTCCACGATTCACCTGTCATTTGGTGAGTACTGCACCCATTGGAGAGGTTTATATTCATGTCTCAACAGGCTATGACACGTCCCCGTTTACGCCGACCATGTCAGATTTTTGATTCCGTACAGTTTCAGGGTGGGTCGGCCAGGCCACAGCATTGAAAAGAAAATATCCATGATTAAGGATGCTTTAAGTTTGTCGGATCATTTGATGCAGCTACAGAATACTCGTCCGGCACCCATGGGTACGAATCAACCCTCGAAAGGATCGGCTCAGGATCGGCTCTTATTCGTTTCCATTGTCCAAAATTAAAACCAACTAGGTGGGTCGCGTTTCAAACTCGGACTATCTCTGATCCCAAGTTCAATGGGCGGCGTAAAAACGATACGGAGACAATCGCAAATATGAAGTGTCGACTCAAGTATGTTCGTGCGGTAGTCGCTCCAAAAGGGGGCCCTGCATTTTATTTTCCATTTCCATCTCTTACTCGGCGCTTTCCGAGATCAACCAAGAGAACTCACGCCGATCTTTATGAGTTTCGGTTGATCATTCAAAGCAGAAATCGATTAAGGAGAAAATTGCAGCTATTGTACAACATGGATTTCATCGAAGCATTCACAACGATTATTACACCTACTAAGTAAGGTGATTGATGTTTAGTTGGGCGAGTACACTATAAGTGAATGAAAGGAAAGTAAAGGGACTACCAGTGCGATAAAAGAGGACTCGGTCCATGAGAATATTAAGATACATAGCGTTAAGATAAAATCACGAACCACACAAGAGGGAGATTTGAAGGAGAATGAATGTTGTTGTGTTGGATAGCAATCCAGAATGATGGCGGTGAGTACACTAGAAGAATGAATGTAAGGTAGGTATACCGGAGCAAGACAAGCAGGGAAATCGTCGCAATAGCCAGATTTAAGCATAATCGGCTTCAAAGTCGTTGCGGTTTTCTACGGCATTCAACGAAGTGTAGCCTTCTTGACCACCGAACTCGAGAGACTCGTGAGAGTACAATTGGTTGTTGTCGGAGTTTCCATTGAGCGCAGGATAGCTCAATTCATAGATCGAGTTCATCGAGTTGGCGTCAGAGGCAAAACTTTCGAAAGAATTGACTGTCGAATCCTGCGCGTAACTCGCGTTTGGCATGTATAAAAATGGAGTTTCATTAGTCTCGTTTCCATTTCCGTGAGCGGCCGGAGGCTCATTGTACAAGCCTTGCTGCGGCGAGACGATCTATGGAGTGAATCAGAATCGGCCTACATATCAAGAGACATAACTTACAGGTTCAGACTTGCTTTGCAGCGCAAATGCCAGCTCGCTTGACTTGGACAGCGGTAAACTGCGAACAGTATCCGATCGGCCATCGTTGACCAAAGGGCTTCCCCTCGCAGAGACCGTGGAGGAAGGTGAAGGATAGTTGCTGGTCGCTTCATTTTCCAGAAGAGCAACAGACACGGCGTTGATACCTTCTTCCTGAGAATAGCTCTCGTGGAATCCATTCACATCCAGGTTGGACATGAGACCAAGGAAACCCGAAGAACTTTGGAGAAAATCGAGGTCAGCAGGTGAAATGTGGGAATTGGAATGAAAACCTACCAGGAAGGGCGGCGACTATCTGGCGCAACTTCAATGTCAGAGTAGTATGAGCTCGAGTCTGTCGCAATGGAAGCTATGGATCCAAAGCGGGAGAATCTATCATACGACGCTGATGTCCGGTCGTCGTCAGTATCCAAATCGTCATTGCTGTGGAATGAAAATCCTCTGAATAAATCAGGAGAACTACGCTCGCTATCAGCAGAACAAGGAGACGTCAATGAAGACGAGGTAGATCTGATTGTTGCAGCACCAAACGAGAAACCTGGTGCTGGAAGTGGTCCAGGAATCGGTGGACAGACAGCCCTGGAGGAAAAGGCGTAAAGATTATGGTCAGGGAGAGATCCCCGGATAGAGTAAGAAGAAGGAGCCGGGGAAGGAGAAGCTGAGTTTGAGAATCCAGCGCGATAAGCCCCTGCGAAAGCAGAGGGCGCTTCGGATGCTGGAAGACATGCAGAGCGAGGCATATGTGATCGGTTTTTGAGGTGACCCGATATTCTGGGGGCACATATGGCACCGTTCTTTGCTCGAGCGAGATGAGCATAAGGATTGGAAGCAAGTCTGTGAAGACTGGCGTCGACTGAACGACGACGAGAGAAGGGATCGAAGTGACCAGTGCCAGGTGACAAGTCTGACTGTGGGTTGAGATTACCGGCTGGCAATGAGCCGCGACGCAGAAGATGAAGATCTCCGCTCAGTTGACCATAGTGAAAATTGTCATCAGGAGTCACGACGGGTGAGCTCTGCCAGGAGCTGGGAGAATCGGTAACGACAGAGAGCTGGGGTGGTGAACACCTGGAAGGGCTGGACTCCTGAGAAGAAGACTCTGAAGGAAAAGGACCGTCTGGAGTCGCGTCTAGCTCTGGTGAAGGAGATGAATCATGTTGAGATTCACTCTTGAACGGCTTGTTAGCTGCATTCTTGCTGGCCTTTGTCTTCTCCTTTGCCCGACTGTTGAATACTCGTTTAAAAAAATTTGAACCAAAAAAAGGAGAAAATCAAGCATACCGGTTCTGAAACCAGACCTGATAGGATTATAAGCTTAAAAGAAGGAAGCTAGACAAGGACGTACCTGAACACCCCTAGCAGTCATGTCGAGCTGTGCAGCCAGCTCGTTACGCAAAGCAGCATTGGGCTTGGTGTCGCGCTTGAAAATACCCTCGAGGATTTTGAGTTGGGCGCTGGTTGTTCTTTTCCTGTGCTTCACTTCGTTTGGAGTGTAAGGATAGAAAGCACGAAAGTCGACCGCAGCAGGGTCCATTTGCAGGGGAATCAAGGAGGGAATTCGAGTTTTAAGATGCTGCTGTTGTGGGAAATAGATGTGGTCCGGGTCGGATGTTGGATAGGGAACTCGAGAAGGAGAGTGGGAAGGAGGTGGAATCATTGTCGAGTGTATTTATCGCTTGACCATAAAACCAAAGAGTGGATGGTTCAAACCAAACCGACAGTATCTGCTGGAAATACACCCGGTTCGTTGCCAGGACCAGTTTTGGACTAGCCTGTCGTGGTTGACAGTTGAGAAAAAATGGACAACACGTTCGAGAGAAAGGCGAGTTTTTGCTGTGCTATGAGCAAGTTCCGTCCTCAACTTTCTTCAAGATGGCAACCAATTAAGATGAAGGCCAATTTCGATTCGACCTCTCAGATACTGAAATATTTATTTGTTTTTCGTGTAACCAGAACCCCGATGGAAGCTCGTCCTGTCCATCACGATCTTGTTGCTGAAACATTTTGATGCCACATGTGAAATTGAAAAAAAACTTTTTTCCTTCTTTCTTCTCCGTTTACAAACCGATAGTTATCGTGAAAAATATGCTATAGTACTGAATGTTAGAACCAAAGTGTGCAGCAATAAGAAAACCAATGTGTGTATCGTAGGAATCATCATCAAAATCATGTCTCAATCCAGCCAAAACAGACTGCTGCCATGGACCTTACGTCCTCGACGCCACCGTTTGCAATCCATGTCCTAAAATCTCCTCCAAGAAGCCATAGTTGACGCCGGCCAATGGGGATGCGGTGAAAACTGGGCTTCCATCCCGCTGGGCTGCGGCAAAGGTTCGCTGCATGCTTGCTCTGGCTCTTCCAACTACCGGATGCTGATAAACCATATGGATCCCAGGTCGATGAGATGGCTCTTTTCGCATCAGCTGTTGAATCAGCTCGAGGAGCTCTGGGCTTTGATCCAGATCCACCTGAGAGTAATCTTCTTCTCGCAGCCGATGCCAGGCTTCACCTCTTTTGGGAGACAGTTAGCATCCGATCCGCGCTCAAGGCTCACAAAACTTACTGGTCAGGTACTACTATGTTTGACGCTGCCTCCAGTATCGTCATGCCAAAGCTGTACTTGACGTGAGAGATCTATCCAGACACCGGTCGAATCGCGCGACATACCTGAAAATATCTGCTGCTTTACTATATCTCCCTTGCAAAACCTCTGGTGCCAAGTAAAGCTTGTCTCCTTCGCGCTCAAAGCTTTCAGGTCCTCTTGTCATTGGTCTGGGCCAGAGCGAAGCCATTCCAAAGTCACCGATTTTGAATCGACCTTCTCCAGTTATGAATATATTTCCCGGCTTCAGATCCAGATGTATAACACCAGAGTCGTGAATAAAACGGAGACCCTAGAAGAATGTGCTCTCCTTTAGCGCGAGGTATACGGTAGAACAGGTGGAATTGACTTACGTTACTCAAGTCCGCTATAATCTTCCATACTCTGGCTTCGTCGAGTCGAGGGAAAGCGCGACCATACTCCCACAAGAATCGGGCCAAATTGCCCAGTTCGCATAGTTCTGTTCGGATGTAAAGGACATCGTCTTCTTCCCAGCTATCAATGAAGCCAAGTACATTGGGATGTCGTTGGCCATTATTAGCTTTCGACAGGTGTTGCAAAATGTCCACCTCCTCGGTAAGCCGTAGCCTACAATTCAACATTAGCGACCGCTCGGGATCCATGGTAACCAGACTTGCCTATGTTTAACTCCCTCGAATCTCCTAGATTTTTTCACTGCAAAGACTTCACCGGAATCGCCACCCTTGACCCGGACTTTGATAACCTTGCCGAATTCTCCACTGCCAATCTCTTCGACTTGAACAAAATCGCGCTCATAGCGACCTCGGTGAGGTGACTCGGGAAATTGACGTGGGAGGCTCGGACGTTGACCGCTCGATGTCGGGATATGTCGTCGAGCACTAGGAGAACCAAGTGACATCACAGAGCTCGTCGACGAACCGGATGCAGAGCGTCCGGGTGACAATCTCAAGGCATTCTTGGAAGGAGAAAACTGGACAGAGAGACGGGGTAACTGTAATGCACGACCTAATGGGAAATAATTAGCACGAGATACAATATTGACATTATTGAATTATTTGCCTTTCGCTTGAGACCTGCTTGGGGTGGCGCCAATCGAATCGCTTCCGCTCGACAACGCTCCACTGCTACTTCGTCGCGACAGCCAAGACAGAGCTGAGAAACCTGGACGACCTAACCCGACACCTGGATACTTGTTCCGTCGGTTGCTCGGACTTTCTTCCGGGTCTTCTTCCGAGTCGCTTCCTTCAATGGGCAATTTAGCACCTTTCCTAACAGGAAAAGCAGCCGGTAGACTTTTCCGAGGTACTTTATGTTTTCCCCAATCGATTCCGACTTTATGAACCGCGACAGCACTCTGCCAGGGTCGCTCAGCCATGGTCTTGACCCGCTTCACGGGAGTCCCAGGAGCTTTCTTTTCTTCATTGGGAGCTTTGGCCGCTGCTGCAAGTGTCCGTAGAATAAAAGCGTCGACACTAGCGCTCTCGTTTCCAAATTCATCTGTGGCGTCCACTATGGCAGCAGTCGAGGGCCAGCTCGCGCTTGAAGATGGACCGAAGCCTGGCGTAACCAAGCCATCACTGTCCGAGTAAATCGAGCTCACGCTGGTGGAAGCTTGAGGCATTGTATTGGTATTATCGGTGCTCGACATTCCAAGGAAGTCGTCATCATCGCTGACAACAACACCGGAATCCCTTGGATTGTACTTTTTGGGAATAGCTGTCGGGCTGCCTTTGTTGGATCGAGGTGAAGGTGAACCTGCGGTGACGCTAAAGGAAAAGGTAGTGTCGATTGGGATGGGATCGAATTCCATATCTTGATCCTCTTCGTCAGTAGCAGTGAGGTCAACATCGCCTTGTACTGCGGACATTGGCGAAGACTGAGGAGTACCGGATCGATGCTGGGTGGTATTCCAGGACGGTGCCTCACCACCATAACTATGTCGTTTTGATTTTCGACGAGAACTGACTTTGAGCTCATCTGGAATAACCAGGGTGCCAGTACTGACCCTTAATCGCGAGTTGGGGACACCATCTGAGACCGAAGGTCCGAAGAATAATGTGGCTGAATCGACTCTGTTGATAGGCGCGCGACTAGGTCGAAAATTGGAGGTCTGAGTAGGTCGTTGGGCACCTGAGACACGATGCCTTGGAATGGGAGATCCCGACTCTGGCGATGAGCAAGAACTGGACGTTTTCCGTCGGCTGGATGAAGGGAAAGCAACAGAAGTGGGTGACCCCTAAAAGGAAGGTTTAGAAAGATTATTCTGTGTTGGAAGAATAATGACTGACCTTGTTGACTCGATTAGCGCTGTTCAATAGTTCCTGAGACACCAGTCGTGTCTTTGCTCGTCGTTTCGTTACATGGCCGCCAGGAGAGATAGCTTCGGCCACCTCACCTTCCCGCTTGCCTCTAAACGGGGTCATTCTGCCAGGAGCGCCACGGCTGTTGAAATCTTGGTCCATGAAAATATCTTCGACCGAATCCTCATCTCCCATTTCACAACCCGAATCTTCGTCTTTGAGCAACTCTTGCCAGCCATCTGTAAGCTTTAATTTGGTAAGTGAAGCTGTTTGATTCCGCATATGGACATCATGGCAAGGCTGTGGTGGAGTTCGAGCAGTGAACTCTGGGGGAGCAAGTCGGTCAAAAGCAACACCACCAGCTCGACTAGTGCTAGGTTTTGTAGAAGCGATTTTTAATGGAGTGAGACTGTGCTGACGGAGAGGTGTGGAAGTCGGTGTTGCCGATTTACGCTTGGTTCCAACATTCATCAAGCGTGAAGAAGCGTGAGGTGTCGATGGCGGTGGCATTGAATCAAAGAAATCTGCTGGCTTCTTCTTTGCTGGGGTGATTAAAAAGGATTGACCCGCGGGCCCTGCAAACAATGGTGGCCCAGAAAATGAGACCTCGGCTGTCTGCCTGGACCAGTGCTGCGGCTGCGGAGATTTGAAAGGGGATTGAAGGAGGAACTCGTCTGAACTATGAGCATCAAACTCTGAATCTCGAGCAGAAGACTGGCGTTTGGATGGAGTCAACATGGGCGAATCGTGATATCTGGTACGGCCAGATATTGGAAATTGTGGTCTGCATGAGGGAGACATGCTGCAGTCGCGTGTAGGGCGATGAAACGAGGAAAACCCTGTTGTTGGAGTGGTCGCAAGCATGGCAATAATAAGCTATTGTCGATGAGCAATAGTGCTGAAAACGCGTAACCAGCGGCCAAAACAAGGTGGAACAATAGAGCTTGTTGTTGTTCCTCGTCCTGCAAAGAAAATAAGAAGATGGTGGCGGGTGGAGAAGGTGAATAAACGTGTGTAGTCAGGTGAGTCACAGCCGTCACAGTCAACAAGACTACAACACGTGATCGGGTCCCGATGGCCGAGCCGCATCGGAACAAAATTATGCAAGTCCATCACCCGGCAAACTGTCGCCTCTCCCGACATTTGAGTTTTGTGCATAGCTTCACTTCACAGGGTGACACGACATCCGATTCCCGAGCTTTCTCTTTCGTGTAAGCCGTCACCTTCGGTTTCAGTGTGTCGTTTGCCCCGGTCTCGCAGTATATAAGTATCAAGCTTTCTCTTTCCCAGTCACTGTTACTTTCTTTCCATGGATATCTCGTGAGTACGCCAACAACTTCATTCCCTATTAATTGACAACTCGGATAGATCAATTCTTCAAGGCGGTTATCAGCATACTTTGTCTCGGTCATGGCAGGCAAAAAGCCAACTCACAAAATCGATGCTCATGTATCCAATTTTCATCACCGACGATCCAGATGCCAGTGTTATAATTCCAACTCTCCCAGGCCAACGTAGATGGGGCGTCAATAGGCTTGAGGAATTTCTGGGTCCATTGGTGCAGAAAGGCCTACAGAGCGTCATTCTCTTCGGGGTTCCTTTGAATTGTGTTAAAGTAAGTCAACGTACGATTATGGCTTTCGTATCCAACCATATCTCCTCAGGACGGACGGGGCTCTCCGGCAGATGATCCATCTGGTCCAGTCATCCTTGCCATCAAGAAACTTCGAACTCTTTTTCCGTCCCTCTATATTGCTTGCGACGTCTGTCTCTGTGAATATACCGATCACGGCCACTGTGGGCTTCTTCACGAAGATGGGACTATCAACACAGCTCCTTCGGTCGACCGGATCGCAGAGGTCGCTGTAAATTACGCCAAAGCCGGTGCTCACTGTGTTGCTCCCAGCGACATGATGGACGGTCGTATCAAGGGAATCAAGAGAGGTCTCATTGACGCTGGCTTCGGCAACAAATGCACCTTGATGGCATATTCCGCCAAGTTCGCTAGTTCGTTATATGGTCCTTTCAGGTAGGCTGGTTCGTCGATCCCAATAGAGAATAAGCATTGATAGATTACTTAGAGATGCTGCGGGCAGTGCACCTTCATTTGGCGACCGTAAATGTTATCAACTGCCTCCTGCAGCTCGGGGTCTTGCCCGAAGGGCGATTGTGAGTCCTAGAATCGTTTCAAGGCTTAAGGCTTCACACTGAAGCCTGCAATAGATCCGGGACAGTAACGAGGGAGCCGATATCATCATGGTCAAGCCTGCCATGCCTTACCTGGATATCATTGCAGACGCCGCTAAACTTGCACCTGATCACCCTCTAGCATGTTACCAAGTCAGTGGTGAATTTGCTATGGTTCATTCAGGTGCTGCTGCCGGCGTTTACGAGCTGCGAGCCATGGCTTTCGAGTCTGTAGAAGGCATGATTAGAGCTGGTAAGTTCCCTCTTTTCTCTACTACAGAACAATTCTAAGCTTCTCTTCCAGGAGCTACGGTGATCCTTACTTACTTTACACCTGATTTCCTTGACTGGTTGAGTTGAACGTCGAGAAAGAAAAACTTGTAATTTAATCGGAGTATTTACGCCTGTATTGGAATCGACGTCACTGCTCTCATCATGCCTGACCTCCGCAAAATCTCATTTTTCGCGATTTCTGGCTCTCTTTTCTTTGCAGTAATCTATTCGGTAGTCTATGGCACGTATCTTGACACCTCGAATCCCCTTCTTAGTCACCTTCCGCATCCTCTGAGCAACTCGAGCTATTGGGCTCAAAAATCCAATTTTATCAATGTCTATTTCATCAAATGGGCATGGGCCTGGACTACTGCCGGTGCGTTGCGGTCAAATGTAGTCAAATTATCGTCCAACTCTACTCTAGCCTTTTTCTTTTCGTGGTTCACTGCACCTGCTCCCCGAAGCAACCGTCGAATTGGGAAATGGCTCATAGAAACAGCTGCCTGGATGATATTCACCGGTTGGTTCTTTGGTCCAGCCGTCTTTGACCGTGTCCTCGTCGCTTCTGGCGCAGAATGTGTTGTCATCACGCCAGACGGCCACGTTCCGGTTCCAGTCGAACTTTGCTTCGACAAGTCTGCAATTTCACATAACACTCATCCCCAACTCTTCTCGAATTTCTTGGCTCCATCTCCAGAGTGGAAAGCAATCCCAAGACTAAAGAAAGGCCACGATGTCTCCGGACACATCTTTCTACTGACAATGGCAACATTGTTTCTTGCCGACCAACTCAGACCTGCTATTGCTACCAGGGATCGATCTACCATCCAGGCCATTGCGCTTCTTGCCAATTTTGCCCTGATTCTGCTTTGGTTGTTCGCAATTTACACCACGGGTGTCTATTTTCACTCTCCATTTGAAAAGGTTTCGGGTTATGGTACGTGTACCCAGGAATGCAGAAACAATTAACGCTAATTCTCCTTGCAGTACTTGGAGTAGCTGCTTTCTCACTGTCACAATTACCTATTCTGCAATAAATTCGGACTTGCCACACGACGCCATATAATCATATAAATCCGCGGCGGAGCACAGCAATACTGCAATTTGACTAGAAAGCAATTACAAGACGTGGTAAGATGACAATGGACGAGTAGCAAAATAGCTAAGATAACAAAACGAGTTAAGCGACCTCATGATAACTTGTGAGCACGAGCTCCAATTGCTCCAGATACCAGTACGTGTCAAGTCCCGATGTTGGGGCTTTTCGTGCCAGCTGAACAAAAGTCCCTCTCAAACCCATCTCGAGGTTTAAGACTTTGAAGACATTTTCATCCGCCAAGATAATGATATCGTCGACAAGCGGGTCATGGGCTTCACCTTCATCAGAGAGGATTTTAGGTTCGTCGAGGGTCCAAGGCGACAGGACGAGTTTTCCAAAAGCGCTATCCAAGCCAGCTTCGACCAGATGAGATCGGTCGCTGGGAAGCGTAGCACGGGGGATAATGGCTTTGATTCGTCGAAGAGACTTTTCGACGACGCCTCGGGAATGGGTAAGTGGAAATGATGTCGGTCCCAAAAGCGTCATAAGGAAAGGATCGGACACTGAAGTCCATTCCAAACTTGCGTCGTGAGCGGTACTCTGACCCCAGTTTCTCCCTTCTGACCTCGTAATGGGCGCCTCAGACTCGATGTCGTCAATCTCAATGATCTGAACATCGTCAACTTCCAAAGAGGCTTTGAATGCTGCTTGCTCTGCTGTGGTCACTGGCTTTGGAGGCTCTTCTGCATTCGATGAAGCTACGACGAGAGAGAAGCAGTTATTGCAAGCCAGGTTGAAGTAATCTGGCAATGCCTTTGTCAATTGTGCCGTCAATGGAAGTTCTTTAGCAGCGAGATCAATGACCTCAAGTGCTTTTCGGAAACCATCGTCGAAACCTGGTTCTGGAAAAACGTGATGGCGAAGGATGAATTTGACGAAGAAGGAAAGCAGTCGAGGAGCGTTTAGCAAGTTGGAGTCTGTCCAGATGAAACCCTGAAGATGAAAGTAAGAAGAGAGAAAGATCTGTATATGTTTGGCAGGTTCGTGGATGAATTCGACCATCTTTGTCTCCCGACGGTCGTGTTCTGCATCGAGAAGAGCCTTGACCTCCTCATCGGAAGCCACTAGGATTGGGGTTTGATCGTAGACATCATATGGAGGACGTGGGCGAAGCTTGGCAGGCTGTTTGCTCCCAGACGAGTCGCCAACATTGAGACCAACGTTGGCCGCTTCTTCGTCAGAGTCATATACGGCATCATCGTCGTCGGGATCATAGTTGGGTCTGTCTGTGCGATGCCATATCGGAAGTGTAGGTATGGTGCCAACGTATAAGAGAAACTGTATCGGTTAGCACAAGAAATGAACAAAGAAAAGGTTTGCAAAACCTGTTCATAGAGGAAGCGAACACCAGTTTTCTCTGGAGGCCATCTTCGCTTCATTTTGAAGTCATTTACGGCCATATAAAGACGAGATAACTGGTTCGAGTTTCTACAAAAAGTCAGATTTCTGGTTCCACAACCTGCCATTGACACTTACGGGTCATAAATCCTCATTTGCCTTGGCTCATCTGTTTCCCATCGCTCAAACCACTCGCGAGTATCGATAGTCATGGTTTGGTGCTGGTACAAGGAGGGTGCAAGCGGGGACTCAAAAAAAAAAAAGTTTCTTAGTTTGACAGCTTTTTGACGGCAAGTTCCGAGGCCTGGTCCTGGAAAAATCAATTAACCATACGCGATGACTCGCTCCTGGGTATACAGAAGATATAAAACTAAAAATTCCCGTGACAATAGTGGAAGGGAACTTGGACATGAAAAGCCGACCAGTAAAATGAATGTATGGACACAGATAGATATAGTATAGCAGGAGCGACGAGGAAATGAAGCAAACATAAGGCCAAGGAAGACTTAATCCTCTTCTTCCTCTTCCACAACATTATGCAGTGGGGCACCATGGATGTACCGGGCTGGACTGGCACGTCCAGCATCAATGACTGGTCGAGACGGTTCAACGAGCGTTTCGGTTTCGGGGGGTGTTAGCTGCTGACAAAAATAAGGAATCAATATCAGTTGAGATTTCTCAACCAAGCAGGGCTTGCTCACTTCTTTCTCTATTGGCTTTGGAGCCACCTTGTCCTTTGGTGGTAAAGACCCAGTCCGTACTGGGAGCCTTGACGGCTGTAGAGGTGCGGGTGCTGGAAGATTTAGTTTGACTATGATTCGAATGAGCTGCCATCCAAAGTGAGATAAATATTGTTGGCTTACTTTCTTTAGTGCTTTCCTGCTCCTTCTCCCTGTACATCGCGATTAAAGATGCAGTTTTACTACCGCCGGTGCTCTTTTCTTTCTCTGGAGTCGCTATTCCATTTCCATTCTCTGCAGGACCAGGGACAGGAGGTAGCCGCGGTAATGGCCTCACACCTTGCGGTGCTTGAATTGGCTGCGACGGAGAAGTCTGATACGAGGATGGCTCGTCTTCACTATCTTCATCATAGGCCAGTCGCGACCGAGGATCATCGTCGTCGAATGTAGAGGCAACACTGGCAACATCTTTTCTACCGGGGACTGGAAAAAAGTCAGTCAAAAAGAGAATCGTAAAGAATCAAGAAATTCACTCACTTGAAGGAGGCTTTCGTTCAGGATGTATATCAAAGTAACCTAGTCTTCTTTGTGCTTTGGCTTCTTCTCTGGTACCACGACCTGCAAGCGGAGATGACGTGTCGTCGGGAATATCCACAGGTTCCATTTCTTCGGAATATTCAGAGTCGCCATAGGTGTTGGTGCTTGTCTGGGATGCATACGATTCGACAATCTTGCCACCTCTCGGGGGTCGAGGTACAGTCTGGATCTCGTCGACTTGCAAGCTTTCCCCGTCGTAATATGATGAATCATGGAGCCTGGATTGTTCATCCCGACCGTAAAGTTGAGAATCGGTTGGACTTGGTGGCGTGACACTTCGTCGTCCAGCAGCTGCAAGGACCTGGGCGACTTCCATAGATGCGAGATCTGGGTCTGAGCGGCCTCCACGAAGAGCAGTTCTACCTTTGCTACCTGACTCGAATTCCTGACCTCCCATTCTTCTTCCTTGAGAACCGACAAGGATATCGACCCAGGCTTCGTCACCACGGCTTTCTCTTCTTCGCTGTTTTGCTTCTTCATCTTCTGTCCTCTTGCGATGTCTCGGACCCGTTGCCCTTCCAGGCTCATAGTCAGAGTCATCGGAATCCGAGTAAGAAGCTAGCCTTGTCTGGAATTCGACGGTAGAATATTCAGCGGGAATTGCGCCGCGTTTCGGTATTCTGGGTATCATGGCGCCTTTAGGTAGAAGGCTGACGCCGCCAGCCTCTACCGGTGGGCTTCCCGGTTTAGTCTTCCCGCCAGGACCGGTACTCGGGTTTCTACCGGCTGGCATACGAAAACGTGACGATCTTCGCGTCGAAGTAGGTGTGCTCGAGCCATCGCCATCGTCAAGTTCGGCGGAAGTAGTTGACTCTGGAGGCCTGGGGTCGACGTATAAAGGTCCAGAAACCACTCGGCTTGATGGGGTCTCAGAGCCGGCATGAGATTCTGCAGCACCACTGAGTGAAATGACTTTTGTGCCTCCTTCGCCTCTCAGCATGCCTTCAAACTCCATTTCTCTCTCTAATTCACGGACTGAAGGAGCCGCTGGAACAGCACCGATGACATACGGTCGCCCGTTGAGGGTTTGAGCCGGTTTCCATCCTTTAGCTGGCTTTGGGGCTACAGGCGAACTTGGTCCTTTCTCTTTCTTTGGAGTCCCAGAGTTGCCGAAGAGACTTCCAAGTCGTAGCCTTGCTGGTGCCCCAGAAGCAGGACCGCCTTTCAGCGCGATACCGCCTTTTCCACCAACAAGCGTGATTCCTTTTATCCCGGACAGCTCTTGGCGATATTCCAAGGGAACAAATTCCTCGAACAAAAGCAGCGCAGTTGAACTTCGTGGATCAGACGACGCTTGGGATGAGGCCATGGAGGAAGAAAGAGACCGGGGAGAAGTCAGATGGGAAGATGATGATGTAGACTTGAACTCGATCTATAGAAAATTTAGCAAAATAGAAAAGTTGTGAAGATGTAACTCACCATGGCCCAGTTACATTCTCTTTCCAGATCATCCATGCTCAAACCGCCAATTCTTTCATCAGGCGCAACTCCAGGAGTCGTGTTTTCTTGGACCAGTCCTGCACCTTCACCCCAGCCACCACCACAGACCAAATCGATCCAACAGTCGGCAAAAAAGGCCTCTTCGACGATAACCTCTCCTTCACCACCAGTAGCACCAACTACAGGCTCGGTGTCCCAGCTAGGACAGGTCAGTTTGGTGCTAGAAATGAAAAGCGAAAGACTCACCCAAATGGCGGCAAGGCTTTGGATAATTTGACTAGTTTCTTATTCAAATCAGCATGAGGTGATAGCTGTTTCGATCCTTTTTTGCCCGATGTTGAGGCATTCAGGTAAGCAGAAGGCGATGGTGAATACAATGTCGATGATAAAGACAAGGTTGAACCAAGGCCATCGGTGAGAGGCGGTGAGAATTGAAGTGTAGCGCTGAGAGGTCCGTCACCACGAGAGAAACCAGCGCTGGAGAAGTCGGTCCAGGATAATGTAGTACGCTTCGCTGCCCGAGACTCCCTGGCGCCTTCTGTGAGATCAAACTGTAGCTTCTTCTCTGAGCCTGGGTCAGCTCCCAGACCACCGAAACCCAAGTTCTCGAACTCTCCCCATTTGAGATCTGTCAGACTTCGGAAGCGGGCCTCGCCGAAAGAGTCCGAGGAAGCTGCTCGAGCTGGAGAAGTCGAAGCATATGGCATATAGTTTGAGGTATATGCGGTATCTGGTTGAGTGTTATTTGGCATGTTCATTCGTTTTCGATAGGCATCAGAATAAGTTGGAGGTGAGGTAGCGCCATTGGTGATTCCCATCCATTCACGGGTCGCAGCAAGACCACCGTCGGCTGGTGCTGACCCTGTTGCATATGACTTTGCGCGATAAGCCCAGCCACTGGCGCTCTTCACGAGATCTGGACTGTACATGCGAACATTGCGGCGAACAGCCAGAACACGAAGTGTCCGAGCTCCTTTGCGAGGTGTAATTGCTGAAGAAGACGAAGTTTGGTGAAGGAAAGGAAGTGTTGAAGGATAGTCTTTAATCCATTCTTTCAGACGAGTGGGAACCGCGAGAGCCGCTGATGCACCGGGAGCGCTAGTGGCTGAGTCTGAAGACGGAGCATCCTGCCATCTGATGAAAGCGAGTAAAAGATGCTCTGTCGCTTGGGTAGCGCGAAGATAATAGGCATAACATTCGTGAAAGCCGGCTTTGGAAACCGAAGGTCCCAGGCCGAAGAGCAAAGGACCGAAAATGGGTGATAGAGTTGGCGGCGTGTGGCCTGACTTGTTGCTGTTGGCAGTGAGACGAGTAAGGAGAGAAAGAACAGTGAGCAATATGGATCTGAGGTGAGCTGAGAGATTGGGCAGTAATGTTGAGAAATGATGAGGCGGATAATTGAGCGCTAGAAGAAAGTATTTAGCTTTCAACTTTTAGTCAATAATGAAGGGTTGATTATTACCAGCTTCTTCGTCTCTAAACTGACAATATCTCTCCCAGCTGATGAGGCCTCTCATCTGAATACCGTCGACGACCCTGACGACTCTGGCCAGACCCCATCTCAAGCACATTCCGAGCTCATGGGGTCCGGCGAACCTGGCTTCTTCTCTCCAACCTTCGCCATTCCCGACATCTTCGATGAATTTGTTGATGAGCCGTTTGAGAGCAGCATTATTGAGGTCCATAGCCAGGGACGAAAAAATGAATGGCGTTGTTATGCCGCCTCGTCGACCGAGCTCTGAGCAAATGACCTCTACGAGGGCTGCGACTTGAGGCAATCCGAGAACAACGTGGCGTCGATAAGAGAGAAATCCGTAGCCAGCAGCGGTAGAATCAGAAGGTCCACCACTGAAGGGCATAAAGCCGCCCTCCTGGGTCTCCCGGCGGACGACGCCGACCTCATTGACAGTCTCTCCAGATGCGAGTTGGGTTGTAGACCGTGTCCTTGAACGACTGCTGAAAATGCTAGGCATTATTCTTGCAGAGTTCGTGGAACTGAATCAATCAGAAAATGAAGTGACACTGTCACATGCGAGCTGGATGTACTTACAGTGATTCCCTTGGTTCTGTTCTTCCTTGCAAATAATAATATGTAGTTCTTGTAGCCGGAGAATGAAGAATGAAAGGAAACAAATACAGAAACAGTGTGATGCAATTTCCAATCGAAGCCAATATATAGACAGAGTTTATTGATTCGTACGATTCTGAGCTTGCTTTCTGGCTCGGACAGGCCGCATTGCTACAAAGCTCGTTCCAGCTGTCTTTCATAGTGGCTCTTTGTGCTCCTTCCTTGCACATATCTCCGATTCGATGAAAATGCCGCATGACAATTGCCTGATGGACAGACCCCTTTAACCGTGATCTGCAGGGAAGGAAGAAGCCATGAGCTCACCGATTCAGAAAAGCCACCAAGTTATCAAAGACCATACAGCGATAACTGGCCATCCAACACTGACACCATCCAAGAAAGTGCTTTTTACAACTCCTCTACGTTGCAATGAAGCGTCGACATCTGGCCCTTCTAAAAGTCCCAGCAAATCTCTAAATGCCGCCCAGGATGGAGTTGGAGCGCGAATTGTCATTCGTCTTCTTTGTCCACCAAGGACAAAGGTCCAAGATAATGACCATGGACGATTTTGGTATTTTGCCACACGATGAGTCGAAGACTCTGGTGGCTCTGCAGAACCCAGCAGACGAATATCTGGGCCATATTCAGCTGGCCAGCTGTCGTCAGTCAACCGCTGATTTCGGGTAGCATACTGGGTCGGGTACATCGAATCTTCTTCATCGTCGTCATGACTGTAAATCATGGGAGATAGCATGGGAGATGGAAGTGGCGTCGTCGGTCGAGATGCTGCACGAAGAGTCGGTCCAGATAGCGGATTAGGTGTCCGTATACTTTCAGGGAAACTGTTCAAAGGGCTGACAGGCGCCTTTGGAGTGTAAGGAGACCAGGTTGCTGAATCAGGTGGGCTAGAATGATTGCTTGAGCTATTGCTTCGCAAAGGTAAAGATGAGATCCCAGCTCCGCCAAGTCGTCGAACGCGGTGAAAGTTGAAGAAGGAGAGCATCACCAAAGTGAGAAATGCAAAAGGCCAATATATGTTTTGGTAAATGCCATACTGATCTGGAAGCAAGCATGGAACACCCGCAAAGGTTTGGCTCTTCAAATCCGAGGGCTGAGCTGGATCAATGAGAGATAGCAGTTGAAATCCAGGGTGTCGGATTGAGTTCGCCATTGAGAATGACTTGACTGTGATTTCTTTAGTTGTGAAGACACCATGTTGACCGTCAAGTGTCATGGAATGCTGATATTCACAGTAATCCCGGTTATCTGCGCTGCAAGCCATCATGTCAGGATGCTGAAACACCACGGCAAGTTAATGTAACAGACCTGAATATGGCAGCAGGTCGTAGAGCGTCCAGAAGGAATGCAGTGGTCTGCTTTCCGAGAGTGTTCTGATATCCATGACCGACGCCGCGGCGGATGGACCCTTTTTCTCTCAAAGGACCACAGGATGCAGAATCGGGGCGAGAAAGAGGTATGTGAGTGAGTAAGATTAGAGGCGGTGTTGCTGATTCAGGAGCGTCAACGGGAAACATGACGGCGTTGGACGAGATCTCACCAGAAGATACCGACTTGATGAATTCAACGCCACCTCCCGGAGTGGGAGTCCAGCGTTCAAATGCTACACCGTGCCCTGAACGTTGGTAGTCCTCGTCTACAAGACCTGGAGCGTCTAAACATACGAATGTGTGATTCCTTATGGATAGACGTTGGTTGAATTGACCAAAGGATTCCTCGTAGAAAGATCGTACTCCACTAGAGTGCGAAGATACACCCATACCGACATCGTTGTTTCCAGGAATGAAATACACCGGAATCGCGGGATCGACGTGAAATATCGACTTGAATTTAGCCCAGTACTTTTGGAACCTAAGGTCGCCAATGAAGGAGGAAGAGCAAAGTAGAAAGTGAGGCTTACTCTGCTGCTGTAGTAGTGTGCTTTCCATGAGCTGTCATATCCCCAAGAAAGATGATAAAATGGGGTCTGAGTCTGGCTGTGACATGCCATGATTTCTTCAAGTTGAGGTCAAAGACGAATTGGCGAAGGAATCCGATCCATGACGTTTCCATACGAAATGCCGAAGGATGCCTGACCTGTGCATCTGCAATAAGCATAACATGGGTCGGCTTCGTTGAACCGGAGGCCTGTGGAACAAAAGTTGGAAATTGAGCCCGAAAGATGCGAATGTAACTCACAAGTAAAGTCGCGTCAGGCCATCTGCAACCAGACAGCGACCAATAGAAAAGACCTAGTTCTCCCCAGATAATGACAACAATCCAAGCCAGTCGGAAGGTGTTCACCACGACGGTTCTCCGGTAAAGTCGACTGAAAGAAAGTCTAGATCTTCGGTCCTTGAGCCCATCCTTGATCCCCATTGCACTTTTTCCACTCCTCATCTGCAGGACCGGCCAATGCGTTGGAAAATAAGGGTAATGAAAGGTCAAGACTGAGGATATGCTGGCAATGACGGCTCACGTGTTGGGCCAGACTATTTTTAACTTGAAAATTCGTGCTATACTGCTACTATATATTAAGTCTTGTGGGTCTGTGGAACCGTCAGAGCTACTCCCAGTCACTGTCCGCGTCAGCGTCAGCGTCAGAATCAGCCTTTCTGTCAGAGACAACATCGTAGCTCTCTTCACTGCTCTCTCTTGGGCTCGTATTCGCTGAAGTTTTCTGACTCGGAGCTGATTTCTCAACCTCTTCCTCTTTCCGCGTGTCTGAAGGTTGAAGCGTCGTCGTAGAAGACTTGCGTTTCAAAGAAGGATCCGGTTTGGCTGAACCATCCTCGTCCTCGTCGTCTTCCCAGCTAAAGTCTTCTTCGGTTCCAATTGACTCTGTTCATTCTAGTTAGCGAACGTGTAGGAAGATGAAGGGCAGTCTATACCTTGAATAAGAGCTTTCCGCTTCTCCTCCTCTTGCGCGATCTGGTGAACCCGGAAGAAGTAGCGCTTCCAGAAGGTCTCCTTCGTCATTTCGGATGTCACTGAACCGAACGATTAGACCGCGTCGATACAAGATCTCGTACATACCTAACAGATTCTGGGTCTCCATTAGAGCCTTTCCATCTTCGGACTCATCCAGAACCGCTGAAATCTTGGCTGTCCAGACGTCTGATTCGATGCCACCTTCGTGCAAGTCTACCTCTGCGGTCAGCCATTGAGAATATAGGTCCGACTCTGGCTCGTGTCTGAGGATTTCCGGATCATGTTTGAGGCGCTTCAATAGAGATTCTGCACGCGTGGCCACTGCTTGTTGAATAGAAGCTTTACCCTTGCCCTTCAGAGCAGTAGCTTCAGATGGATCCGAAGGTAACATCCACATGTCTGTACCATCCCATATGAGCCCAGATCCACTGGCTTGAGCTTCCTCTGGGGGAATGACTTTCACCGCTTCCCGAAGAGCCTCGCCTGCCTCTTTCGCGACCTCTCGAAGCATGATCTCGCTCTTGTGCATATATTCTTCAGCCTGAGCCCTGGTAACACCTTGGACGCGCTCAAACTCACTAGCCAGAGTTGCCCGTAGCTGTCCTAGATCGATATTCTCTGGGTGTTTCAGAGACTCGGGAAGATTATTCTGGACAGTAGAGATGACGTTCGGGGGGATTGCAGACTGAAGACGGGAGAATAATGTTTGAACTGTCGATGTCGAGGCCGTAGGAGTTTCCACAGATTCAACGACAGAAGCTTCGGGAGCTGCAGAGTCATCCGTAGGATTCCCCGTCTCGGGGGTCTGGGCTGGCGCTTCACTGGTCAGTTTGCTGAGCTCTTTCTGGGCTTGGGTGACGACTTGGCCGAAGTCCTTCTTTGCTGTCTGTAAGGCCGCCTGACTCTGAATTTGTCTGCATAAGGAGGTTCAAACGATGCTGGAATATACAACAAACCTGTTGCCGTCCCCAAGACCAAAAGCTATTCAGTGATCCAATTACCTGCGAAACTTCTTCATTGAGAGTCTGGGTCTGATTCGCAGGGGGTGTGTTAGGTATATCGTATGTGTCCAGGAAATTCATCAGAAAAGAAGTGGAGAGTTGAGGGAGAGGGACATTCACAACCCGTGACTCGTGATAATTCCAAAGCACCAAAGCATCACATTCATAGCTACTGTACAAAGAGATAACGAGTACCAGTCCAAAAGAAAAGAAAAAGTTACGCCTCTACTTGAGGCGTCGCGGCCATTACTGAAAAGCCCAGGCTGCTGGACGAGGTACTAAGTTTGTGGGCAAGACACTCGGCCACAAAATCGGTGAACATCTGAAGATTGGCCAGTTAGTTAAGGATATGGAAGATGAAAGAATAATACCTCTATAGTATCGAGTGGACCACCTGCGCTTTCCGGGTGGAACTGGACTCCCCAGACCTTCTTGCCAGATTCGGCAGTTGATTTGATCCCTTCAACTGACGAGTCATTGCAGTTGATAAAGAAAGGTTCCCAGCCATCTGGGAAAGGGTCCTGAAGCTTCAAGGCGTACTGGTGGTTTTGGCTGAGACAATGGATCAACAAGCGGCCAATGAAGAGAGAGGAAGATTTTCACCTCGTAACATAGACCCTGCCAGCTTTAATGGAGCCAGCAGAAGCGAGAGCAAGGACAGGTTGATTGTGGCCACGGTTTCCAAACGTCATACGATATGCATCCAATCCGGCAGCCATTCCAATAATTTGATGACCCATACAGATCCCGAAGACGGGCTTGTCCCATTCCTGCAGGGTCCGACGAAGATTGAGAGCAGCCTTCATGCAATGGGCTGGATCACCCGGTCCATTGGTCAAAAACAGCCCGTCAAACTGGTCCCTGACTGTGTTGAAGTCAAAGTCCCAAGGCAGGACCGTAACGGCAGCGTCTCGACGAACGAGCGACCTGAGAATATTGGCTTTGGCACCAAAGTCTAATACAGCGATTTTGATGGAGCCAGAAGGGTTGAGCTCATAAGCCGTCTTTGTAGAGATCTGGTCGACGAGATTTTCAGCTGAAGGATCCCAGTATCGGCTAGGTTCTGGCGGAGAAAGAGATGCGTCCGAGCCTATAGCCAGGTGACCAAGTGTGGTTCCCTGGTCTCGCAATAGGCGTGTAATGGCGCGAGTATCCACTCCCGTAATGGCTGGGACATTGTGACGTTGGCACCACGAGGCGAGAGACTCGACGGCCTTATAGTGTGAAAATCGTTCGGCGACATCGCCAACGGCAATTGCAGCGCACTGGATATTTTGGGATTCCAAGACGACACCGACATCTTGAGAATCAAATGGAGCGGAATTGGAAGGGACTCCATAGTTTCCGATGAGCGGCGAAGTGAAGACAAGGATTTGACCTCGATAAGATGGGTCGGTCATGGACTCTGTGTCTGTTTGAATCGTTAGAAAATAAGCAAAAGGAGAATAATATGACTCACAAGAGGTAATCGAGGTGGAAAAGACCGTCTCTCCAAAAATGCTCTTGTTTGCCCCGAATGAACGGCCAACGAACGACTGGCCAGTTTTGAGATGTAGAGCAGCCGGAACTGCAGTCAAAGGGCTTGAATGGGAAGCAAAGCCCCTTGCAAGACGAGGAAATAAAGAAAATCGTTGAGTAAACATGGTTCAGATTTCTGTCTTCAGTTCAAAAGCGAAAACACCAAATCACTGAGATAACTGTAGGGTGAACATTCATCAGTAGAGGAAATAAGAGAAAAAGAAACGACTTGCTCGTCGCGAGTGTTTAAAGTGAACAACATGCAGCTGCTCTCGTAGAGCAAGAAACAGTTACGCGCGTTGACGTATTTGAGAGAGTCAGGATAAATTTTTTCAGACTCAGTCAGCCACTTCACCGATCAGATTATCAAAGATTTATTTTAGTCTGCTTCAATGAGTTCTACTTCTTCTTTCTAAGGCCTGCTTGACGGCTTTTAGGAATATGTGAAACCTTCTGATCAGCTTCATCGTCTGTACTGCTCGGTGCGCTCTCAGACTCGGACTCGTCATTTCGAGGCAAGTCTTCTTCCTTTTTGGAGACCTTGGGCCGCTGAATCGTAGCAGATGGAAACGTTCTCTGGCTAGCAATTGCGGTCAATCCACGATATCGTGGCGGAGGCCGAGGACCAGGAGAGAGGTCATTGGTGCTATTAATGGCTGCTGCAACTTCTTCCTCATCCTCCGAGTCCTCTGTAGTCTTTTTCTGCGATGAATCCATAGTGTATTGCGAATAAGGAAATGGAGCTTGACTCTCTGAGTGAACAAATAGAGGTTGCTGAGAATTTGGACTAGAGCGCAATTCATCGACCATGAGCGAGGACTCGCTTGGAGAAGCAGGCTTCATCGTCGTCCAACTTGGTGCTGTGTCGACGACCGGGCTCAACAAGATGTCTTTACCCGTTTTTCCCTGGTTTAAAGGTCGATGCTTCCCTGGCAAAGGCGAAGCTATTGATATCGTCGACTGACGGGTATGCGACCGAGTCATTCGTGGAGCAATGTTAGTTTTACTGGGCGTCGGAGACGTCGGCGGCATCAGGACTTCTTCCTCGGCAACACGAGAGAGTCGAGGAGGGACTCTGCCTGTTCGATCCTTCATTCTCTGAGACATCCCAGCACGTGGCGTTGGGGGAGCTGAAGCTAGAGATACATCTGGGAATGGATCACCAGAGTCAAGCGACTCGGGACGACCGTTGATGTCTGGAAGCTGAGATCCGACTGGTGGGTCAATGTCCATGGGCGATTGTTCCCGAGGACTGGGGTGAGAAACGGGTATGCTGGGTGAAGGACCATCATCGACATCCATCGGGATCTCATTGGAAAGAGAGGAAATTGCGGCGACAACAGGCACACTGTTCCGGGCGAAATTCCTTGTCGACTCTGTAGCTGGAGGTGAATCGGATTGCGAGTCCTCTTCATCAGTATCTGAGGGATCAATAGCAATGCTGTGACGCGCTTTGGCTTTCGATTTCCGGCAAGGCTCTTCCTCTTCCTCTAGAACCCCAAATTCCGGCTCGTCTTCCTCCTCTTCACTCAAAACATCGTCGATGGTGAGTCGAGCTTTGGCAGGCCCTCGGATAAGTGAGAGCAGGTGGCTATCATGGTCGGAAGGAGACGGCAAAACTTTCTCTTTGATCCTCGAACTGCTAGAATTATCATCTGCCATGTCATCATCTTGATCGAGAGCGAGAAAATTGAAGATCCGAGGCGCAGAACCACTCTCAGGAACCTTGGAATGCTTTACAATAGCGGAAGAAAGGACTGGCACCGGAGCCATGTTGACGGCTTTGGACGATGCTGTCTGCGAATCACTTATCGCGGGAGAATGTGGAGTCTGGTTCGGGTGTTTGACGGTTTCGCTTTCAATAGCCGGACAGGGATTGTGAATCGTCGAAGACGAGTTCTCTGGTTCTGCAAGCGTCTTGGCATGAACTGCCGGTGTCGCTTTTTGACGTTCAACAGAAGTTAACGTTTGGGAATCTGGAAAAAAAATTACAAAGAAATCCTACAATCAACTGGATGGAATACCAGCAGCGGCTTCATCCTTCTTCTCCTTCTCCTTCTTCGTGGTCTTTTTCGCTGGGCGTACATGAGTCCACAGCTGCAAGTAAGGCACAAAACTTACGCTTCTCTGAAGCACTTTTTCGCGGAGCTTTGGTTGCTGCTGTGATTTATAGAATTAGACTGTTAGACTGCGAGTGCCATTGGCCAATGAGAGAAACTGACCTGGAGCTTTTTTCGATGTCGGCTTGACTGCTACTTCTGGTACGACAGATGAAGGAGTAGGAGGGCCTTTGGAGACCTCTTCACCTAAATCATCGTTGACTGTTGGTGAGCTTTTCACCCTTTTCTTTGGGGGCTTGGTCGCTGCTTCGACAGTCTTCTCGGTTGAGCCGGAAGCGGCAGGAGGAGTGTCAATGGCCGCCTTGGCGGTTTCGGAGGCAGCAGCATTGACCTTCTTCTTCTTCTTCTCCACTGGAGGCTCTGGAAGAACAACTGCAGCAGATGTGACTGAAGGAGCGGTCTCCTCCTTTTTCTTCTTTTTGGGAGGCTTCTGGCTGACGTCGCCGTCAGCTGCGTCTAGTTTTCTTTTTGCATTAGCTGGTTTGACAGGAGCGATGACTTTGACTTCAACTTCGACTGAAGTCAAAGAACATGCTATGTCGCGAAATGCCTCGAAGTCGTCGTCTGTGTAGAAACGCGTCAATGATGAGCCAGGTTTGGAGAAATGGTGGAGGCAAACCATCTTCGAGGTCAATGGTCTTTCCAGACCTGAGTTGCGCCAATTTGATTGACGCCCCATCGGTTATCCCGAGCTTCGATCTGACCGCTTGCTGCAGCTCAGCGAGAGTGGTCTCTGAAAATCGATGAATACAATGTTTCAACAGATGAATCAACAATTTGCCTACCTTTTAAAAGCCGTTCAAAAGTCCGATTCTCACAGAGGAAGGTAATCCTTCCTTTGTTTGCCATCGAGTGCAAGCAGAGGTCAAAGATGGCACGTGTCGCTAAACCGCATCCGCATTCAACCGTCATGGCTGGATCCCACTGCAAGTAATCTGCTGGTCTTATCTGTCCGCGCTTCTCATGTTTCAACACCAGCTCCTGGATTCACCCCACATCTTCCTCCATTTCGATACACCTTCATGGCAAAAGCCCTGGGAGCCACGATGTGGTTTTTCATTTTCTACCGAGTGAGGTCAGTATTTGTGCCGTCTCTGTCGCGATTTCCAGCTGAACATGTCTCAGGCAAGACGGCGGAAAGCTACTGGTAAATCAATTCCACTGACTGCTGCATTCGTCAGTCATTCGTTTCCTTAGGGCCACCATCCATTTCTCCACCACGATGCACACGGCGAGCATGGTAACGAGCACGGTCATTGACCAGCATTGTAGAGTGAATATTAATACAATCAATGTTTTCAACCAAATCGCGAACTGCACTGTTCATTCCTTCGGTTCACAACTCTGTCCTCCAAAAATCTGGGAGCTCTCATTGACACTTCCTGATGGTCGGACTTTCATCGCTGTTTACCCAGACCGTCATCCGTCCTAGTCTTCCCTGCCCAATGCACTTATTTCAACAACATTTGGACAAAATCTGCCCGCTTTCTGAATTTCCTGACGCCGTCAGACTCACTCAAGATTCCGACATTTCGAGCTTCAAAGTTTGTATATTGTAGCAGGGCGATTCTTTTTTACAGAGATGAGAGTGGTATGCGACTACAGACACTGGCTGAAGTATGGATTCCCGGTTGTGCAAGTGCTTCCAGAAGCGCAGGCCGTTGGGCCAGTGTATCCAATTCCACCACTCGAGATATGTCAGTCAAAATATCGAGAGCAGAGTCAAGATAACAGCTCACCATTGACCGAATTTGGTCTGGGTAGCAGAAGGGGCAGACGTTGTGGTGGTTCCAGTTCCGGTTCCAGTTCCAGTGGTCGAGGTTCCATTGGCATTGAACGTCGAACCGATGGGTCCGAACCTGATGTTCGAGTAGATCACCTGGGCATTGGGGCTGTTGGCTTCCACGTCGGTCGGGGCACCAGAGCTTGGCGAGCAAGTTCCGCGACTGATAGTTACGATCAGTGCCATTCATTCATGAAATCGGATGAAGAGGACCTACGTAACACCAGGAGAGCTGGCAGCCTTGGTCGGTGGGTATGGAGCGTCGAGCCTGTGTACAAGATGAGCCGGTAGAAATTAAGAAAAATAGCAATCACAGACCATAACATGTTGGCGGCATGATCATCCTGTACCGAAGCTCAGCGTATTGTCCAATCGACGACGAGAAGGAAAATCAAATACCCAAATCGACATGACCAAAACCATTCCAGCGGAGGCGGCTTTCGACATGGTGGCCAATCCACCCTTCTGGGCGAAAGTGTTGGTGTCACCGAAAGCGGTCTTTTCTATCATCGTCGATTGAGCAGTGACCAGGAACTAGTGATAGATTATCTTACGAGCAGCGCAGAAAGAGTCGGAAATCTCATTGCCGGTAGCACCTAGATTTCTGAGGTTAATTGGATCTAAAAAATGAGACAAACACTTGCCGGCGATGGTGCTCATCGAGTTGGGAATGACTTTGCCGTTCTGAACGTAGAAACGACGAATAGAAGTGATGGAGCCAATGAATTGAGTGACAACTGTGATCTTTTGGGTGGTGTCGACAGTGAGTCCTGGGCCATAGAAGGAAGTGTCTCCCATGCGGTACGAGTTGAAGTCGCAACCAGCCTGATCACAGGTACCTTGGGTGCTGTTAAATTACCATTAGCTTGTGGACATTGAGTCATAGAGAACTCCATACGAGTTGGGAGCAGAGCAGGTAGTACCAGTGCAAGTGCTTTGTCCAAGAGTCGCTGAACGAGAGGATGAGATCAGATTCATTGAAGAGATAAAGTAAGACGTACTGCAGGGGTGTGGGGTATAAGCCGAGGAGATCTAATTTGATGTTCGAATCAAGGACCTTGAAAAAAATCACTCGAACAGACCTTGTTTGCTTCCTGAAGACGAATGGTTCATTGGGTGAAATGATGGAAAGTGAGTGACGCTTACCCAAACATCCATTTCTGGACAGCAACTACCCATGGTGCCCTGTAATCTGGTGAGCTAGTGAATGAGTTGATAAGGAGATTTGCGAACTGTTCCGGCATTGGCTACGAAGAATAAAGTCAGTTTCGGTGGTAAGTCAATGCGAAAATTCACCCACTGTCATTTGGACTGGCGACCCAGCCAGCTGAGTTGGCTACGCCATTGATGAACTTGATGTCTCTGGGGCACTGAGCGTCGCAGTATCCGGTTCCATACTTGGGTCCAGCTTTGTTGGCACCTCCAGATTTCGCAACACCTCCATCTAGGAGGTTCGTTTCAGAATCTGAACAAAAATTTCATCGTCGTCTTACCAGCATCCATTTGAGAGAAGTAGAGAGCGCCATTGAGACCACAAGGAAGCTAGGGCAAATCGGTAAATAATTCCAAAATAACAGACGTGAAACTCACTTGAGAGACATCGACGTCGAAGCTGCAGTTCGGTCAGGGTCGACATACACATGTATGGTCAAAAGACTCACGTCTGGAGATAGATTAGCGTCAAGTCTTCAGATATGGCACAAAAGCACGCACGAATTCCTGGTTGTTGAAGTTGAAAGTCTGATAAGCAGTTTGACTGCCTGGGGCCAACAAGTAGACACGACTGCCGATGTTCTTCTGTTGACTGGCTATGAAGAATGTTAGCTGAGAAAACAACAGACTATTCAACGACTCACTGGTAACAAACTTCATAGTGAGAGCGTTGCCGCTCGTGGTGATTCCATAGGTGCCTGAGAAGCAATGATCAACAAGGGAAGTGTGGCGTCAAGAAGCATCAAAGTCATACCAGCGTAATCACCGCCTTGAGAAGCATGATGTCAGTCTCAGGATGTTTATTTTAACCCATAGACTCACCGTCGAGGGCGCAGTTGGCAGCACAGGTCTTGCCATCGGGGCAAGCAGTGGCGTCCCAAGTGTTTCCTGCATGACTTTCAGCAACACCTCGGCTATTCATCGACCTTGAAACATACCTGTGTAACAGTTCGTACTGCAAAATTGAGTAAATAAGTAAGGATCATTGAATTCTGGTCGAGCTAACATGCCTTCCCGAAACCCCTAGGATGATTGAGTAAATAAGCAAGGATCATTGAATTCTGGTCGGGCCAACATGCCTTGATGAAGCCAACGCCAGTTTGCGTCGAGCACAATAGACGAAGACTGAGTGGTACAGCTAGTACCTAAATTGAATGATTAGATTCTTTCAACTCGAAGAAACAAGTGGCTCAAATACCGCCAGTTCCAGTGCATTTCTGCCAGGTCAGAGATGGGTGGTTCTCTGCAACATTAGTGCCAGCCAGTTGACTGAGCGCGACAGGGAGCAGAGCAGCGATGATAAGTAGACCTGAGCGATACATAGCTAGAGAATCGTTGGTTGCCAGAAATACCTGATTTGAGACCTCTTTTATAGGAATCTGAACACATAATTGCGGATATTCTCCGGGAGAGCGAGATGGTACTGGTAAAAGTGCCTGCTATGATCGCTGGAAAGTGGCAACCGCAAATTTGACATATTAGGCATCCGCAGGATCATTCTCGCAATTATTCGCCAGATTCCGAAATTTAGCCCTCAGCACTCTAAAATCAGATGTCCAACTTTCGGCTGAATCGCGCTCCTCAAAAGGACACCAGCTAGTGATGAGCTCGGCTTAAGTGGGAGACATGGTGCTGGCAAAGTGGCAGGTGTCCTGCAGAATCCGGAACTGGAGACGGCGCAGCCTAAAGAGCTTCCAAATTTACCGCGAGCCATGGTGAATGGTACCGGCCAAATTGTGTCCAGGATGACCTGTCATATGTCCAGCTCCATTGTTTTCGTGCAGCAACCTCGTCGGTTGAACCATCTTTAATCCTTTTTATCCGAAGTTAGCAAAGACATTTAAACAAATTGAATGCGAGACAGATCTTCGGAAATGCCCCATAGCTAAGTCGGAAAAGCTGGGTACAAGTATAACCTGAGTGAGGCAAACCCAGAAGGTCTCTCAAAACAACCGGCGCGGACACGATCTCGAGAAATCGAAAAGGCAGGCCACGAATGATCACGGAGAATGAAAGCGACGGTCCGACACGAGGTCTCCAGATCCATGCGAGTAGAAACAAATCTGATGATTGGTTTTGGTCATACAGTTACTCCGAGACTGGAAGTAGCCTCCTGTTCAACCACTCTAGTTTCTGTTGTAGATAATTCCAACTTTGGCTGTTTTGGTGGATACAAGACGAGTCTGCCTAGCCGAGGCGGCGTCGAACGCTTGATGAATTCCATCGCTGTAGGCAGCTTCGAGGCAGCCTGACGAAGGACTAGGAATTTGAAATCAAGTTGGGTTCCCAAGAGTAACAAGGGACTCACTGTCCCGTGCCAATTCTTCTCTCATGGGCGTGCCGCCAATCTCAAAAATGACCCGGCCTGTAGGAACACTGCAAATGGATATATCATTGGGAAGCTTGCAGCGGGGGTAGAGCATACCGCGTGGCCCAGAATTCGAAAGCACCCTTTCCTTTGCCCATACGATTCTCATTTCCCTGGTTGACTTTGGTAAGGTGAAATTCAGATACAACACGAAAAAAAAGTTGCACCTTTACACAGACTGGAATATCGGGAAACACGCGAGTGTATAACTTTGAGCCTTTCAAGGCCTTGAGCTTCCGCTGAATGACATCCATCGCGGTTGTGAGCTGTTTTGCGCTGAACCGGACGCCATTGCCCTTGATTCTGATGCCCCAGTCGCCAAAGGCCAAGGTAGTACCCTTGATTGAGCCACCGGTTGGAATTGGAATCGTGCCCTTGTGTCGTTTGAGATATTTGACGCTTCTCGGTGGTGCGAATTGACTGGCATATCGACAAAACAAGCTCCTCGCTGGAGCCCGGCTCAATGCAGGGGAGAGAGAAAACATGATGACCTAAGCTAAGTGACCAACTTCAAGTTGCGGTTGCGCAATAGGCAGCTTAAGTCGCGAGCTTTGGTGGTCAATGACGAACGTGAACAGCGTATATAAGGACCTATAAGCTAGTAAAATTCAATGTTGTCGGTCGTCTCGAAGTCTCGAAGGAAAATCCATGAATTCGTAAGCAGGCTTACTAATCGGGCAGCTCTGACGTACTTAGACTCCTACCTCGTCTTCGCGAGGCCGCACTAGAGTTTCTTCGTTTCTTGAACTCGCGTAACCTCAAATCCCTGAAATCCATCCCTCCAATTGACGGTACGCTCGCTTTTCGGAATCCTCGTAACCGAACTTCTCAACGGCTTTATTTGTGCTTCAAGTCGACTCGCATGTCACGGCGCGGCGTCGCCATGTCCAAGTTATCAGTCATAGAGATCTTGGATGGAGGGCTCACTTCAGTTCGCGGTGCGCAGCAAGTGATTTCGAAAATCACGTCGCGCCGAACGGTCACCAAATTAATTCTCGGCCACAACGAGCTGGGCGATGATGGCTGCGTGGTACTGACGAGATTCCTCAGCTCTTCTATCGGATCTCGCATTTCGCTGGTAGAGATCAGTCTGAATGCCAACAAGGTTTGAATGCCAACAATCTGAATGATACCAAAGTCTCAACGTCGTCAAGATAGGGAACGTCGGTCTACTTGCGATCGCTGAATACCTCCAAGGCAACCAGTCATTAAGGGAGATTTACTTGCAGAACGTATGTGACCTTCTACTGCCTTTGGCTCGTACTCATATAATTTCAAGAACAACTTTACTGCTGATCCTTCAGCGTCTCTGACATTGGCTCAAGCTGTCAACAGCTCAAACCTCCGGGTTCTGGCTCTTACTACAAATCGTGCACTTTCCGATGCATTTGTCGAATACTTCTTACCAGCTCTCGCATCGCCATCGCTTCGTGAATTACATCTCTCTGCATTAAATCTCACACCAAAATCAGCAGAGTATATCGCGCAATATGTTTCTTCATCCAGATGTCGATTGCACACCCTCAAGTGCAACGGAAACTTCTTGGGTCTCCCTGGCGTCAACTCCATAGTTCAAGCCGTAGAGAAGGCTAATTACGCTCTAAAATCTATAGAGCTTCACTCCAATAACCTTGCAGACGACCCTAATGGCTCTGGTAGTGACTGGAAAGAGACACAGGCTCGCATCGCCTTGTGTATCGCTCGAAACCGCCACATAGAGAAGCAGATTCAGACAGAAGCATTCATCCTTCTGAAATATTCAAGGGCTCTACTTCATGCAAGCGACAAAGGACAGACCGATTCGACTCGAACCGGATCCTATTTCCCTTTCGCGTTGCTTCCAATCGAATTGCAACAAGAAATATTATCTTTCCTCGCCCCAATGCTTTCTCCATCACAGCGCATTTCCATTTTCACCTATGCCTCATCGAGCGAGACATTGCCCCGATTAATCTGGCCATTTCGCCGAGACAAATGTGTAGCAGATCCGTTAAGCTTGGGCTTCGTCAACGCAAGCTCGACGACGGGATGCGGTGGAGGAATATGTCTTGGCTCGAGGAATAGTTTAGTTTGTCACCTGGATCAGCATTGGTTGGAAAGTATGGGATGCGTATAGTTATATCTCGATTTTATTTGTGTTGGATAATAGCAGAGGACTTTCGGAGACAAGATGTAGAAACCACAAATGTATCACCTACAAAGAAGTGTTATTTTCGCCTTTTGACGTTCTTTTTTTCCAACTCGAATCTGCTTCTTTTCCTCTTTTTGTCATGCGACACCATATCCTCTTCAATGACCACCTTTTTGGTCGAGCGACTGCGATCGAGAATACTGCCCTTTTTGCTTCGGTTTCGCAGCTCTTCATAGCCGTCACCTCCTGCAGACTTTCGAGAGCTTCGGCCGCTGTCCTTCAGGACATCCATGAATTCGTCCTCCAGACCTCCTGCTCTCATACCTCGACGTCCACCAGAACCGTCTTCTCCGACACCGGAAAGTCCACCACCCATACTGAGAATCCCTTCATCACGTCTACGCCTTTGCTCTTCTTTCTTTCCCAGTATTACACGACCAAACTGGCCTTCCTCGAACTCTTCGAGGTGTTTGAGATAACGAGCCCGGGACGAGTTCATTTGTGACACTGAAGCTTCGCCGCCGAGACCAGATACTGATTCGACATGAGGCTGAGAAGGATCTGACGCATGTAACAGGGAGCTGAGTGCTTGAGGCAAAGGCGCCTGTCGTGTTTTTTTAGTTTTAGCGCCAGTGGAAGGAATATACGGAGTCGGCGCAAGTCGTGGAGGTCGGTAAATGCCATCGCCTTGATCTCTAGTATGTCTACCAGATTCCTTCTCTTCATCGCTATCTTCAGCGTCATTAGCGAGGTTTTGGGGGTTCGGCCGGAATGCTAGAGGGTCTAGACGAAGAGTCATTGGACTTTTCATACGACATGGCCAAGAATACATACCATTCAGAACATCAATCGTTTTTCCTTCGGTATCGTCCTTGGCCACTTTGAGCAGTTTTTCAATTTGGTACCGCATTCTTCCTTCGAGAACTTTGACCTTTTCCAGCACAATTCTACCTTCCATCATCGAGTCGACGAGGTCACCAGCCGCGGCACCTCGTTCATCTCGGGCTTTGTCGCTGAATGACTGCTTTGGCTGCGTACGCTCCAAGAGAGAATGTCCGATGGCTCGACGGGAAGACACCAACACCAGAGAGCGTAGATATGAGATCAGGACATTGTATTTGAGAGACAAGAGAGATATGCCGTCTTTGGTGTCAAGCTCGGTCGACTCGTTCAAAGAATGGATCAGTTGACGGGAAGACACGATGGAACTGGTCATTTCCTCGATGACCGCAATGGCCTCTGACGGTTCGGGCGCCTCCATTGGCTGTGAAAAGTAGTCAGTGATTGTTGCAAGGAATTAAAAAAGTTTTGGAAAAGTGATCAGTTAACGGTTTTCTAGGCCGCCGCTCGTCGAGCGTAGTGCGTTACATCAACGTTGAGCTCAGAGCCCAGTGCATTTCATCGTATGAAAAATAAAAGAACTGAACTTGCCTCTACTGTGGTGCTGCGAGATTTTTTTTTTCTGGCGTGACAAGGGCGTGACAAATTTAGGTTCAAGTAATTGACACAAACTCATTTAGTTCTACTGTTGTTTCCAATGACCTGGAGTCGGACTGTCAAGCTGAGACGAAATACCAGTCGTATCGTCAAAGACACCAAGGCCGTGAAGAAGCAATCGCCCATCTCCATGATTATTTCCGCCTTGGCGAGGACCAAAAAGGGTGTCCGTGGCCTCATCACGTCTTCCAACCACCGGACTGTCAAAAGAGACGTCGTGGTCGAACGAGTCATCGTAAGAGTCGTTGGGAATCCTGTCAAAAGGATGTACTGGTTCTCCTTCCACAGAAGGCTCGTCCATATCTTCCTCATCAGAATCCAGCGAATCGTCTGCTGATCTTCGAGCGGAAGCCATTAAGAAAGCGGCCGAAGGATGTGCTGTTGTATTGACCTCGTCGTCCGAGAATGAATCATCGTCCAATGGATCAAAGCCATCTGGTGTCATTGGATCCTGAGCTGCCTGGAAAGCGCCCGGAGTCATGGTCATTCGGCCCATAGCGCTGTCCAGACTAGGATCAACGCCTGTACTGTCCGTATCGTATGCTCTGGACATGTATCGCGAAAGTGAAGGTGGCGTTGCAACAGTGCTCATACTGGATTCATACGTGAAAGCTTTCTTCGGGCCGCTGCTCTTTCTCTGGATATCGCTGACCAGATCACGCGTAATACGAGCTGCAGCTTCTCTCATTGGGGTCTGTCCAAGTTTTAGCAGTCCAAGTTCTGCAGATGATCGTGGTGGTCGAGCAGGAGACATCATCGTAGGTGGCGACATTCCTGGAGGAAGATCTCCTTCCCAAGAGTCGTCCGATGCATCAACAGGACTGCTAGCACGAAATGAAGGTGCAAATCGACGAGGTGTAGTCATTGAAGGATCCCGAAGATCAACGACCCCATTCCATTTATTGGGATTGCTATTCGGTGGCAAATAAGGATTCATCTTCTTCGGAATGGGTGTTTTCAGTTTCCCCTTGGATTTCAGTGGAGATGTATGGAAAGATGGAGTAGGGGCATCCGCTGGATCGTCGCCAGTGTAAAGTGTTTGTCGCAAGACGTTTCGCAGCAGAGGTTGGGAATGGTCTTTGCCCTTCCCTTTGCTGCGAGATGGTGTAGGAAGTAATTCGTTCAGATTTGGAACACCTGAAAGGTTCTCCTCCTCTCGCGACAAGCTCTGAAGCTCTCTGTCCAGCCTGACAAGCGGCGATTCCACTGATGCTGACCAGGCCGAACTCTCAGCGTCACTTGGTTCCTGGCCCTTGAAGCTCTGGAAGGGTGCTGTACGTGTTGTAGCAGGAGTTGATGAGAAAGCTGCTTGACTTGGCGCGAATGAGGTCTCGCTCTGCGCGACACTAGCCTCGTAGCGCGAGTCCTGGTTTTGGTACAGCTGTGATTGCTGACGGCTGGATTCCGCATTCTCCTGCGTACTAGATGTGGTTTCTGATTCTTCTGCTCTGTCGGAGGGCTGCTCGTTAACCGTCGAGTAATCGTCGTACGTTGGTATACGGATCTGAGCGGCCTGCTCATAGAACGAGGTCCAAAACTATGCAATGGTCAGAACAGAAGCAATTCTGATGGACTCTTTACACGCTTTTGCAGCTTCTCTGACTGGCTCTGTCCCAACCGCATATCGTTTGACGGCGGGTAATATCCTGTTCGCAAGTGCAGTATGAATTTTGGAAAAGTTCTCGTCAATATTCTAGATTTCGAGTTATTGAAAGATTCTTTGTGGTGTAAGCTTGAACTTGCCTGGAGTTTTATGGTGATGAGCTGCTCGATCTGCTCGATTTGATCGTGTACTGATGCAGTTGTGTCGAGGCCTGGTACCTCAATAGACGCAGGATCAGCACTAGGACTCCATCGAGGTGGATTGGGAGCTATAGGCTTTCTCTCATCCATGAGCGAAGTACGTTCAATTTGAAGCGTTGTGGCTCACGTGACGGTCTTGCTCCTTGACTTCTGCCTGCCATGAGCGACAGAAAACGGCCTTTGGATGGGTCTTTCGATGGCGGAAGTAACAAGAAACTGAAAAGGTAATGTCTCGTTGCTTTCTTAATGTGTCTCCTTGGGTTGACACCAGTTTTCCAGCGATGTGAGTTCGATTCATTTGATTCCTTCAAGGTGAATCTACCTTTTAAATATCATTCTGACTCGTTTCTATAACCCTTTTTACCGTTAGAACTATTCCAATGGGTCGAATTCATCGGTATGTCTCTTGATATTGTGTCACTTGATGGAGAACTAAAGGGAAACTGCAGATAGCGGACCCTGCTATGATTGCACAGAAGCGTGCTGAAGTTGCAGCAAAACTAGCCAGTATGAGGCCGGCTGGTTCCTCTTCCTCTGTCGCTTCAGCCTCTCGCTCTGCAACTGCAACTGTACCCAGTAAATCTGTGCCCCGGAGGTCAGACTCGTTCAGCTCTTCGCCTACATCTTCCGCCCCCGGAACACCCGGTTCAATGGACGATATCAATCGAAAGGTTGCTGAAGCTAAACGCCGAGTAGCTCAAGCTCAAACCAAACTGGCCGTGAAAGACAATCCATACATGGTCCGTCGTAGTCTTTTTTCTCTCAAAGGAGAGTCTCCTACTGATGAAATATGACAGTCTTCACCGCAATCTGGAAAAGTCAAGGCTCGTGCCCCAGAGCCTGCCCAACCAGGTGCTGGCCTGAAAATGGCTGCCCATCCTCTCCTATTGGATAATACACCAACAGCGCCGCAATCCAAGAAGGACCGATACAAGCCCATGCAGCCCAAGTTTGCTTCTATCAAAGTCGTGGCTTTTATTTTTTTTATTTTGGTGAAACTGATCTTTGAATCAGGCCAATGTTCGAAATGCGCCAACACCACCGCCTCCACCGCCTGTTCATGTGCCTGAAGTTAGCGCAAATCCATATGCTTCGACTTCGACCTCATTGAAGGATACTGGTTTTGACGGTGCACCCCGCGAACGTACTGGCCGACAGTTCCGGTTCAACCCCAAAGGCAAATATGTCTCTTTGGGAAACCAAATGCGACAGGAAATACAGTTGGAAGCTCTCAAGACGCGAATTGCTGAAAGCGCTCGGAAAGCTGGGTTGGACGGCGATATGGGAATAGAAAAGAATATCAAGGTCTGCAGAAGTTTTCTTCCTTCATTTCCTCTGATTTGACCTTCCTTTAGCGCCCACCACCGCCTGAATCGGAATGGTGGGATGCTCCTCTTTTGCCAAGCAAGCGATACGATGACCTTGTCTATGGATTCGATGCTCTCAATATCAAGCATGCCAATTCTCCCATTACGATTTATATTCAACATCCCATTCCTATACCTGCTCCCGCCGATAAAAACAAAACCGCGTTGAAGCCGATGATGTTGACAAAGAAGGTCGGTCGTCCAAGTCTTCATCGTGTCACTCGACTCACCATTTCTCCAGGAGCAAAAGAAAATGCGGAAACTTCGTCGGGCGTCAGAGCTGCAAGACAAAAGAGACCGGATTCGAATGGGTCTTTTGCCGCCAGATCCACCTAAAGGTGAGTAGTTGAATTATTTTTCACGTCCCAGGCTCATAAAATTTGGACAAGTTCGCATTGGGAATATGATGAAAGTCCTGACCACCGATGCCGTGCAAGATCCCACACGCGTCGAGGCAAAGATCAGACGCGAAGTGGCCATGAGAAAACACGGTCACGACAAGATGAATGCGCAGCGGAAGCTCACCGACGATCAGCGGAGGGAAAAAGATGAAAATAAGAAACACGAGGAAGAGAAACGCGGTATTCATGGTGCTGTCTTCAAGTATTCGCTGTTCCTCCTTCATGATCCAAGGATGCTAAATGATTTTATAGAGTCAAGAAACTTACCGATCCTGCGCATCAGTTCAAAGTTCGGAAGAATGCAGAACAGCTCGGTCTCACTGGCGTTTGCATTTTCAACCCACATTTCAGTCTGGTCTATGTTGAAGGAGCGGCCAAATACATGAAGAGTTACAAGAGACTCATGATGAATCGTATCGTATGGACGGAAGCGGCAAGGGCCAGAGGTACTGAGAAGGTGGTCTTGCAGGGAGAAGAAGACGAAGATGGCCTCGAACCCGCTGAAGCTCCGGTCAAGACTGCAGCAGAGGAGCCTGCTGTTTCGCTGGAAGACAACAAATGCTACATGGTCTGGGAAGGACTCCTGCGAGACCGGGCTTTCAGCACATTCAAAGCCAAGAGTTGTCCGACTGATGGTACTGCCAAGGAGCTTTTGGGCGAAAAGTTGAAGGGGTACTGGGATCAGGCGAAGAATTGGAAGCCCGAGGAAGAGGAATTATTCTGAGTTACTTTTGCGTCTCCTATACATCTGGAACCTGACGACAGTTACCAAGCTGCTCTCGCACATCCTTTGCGGCTCCTTTTCTGTATATGATCGCGAGGACTCTTAGGACTCGGTATATTTTACGAGGATAATACATCGTCTTTTCATCCCTTTGTTGTGGTTCAACATGTCCATTCATTCTAGTATCATAGGTCTGGCTATTGGCACATTCTTTCTGAAAAGCTGGATCCAATCGACCCTCTTCTCTCAGTCTCTCCCGATACTGTCAGCTTCATCATATTCCACTCACCCTTTGTTCGCCTCGGCTTTCTTTTGGGCGTCGGTACTCCTTGAATGTTGGTGGCTCTCCAGATTTCTCGATGGCCGTGAACAGGAAGAAGGCAACTTGAGCCTGGAAGATGGATACGACTCGGACCAGGACGAATCTGAACAATCATCACAAATGGCCTATTTGGCGATCTATTGTTTCGGGAACATTTGCACAAGTTGAGTCCGTTTTTCACTCCGCTGTAACATCAGATCAATACAACTCTGACAGCGGTCTGGGCATTCGCCTGGCTCAATGAACTTTATTTTGTGGCGCAACATCCTGCGATGACGAACTCTGTGGCCCAATTTGCTGCCATATTTGGGATGTTGAGAGTCCCTCGAGAGAATGGACGAGAGTGCTTGACTGAAGTGGTGGCCAAGATGAACGCTTCGGCCGCTGTCATGTCTCTCTGGAAGACCTGGGGTGTACTCGATGTGAGTCTTCTTTCTTTAACTGTTATGCGAACATTGACGATGTGTTTCCAGAAAATTGCAGTTCCTCCTGCCCCTCATGCTCAGTTCAATACGGCTATTATCTTCCTTCTCCTGGTCTGTCTTTCATCCTTGAATATCTGACCAAGATAACTGATAGCATGTAGACAATCTCTTCAGGTCCCAACCCCACGCTGGGCCTGGGACTGCTCTATGTCCTTCTCTCTTTATTTCTCGGAGACCATCAGAATGAATACTGGCACAATACCTTCTTTTGGATCGGTTTGCTCGTTTTGGTCGTCATTATCGTGGACTTGGCCATGGCCCGGGTTCGCCAGTGTTGGGCGCCGGCGCCTCTTTTACGTGGCAACAAAAAATTGACGCCACCGGAAGACATCCCATCAAACCTGGGATTAGACTTTGTTTCGCTCCAGAGTGATTGCATATTCTAATTACTACATTGTATGTGTGCAAGAATTAAAATTTCGACACCAAGTTATTATAAGAGGAAGCGAAGCAACAGCCATTAGGGCAAACCTCCCCTGTAAACAAAGCCAAGCTTTCCAGTGCAGAGGTCTGCAAATCACAAAACAGACTGCAGTTCACTCAAATCTTGCCCCTTTCCCTCATTTTTCTAGAAGCCAGTATTTTCGGCGCATTTTGAGCAAAATTTGAGAATTGTCAGCTAATATGACATCGATTCATGTGGGCGCTCTTCTAGCAGTTTCTATGCGCGTGATTGTCGGAAAGCAGCTACAGAAGACTTTGCCCGTAGATACCCATTAGCTGAATAGAAATGTCTTCAGAAAGTCTCACGTCCAAAAGGCCAAGTTTCGGAGCGAGCGTCTTGGCGGCTCCGACGCACATGTATTTTAAAGTTGTTCCAAGTCCGAGTTAGCGTGACCGTCTTGCTTTCGACCAACTTGAACCGGTGAAGGCGGCCTTACCTGCGATCTAGCGGGGATACGCGCGCTACATTCAATTAGTTCGACGTCAGCCGTTGCAGCATGTCGAGATCGTGCTGCTTCTCGATGATTTGGTGAGGGGCGACTCCATCCGCCCAGTGCTGGTGACGAGATAGATGTACTGGATAATGAACCTGTCCAGCTGTGCCTGCCCAATCAAAATCGATGAGCTTCGCACGGAAGTGGTCCTCTGCATCCTCTATAACCATGATGTTCGGTCTCCGAAGATCACCAAACACCATACCGTTTTGATGCAAAAGACCAATGGCCTTGTTGACATCATTAGTGACATCTCGGCTCAACTTGTTTGTGCCGAACACTTGAGCGGCTGTTTGACCATTCACATACTCCATAACAACCATTTTCAGGCCGCCGTAGCCAGCGCCTCCGTCACCGATGTCACCGCAGTACAAGAGCTTCGGGGCAAGACCCTGCTCCGCTAACAATGTGTGGGCCTCTTCGCCATAGCTCTGGACAAACTTGACTACAATGGCGGTAGAGGTGACAGTCCTTGCGAGGAAGACAACACAGGCAGTGTCTGTCTCAAGCACTCCTTGATAGATAAACTCAACCGTTTTTTGGGTTATATCACGATAAGAAGTGGTAGATGGGAAGAAACGAGGATGAGGCTCATCGGGAATGATCTCGTGGGGTACAAGACCCTGGTAATACGATGAGAGTGTCTCGAGGCAGGTTTTGAGAGCTCGAAAGACGCGAGCAATACGATAACAATTCTTGTCATTGAGCGTGGGACTGGTGCCGAGCCAGACCAAGTCGGTCAAACGTTGTACAATCGGCTGGGTAGTAAAGACGGCGCCCATGATAACAATCCAGGGACCCGCGATGCCAATGATGAACGAAGGGCAGCAGCAAGCTGAACGGGTGTTGTCGTGCTATAGAAGAATGTGTTAGTGCCAGGAAGATAAGAGGCATACGAGCACCGACATCTTCAGAGACCCAGTACGCTTGATAGGAGCATCCGCCCTGGATCGTAAAATCACCGCCTGTCCCTAGTTCAAACTTCTCTTCCACTATCCCAAGAGCGGCCAGGTCAATGATGCCACCAGTCATCGAATATTGAAGTATATGATCCGCTGATGATTTATTCAAGTTGAGACCAATCTCGAGGATGTCTCGTAATTTCTGTCGGGTCGAATGCTGGCGCTGTTTCTTGGTAGTGCATATCGCAGAGGCACTTCTCATGAGGGACCCAGTGGCCTCGACGAGTGCCGGCTCAAGATCCGTATCGTCATCAACAGCGGCGAGGAAATCTGCAAAAACGCTGTGATATATTTGTATAGGAGGGGCAGCGGTGGCAGGACCAGCGGGGTGATATCTACCATCGAGGATGGCATATTCCTCTCGTTGCGTTTCAATGTAGTTGTTCAACTTGGAATCGACCGATGGTGATTTTCTGTCGCGAGCAGCCTTGACGACTCGATTGTATTCTGAATCAAAGGTTAGCATCTCACTCACAGGATAGTCAAATTGCATACTGCCAACCAACAGAGAAATGGTGTCATTTTCACCATCCGACGCCTCAGACTTGTCCGGGGCGTTAACTGGCCATGTCTGTAGAATAAAATGCACTCCTACTTCAGGCTGAACACGCGAGTTTCTAGGCACGTGGCTATCAATTTCCTCCGACGCAAGTAATTTTTCAGCGATGGCAGATAGTTGCCCATCGTTCGCAGTTAATCGTTTCATCAATACTGTTGCGGTGTTCAACATCGGTAGGCTCTCTTGGGGCTGCGAGGTTACGATGAGACATTAACACCACACATACTGTGATCAATACCTTCCACAGAGCCATCCTGGCTTCATGAAACTTGAGATGAGCCATCCGGATCCTGATTTCTCGTTTTAAATCGTCGACATCTGCATCAGCGGCGACTTGGACTTTCCAGGGTTCACCTTCAATTCGTAGATGATCGTACTGGAATATCCAGACTGTAAGGGCGGTCATGGTGCCGTTAAAGAAGATACATGACACATGACATTTTCTATTATTCAATTTCTAAACCGATTTTGATTTTCTTCTATCTCAATGTATCATGTCACGTGATTGCTGGCAAAATCTATTCACTGAATCGAGCTGTTCCTCCTTCATGATCCAAGGATGCTAACATGATTTTATAGAGTCAAGAAACTTACCGATCCTGCGCATCAGTTCAAAGTTCGGAAGAATGCAGAACAGCTCGGTCTCACTGGCGTTTGCATTTTCAACCCACATTTCAGTCTGGTCTATGTTGAAGGAGCGGCCAAATGCATGAAGAGTTACAAGAGACTCATGATGAATCGTATCGTATGGACGGAAGCGGCAAGGGCCAGAGGTACTGAGAAGGTGGTCTTGCAGGGAGAAGAAGACGAAGATGGCCTCGAACCCGCTGAAGCTCCGGTCAAGACTGCAGCAGAGGAGCCTGCTGTTTCGCTGGAAGACAACAAATGCTACATGGTCTGGGAAGGACTCCTGCGAGACCGGGCTTTCAGCACATTCAAAGCCAAGAGTTGTCCGACTGATGGTACTGCCAAGGAGCTTTTGGGCGAAAAGTTGAAGGGGTACTGGGATCAGGCGAAGAATTGGAAGCCCGAGGAAGAGGAATTATTCTGAGTTCCTTTTCCGTCTCCTATACATCTGGAACCTGACGACAGTTACCAAGCTGCTCTCGCACATCCTTTGCGGCTCCTTTTCTGTATATGATCGCGAGGACTCCTAGGACTCGGTACTATATCTTACGAGGATAATACATCGTCTTTTCATCCCTTTGTTGTGGTTCAACATGTCCATTCATTCTAGTATCATAGGTCTGGCTATTGGCACATTCTTTCTGAAAAGCTGGACCCAATCGACCCTCTTCTCTCAGTCTCTCCCGATACTGTCAGCTTCATCATATTCCACTCACCCTTTGTTCGCCTCGGCTTTCTTTTGGGCGTCGGTACTCCTTGAATGTTGGTGGCTCTCCAGATTTCTCGATGGCCGTGAACAGGAAGAAGGCAACTTGAGCCTGGAAGATGGATACGACTCGGACCAGGACGAATCTGAACAATATCACAAATGGCCTATTTAGCGATCTAAGTATTGTTTCGGAAACATTTGCACAAGTCGAGTCCGTTTTTCACTCCGCTGTAACATCAGATCAATACAACTCTGACAGCGGCCTGGGCATTCGCCTGGCTCAATGAACATTATCTTGTGGCGCAACATCCTGCGATGACGAACGCTGTGGCCCAATTTGCTGCCATATTTGGGATGTTGAGAGTCCCTCGAGAGAATGGACGAGAGTGCTTGACTGATGTGGTGGCCAAGATGAACGCTTCGGCCGCTGTCATGTCTCTCTGGAAGACCTGGGGTGTACTCGATGTGAGTCTTCTTTCTTTAATTGTTATGCGGACATTGACGATGTGTTTCCAGAAAATTACAGTTCCTCCTGCCCCTCATGCTCAGTTCAATACGGCTATTATCTTCCTTCTCCTGGTCTGTCTTTCATCCTTGAATATCTGACCAAGATAACTGATAGCATGTAGACAATCTCTTCAGGTCCCAACCCCACGCTGGGCCTGGGACTGCTCTATGTCCTTCTCTCCTTATTTCTCGGAGACCATCAGAATGAATACTGGCACATGTCGCAAAATCTCAAATTGGATAACCAGAGCTGAAAAGAACTGGTCAGCGCTGGTCAGGCCGTCAGAGGATTTGAGCCTGATCAGGCTGAAAAGGGTGTGAGCAGGCCTGAACAGGCCTGATCGTCTCTAACGCCGCTGATCAGGCTGACCGGCCTGATAAGTGGTGAAAAGGGCTGTTCAATGAAAGGTGCAAAAGGCTTTAAAAAGGTCTCCCCAGTACTGCCACCTGAGAGTGAATTGTACTGGCCAGGATTTTACTTGGTTACTATAACTTACGAGTATGGACCTGTATGGACTTACATTTAAATATTGTGAAAGGACGGAGTCAAACTTGCGCGACATTAAAACAAGAAAGCTTATGCAGACATGTTTTACTACTAGACTATAGAGTCAACTAGAACATATGTTACTTTCCCGTATATATACCCATCTTCTGATCAGACCTGATCCAGTCTGACCAGTCAGCCTTTTGCGAAAGTCTGACATCTTGCTCTTAGAGTCTTTCTTCTTTATGGTACACGTGAAAGAACTGAGGACTCGGAGGAGCACCCCTTCAACTTGTTCCAGGTCAGATATGTATCCCTAGATGACAATGGTCTCTGGCTCGAGACCTCCTTCGCTGCAATACCAATTGGAACAACAAAGGACTGACTACAATATATGTATTCGGTGATGAACCAATGATGAACTGACCAGCTCTGACGAGGTCTGATACGGTCTGATCACGCTCCGCGGCGACCTCAGCAGACCTGATTAGGCCTGATCAGGCCGTCAGACTTCGTCAGCGCTGATCAGACTTTCCCACTTTTTGCGACACAATACCTTCTTCTGGATCGGTTTGCTCGTTTTGGTCGTCATTATCGTGGACTTGGCCATGGCCCGGGTTCGCCAGTGTCGGGCGCCGGCGCCTCTTTTACGTGGCAACAAAATATTGACGCCACCGGAAGACATCCCGCTGGCTATCAAACCTGGGATTAGACTTTGTTTCGCTCCAGAGTGATTGCATATTCTAATTACTACATTGTATGTGTGCAAGAATTAAAATTTCGACACCAAGTTATTATAAGAGGAAAGACTAGGCTAATATAAGAAGCGCTAAGAAATTGTTGAGATGACGAAAAGAAGGTGCACATCAGTGAACTGTTTATAAAGTGTCAGTGGGTCATAAAGATACATGCGATAAACCAAATGAGGGACCCATGTGAAAAGAGGAATATAAGAAAGTGCCGGAAGAGGGCCCTGAGCTTGATTTTGAGTCAGACCAGTTTTAAATTGCGGAGATTTGTCTTGATGATGATATCCCGAACTTCGGGAGCAGAAAGCGGTCAGTTTAGAGTCAACAGGTCAGTTTGTATAGAGACCTACCAGTCTGGATAATAGTCGCTGTTTGTCGGGTGTCTGTAACCGTCGTAAAGTGAACTGGAGAAACAGTGAGATCCGAATATGTGACACAGGAGAAGCGGTAGACGTACTGTACAACTCCCGCTCTTTGTTCGGCGTCACCGAGTGGTGAATGGCACCAAATTTGTTACGAAAGTCTGTCCCACGAAGGTCAAAAAAAAGGCATGTCATAAAATAAAACATACATTTTGAAACAGAATCGTAATCGTTTGGTCGGTCGCCATACGATGTCATGTGTTGATTCAAGCGGACACCTGCATCGAGCTTGGCCTGGATGGTTGATCAGCCAATACTAGCGCCACCTTGAACAAGTCAACATACCTGCAGAAGATCGCACTTATTCAAAAACAGGACAAAATTCACGTTGGCCAGCAGTTTGTTCGAGGTGACGGCCTTCCATAGCAACAAGGAGTCTTCTAATCGATTAACTCTGGGGTCCTACATTCCCAAGTCAGCTCGAAGTCGCGGAGACATTCAAAAGTTTCCCCACCTCTGCGAGAACTTGGTCAAAGGCCGATATGGGCGCAAGAAAAATGATTGCGTTCACTGTGACGCAATGTCAGGGTTCGAAATTATTACAGGGACAGAACGGCAAACCATCTTCGAAATAAGGAGCCCAGGCTTGCCGCTGATTCCTTGCGCCGCCGACATCGTAAATCTTCCATTGGACGCCGCGGTTACTGCCGGAAGAGATCGAGAAGGTATGCTCGACGACCCCCATAGTTTTCAGTCTTGCCTTGAGAACATCGGCTGCGATAGGTCAGAGGACGGCTTCATGCCAAGTCAAAAACGTTACCATCGGTCGGGATGTATTTCTTGGCAGTTATCCGGGGAATATCGTCTAGATAGCTAGAAGGCCATTGAGCTGCGAGCCTTGAAAACAGCAATGAAATAACACACAAGCCACTGCTTTCCTGGAGCCTTAATCTCTTCTCCTGCAATCGCTTCCTGACCCTTTCATCCCGCCAAAGCTCCAGCATAGTTGGAGCACAAGCGTTTAACGGATGAACTGGATCTTCTGGATCTTCCCACCAGCCTTCGATCTCGCCGGAATGTGCACTTTTAGGGCTCTTGGATTTGTTTCCCAATGCGAAAGGCTTCTTCCAGTTGGTTGAAGTATGAACAGTGACCTCTTTCTTGGTAGATTTGCCGCTGCTCCCACTGGGCGAAGGTTCAAGAGGAGAGGTCGAAGACTGCTGAGCCTGGGGAATGAGAATAGTAGGAGCTGGTCGACCATTTGACCAGCCATTTGTCTGCGGCGGAGACGCGTAGCTTTGCCAAGATGGTTGAGGAACAAGGAGATGGGTGGCTTCATCTTCATCTGGAGACGACAAAAGTCGGATAAGACGGTCTTCAAGTAGGACAAGCGGCTCTAGGCGGTGTTTGTAGAGCTCGTACTTTGGTACCTTTGTCCCTGAAATAGCGGAGGGAGGACGGCCATTTGAAGAGATAATGACAGATGCTGTTTCAAGCGAATCGTCGTCGTGGTCGTCCATGTTGTCGCTTTCTGGCGTTAGTGCATCTAAGATCCTGGAAATGTAAAATTTTGTCTGAGCGCTCCGATGTCTCTGGCTGCTGATGGAAAGTACGTACCGTCTAACTGAACGAACTAGATTCAGATAGATTACTGCGCGCCATGCGATTCTCTCTGCATGAAATGCAGCAGGCGTATGGAGTAGCTGGAATTCTAGACGAGAATTAGTCACATGTGATATCGAGAGACAATGGCGAGAGCCATTAAGAAGAGAAGCTCGCCAAAGGCCACCCATAGTCCGCCGAAAGAAAAAAATAAAACAAACGTAGACTCACGCTTAAGGGTGGTGCTTTTTCCTGACTCTGACTGGCCCAGTAAGAGAACATTGACCTCTGCTCGAGCCTTCTTGCGCTCAATACCGTCACGTCTGATCATCTCGTCGATACCATCGCTGACGAGCTTTGCTTCATTTTCTGCTCGTTGACGCCGCTCCTTCTCTTCAGGCGTTTCGTTGGCTGGAGGACGCAAAGCGACTGCCAGAGGGTCTGACAGAGACCGTCGACGAGGATTGAAGTCGATCTTCTGTTTAGCCATGAAGGGGTTGTGGTTGTCCGGGAAGAGAAATAAAATAGCTTCTGGAAAAGAACAAGGAAGTCTAGAAAGAGTTTACGTACAGTAATTTTTCTAACCGGTTGACCGTCACGCTGTCGACGCGCTCATGTCCGATCTCCGCTCGCTAGTCTGATAGTGCTCTATACCGCCGAATCTACTGCTGGGCGCAGGAATCAAACAAGTGCTTTGCACTAAATTCAGATTGGCCAGCTCAAGAAATCTCAACATATCGTCAGCTATCAGTGGGCACAATAAGTTCTGTAACCTCTCATAGTAATTTATCCATGGATCTACTGCTCAGTCTTCAGCTCTTGGGCGTGAGACTAACACTCTGTGACTCGATGGACGAGTATGCTGTGCCTCGTATGTATTTTTGCTTTTCCCGAATTTTGGTTGAGCTCTTGACTACCGTCGGTGTTGATGGAGGTCTTGTATTGCCATGAATCACAGACCATAGGGCTCCGCTCATCATCCAACCCCTCATCTCACCTGCCTCCTCCTTCTCCATACGACTTCTGGATCCGATATGCCAGACCTCCTCGTTCTCACCTGTCCAATCCGCTGGGAGATTCGCGTCGTTTTCCAAGACGGCGGCCAAGTCTGGCCTTGTTCGTACGCGCTATGTCATAGGTTACACCTCTGTCTAGAGCCTTGAAAAATCTGCCCTCTATCTCTTTTGTAAATGCTTCTGGCTGGGTCCTGCCTTGGGCATCGGGGATCGTTCGTTCGTTTCTTAGTTTCCAGATCAGGTGCGCTGCTTCGGATATCAAGATTCTGAATAAACTTGTTGCTCCAGGTCTCCTTTTTCCTCGTCGGGATTGTAGGTCGGCCAGGGTGCAGGCCAGTATGGTGCCGAAGTTGGGTTACCTCAATTCATTCTCATTTATCCCTTCTTTTCGACTCTCAAAGATTCGCAACCTTCGAATGCTATCATCGCTACAAACTTTCAACGTTTCAACACTGGCATTTAGTCACTACTTGGCCAGTAGTCTCGCAAACCAACTAGGCCAACGAGAGGTGAAGAAAAGTCGTGGCCAGTTTCACGTGAAACTCATCGCCAACATTATTGTTCTGACAATGTTCAGGAACAGCCGCAATCTGACAGACTCGTCAGAGATTTGGATGGACTTTATGGAACAATCCAACTTGAAAGTACCAGTTCGTGCCTCTTGTTTTGTGCTTCGATAATGTTCCTGAGGTACATATCATGTCGCAGATTTAACAGTAAGACGGTTTGCCACCGATTCAACTGATGGCTTTCGTCTCCTCAGCTATTAGCTATTAGTATTACTGTGCATATCGTTGGATTCTCTGGTTATTTCTTCGAAGCCCCGTCAGGGTCGCGGTTAATGCCGACGCAGCCTGGCTGATATCACACCTGACAGATATTTGGTTTAAAGAGAGTCAGACGTCTTTCAGCCGCAAGATACCTATTTAGTTGGACATGTCCATGTGTATCAAGGAACATTCTGTCGCGCACGTTGAGGGACCGTTTTCAGCACCGACATCGATAATGTGCCTCGGATTGGCAAGAAGCAGGCAAAATCAGGGTATAAAGTCCACGAATAGCAGCAGGACTAGACCATCAGAACCACGTTTCGTCCTTTCGATACAACCATAAGGACCACCACCAGCAAAACCTTTTCAATCGGCCCTGGGTCGAGAAAGTCTTGGTGCGAGCCCATTAGAGAAGAACCTGCGTCATTCTGCGACCCCGCTGACCCGAGGCGTCATTCAAATAAAAGAGCTCCGCTTGCACGCACGGCATCAGCTCCTGTTCTAATCTCTACCACCACCACTCAGCCAGTCCATATTCACCTGCTCAGGTAAGCTTGAGCTCTTCGTCGTCCGAATCGTCATGCTAATTATTCACAACAGTCCCCAAATGTCAAACCTTATTCCACGGAGCGACTCGTTTGCTCGAGTTCGCGGTACAAGCCATATCGATTTCAAGACAGCGACCACCGGTGTTTCTGCCAAAGCAATGCGCAATGAAATCAGTAATCTTGTCGCCAGTGTCCATGACCCGCAGACCAAAAAGGTTGCTCTCAATTCCTTCATTTCGTCCAGAACTATCCTTCTAAAATTCATGGCTAGGCTTTCGACACAGAGATGCAAGCCTTTTTCTACCTCTTCACCCGGTATCTCTCAGAGCGGGCAAAGAGCCAGGATCTGCAAGTCATCTTTCGCTGCTATATGATTTTCCGTTGACATCTCACAGTGATTGGGATCGTATCAAATCGCCCGCTGAGGATCAAATTATCCCGTATGCCTCCCTTCCCGTCGCCAAAGACAACAAGAATCTCAACAAACTCGCTGTCCTCAAAGTCAATGGCGGTCTTGGTACTTCGATGGGTAAATAATTCCTGTTATTTTCTGGTTTTGCGTCTCAAATATCGACAGGAATGACTGGTGCCAAGAGTGCACTCGAAGTCAAGGATGATATGACCTTCCTCGACCTCACTGTCAGGCAAATCGAACATCTTAACACGACTGCTCGCGTCGACGTCCCACTTATCCTGATGACTTCTTTCAACACCCACGAGGATACCCTTCGGATCATCAAGAAGTATGCGAACCAGCAATTGCGCATTACCACCTTCAATCAGTCGCGATATCCTCGTATCTACAAGGAGACATTACTCCCCTGTCCCAAGAGAGCCGATGATGACAAGAAGAGCTGGTACCCTCCTGGACATGGTGATCTGTACAATGCACTGCTCCACTCTGGTGTCCTGGATCAGTTGATATCCGAGGGCAAAGAATACCTCTTCGTCTCCAATTCTGACAATTTGGGAGCTGTGTAAGTAAATTTTTCTTTCTGCGAGTTGATCTTCTGAACTATCGACAGCGTCGATGAAAATATCCTGGAGCATATGATCCAGACCAACGCAGAATTCTTGATGGAGGTCACTGACAAGACCAAGGCTGATATCAAGGTATGTCCCTAGAAGTCTCGCCTTTGTCGCCATTAAAACACCATCAGGGAGGCACCTTGATTGATTACGATGGGTCTATCCGGCTCCTTGAGATAGCTCAGGTCCCATCGGAACACGTTGAAGACTTCAAGTCGAGTCCGTTGGCTTCGCTCTTCAATGTTCACCTGTTCTGACCGTTGCACCTTAGTCCGCAAGTTCAAGATTTTCAACACCAACAACTTGTGGATCAATTTGAAAGGTATGTCGTTATTCTCGTAAAACCAAAGCGCCGACTGATTTATGACCGTAGCCCTCAAGCGCATCATGTCGACAGATGCGATGGAGCTCGAAATCATCATTAATCCCAAGATGACCGACGACGGCCAAGCCGTCATTCAGGTATGATCTTGAGAAGATCCTGGTACGATATTCCTGACCCAAGATTTCAGCTCGAGACTGCCGCAGGAGCAGCTATCAAGCATTTCAACAACGCTCACGGCATCAATGTGCCTCGTAAACGTTTCCTCCCTGTGAAGAGCTGCTCCGATCTTCTCCTTATCAAGAGCGACATCTACTCGCTCGAACATGGTCAACTCGTCATCAATGAGAACAGGATGTTTGAAACTACTCCTGTTATCAAGCTGGGTGATCATTTCAAGAAGGTTTGTACGCATATTTCCCCATTGGCAGCCCTTTGAACTCTTGGCTGCAGATTCAACAGTTCCAGAAACGGTTCAAGAAGATTCCCCGGATTCTTGAGCTCGACCATTTGACTGTCACCGGCGATGTTTACTTTGGCCGCAATGTTACGCTCAGAGGGACTGTCATTGGTAAGTGCATCGCTCTGATATTCAAGCAATCATTTGACTTTCCACTTTAGTCGTCGCCAACGAAGGACAACGTATCGATATTCCAGACGGCTGTATTCTCGAAAACCGTAGGTCTCATCTTCATGAACAGTTTCGCGCGTCTGACCACCTTGCTCAGGACTTTTGTCCGGAAACTTGAACATGATTGTGAGTATTCTTGTTTTCTTCCTTCTTTCCCTACTGACGATGATGCCAGGAATTGTAATGGCTACATTTCTGATACCTGGCTCATAAATAGAAGAACGGACTTAATTTAGATTGAACTTGAAACACGAATTGATACGAACGGACTCGGAGGGACCGGCGTGACCTTGAGTGACGAAGCGTGACCCGCTGTGAATTTTGTCATTTTAAAAGCTCCCATTGGCTGGCGACCTGCGGCATTTCATGATTGGTTGGTGACAAATTCAAGTTTCCCTTCATTCACTAGCTCCTGCCACCATGTCCAACGCCTCAGACAGCACAATTACCCCAGCAGTGCCTCTTCCTCGGCCAGCAAACACCAATTCCAAAACAAAATCATCAGTCTGGGCCATTCAGGCTGCCACTGAGGCTTCTGAGCCCTCCCAGTGCGCGAGACACTCCAGAGCCGACGGTATCTGTTGCAAAGAACTCAAAGGCGACGACGAGAGAACTCTTGTTGACCCTGATGTCGTTCGTGACGTGTAAGTCCATTTTTCTTGGTCTATATTGGTCTAAACGCGCTCTTGTTATAGTATCATCGGTCTGTCCGACGGCCTTACAGTACCCTTTGCTCTTACCGCTGGATTATCTTCACTCGGAGAGTCCAAGCTCGTCGTTCTAGGTGGCGTCGCGGAACTCATTGCCGGTGCAATTTCCATGGGCATTGGTGGTTTCTTGGCATCCCAGGCCGAGCGTGATCACTACCGCTATCTCAGAGACCAGACTGCTGCTCGAGTCATCAGAAGCTGCGCTGGAGAAATGGAAAGAGAAGTGTCAGAGGTCCTTGCACCTATCGGTGTCGACGACGCCACTTGTCGAGCGGTGGCCAAAAATTTGCGTGATGTAGAGGAAGAAGTGCAGGGTTTCCAAACTCGCGGAGGATACGATTCAGAATCGGGATCCCTTCGCTGGAGGAAGGAAGTGGGCTTGACGCCTTTTCTCCTGAAGTTCGGAGAAGGCTTGGAAGAAATACCGACCAGACGACTTTATATTTCCGCATTCACCATCGGAATGGGCTACCTTTTGGGTGGCCTGATCCCTCTCTTACCCTACTTTTTCATCCCGATAGCTCACGTCGCCCTGATCTACTCTTCCATCGTCACGGGCATAGTCCTTCTCATCTTTGGAGCTGTCAAATCGCGCGTCACCGGAGCGGGTAAGGGCTTTGCTGGTGTCGTCTGGGGAGCTTTCTCGACCTTACTAGTCGGAGGACTGGCTGCTGGAGCTGCATTTGCCATTGTCCGAGCTTTAGAGACCGGAGAGGAGACCAGCCATTTGCTGTAGGTTTTCTTCGACGCGTTTTATTACATTACCTTGTTCCATAATTTGTAAATATCACCGGAAATGAAGGAGATTCATCCGTCGGAGAGCCAGTGGCGATGAAGCGCAGTGGCGTGCTGCGATTATTATTGACCCCTTGAATTTTTGAGGCTGTCCTGAGGCTGCAGGTTCCGCTATAAATAAGCTTCTCTTGGCTTAACACAGTCCCAACTCCTCAAATATGACAAGCTGGGGGAAACAAATGCTCAACTCGTTGACGGTAAGTAGGCAGTGCGATTTCCGAACTATAAATATTATTCATTGAGCGCTGAACTGGTCCATCATTTCTCCAACAGAACCACCATCGTTCCTCATCTCGCTCATCGTCTGCTGCGATGCCGGCCGTCACCACAGTTCCATGCCAGGCATGTTTTCCGAACTGGAGTCAATCAACTCTGACTGGACCTATCACAGTATCGCACCGGCAAGACTCTCGGCAGTGGAACATATGCAATCGTCAAGGAGGCCATTCATATCAAGACCAACAAATACTATGCATGCAAGGTCATAAACAAGAAGCTAATGGAGGGAAGAGAGCATATGGTCAGTCTCCTCAACGATCTTCGTAGCGCTCACGAATATTCATCCCTGCAGGTTCGAAACGAGATTGCCGTCCTCAAGAAGATATCCAGCGGGAACAAAAACATTGTTACTCTACATGACTACTTCGAGGTCCTTTCCGGTTCCAAATTCAGGATTGAATGTTTGCTCATTCGCTCCTAGACATCCCACAATCTCTATCTCTGTTTCGACCTCTGCACTGGTGGTGAACTATTTGACCGAATATGTGCCAAGGGCAACTACTATGAGGCGTAAGTTTTCTATCTCTCCATGTGCTCGACGACTGATCCCTTACAGTGATGCAGCCGATCTCCTTCGAACCATTTTCCAGGCCGTTGATTACATCCACTTGCAGGGGATTGTCCATCGCGGTTGGTGTCTCCGTCGCTTCCACCATCTCTCCTAAGACTTTCTAGATCTAAAGCCGGAAAACTTGCTATTCCGTGAAAAGGCTGAAGACGCCGATATCATGATTGCCGATTTCGGTCTGAGCAGAATTATGGAGGAGGAGAAGCTGAATATGTTGACTGAGATTTGCGGAACACCTGGTGTACGTCGATTCTTTCTGCAGCCTTGTTCGAACTCACCGGACTGTAGTATATGGCACCGGAAATTTTCAAAAAAAGTACGATCCATAGTAGAATCCCCGAACATTCGGTTATAACTCTCGTTAGCTGGCCACGGCAAACCTGTCGATATTTGGGCAATGGGAGTCATCACGTACTTCCTTCTCGCTGGATATACACCTTTCGACCGAGACTCACAACAGCACGAGATGGAGGCAATCATCGCAGGCGTCAGTTGTCTCAATACTAGCTACCAACGACGGTTACTGACATCGCTCGCAGGACTACAAGTTTGAGCCTGTCGAGTACTGGGCCAACGTTTCTGATACCGCCAAAGATTTTATCAAGGAATGTTTGACAATCGATCCCCGTAATAGGCCCACAGCGGCAGAATGTTTGAAGCACAAGGCTCGTCTATATCTCGTTTGTTCCGAGGTTACCGCTGACCTTTCTCTTCTATAATAGTGGCTATCGGACTCTACACCGCACTTTGTCCCCGATCCTGAAAGCCCGAGTGGAGGCCCGACAGATCTACTGCCCCATGTCAAGAAGGCCTTCAATGCGAAACAGCTATGTATGTTAAACATTCTCTCTCGTTCATTCTATCTAACCTGGTCTGATAGGGCGGAAAGCTGGATTCAGTATCAGAGCCCTTGCACGTATGCAAACTCTGGTAGTAGCTCATGACACTGCTGCTCAAGAGCTGTCGGCCAATGTGCAGAAGTACAAGGAAGAGAGTGAAAAGGCCAGTCCTCATTTTGTTATTCAAAGCATACGGCCTAACATTTTTGCAGGAAGTCATGGAAGACGCTTCAATCATGCACCACCACAATAATTCTGATGAACTAAAGAAGACCGATGATATTTCTCTTGACAATCCTACTCCCCCTGGTACAGCTACTATTGAAGGAATTCAGAGTAAGTTGGCGAAATCCAGCCTGGAAGATCAGGTCAAATAACTTGTTTTAAGCAACGGACAAGGATTAGATAGGTTTCTGTGTTAATGTTGTACAAAATGGCACGTGGTGACGGTAGTCAGGAGCTATGAATGTTTCTGCTCGTCTCTGTCCCTGTTTCCTCGTTCACCGTCGTCAGCCTTCTTGAACTCAATGTCCACTCTTCCTGAAGATGTGATGATAGCGACAGAGCTTCCTTTGCCGGTTGTTACGACGTCATCTTCAGAAGCTGCGCCCAGCAAGCCCAAGCTTGTGAGCCGTTTCAGAAAGCTCATAGGTGTTCGCAAGAAGGAGGCAGCAGTTGAGCCCCCTGCAGAAGGAAAAGATCCTATCGACTCCCCCAATCCTGACAATAATGGCAACGAAGACGACGGTGACACTGACATTGAAGATCCCAGTGGTCTGGCCAAGAAAATTCGGTCCCTCATCGATTCACTTCCTCTGTCTACCCCGGGGTCGTCCCGTACAATTCCCAAAGTACCGAAACAGATTCCAATAGCACGAGACCCAGAAACTGGGCGTCCAATTCCCCCTGAAGATGCATGTCGAACTCATGATGAAAGAATAATTTCCTTGTTATCCAGCGCAACAATCATGAATGGCAAAGGAGCTAATAGAGAAAGCGTTTGGAGCGTCCTAGATATGCTAGGTGCACCTAGCCATGACACTGCAGAAGGAGGCTCGGGTTCAGATTCAGATGGAGACGATGGAGGTTCGTCCCATGGATCCGACGACTCTAGTGTCATGCTCTATGCTCCCCTCGTACCGACGCGTACGTGACATGAAAAATAGGAATGTAACTTGGGCTGATATGCAGACAGAGGACTCGGTTGTCGAACTTGCGGAAACTCTTCTCATTAACATGGCATCGAGACCCCAAACCGCCGAGTCTTATGCATTCATCCAATCACTTTCCTTTTGGCCACCAAACTTCTGGCCTTTCACATTGTGGCATCACGACAGTTCAGAAGTCAATCCGCCAACGCCGGCGAATCCCCCTTCTCCAGTTCGTGTCTGGGTCCCTTCGACGACTAAATTATCATGTCAGGTTATGTGGTGGGGATACAGACTGTTTGTTTCTCTTTCCCTTCATTATAAACAAATCTTGATGATGTTGATGTTCACAGATATCTTCCACCTCCTGTTCTCGCAATTCTGAGCGACAAGCAACTGGAGGCGACCAAACGAGCAGCTATGATCACGACTGCTCTCACCTGGTTTTTCAGTCATCTTCCTCTTTCGGTTTTACCTCTACCTCTCCGGCCTGCCGCTCTCTTGCTCCAGAAACTAGTCCCGTATTTGGGATACATCGGGACATTCATCTCCTGGAGCTGGTCGACCATCAAATCTTACGATATAGGCAAGTCTTGAGTGATCTTTTGATTCTCCTTTTAATCAATGTCATTCTGCAGGTTACGGCGTTTACTTGACCGCCACTTGGGTTCTCCCAGTCGCACTTATACCCGGTACATGGCAAGCTTATGATTTTCCTGCTGCTCCTTCAACCCCACCATCGCCATCGCCATCGCCAGCGCCAGCGCCAGCAGCTCCAGTCACCGAACCTGTTTCACCTACAGTCCCGGTATCGGCGGTGAAGCCCTCTTTGCCGTCGATTCCCAGGGCTCCTTCCAGTCCAACTACAGATACGCCACCAGGGAACGAGACAGCAGACGACGCCAAAAAGGGTGGTCATGGCATTTGGAAACTCATGGGTCGTGGATAATAATGACATGGAATGGTGGTACGATTTCTTATCTTAGGGCTCTGTTACGATATACCTGGACTAATACATCTACATTCACGAACTGAAAAGACCAAAGCATCAATGCTGTGTTCCAAATACGACAGACAGAACATTAGAGAACGGTACAAACGAGATTAGAAAGACGACGCGCATGTTGGAAAATAACAGGGAAATGAGACTCTGGAGAACTATAAACTCTAGATGCAAGAAAAAGGAATAGCTATTAGTACTCAAGAGTCAAACGCCTTTCAAACGAGTGAAAATTCTCAATACATCAAGGCAGGGTCATACTGGACAAAATCGGTGTCGCCATAAGTGGAAGAGAATTCCATACGACCAGCTTCAACGGGAGAAGGTCGCAAAGAAGACCCTGGACGACTGCCAGCAGAGTTTTGACCCGAGCTAAATTCGCTGCTCTCCGAGGAGGTCGAAGAAGAGCGACTGCGGAAAAGCTCTGGGGCACGCAATAGCCCATCTGGACCTGGCGAATAGATGACACCTCCCTGTTCAAGCTCTTTCCATGAAGGAGACGAAGCCCTTGCTCCAGAAATGGCAAAGGTCAAACCTTGACCCTTGTCACCGGCCCGAGGAATCTCAAGCATCTGAGATTCATCGAAAGAAGGCACCACGATGCTTGGGCCAGCATCTGCGGAAAGCTGACGGAGCCAGTCGTCGACACCGAGCGATGTATTATCTGGAGGAAGAGGGCCTTGAAGAGCAACGAGGGCGCAGTTGAGACAAGCGCCACATGTCTCAGGGTTCATGCAGGAAGGAAATACGGCGGAAGGAGATATCAGATTGCCATTGTTATGTTCTAGGCAACCTGGACAGCCGCAGTTCGGGCCACATCCACAGACGGAGCTGTAAGGAATAGTCTCTTGGTTAAAAGCCCAAGGGCTCATGACAGGTGGATTCATTCTGTCATCCTGGGATGGAGCCTGGATGGAGCTCTGATTGTCGAAATTGACAGGATTAGGAATATGGGCGTAATCATAAGCTCGACCGTATGGGCTGAAGAAGACATCTTCATGATGTCGGTGTCCATGAACAAGTCGAGACGATGGATCGTGGGCGGGACCATCAACAAAGAAATCTCTTTTTGGAGGCTTTGGAAGAACTGGACGTAGTTCTGCAACGCGGGCAAGGATATGTGCTGGTGTCTGAGATGATTCATGGGTAAAGGTTTCAGGAAGTTCGGGGGTTTGATTCGGTTCTCCTTTTCTGCGGTTCGCAGGTTTACGGGTAGTCTTTCGAGGAGTACAGCAGTGACAATCGCCTCCTGCCTTGCAAGTGCATTGACCTACAATATATATCAGCATCAATGAAGAACGAAGAATGAGGACTAAACCTCACCTCCATGATCAGAGTCTGAAGAAGAAGCCTCGGACAAGAACTGCAGCGCGACCGACGCCTCCAATGCCTCAGGCAAGCCATTGGGAAACGCGGCGCTCTCCAAGGTCTTGGTAATACCTGGCGAGCGAAAAATGAACTTGCGGCTAAGCGATATGCCAGGGATAAGAATAATGAGCCAACACACCTTTTTTGCAGGCAGTTTCGTCCTTATTATTGACTTCGCATATACATTTAACATGGACTTGTTTTGTTTTTCTCAGCTCTCGGCAATGCTCACACTGTGGCGAGACAAATTGAGACATAAAAAGAGAGGAAATGGACGAATATTGACCTGGGTTACTGGACGGCCTTTCCGTTGAATTTCGAACAAAGGACGACTGGTGTGCTTGCAGGCGGAGGATCTGTGACCTTTGATACATGTTTCGCTGGTAAAGCTGATAAGGCAACAGTTGAAGAAAAAGAGGAGATACATACCAAGCGTATTTTATCGAATCGATTAAAACCTGAGTAAACAGTGAGCTCGATGAGCAGCAAAGGAATCTTATTCGATGCATACCATGATGATGAGATTAAGGAATCGAGACGCTGGACGAGGGCGATCCCGCCAGCGACAAGCGCAACACACACGGCGGGTTACTGGACGGACTGGAGCGAATTCAACAGCATGTTGAGGGAGGAAAAAAAAGGGAGGTGCAGCAATCAAAGTACCCGCTCTATTTAAATAGGTGGCCCGTCACGGGCTCCTGGGGAACTTTCGTCACAACAGCATTCTCAGCCTGTTGTCTTCTGTTGTCTCAGTCTGGCCAATTGCAATAATCACGCTCCCGAACTGCCAAATAAACCCCATTGGTTCGCCCCAGTTCGTCCCGTTGTCCGAAAGGCAATTCAGAAAGTGTATAAGGTGTATGTAGCACAGAAATCGATTTGGGACTTGCAATTCGGCCTTGTGATATCCAGGGCTGGTCAACGTCATGTTCGGATCCATATCGAGACATCGGATTCCATGTTTCTTTCATCGATCCGTGGGTCGCCAAGTTGCGTGCGGCTCTCTTGACAACTTCCACCATCTGCAAATAATGCGTACTTTGACCACGGACTCGCTCAATCCTTCTCTTCTCAATGTCCAGTATGCTGTTCGAGGCGAGTTAGCCATCAAAGCAGAGGCTTATCGCAAGCGGCTTGAAGAACCTAATCATGGCCTGCCCTTTGAGCGGGTCATCTCGTCCAACATTGGTAACCCTCAGCAAAAGGGCTTAGACCAGCCCCCCATAACCTTCACCAGACAGGTAAGGTCCAATTGTATCTGAGATCTCCTTGGTTCACGAAACAGGTGGTCTCTCTAATGGAATGGCCAGCTTTGAGCGATTTGGCACCAAACGCTTTCCCTTCGGACGTCGTCGAACGTGTCAAGAAGCTGCAGCAAGAGATAGGCTCCGTTGGTGCCTACTCTCACAGTCAAGGAGTTCCTTTTATCCGTCAAAATGTTGCCAAATTTATCGAAGGTAATTCACTAGAACTTTTGGAGATCCATACACTTATTTCGCTGCGCCAGAGCGAGACGGATATCCCTCGAACCCCGATCATATTTTCTTGACGGGCGGGGCCTCTGCGGGAGTGAGCCTGTTGATCAACATGCTCATCACGTCGCCAAAGGCTGGAATATTAATTCCGATTCCCCAATATCCTCTTTATACCGCATCTCTAGCCCAGCATAATGGCCTAGGAATTCCCTATTATCTCGACGAAGCGTCTGATTGGTCCACCTCGGTCCAGGAAATAGAGAGCGCTCTAGAACAAGCCCACAAAGAGGGGATTGTACCCAAAGCCTTGGTCGTCATTAATCCCGGCAATCCGACAGGTGCCCTCCTCGACGAGGACACCCAGGAGAAACTTGTTCACATATGTGAAAAGTATTCACTTGTACTTCTAGCCGACGAAGTCTATCAGAATAACCTCCATTCTCCCAAGACCCATCCCTTCACGTCCTTCAAAAAGATTGTTTCGAGATTACAATCTCCTGTATCTCTTGTTTCTTTCCACTCAATTTCCAAGGGCGTCTCTGGGGAATGCGGGAGACGTGGCGGGTACTTTGAGTGCACCAATATTTCTGAACAAGTCCTGGCCCTGATTTACAAAATGGTATCCGTCGGGCTGTGCCCACCGTTGACTGGACAGATTGGTGTTGACTGTATGGTCAGGCCACCGAAGGCTGGTGAAGAGAGCTACGAGCTGTGGAAGAAGGAGACCGACGCGATACATGAGGCGCTTGCGTCCAGGACCAAGACAATGGCTGCGAGGCTCAATGCCCTTCCTGGAGTATCATGCGTCGATTCTCCTGGAGCGCTTTATCTTTTCCCCAGTATCAAACTCTCCAAAAAGGCCATCGAAGCTGCTAAAGAGGCTGGGAAAGAGCCTGATACATTTTATGCATTGGAGCTCCTGGACGAGACTGGAATTTGTGTTGTTTCTGGAAGTGGATTTGGACAAAAGGATGGAGAGTGGCATTATCGTTTGACCTGCCTCTGCGCCGGCGTTGACGATTATGTGTCCAAGTTGGAGAATTTCCACAAAGGTTTCATCAAAAAGTACGGGCAGTAGAAGTCCCAAGTGACTAGAAGGGACTTGTCAATTTTTTAGATACTTTGTTCTTGTGTGGTTCGATCAATTTTTTTCGTTCCTGCCTCTTCAATTTTGCTTCGATGCCTGACGCGTTCTTTGCCTCCTCCAAGCAGCGCAAACGCAAGCGCTCGGCCCCATCATCTACTGCGGGGCCTTCTAATCATAAATCTAAATCGTCCACAAAGCCCGTCCATGGGGCGAGCTCTTCAAAAAAGCCGAGGAAACCTGTCGATGAGGAACTTGATTCGGACCAGACCGACCAAGATGTAGGAGTCGACGACATGGACCTTCGCGCAGACTATAACCAGGACGATGGTGTCAGCTCAGACGAAGACCCGGACGAAACTCCAGCTGCAAAACGACTGCGACTAGCTAAATTGTATCTGGAGGGCGTCAAGCAGGACATGGGACTAGGTAATTATTCCATTGGAAGTGCACCATGGTCATCTTACCAGCTTCGGTACAGCTGAGGGCGAGTTTGATGCCGCAGAAATCGACAAGGAGCTCATATCTGCAAGACTGAAGAAGGATGTCATGGAACACGCTGGAAAGCTACATTTATTCGTGGCAGACACTGTAACGATGTTTTCTCTTCTATACTGGAAATAGCTGACTTTTATCGCATTAGTACGACTTTTCTTCTCCGGCGAAAGCGGTCCTTCGTACTCGAGGACATAGATTCTCAGTAACATCGGCTGTCGCCTCGGCCTCTGGTCAGCATCTGTTCACGTCTGGAAAAGAGGGAACCATCATCAAGTGGGATCTTTGTTCAGGCAAGAAACTTGCGACATTCTACAAAATCCGGCCTTCGAAAACGAAAGGAAAGGGGAGAGCTGTATACGAGGAGCAAAGAGGTCACACAGACGAGGTTCTCGGTCTGGCTCTAAGTGATGATGGAAAATATCTGGCCAGTGGAGGCCGTGATCGCAAAGTAGGTGTATGGGACGCCGAAAAGGGCGAGTGGATAAAAGGTTTTATCGGTCAAGTTGGCCACAAGGATCTTGTCTCGGTTCGTCTTTCTTTGCACTGCCTGTTTATTGCAGAAATGACCATTCTTTCTAGGCCCTCGCATTCCGAAAAGGCTCATATCAGTTATATACCGGGTCTTTTGACCGGACAATCAAAGTTTACGATCTTTCCCCTGGTGTCATGGGCTATGTCGAGACCCTGTTTGGACACCAAGATCACATATTGGCTGTGGATGCTCTTCGAGGCGAAACATGTACAAGTGTCGGTGCCCGAGACAAAACTGTCCGCTATTGGAAAATAGCGGATGAAACCCAGCTCGTTTTTCGTGGTGGTGGAAGAAGCAGAGTGAGAGAAGTTTTGGATGGCGGCTTACGAGGCGATGAAGATGAAGAGGGTGAAGATTCGAAAAAGACCACCAAGTTCGTTGAAGGAAGCTTGGAGACCGTCGCAATGATTGACGAATCCACCTTCGTGACTGGTGGCGACAGTGGGTGAGCTTTTTTCTTTCCAACATTTGAGCTTCTCTCATCGCTAGTTGCTCTAGTGCACTGTGTCTGTGGAGCACACAAAAGAAAAAGCCGGTATTCACTTTCCCTCTGGCCCATGGAATGGATACTGTCGAGCTGGAAGTAGGTGGAACCGTACAGAAGCCTCGATGGGTCATCGCAGTCGCCAGTCTCCGGTATTCGGACCTCTTTGCATCTGGTACGTCATCTTGAAGTTGACTTGAGCTGGAACTGATAAATTCAGGCTCCTGGGATGGCCAGATACGGATGTGGAAGATTGACGCCAAAGTCAAGTCGTTTGAACCAGCAGGAACCATTGCCGCCTTGGGCTTTGTCAACTCTCTGCAGCTTTTTTCACCTCCGTCCCAATTTGCTGATCAGGCAAAATGGACACATTCTGGCCGCAATGGCGACCCCAAAGCTTCCCCGGTCGCGGTAGTCGCTGGAATGGGACAGGAACCTCGGATGGGAAGGTGGCATTCGATAAAAGAAGGGGCAGTAAATGGATGTATCGTAGCGGTGGTGTTTCCTCGGACAGACAGCTAGTATACACTACGTCTTCTCCCAAGGCTTCTTCCTCAGTGTTGTAGTTGACTGACTTGGAGCATCCGACTGCAAAAAGGACCATCAGCTTTTAGAAACGGAATGAAATTATGGGGAAACGGACGTTCAGCTCGCCAGAAATGACTTTGTTGTTTGGAATCTCATCAACTCTCCCAGACTCGATGAGCTCTTGCAATTGAGTAAAGGTCAGAAACTCGGGTTCTGCTGGTTTATTACTCTGTCGAACTTGGTCTACGTTTAATGAAGAGCCTGTGACGCGGTTGAAGTAGAAAACGCGTGCTCGAAGCTCGGCCTCCTGTGGATCCAAGTCCTTGTTGTTGGCCAAAATATTTGCAAGGCCTTGCTACAGAAATTAATAGAAGAGTAAAGGAAAAGTAGACCTTACTTGGAAATTCTCGTCTTCAGCGAACGGAAATGAAGCAAAGTCCATGATGGCGCTGAGAAACTCTCCCAATCTGGAACCACGATGGCATCTCTGAACAAAATCACCGTTGAGCGGAATCAGAAAATTCTCCTGGACCTCGTTTCTCAGCCTGGAAATGGCACGTCGACCTGCTGTTTTCCTTGATACTTTTCTCATCTTGTCTCAGACACTTGTGCAGACTGTAAAGCCAGAGGTCCTCGCTGGGCCTCTTACAACCTGGGCGTCTTCATATGGTGATTTACTTAACGTCTCGATTTCATTTATTGAACCCAATACAGCGTAAACTGTGCTAGTATCCATAGGAAGATAGGTACACCACAGTGCCTTCTAGCTTGTCTACCTGGGCTCATTCTTTGACTCCACAGGCACTCACATTTCCAAAGTGCAAGTCCATTACTCGAACCAAGGCAATTATTGACTGTATCACAGCAAATCTTTGACCATGGATCAATGGACAAAAGAACAGACAGAGGTGCGGAATCAATTCAGTAAATCAAGCATAACCAAGCTCACTCGACCTTCAGCACATGAAGAAAGTCGGAAACGTACGTGTATAATCTCAAGAAGAGTTGTTTTGGCTGAGTTGGCAGTCCTCAGAGAGCATCGAACGTCTTTTTCAATCCTAACGAGACGCGGCATCCACCGCCTACAAACTTGATGGACGCTGAGCGAGATAGTGAGCTCGAGCAATACATCCGAGGCAAGTTCATTCCCAACAGAGCTCTCTCGCTTCTCATGTATTCCCTTCGTAGCAAAGTACGAGTACAAGCGATTCTTGAACAAATCTCCTCCGGTTGCCACAGCGAATCCGGCTCGCTCAGCAACTACTAGCACAACGCAACGGTCACAGTCGACGCCTCTAGCGCCTCCTGCTCAGCAGCCTAGATCTACTCCATCTCCTCGCCCGACGACTTCCACTTTAGCACCAGCGCCCAGTCCCAATGTCAGACCTACGACGCCCCAAATGGCTCCTTCTAGATCAATGACAATGCCGACCCAGAATCAGTCTCAGTCAAGGCCGGCGCCTGGACCACAGCAAGGTGTCTGGGCAGACCTTGTTTCACTACAGAGCGGTTCTTCTGGTCCTTCTCTTCCCCTACAATATCAGGCCCAGCAATCACAGTTTATGGGTAACCAGTCTGGTTTATCCAATCTGTCCATTCTCTCTCCTTCGCCTGGTTACGCGAATCCAAGTCCTGTAATGGGAATGTCTCAGAGTCCATTCCAAATGCAGCAGTTTGGTGGATCATCGCAATTATCATACAATACCGCTTTTCCTTCTTCTCCGTTTACACCTTCATATCAGCAGCAGCAGCCGGTGCAATCACAGTATTTGCTACCGCAACAGTCATATGCTCCGAGCCCCATTTCACCTTCGCCGATGATGTATCAGCAGCAACAACAAATTGTAGCGCCTCAAGCTCAATTCGGCGGGGAATTCTTATCTACGACGCCACAGCCAATGTCGACAACCCCGCAGCTACAAGGACAGTTTCTCTCGCCTTCGCCTCAGTTCAACGGGGGAGGCAACTATATGATGGGTCAGCAGAATTATCCTCAGGGCGGCTGGCAACAACAGCAGCAGCAGCAGCAGGGCCCTGTCTGGGGTTCAATGTAGGGTCTCGAATGTTGTATACATTGTTATCGTTAATGGACGGTCAATCACAAGAAGTTGCTTCGGAATTTACAATGAATAAAGGGGCAGATTTACAGTTCATTCGCGTGGCATGAACCAATAGTTACTTGGCTGCGAGGCTGGGCGATTCTCAAGCATTGGAATTACACTATTGTTCAAACCGCGCTGACCCTAGAAATCTTGAGCATTGCACTGGTATATCCAAGACGTAACTTACAGTCCAAACGCGGTTTCCACTGATTATCTTCTTCAGACTGCGACAGCTGATCATAATGTAGCGAACATTGTCTTGATGAAGGGACATATGAGGCCCATGTGTCTGTTGACTCGTGTCGATAATCGTTGAAAGAGTGTATGAGCGTCCAACAGCATGTGAGAAAGATATCTGACTGGGGTGAGTAGACGTTCGAGGAGCAAGAAGAAAACAGCTGATATCTACAAATTCTTTTAGTGGAAGGGGAAGCTCCAAACGCTCCAAATGAATGCAAGAGCTGCAGATAGCGACGACGCTCTCTAAAGATATGGTTGTATCTATGAAGCAAATATTCTAAAGACCACGATGAGCATCCAACTCGGCCATGTAGGATCAAAATACCTTCAAAGTCTGCGAGTGAGACTGAAGCAGCTGTTCAATGAATGGATGGCCGACCACTATTGATTTGTCGGGAAGCCGGAGAGTAAATGACACAATAGGTGAGGCAGAGGGCTGCAGATGTTGCAAGATGGCAGATAAAATCATCGGGGAAGGGGAAGGCAATGGCATCACTGAGTATCGTGTGAGGAATGCCTGCAGCCCAAGGTTAGCCAAAGTCTCTGACACCACCAACTACGAACCAGATGCTTCAGGCGCTTCAGGGAAGGCGGGACAATTTCCAAATCTTTCGAAGTTTCCTGAAGCAGGGTGAATGAGAAGAGAAGTTGAAGCCAGTTCATATACTAACCGCTGTAGACATCGATAGCGATTCGAGTTGTGGGGTGTGGGCCACGACACGGAGAAGAGCTGCATGATCAACTTTTGGGCAGCCAATGCAATGAAGACCAAGAAGCGAAGGGAGCCGAACGACTACGGATTGCAGGACAGTTTCATTAAGTTCTGTCGACATCTGTTTGCATTGTGAATATAGGATACGACTGAAGAAATAGAGGCTCACATATATAATCAAATGAGACAAGGTATTCTGATGGGACTGAATCCAGCGTGGCAGCATATCCATCGTGTTCCAGGATCCATAGTCGAGGGCAATGCTCCGCAAATTGGACACCTGACAGAGCTTGTCTGACTGGTCCATGGTCAGATTGCCATTGACACGAAGATCCTTCATGCGCGTCTTATTTTGTAGAGAATGAAGAAAGGAAGGGAGAGCGTTGACGGTGCATTTGAAAGAGATGAGGTTGTGACATAGTTTCAAGGCATTGTTACATTCGCGAAGAAACGATGGGTGCAGTTGATTTTGGTATTTTGGTATATCTCGAATGTCTACCGGACGATTGAGCTGACTTTGGAGAACACGTTGAAGCACTGACCGACGTGTCGAACAAAGATTGCACGATCTTTGTGAGCTAGGACGACCGCAAAGGGGGACGTGAGCTCGAGAGAAAGTCAGTCCAAGAGATCAAGAATCGAAAACGCGAACAGACACACATCAGGATATCGTTTCGAGTGGCGAAGACGAAACGGAAGTGTGCAATATAATTTCGGTAAGACACCGGTCAGGAAAGACCGACTGACCAGAGCCACAGCAGCTAAGTCTCCATTGACGTTGAGAAATGAAAAGATTAGTTCCAAAACATCAAGGTGAAGATTGTCAGGCGATACCATGAAGTCAGTATCGAGGTTTAACGTGTGACGGGCAGTGATTGTCACGCGAATGAAGCACGATCGTCACAAAGTCGGAGCCAAAAATTCAAGTTCAATGTTGGTCGATCAAACGTCGCTCAATGTCAAGAGGTCAGAATCAGCCTCAGCCGTCACGAAACTCAGAACACTTAGCCACGCATTTGGATGGAAGGATATTGGATTATATCAAGGAGAAAAGTTGCATAAATGAAACTACCATTCTTTGTCGATTTTTTCTTCGATGCCCAGTCTATCCTTGGCTTCGATGTATTCCATAGTAACACATTCAGCCGCTAGCTTGCTTCTTGGCAAAAAAGCACAAGGGAAACTGACAGGCCTTGAGTTGAAACCATCAGTGAACCTTTGGGAATCTAGTAGCGAACCGTCAAATCGCGGAAACTTGAAGTCCAATCGTCATCTTACCAGGGATGATCTCATTCCCGGCTTCATCAAGCGCTGGTCTGATGTTAAAAGCCCATAATATGCGCGATATATTGATGAACAAGCTGTTAAGGGCCAGGGGCTTTCCCGGACAGGCTCGCTTGTTCAATTTTCCAAAGCCGAAAGGCAAATCAAACGAGACAAGTCGAGGGTCGGTTGTTTCAATAAAACGTTCTGGTCTGAATAGATCTGGTTCCTGTTGGTTGTTTCAGCTGTAGGAGACACATGAGTTTCAGTAGACTTGCCGGAAATAGGACTAGATGTATCATTATTGTCAGGTCAGATAAAGGAAGTCGTGGATGTAATTTACCAGGGTCCTGCATTATGCCACTATCGTGATATTAGAGGGGTAGACATGTCTATAGGAAAGCGGCTCAACTAAAGATTTGCAAAAACCGTGGAACCTGCCGGGATGAACCTTTGGTTTCAATCAGCGACAATTGCGCCACACAAGTCATTCGACACACATTCCATTGTACACGTCGTTCTCTGTAACAGAGTGAGGTGTCCCTCCTAGAACGGCAATGGGCCGCCACCTTTGAAATCTTAATCGGCGAATTACATATGTATTTTTCAGTGGACTCACCTAAGCGTCTCGTTCACGACCGCATTAACATATGGCTATCAAGTTTTAGAATAATTAAGGCCAATGCCCAATTGGCCTGACCAGATTTTCCCTATCCGAAAATGCAGGCAGACGATGGCCCACAACTTGGTCGAGTTCGGCCTGAGCCTTCTTCATGACCTCTGGAAAATGTAGCATGGCCACTAGAAAAGCTTTAGTTTCAATTGAAGACACTGACTTGAACGTACATATGAAACACGAGAGTGTACCCGCGGTCTGAAGGCTTGAACATCAGTATCAATTGCTCCTCGATTGACTCACCGTCTCAATTCCGGCCCCAAATGGCGTTGAGAGAGAGTAGGCTACCTGTAAATCTGACAGTGTACCGTCCATATTTGCTATAGCCTGAGAAGCCAAACAATCGGGACAGGTCCCGTCTTGCATTCGAGATTTGACGTCGTTGAACATATGCATCAGAAATTTGATGTCTCTTTGACGACGCTCCTCCGGTTCTCGTCGAAACCATTGCAAAGAGCGCTGTGAACCATGAGTCGGATTTCTGAAGCTACTCAGGTGATGACTGACCGGGAGTTTCAACAGCCATGGCCAAGACTCTACCAGATATTTTCCAGGGATGCTGAAGGAGTATGAGAACATCTGGATTGCGATTCAATCCAGGACGTACTTGACACTAATGGGTGACATTGTTGGAAGATGTGACAAAAGGCTGAGGAACTAACCTTGTCAGATCTATGTAGATAAAAGTTGTGTAAATCGGGTTTGGGACCGTTCGTGACACTTACAATCCATGGCTTCCATGTTCTCTTTGACAACCCATTCTTGCACCGAGTTGACTCGACGTCCATAAGCGCTCGATGTCGCCACGCTTGCTGCATATCTTCAAAGGTCATAAAATGTCCGTCAAACTCGGTAGTCTGCCCACCTTTGCAAATGTTGCTCATAGTTTTGAGGATCAGTTGAAATCTGGTACATCGCGACTTTGGATTCGTCAGATTGCATGCCAAGGTAGCTCTCGGATTTCCTGGCATTGAAGCCTTGATGGATTAACTAGTGAATGTCAACCAAGCGTCGACTGGGTCTCCGAGAGCACAAACTTTGCGCCACTGCCGCCATTTGTCTCCATAAGGCAGCATAAGACCTCGCATGTTGTCCGACAAGATTTCGCCCGCCACAACAAATCGAGGTCGACTTGAATAGATCTCTGACCGCTTCTCGAAAAGATCTGAAGCTGCTTGAGCCGTCCCAAGCACTATGACCGGCTCTGAACCCAGAACAATCGAGGTTACAGGTCCTTGAAGGGATTCGTAAAGGAGCATTTGTATTAAAAGGGAGGAAATACCATATAGTCGATTCCATTCTGCGAATTTCACCCAGGGCTTGACACCAGGGATTTGGTATCTGTTACCAATGAATGGAATGCCTAGAGGTCCTGGGGGCATTCGGGCCCTCAAGAAAAACCATTTGAGGACACTATAAAGCAGAAGAGACGAAAGAGTGAGGGCAATAACATCAAGTGAGGGCATTGTGGAGTTGTAGTTCAAGAGGATCAACAGTGATTCCGAAAAGTTCCAGGAGGCAGTCATATTGTGAGAGTTGCAGTCCAAGAGGGTCAACAGTGATTCCGAAAAGTTCCAGGAGGCAGTCATGTGTCCAAGCTGGTCCTGAACTAAGTAATGAATTCCATGAATAAGCAGTCTTGTGGGATCTGCCATACCATAATTATCAAGCGCGCCATGACGGTTAACGCGCTGCGGCAAGCATATCCAAACAACCGCTTGAAAACTGACGTCATGAACATTTTGTTTATCCTTCATGAGCAAGTACTTTTCTGCTCTCGCTAGCGGTACACTCGATGCAAGCAAGATGATTTTTTATATTTCGAGACACTTTTCCACACACAATAAATGTGTTACGCATTCTGTGAGGGCCGGAATTTTTCTAGCACTTGTTGAGGAAGGGTACTTAAAAATTGCCTATTGTGCATTTCGACGATGTCCTGGAGTAGAGCATAAATGAAGCGAACTGTGGCGAAAATGATCCACTTGCCGTGAACACCGTTGGCCATGTCAAAGGCGTCGACAGCTCTTCTTGAATCAACTGGCGACTATAGATCAGCATGTACGGGCCAGCGCCAAGAGGAAGACCGGTGGCATCAGACAAAACGTGGTCCTCTGAAACCTAGATAACAGTAAGAAGGTGACACTGTACCAGTTTTGGGATGTCTGACCTCGGAAACAGTGTGATCCACCGTTTTCCACCATACACCTTGATCTTGCACATACGAATAGATGTTTTTCCTTCCCGATACACCAGTGTATAATAGGACAGCACGTAGTTCATACTGTATTCATTTCAGCTTGAAAATTCATAGAGTCTTGGGATACACCCACCGGATGTAGTTGAAGTTCTGGACAATTAAATAGGCTCTCGACGTCGACCTGGAGTTGAGAAATCCGTTGGTCTACCTCTACAAAAAAGCTGTAAGCGGCTGTGAGAGTCTGGCGACAGTTACACACTGAGAACCTGTTCTTTTAAATCACTCAAGGTGCCCTTGAGTTTTTCCAGGGACCTGTCCAAGGCGGCGGCACGACTTGGTTGTTCTCTTCCTGCGGCCAAAGACTCGTAATAGGATATACTTGCCTCCAAATCCTTGAGAGTGTCCCGGCCCTAGACAAAGTGAGTTGATACAGAAAGAATGGCAAATGAAACACACTTTGAAGCTAACGAGCGCAGTCTTCCTCTCGTTCAGTTGCTGGATCTCTTGGTTCATGGTTTTCTCCTGGTGGGACTTGGCCAAAGCTATGTCCATGTTTGATGCAAGAAATTGGTCCATGTAGATAACTCTGGGATAAGTCATGGGCTCTGGAACAGGATTGGAGAGAACACGATGGGGAGGCTTGAGATTGAAAGCAACCACTTCCGAAGGTTCTATGATTGCATCTCGAAAATCGGTGAGACGATGAGCCGTCAATTTGGAAGAGAGCCGAGACACAAGCTCATTCCGTCCAAGGTTCGATTCATGGCTCATCTCGATGTCCACGATGCAGCCCTCTTCTGTGGAACGATGGTTCATTTTGGGACGACCAACGCTATAATGAAAGAGACGAGTTCTGTGATGCCTTAGACGACAGCGACTGGTTCTGTGTGAAACACCACTGACCTGGGTGGAGCCGTCGACCTAACTTGGTCGTCGAGAAGGCGAGCTAGTTGGGTGTATAGATCTAAAAAGCGAGCTCAATGAATGGTACGTGATGATGAGCTATAGGTACCGCTAGCCAATTGGCCCGGATGGTCAGACGAGTTCTGGGGCTTGACATCCAAAGCTGGGATCAGTTCAGAGTCGAGCAATGTTGAAATTTGAGCGAGATCGAGGTTTGTGAATATCTCCAATAATTTGTGCATTGAAGAATCTTGAGAAAGTATCAGAAGATGATCTCAAATGATGAACTGGACTGACTGGGGGAGGATGAATCTGGAGGGTCGGGTTGCATTTTGGAAGCCCAGTAGCGAACTTGAGGGACATGAAAGAGGGCTTGAATAACCTTGACATAGAAGATGATATGGACGGATGAGAGGGACCATCGCGTCTGAAGCTCACCAAGGCGGCATAAGCATTGGTCGCGAGTTCTGCACGAAGAGCGATGGGCCTAAGAAAGATCAGATATAGGAACCCAGCGAGATTTGTTATATTGATGCTGACCTGCCCTGTTCGCGAACAGATTTTTCCAGCGATATATCGTCATCGGATGTGAAGTCTTCGAGACTGGCCCGAATTGCTTGCTTCAGCGACTCATCCTCCGGTGAAAGTGTCGTCTGTGCCTGAAAGACTACTATTGAGCTTCTATGCAGTTGCATAAGAATTGGAATGCTACATTTGTAGGCACAAGCTGCCAATTCTCATGCGGTGGCCGGTCTGAAGGCCCGAACTGGACAGCGGTGGACGAGGAAGAGTCGCCTAAAGAGATGGCTATGGCTCTGTCTAATTCAGAGTCGTCTTGTGTAAGGTCGATAATTTGTTGTTTTAGTGGAGAAGAAGCTGGTTCGCCGCGGTCCCCAGCAAATATTGCGTCAATTGCCTTGGCCAGGTCGCCTTTGTGCTTGCGTAGGACTTTGAGGGATAGAGAAGCCTCAAGAGTTGTGATCTCGCCGAGGAGTTGTAATTGTGTGGATTCCTCCACGGTTGGCTCGTCGAAGGTCATGACAAGGGCAAGGTTGTTTATAAGTTTACAAAATCATAATGATATTTTTACATGGTCACGTACATACTGTATTCTACTTAACGAACGTCGTATTTAGCTAGCTGCTGCTCCAATACTCGACGAACACGTCTAAATCCATCCTTTACTGCATTGCGGTCTGCTTCGACAACGAAAGACAAGATTGAGCCCAGTTTCAGGTGATCCCATCGCCTCAGTTCCAACAAGACGCGGTATCTCGGCGTGACCTTGTCAAACCCTTTTCTGAATCGATGGAATATGAACTGGGTGATGGAAAAGGTCGCAACAGAGTATTCCGTGCCAGGCCACTTGGTCTCGAGGTTCAAGTCTTCGACACAAGATATGTCGTACTGGAGCGGCCACGGGAATTGAGCAAAGGAAATCTGCCAATCAGCAGGATCTTCTGTCTCCAGTATCTCCCAAGCAGCGTCGTATCGTAGATACCGCTCCACCATGACCCGTTCACGACGAAGTTCCTCTGCGGCGTCGGCAAATTCCTTTTGACGCTCCTGGTTCTCTTGAAGCCAGCGAGCATCGGCTGCTGCAGCTTCCCGAGTTCCAAGGCTTGCAAAAGAAGATAGCTTGACCAATGCTGTCGCCTCCTTGTCCTTGATCTCGAGGAGATACTCTTTACGCGTGACCCTGGTTTCGCTGACCATGTTGTCGAGCACGACAGCCAGCCTTTCGTCTTCGGACGACGCTGGGGGAGTGATCATAGGTCGACAATAAAAGATTGGAGGCGGTGAAGGAGGTGGTGCTGGCGGAGGCTGATTTCTCTTCTTCTGATCCTCTGTTCTCTTCAATTCTGCCTTCTCCCTCAGCATTTTGGCTCTTTTGTCGTGATTGTGAATCTGCTGAAGCCGCTCAGCGATGTTGGACTGGTTGCGAAGAAGAATCTCTCCCGAGATCTTGAGGGACTTTTGAAACTGCTTTTGAAACTGTCGTTTCTCGAAAGAAGACATAAGTTGGACGTCCTCAGGTTCGAGGTCGTGGCGGCCACTTCTCGCTTCTTCGACGGCACGGTCATAAGCTGAAGGACCCTTTTTCCGCGGCGAAGTTTGAACTACATCGCTGATCTGAGGGACGCTGACGATGCGAACGACGCGTGCACTGATGATCATGGTCCTAACGCGTTTGACAACGGCTGCGGTCGCTGCTTGGCACCGCTTTCGCCGGGTCGATGTCGGTATACGAACTGGCTCTGGAGCAAAGGAGACGAGGACTTTCTTGGGTCTGTGCGCCGCCGCCGCCTTTCTGGTTCGTTGGGAATTGCGAAAAAAGGGGAAATAAGGGCGAATCCAGCCGGGCAAAAGAGAAATCATGGTGGGTTGTTGTTTTACGAACCCATGGTCCGCTTCGCCTTATATACGTTGGGCCCGCGCTTTGGTCCTCTGGGTTTCGCATTGTGGCCAGAAATGGGCATCTTGGTTTGATCGAATTTTCCCAGGCCAGTGATGGGATAACAAGCCGGTCACGCGTTTGAAAAACTTTATTCCCTTTTCTTTTTTCTCGAACCACCATCATGCCAGTCCAAACTAGAAGCGCAAAGCGTGTTGAAAAAGCCAAGGCAGAGCTCCAAGAGGCGGATCCTCGTTTCACGACCCCGGCGCCACGGTCATCAGTGCCACTTGTCGTACCAAATGCACCGAGGAAAAGACTCGATCCAATACTCGGTCCAGCTCCCGGACTTGATCACCAAATTCATGAAGAAGACAGTGACCAGCCTCTGAGTTCACCACCGTGTCGTCTTTTGTTTCCTGACAATGGTCGACGTCCGAGCGATTCCCGACAATTACTTGCTTCGCCATTCCACACTCCTTTGCAAAGCCCGAAATCGTCGAGTCACCCTTTGCCGACGATGGCCATCACTCAGAACTTGAATGATGCCACTTTGGTACGCCATGAGAGCTGCATAATGCAGAATTCTGACGGCCACATACAACATATTCGACCACCGAAATGAAGGCATCCTTTCTTGAACAAGACACCTTTACTATCTAGACATTCTCTACATCACATGTACTACTTTGCACTATTATCTTATCCTCTTTTTCTCGGTGGAGCAAGATGGCTTTAGCCTTGGCTTTCAAAGGAATTGCTTTTGTGCTTGGGCGTAAAAGTCCACGATTCTGGAGCAGGCCCCAAAAACATTTCCGAAATCTTGACCCAATCCCTAGAATCGCTGCTAGCCAGTAATGTCTCTGTGGTAATCATTAGTGCATGTTCAAGAATAAAGTCCATTTCGCGCACCCAATTCGTCTCGACCGCGATACGCAGGAGCTCGTTCATTCAGCCGTCCGGGTAGCCTCTCGAGCAGACCGATGGGGACATATCGATAAGTGAAAGACAGGGCCTCACATAGGTATCGACGCGTAGCGTTTATCCCTGCAGTGTCTGAAATGATCTCAGTCCATTGTCAAGTAAATCAAACAAGAATCTCACCGGATCCAAAATGGCTCGAGTTCACAAGTCAGAATATCACAGTCCACTGATTCAAGTCACTTACCACAAGCCATATTCAGCATACTATAGAGAGACCCGAGTCAAAGAAGGACATGGTAAAGCAGATTCACCAACCTGTTTGACCATATCGAGACGCTCGCGCGCGCTGATATCCCTGAAATGAACAAATGAGAACATTCATAAATGGGCATTCAAGAGACGCACCATTCTCTGTGCTCCTTGATCTCGGTGAAGATCCAGGGTTTGATGAGTGCGCCTCGAGCTACCATAACCCCATCAACCCCGTAATTCTCGATACTGGACCAATAATCTTGAGACGAGAAACAATCACCGCCTCCGAAGATTGGGACCGGTGGCACTGTTTAAAAGTTAGACGGGCCGGTAGGAGCTGACCCGAGACACACAATCCTCGTCAGTTTCTTTTGCTCGCACTGCTTCTACACATCGCTTGATGTAATCCCAGTCAGCGAGCTTAGTGTATCTTTGTTGCCGAGTACGTCCATGCAACTAATAATACAAGATCAATAATGGCCGCAAAAATTCCATTGGTCTCACCGAAATGCATCCTACATTCCATTCGGAAGTCAAACGGGACATGAGTTTGTCTGCTGTGTTTCGTCCATCTTTGACTCCAGTACGTAGCTGAATGTACAATCAAGATGGTTGTAGATTCGATTTGAGAACAATACCTTCACGGTGACCGGTATTTCTCCCAGAGCCTTGTTCATTCCAGTTATAATTTTCCCCAGTTTTCCAGGAGCATCCAGCACTGGGACTAGTTTGAGTACTGGGACATTACACAGGACCTGACTTACAGGCAGAGCCGCTCCCGGTATTGAAAACCAGGTCAATGGGGCATCCACAGTTGATATCGACAAAGTCAATGGTTCCAGGGCATTCTTTTGCGAGCACTTCAGCTGTCGGAACAAGCGTGTTGGGTTTCGCGCCAGCTAATTGTACGCCGAAGGTCCTCTCAGAGGGGTGCCGCCTCACCAGAGACCACTCTTCTTTTGACCCGGTCAAGAAAGAAGTAGCAAGACCCACTGTGAAAACATTGAAACGACGAATTTGACTGACAAATCGAATCTTACTTTCACCGCAAGTGATATCGGCGCCATACTTGACACAGAGTCGTCGGAATGGCTGCCAAAAATGAGTCAAGGGCTTGGAAAGGACCAAAATGCCTACCAAGTTCCCGACGGTCGTCAGCGGAGCAAGATCTGGAAACAAGCTGGTCAGAACGATATGCGTCGGTGAAAAAGTACATTACACGTCTTGCCAGCCCATTGAAGCCTCTTTTTCTCGTTGAACCGTGTCGGTACATCTGCAGTGTCCTCTTGAGATCCATTAGCGGCAGTCCGCTTTTCGATGATAGCATCAGACACGTTGTCACTGCTAGTATTGACTTCGGTCATTGAGACATCTTGTTGTTCAGGTTCAGAGACGGCCAAAGTTGCCTTTGGTGCGTTTGCAAGGTCATTCTCGATCTGCACCTCTTTGAGATACGCATCCGCGACAGGGAACTTGTACTGGAGGGGAATGAGACTGTCGATAGCACCACTATTGAATCGTCAAACCTTTTTAGATCTCAGCAGCTTCTGTGTGTCGGGAGAAATGAAATTGAGCTCTGCCATTGATACAGCAGCTCGCGATTTGGCATCCTCATCTTGTATGACGACAAGAGAGCCATCGGAATCGTCCCGTTTGACATGATCACCGAGGAAACGACACTTGAAGCCGTACCTGTGCAAAATTTGAGGGATGGAATACATAACAAATGTGGGACGCACTTGCATTCTCCCAGTTCAGCAAATACAGGGCATTTGGTTGAGAGATCGAGGGAAGGTACTTCGGGAATGGATGGCACGGTCTCGACAGCAGAGATGAATGGAGCGACATTCGAAATTTCAGATGTCCACCGAATATCGCGAGGTTTTTCAGCTAGGTATGACTGGATATCGTGGTTGAAGCGACACCTGAAAATATGACTTGAAGAAAACTCGAGAGAAAAAATAGAACGCACTCTGCACCGAATTCACAAGTCGAGCCTTTGGCGATCTTCCAACATAGATCGAGTTCGTCTCGAATCTTACCGAAGCGTCTTCCTTTGTTGGAACCTTGTCGATCCTTTTTCTCTTGTTTTGTTGGCCGACGAGACCTGTAATTTGAAGTGCCTTCGGGTCGGCCTACGCCAGGCCTCGGAGCTCCTTCAGCTGCATCGTCGTCTGGAAATGTCTCGATGCCAGTTGACAGTAGATATCTTCAATCTACAATGAATATTGTCATAATGAAGACCTATTGAAAGCTCACTCGGCTTTGATTGGGGCAGTACCTGGAGGCAACATTGAAGATAAGATAAGACGAAGAAAGTCAGAAACGACTCGGCGGATCAGCTGACGTTTTCTGCAGCCACGACCGACCATCTCCTCTTCTCGATAGATATTGCTCTTTCCCATGACCAAGCACAGCAAGAATAACACTGCGTCCTCCATATTCTCATATGCAGAATACAAGAAATTGGACTATGGCACCAAACGAGTTTGTCAATTGACTGGATATATGAACTCCAACTAATAGGCGCTCATTCAGCAACGGTTAGGAAACGAATCCATGCGTCGGTTCGATGCTTGTGCTCTCTGTCTGGACAAGGCAAGGGAGCCTGTCGCTTGTCAACAAGATGGTCATTTGTTCTGCAAGGAGTGTGTTTATACCGATCTTTGTATGCCCTACTACTTTCTTGAGGCCCAGCTCTGCTGATATCGTTAGTACAACAGAAGAATGACATCAAGCGTCAGAAAGCGAAGCTAGAAACCTTGAAACGCGAGGCAGAAGAGGACCGTGAACGGGCCAAGGTGAGTTCATTGCGCTGATCCAGACATCAATTAATGACTTTGACTAAGGAAGCCGCAAGGGAGCGAGTTCTGCTGGATTTTGAGAGAAATCAAGGTCTGGGGGGTGCTGCATCTGGGTCGAAATCCATTTCCACCTCTGGCGCCGGTGAACCTCGGGGTACCAAACGCAAGTTTTCGCTGGAGACTGCGGCGGAGCAGATTGCTGAAGCTGAAGAGACGGCTTTACGAGAAATCGAACGCGAACAAGCAGAGAAACTTCGTGCTAAGCTGCCCGATTTTTGGCTTCCCAGCTTGACACCGACATACGCCGGCGGCAAGCAAATACCTGAATCATTCAAGGACATAAAACTGCAGACGACTTGTCGTGGAGGGAATCCTGCACATCCAATCGCGTATGTTCGGTTTTCTCTTTTATTTTATCTACTGACACGAGCTTTTCAGCATGAAAAATCTGATTCCTGTCAAGTTTACTCTGTATACATCCGATACACCAGGAGAAGACAAGGACGTGGCAAAACCAGTTTGCCCTTCTTGTAAAAAGGCTTTATCGAATAACCTGTTGATGTTTCGTGAGTTTCCACGTCTGCATTTTCTGTGTGATGTTCATTGTCCGTCCATCCTAGTAATGAAACCTTGTGGACATGTCATATGCAAGACTTGTACAGACACATTGGTGGGTAACTTGCAAAACAAATGAGTTAGCAAGCTGATTTCGTCCACAGGTTCGGCCTGAAAAACAATGTGTAGCATGCGATACCAAAGTAGGAGATGACATTATTGAGCTAAAGCGGGAAGGAACTGGGTTCGCAGGTGGAGGAATGGCCGAGTCGTCCAAAGCAGGAATTGCGTTTCAGGGCTGATCGAAATCTTATCTGATTGTTCAATATTCAATCCACGTGGCCGCAATGACGCTAGTGTCACTTTCAGTAAGACCTTGTCTTGAGCCATCTACCCAAGCCTCAATGGATTCCAGTGTTAGCACTAGCTTGACGACGGTCCGAGGATTTTTTCCCCAAAACTCAGATTGTCATTCATCTGTTCCCTCTTCACCGAGATCCGGCTCACTCCCTTCGCCGCCTGACAGCCCAGATTCAGTATCTTCATTTCCATCGGTCTCTTCATCCTTCTTCTTCAGCTCAGTCCCAGCGAGCCCACCATATAATACCAGTGATGGTCTACAAAGTCTCATAATCCCTTCTCTGTCCTTGCCAGAGCCCTTGAAACGACCCACTATATATGGGCAGACGCTGGGTGATATTCGTCTTATTGTTGTCAGGGCGCGGACCTCAGCGCCTGAAGACAATTTCTCGATCCAGCTTCTGCTTGAGGACAATCCGGATATTGTCGATATCGGCTCCTGGGAAGTGACCGAACATGGCCGCATCCTGAGGGCATCTACGGACTGGATTGACGATCTAGAGGGTCTGGACAAGTTCATACCAAAAAGAAACGTAGAGATCCTCGAAGTACATGGTTATGAACAAACTGATAATGTGCGTTCCTCTTGTTTCTGTTGCCACAGCTGACTGACGCGTGCCTTTCAGGCCCAAGACAAGATCCAGTCTCTGAAATCATTGATTCAGACGCCATTCATGACATTGGATGAGATACTAGTACCAGGGTCTCAGTCATCGGAGCTCATCGCCCACCTGGTTTCCTCATCCTCGTCGCCATTATACACTGCTCTCATCTTCGCTGTGCCCCCATGTAGGTCTTCATGCTCTTCTGGTTCCAAGAGCTCATTAGTTTTCCAAAGTTCCTTCTGCCTTTGAGCAACAGATCATGGATAGTCTAGTGTCTGAGATTCCCATCATAATTCTCCCTCAGTCAAGCGGCTCTCATCATTATCGTTCAATGCGGAAGCTATCTTCCTTCAGGCCATCGTCTCTGACTGCACTGAGAATTGGACTATTCCGTTCTCTCGATACCATCTCTGCCTTGCGCTGCGAATCGGCAGATCGATTCGTCCACTGGCGCGAGGTTGAACAGAATGTCCAGGTCATCCATAAACGACGACAAAGACGACATGCCTCATCTCATGAAGAGGGATCCACTTGGAATAAATCTAATTGGGAGTTTGAGTGGGAGAGTCGACTGTCGCAAGATGTCACAAAGCGGCTTCGAGAGGATGAGACAAATTCCGGTCTGTTTCCCGAGCTCCATGGATCTTTGCCGCCTTATGGGGAAGGATCATTCGATCCACTGCATCTTCCTTCACTCTTAATGTTCACCTTGTCCCTCTTGGGACCTCTTGGAGGTTGTCTGCAACGGACAGTTGTAAATACAATGAGTGCCGTCGGGGCGTCCAGGGCTGTGGTATTGGGGGCATTTTGCGCAGGCCTTGGTGCAGGCATTCTCTTGAGATCTTGACCGTATTTAGTTAGCTTGGATTCAGCACTTGTATATTATGACGTCAGCATTGAACTCTGTCGAGCTCCATCACCATGGCGCCCTCTGTTTTGATTTTAATCGCTGACGGAACTGAAGAAATGGAATTGTGGGCCCAGGAAAGTTCCACTTTCCACTAGAGCTGACTTCGTTCAAGCACAATAACATACGACACTCTCGTTCGTGCTGGAATAACTTGCCAATCTGCTTTCGTCTCTGAGTCCAACGCGGCGACCTGTGTTAATCCTCCCTTCGCGAAATGTTCCCGAGGAATCAATATCATGCCAGATCTGTATCTTGGAGCCAATAGTTGTGGGCCTGTTCGTACTCAGGATCGCTTCCCGTTGCGTAGTGGTCTGATCTTTCTGTCAAGGAGCGATACGATGCTCTCGTCATTCCAGGGGGCGCTAAAGGTTAGCTTTGCAAGATAACTGTCGACCTGCTCATGTCATTCAAAGGAGCCGATACAATTTCCCAGAATGTCGCCGTTCAACAGCTCATCAGAAGCTTCATCGCTCAGAAAAAAGTCGTTGGTATGATTTGTGCAGGTATGAGTCAATCCGGCAGTCTCTAGCGCTCGCATTCGATATCTGGATTAGGAAGTCTGGCAGCTCTTACCTCCAATCTCCCAAAGCAGCCTCTCACGTCGCATCCCAGTGTGAAATCGCGTTTGGAAGCAGGCAAGTTGACCAGCACAAAGTGTGGCGTCGCTGAGCGAAGCAGCTTTCATATACTCCGAGGACCCTGTTGTCATTTCCGAGAATTTGGTTACCAGGTATACACCAGGACCTTTTTAAGGCCACGCTGACTGTAATATTGTCTAGTCGCGGGCCAGGCAAGCATTTCTAATGTTTCTAGAAGAATCGAGAACTTGACCTTTCTTGGAAGGGACCACTTTCCCTTTTGCATTCGCCCTCATCGAGTTGCTCTGTGGAGCTGCCAAATGCGCCGAGGTTCGAGGTCCGATGGCATTTCCAGACAACAATACTTGATGAATGTACACGACTGTATTATCAGGTTCGAACAATCAAATTCTAACAACAAGAAAAGGCTCCGGGATCCCAATGCCAGTATACGCACAGAGCTCAGCATTGAGCTCTTGCAGTCCATTTTTGGGGTTGATGGATACGGTTTTGATGACCTGAAGACATTGAGCGAATGGAATCCATCGATCGGCTGCACTTGGCTCACGTTCCAGACTTTTGTATTACAGCCAAACTGCGTCAAAGTAGGACACTTTTTGACGATTTCCAGGAGGAGACGGCGATCGTTGAAGGGGTCTAAGACGCCATTTATATGCAGGGTTTTAAGGTTTTCAGCTTTGGAGATGCTTTCACCCAGAAGCACAAGATCCTTTGAACTGTATCAAAACTGGCGACTGCAAAAGGAGGAGTCTCTATTACCAAGGAACCGTGTTCCACCACAATAAAAAGCTCCTCCAAAGCAGCGCATCTGATACAAATGTCCTCAATAGCCTTCAGATGGATCCCCATGCGGTGGATAGACAATCGGATTAGTCTAGTCCCAAGAATGTCGATAACCCGAGACCAAAATTCTGCATCTAGCGCTTTAAGACGTTCAGTGGCGTATACCTGTAAACTCTGGAGGGAATGACACCCTGAGAGTAAAAGCAGTACAGCCTCGGGCCAAGTCTTTTGGTCGTTTATGGTCAACGTGATGGAGCGCAATTTCTTGAGAAAAGCACGCTGGATAGTTTCCTGGGCGAAGGGCCCCCACGTCTAGTAGATGGGTCGGAAAATGATCAACAATGACAGAGGTTACGGACAAATCTCGGTGAAAGACCCTCCAGTGCGAGCCCTTTGAGACCGTCCACGTTTCCTCTGATCACTTCGAGAATGCCTTGACCGGAAGGGTTATCGACAAGTAGAAACCAAGGCCGACTTGACACCACCTTCCTGGGTAACCTTGGGACAACCAGTGATACTCAAATGATCCAGATAGCAGAGGTCCGGAGCCAATTGTTTCAAAAGAGGATCCGTCACCAATGGCGAGCTCTGTCAATGTCCCGGTCAGTCCGAGTTTTAGCATGTTTAAACACCAACGCACTTTACAAATAAGGGTTAGATTCCGCAAGCTGTATCTCACGTTGCAGATCCAGGGACTCAGAACAGCGACAACAGGACTGCTGGGCATTATCAAAGTCAGTTTTCGAAGTCGAGAAAAATGTGGTAGAAGGGTCGGATTATAGTAGCTTGCTCCAGTGTTGTGACCGTTGATTTCGAGTATCTCGAGCAATGGCAAAGATTGCAAAGCGGTTAAGATTTCAGAATCCAATGTGCCGTCCCGAGTCCAGGTACAAGCTATAGAAACATTGATCCGTCGTACATCGGGAGGATTTGAGCTACCTAATAGATTCAAGCAGTTGGAGATGCCTGTGCTACCAATGTTCGTCATTGATTCCAGGACTAGAAGCAGAAAACGCACCGCGAAGAACCTGTTGATGCAGAAGATCGAGGTCCCCATGTTTCGGAAAATGGCGTATTTCCATGACCCTGACATGTTTGGCAAGCCTAGGATAAGTTGCAAGAGTCTTGAATATCCTGGATACCTACGAATTTGGTCAAGACAGGCTTAAAGTCGTGCGCTGACGGCAGAACCTTGGTGTCTGGATCTTTGTGCCATGCGTAAATGGCAATATGGTTGAATAAATTGGGGATTGAGGCCGCATAGAAGTTCTTGGAAACAAGACAAAATTTTGGAAGGAGCTTCACTGGGATATGTCGGACAATTGAGGGCAGCAGGTCAAGAGGAAGGTCGGAGAACATGTCACAGAGCTCAGAAACCCTGCTAATCGTCGCTGCGTCAGGATTCCAGCGATTCAACAATATTCAGACTAAATACCTCTGAGGCTAGTCTCCTAGACAGACTCCAGTGAGGTGACGATATGAAGAGGTCTTGCTCGAAACTGATTTAGATTGTCACATGACACAAGTCCCATTGCCTCTCTCAGTCCTGAGTCAGTCTCTTTCATCGCCACGTAGGGTCGCCCGCCATGTATTCTGACGACGACGAAGAACTTCCTGCTGTCGGTTCAGAGGCCTTCATGCGGGAAGCTCAGCCAAAAAATAAACCTCGAGACTTAGACCCAGAAGAGGAAGAGGACGAAGAAGAGGAGGAAGAGGATGCTGGACGTGACCATAAAAGAAAGCGCTCAAAGGTATGTTGGCCATATGTTGAGCTATCGATTCACTGTTTAAACGATCACAGCACCGTCATAAACGTAGTGCAGCTAGTCGTTTCCTTGATATTGAGGCAGAAGTCAGTGACGAGGACGACGAACCAGAAGAGGACGAAGATGAAGATGCAGGCAAGTTCTCTCGTTCAATATATATCATTTCCCTCGAGCAATTTACTTGTAGGTGGTTTCATTGACGGCGACGACGACGAAGATGCTGGCGCCGGCCGACGCCATCATGCGCTGCTGGATGCTCAAAGGACCTTTGAACAAGAAGACAGAAGTCCGGAGCAGATAGCCAAGGACCTCAGCGCGCGATATAATGGTCGAACAGCCGTTCGTTACACTGGGGACATGAACGAAATTCCACAGCGTTTACTCATGCCGTCTGTTCACGATGCGAGCTTGTGGCAGGTTCGAGTAAAGGTAAGCTTTTTGGAATAATCCATGTTTCCGTCTTTTTTGACAATTCATGTAGCCTGGTCGTGAACGCGATATCGTCTTCAGTCTTATGCGCAAGTCTATTGATCTGGAATACAGTGCCCACCCACTTCAGATAATATCTGCTTTCGAACGTGACACCCTTCCTGGCATGATCTATATCGAGGCTACCAGTTCACAGCAAGTCCTACAAGCGTGTAATGGTCTCGTCGGTGTCTATCCTAGTCGCGGAGTACAGCTTGTCCCCATTGAAGAAATGGCCAGCCTTCTTCAAATCAAAAAAAAGGATGTCGTCGTTACACCAGGCAGTTGGGTTCGCCTCAAGCGAGGTCTTTACCAAGGAGATCTTGCTCAGGTTATAGACATCAATGATGACGGTGAATCCGTCGGACTCAAGCTCATACCTCGTATCGATCTCAACCCTCGAGACGATGCTTCAATCGGCGGCGTCAAACGAAAGCGGACGACAGCCACATCAGGTGCTATGCGACCACCTCAGCGTCTTTTCAACTTTGAGGAAGTCGCAAAAGCTTACGGAAGAAGCGGTATCAACAAAAGAAATCACTATTATGTCTTGTCGGGAGAAACCTACAACCAAGGCTTCCTGGAAAAGGATTTCAAATTGAGCTGGTGCAGTTTGGAGGATGTTAATCCTTCTCTGGACGAGATCACTCAGTTCAGCCGACGTCAGGATGGTGACGACGAAAGTGCTGTAGATCTGTCGGTGATCGCGGAAGCTTCACGGAAGGCTGCGGTATCTGTTTTGCAGCCTGGTGATCACATTGAAGTCTTTGAAGGGGAGCAAGCTGGTTTACAAGGTGTGGTCGAAGAGATTTCCCAAGAGGTTGTCACAATTGTGGCATCCGGCGTCGACTTGGAGGGGCAGAAGGTGGATGTACCGGCAAGGAGCGTACGAAAAAGATTCAAGCCTGGAGACCACGTCAAAGTTATGGCGGGTAAGAATGCTGACGAAACAGGACTGGTAGTGTCTGTTTCAGAGAATGTGGTGACTTTTATTTCCGACATGTCAATGCAAGAGGTGCGTAATCTGATTTGGACAGAACATCCTGGTCTTCATACTGTTCACAGGTAGCAGTCTTTTCCAAGGATCTACGAGAGGCAGCAGAGGTCGGCTCTGGTACCAACATCGTCGGCAATTACGAGCTACATGATCTGGTCCAGCTAGAGTGAGTTTTCATCATCTCATTTACAACATACTCTTATAATTCCAGTTTACAAACTGTCGGTGTGATTTTCAAGACCGAGAGAGACTCTTTCCGCGTTTTGGATCAGAATGGTCAAATCCGTCTTGTCCAACCTCATCAAATATCCATGCGCCGAGACTCTACAAGAGCTGTTGCGACTGATTCAGAGGGACACGAGCTTCGCATAAATGACAACATGAAGGAGGTTGACGGCGAGGTAACCTATTATCCTTTCGCTTTCCTTGCGTCGCTGACAGGTCCCATTCAAGGGTCGAAAAGGTCGCGTGCTACATATCCATCAGTCCTTCTTTGCATTCTTGCACAATCGAGACATTACGGAGAATGGAGGAGTCTTTGTAGCCAGGGCGCGGTCATTGGCTTCAGTTGCTCCCAAAGGGACCAAAACACCTGTGACAGATCTTTCCAAAATGAATCCGACTCTGATGCCACCACCCAGTGGCGGAATGGTCGGCTCTGGAAACATGGGTCGTGGCCCACGAGATCGAAGTATCGGTCTTTCAGTTATCGTGACCAAGGGACCTCACAAGGGCTATCGTGGAATTATCAAGGACACTAATGGCACCATTGCTCGAGTTGAGCTCAATACGGGCAACAAGCTCATCTCTATCGACAAAGAAAAGCTTCACTTCCCCAATGAGTAAGTCGAACTGCTTCTCCTGTATTTTTTTGCTGATCGTCATGCAGGCAACCTACTGGCCGGCGTCCCACATTCGACTTGAGCTCTCTATCGGCTGATGTCACTCAAAACATTCCTGTGATGCGTAATTCTAATCCTTACAATTCTGGGGGTCGTACTCCTGGGTGGGGTGCCAGCGGAGCAGCTGATTCTCGAACACCTGCCTGGAATACGAAAACACCGAATCCTTATGGCAATAATGCTCAAACTCCAGCATGGAATGCATCATCCAGAACCCCGAATCCATATGCTGATAGCAGTCGAACACCAGCCTGGAATGCTGGCTCCAGAACTCCGAATCCTTATGCATCTGGTCAAAATGCTGGAGGAGCAACTCCAGCCAGAACTTGGTCTGGTGCAACTCCAGCTCGACCTGCTTGGCCGGCAGAAAATGCTGGCTGGTCTGGTGCAACTCCTGCAAGACCTGCTTGGCCAGAGCAGCCTTCTTGGGCAACTCCTCGACATTCTGGCTGGGGCAGTGGAGATAATGCTTGGGTAAATATTTCTGATTTTCCTCGATTTTTTATCTGTTCTGATTTTATGCAACAGAGTGCACCGACGCCTGGAGCTACAGCAGAAACACCGGCGTTCAATCTTGCTACTCCTGCTGGTCTCACACCTGGATACTTTGCTGGTTCTCTCTCTGCTGCTACACCTGGTATTACACCTGGAGTGGTCCACGGAGCGGACTTGCTCGGAGCGGACCCAGTCGATGACGCTTACCGTAGGTCCTTGTTAAATGGTTTGAAATTTTCACTGACGCCAGATACAGAGATACCTATGGATTGGATAATCGACGCTGCTCTAAGCAAAGTCCAAAATCGACTCAAAGTGAGGATCGAAGGCTCCAATGTCGACGGGTATCTCGACGGCAAATTCGAAAATCGGGAAGGTCGAATCATGGGTGCTCACAAGGTCGGAGCAAACTTTGACCAGACTGCCATGGTCGAGTTCGATGAGGGAGAAGCCAGGACCATTTTGGCCAAATACATTCTCCCTGTTCATCCGAGCGCCAAGGGCCAGGAAGTCGTCGTGCTACATGGTAAACTCAAGGGTGAGGTTGTCAAGATATACGACATGGAAACCAATACGGTGACCGTCAACAACATGACGAGCTGGTATGAGATTCCAAGGAATGAATGTTGTATAGTTACACCGCCCATAACTTAGTTAACAGATATAATCACACTTGTATTTTTTGCACTTGCCTCATCACGTTTTCTTGGATAGATGTTTGGCCAGCAGAGCTCACTGGCAATGCGACGAACGCGCCTTATAATTGCGACGCTACCAATCATGGTCGTCTCTGGAGGTCAGACATGATTCAGGAATATTATGCTGGCGCGATTTTTGACTAGACAACAGTTGTTCTCTACAACAGAGTGGTGGAAGGAGTGCCTCAGCGACGACGAGAACCTGCTCCAGCTGCTGAGAAGGAGCCGAAAAGTGACAGAAATGGTAGGATTCCTCAATCGCGCAATGGCAAGGCATCTAAGCATCTTTCTGCGTCTCCAGCATGATTCGTCCTGGTACTCTCGCTGGGTTGAATGACCTATCACAGTCTGCATATGCTGCACCAGCACCGAAGCCGGTTGAGAGGAAGATGGGCCATGGACGTCCTGTATGGAGAAAATGAGAAAATAAAGGAACAGGAACTTTCGTACTGACTTTTGAAAAGAACGACGGACGCTAGTACACCAGCTCCAAAACCAACACCACTGTGAAGCTCACTCAGGATAATTAACAACATTTAATGAGTAAAGACACGTACGCTTTCACTAGAAAGTCAGCCACTGGTTCCACGGGTCAGCAAGGAGTTGACTTGGTTCTGTATGAGACCTACCACAGCGGTCATACTGCAAATTTATCAGTCAAAGTCAAGAGGGTTTTCCAGGGAATTAAATACCTTCTGACCGAGAATGTCCTCAGTCGAGGTTGCCTTGGGCGGTGATGATGACATTGTTGAGGAAGGGAATGACACGTGCGGCGTAGCTCTCCTCCATTACCTTCACCATGGCGCACCAGTCCCCGATGATGGCCATTCCCAAGAAAGGCACAGACGAAGTGGATTGGACAACTCCAATCAGGAGCCTCATTTCCAAATCTTACGGAGAAAGTCCCGACAATTATGCCACAGAATGCGCTGCTCTCCAGCGATGTCGTCAAGATGCTGTTAGAGGTGCTGGAAGCGATATCACCGGTCTGTATCTGCTACAATCAATCCATTATTCTGTTGCTGACCTCTTCTCGTAGCTCGCGATTTGCTATACAAGTATTTCGGCCAGCTTGAGCTGCTGGAACTGCGGTTCTCTGAAATACGAGTCACATTTCCCTGGCGCGACGCATTCACCAACAAACTCATCACTCAGACCTCCATCGCCTACGAAAAGGCTTCTATATTATTCCAGATCGCCGCTACACATTCTGCCATTGCTACCTCTCAGAGCAGATCAGATCCAGAGGGTCTGAAACGATCTTTCCACTATTTCAGGACGTGTGCCGGGATGCTGACTTATATCAACGAGAACTTCCTACACGCTCCATCCACCGACTTGAGTCGAGAAGTTGTCAAGTTTCTCGTCAATGTGATACTGGCCCAGGCTACCGAGGTCTTCTTTGAAAAGTGCACAGATGAGAAGAAGGGAAACGCACTGGTATCCAAAATTGGAGCTCAGGCGGCTTCGATGTATTCGACTCTCGTAGAAGACGTCAAAGAGTTTATGGGCAAAGGAATATTTGACAGAAACTGGGTCACATTAATTCAGGTGCGTGTACCGATTGTTAGCCCTTGACTGGGCACTGAACTTTTGAAACAAAGGTCAAAGCAAAGTATTTCACCTCTTTATCACAATACTATCGAGGACTTGCCGATAATACGACAGGAAAGCACGGAGACGCGCTGGTTCGATTCACGCTGGCCGAGACATTAGCAAAAGAAGCAACGAGAACCGCAGCATCCTTCGGCTCCGCCTTTGTCTCCAGTGTTTCTCCCACTCTTCCTTCAGATGCAGGTCCTTCAATACAAGAGCGTACAAAGATTCACTTGGCCCTGGTATCTGAACGGAAGAATGAGGCTCAGCGCGAAAACGACCTCATTTATAATGCTGTTCTTCCTGCGCCAGAAGCCCTTCCCATCATCGACAAGACTGTTGTCGCTACTCCGATACCAATTCAAGAGGTGTACGGGGCCCCTGACGTCCAAAAGACAATTGGGCCAGATATCTTCATCAAACTGGTGCCTTTGAGCGTCCACGAGAGCGCCAGTGTCTACTCCGAGGAAAAAGCCAAATTTGTCAGAGGCGAAGTGGAGAAAGCGGAAGCGGCAGAGGGCGAGATGCGAAGCGGAATAGATGGATTGGGAATCAAGGAAGGTCTTGCACGCTTCCGGGCTATGGCCGAAGGAGAAATTGGAGGAGACGCTGAGATACCTGTCGACGTCAAACGATGGCGCGACGATATCACTGTCATTGAAGATCGGGAGAGCGTCGAGGTCATCCTAGGTCAGCTCACCCGACTCAAAGAAGGGGTTCGATCGCAGCTACAGAATATTCCTCATCAACTGGACACCGAGTCGAGAGACTGCGAGATGATGAGAGTCAAGTATGAGCACCTCTGGAGCCAGCAGCCTTCCGCAGCATTGTCCAAGTCTTTGAGACAAGACCTCAAATCCCACTTTGGATCTTTGGAAGCTGCTGCTGCATCAGACCAGCAGGTGGTCGCTTTATGGGACTCTATCAAGAATGACCTAAAACTTCTTCTCAGTCCCCAGCTCGAGGCTATTTTCAGGAACAGCGCAGAAGGAGGTCACTCTTCTGAACATTTGCTGGACTTGGACGTTGGAAATGAAGCGGATGACGGGAAGGAGCGAGCAAAGATTGGGAATTTCGTGGCCGAGATTGACGAGCGTTTAGGTAGATTGAACAAGATATCACGAGAGAGAAATGAGGTTCTAAAGGATCTCAAGGAGAAGGTGAACAATCTTCAAGGTCATAATCCAAAGTCCTGACAATCTTTCAGGTCCAAACCGACGACGTTTCTCATCTTTTGCTTCTCAATAGACGCAACACCGGTGTCGAGCCCGCATTATTTGCAGCAGAACTGGAAAAGTTTAGACCGTACCAGCAGCGACTTGCTGCTACTGTACATCTTCAAGAAGCCGTGCTGAAGGAGATACAAGGACTGTGGAAAAACTTGAAGGATGCTGGTGGTCGTGGAGCTGGTGCTCGACGATGGGATGAGCGAGAAAAGAGGAAGAAGGATACCGTACGTCGATTCCAGCGCACCAGAGATGGCTATATGGAAGTACGGGATGGCGTGGCGTGCGTGAAAACTTTTGATGCTAGCTGATTTCTTTTGCTAACGATTCCTGCAGTAAGGGTCTCCAATTTTACACGGAACTCAACGAGCTAACCCAAAGCTTCTGCCAAAACGTGAAGAACTTTATTTCTTCCAGGGTTCAGGAAAGAGATTCGTTGGTTGCACAATTGGAAGTAGAGAAACGATTTTCCAAAGCTTCCTCGCCTCCACCACTAGCAGCGAAGCCACCACCACCATTACCTCCAGGTCCCAGTGGTGGCAGAGATCTGGGTTCTTCTTTTGCAAACATGAATTTGCACCAGTCGTCTCCAGCACCTCAATGGCAGCAATCCTCTTACCAGTACTCGAACCCATCGAATAATAATCAGTATGGATCGCAGTCGCCTTATATGCAGCCTCCTGTTCAGCCGATTCAGTCGCCTCCAAGTGATCCTTATTCAGCTCTTGGTGGCTTCAATCCTCGAAGTCAGCCTGCTCTACCGCCGCCACCACCGAGCCAGCCATCTGCTCCACCAAGCGATCCATATGCATCTTTAGGCAGTTTCACTCAGCATAATTCTTCTTCAGCTCTTCCACCGCCTCCACCACAAATCCAGCAGCAGTCAATGTATAATTATTCACAGTCAAATTACTCGTCACCCCAGCAATTTACTTCACAAAGTCCACCAGGTCCACCTCCAGCGCAATTCCAGTTTCAACAGCAGCAGCCTCCTCCACCGCCTCCACCAGGTCAGCAGAATTATCAGGGATACCAGCCTTCCCAAGGCTATGGTGGTTATTCCCAAGGTTACTGAACGCATTAATGTAATACCATTCATGATTTATGTAGAGCCAAGGATGTAAATTTTGCTATCGGTCACCAGAGATCTTTTTGCGCAAGGATTCCAGGTCAGAGTCCCGGAACCAGCTAACCACAGAATCGATTTCCTGGTTCCAACGCGATTGGAAAAGGGATTTGAAGGCATGATGCTCGATTCGCGCTGACGCTGGCGCTGGGGGAATGACCACTGAAGGGGTTTCGTGTAAACGAACACTGAGATAATGAAGGCTATGGCAACAAATGAGCAAAATTCATATTCAAGACTCGAAACACTTGCTCGCTGCGATGCTGGTCGGTTCTAGCAATCGTTCAGATCGAATTTCAGCGAGTGAGCTGGGATATTCACCTGGTCTGAATCAAGTTTGAGAAACCGTAATAGAACTAGAGTTTACATGAGTGTTGTTCGAATAATAAACGGTCATCTTACACCTCCAGCGCACAGCGCGCCAGCCAGAGGGCCGACGAAGAGGCTCATATTGTGAAACTGTGACTTCGGTCACAGTTGCCACGAGGCTCATTATTTCATAGTCACTCACGTGCAAGTTGAACTCCTCGACGCGTAAATTCTTGTTTTCGGCTAGTACTACGAGCACAAGACGAACCACCCATGGAAAACATGCGAGCTCGATTTTCTCATTCATAAAGAGACATGGCTCACAATCATTCTTAGACGAAAGCGTCTCGCTGCAGACAGCCAACTTTACCCGAATCTTCAACCTGCCACTGTTCGTTCTCCACCACCAGCGATCGTGGTAGGCCTATTTCACTTCATTTATTCTCCTTTCGCTCATCTTCGCGTCAAACAGACTCTTTCATCGTCTTCAGAATCCTCACAGCCACCAACAAGAAAACCGAGACCTGCAAACAAGGCTATCGTCATTTCTTCCGATGAAGATGAGCCCGAGGTGTACGAATTAGAAGACAGTCCAGTCAAAACTATTCCTTTTCGACCATTGGTTGGAAAGTCCAATGTAGGCAAGTCTTCGATACCCGAGGGCAGCAAACCCAAGTTTCCAACACCAAAGTTTACTGGACCAGCTGTACCCATTCACGTTCCAACAATTCGTGACTTTATGAAGCCTCAAGTTCAGATGCCCGTCCCTCAGCACTCGATACCAGACGACGATGAAGGAGGCGAAGTCGTCCAGGTTCCAGATTTTGCCAATGACTATGGCGTCATGTCTACCAAGGAGGCAGACGATGCGCTAAGAGATCTCATGGAGGGCGCCGTCAATGCCGATGAAGACATTGAGATAGATATGGACGATGCATCTGTCAATGGCTTCAAGGAGAGCGTTAAACTATTGCCTCATCAGATCCTTGGTCGTAGTTGGATGAAGGAACGCGAGAACAGCGAGTTGAAACGGACAGGTGGCATCCTTGCAGACGATATGGGGTATTTCTTCATCCTGGACAGTGGCGAGTTGGTCTAACGGTGTCTCTAGTCTTGGCAAGACCATTCAGACCCTCACCCGCATTGTCGAAGGACGTCCAAAGAAGAAAGACAAAGCAGACGGTTGGGATGCTCCAACTCTGTAAGTTCGCCATGCTTCTATTTCTCTATCTGCTAACCGATTATTCAGGGTGGTCTGTCCTTTGGCTCTAGTCAAACAATGGTCGGATGAAATAGCTCTCATGACCACAGGGCTCATCGTCATTCAGCACCATGGCGCTTCTCGAACAGCGGGTGAGTTGACACAGATGTTTTGTACGACCCAGAATCTGATGGATTTAGATCCCAACAAGCTACGAAGGGCGCATGTCGTCGTCACCACCTACGACGTTGTCAAGTCTGAATATGGCGCGTTCAACCCTGCAGCCAAAAAGGGCAAAGGCAAATCGAAGAAGAATGCGGCTGCCGACGACGACGACGATGATTCGAGCAGCGATGAAGTTGCCTCTAAAAAAGGCAAGAAACCTGCCAGGGCGGCGGTGAAGAAGGATGCTCTCTTCCATCTTCAATGGTTCAGGATTGTTCTGGGTATCTACTTCGCGCTCTGTCCTCGACGGCTCTGATTTCTCGTTAGATGAAGCACACACCATCAAGAATCGCGCTACCATCGGTGCTATAGCTTGTTGTGAACTGAAGGGCAAGTACCGATGGTGCTTGACAGGTACCCCGATGTAAGGGATTCCATCTTCACTTCTTTATTCTAACTGACAGTCAAAAAGGCAAAACGACGTCACGGAACTTTATTCCTTGATCAAATTCCTGCGTATCAAGCCCTACTGTGTTTGGGAAAAGTTCAAGGAGCAGGTGGCGCAGCCTGTTAAAACAGGAAAGGGTGCAAATAGGGCCATGAAACGATTACAGGTGTGTCCATCAATCGTCGGGAAACGCCTCTCATCTCGCTCAGGTCGTCTTGAAATCCATCATGCTTCGACGACGAAAGGACCAGATGCTAAACGGCAAAGTCCTGATTGAATTACCGAAGCGGACGGTTGAAGTTATTTCTTGCACCTTTAGCCCGTCGGAGCAGGCTTTCTATGACTCTCTCGAACTCAAAATGAACGAGGCTCTAGCGAAAATCATGAAAGCCGCTGACGGAAATGCTGGCAAAGCGTACATCTCGGTTCTCCTCCTCCTTCTGCGACTTCGCCAAGGTTCGTGTCAATGTTGAAACCTTCGATGAGATGCTGATCCTTTCCAGCTTGTAACCATCCTGTACTGGTGTCGAAAGATTACAAACAGGACGCTGAAGCCGTAGAACCAAAGTCTGCCAAAAAGGATCAGACTGGCGACATAGATGCTGACGACCTCGCTGCGGTCATGGGCCAACTTAGCATGGCTGTACGCAAATGCCAAGTTTGCACAACAGAGTCAGTTTCACCTCATGTTTGATGGAGCCTTGCTGAACTTGGTACCAGTCTACCTGCCTCGGATACCTCAGGGACACATTGCACCGACTGTGCACCTCTGGCTCTACAATCGAAGCGACATCTCACTGACCGACCGGATTCTGCCAAAATCCGCATGATCCTGCAAATTCTAAACAGCGTCGATGCAAGATCAGAGGGCGAAGAAAAGACGATCATCTTTTCTCAGTTCACGTCCATGCTCGACCTCATCGAGCCTTTTTTGAAAAATGAAGGCTTACGCTACGTTCGTTGTAAGTTGGTGCCGATTTGGTCTTGGATTCCACTCATCATTATGGTTAGACGACGGGTCGATGAATTCACAAGAGCGGGAAAAGTCGCTGAACTCAATCAAAACGAATCCAAACATTCGAGTGATCCTCATCTCTTTCAAGGCCGGGAGCACAGGCAAGTCTTGATCTTCTCTATTCTCTTCAATGTTGACCTGTCGGTATGTAGGTCTCAACTTGACTGCTTGCAATAATGTCATCCTCGTCGATCTTTGGTGGAACCCTGCCCTTGAGGTAAGTTGATAGCTTGTAATGTCTTTGCAAGGCCCCATGATTGTTCCAGGACCAGGCCTTCGATAGATCTCACAGATATGGACAAACCCGAGATGTCAACATTTTCAAGCTCAAGATAGACAGCACAGTTGAAGACCGGATTTTAGAGGTAAGTTGTTTGAAGATTTTGGGCCATTTCCGCTTCTTATTCTATTTTTCAGTTGCAAGAGCGCAAGCGAGAGCTAGCTCGTGCAGCTTTAAGTGGCGACAAGATAAAGAATCAGCGACTTGGAATGGATGACCTGCTCGCCTTGTTCAAAGGCGGTGGAAGAGACGACGATGACGATGATTGATAAACCTGGACGATATTGAAAGCAATTTACTTTACACGCCGAATCTTGTTTTCCCATATCATGCATCAATATTCAATCCTAATGTAGAACTCGCAAATTTCATTTGACAAAGTCGGAAAGATACAGCAGCCAAGTCCACAGAAAAAATCTCGAAATACAACGCAAGGCGATGCGAGCAAAAGTACTGGTCGACCTATCGACATCATGTGTGCTATAGCAAGGTCTACGGTTTTGCATGAATCCAGCCATTTCCTGTCGACATGCACTTGAGCTGGACGCAGGCGCTGAAGGCGTCAATGCGTTTGAACTAGCAGACAGGCCAGGCTCCGATTTTGGAAGGAAGAAGATCGACTTTTTTTTTAAATGCCGTGGTAGGAAGCTCGTGTTCTCGCCGAGAAATCTAACCTCCATTTCCTCCATATGACATTGGAGGTCCGAAAATTTCACCCATCGGTCCAGAGTTATGAAAAGAAAGATGCCGGGTATGGTAGCCCTGTGAGGGACTTGGTGGCCCTTGATACATCCCAGGATGTTGTCCAAATGCTGCCTGGGGGTTGAAGGGCCCTGCACCATAACCATCCAGAGAATGTACTGGTGGCTGCGAGAAACCGGAGGAATATAAGAAAGGATCATTAGCTCTACTGGCCATTGGGGCAGGAACAGATGACAAAGTCCTCTGGTGACCAATAGGTGCCATGGAATGAGGCGGCATTGATGGGAAAAGCTGAGGGGGATTGTTAAAAGAGCTATGGCCGAGATTCGACTGGCCGTTTTGGACAGCAGGAGAATACTGCAACGGTTGAGCCCCGACATGGTTGGCGTGAGCGATATTTGCAGAAAACTTGAGACTCTGCTCGTCTTGAGAAGCAGACCAGATCGAATTACGAGGCTCAGAGCCAAAGAGAAAGGCTGCTGAAGGAGATGGACCTGAATTTAACTTGGTGGATCTGCTTAGTTGACTGCCTGCTGATCTATTCAGACCCATGACATCGTTCAGCAAATCCTGGGCAGTGGTCGGAGCAACATGGGAAATCATTGGAGTGTTAAACGGGGATCGACCCTTGGCCGGTGAAATGGCCACGGGACTAAGCATAGGCCTCACAGGCGTAACAGGGCTTCTCTGGGGAGACGGCATAGCTGCCATGATTGGCGAAACTGGAGCTCTAAGACGACTTGAGTAAAAGAGAAAATAAACCATTGAAGACTAGTTTCCTTACCTTGGATATAGGACCTCATCTTCTTCCTCGTCGTCATCGCCAACAGAAGCTTCTTCCCTGTCGGACGTATCAAGGAATCGGAAAGCGTCTCTGACTACTTCATCGTCGGTCTTGGATGTGAGCTCTGTCAATTCATCATCCTCAGTATCTGAGCGAATCATTCGATTGTCTCTGATGGAATCAAGAATGTGCTTGTTAGGAAATGAACCAGCTCCCTCTGTCAGCGGCGGAAGCGCCTCTACGCCTTTCAGCATGAATCGGTTGCCATACACCGCAAGAGGCGAATTCTGGCTAAATATCAGACCTTGATCAAGACTTAAGACGGTGAAGACTAACCTCTTGCTTGACAATGGCCATGGCATCGTTAAAAAGATCCCCAATTCGCATAAGTTGCAAAACATTCGGATGGTGCTGGCCAGCAGGCAACCTTGATCCAGAATTTCCACCCATCATGTCTCGGAGCGGTAAGAAACCTCTCATCTCGACGTCTTCGTCCAAAGCCCCCGTCATTGACGGTAATCTGTCGACTGGAAAAGCTCGAGACAATGCTCTCAGAAAGTCGGCGTAAGCTTTCCAGAAAGTTGACAAGATGGGTCCTGTCGAAGAAACATCCGAGGCAAGATCTCGCATAACGTAGTCGTAATTGGCCAAGAGCCACTTGCTGGCGATTCTCAAGGCTGGAAGAGTCCGTCGGAATACAGCAGTGATTCGTTGGGCAAGGTCATTCTCTGCTGCGTCAACGGGAGGTGGCTCCTTCAACTGGTCGATTCCGACTTCAAGCAGGGATGTATGAAGGGCAAGGATGTACTCGAAGATACGAGCCTCTATCACTGAAGCGGATAAAATGGTCTGGGCCGAATCCGAACTTCCCTTCTTCCGAGATCCTGGTGGATCCTGAATCATGAGGTGTTTCCAGAGCGCACTTTGAGATAATACAATGAAGCTGGAAATGAGATCTTCGGGCATGTGGCGATATGACACTAGGTCAAAGAATTCGTCGTTGGTGCTTTTCATGAGCTTGCGAGCAACAACATCTGTCCTGTGGTGGAATTCATGAGTTGGAACAAGGTCCAAAAAGATAATGTTTTACTTCTCGAAACCAATGCGCCAGAGCGCATGAATGACCACAACCTTTTCCTTCAAGTTGTCGATACGAACCTTTGGGATGGTAGCGTCGGCGGGATCCATTTTATTGTTGTCCTTCCGGTTCCACTGTTCAAAGGCTTTCGTCATGACGGTTCCCATGTTTTCAGAAGCTGTATCATATGGCTGTCGAACGCAGAGCGCGCGATAATAGTGAACCAGGGATGCAAAAGGATCCTTCTGGTAATTGGCGAGAATAGCGAGCTGATGTGAAGGATTACCCTCGTTGGGCACCAAAAGTCGGGCTTGCTCATAGCAATGCCTGGCTTTCTCGTAATTCCGGGCGCGAGGAATCGAGTCCAAACTGCCTCGGTTTCTGCCTCTGCGAGCTGGACCAGGCATGTCGTCGTGTCCAGCTTTGGGTCTCCCGCCGCTCTCATTGTATTGCTCCCTGTATCGAGCAATGTCTCCCAGACAAATAAGAGCCTTGCTCAATATCGCCATCCGACTCTCTCTTTCTGCATCCGACGTGGGAGAGACGTCGACTGTTGACTCTGCAGGAAACTGAAAATGATTTCGTCCGTTGTCAGGCGAGCCTTCAGAATCTGGGATGACTTTTCCATCAGTCCCGGTAGACAGAATGCCCAAGGCGATCAAGGCAGGCTGTGCATCGTCAAGAGCAAAAGATCGACTGAACCGGACGACGAGTTGCGTCCAGAATTTTTCCTCTTCCGCTAAAAACTGGCGGAATCGTTGAAGGAGTTTTCTGTATTCCACCGGACTATGAGGAACATTTCTAGACTGGTTTTGTTGCTGCTGCTGTTGACGAGGGCCATTTTGGACTACGCGATCCAGAGCCGAAATGCGCTGCTTGTAAACGGCAATGAAAGAATACGAAGTTTGCATCCATAAATGAGTTTCTGCATCCTTGGATTCCTTTGCATAAGGATATACTAGGAGCAGGCTAAGATAGCGACGCCGAAGACTGGTCCATTGAGTATCAGATATCCAGTGAATTGACCGAAACTCACTTTTTCCGCTGGAAATCTGTCTCTTTGGCAAACGGTTCCTTGGTTTTCAACAAGTCCTTGAGACCCTGATGAATCTTCTTCGCTTCACTGAGGACGACCTAAGTTCGCTCCCACCAGAGAGTTGAATATATGAATACCTGATGAGAAGCGCTGGTTGTTCAGTCATAATATTGGTGTTGTCCGCTAGATAATATTCATGGCCGTGAAGGCTGAACGAGAAATCAGTCCAGCGCGACATGTGACTGTCGGTGCTTTCCAGATTTCCAGTTTGGTCCGACTTGCAGTGTCCGGACTGGACTTAATTTATCCAATTATTACAAGGGCTGTTATAGGTATCATATACAAGAATGGTTATGGGGCTGTTCGTTTGAAGCCTTCAGAATCATCAGGCCCTTTAGGATTTCGAACTATGGCCACAGGGTCGACCTTATTCTGCGGCGTAGCAGCTGGACAGCAAAATGAGCGCAACCGGCAGCTGCAAAATCAGAGGATACCGTACGATGTTGAGAATTGTCTTCTTGTCCGAAAATTCTGTCTCTTGCAGCCTGATACCGGGCTTCCCTGTCTTTCAAAGAGTCGGTCGAAGTAGACAGAGAACTGTTGTTGGAGGTAGTAGCAGTGTTCTGTGGTCGTTTCAAAATCTGCATTTTTGGCTGGAAAGCTCCCGGCAGAGGTGAGACCACAGAAAAAGTTGTACTTGAAGAAGAAATTATGACAGCAGGCATCGGCGCTGGGGCTTTTGCGTTTCTACAATGCTGTATCAGCGTTGAATACCGTAAATTCCTGGGACAAAGCATACGCGGTCTCCCATATTTTCTGATTCTGCTGAATGCTCGGTGGCTGCTCAGAGTCATCTTCATCTTCCTCGTCCTCCCAGTCATCGACGGGCAGTGATTTCGGTGTTCGTGAGTTTGAGTTCATCCAGAAACATGGAACATCACATGATCTACAAATCCTCGTCTTCCTCCCGGTCTATCATCGAGGCATAATCCTCATAGCTTGCAAACGTCGGTAATGATCGGAGTTTCTTCCTCTTGTTGCCCTCTCCATCTTCTCTCTTTCTCTTTTTGTCCTCGCCACCAATGCCACCCCACTCTTTTTCTTCCGAGGCCGCATCTGAACCATCGTACTCGATGAGGCTCGGACCGTCTTCGTCCAGCGATATGAGGTCTTCATTATCAGAATTTTCGACAAGGGAAATGTCTCCCTCGTCGTCTGATGAATCCTGTGCGCCATCCTCGAGACCAGATGGAATTGAATCTGAATCCGAGTCGTCTGTATCTGAAAAGGCCATACCATCGTCGCCCTCTTTTGGCAGGGTCGCTTGCATGGCCTGTCGAACATTAAGAGTTTGCTCAGGACTGAATGAACAGATAACTGACCTTCCAAATCTCGGCCTCTTCCAGGTCACTGCCATCTTCCTCCTCTTCCTCATCCCCAGTTAGATCCATCTCCTCAGGGCCTTCTTCATCGTCGTCGTCGTCGTCGTCGTCGTCACCATCATCATCGGATGGATCATCCAGGTCTTCTTCCACCTCTGTCGATTTCCCGACGCGGATTTTTTCTCTGGCCTGTTTCCGGGTGAAGAATCTATGGAAGAAAATCTCATCTACTGGAACGTCGGCTTCTCGTCGTTTGAGGAAAGCTTGCTCATTGACAGCATGTTTACCGCCAGTGGATACTTCACCCTTCATCAATTTAACACCTGTCCCATCTAGCCCACTGGCCGCAGGCTGCATCGCACTTGGTCCTTTGGCTTTGCCCGCGACGCTCAAGTCGTCAGGTTCGTTATCTCCGTCACGTTTGACTTTTTTGGGATTCTTGTACACAAATCTCTCCAGGAAATGCGACAAGGTGTTTAATGAAAGATCTGCTGACGCTGTCAGAGGTTGTGATAACAGTATTTGTCGCGCATGAAGAGAAATAGCAGGGTGGTAATGCTCAAGCAGCGGAGTCTTGAATATTCATGAATATCAGCCACCTTGTCGGTGTAACTTTCACTCACAAGTTCCCATAAAGGCGAAGTTTCTGCATGTGCATACTGTGGATCCCGTTTTCGGGGGTCATACTCGGATTCTGTTGTTCCGGGTGTGTTGAGCATTTCTCGGAGCCCAGGAATTGAGCTGAAAAGCTAGAAAGATATCAGTATGATAATCTTGGAACGTATTGTTTGACTTACCTCGCCCAAGAGAAAAAGTCCACCTGCTACAAACTCGGTAGCCCCACTTCCTCCACTGACCAGTAGTTGTACGAATCTGCGTATCAGAGCCTTCACTCTGCCATTGTTGGTGTCCGCTTTGATCGACTTGAACAACAAATTCAAGTACATTGCTTGCTTGGATGATGTTGAAAGACGTGGGTCATGTAGAGAAGAGTAGAGTGTACGGTAGTACCGGTCCGTGATAGATTTAGCAGTCGCTGAGACCGATGACGAGGTCGGCGCCGATGGAGATGACATCGAGACAGCAATTTGTTGAATCAAAACCAGAGCTTGGAGTGAAATATTGAACGTCGAGGTGTGGGTTATCAGGAAGAGCGTGTCAATATGCTTCATTAACCTGTAGGACGTCAGAAAAAGTCGGAATGTGAGATTCAAACCTACTCAGCGTTGGTTCCATCTAGTTTCGCAAACGGCAAAGCGCGATTTACTCCTGTCAGTATTGCCGAAATGATTTTCGAATTGCTGTCCTCGAGTTCCGCAAAGCCAGCTGCTCCTTTGCCAGCTTTGGGCTCCTTCATCTTCCCCTTGTTGTTGTCCTGATAAACTCGACCAGCTTTGTCTTTCTTCGCCTCCTCCTCCGCGACCTCTTCGTTGTTTTGCGACACAGGCTCGCTGGTCTCTCCGAGCAATTCCTTGAACATTTCAAAGTAGATTTCAATCAACTTGACTGCGACTTCACGATCGCTGGGAGTCAGCACGATCTGATTGAAGGTTATGGCAGCATAATATCGAGCATGAGCATTGGTGGCCTTCTTTTTTTCAGCAGCTGCCGAAGACGGACCGCTGGAGCTTCCGAATTTTATCCTGCGGTTGGACACGTCGGAGGGAGTAACAGACGCTGTTGGAAGTGGTCGCAGCACAAGGGATATTATTTCTCTTGTAATCACCGCTTTCATTGAAGGATGTTTCTGCAGCAGTTGTAGCAAGTGATATGATGCGCGAGAGCAGAGCGATTTATCATTGTCGCCCTAAAAATTGCATCATGAATAAACGCGAGACGAAAGTAGAAAGAAAAGTACCAGTTTATTGACAAGAAGCCTGAGCAAATTCTGCTCTTGTTCCGGCTTGTCACAGAGGAGCGAAAAGATGAGCCTCAGACTTTGCATCCGAACATAAGGCAGAGGGTCCAAGGACAGAGTCTTTTGAATGATCAGTGCCATGTCGAGAGTGACAGAGAAAACTCACCTCGAGGATTTGGAGGATGAAGAAAAAGTATTTTTTGAGCCAGTCTTCAAAGTACCAGACTAACAGGTGCTCGTCTGTCACTGAAGGATGCGAGAGAGGCTGATCGCGAAAATACCTGACATCGCCGTAAATGGGTGGGATAATGGAAAAAAAAAAAGCAGACGCACTTCAATTTTCGGTCTGGGGCTCCGCCCCCAACCCACCAATCGACGATGCAACGCAGAGCTTTCAAACTCTCATCGCGACCACCCTTGCCCTTGCCTCTTTCTGCCATTCCCTTCAAGGTTTCTAAAGCTTTGATGTTGTGAACAGGACTGCTCTGAACTAACAGCGTCAGAGCACTCAATCTGTCAGATAATGTGCCAGATTGGATAATTTTGGAAAGGAAACTAGCTTCCGACGTCGATGGACCTGAAGATGAGGCTGATTGGAAGGTGTCGACATCGTTGGAGTGCAAGTTTGAAGCCTTGTCGGACAAGGCACTGAGCTGGGACGGAGAAGGTGCAGGAGAAGACGGCAAGGCTGATACAGCTGTGTACCATCGGGAAGTCGGATTGAAGACGAAACGAGACTTTGGATTCAGAGTAACCTTGCTGGGCAAAGCGACCTTTGGTTTGTCGGCTACTGGCTTGTCGGCTACTGGAGCCTTGGGCTTGTCGACTGTCGGGCCCTTTGGCTTTTCCACAACCGGGGCTTTTGGCTTGTCAACTGCTGGGGCCTTCGCCTTTTCAACACGTTTTTTCGGGCCAAGGTCGAGATTTTTAAGGAATTTAGAGACATCGTTGGAAAGGGCAGGCTATAACAGTTCAGAGAATGTTTTCAGAAGAATGAGAAACGGATAATCACATCTACAGGTGCGGCATCCGTCATAGAGATATCTTCAGAATCTTTCACGAGGTCGAAATCATCGAGGGTGCCACCCAACGCCTGGATTTGATCCTTGAGGACCTTTTCGTTTCCTTTCTTCTTCGAGTCGCGCTGCTTCTTCTTTGCGGCATCTACTTTTGGTGGACGACCCATCGCGTCAGGGAAGAAAAAAAATATGATCCGAAGCTGTATGGTCTTGCTTGGCACGCGCCTCTTCGATCTCTCACATGCCTGCACCAAAGGAATTCCTGAAATTCGTCAACGATAACGCAGATGCCTTTGTGAAACGGCTTTCCGATGCTGTAGCTATCCCATCGTGAGCAAGTTATCTCTCAAGGTCATCCCAGTAGCTCATGCTCCGAGGGCAGTATAAGCGGCGAACCTCTTCGCCGTCCCGATGTCATCAAGATGGCCCATTGGCTCAACGATGAGCTCAAGGCAGTCGGTGTCGAGACAACCTTGGTGGATCTCGGTATGGAGGCAGAAAATCTACCTCTTCCTCCCGCAATTCTTGGAAGAATCGGCAATGACCCCAGCAAAAAGACCGTGCTTCTCTATGGCCATTTCGATGTTCAACCTGTATGAACCGACTCGAAGTTTTTACAATTAATTTTATCTGACAAGATACTACAGGCAAATCTATCTGATGGGTGGGAAACTGAACCTTTCGTCCTCACACTCAAGGAGAATGGCCAGATGATGGGTCGTGGTTCATCCGACGACAAAGGCCCCATACTCGGATGGCTCAATGTTCTTCAGTATCACCACGACAATAAGCAAGATCTTCCGGTCAATTTGAGGCTCTGTTTCGAAGGCATGGAAGAATCCGGAAGCGAAGGGTTGGACGAGCTCGTTCAGAAGGAGTCCAAGTCTGGAGGTTGGTTCGATGGGGTCGATTGTGTTTGCATTGTAAGCCGTCTCTCTCTGATTCGACACCTGGTTGATCCCCTTCAGTCCGATAACTATTGGTTGAACACTCGTACTGTAAGCAATCTTACTGTCTCGGGATCTGTATCAATCATTTATCTATCCCCCAGCCCGCTTTGACTTATGGTCTTCGAGGCCTAGGATATTACAAGATAGTGGTCTCAGGCCCATCGAAGGACCTCCACTCTGGTGTATTTGGCCGCACGGTGCACGAACCGATGACCGACCTAATTTTGCTCATGAGCAAATTGGTCGATGTCAAGGGCAACATTCTCATCCCGGGCGTCGATGATATGGTCTCAGTGGCATCTGCTGATGAAAGGTCGAGTTTGCAAGTCCTGTCAACTCACAAATGGCTGACCAGTCAATAGAGCGATATTCGAGCGTCTAGATTATTCTATCGCTGATATTGAAGAAGCTGCTGGCGCACCTATTGCCTTGTCAAGTGACAAAGTCGAGGTTCTCATGGGTCGCATGAGACATTCTAGCTTGTCCTTACATGGAATCGAAGGCGCTTTCTCTGGCCCCGGAGCGAAAACAGTGATTCCTGCCAAAGGTGGGACTCGAAATATCTCATCTTATGATTCTCTGATCTCAATGCAGTGGTCGGCAAGTTTAGCATTCGGTAAAAACATCCCAAACATCCGAAAGTAATTTAGAAACTGATGTTGGACAGTCTTGTACCGCCTCAAACACCTGACTCGGTGCGACCTCTGGTCTACGATTACTTGCAGGCCGAGTTTGAAAAATTAGGAAGCAAGAACAAGTTGATTTTCGAGGAGCTGCATGGAGGCAAGCCTTGGGTCGCCGATGTAAACCACTGGAACTTTGAAGCGGCCAAGTTGGCCACAAAGGTGGGTCCATTGGTCTGATTCACCAGAGTATTTCGCTTACTGAATGTTCAGGCGGTTTACAATCAAGAACCGGATTTGACTCGCGAAGGAGGATCAATTCCTGTGACATTGACCTTTGCAGACTCCCTTCAATGCAATGTTGTGCTTCTGCCTATGGGTAGAGGAGACGACGGTGCCCATTCCACGAATGAGAAACTAGACCGATCCAACTATATTGAAGGAGTGAGCCTTGTACTCCGATGATTTATTCTTTACTAACAGGAACTAGACTAAACTTCTAGGCACTTATCTTTACGAGATCGCAGCAATCGCGGGCGGTAAGAAATGAAACAACGCGGGGACTCTTTGTAAATAGTAGTCAGATGTATTGATCAATTTGTGAGGATGAAGGTCGTCGATGTAAGGATCTTGCATCACATCTCCTAGAATTGTGGCGCATGTCAATCTTTCCTTCAACTATTTATTGAACGAGGGCCAATTCACAGAATTAGAAATCTCCGAAATCATCTCCACCGAAATCGTCCCCGCCAAAGTCGTCTCCGCCGAAATCGTCACCGCCGCTGAAATCATCTCCGGAGTCGCCTCCAAAGTCTGAATCGTCCGCTCCGAAATCTGTATCGTCTCCAGCGTCACCAGAATCGTCTCCAGCGTCGGAATCGTCTGGGACCGTAGAGTCATCACCGAAGTCATCTGCAGCAGTATCATCGTCTGCTGTATCGTCCGCTGCAGTGTCATCGTCGGCAGTATCGTCCGGAGTAGTGTCGTCGTCTGTAGCATCGTCGTCTGCAGCATCGTCGGAAGAGTCATCTGTGCTAGATTCAAAATCATTAAAATTCGATTTTAACTGAAGGAGAAAGAGCTTACTTGTCGGTGCCATCGGTGGCGTCATCTGTGGAATCAGAGTTATCATCGGTACCATCGCTGAAGAAAAAGTCAGACAAAGCCAACTATGAAGAATCTAACAATGTACCTGGCTGCATCTGAAGTAGTCGAGTCGTCAGCACTAGAAGTATTGGTCGGGTCATCGCTCGACTGAGCAGAATCAGCAGTGGATGTATCGGTCGCATCGCTAGCTTGAGCTGGATCTGTCGTTGCGGTTTGAGTCGGAGCATCTGTGTTTTGGGCTGCATCTGTCGTAGCAGCTTGTGTCTTTGAACCATTGGATTTACTACCTCCAGCCTGAGATCCCTTGCTGGATCCACTGGACTTGCTACCTGTGGCGGCGGCCTGGCTGGACGCTTTACCACAGGCTCCTTCAATCACTTTGGCGCCAGATACGACCTTGCTAAGAAGGCTCTTGACAGTGGTCAAATCTTTTGTGATGGTCGAGTTGGAGCTGAAAGAGGTCATTCATGATTATATGCGTCTTGGAGTTGAAACAGAACAGAACATACGTCTTTATGCCTGCGAGAAGCTTAGTGGCTTGGTCAAGACCACTAACAATGGCGGTCGTAGTGGATGAACATCCGACACCTTTGAGAAAATCAAGGATATCCCGTTGTTCAAGCTCCAAGTATGTCGGTGAACTGGCAATGGGCGCTAGATTTCTATGAGTCTTGAATCTGCAAAAATAAAAAGGCCAAGTACCAGAGTAGGCCCGAAGGACACTGAGCGTCCATACAGAGGCGAGAATGGCTTTCGATAGAGGTGCCATGGAAGATTATGTGAGAGTAGAGTTGGTAAGAAGGAAGAGTGAGTGACACTGGGTCCCAGAAGGAGAGTAAAGAAAGTGGAGATTGGAAGAGAACAAATGACACCGGGTCTGAAAACGAGGAGTATAGATTAACTCAGAAACTCTGCAAGGTCTTTATAGCAGGAGCAGGCATGGCTAAATATATCCTCAGCCACGGTCCGAACCCGCTGACAGTTAGCAGCTGTCGATGAAAGTCGTCTAAATTTAAACTTACCAAAGTGCATGGACAGACACCATGCGATGGTCTGAATGGATTTCAAATTAGAAAACCAAGACATGACAACCATAGAGCATCTGTTGAAAGCATGAACATAGTTGCAACCGTGGATCAAAAGGTGATTGGCGCCACAATGGTTTGACTCTTCGTTAATCAGTCCAGGCAGATGGCCCATGTCAGAACATGCTAGTTGGGCACCTGTCGAGTCCCAGCAGCGCTCGGGTATCCAGGTAAATAGGATATTAATCATTTGGAGGGTTAGCTATTACTCTACATGGCTCAGGAAATTACAGACTCATCAGGTCGCAGATGGAGCTCCTGACATCGTCGACGTGGCTTCAGCTGACATTGTTGATGTGAGCGAGGTCGTTACAGTGCTGTTGCCACCGCCTGAAAATAGGCCGCCTTCAACGCCCTTGATTGAGTAGTTGAAGAATAGGACTTTGAACGTCAAGGCGATACCGGCGTGTAAGACGGCCAGGACAATGATTATGAGCCTGGTGGCTTTTGCCTCAGCCTGAAAATGGTGAGGCGGGGAGGAAAATCAGAAAATAAATGAGGCTCACTGAGGCTAGGATAGGGTAAATATTAACAGCTAAGAAAGCCCCCGACAACGCAACCGCGACAAGCACCAGTACCCATCGAACAATGTCGATCGGTATCACACACAGGACCTAGACAGGCGATCAGAGTCGGTGATTTGTACTTTGAAACGGACACAACTTACGGAGACAGGAATCCAGACAAACATAGAATAGCCCCAGAGCGACAATGCTTCAACCACACTCCATTCGCCGACTCCAATGTAACGCAGGAAGACCCAAAGCAATAAAGGTATGCCCATTCCGTAGGCATAGACAATGGAGACAGCTAAAGAAAGAAGGTGAAAGTCGTAGTCGTATTCCGTGCCAGGAGAAGACAGGTAAGCCGAGATAGACGCGGCCAGACTGGAAGACAGGAAAAGCGTGAATATGAGCGTCGTCTGCGTCCAAAAGGGTCCATATAGATCCGGAGGGTTTAAATGCATGGAAATGAAGTTGGTAAACGGCGGAATCGTGGTGGAATAACATCGCTTCAGGACCTGAAAATCACAGTCAATCAAAAGACGAGCAGAGAAAGGTAGTTGCGCACTGTCGTAGTGTCAACGTCGAAATATGACTGATAATATTCCACAGTCCAAAATCCAGAGGCAGCTTTTCTATGTGGCTGGTCCTGCAGGTAGCCTGGATTCAGAAGCTAAGCTGATATGCTGCGGTAGCTGCATGTATGAGTTTTACCTCTGTCGGCATTGCCAACACCAGGATTTCGACCTGGCGAATTCGGTTGGGCAGGTTCTGCACCGAGAAATGCTGAAGGAAAGGTGAGCTAGGTTACACGTCGTTGAAAATAGCGGGACGGGTACATTTAAATTGGAGGCCTTCCGGGCCCTCTTCAAGTCGCTGAATACCGTCAATTGTCTTGTTTTAGCTATGCGGATTGTAATGGACTTGCCTCGTCGGCCTCGACAGAGACGTAGGCCATGGAGGTAAAATGATTGACGGACACGTGCAAGACGCCTTGGCCTTTGAACTTGTTAGCGCCTCAGCACAAGGTCTTCTTAATTTTGTTTAAGCACAAGATAACCATAGAATATAACCAAGTGCATGAGGACATCTTCGTATCAACTTTCAATTGACCACTTCCTGTTTGACCTTCTTCTCGTTGATCCCCAGTTCAATCTTGATCGCAGTGACATTGAACTTGGCCATCGTCAGGCCTTTCCTGGCCCTGATCCTAGGTTCCCAGCCTTCGGGGATGCGCTGGTGAAGGTGACGATAAGAAATTACCGCAATGCGAATTGGAAAAGACTCACTTCCTCCAGCAGAATACTGCGTAAGTCTCCGACGTGACCGCCGAAGATCGTCAACATGGTCGAAGAACTGTGTAGAGCAAAATTCAGATGTATAGAGCAAGTTGACCTCGGAAACTTACTTGGAACTACCAAAAAACTTGTGAAAGGTGCTCAAGGAAAAATCGGGATTGGTCTCTTTCGCTGCGACCCGGCGCTGAGCGCTATATCTGGATTGAATTGAGAACAAGGAGATCGCTGTTGACGATGGTATACTTGGATAAATCTTTGGTCGTGAGCAGGAAATCACCGTCTTTGGTCTGGCCGGTTGCAGAAGCCAAAAGTGCTTCAACTAGAGCGACATCGGGTTTCGATTGGTCGCTGACAATCGCCACGTCGTGTCCTAAGGAAGAACTCTAAAAGGGAAGCTGGAATTGATACTGTACTTACTCGTCAACGAAGCATCATGCTCGATTCCGTTGTGGAGGTCGATGTCTGCCAGGTCGATACGATCTAAATGATAATAATTGAGAGGTCAAAACGATTTGAAGAATACAAGCCCACCCTTTGAATAATCCTGCTGTCGTCAGTGACTTGTGACTACAGGATGGAAAAACTCACCTTTTTCAACATCTTGGCAGCAAAATTGGGTACAAAAAAGCAGAAACTAGGCGAAAAACTAGCATGGTCTGTCAGTATTGACAATGGCAGAGGAATCTACATACTTGTATGTGTTTCGGACTGCTTCATTGAGCTCTTTGAAAGAAAAGTTCTTCCCATCGCGTGGCAGAATGCCTTGTATTCGTTGTCAGGTCAGTGAAGAAATCCTCGGGCGACTGACCATGATTTGCCATTGCATTGAGGGCTGGACAGGAGCCCCGACTGCTCGTCTCAGTTGGTGCAATAAACTCGGGCCAATGGCCACCAAAACCAGGATGGTCTTTCGGGATGACCTTTCCAACCTTCAGATTCGGAGTGAAAAGATTCACAATGTTGAGCCACAGGTCCCAGGTCAACACGAAAATATTGACAAAAAACGACTTTATCGCTGTCAGAGCCATTGTAGAAAGGATGGGAAGGGCTACCACGGGGCTCTGGCTCTTCGCTTTTATGGATAGAGAGGCTCAAGAAGCGAACAAGTTTAGGTCTTCGATTGACATGTGGCTCCAGAAGATGCTGGCATTGTTAATGAATTGAAGCTGTCGTCGGCGAACTACAGTTTTTCCACTGCTCATACTCGAACTGGCCATGGAGTCGCGTAACAATCTTCATGTAGTCAGGTTCATTGTCTGGCGTAATAATTCCAAGCCTGACGAACAAGTCGACGAGAACTGTGGAGATTGAACGGAAATCGCGGTGAGAAGGAGGACGACAGAAGGGAGCGCATGTAATTACCCAAAGCGCAATTTGGTTTGAATAATCCGCCTTGTTGCATCTTTTGTTTTACCTCGCCTGCTGTCATAAGCTGGACCCCGCGAGGTTCTTGTTCAGCGGTGACCAGGCGTCGGTCGACGATAGCTCACCTCGAAGCTTTCCACTTCTCCGTCGAGAGGCTTTGGGACAAAATCGAGGGCATCGGGAATTTTGATATCGTAGACATATCTGATGGACCCTGTGAGAAGACAGCGGCGTAGAGAAAGCAAGTGACCACCTACTCAATTTCAGGCTGCAGCCAACCCTTATCGGTCCTGTATGGAGTTAGGACGTATTACAAATCTTCCAAGAGTGTCTTGACCGTATGAAGTAAGATATAGAGCCTGTGGCCTTTGCATATTTCCGGACAAGGGACTCGGAAATGCTTCAACAGATGAGATGACGTCGACGCCTAGAATGAATCTCTGTACGTACCTTGCTTCTTCCATACATTCCTTCACCAGGGATTCAAACATTCCCATGCCACTGGAAACTCCACCTGCGACTGGGACAAAATGAGTCGGCGTAGGGTCATCATGCAGGAGAGCGAACCTGTGTTGTCTAGAAGCCCTGGCCAACTAGATAGATGGCAAAAACACCTGGAAAACTTTCACAAGAGAATCCTCACGTTTGCTTTGTCCGGCTGCGGGTTGGTACCCATATCGAAAAGTCGTGATGGCCATCTTCAGTCTCCAACTCCTTGTAGATGCTCGCATGGATTCCATAGGTTACAAATCCAAACAGGGCACAGGCTACAGTCTGCGATCAGCGAATACGACTATATAGACGACAGAAACGATACCTGAACGTTCCATTTCAAACGCGAAGTTGGCAGAATCCGAGTCCGTAGCATGATCGTGGAGACCGAAGGGATCCTTGTAAACTATAGATTCTGTCAGTTGAGATTCAGAAGAAAATATTTGAATCTTACTGGGATATAGCTCCGATCTCCACTTGGTTGGACCACAGACATCCGGGAAAAGACCTGTATCTCGCCACCGTGTACAGAGCTCCTCCATTGCCTCTGTTCTCTTCGTAGGAGTGTCCAGCCAGTCCAAGAAATAAGCTCTTGAAGCTCTTGAAGTGTCAAAGCCCCACATCTCAGGACGAGACGATTGACGAGCGTGCTCATTATCGCGCCTCAGTTCATTGTAGACAACTGGACGTAAGAGACCGATGACGACGCTATCAGATGAAGAAGAGAGATGTAAGGGCACTAGAATTTCCTGGTCGAAATGTGAGGGGATCGGGGAAGGTTTGTGCACGCGACAGTTGTCGCAGACGTTGACCACGTCTAAAAAGCTTAAAACCATCTGAGAGCGTGAAACGTGAAACACTTGCCTTTTTGAGAAATCTCTCCTCGCGTCTGCTGTGACGAATGCCCTCACACACCAGCCAATTGTTCGCTGCTGCGGCTTTGGCGTCGGCCACGACGGCGACAATCTTCTATATCTATTATTCTACAGTTGACCGTGACAAGCGTCGAAAAAGACTCAACGAAGATGTCATGCGCTCGATTGAAGCAAATGGCTCTGGGTTCTCTCGCGACCTGGACCAACCAAGTGACACTGTCCCAAGTTCAAAACCAGACCTGGAAGACGGGGAATCACTAGCAAAAATGACATACACCGAGGAGCTGATCAAGGAGCAGTTGACGCGAAATTACGCTTTTTTTGGAGACGAGGCCATGGCCAAAATACGGGGAGGTTCGGTTGTTATCATCGGCCTCGGAGGTGTAGGAAGCTCTGCAGCAGTCTATTTGGCTCGTTCTGGGGTTTCCAGAATACGGCTAGTGGTACGTGTCGTGTTTCTGCAACATCAACAAGCTAGAGACATTTTATCAGGACTTTGACTATGTCAGTCTCTCAAGTTTGAATCGCCATGCTACAGCTGTGCTCAGCGACGTCGGGACTCCCAAAGTCAAATGTGTAGAAAAGTTTCTAAAGCAGACCTGTCGATGGATAGATGTTGATTGTCAAGTCGGTCATCTTGTTTCATTTCCTCGCTGCTCACAATAAGACCGAGCAGATAGAAGTCTGGCGAAAGGACTCTGGAGCATATCTGCTTGAAGGAATGGACTGGGTAATTGGTATGTTTTCAAGCGTCCCACTCACTATCTATTCTCATGTGCCTCTGAGATGCTATTGACAATATTCAGACGAAAGTCGACCTTCTCAAGTATTGCTCTGACCATGACATCAAAGTGAGCTCTATATACTTGTCAGAAGTGTGCTCATCTATCAAACAGGTGTTTTCGTCAATGGGTGCTGGAGCCAAATGCGATCCAACTCGAATACAAATCAGTGATATATCGAACACAATATACGACCCTTTGGCCCGCTCAGTGCGTCGGCGTCTTCGTCTTGAAGGAGTCTCGTCTGGTATCCCAGTGGTTTATTCGACAGAAGTGCCCAGCGAGGTCAAGCTTCTACCACTTCCTGAAGAAGAGTTTCAGAAAGGAAAGGTCGAAGAGCTGGGAGTGCTGCCAGATTTCAGAGTGAGAATTCTGCCGGTGCTCGGTCAGTGATTACTGCATTCAATCCATTTTCTCCAACTGACTTTACATCAGGACCCATCCCATCCATTTTCGGCCTCTATGCCGCCACATATGTCCTTTGTGAGCTTGCAGGCAAACCCATATTAAACCCTCTGCCGGTCAAAAACCGCAAAAAGATCTACGAGCGACTGCTGCGTGAGCTATTAGCTCGAGAAATACGACTTACTGGGCAAAACTTGACGTACGTTATCTTTCTCTGCCGGCGAATCAGTCAGACCGACCCCATTGCAGCAAACTGCCTATCGACGAAGACGATGTCTCAATGATTTACGAAGACCTGTATCGCGGCAGATCCATCATTCCACCGCATGAGGTGCCTTCAAAAGCTGCTCTTGTTCGATGGGATGTGTCCAAACGTCTCTCGCTTGAGAATTGTGTTGTCATGGAGGAAAAGAATGCAGAGCAACATGTTCAAGCCAGTCGGTCCGAGGAAGGCTCCTTCATCGAACCCCGACTAATTTGGGGCGACGCTGTACAAGACATTGTTGACGCTAGAGCAAAAGACATTGCCCGGTACCGGCAGCACATTGATTGAGTGGATTACAAGATGATAGATACAGAATATACGAAGACCTCGCAAGATATACAGAATTTGAAGCATCAGCAAGGGAAAATATGAGCAATTCAATTCAATCACTATCGTCGTCGTCGTCGTCCACGACCTGAAACAAGGAATTGAGTAGAGACATCAGACAGAGTGAGTTTGACCTACAATCTTTGCCCTGGCCTTGGTCGCGGCGGTTCGGGCTGTCCTGGCGGGCGCAGTTGCCTTCTTTTTCGCTGGCGCTTTCTTGGTGTTTGCACTTTGACTATTTATCGAGCCTTAAATCAAGTCCACATACGAGTCGGTGGAACCTTACCTCAGAACGGCAGCACGGTTCGTACGCTTGACAGGCTTGGGCGCCTCTTCCTCTGATTCATCGTCGTCAATTTCAATTACATCCTCTTCATCGTCCGATTCCTGGTAAAAGGGTTCAGTCCTCGATACCACCAAGAGTTGAGTAAAACCGACCACAACAGCCTTTTTCCCTCGCCCTTTCGCTGAGGCCTTCTTCGCTGGGGCTTTGGGCTTTGCAGCGGCTTTCGCAGGAGCTTTCTTGGCCGGGGCTTTCTTTTTGGGAGCAGGCTCTTCGTCAAAGTCGGAGCCTGCGACATCGACGCTCATGGCCATAGAATCCACCGACTCGTGGTCCGAGTCTTCAACAGCAGCTTTCCCTTTGCCCTATCGGACTGTCAGCCTATGGATAGTGATCAAGAAGCTGAGGTACCTTCTTGGTCTTGCGGGTTTCGAGCTTTTCTGCAAACTCCTTCTCTTGTTGTTCTTTGGCTTTTTCCAGCTGGCGATTTTGTCAAATCAGAGAATAAGATTTGACACCAATACGTACCGCATCGTCGAGATCATCCTCCTCAAGTTGACCGTTGGCCTGTACACCTTTCGTCATAGCTTTCAAGACCTTGTTCACATGCCTGAAGAAAGTTGAATGCCGATATTTTTCAGGAGAAATGGAAAAAAAAATTGGTACGTTTGAATAGCGTGAGTGTCGTCCTTTTCGACGAACATTTGTATGGCATCTGTCATTCCAAGTTCACCGAGTAACTGCAGCTCTTGGGCAGACAAGTACTCCTGAACGAGATTGGATACGCGCACTTTATCCAGCTTTTCTGCCGCAGTCAGATCTGGATTATCAATGCTCAACTCTGGCTGGTCGATCGTTATTTTAGCGCCTCTGGCAGCTTTTTTCGCGCGATGGAAGACGAGCACATCGCGAGGGTTGGCCAGCTCTCCTTGGAATTCCTGTCCAAAGCGGATTGGATTGGACATTTCGCTAACGCCTGTTGTATCCACCTACAACCGGTCAGAAAGTGAATAGAGATATACAGTAGATTCCACCTTGAGACGAATTAATGGAAGCATTTCAGGAAGCGGCTCTTCACCCCTCTCAGCGGCTTGTGCATTTCGTTCATTCCATTGCCGGCGAGCAGTTGCGATCAATGCTCTGACCTGAACACCAGTTAGCTCTAATCATGTCGTGTAAAGTATGGATCGACCTTGGCCTTCAAAAACTTGCTTATTTCCATCTGATCCGTAATATCCACGCGCTCCTTTTCGGCTACATCTGCGAGAACAATGCTGTCAAGTACAAAAGGTCTGACGGTTCGCAGAGGCAAGGGTGTCATCTGAAATTGTTTGCCTTGGATCTCCAAGAGTGCAACATGTCTGTACAACTGATTAGCACGGTCGAAGAAGACAAATGATTTTAGTACTTGGGCAAAGCTTCACCATCCGCGAGCGATGTCGCCACAGATGATCCAGGCTGCGTGATACGATAGTTTTTCTCTGCAACTAGTTCGGGAACAATGCGACAATCATGTTCGTGACCCCATACAACGAGATCAATGCTATCGTCGAACATGCCTTCGGGTACGGATTCCTGGGGGCCATGTTTTACGCTGATAAACTTATGTAAGTTGTGCTTCGATAGAATTCAGAAAGTCTTACCGATTTTGGTGCAAGAGAAGAATGTTGAACCAATTTTCTTTGTCGCGAGGCATAAACATCCTGACACGATTGCTCCTGAGCTCGAAATGCATGCGCTGGTCCTTGACGTTTCCGATGCCATACATCCCCAACAGAGTATTGCCTTTACGCAAGAGCACAGGTTTCACGGCGATACCAGTGTACGTTGCTTCATCGTCGGTCGCAGGAAGGTCTACCTTTCCCATGTAGTTCATAAGGCCTGAAACAGAAAGCACATCTAATGCACAAAGTGCGCCTTCCTGAAACAATTGAGTATCGAAGACAGGAAGAGCATATCGACTCACTGAACCAGCACCCTGTGGATCGTCATGATTTCCATGTATAGAAAAGACGGGAATTCCAACGTTAAAATTTGGATCTTCATAGTTGATGGCAGGAAACCTGAGAACAATGAGATAGAACAAAAGGCGTAGATGGACCTCATACGAGAAGCCTTCGGCTTTTCCGTCTTCTGGGTCACTGAGTAGCTCGATCTGAACTGGTCTATCTCCCATCGTGTATTCCCGCAAAAGGGCCATTGTCTTGTACAGACAATCCCTCGACGGTTTATTCTCATGAAAAAGATCCCCAGCAAGGAGAATAAAGTCGACCTGGAGACAGTGTTACAATAGACATGCAGTGGAAGAAGAAGGCGTACATCGTTTTTCACTGCAAGCTGTAGAATTTCTTGGAAAGTATTTATGGAATCCTGACCACGAATTGGATCTCTTTCCATAAAGCCGATGTGATTGTCTGTGGCCAGTAATATCCGAATTGTGTCGTCGGCAACTGATAATGAATGAGAAAGGATAATGAGCTGGATATTTTTTATATTTACCAGCATTATGGATCACATTTTGCACTGGTGGCGGTGGGGAACCGTCTTCGTCTTGCATGGTGAACGCGTCGAAAGAAAGTTGTCCCGGTCACGCTGCACATGACCGTCACACCCCAACTGCGGTCGGACATTTTGCTGGCAACTGTCCTTCATACATCCGTGAACTTACCAACGGTAGCAACGGATATCTGACACTGGCTTCATTCCTTTTGCAAAATGTCTTCAGATGACGAAAAACCGCCATCCAAAAGCCTGGTGGTAAGAAAGTACATATTCTTCTCGATACTCGCTCACCTAATTTTTGTCCAGACCGGTGTTGTGAGCTTTTATCTGGTTGCAGCATTGGGCGTATGTTTCTATGTCTCGCCTCGTAAACGACGTGTTAATGGTCCTGTAGATGGTTATGGCGTTCGTACTTTAGCCTCCAATGAGTGACCCAATATTCTGACGTACTCTGCAGAAATAAATGGGTACTCAATGCGACATCAACACCGCTGTTCTTCCTTATGGTGCAACTATTCATCGCAGTCGCTCTTTTCGTCATCACGGATATCCTTCGGATGCTACCAGAACGTCTCACATTCGAATGGAAGGTCTGCAAGGGATTGGTTCCAATGGTAGCTTTGAATGTTGTCGGCCTCAGGCGAGTCTCTATTTATGCGATCAAGTTGAGCTGAATTCACAGAATCTATGAACAGCTTCAGCAATTATACGCTGAAGTATGTCGACGCTTCCTTCTACCAAGTCGCGCGGGGCTTGGTGTTACCATTCACTGTGCTCACATCTGGTCTATTCCTTCACACGCGACCTTCACTTCGAATTCTTGGTGCATGCACAATTGTCACAATGGGATTTTTCATCGGAGTTTTCCTTGACGGAACCTCTGTATCATCTCTCGGAATCTTTTTTGGCGTCGCTTCAAGCGCCATCACAGCGGTTCACTCGGTCGTCATCAAAAAGAGTCTTGCGGTCGTCAACGGCAGCGCCGCTCTTCTCTCTTGGTACACCAACCTGCTGAGCACCTTTATCCTTATCCCTCTAGTCATATTCGCAGGCGAAGTCCCTGAAATATTCAAGCTCTTTTTCGAAGTCGATGAATTGCTACGCGTAGACGGCTCTCTTGGTGCCCTTAGCACCTTCCTCTGGGGTTCAGCTATCACGGTACGGAAACGACCCTAACCTTCTCAACATTGAACTGATTCATTCCATAGGGTTCGTTGGGCTTTTTAATGAGTCTGGCCAGCCTGCTGTCCATAAAGGTCACCTCCCCGATCACACACATGATTTCTTCTGCGGTCCGTGGAGTAGCGGCATCGCTGCTGGGCATGTGGATCTTCCACGACATCATCTCGTCGTACGTCTCGATATTTTCTGCCTCCTCGTCTTCTCCAATATTTTTTGTAGTGGTCGCGCCACCTCTATCGGTGTTATACTTTTCGGATCGCTCTACTATACCTGGGAAAAACACCAGGAGTCCCGACCGCAGTTGTCGAAATACGAACGTCTAAAGATGGAGGATATGGAGTCCCAACGAACTCGAGATGCGTCGCAGCCCTAGAAAAATGTAGACCTCCGGCACTTGCCGATACCCTAGCTTATAATGGAAATTGATTAGACTTTTTTTTCTTCATCACCCTCGATGTAGCAACAAAGTGTTACTTTGCTGATGCGTTTCTTCTGCAGCAGCACAAACGGAGCGACGGGAGAGTAAATGATCTGGGCACAATTTTTTTGAGCCCTTTCCTGGCCATTGTTTTCTGCTATACGTGTATTACAGTGGAAATTCGTGGTGGGAATACAATATTATTATCGAGTCATTAACGCCAGGCCTGAGCGATTAACGCGGTCTGTCTCTTGCCATGTCTGCCTTTAAGCGCTTCGCGTCGACAATAACCATAAAGGAGGCAGTCTCAAAGAGCCACCTGCATCAACCGATTCCTTCTTCCTCTTTTCCACTCGGTTACCTGGTCAGCGGCGTTCATGCTGGCGTAAAAAAGAAACAGGATGTCCCAGACTTGGCCGTGGTCCTGTCTACGTCTGAACAGACCTCTGCTGCTGCCTGCTTCACCAAAAATGCCTTCAAAGCTGCACCGGTATTGGTTTCGGAACAGATTCTGACTTCAAACAGAGGACGGGCTAGGGCTATTGTCGTTAACAGTGGTTGTGCAAATGCAGTAACAGGACGTCAGGGCCTTGAAGATGCATGGGCTATGGTGAAGGAAACCGACGCGTTGTTCAAAGGCCAGAATGAGACCCTTGTCATGTCCACCGGAGTCATAGGGCAAAGTCTCCCAATCTCCAAAATCCTCTCTGCCATACGGGCACAGAACAACTCTCTTTCCGCTGATTTTTCTGCTTGGGAGAATGCCGCAAAGGCTTTCATGACGACCGACACTTTTCCAAAACTTCGAGCTCGCAAGTTCACCCTCGATGGCGTTGAATATTCTATAGCTGGGATGGACAAGGGGGCTGGAATGATCCATCCCGACATGGGTCCTCCGAGACCTGGGCCCCTTCATGCAACGCTGCTCGGATGTATCTTGACAGACGCGCCTGTGGAACCCGAGAGTCTCCAATCGGCTCTCACTTATGCTGTAGAGCGAAGCTTCAATTCCATCAGTGTCGACGGCGACATGTCCACAAACGACACCATAATCGTGCTAGCAAACGGAGCCAAAGGTCCTGGACCTTCCGGCATAATCCACCAGCACGACAATCCACAACAATTCCGTGAATTCCGTCAGGTTTTGACCGAGTTTGCTGTGGATTTAGCAAAACTGGTCGTCAGAGATGGAGAAGGTGCCACCAAGTTTGTTACTGTCACCGTCAAGGTCCTGAAATACTTTTTTCGCTTGTTGATTTACTGACCTAATTTCAGGGTGCTCAAACGTACGAGGACGCGCACAAAATCGCATCACGAATCTCTACCTCGGCGCTGGTCAAGACTGCTCTATATGGAGAAGATGCAAAGTAAGTGCTCTCGAAGGCTTAGTGAATTGCTCTTATTTATTTGCAGCTGGGGTCGGATCCTAGCTGCGACCGGCTCAGTGTCACTATCTAAAGAATTGGACCCCACCAAAGTCAGTGTAACCTTTGTGCCATCAGACGGTTCTACGCCTCTACCTGTCCTTGTGGCTGGTGAACCAGAAAAGGTGGATGAGGCGAGAGCAAGCCAGATCCTCCAGCTACCAGACTTTGAGGTTTCTGTTGATCTGAATAGTGGTGGCACTCAAGAGGCAACATATTATACTTGCGATCTCAGCTATGTGAGTCTTGTTTGATCCCTGTTTCGACGATTGTTAATTTATGTCCAGGAATATGTGCAAATCAATGGCGATTACAGAAGTTGAAGAGAGCAATATAACAATACAATCTAAGATGATTTTATGCATTGTTCAAGAATTAGCGGTTTGACCTCCCAGAACACGACCCGCCCGCTCTAGATCGTCTCGAACTAGCTCATAGGCAGGTCGATACCGAACTGACTGCCTTGAAGCAGCTTGTCCCAATGACGGTTGGCCGAAGGATTCTCCAACAGTGGGACTTAAGGCAGTACCGTCTCGACGCGTATGGGCAGCCGAAATATAGTTGGAGAGTACGCCTGTGGGTGAATATTCCTCTTCTTGAGGAAAAGTATGAATATCAGACATCACAGTCGTCAAGGCAGTGGTCGGGGTGATTATTGAACCTGCCGTCACTGGCGGGCTCTCGTAGCCATTATCTGACGGGTCCGTGATCAACAAGGCGGGATTCGGCAAGGTGTTGTAGGTAGAGCCCAAGGAAGTGTATCTGTAGCACGTTCAGCAGGCAGCTAACATTCAATATACCTACTGACCCTTCGTCGTATAAATGACAGTAAGGAACACGAAGATGGCGCAAAAATGTCCAGACATCGGCATAAGACCAGTTGATGATGGGATTGACACGTTCAAACTGGGGCCAGCCTGGGTCTGTCATATTCCGATAAGAGAGATTTGCTGCAAAGAATATCTCAGCGTCCAAGTTGCCTTTGAAGAGAGTATTCACTCACAACCATGGGGATCAGTGCGCCGTGTCCCGATGAGGATGGCTGTAATGTGAGGAAACTGGTCCTTGTAGATCTGCAAAGCTTGTCGCATTCCTTCACCGCCCTTTGCTTTTCCGACGGCCTTGAATGGTGAAATGTAATTGTTGCCTGTGGACTCTGAAGGTGTGTTCACGCTCTCCACAGGCTCTGATGGAGCTTTGATTTCGAATAAATCGAGGTTATATGCATTAGAGCAGTCTTGGATAAATGCCTCTAGTGTTGGGAATGGTGATGAGACTGAAATGTAGAGCGCAGGTATAGATTTTGGTGACTCTGAAGGTCCACGCCGATTAGCCAGTACGCCGGCGTACAGATGTAGAAGAACTGTGCCTATTAGAGACATTAGCACTATTGAGAAAAGAGGAAGAGAGAGACGCGCAATCTTTGCCGCCATTGAAGCTGATAGCGATGCGGTCCTGACTGGATTTCAGAATAAGCATCTAACAAGAAATAACAAGATATCCATCGTACCCGTGGGTGGAGAGACTGGACTCTATGACATCCAAAGCCTGTCTGACTGGTCCAGCAATAGGCAGGTCTGAGTTGACCAACTGGTACAAGTCTGCTGCAATCTGCCGGCCGTTCATCGTAGAAGCTGGAAAGCACGTGCGGTCTCAAATCTCGTCTAACCCGTCATGGCGATCATTCTAGTCACTGGAGGTAGGGGTCTACTGGGTTCAGCTATCAAGCATGTTATCGAGACCGAGGCTCCTGATTCTAAATTCGGTAAAAAGACTGGAGAAACTTGGATATTTGCATCCTCATCCGACGGTGATCTAAGGTCAGCTTCGACACGGCTTGTCTGTATGGTCCTCATAGATAAACCAGAGATGCAGCCCAGACGGCCAAGCTGTTCGAGAAATACAAACCGACTCATGTCATCCATCTGGCTGCAATCGGTATGCATTGAAACCATGTCAAAGATTCTCGATGCTGATTGCATTCAACTAGTCGGCGGTTTGTTCAAGAACATGCGAGAAAATGTGCTGCTTTGACCTTTCAAATTTCGATCCATGCTCATATCCAGGATGCAGGCTACCATGTTACGCGACAACTTGTTAATTAACGACAATGTCCTTCACACTTGCCATACAACAAAAGTCGTCAAGCTGATCTCATGTTTATCCACTTGCGTTTATCCCGACAAAGTTGAATACCCTCTCACTGAAGCCAAAATCCATCTTGGACCTCCACATGATAGCAATTTTGGCTATTCGCATGCGAAGCGGATGGTGGACATTCAGAATCGGTCAGTCAAGTGTTGAATGTATGGTCCGATGCTTAACGAGCAAAACAGCGCGTACAAGGCTCAGTATGGCAGCAACTTCACCTCAGCAATCCCCACCAATATCTTTGGACCTCACGACAACTTGTGCGCCACATTCTTACTTCTTTTCGCTTCTCTAATATGAATCCAGTGACCTTGGTGATGCTCATGTCCTTCCAGCCCTGATTCACAAGTGTTACCTGGCCAAAAGTCAGTTTCCATTCGACTTTGACGCGTCTTTTCCTCATCCATTTTAGAAAGCAAGACCCCATTTATCGTTGGAGGTAGCGGAAAGCCACTTCGTCAATTCATCTACTCCTACGATCTGGCCAAGCTTTTCATCTGGATGCTCCGTGAATACGACGATGTCGAGCCTCTCATCCTTTCCGGTAAGATTGCATTATCATAAAACACCACTGTTTTGACCGACTTGACGCCGCAGTCGGCGAAGATGAAGAAGTGTCCATCAAAGAGCTGGCAGATGTTGTTGTCAAAGCCATGGACTTTGAGGGCGAATATTCTGTACGTCGCGCCACGTCCATTTCTCCGACATTGTGTTCACATATGCGCTGTAGTTTGATACTTCCCGACCTGACGGACAATTCCGCAAGCCAGCATCCAACAAGAAACTGCTGTCTCTCATCGGCGAGTTCCAGTTTACACCCTTTGACCAAGGTGAGCCATTTTTAGCGGGAATGAAGGATAGATTGATAACAATGGTCATTAGCACTCGCCGCCACCGTTCAGTGGTTCCTGGACAATCACGACAATGCCCGGATTGGCAAGCCTGAGGATGCATAAAAGACGGAAATATAATTATCAATGTCGATGTTTGTACTCTAGAGAAACTCGATGTGTGCTAAGTAATCATTCTCGTTGTCTATCCGGAAGAGTCCATTATGTTACATGTTTTTTTCGGGACAATTTGGAGAGGGAAATTGGAAACGAAGACCGAAGATTGTCCGCAAGTTCCAAGTTTAGTTTTGGTCTTCCACCAAGCTCTGAGCCGCTTTGAGGTCGGCTTCAACCATCTCCTTGACCAGGGAATCAAAGTCGACACGTCGTTTCCAACCAAGGACTCTGTCAGCTTTGGCGGGATTACCGAGGAGAAGTCTGGTGAAATGTCAACTCGAGTCGGGAATAAGATGATTGACGAACTCGACTTCAGCAGGTCGGAAGTACTTTGGATCGATTTTCACGACAGCTTTGCCAGTCTTAACATCCACCGCAGTCTCGTCGACACCTTCTCCTGACCACCTGTACGTATGAATTGTGAGGGGAGATCAAGCAAAGCAAAGCCACCAAAACTTACTTGAGTTCCATACCGAGAGCACTGAACGACTTTTCCACAAATTCGCGAACCCGATGAGTTTCTCCTGTGGCAAGAACAAAATCGTCTGCAACGGGCTGTTGCAACATAAGCCACATTCCTTCAACATAGTCGCGAGCTGATCCAATAAAGGTTAGAGCTCTTTAGGTATGAATCCGAGTAAAAGAAAAAGCTCACCATGGCCCCAATCACGTTGAGCGTCTATATTTCCGAGGTAAAGACACGACTGCTTGCCCAACGAGATATCTGCAGCAGCTCTGGTAATCTTTCGAGTGACAAAAGTCCTTCCTCGTCGGGGGCTCTCATGATTGAATAAAATACCATTGCAGGCATACATGCCGTAGGCTTCGCGATAGTTGACGACGATCCAGTAGGCGTAGAGTTTCGCACAACCATATGGAGAGCGGGGATAGAATGGAGTGGTCTCGCTTTGCGGCGACTCGACAACTTTTCCGTAGAGTTCCGAAGTCGATGCCTGGTAGAAGCGAACATACTTTTGAAGGCCACAGGTCCTTACGGCATCCAGAAGACGAAGAGTACCCAATCCATCGACATCTCCTGTATACTCGGCCATTTCGAAAGAGACTTTGACGTGAGACTGAGCTCCGAGGTTGTAGATTTCGGTGGGTTGAACTTGGGCAATGACATATACAAGATTGGTGCTATCGCTGAGATCGCCATAGTGAAGCTTGAAAGTGTTAGCACCTGATTGTAAATTAGCCCGCTGTTCAACGCCGATTCTGAATCTCACTGACGTTCATGCTGATCCTTGTAAAGATGGTGCAGACGACCAGTGTTGAAGCTAGAGGAACGACGAATAATGCCGTGCACTTCGTAGCCCTTGGACAAGAGGAATTCAGTCCTACAATGATAATCAGAGATATCGCCGATGAATAATCGTCTTCTCACAAATATGAGCCATCCTGGCCAGTGATGCCTGTTGATGTCGATGAGCACGCGACGAGCGATTATTTGGGTGAAATACCTGAGATAAGCGCGACTTTACGCTTGCGATATTCCTCTGGCGAAGGTAGGTTAAGCTGCAATAGAGGAGAAGTCATTTCTGCCATGGTGGTGGTGGTGGTGGTGGTGGTGGTGGTGGTGGCTGGAGTTAAGAATCAGAAGCGGCCTGTCAGCCCCAGTCTCAAAATATATCATTTTTAAGGGGCTATTAGCCGCGCCACGACCGAATTAAAGTCCATTTGACTGCCTGGAGCTCATTTATGCGCGACAAATGCCGTAAATTCATTCGACTACTTCAAAACTGTCAGTTCCTGCTACGAGACCACCGAAATAGCAGGTCAAAGCTTTCAATTTTGATCCCATCCATTCCTCCTCGACTTCCACAGATTCGCCCTTTTGATCTTCAATGAGCGCCCCAATCTCTGCTAGGTCACTGTTCCGCGGAAGATAATACGCGATATTTTTTGTGATACGAGATGTTAAATGGAACAATTCAGCTCCGTGAATTGGCTGAATCGCAGCTAAAGAGTAGGACGGATGGGCCTCATCGTCCGGCGATTGTTTTGCAGGTGAAGATGTACCCGACAAGTAGGCAGGTCCGCCCCATGGTGGGCTAAGAAATACGGCGTCAATTTTGCGTGAAGCCGTCTGAGGGAGCGAGAGATAGGAATTGGCAAAAGAGATGTAATCTGTGAGGATGAACTCGATATGCTGGGCAACCCCATATATCTGAGCATTGTGCCGCGCCAGAGCCAGTCGAGTCGGACAATTGTCAAGAGCAATAACTGCACATGGTAAACGCCCGCATCAGGTCATTCGAAGACGCGTACCTCGCTGACAGGTTTTCGCAAAAGCAATAGCATTTCCTCCTACGCCGCAGAAAGGGTCGAGAATGGTGTCACATCTGCACCGTTCAGCGATTTGATTGGCAATGAGCTCTGGAGTGACGCTATACCAACCTTCTTCGTCCAGAAGGCAGCCAGGTGGTGTCCAGTAGAGAGAGAAGAATCTCGTGCATTGTGAAAAGTCTGATACTGAGCAAAACAAGTGGATTGACACAAATTCAAGGCCTACATTTGACAAGATGCTCTGGAACCTGAGAGGCTTCGGTATAGTGAGTGACCAGCCCAGAGGCGTCGTATTTCTCTACCCAAGGACCATCCTCTTTCTTTTGCCTTTTCACCGGCCTCGGTGTCTCCTCCTCGAAAGCCTGGCCCAGGAAACGCGAGAGGCCCGAAAGATTTCTTTTTCCCATAAATGCGGAGAGGAAAAAGTCGGTGTTTAAATATTTGGCCGGTTCCGCCGCTACTCAAGGATCTGGTCAACTTCGCGCTAGCCCTTTAATCAAGTTCAGATAGGGCGATAAGGTACATGATATACAGGGCAAACGGAAAACAAGGAGAGTTTTAGAAATCCAGCCTGAGAACCCAGTGAGAACCCAGTGAAAAACCATCACTGTTTCGACTTCTTTTTTGAAGCTAGAGAAAAATGAGCAACAGACCAGCGACAAGATGAATTACGTACCATGAGACGGAGAGCCATTCTCTCTTCCCTCGTCTGACGCTATAGATAGCGAACGCTTGCGATTAGATTTAGATTTCCCTTTCGGCCCCTTGGGAATGATCCCTATTGGAGCGCCTGGATCATAGGTGCAAGACGGACAGAACCATTCGCCCTCTGGAACTGCAGCCAGTGGCGGATTCAGACAGGTCAAGTGATATGGATTGTCGCATTTGTCGCACGCGAGCAGGACATCCTCTTCTCCGTGGCATTTCAAACAGCCTTCGCTGGCATCGATGTCAGGATATCTTGGGAGGTCTGTGAATTTCTCGTTCGGTTTGGCCAAGAAAAGTGTCGTATTCTGAGCGGCGGCAATTCTGGGGAAATGAGACGAGGATCAATGGAATGCGTAGAGTGAACATACGCGAAAACTTCAATTCCTTCAAGAGGAACATTCTTCGTGGGTTTGGTCGCGCTCTTGGGCTGGTCTGCGCCCATGCCCAACTCGCCGTTGGCAGCATTTTGTCCAAAGCAAATGGTCAGGCAGGGATCGTCGTCATCATCGGGGCTCAAGGCGAAATGGGTAACTCCACCTGAACTAGCCTTGGGAGATGGTCAGTAGATGAAAGAAAGTAGAAAGATAATGCATTACAAAGTAGATCTTGCAGCCCATAATTTCTTGCATGTATCGGAAAGTCGAGTAAGGCGAACCAGACGAACCGTCCCCGCTATTCTTCCATTTTCCGGCCATCCAATACATCGCTGAAGCCGTGTAAGGTATTGAATTTGATAATGAGTGGGAGCGTACATTGTTTATCGATGACCACAGAATTGGTGGGCCCAGCTGCAACGAAAGATCCCATCGTGGCCTCATTTGGTCCCGCAAATTGAGGAACAGCTTTCGGTCGAAGTACATCTTTTTGGTCGCCGAGACCGAGCCTGCAGTAACCATTATACTGAAAACGTTGGAAGGAGGGAGATTTGAAAGTAAAGACAGATACTCACACCCCAAACATAAACCACACCGTCTTTGTCTAATGCAATCGAATGTTGTTGCCCACTCGCGACTTGTACAATGTGCTTCCCTTCGAGCCCCTTCACCAAAATCGGCTCAGACTCGATATCGAAAGCTGTTTTGTTTCCAGTAGCAATTCTCTCTCCAGTCTGGTTGTTGCCTAGCTGTCCTTTCTCTGCGCTACCAAAAGCAAAAACTGCGCACAAGTCAGCCATGCCAAGCATAAAAGCGACGAGAATCACCTTTGCCAGACTTGGTTAGAACCAGCGAGAAGGATATCCCAGCAGATGCGTCGATGGCCTCTTCAGTAGATCCATTGTGAGAGAGACCTGCCACGAGCTTGAAGGAACTAATTTCTGGACATGGGGGATGACCGCACTGGCCTGAAAGTGAGTCGAAATACAACAAGATGAAGGATTGTCTTACTTGTCCCAGCGCGTTAACACCAGCCGTATATACATTTCCGTCGCTCGTCACGAGAATTGTGTGGTTTCTGCCACAAGCTGCACGTACGAACCTGGTTCCTTTTGGAGCCCCTAGTTCAGAAGCTCGAAGCCTGACTGGCCCATTCTCAGAGACAAATTCGACACCCACTATTCCCAAGCAGGAATAATTATTCCTCCCGAAAATCCAAGCACTTCCGTCTGTGTCTATCACAACGAAATGACATGCGCTGCAAGAGCTGTGAATGCTTCTTGCACGAACATTTACAAGGCTCCTTAGTATATGAGGCTCGAGGAGGTCCGGGCTGTCTCAACTTGAGAAAGATTATCACCAAATGATGAGGAAAACAGCTTACCCTTCCTCCTCCTCCGTGTCTTTTTGTCCACCGCGATCTTTGCGGCCTAGCCGCGACCACGCGGTGCCTCCCGTGATCAAGACTACAGTTGGCAATGAAATTCAGTCTTTCAGAGCGACACTTGATTGTATAACTGACCTCGGCCCCATTGTTCGTCGGTTGTCGTGGTCATGGTTGAAAAACTGCTTGACACCGCTGGTCACCTGCCACCTCAAGAACAGTGTCCGGAGTAGATCCTATTTTGGCATTATTCGAATTCCCACGACCTTCAACAATACCAAGTCGGCGATTTTCTTGCTTTACACTGTCCGTGAGCTGAATAGACCCGCTTCTACGTGGGATAAGAGTTCCAGATGTATTAAAAACAGAGTTCATTATCTTTCGGACACTCTTCCTTGTCAAAATTGATCTGATGGACGCGTCAGCTTTGCAGGTACAAGAGCTCGTTCGCAGCTTTTGCTGGGCTTTCAGAGGTATATTCTGATTTGACAGGCTTGAATATGCTCGTAGATTCCTTCTTAGCATAGATTCGATGGAAATTTGCTTGATAGTGTACAGCAGGACGAATAAACTAGGCCGTGGGCGTCGAGCCGGCTGTAAAACAAGCATCTCAGCCTCCGGGATAGACAAAGAAAGAAAAGAAATTTTTTTACAGTAACTGTGGATGGTTTCATCGGCACATCCTGCTGGAGTCATATACGAATAGCTTTGGCAGAGATTCAGAAATCAGCTATCAAACGAAACGCTGCCACTTACGCCCCCAGGTTTATGTATACAAGCTCCACGAGATCAGCAGCGCACTGGCTTCCTTTAGAGTCAAAAGGCTCACTTTGTTCCCTGCACTATCAGGGCAGATCAACCAAGCCTATCAGACACTGAATCAACTGAATCACTTCAATCCAGACAGCATCACTCACATTATTCTGAGGTCTTGTGATGGAAGGATTGCTCCACTCAACCGTGTCTCCGCTAAAGACGAAAGTACCTGTAGTAGCTGGGGTAGTAGACCAGCTCATCTTGAGCTTCATCACAGTAGAATTGGCTCGAGGTTCCACGACAGCATACAAAGGAGTTCCACCAGCGTTTTGGATCAGTTGTCCCCCAGTTATCTGGAACTGCGCCGCTGTAACCGGTTCTCCCAGGACAGCATCAGAAGCGGCGTTTATAGTTTCACTCCTCAAATATTTGTGGAAATTCGGATCTTCCTGTATCACAGTGAACTTTTGTTTTTGACACTTGAAGGAAACTTACGACGGCGCGAATGAATGAATAACCTGAGACAAGAGTCGGAGTCGCACCTGCTGGCGCACTAGTAGTAGACGAGGAACCTGTTGTGCTGGTGGTACCGGTAGTACTAGTAGCGACACCAGGGAGACATTGTGAATAGTAGGGATTAATCACAGAGCAACCCCAGCCGGAAGGACAAAGCGTGGCGCCACCCCAACCTATACGAAGATCAGAAGATTCAGGGAATATTCCAATGAATAGCTAGCCTATTCCACCGCACTTTCGGAGAACAAGTTGAAGAATTTAGATTGTGATCAAGTAACAAATCATACCTGTCCATACTGAGAAGCAGTAGACTGTGAATTTACGCCACTTGCAAGAAGCAGCAGAGACGACAAAAGTAATGCGACCTGAATCATGGTACGTGGAATACTATAATGTCGCTAGGTGCTTATATACTTGACTGGATAATTGTCCAGTCTTCAGCCGTTCGGTGCCGACAAAATGCCATTTCATCGGGAGACGGCGCACAAGCACAGTCACGAGCGATCGAGTCCTGAATGGTATTTCCGAGCTCCATCCAAGTCAAAGCAATTAGCGGAACATATAAAGATACACGGAACTATTCTTGTTTCTTCTCTCCGAAACCCACCAAGACACCTGACGAATCCGAGGAGCTCTCTCTGGAATGCGGCACTTTCAAATTGGTGGCAATCTGCGTCTCTGTGACCCAGGCGAAGAATCCGGCGCCTAGACCTTCGGACACAAGCAGATAGCAGACTCGGAAGAACACATAATTGGTGCAGACCAGGAAGAAAAGCAAGAGCGATATGATGAGCAGCATTGAAATAAGCACAATAGCTGTTGGTTGGAGTAGCATTAGAGAGACAGTAAGGCTGACAGAACATAGCCAGAAGAGTAGAGCTAAGGTAGACTATGTGCTCGCTTGTGATATTTGTGAGAGGAAATGGCGGGGTTTCAATTGAAACCCGTTTTTGGCAGTGGAACTGTCAACTCGGCCCTTTAAGTGAGAGCGCTTGTGTGGCGTTCAAACAAACAAGAAGACACTCGAGCCGAACAACGCTGGTACACAAGAATTCCGTCCGTCCGTCCAGCAGGCAGAAGGCCAAGGACCCATGCTCATTGGCTGGACAGAAACCAGGTGTGAAAGAAAACGTGAAAAGAGAAGGTAGGTGGGGGGGACAAAATTTTGGGAGATGATCTTGACATTATGAGCAGCTGTGAGCTCAAAGCAAGGGACCAGTTGGCGAGACGACCCTCGACGGCCGATGTCGAGCGCCAAGGAGCTGAGCCACGTGATAGAGAAACAAACATGTACAAATTTCCCACGCAGTTTATGCCAGTCGCTCCTGGACAGGCTGGCAGTAATATTCGTCCTCTTCACGTCATCATATTTTGTCATCACCGAAAATCACTGCGGAGCGAATGGGAAGGAGTCTGTGGGCGCCTTGGTGAACTCGAAATATCATGATGACTCATGTTGATTAGTCATATCCCAATAAGACCTTTCCCACAACGAACTTGAGTGCCTCCTGCTCTCCTGGCCAACTCCATCATGAGCTCCTCATATCTAGAGCGTATCGAAGCTACATCGACCCTATATATCACAGCGGACTACAAGGAAGAGTTTATTCCTACCATATTACCCAGTATGGTCCAACGCTGCCTGGACTTGTTGTCCCAGGACGCGCTGCTGCTCCAATTCATGGTCCCATGGTCCAACTATACTCTCTCAATGGATACCTACACAACCCTGGAGCTAAAGGATCGCATTTCTATGCTAAACGCCATACAAGAATCCCTAAAGATTCTCAAAACAAATCTGAGCTTTAGAATTGTCCACGACCAAATAGAATATCTTGCGTTCGTCGAGACAAAATGGGATCATGTTTCCAAACCTCGCATTAACTTTACCCCAGTCCTCTTCGAGGTCCTGAACCATGCAGCGACAGAGGCCGAAGCAGCACATGCTATACTGCAACTTTTCAACTGCTTTTTACCAGCTTGCATACCCGTCTCGGGAAACCTATGGTTTCGAAAAGGCTTGCCTTGCTAGCAAAACTCTTATCAGGGAAATCCCCAATGAGGATGGAGCGGTAAAAGTAAAAGTGACACCTCCAAGCTACAAATTTTTCGAGTCTCGTCAGCCTGCAGCGACCCTAAGAGAGGGCGGAGAAATGTTTGAGTCGGCGGTCTTTGGTGGCTTGGTTGGGTTAATTGACGATGAGCCTCCTTTCAAGGGTGAGTTGCATTGGCATTTGTACACATCCATTTCTCATACTGCTGCAGCTGAAGGGCCCAGAAAGATGCACCGCCTTCAAGTTACGGTCCAAGAGGGTGAAGTAGTCAAGCAATCCATCCTCCAGGGCTACTTTGTCAGCCAGACTGTTCAGGGTCTTCTCAAATTCGAAGGCCAATTGTTTCTCTGGCCGAGAAGTGATGTACTTTTCGCCACATCACATAGAATCTCCCTTTTTGGTCAGCAATATCGCAACATGATCAAAGCAGCAGAATCCACCAAAATCGGACCTCATTTTTTGTCCAAACAGTTTCCACTGAGCATCAAGTAATCGGAGGGACTCCCGGGGAAAGAGAAGACAAAGGCCCAGGGGACAATAGCAGCATTGACTGCTAGATTCTTCCGTGGAGGCAAGGCAGATGCATATGGGGATGTGGTCGGGCTCAGGGCCAAGAGAGACGAATCCCGACTCCATCGAGCAGGGGCCAGCATTCCGCATTCTCAGTCATGGGCTTCAGCCTTGATTGCATCATCAAGCTCAAAAAGCTTTAGCTTTTTACCTAAAAGGTATGTCCAGAGATGGAATAAAGTACAGGTTCTTTCTACCAACAGCGATACAGGGAAAAAATGACGAGAAAGGAACTAGTACCAAAATAAGTCCACCTTGAGCCTCTGTCCATTTCGCAGCTAAGTATGGATCGATAGCGTACAAAGGAGTTCCACCAGCGTTTTCCCCAGTTATCTGAAACCGCGCCGCTGTAACCGGTTCTCCCAAGACAGCATCAGAAGCGGTGTTTATCGTTTCACTACTCAAATATTTGTGGATATTCGGATCTTCCTGTATATCACAGTGAACTTTTGTTTTTAACACTTGAAGGAAACTTACGACGGCGCGAATGAATGAATAAGTAACCTGGGACAAGAGCCGGAGGCGCACTAGTAAGTAGTAGACGAAGAACCTGTTGTACCAGTGGGACCGGTGCTACTACTGTACCAGGGAGACATCAGTAGTAGGGATAACAAGGCGAATGGCATTATCCAGTCAAGTGTATAAGAACCTGACGACGTTATAGTGTTCCACATACCGTGATTCAGGTCGTCTCTGCTGCTTCTCGCGAGGGCGTAAATTCACAGTCTATTGCCTCTCAGTATGGACAGGTATGATTCGTTACTTGATCGCAATCTATATGCTTTAGCTTGTTCACGAAAGGGCGCTGGAATAGGCTGGGTGTCATTGGAATATTCGGTGAGTCTCCCAATCCTCGTATAGGCTGGGTAGTGCCATGCTTTGTCCCTCGGGCTGGGGTTGCTCTGTGATGAATCCCGCTCCATCCAAGTCAAAGCAATTAGCGGAACATGTAAAGATACACGAAACTATTCTTGTTTCGTTTCTCCGGACCCCACCAAGACACCTGACGAACCCGAAGAGCTCTCTCTGGAATGCGGCACTTTCGAATTGTTGGCATGGAACAAATTCTGCGTCTCTGTGACCCAGGCGAAGAATCCGACGCCTAGACCTTCGGACACAAGCAGATAGCAGAGCCGGAAGATCAGATAGTTGGTGCAGACCAGGAGGAAAAGCAAGAGCGATATGAATACGTTGATGAGTAGCGTCGAAATAAGCACAATCGCTGGAAGACCGTCAGTTATCTGAACTTTACGGGGACAGTAATGCTGACAGAATATAGCCAGAGCGAAGAGTAGAGCGCACAGTGCAGCGACCAGAATTGATATGAGAGCTAACGCAGAGAAGACGCTGGAGAAAGTTGTCAGCCTCCGCAGCACTGAGCTGGCCACGAGCTTACACGAATGTAAGGACCGGCACGATGCTGAAGAAGGAGAAAATGGCAAGAAAACCCTGTATCAATATTCAGGACATTGTTCAATCCAAGGACTTGATCACGCGCCGCTGATAGTGGATGTTCTGCATAATACAACTGAATCGTTTTGGCGGCGGGTTTTGCGTATTCCTGTTCAAGGCTTTGGAATTCTTTACTGGTTGAATGTCAAATTTCATCAACTAGTTACCGATTAGAAATAGACCGGACAGAGGCCACAGCGCTGTCGAAGGTGGGTTCTAATAGACGTTCAGAGTCCATGGAGGAAGGAGAGGAAGGAGGAGACCGGAGACAAGGCCAAAACAGGCAATCGTCGGATCAAAGCGGCCACACCGAAATCTGTAACCACATTCCAAGTCGTAGATTCAAGTCAACAGCAGCTTTGAAGACTATGGACCGGATCATTGTACATATCATCACTATGTCATTGCGCTTGATATTCCACTATTACTTGGATTTAATGAGTCCCGCCATCAGATCAAAACTGTTTCCGTCTGGTTGTAGGTCGATGAAGCCTGTCGCAGTGGACCACCCTGTACTCTCTGGAAGAGTCCTCAAAAGACCATGATCTGGGGTTATCCCACATATTCGAACAGCGATTGGAGGTGTCGTCGTAGTTATCGTGACAAGTTCGTCCCTGCTCACCGTCAGCAGATGATCTAGAGAAAAATACAGTAATACTGACGAATGAAGCCATCGTTCGAGGTACAGGTCCATGAATGAATCAAAAGATCCCTTCTCTTGGACAAATTTGGTCCACATCTTTTCAAACTTGGCAAATATGGTGGCCGCTGTCCGCTCCATGCTAAGCTCTAATGATGGATCCAATTGAGAGAGAGAGAAAATCGGAGGCGGATTGAGAACATTCACTCCGCAACCTGATCGAATCTGTTCAACAAGATTGCACTGAATGAAACGCTGGATTCACCAATGATAATGGCTACTTTTCCTCCAGAGAAGGAGGTATTGACGAGAATACCGCCTATTTTCTTCTTATCCCCATGGTTCGGCCCTGTCACTGCATAAAGGTCGTTGGGCCACTTCAAGCGGACTTGAACGCCTTTTGGGCCTAGAATTGTGTCTTCGCGGCAAGCTTCCACTACAGCCAAAGCGAAGAGATATTGTATGAAGACGAGCTTACTAGATGGAAAGGAGGACAAGGGAAGATGGAGGAGTATCGAGAATTGGAGACATCCAGCCGGGGAGATCCAGACATTATTCCCTCTTCCTCGCCCGTTCAACTGATGTGAGGCGAGAGAAACAAAAGGACTCGGAAGCGATGCCATTAGACGTGGATTTCTGTAGAATCATATAAATCAACTTGATCAAAAGAGAACATCACCTACTTGTCAAGCATTGTCTGGGTGCTCGTCACTATTTCACCGTATAACAGAGCCTCGCCTATACCCGACGTCTGTGGATCTATTGAGCAACTTTGGCTCAGGCGCGCTGCATGAAGCGCATCAAAATATTTGTCCATATCCCACAGCGGGATCAGAGCGGGATCGGGCTTCTGGGTAGTAAGACAATCGATGATATCTTTTGTAGACCCTGAGCTCTGTAGGCGGGATTGTTTCATGACCATCTGGGCTTCTTCCAGTCGATGGAAACGAAAAGAGTCGTTGGTGTCTTCGAAAACACCAGTCTGTACAAGCGCGTCAAGCGCTGCTGATGAAACAGGATGATGTGAAGCGGATATGAGAAACTGAGGAAGAGGATGGGAATTAGTTGGAAGATCTTCCGTTGGAGGAAGACCAAGCTTGAGAAGTGTGGTTTTCCAGAGCTCGAGCCTGGATTTCTCGGCTTCATGAAGCTGAGACTGAGATAGGTTCGATATATGCGCAGCTGTGAGCGAAATTTCCGGGTTTACACCCCAGACAACAAGTCTTCCATTCCCAAACTCGGTCTTGAATCCAATGACAGAGGATGTCTGTTCCGAGCGGGCCAATATCGAGAGTGGTAAGTTTATCTGTTCCATTCCCAGAAGGGAAAAATCAGATTGCTGATACACCGCTTGAACAACAGACCCCTCGGCTGTCTTTATAGAGAGGAGGCTCAGTTCTGTGTCCCCAGCGAGAAGATCAAGGTATAGACTCGTGTTATTGTGAACCAATCTGAGGGATCGATCAGCAAGAACCGGTGTTCGTTGAGAGAATTGAGCCGCTGAAGCTAGGGCCAGAATGGATCCTCCAAGATTCAGATATGAATTTATCGCATCGTCGGCACCCAGCGGAAACCTGGAGGTGCAACGGGGGAGTACGAGAGCAGCGCAATTGCTTGCCCAGGGTTGTGACCTTAGTGCTGGGTGAGATATTGTCTGCACGGAATAGTTGGCAGAAAGGCTTGTTTTTAGAGCCACCAGAAGTGGATTAAGGGTCGTCAAAGGGACTTCACCGCCAGCATAGACCAAAATGTTCATGACGTCGATTTTCAAGCGGTTGTTTGGTCAGGCGTGACCCGAGAGTTCGATTCGCGTCTGACTCTCTTGCTCGAGTCCCTTGAAGTAGTCGCCAATATTTAACACTTGTATACATATACACTACATATTTTATTTCCTGCTAGGTATTGTCAGAGCTCAGAGGCCCTATAGATAGAACATGGTATCCTTCAGCTGCGGGCCCTTGACACCGCGGAATAGCGACCTTGCATCCTCCATAACCAGTGCTTCGGCATCCTTGCTTTTCAGATTGACCGATGTGATGCCGTGTATCAGCTGGAAAACGAGTTAGTTTGGTTTCAGTAAGTCTTGAGATATACATACTCGATGCAAGTAGCAGCGACCTCGCTCACAGGCAATATCAGCATAATAAGCAGGCGAAACCAAGGAGACCGCCTTTGTCGCTCTTGCAAACATGTAGCTGACCGCATTAGTGAGGCCTTGGAGCTCGTCCGCTTTGAATCCGATTTCATCATGGACGACATAATAGTGTGTCGGTTTGCTGGTCCCCTGGAGAGCGCCGTGTGCTGAAGAATGACATCAGCAATAAGATTCAATCGATGATGTCCAGCTCACCTTGCAAGAAGAAATCAAACTCGTAAACAGAAGTTACACCACGATCGCAAACAGTCCCTCTCAAAGGATTGCCATTCGCATCAGCACCAGAAGCCTCTGTTGGATAAAAGCGCGTGTGATGTCTTTTCATAAATCAGCGCCAATGATTCCAGTATCTGAGAGATCTAACCTTTTACCGCAGATAACAATGGTAAGCTCGGGTTGGTATTTCGCAGTGGACGAGTCAAACTTGCGACAGGCTTTACGGATTAGAGCTGAGGAAGCTATTAACGAGAATTCCAGTCAAAGGTAAATTTAATACGAATTTCTTGGTCCACCACAATCGGGAATTGTCCCTTGGAATGGGATTAGCACGGTAGCAGGACATTATTCGCAAGACCTACCTCAGAAACACCATCTCTGTATACAAGAATTCGTTGAGGCAGCTGTTTGTTGACAGCTAGGTAGCGATTCAGTCGTTCTACCATCATTCCATCTAGATTGGTGACCATTTCTTTTCTAGATTCCTGAATCTCCAAACTGGCGTGGAATTGAGCAAAAGTGGAATCGATACTGGCGACCACCGCGGCGACCGAGGGAGTGAACTGAACAGTACCGACACCAGGATGAGTGACATCCTAATAAATGTCAGACCGGGTTCGCAGAGAGAAAGAAAACGACGCACGATACCAACGAGCATGGTCCGCTTCTTCAAGAGGAGTTCAGCTCCCGAAATGGTGTGATTCACGCCCCCGAGCTGGCAAAACAGTCAATCCCAGGGTCCCTCCGATCCGCTTGCCATTACCTTCATATTAACTTTCAATGCAACATTAGCGAAATACTGGAGCTGTCCTGAAAAGACGTTGAGAGTTGCGATTATCTGAATGAAAATAGGCTTGCCTCGCTCTTTCCTGATCTTCGCTGAATGCACACAAGTCGAGCCAACATCCAAAAAGACGTCAAGGAGATGCTTAAGGCCACTATAGATATGTTTATCTCCGTTGGACAGCACAACGAAGATGAAGCTAGGTTTGGTCTTGACCGTTTGCAGCGCAGTTCTGATCGTAGCAATAGACTTGGCTGTCGCCCGAATCCGTGAGTCTTGTGTACTCTCACATAAAGAAATCAATTATCACTCACCCCGAATCGGGTCCTTGAAGTCTTTCGGGGGTAGGTCAACGGCAAGGTAATGCGGGCTGTCGGCGACTTGAATTCCTGACGTCTTGCACGTCTGAATGAACCCTGGTAGACTTTGGATCAGCGGTGGACACAGAACCGGATCAATTGGACGTACCATTCATGACTGCTCGCAGACTAGGATCATTGGCATCTACGAACTCGTCTCTCGGATTGTTGTCTTTGATGACTAGAACGACCCAGTTTCTAAGGACGCCGCCTTTCGCAAACTTGACATCCCGGAGATTCCAGCTCGCCTTCTCGTCGACCCTGGGTGTACCAACCCCATACTTGATATTAGGAGGAGGCAGAATTCGACCTGGGACAATGGCCATCTCTGTGCCGACACTGACTCCAAAGTTTGAGAGCAGACTAGAGCCCTGACGATACCCGAGCAAGTCCAGGCCAGGACCGACGATAGCGCTAGCATTGACAGTCGGTGGCTTGGCTAGAATAACTGTTAGCCGCGCCCTCTCTTTAATGCGATGAAATATCTGACCTGCGGCGATCATCATAGCAGCAGTATTTTCATCACTCAATTTCCCTAAAGAGTGTAAGTGGCTTGAAGGATTTCGGCAAGATTATTACCTTTGTAAGGTTGGTTTGGAAGGATTTCGCAAAGCTCTGGAGGCACAAGAACCGATTTCTTTTGGCTCCCCAGGTCTACAAGTGGAAGCTCAGGATGTTTGAGGGTGATGTTATATTCTATAGCAAATAATGAGTCAGCGCTTGCTTAATGAAGGCCAGATACGCACTTCGCTTAAAATAGGTCTCCACCGTGACTTCGGCATTTCCAAACTCTTCGCAGCGGAACTTGTGCTGCGAAGGAGTCATATTTGAGACGGCAAAGACCGACTTCTTATGTCCCAAATGAAGAGTCTTGACACGGACTTTGTGAGCGAAGACAGAGAGTCTGGCGCCGAAGCTATGGTTCATGAAAGTCTTCATTGCTTGAGCCAGGTTGCCAGGCACATAGAATGCCGTTGTGCAGACTGCAATGTCCGTGAATACGAGTCGACTGCAGTATGAAGGAAACATACCATTAACATTGACCATAAGCTGGTTATGAGTCGGTCTGACAGAGGAATAAAAACCTCTCCATGCCTCGATTGAACCCCCAAGGTTTACAGGTGGCGCTGCAGACTTGAAGAAGAATCGGTTCCTTCCTAGCAGCACGCCGCTCCGAATAGGTCTTGTAGCAAGAATGATGTTCAGGGCGGAGATCAGAGGGGCGATGTCATATCCGCGATACTGTGGTTGTCCCTGTATATGGCTACATCAGCCAGACTGTTTTCAAGGAAAAAACTACAAACCTGAACATAAGAGGCCAGCTTGGACATGTCCAATGGCTGGGTGAAGGTGATTGTCAACGTGAACTCTTTGCCATCGGGCCTTGGGCCTTGCTCGTCCTCATCGTAGAAAGGCACAACAATGGTGAGCGGTTGAGGAAGCAACTTTGCTGCGATTATCTTGCTCGAATGGTCATGGGCAACGACTGGCCAGGAGCTACTTTGCTCAGCTAATTGAAAGATGCGACGGCGAACACGGCGAATCGCTGATCCAGCCGCAGGAGATATAGAGACGTCATATTCGTATAGGTTTCCTTTGGGAATCTTGACTGGAAAGTAGTTGGTACGCAGTTTTACGGGAATCCTGCAGACGCAGACCAGCATTAGCATATAAATAGTTCTTGTTTAGTCAAACACTTTACCCGAGTTTTCCAAAATCTGGGCGAACAGGTAAATCGGTTGGCGATAACCTCAACGACTGCAAAGACTTGACCAGAGATGTCTCTGTGCCGTCACGCAAACGAGCGTCTATATCCGATGCAGGAGACGGCGAGAAGATACTGGCGAGAAATTCAGCAGTGCGTGATTAGCTTCGTAAATAGCTCACCCGGCTCCTTGACTTGCTGGACCTCCAAAACCACCACGACCACGACCACGATCCGATGGAGGTCCCCCTCTTCCTCGATCCGGAAAGCCGCCTCTGCCACGACCACGGTCACCGCCACGATAGCTCATCCTGAATTATGCGTTGAAGGATTGAGATGACTGCTACAAGGAGGTTGAACTTGAGCTAATTGTCATCACGTGGCGTGACATGCGGGCCTAAGAGCGGGCGGCGCGTCTGAGTCAGCAATCGCGTCTTTCGCTTGATTTCTTACCTGCTAGCTGTATGCATGGGTCAGTGGTAGAATCTTTGAACGACAGAAATCCAAGCCTGAGTTGAAATTTGATGGATTTGTCGCTGCAGCGTGTCGCCATCATCGCCCGTGGGTCACGATCGCGAGCAGTATTTTGTATCATTCTGCTGCATTTTGCTGGTGGGAGATGGAGATGAGAGTTATGAAAACTTTTATTATTATTGTCCGACTCACTGAAGTACTCTTGATACTGCACTGATACTTGATCGATGGATGGATAAAGTGTCAAACCGCCATCTTGGTCAAGATTCACTATATGGCGCAGTAGTAGGACATGGACACAGCTGGAGAGATACTCACTGGAGAGATATATAGATACGGCCCGCTGAATGGAATCTGCACGAAGCAAGCGATCACGCCAATCATCTCTGAATCTGCCTCTGATCCACGTCAAGCGGATCATTCGTAATTGCCGACCTTCAAATTCTGTGGCTGAATTCTGCAGAAAGATAGCCGAGGCCCAGGGCCTCGTCTTGTTCTTCAGTAGCCCAAAGTTGGAATCGACCTGTCGTGCCTAGCAGTTTGACACTGGGATTGAAGGACAGAATTGATCGCAGAAGCGTCCCACCGAGGTGCCTTTCAGTTTGTTTCTCGGACGCCGAGGCATCTTGAACGTTTTCTAAGATGCTCTGTAAGAGTATCAAGCTTTTGTGGTACAGATTGTTACAGACGCGACTGATTTGTCTGTGTTCACCTTTTTTGCAGACAAGTTCTTCCGCTATGCCACAAATCGATGATCTGACAAGCGACAGATGGATACCCAAGCCAAAGCAGTAAGGCGAAGTCATGTTGAGTTCTTCGAGATAGTTTGCAAAATATCAGGTCAATAGTGCCTCGAAGGCCAGACTTGCGGTGGCTGACCTGAATCAACATAAGGCAAAAGCTAAAATGAAGGTGTACTGTACAGTATCGTAATTCAATGTTGTCATCTGATAAGCTAGAGATACAGGCTGTGTCTATAGTTGTGCCAAGTCGCGTCTAGAGTACAGGACTACTATCTGTTCGTCAATGGATCTTGTTGTATTCCTTTTCTACCAGCTCGACATAACCATACCATGCTCCTCCCGCTATCGTCAATAGTATCCCGAGTCCATTTGTTACAGTGATGTTGAGATTGAAAATGAGTACGCCACAAAGTATGGTCAAAGCCTGTTTTACGTTTGCTGAAAGATCAAAAGTCAGCCAAGCCTCCAAAAAGAAGGATAAACCCACCAGCGACAGTCATGGTGAGAGCACCGACCCTTTTATTGGCGCTAAAGCTCACTATATTGAGACCGAACGCGAGGAGCCCGTTCAGAAACAGAGCGACGACAGTGAAAAGAGTCATCTCGCGAGCGGCATAGCGTCGTACGTGTTCTGTTTCTCCCGACCAATAGGCCAGAATCATGCATTCGACAAAAGCCAAGGGAGACAGAAAGCAGAGCAATCCTAGCGGATGCAGTCGTGGAAAAGGTATCAATCTAAGGAATGATTGAATGCGGCTGCCAATCGAGCTATGTGATGAAGTTTTGCTTGTTGAAAGAGGCAGCGGTGATTGCATGACATTGGTGAGAATGGTTTTCAAGGCAGCCAATACCGTGCCAAGGAACGTCAGGAAGAATCCCCAGGGCGTGAAGTAATAATCGCCATAGGTGCTGAAATTCTAGTGAGGTTCGGAATAATCGCGGATGAACAAACGTACGCAAAACCGACGCCAACGACAACAGGAGTAAGAGAAATCAACTTTGCACGACTGCTATCGGCGCCGAACATTATTCTGCAGAAAACTATGGTGAAGATTGGAGTTGAAGCTCTCACAACTTGATGGAACTATTGGATTAAAGAGTTGGCATAGCGCTTGGAAGAAGAATGAGGGACTCACAGCAACAGTGACCAATTGGAGCGATAAATTGCTGACCACAATGTTTACTGTGTACAAAATGCTAAACGCAAAAAGGACGATGATTTCTTGTAGAGTGAGCTCGACTGGAGTGATCACACCAGTTTGAACTAGGAAGAAGCATCCGGTTGTGCCCAGAAGCGTATGAAGTGCTGTGAGGGTGTATGGAAAAGGAAACCGAACAAGTACGAGCTTGTTGTATAGAGTGAGAGTAAGATTGAAGAAGAAGTAGAGCAGGAGCCAGAGGTACTGAGGCTGCCACAACCATACTGGGGGTTTCCCTGATGGACTGAACAATGGCGACAATATACAGGGAGGAAGTGAAGAGTCTTCTGGAGTTACTGCAGAGGTTGGAGATGCATCTGTGAATGCTGGATATGGTTCATGGTGGTACGCCCTTTTGTGAAGTGAAGAGAGGCGCAAACTTTGTGATATTACACGGGGACGATGACGGTCACCTGGCCTCTCATTCTCTTTCGAATGGGTGTTTGGCTGAAGAAAGAGAGGCTTGGCAGTTATAATAAGGCTGGCCGCCGCCAACTGGGTAGAGTTCGAAGATAGCATGGATTTTGATGGGTGATTGGACGAAGAATCTGAAGGTGGAGACGACGCTTTTAAGCGGGACATGATATAGCTAGACGTCCCAGTAGGGCAGCTGATCCAAAAAATAGATAGAAGTCGTAATTGACTAAAGGGTGTGTCGTAATCGGTCATCCAAATCGAGGATGAGCACGTGAGTTCTCTCACCCTCGCTCTCCGCCATTATCTTCATGGCTCAACCTGGTCCCTCGAGAAAAAGACCTAGACCGTCAGATGCAGAAGACGAGACATACCACCAGAGTTCACCGGAAAAAGAAAGGAAGAAGCGAAGGAGGAAGAAGAAGAGAACGGTTTCTGTAACAGTCCGCGACAGTAGTGGACCGCACGTCAAACAAGGAACCAAGCTCATGGTTAGCACAGAATGAATCAATGAACTTCATCTTTTTGACTTTTTCTAGCCTTCCCTGGTTTCCAGCACGATTACGCTCCCCGAGCCTGCAGAACACAATGTCACTGAGCTAGCGAAAGAGATACAAAGCAAAACCCTGGTGCGCCCGTCCCTTTTCTTCGAAATCCTTGTTGATACCCTAGTCCAGCTCATTCAAAAACACGACGCCATGTTAACTCAAGTACAGCAGTCAATGACTTGCCAGGTCTTTCGCCTTTCTTTCGTCAAGAAGACCCACCTAAATAAGATTTTTTTAGATTTGTCTTGATTTGCTTTACCAGCCATTCGCATTGGCACCCTGTGGTCATATAGCATGCTATGGATGCCTGGTTCAATGGTTCAAGACCCCTTCACGCCAAAAAACATGCCCTCATTGCCGTACGGTTGTAAGCCAGCGACCTGTCGAGGTTTGGGCCATCAAGGATCTGGTCAGCGGTCTCGCCAAAAGCGGATTGCTCAATGGTCTTCCAGCGACCAATCTACCTCCTGCCGCCAACGCCTCTACGGACCTGTGGGCAGGCATTTTTCGTAAACCCCTAGATCTATCGCAACAAAGGAATGTTGCGCATGAAGAGTTTTCTATCGAAGATATCGGGATGCACGATACAGAAGATGGCGTCTATAGATGTCTTGACGATGGACATGAAATTTGGGAAGGTGCGTTTTTATACTTTCATATTTTGTCCAGGATCTAAAATGGCCAAATAGGTCGATGTTCCTCTTGCGCTAGAGAATATCCTGGTCATGCTCTACTGGAGGCTGGCAATCTTGCAGACTTCCTTGGTCTCGGTGACGGTGGTTGGTCAGACGACGAAGACATGGATGAAGACGACGTCGACTTCATCGCCGACTTTGACGAAGGACCCGATTTCCGAAACCTGCTCCTGAATATGGCACATGGACAATCCTTCGATGACAGCGACTCGGATTCTGAGATCGTTGAAGAGCACCTCCATGATGATGTGATAGAACTCGAGGACAGCGATGATGAAGTCCCGCAAGTTGTTCGTCGACGCGTCAGACCGAGCACCATTGTTGTCAGTGAAGAAGAGGAAGAGGACAGCGATTCACCGATGATTGCTCGACCTTTGGTTCATGGCGAGGATGAAGACGATGAGGAAATTGAAGACGATGATGACGATGAACCGCATTTGAGCTACTATAGTGGCCGAAATCATGAGGAAATGGAGGAAGAGCCTGACGACGACGATGAGGAGACCGAATCGGGCAATGATTCCTGGAATGTTGGTCAATACTATTGAATCGATACCTTTTCTCTGGACGCGATCACGTGTGAGGTAGCTGGCCACTCGGCAGAATATCAAATTGAAAAAACAGTCTAAATAGACCAGTCACCGCTACAACCTGCACTCAAACTTCTGGCGAATTCTTGGACCAGGCCATTGAATACGGAACAAGATTTCGTATCCGTCTTCTGCCATTCCTCACCAAGTCTAGCATTCTGACGATAATGCGGTTCCGACTTGAATGTAGTGCTCGATGCCAGGACCAAAATGAATGCAGGCATCCCATCGGGCTACCATGAAGAAATATGAAGGAAACTGCTGGACGGCTATTTTGTTCAAAGTAAATATACATTGCTGTCTAATGTATTGCGAATTGTTCAAACAGATGCTTATCCAAGAAATGAAGCCCGAGCTAGGACTCTCATGGACTAGAGATGACCGAGCTCTTGATTGTGGAAATGGTGGCTCCACTATTACTCTGTCCAACAGGGATAGCAGGAGGTTTTCGCCTTTTCGGGGGCGGAGGTGCTGAGCGCCTTTGTTGGTGAACAATTGGCTGAGCATCATACGTGGGAGATAAAGATCCAGATAAAGGACTGGAAGGTTTGGAATGATGATGAGAAGGATAGCCTATCTCGCTGATTGGGCTCTTTGCTGAATATAATCCTCGATCTGCATAAGCGCCTTCGACATGAGCCGAGTTGGCGCTATCTTTTCGCTTCGGAATTGATATACCATGGGCTGAAGGCAGTGCCGACTTGATGCTCGTCAAGTTCATCGTACTAGCATTGGCTGAGCGAGAGGTGTTTTCAACGGGCGACCGGATAGACCTGGTCTGCTGTGATGGCGCCATATTATTGATAAACTCGAAGCTTTTGCTCGATTTCAGGGTCTTGTGCTTGTCCAGATGGGTCGAAGCATGAACAGATGTGATGCCCAGCTGCGACTGCGTCTGAGAGGCCGATGTCGACGAGGAATCAATACCGTCGCTCGAAGGTGTGCTAACACGACCATTGCTTCGGTCTTCAGGCTCCTTCGCTGGATGAGCTTTGCGATGTTGAACACACCATTCCCCGGTCAAACATCTCTCGACAAGTCTCCTTGTCGTTGGACTTATATCTCTTATACCAGAGTTGCCCATCAACGATTCCAATACATAGACGATTTGAGAGCGCTTGTATGGTGTTTCGCGAAGTTGTGTCTTGGTCAGTAAGGGATGAAGGACCCGAAGATAAGTGTGTCGAAGCTGTTTAAAAGTCAATCAAAGCCGTATTTCAAGTGCTGAAGTGCTAACCGACTCGTTTTCTTCGTCAAGATCCACCAACTCTCGCAAAAAGACGTCGACTAGAACACGGAGATCATTGGTGTAGAAATATTCCGATGTTCCCGCTGTGGTGAAAAGAAGGTAGAGAATCTTCAACACAAGAAGCTGCATGCAAAGATCCTCGGGTGTACGCCCTGTGACAAGTCAATACAATGAAACCAAAGCTAAAGGAAAGCACTTACGAGCTCGATTGAGCATGAAGATCATGTTTTCCCCAAAGGTTGTGCTGGAGCCGAGTCGTCGCATGAGGACAAGTAGAACTCGATTTTTTGAGTTGGCATGACTGTTGTGTTCAGTCCCAAGATTGGCCACCATGAATTGCTCGTTCAGCGCAACCTGACAAAGATCAGTCCAGCACAAGAAGGACTGCGAAAGACCCACAATGAGCTTGATCACAGAGTAGTTGAACGTGTCGTCCTGCATATGTCTTGTTTGCTCCACGAGCTCAAAGAGCGAGTCTATGAAGGAATCATCGAATATCCCTAAAGAAGTGTCAGAAAGCAGGAAGGAGCAAGAGTATGACGTACGGAGGTCCGGTAAGGAGAGCTTTTGTACTCTGCAGACCTCGTACAGTAATCGAACCGCCAGCGTTCTCAACTTGGCTTCGATAGGAACAATGATGGCAGATGGTCCCTGGGAAGGACCGGCACCTGGTGTCATACCGAGGAAGGTGTCCTCTACATCCGAGTCGATATCGACGAGAATATGATCCATGAGCAATGGAATCAAGGGACGCCATCGTTTGTGAGATCGAAGAAACTCGCCCTTGCGGCTTCCAAAAGACATCAGGACACTGTAATGGATGAATTGGGTATGAGGATTTGTATTCTGCAGTCAAGATTAGCGAAAAGCAACTACATGGGAACACAGATTGCTGACCGTCTGGACATCGGCAGCTAGGATATCACACATTCTTTCAGAATGGAATGAGAAGAGCTCTGAATCCAGTAACATCCCGCAAGCATGCTCCAACTGAAGAGGGCTTTGCAGATACTGCTCTAATAAAAATGAGCGTGGCCATAGTGGCAAAACAGTGGTGACAGAGACATACCATGGTGAGATATGGTGAGATCCAGGAACCGTTTCAGGGTTGAATCGAGCTGCTGCAGCGTCGGTGTTTGCCTGGGTAAGGCGAGGATATCCTCGAGTTCTGACCAGAACTGCTGAGCTGTTTCGATGTGGTAAACGATTCCGAGCTCATCTCCATCGAACATTGCTGCTATAATGTTTCTTCTAGTGTTGGAATTACGGGCCTAATCGTTGCAGTCCACCACAGCTAAAGTCGCTCTCGGTGAGCGGCGCTGACCACGTGCCATCATGATATGGATGGCCCGGCGGTCCGGGCCGCAACTTGCTCACCAGCTTCAGTCAAGTGGCCACGGAGTGGTCATTATAAGAGGCACGATGGCCCTGACGTCCAGCTGGCAAAATGTTCTGGTCAAGCTTCGCCTTTCTCTTGCTTTTCTCCTCTGTTTGGGCCAATAATACCAAAGGACCACGGAATTGCACGCTCAGCCCTCTCGGCCAAGGTCTCACCGACAATGACCAGATAGAAGATGCAATAAAAGCTTGTGGCACAGGAGGAACAACAACTTTTCTTGCTGGTAACTTCAACATAACAAGACCTCTCTTGTGGCACTTGAACTCGAGTCGAGTTGATTTATTTGGTCAGCTCAATGTGAGTAGCAGTTCGGCTTGAAACTGTTATTTATTCATCCTCGGCCAGTTCCAGCCTGATATTCAATTTTGGCTCAATGCAACCAACACATATCGCGTCGTCTTCATTCAGGTCCGTTGAGTTGCTTGGTTTGAATGAGAAGCTGCGCTGAAATTGAGCCTAGAGTCAAGCATCCTGGTTCGTCATAACTGGAACAGACTTTGTGGTCGACGCCCACCAACAAGGAGGGATCATGGGCAATGGTCAGCCTTGGTGGGAGCACTTCACGACGGTAGCCAAGGCTGATGGCGATGGACGACCCATATCTCTCACAATTTGGAATGCTACTCGGGCCACAATCCAAGATTTCCATATTCAAAGTCCCCCATTCTGGTGCAATGCAGTCGCAGATTCCACGTCCGTTCGATACAGCGGAATGTTATGCAATGCCACGAACAGCAACCCGGCATTTTTCGGAACCAAGTTGTGATCTTTTCTGTCATGAAATACTGTTGAATTCATTCCATGCCCTAGTATCGTGCCAAACACCGATGGAGTGAATACTTACAGATCAAGCGATGTCGAGCTCAATCACTGGGATGTAACCTGTGGAGACGACTGCCTCGGCAAGCTGATCTCCTCATTCGAGAATGATATCTGATCTTGACGCCATCTAGCCATCAAAGGTGTATGTGAATGTTTTCTCTATATCTGACCGCTGTCTTGATAATTGGACCAGAACTCGACCAACATCGTAGCTCGCAACATCACTTGTCGCGGTGGTAATGGAATAGCTTTCGGGTCTCTAGGTGCGCCCCAAATTCTCTTTCTCGTCTGATATTGAAGTCAAAAGGGCAATATGCCAATCTGGCAAGTTTTGCATCAGTGATTACTAGCGCGCAAACTAACTTTGCGCCACAGAGTGACATTGTGGACAATGTGGTCTTGGAGGATATATTGGTAATATGGAACCAGCACGGTCGCTCAGAGTTCTGACCATGGTTTTCAGCTTACGAGGATTAATTCCTCAATTCAACCGGTTAGGCCCTTGTTACTCCTTGCGATCTGTTAAACTAACCTCGTCTAGAACATGCAAAACGGTGTTTGCAAGTCCGTTCTCAACTGCGACTTTCTTTCCTTGACATCAGCGTAGACCTGAAAACCTGGGACGGTACAGTCTCTGGATCTCCTCCTACGGGTGGTGGTGGTGGAGGCAGGTCTTCGTTTTCGTGCCAACATTATTTGTCCAATATTTTCAAGGCGGGTTTGTCAAGAACATTGTGACCAGAAATGTTCAACTCGACCGCGTCAATCTCCCAATCCATCTCTATCAGACCAATGGGGGCCATTCTCTCGATCTCCAGTCTCGCATAAAATTTAGCAACATTAGCTTTTTCAATTGCAAGTTTTATGGTCACTGCCTACCTTCCTTCGGTTCGCTGACGCTCACCCAGGGAGCGGAACATCATTGGGACAAACTCTTGTCAATTTTCAGTGCTCTGGCGCCTCAGGCGGTTGTGATGACTTGACATTCTCAGAATTTCAGGTCACGCCTCCAGCCGGACAAGCTGCAAGATACATTTGCGCCAATGTGACGGATATTTCTGGTCTTCCAGGTGCGAGTGACTCTGTATGCGCCATTCTGTGCACTGATTTAATTTCGTAGCACCGTGTAATTCCACTGGATTGGCCTAGGAATCAAGTTGTGTATTATATGTATATAGCACGGAAATTAAACTCACCCGGAGATCTTTTGGGATGGAGGCAGAGATATCGAAAGCACAGATGTTGCGTGGTATCTCCGTGTATGTCCGTATCCCTGTGTAATCTTATCTCCGTGCATCCGATCTCTTAAGTATCTCGGGTTCCGTTTCTCGGTTTGCTTTCACGTCCATTATCCGGTCACTGTTCTCTCCAAGTATTCATTACCAAAATGCCTACAAAGCACAAAAAGAAAGCCACGAAAGCTCCAGCTCCAACAGATCCAGCTTCAGTGAGACTGATCGTGAAGCTCGTCGTAACTATTTCAAGGGTGTTATTCATGATCCAGAGCATATAGAGACCGTGGCGGAAGGGAAGCAATCCACACCAGATGAAGGAATGATACTTCTTTCGCTTCCAAAGCAGGGCCTGGAGAAGTGGAAAGTAGCTCCTGGTGTTTGTAATTGATATTTTCCAGTACTCAAATAAACTTGTAGAGATAGTGTCCTCTTACAATTTGTCTATTTGTAATGCAAGGGCTCACTTCCAGTAGACATTTTAGATATGTATCATAGTCCATCTGGAGACACTTTCTCAGTATTTCTCCTCAGAGCACCAGAGGTAGCTGGCATTATCTGACATGTTGTTTTCTACATATTGATTATGTAGATATAAAAAAAGCACCACGCAGTGGGTCCAGCAGCGAGCGTCGGGGGTCCAGGAGGGAAACTGCTTGGCCGTCATGGCCGGCGCTGTAAACCCTGTATTACTTATTTTTCTAACAAAATATTATATCTTACACTGCTTTAGTCTTTCAATATAAATGGAATCACTCGAATACGTCAGTCAATTTGAGAGCCCCACATTGTACTGCATTCAAGATATACAAGGCAGCAATGCTTCAAGTTTGACTCTGATCACAATTAATGCTTGTACTATGCGGTCAGCTTGGCTTCAGCAAAGCAGCTGAAACTATTATATTGATCCAGATGTAACGCTACACTACCTAGTACGCCACAGCTACTCCATCAATGGCGCGCAGAGTTGTGGTGCGGAGACGCGCGGGGATGTTGGTCGTGTTTACACTCCACATATAGCACGCATCTGGGCACCTCAGACCCAGAAAGGAATTAGTACTTTGCAAGTTGGAAAAAATTGCCGGAGCGCGAACCGGCAATCAAACCGGCTTTCGGCTTTTGCATTTTCCGTTTTCTCTCAATTCGTACAGCCATGTCGTCGCGTCGACTGGCGGCTGAGCTGGCATTGCTGCAGCCAACGACGCCGACCATCGGAACACTGAAGCTTGGCAACATAGAGTATGGCGTGACCGCTTCACAGACCCCCTCCAGACTTGTCAACTCGACCTCTTTGCTTGATATCCAGGATTCTTACAATCTGGAGAATTTGCACTTCATGCTGGAGAAATTCGTTCTAGGCCAGGATATATTCCTTCTCTCCGCCCCGGGTCCATATGCCCGAAGATTATCTCTGACATTCGCGCAACTCATCAACTCTGAATACGAGTACATATCTCTTCATCGAGACGTTGGCGAGACCGAATTGAAACAGGTCAATTTACTTTTTAGTTTTTGACCACGCCTGATTTCGGATTCTTCAGGGAAGGGAAATTAGAGCGTCAAATTTAACATACATCGACAGTGCTGCCGTTCAAGCGGTCAAAAATGGCAGGATTCTTATCGTTGAAGGAGTTGAGAAGGCTGAACGAGGAATCATGCCGGTATTCTACTACCATTGGCTGGTTACCTCTATCGCTGATGATACTTGTTCAGATTTTGAATAATCTATTGGAGAACCGTGAAATCAATTTGGAGGATGGAACCCATATCATCCACCCACACCGATATGCAGCTATGCTTGGCTCGAACAAAGGAATAGAGCACTTTATCCCTGCACATAAAAACTTTCGAGTTATCGCGATTGGTTCGCCAGTGCCTCCGTATCCGGGTTTTCCAACAGATCCACCATTCCGAAGCCGTTTCCAATGCCGTTTCATAGACCCGCTGGGTTCATCTCTGTCTCTATCCAGTCATGTCCACAGCACTTTGCCTCTCTGGCTGACCTTGCGAGAAATCATCATCTCGACTCAGATTTCCACCGAATCTCGCCATGCTCTCGAAACCGTAACATTGTCAGCGCTACCTCCATTTCCGCAGGTATGTACTATCAAATTCAGCACGAGCTTGACTGATAGCCTTCAAGACGGCTTTGGTTAAACTTGGCCTCTTGATGTCCAAATTTCCACCGCCGACGAGGCTGACACCTGGACAATTAGCCCGAATTTTCCTTTTAATTCACCCGACTTTATTGCATGCCCCATTCCAGGCATGGGCGCTTCTCAGCAGACAAACACAAGAAAAGGGTCTGGGTGAACTCGGTAGTCCCTCGATGACGAGCAGCACTGAACGTGTGGGTTTCTTTGGTTACAAAATCGAAAAAATAGAAAAGGGCCAATCTCCAAATACCGTTCAAGTTACATTCGAACACACTGAACTTACATCAATCACCCATACACTTCCAGCTGGCCCATTCCCGCTGAAAAAGTGGCCACTTGAGGATAGCCCAATGTTTTGCGCGTCTGAAAGATTCAATGGTCTTCTTACATGCCTGATGCAAGCTCATTTGCTAGGGAACCTTTCCCTTTTGCCTCCCCCGGTTTCCGCTGCTTCATCCTCGACATCTACCTTGGTCAAAGTCTTTGGGCAGGTCTTGGGATATGAAATTGAGGTTTTCCACCTCTATAAAGAGATCAGCGGAAGAGAACTTATCATGAGACGAGTGGTCCATGAAGAAACTACTTGGGAATCCAGGTTAGTGTTTTTCTAATTCGGCCAGAGATTTCTCGCTGATCGTTTCTCAAGCCTCATCATCGAAGGTGGCTTGAAAGGAAAACTTGTCCACTTGTCGGGATTGGACGTGATCGGGGCGACGGCTGGATCCCTTTCCCGCCTAGTGCAGGACAATGAAGTAGAATTATGGCATTCTAAACGCATCGTGGCTGAAAAACTAGTGGAGGTAAACAAATTTCTCCCACAATGGTCCGCTTCTTGTTATTCACACTTGTTCGTTCAGGACTACGCCGAGCTTTCATGCTTTCACCCTTCATTCCGAGTCATCAGTACTGCCAGCAAATCTATTCCTCTCAAAGATTGGCTCACAGAGGAGCATGCGAACATGTTCTATACGATTCCTCTATTGTCAATGCAAAGAGAGGAAGAGGAAGCGGTGCTCTTGTCGACGGGCTGTCCAGCAGCTACAGTCAAGACTCTGCTCGATTTCGCAGAGACATACAGGGAAAGCATATCCAACGATAATGTCCAAAGAAATCGCAAACTCGGTACTCGCTCGCTGCTAAGAATCGCAAAGAGAATCGTCAACTTTGCCGGCAGCAGTGATCTACATACTCTTCTTCGCCAGACGTTGATGATGGAATTTTTACCAATCATCGAACGCCGGAATATTGAGAGTCTGTTGGCCGAGTTTGAGATTCAGCAGACTCCTCTGATGGTGAGATTCTTCATCTCTGAGTCAAAGGTGCTCACGTCACAACTGTAGGTCTATCCTAGTCCTCAAGTTCTAGATGGTAGCTTGGTTTTTCCTGCTACTGGCATAAACAAACCAGGAATCCGTATTCCGATATTCAACCCAGAGCATGATCCCGAGGGCGCATCATTGGTTCCTAGTATAGACGCATTTTTTGACAATAGTCTTCAGACAAGTCTTATGCGTGATCTGGCTATTGATCTCGAGTTGCAAGAGCATCTTGTTCTACTTGGGAACCAGGCAAGAGTCTCTCATTTTACCTTCATGGTCTAATGATATCCTTCCAGGGAGTTGGCAAGAATATAATAGTAGATCGTCTCCTACAGCTTCTGGGCCGCCCTAGAGAGTACATTCAGTTACATAGAGATACGACTGCCCATCAGCTCATGTTTACCACGAATCTCGAGAATGGAGTGGTCAAGTATACCGACTCTCCACTGCTCCGTGCGATTCGTTTTGGACGTCACATTGTTGTCGACGAGTATGTGTTTTCCGCTTGCTTTGACACTTGTTAACTATCCCCAGAGCAGATAAAGCTCCCGAGCATGTGGTAGCAATCTTCCGCAGTCTCGCGACGGGAGAATTGACGCTACCGGATGGACGACATGTCAGGTCTACCCCCACCACGGACAGCGATATCGTCTGCCATCCTTCATTCAGACTTATATTGCTCGCAAATCGCCCAGGTTACCCATTCCTGGGAAATCACTTCCTCCAAGTCTTGGGTGAAAATTTCAGCACGCATTCAGTGCCAAACCCGGATCAGCTTTCTGAACGACAAATTCTGACACAATTGGCTCCTCGTCTTTCGGAGGATCTCATTCTCAGGTACTGTCAAGTTACAGCAGCTCGGGAGATATCTGAATCAATTCCTCAGGCTCGTGGGTGCATTCGACGATCTGCGAAAAGCGGCTGATGCCGGGCACCTCAGTTATCCTTACTCCCTTCGAGGTAAAACCGGCTATAACGTCTAATGAGCATCGCTGATTCCCTCCAGAATTGATCAACATTGTCAAGCATCTGGATGCCTATCCGGAGGACTCGCTTGGTGAAGCCCTGAGGAATGTCTTCGATTTCGACATTTACAACAAGGAAGCAATTGACAAGTTGTCTGAAATTCTCGAACGTCATGGGTATTGTGTCCACTCTTGTTTCGTTTCTTCGGCTGACATGTTGCTTTCAGTTTGCATGTACCTCATCTAGGGATCGAAGCTGCCCGGGAATCCCGAAAGAAGATCCTGGACGTTCAATTCGAGCCGAAGAATACTGAACTTGGTGCTCCCAAGGAAGGGGTTCACGATGACAAGGAGCATTCAGGCGGGAATACATATGCAGGAGGAGTGAGCATCTCCAGTGTAATTTTCTTCACTCTTCACTTACTTTTTCCAGACTGGAGGACGTGATACCGCTGGTATGGGGGGCCGCGGTGGCTACAAACGATTCTACAAAGGCGGTGATATCAAACAAGTCTCGGACGCTTTGAAAGATCAGGTACCAGAGCATATCAAGGAGCAAGCCCGAGAGATGGCTCGACAAGAGCTGCAGCGTCTACTAGAAGAACTTGAACTCAGCCCGGCGGAAGCTACAGGCTATGGAGACACGCTGAAGGCCGTTAATGCTCATATGGTATCCCTTTACAATCTTTTTGAACGTGAGTGAGGCTTCTGGTGGCTTCATGATGTCTCTCATTTGCGTTGAACAGATTTATCCGCAAAGGAAGAAGAGCGAGTTTGGATGAAACGACAGACCGACGGCGAGCTGGACGATAGTCGCTTGACCGAAGGGATTACTGGAGAGGCCTCTGTGTATAAACGGCGGACGATGTCGAAACCTGAGATTGGGAGGCCGCAGATCAAGTATGTTGTCTTGCTCCGGGAAAGCCAGAAGCTAATCCTGTTAGGCCCAAACGAATCAGATTCATATTCGATCTCAGCGCTTCGATGTATCGCTTCCAGTATGACGGGAGACTTCAAAGAAGTATAGAAACCGGCAAGTCAATGCAATTGGTGGTGCCTCTGAACGAGACTGACCATCGCTTGATACATAGCTGTGATGCTGATGGAAACATTTGACCGGTTGTCCCACAAAGAGAAGTACGTATGGGATGTAAGTGTCTTGTTTTTTTCCAAACAAGTTGAGCGCTCAAGGAATATCGCATAGATATACGCTCACGTAGGTTAATTACCCTCCTGCCTTGTGCTCATAACTGACGCTGGCTAGTCGGGCGACGGTCACGATCTCGCCTTGGTCACGACAGACAAGCCTCCGACTACTATAACTGAGAGAGTCAAGGTAACTGAGAAGATGATGATGGTCCCGCAGTACGCTTTTGCTGGCGATTACACCGTGGAAGCGATAGAAAAGGGTGTCAAGGATGTGGCTAAATTTGATGCAGGTCCGTGAATTCCTTTCTTTGGTTGAAGATTTTTGGCTGAATATATGAAGACGACTGGCATCTCATTGCCATTACTGACGCGAATTTTGGCCGATACCGAATCACAGGCGAGCACCTTGCTGCTGCCATGAAACGGTACCCCAAAGTCAATACAGCACTTATTTGCATCGGCGAAGGAGCTGAAGCTGAATGGTATGTACCACATTATGAGCCTCATATCTTTCTGACATTCACACCAGGGTATCGAAGGCGCTGCCAGGACGAGCATGGCGCGTCAAGAATACAAGCGACATCCCAATAGTCTTGCGCTCTATACTAAGCCGCATGATAGATCGGGGCATCTAATGGTTAGATTTGCGTACCTCTTTATTACTAGATATGTAGAGATGCTGGATCAAATTTTTATGATGGACTTGGTCAAGTCTCGACGTAGATCATGTGATGCTCACTCCTCGCCTCCCGTATCTGTCTGTAACTCCATGGCCGCCTACTTTTTTGCGTCTCCCATTGATGTAGACGTCAAGCTCGAAGGCGAGGACGTGCGCAAGCAGTTTGAAATCAAGTCGGAGAAGGAAAAGGCGGTGTCTTGCCCGGTTTACTACGACGGCGACAGTGTTGGCGGCCAGGTATGCTCATTGTTATCACAATATAGCTGCGGCAGCGATATATCCGTTCCAGATTGCGATACGAGTCCGAGACGGCAAGAAAATATCGCATGACGGGATAAAGGTGGAATTCGTGGGCAGCATAGGCAATTTATCACATTCTTAACCTGTTCTCTTCACTAAGCGGTCCTCTCAGAGTTGTTCTACGATAGAGGGCACCATCATGAATTCCTCTCCCTTTCACAAGAGCTAGCTGCTCCGGGGGAAATGCGGCAGGCTCAGACATACGACTTCAACTTCAAAAATGTGGAGAAGCAGTTTGAGAGTTATCATGGAATTAATGTCAAGCTAAGGTCAGCGTAGCATTCTCTCAGACTAGAGCAGACTAAGCTGAATCTATTCAGGTACTTCATACGCGTCACCATCGCTCGTCGGTTAGCAGAAGTCGTGAAGGAGCGGGATTTATGGGTGCATTCATTCCGAATGCCCCCAGACAGCAACAATTCTATCAAGATGGAAGTTGGCATCGAGGATTGCCTGCACATTGAATTCGAGTATAACAAATCCAAGTCAGTCTTGTCCGCAGTATTCATGTTTCTTCCCTCTTACAATCCTCAGATATCATCTCAAAGATGTAATTGTTGGAAAGATTTACTTTCTTTTGGTCAGGATAAAAATCAAGCACATGGAGCTTTCTATCATACGGCGAGAAACGACAGGCTCACCGCCAAACCAGTATAATGAGAGCGAAACGATTACCAAGTTTGAGATTATGGATGGTGCGCCAGTACGGGGTGCGCTATACTACTCTTTTTCATCTCTTTCGCGCCGCCAATATTCTTTGCAGGCGAAACGATACCAATCCGTCTATTCCTTGGGGGTTTCGATTTGACACCAACATTCCGAGATGTTAATAAGAAGTTTAGCACGAGGTATTATTTGAACCTAGTGCTCATCGATGAAGAGAATCGTCGATATTTCAAGCAACAGGTATGCTCCTTTCAACTGTCCCTGGCAGCCACTCAATCTTGTAGGAAATTACCATTTTCAGAATACCGGAGGTATGTGTAGCATTGTCAATGTCAATGTCTGTTAATATCTTGCCAGAATTGACCTGTATCACTTACATTGTGCATGATAATTTATTTCGTTTGGAAGGATCGAGTCTGTGCAACCGGAGTACCGTCTGATTAATATCCATACAACTTAAATCAAGTACAGATGGAAGCACAGGGAAAAAATACATAGGGATAAGAAGTCTATCGCCTCACAAAGATATCGTCATCTCGTCCCAGAATTTCTGAATCTCGTAGTGCGCTGCTATATTCGGATCCTACGCTGCTGTCCTCCTGGATGATTATGGGCATCCCAGGCTGTTTCAGAGGAATCGTGATGGGTTCAAGATACATGCTACCTCCGCGATAACCAGTCTTTGTCGGTGTCGGTGTGACTCGTCGGGGGACATTTCCGAGAGTTTTGATACGGGAAAGAGGAATTGTCTCCCTTATTCTGGCCACAGTTGCGTTAAGGTCGGCACTTGGGATTGGTCGATGTCGACTTTCTCCCCGATACTCTTGGACTGGCGTCGCTTCTCCAGAAGAACCATCTACAACATGCAAGACCTTGACCTGGCCTGCTGGAGATCCATCGTATTGGAAAGGATTATCGGTTCCAGGAGTGGTAGTCGAAGACTGTGGTGTACCAACTGCGAGTCCTGTAAAGGCTGTAGTTGGCGTCATCGTGTCGCTGTAGCCAGCGGATGGAATCGAACCAAATTTATATCGAGAATTGTCGACCGAATCATGAAGATAGCTACCATCTCCAACGGAGACAGGCATCGAGTCGTGAATACGATTTCGATCGACTCCAATGACAATTTCATCGAGGGGGTCATCATTGTCATCAAATGGATCTATGGTGCCAGCAAAAGTGGGAACCGGCTTTCGTCGACTAAGTGAATTGCTGGACGATAAATTAGCGCTAGCTCTCGAGGCATTGGAATTTCCCCGAGAAACTGTAGCGGCACGATTGGATGGGTATGGATCCTCCCAAGGCATTTCACCCTGAAGCTGAACCTGGCTAGCGTCAGTGACCCGAGGGGGTATACCAGGAAACTGAGACGCCAGCTCTCGGACCCCAGTCAAAGAGTCAGGATAGAGGCTGAAATCTGATATGGCGCGAGTATGCCTGTCGTGGATCGGTGTCTGCAGTGGGGCCTCAGTGCGACGAGACATGATAGAATTCGGGTAATAGGATGAAGCTGGCCGACTGATCGAAGTCCATTGGGAAGGAGGCTGTGATTTTACTCTTTCTGTAATGACAGTTGGACTGGGCAAGTCCAAGGCAGAAAACCTCATTTCAAGCGTAGGAGCGCCACCTTGGATATGGATAGTGACCCGTCGTCGCGGAGGCTGGTGGCGCATCGAAGCAAATTGTGCCATTCCAGGAAGACCGCTCATTGCCCGAGTATTTTTCTCGTTTACACCCGGAACGGCGTGAAAGGTAGTTGCAGATGGCGAAAGCTGCGCAAAAGTCGAGAAACGAGGATTGCCAATCATATTTCTGAGCTGAGACCGACGGAAGCCCTTGCGAGGCATTTCATCACTTTCCATTGAAAAATCAACAAAAATGTCAACCCTGAGTCGACAACAGTGAGCCCAGAACAACAGAACCAAGTAAAACTGACCCGCGGATAATTCCTATGCACAGGAATGCTCGAGACAGAAAACGTACGCTTCTTCTGGTCACGACACCACCAAAGCCGCTTTGGGAGGCAAATCCAATGACTGTTTCGATGGCCCCAAGCTTAAAAGCGCCAGTGATCCATCCAGTGCCTTTGAAAAGATAGGCACTGTCAGATGAAGTAGTCTCGAGCTGGCGCTGAGCGATGAATACTTTGGCGAGGCGGAAGAAGGCCAGACAGAAATGCATAGCCTGATAGGCAGTGAGAAGAGCTAGAGTGAGACTGGTGAAAAAAGTCCAAAGGGCTTGATCTGCGGTGCGACTGAAGCCAATGGCGATGACTGTTGTGCCGTTGACAAGTATAGCTAGCAAGCCATGAGAATTTAGGAGATAGGGCCACAAGGAAGACTGACTGCGATGTGATATCCCTATGAAGGACGCCAGCTCATTTGAAGCTATGATGGCAGGGATAAAAAGAGCCAACAGGACCTTCGCCACGGTCTGAAATCGATTTGGTAGAACAGTGACGAGCTCGACTCGCGAGAAGAGGAAGAGAAAGACGATATACAGGAATATTGGGAGGGAAGAGAGAGCGCCTGGATAAAATAAGCAATTCGATCTATGTTAGAGAAATAGCTGCGCACCGATGACTATGTCCAATATTTTGAAGATCCCCAGACTGTCGCGGACAGAGGGAATAATGTGTGAAAGTAATTCAAGTAGAGCAAGTGCAAAACTGAGCCATCCTTCTGCAACAACCAGTAAAAAGCTTCGACTTGAGTTTGACTTCCAGTTTGTAAAGAGGAGAGTAGAAACAAAAACCAGCTGGGATCTAGGATTCAGCCCACGCGACTAAAAGAAAGGCAAGAAGGAAACAAACCTCCAGTGCAGGTGGGATAATGAGAACTGAATTTTGAATGACCGAGAAACCTTCGCAGCGCAAGATTGGTGCAGCTGAAAGACAGAGAGATCCCATCTACTTGAGCGATGGCAATGTCCAGCCTCTGATTTGCATGTCAAAAAGATGGACCCGGAAGAAAAAGAGTGAACAGAGAAGAAAAGAGAGTGAAACAGAGCCCAGGCTGAGTGAAGAAAAGATGTAATTCCAAACTGCCGCACATGGCGACAAAACCATATTAACGTATCTGTCACACGCGTTACCGTGACAACGAGCTGACAATCTTCAAACGGTCATGGTGAGTATTTTCGCCAAAAAGGTCCTTTTGGCCTCGCTGATCCATTATTACCAGAAAATATCCGTGTTGCAACATGATCCAGCAGCACATCTTCCAATGCGACCAGGAGATCCAACTCCGACCTCGAGAAACCTTAATCCATTAATGCATCCATTTGCTCGGGCAAGAGAAAGGACTCGTGCACTCAATGCTGCGAAAATGGACAGAATATTTGCAAAGCCGTTTGTTGACAGTCTAGAGGGTCATTTAGACTCCGTAGAGGTTTTGATTCGACAGCCAGGCTCGTTGACCACAGTGGCCAGTGGTAGCTGGGATGGAGGTCTGTGCGTGCTACAATCGGCAAACAGAACATATCTCATCCTTTTTTCTAGGAATAATCGTACACAATCTTTCCCAGAGAACTCAGCTTCGTCGGCTTCCTCAGGCTCACCAGGGCAAGGTGTCTGGCTTATGCTTCGGGGAAGGTTCCCGCTTGTTAAGTTGTGGTGTTGACCGCAATATAAAACTCTGGGATATTGAACAAGATACAGTGCGCATATATAACCGTAATCCCTCGAATGAGCAGCTCATTCCAACCACAGACCCAACCGCTGAATGTCTTTCCCGGAAAATTTGCTTTCAAGTCAGTAGTTCGTCATTGAACATTCCCTTTCTCATTCATCTGCCAGTTCGATGGACCACCACCGAAAGGATCCCTTATTTGCCTCAGCATCAAATCTTGTTCAAATATGGGATGAGACCAAGTATGTCGGCCTTTACAGCCCTTTTCTCGTCCTAAAGCATTTCTAGGAGTGCACCGATATCGAACTTGACTTTCCCTACCTCAACTGAAACAATCACATCGGTCCGTTTCAACCTCAGCGAAGCTTCTGTCCTTGCGAGCATAGGCTCGGACCGTACATTCACACTGTACGACATACGAACAGGAAAAGCCGAACGTCGCGTCATCATGCAGGTTCGCAGTCATCTATCTAATTGAGCCCGACTAATTTTCATCCATAGATGCGAAGTAACTCTCTATCCTGGAGTCCAACTTACCCCACTGTTCTCCTGTTGGCCTCTGAAGATCATAATCTGTATACATTCGACATTCGACATCTTTCAACCCCGAGCCAAATTTACAAAGCTCATGTGGCTGCAGTGATGAGCTGTGATTGGAGTCCTACTGGTACCGAATTTGTCAGTGGAGGCTGGGATCGTACGGTTAGAATATGGAAAGAAGGTCAAGGTCATACACCGGAAGTTTACCACACGAAGCGAATGCAACGGTCGGTCGAATCGCGCTCTATTTATTTCTTCCTTTGAGCTTATTTTCTTGTAGGGTTACTTCCAGTGTGTTTTCAGCAGATGCCCGTTTCGTCCTTTCGGGCTCGGACGACGGCAATGTTCGGATCTGGAAAGCTAAGGCATCAGAGAAATTAGGTGTCGTCACAACAAGAGAGAGATCCGCGATGGAATATCGATCGAGTCTCGTGGATAGATGGAAGATGGACCGGACGGTGGGACGGGTTGCCAGGTATGGGTTTGATCCCTTGAGTTACCTTGCTCAATCTTTCTACATCAGAAATCGGCATATGCCCAAGTCGGTGCATCAAGCGTCGAAACTCAAGACCACTATGCTGGAGGCACGCAGAGTCAAGGAGGAAAGAAGAAGAAAACACACCAGAGCTGGGGAGAGCAAGCCCAAGGCCGAACGAAAGAAAGTCGTCATTGCAGAGCAGACATAACTTGGCTGCTGTATATTTCAAAAGTAACAATAGGATGCTAATGTCACATGTATCATTAGATGCTGGATATCAATGTGATATTCTAAATACTTTTTTTGGTCCACGAGGTTCATCAAGTTTACTTTTTGATTTCAAGAAGCTTGACGTCTGGAAACGATAAATCAGGCCACGAAGCAGAAGGGAAAGAAAAACTCACCAAACACCAAGGTAGAGTTGGCTGGGATCCCAGTCTGTCCCTTTTTACCATACGCCATGGCGGCGGGGATGGTCAGTTTGCGCTCCCCACCGACTGCCATACCGACGATACCCTCATCCCAGCCTATAAATGTCGTCAAAAGGGAAGGAGAAAAAAAACGAGAAAGCTCTTACCTTTGATCACAGAACCTTGACCGAGTCGGAAGGTGAAGGCCTTGCCCTTGGTGTTCTGGTCAAAGATCTTGCCGTTGAGCAGCTTTCCAATGTAGCGCATGGACACAGTGTTGCCCTTCTTCGCCTGAGGACCGGTACCCACGGTCGCATCCACAATTTTGAGACCACCAGCAAGTTCCTTTTCTACGCCTGCAGCTTTTTCCTTCTTCTTCTCCTTCTTCTCGCCATCAGCGGGAACAGCTTGACCATCCTCAGCCTTCAGCTTCTTTTTTGATTTCTTCTCCGGTTTGGCGTCAGAGCCGTCAACAGCCATGTCGCTGTCGCGGGGGCGTTTCGCCGATTTTGCGGGCTTCTCTTCGGCGTCGGGGACGTCCTCGAAACGACTGTGGGCCTTTGAGTGGAAATCACCAGAAAGCAGGGCAGTCACTCCTCACCTCGCATCGCTGTCGAGCTCTGCGGGATCAACTTCAACGTCGGAGCTGACTTCATCAAGATGGTAAGCCCCTTCCTCCATATCCGAATCTGAATCGAAGCCGTCTTCCATGGAACCTTGGTCTGCAAAAATTTGGTTCAGGGCAAAAACGCGTCATCAGGTCTGAGATACTGACCAATGAAATTTCCCGTCAAGTAGACAGTGCTGTCGCGTTGGGTTAATATGGAAAAAGGAACTTTGTTTACAAACGGACTTTTTGCCAACAACTTCAAAAGTAACGTCTTCCTTGTCGAGTAAAATCAAGTTGGTAATGACCTGCTCTATCTGAAAGGAGAGTGAGCCGGGATGTATGCACAAAATCAACGTTTGTTTACCTGACCAGGAATAAGCGAACAGACAACAGTGGTCGTTTCTGTTCCAGAGACTTCGTCCTCATCGTCGTCCACGCCAGCAACTGGCTTTTGATAGATGAGCTTGACTGTAGTGCGACTCTTCGAGTCTTCCACAACATCGCCCAAGGCCGCCATGGTGATGTGAATGTCGGCGATGGGAGTAACAGTGACTTTTTGTCCGGGTGCAAGAACCTCGCTCCTGTATATTAGATTAGCAGAGTTCGGTATTCGATCTTTAGAATTGACCATATTCCAACGGCCGTCATTGTTGTGGATTTCGTTTGAAGTGGAGGGAGGAAGAAAAAATTCAGAGCGTGACCGCTTTTCGAGCTCCGCTTAGATCAAATCCTCCTCGACCACGATGGTACAATTTCATCCTTGTCATACGCGCGGCTAATTCTCATTCTCTTGCAGTCAAATGTCCTCAGGCCTTATCTAGCTGCAGTCAGATCCACTCTGACAGCCGCTTTAACCCTGGAGAACTTTTCATCACAGGTCGTAGAGCGACACAACAAGCCTGAAATTGAAGCAGCGTGGGTAACCAGTCGATGCTCATCTTTTTGTCTCATTTTGCTCTAGATCATCGAAAGAAGTGCTATTGAACCCTCTTACCATCTCCCGAAATGAGAATGAACGCGTGCTAATCGAGCCTTCAATCAACTCCATACGTCTCAGCATCAAGATCAAGCAGGCCGACGAAATTGAGCGCATACTTTGCCATAAATTCACTCGCTTCATGATGCAGAGAGCAGAGAGCTTCATTGTGCTGCGGCGGAAACCTGTTCAGGGCTACGACATATCCTTCCTCATCACCAACACCCACTCCGAGACCATGCTCAAGCACAAAATCGTGGATTTCATCATTCAGTCAGTTTTTCTCTCGTATGTTATCTCGCTCATTGCTCCTTAGATTCATGGAAGAAGTTGACCGAGAGATCAGCGAGATGAAGCTTAGTTTGAATGCAAGAGCTCGCATCGTGGCCGAATCCTACCTTACTGCTGTGCGTATCCTTTCTCTTTTCTTTTTCCTTGTGCTGACTTGGATGACACAGTTTAACGCTTAGATCGTGTAACTACCTTGGAAATGTATACTACATCACCGTTGTGACCCAAACCTGGCCGGCCAATTCTCCCGAGCGAGTCTGCTCAATGATAGCCACTTTAAGACTCGAGCTTCTATGGCGACCGCAGCAAATTCGAACCTTTTGACTTCATATCGTCGCCCAACATAATTTCCGCAGCGCTTGAATGGAAAACAACAATGAATTCGATGCTTCCATCGCCTCAAAACAAATTTATAATGCAGAAGGAAACGATATGATACGGTTCTCTATTCGACGGTCTCTGGTTGTTGTCGGCGTCCGAAAAGTTCTATCAACTCTGTGGAGCCGTTAAGTGCTCGGTCAAGGTAAGCCAGATGGATAACTTACCCTGCAGGCGAGCTTCACGCTTCTGACGCGGTGTCTCTGTCCGTTTGATCCCAGAAAAGGCCTGGAACAGAAGATCAGGAACAAGGCCTCAGCGAATATCATCTTCACGCACTTCCGCAATGAGGGTCTTCTTTCTATCTTGAATATCCAGAACCTGAAAGTGACCTATGTGAGGCCGTTTTGAAGAGCAAATATGGAGGGCCCACCTTTGATTCGACAGTGTCTTCAGCAATTAACTGATAGACATGAACTGGACGCTTTTGGCCGATTCGGTTGACTCGGTCGATGGCCTGACTCTCAATCCCTTCCTGTAGACTTCTCAGAGCTGTCCGATAGGAAATGTGAATTTGCATACCTGCCACCAACTATCAAGATATATAGTGAGTTGCTTTTCGAAACAGTCTTTCAATCCACTCACGGGTCCATTAGATACACATTGTTTGCGACGGTAAGATTCAAGCCTAGTGCACCCTGCCAAAACTTTGATGAGCTGAATGAAAGAGGCTTTGGGAGAGGACAGACCGCTTTCAGGGAAATGAGCATGACTTTTGGGTTCAAATCGCCGTCAGCCGGGGGGCTATAGTTTCTGGCCTTGCTCTTTGGCTTTGCTGGGGCCTTGCCTTTCTTGCTTTTGGCCACAGGGCTTTCCTCGAAATCAATGTCTGAAGATGGATCCACGTCGCCATCCATGACAAAGTCGCTATCCTCGTCCTCGTCATTGATGAAGCTGTCCATAGCGTCAACTTTAGCGCTCTTCTTAACTCGGAGTCGAGATGAAGTCTCGATAACAGGTGTTGTCTCCCTATCGTTGACGGGAACAGAGAACTGAGCGATAGTTTCTTGACGTCGTTTCGCACTCATTTGGCCATCAAAACGAAGGTACGGGATCCTAGTGGACATATAGAAGCGGGTAAAAGCCTAGGACGAGAATATACCCTTGTTCCTCGAGAGTATCACCAATCTGGATGTAGGAAGTGAGTAGGCAGAAAAATGTCTGGTTGCAGCTCCCGACCTTGTCCAAAAATGAGGTGAACTGTGAAAACACGAGAGACTTTTCTTCCCCAGGGGTAAGCCCTATCAAGTATTCGGTCTGTCAATGCTGGACTCTAGTACAGGTGAAAAAAAGTACTTAGAAGGTGGATGAGCTGATCAATTTTGGCAGAAGAACCGCTGAAATCTGGGTTTTCCTCTTCTTGACGAATAGGCCTTTGAGTGAGGTCAGTTGGGGGAGGAGGCTCGTATAGATCGTTAAGAGAGAGAAGGCGACGGTCCTAGAATATTGTCAATGAGATTCATTAGAAGAAGTGATTCAAGACCATCGGGCATTTGCTGTCTCGAGATATGACTTCGGTGATGCTGGAAGGTTCCATCAATTATCAGCTCAACTGGAGACAAGTTACACACCAAGGAAGGCAAAAAATGTGCGCGCAACCGGTGATTCTTGGTTCTTTCAAAATGTCAAAGCAAACCGGGCATTCTTCACATTCTTCGACCGCCAGCAGAAGCTTATCCTGTAGCTTGATTTTATCGGCCGCAGTCACAATCATAGATGGCTGATTGTTTTCCTCTGTTCCTGCACGTAAATCCTCGAGGTAAGAGCGAGGGACCAAAGCCGGATGAAGCGCCAGTTGACGCATACGAGTCAGCATACTAAGGACATTGGATTGAACCTAAAGCGAGCGTCATGAAAGAGAATAAAGAGAACACAGCGATACTCACAATCACGTTTGCGTTCAAGAATCCTTCTAGTCGTCTATTGGATAATTCCTCGACTTCATCGTACAATGTCTGTCTGGCATCAGATATACGAACAGGAAAAGGGCAGGAGCTGCATTACCCGAGCTTCCGTACTGAGTGTCACTTTTACGACAGTCATGTCGACTGGTGGTAGCGGCACTAGCGGCCTGAAAAGCAAGGGCCATGAGAACCAAATGAATAAAAGATAGGAAAAACAAACCTTCCGGCTCCATCTTGCATCTATTACCATCAGCGACAAGGCAAGCGTCAAAAGACAAGAAAAACAAACTTCTTTAGTTCTACGAATGCACGATTGACTCATGATGGCCTTGCGAAAGAAGGTCAGTGGGGCGGAAATTTGACGCGAGACAAAAATCACCCTGAGGAGTTCAGCACCCGATGGAATCCCGTTTTTCAAAGGGCGAAGTAAAAGACGTGAAAAAAACTCCTCGCTGTCTAGTGGACGACAGACTTGAAGAAAGGTGAGAATTGAGCCGAGATCCTAAGCGTATTATTGGGGGATCAGGAATCATAAAGCCTGTGGACGAACCCTCGGCGAGTTGATAATCGGAGTCCCAGTCAGGACAAACCGGCTCCAGGCGTTGAGTGCAGTCACTGATTTTGCGGTTTTCGTCTTGGGGTTTCGGATAGTGTGACCTAACAAACGATACATTTAATAAAACGTAAGATTTGGAAAAGGATCCTGACCTTCATCAAGTATGATCCTCTGAAAGTGGGATCAGGCACAGAATATACAGTACAATTCGCTCTTACCTTCCACGAAACTTGAAAGAGGCTACGGTCTATCTTCTTCATCTTCTTAACAGGCTGCTTTGGAGCATCGGCGTGTTCACCGACCACAGCCTGATAAGTAGTTAAGACTATATCGTATGTCATCAAGTCTTCTCCTGAGATGTTGCGCTTGTCGCCATAGTAGACATAAAGGGACAATGTTCCAGGAATATGATCGGCAACTTGTTGTTCCCAATTGCTCAGAACTGAGAGAGGAACCACTGAGGAAAATGTCAGTACATCGAGCAAGAATATCACGGGGAATACCCACCGATGAGAGTACTGTTAGAGAAACCTTGAGGGGTCTCCTTCTTGGTTGCCAAAATCAAAGCTAACATGGTAAGGGTTTTACCCTGAAGGCGCCGTGAGTCGACTGTTCATTCGAATCTGACCAACGTACCAATCCCTAGTGAGGATTGATGAAAGTTATAAGACATATATCAGGTATGAATTACCATAGCATCAGCAAAGAGGCCTCCTCGTCCAAGGTCAGGCGGTGCTTGTTGAGGAGTTTTTGTGGCAACTGTGGATAATAGTCAGTTTCCGACTCTTGAAGTGATAAGACAGCTCACGGTTGTAGTAGTAGGGCTAGACTTATTGTTAATGGATGAGAACCGTTGAGCCTGAAGATTTCTCACCTTGGACCCGTCCGTCTTGTACTGCCAAAACTGCACAGGCTTGTCGGATTCTGATTCGGGCAATTTGGGATTTTCCTGATTTATGCACCACAACAAACCTGCAATCAAGGGCGTTAGCTAGTTCAGAGCGACAAGGACAAGGAGGGCAGCGAGTCAACGAACCTTGCTTCTACAAAAGGACACCATGATTGAGATCAAGTCTTTTGAGAAGAAGGTAGTACATTACCTGATGTTTCATCAAATCTACGAGGAGCTGTTCGTTTTCCAGGCCGGGAGGATTTGGGTGCACAGGTAAATTCAGCACGTCGTCGGTAGAGCAGAGGGTATCAAGCAGTGAGCTACGTCGACCCTCATCATCAACCTTCTCGAGACCAGAAAGCATCTGTTTGAGCTCGGCAGCTTTTGCCAGGGCCTCTTGTTGCTTTTTTACAGCTGCAATCTGTGCTGGAGTCTGACCTGAAGCGGCACGACGTTGACCTCCGCCTTGAGATGAAGAGGGAACAGGAGTACCGCGGCCAGAAACAGGTGCGCGAGATGGTCCAGAGCTTGCAGCAGAAGAACTTGGGAAGCCGCGTTGACCAGGAGTTGCCCAAATGAGAAGAGGTTCTAGCTGGGCTCGTTTCTCTACTGCTCCATAAATTTTAAGGGTCCTGCGAGCTTGTTAGTTGCTATACTACCTGCGGGATACACAGTTACATGTCCAATTTGTACATTTTTCCACTGCGGCCGACTATAGACTCGTTAGTGTGGCGACTTTGAGTGGTATTCGGACTTGCCATTCCCTTCGCGAATCACCCCTTCGATTTTTACCAACCGAGCGTCCAGCAGACGTGCAAGTTTCCCGGCGACATTACGTGGAAGATGTCCAACCTGGTGACTAGTTCAAGACTCTTTGAAACAATGGTTTTCTCAAACTCACTTGTACACGACCGATGTTGAGAACTTGAATCGCATTCCTGCAAGATTTAATAGGGGATTACACAAACTAGATGTTGACTTACGGGTCGTAGCGATTGTGGGGCTCTCGTTGAAGTAAAACCTCTTCACCAGATCCAACCAGTCCCTGATAGTATTGAATTCCGACAGCACTGGTCGACAGGGAACAGAACAGCTCGTCTTTGGACTCTTCCTCGACTACTACATCGTCGTCGTCGACTGCTTGAGAAGCAAATGGCTGGCTTCCCGCGCTTGTCGAAGCGTGAGGCGGATCATCTGTAGCTTTCCGTTTTGGGACTACGGAGGCCTGATTTTCGCGTGACGGCAGAGAAGGGAGGGCGGCGGAAGGTGGAATGTCACTGGGATCTACCTTGCGCTCTGTGATGGCGCGTCGAATTTTGGTTTGGTCAGTAGCCCTAATGATCATTAAATCATGGAAAATGCATTGTAAAAAAAGCTTACTGAAGGTCTTTGAAGCCAGAAAGACGTTCAACCGTAATTTTAGCCAAACGACCGAGAATTTCTGGAGTAACGCATCCCCTGGCACGAATAAGCTTTTGGTTGAGCTGAAGCTGTTGGGCTCACCAGTGACGCCATTGGACAGTCTCCCCGTATTCACCAGGGACCAGTTCACCATAGCCTGTCTCAGAATGAGTGACATGGAACGTGGAGAGAATAATGAAGAACTCACGAAGGCTGCCCAGATTCATTGGGGTTCCCTTGCAGGGATATGGGCCAGTACATTTGGCTCGATTGCTTTTGCAATACTAGGTGCAATGTTTTGAGCTCAGGTGTTGATAGCAAGACATTCCGCTTACCCCAACCAAGGAAGTCATCTTTCGAATGTTGTTCGAATGTGGTACAAAGATCGAAAGAAACAAGACCAAACAAGCCTTTTCTCTTTCAAACCTCGACCGCGACAATCTACCACATCGTGACTCTGCTGCAAAATGTCAGACGTTGAAATGGACGAACCAGAAGCTTCGACAAGTCGGTTACCCTGTTCATTTGCGGTTTCTGATTTGACGCTGACCTTGTGGACAGGCGGTTTCGCTTACGATCTCGACCAGGATCCAGATGAGAAACGCGCAGTCCGCAAGAACTATCGGTCTCTGGCCAAGAACATTGAAGGCATGTCGCGTTTTTCTTCCTCATATGCCTGGTTAGACGCGACTTTTTCTCTCAGACCAGCAGGCCAACCAACTCACTGCGGACAATCTCTCAACTCAAGTCCTTCGCGCAAATGAACTGTTTAGACAAGGTATTTGACGCATTTAAGCTATTTTATGATCAAAGATTGACTGGTTCCACAGTTAAAGGACCGCAGGAGGCTACTCTTGACTCGGCCTTCTTGTTGGCAGCTTCCAATCTCGGTGCACAAAAGGCTCGGGCTTTAAAATCTGGGTCAGGAGCCTTCGATGTCGACGAATTCGTCTTGAAACTCGTCAACTTCATGGGTGGTGCCCGCATGGAGGAGCAGCTGGAAGACGACGATGCCGCAAATAATACCGATGATGAAGAGCAGCTGGACTGGACTCGCATTGGTCGAAAGGCAGTGGCAAAGAGCTGCAGAGTCCCAGTCACTGGTTTCATGTCAGTCCATCGAGCTTCTCTTGGGTTTCTTTGAATTTGCCTTGTTCTCCAGGCTTGGCCCTCTCTCCATTGAACAAAAGAAGCGGACAGTCACGAAACGTGCCAAATTGGAAAAGAACAAGGATGAAATGAGAAAGCCGCAGGAGCTCAAAGAGGAAGATATCGCTCGCTCGGAGAATGAAACTTCAAAAAACGTGAAAGTGGTAGGTCTATGCTCTTGATTTCCTATTCTGCCTCTCTGAACAACAATGGTAGCTTCACGATCTGCTGCTGAATATGGGCGAAGTGAATCTATTCAAATTTGTCGTTAATCCCACAGATTTTGCGCAATCGGTGGAGAACATTTTCCACCTTTCATTTCTTGTCCGTGACGGCAAAGTGGCCCTGGACACAAGTGACCAAGGGGAACCAAGGATCTGTAGGCGCTCATGGCACTGGTCGCAAGGATTGACGCTGATCGTCGTCCAGTTGCTTGTGATCCGCCCAGCCAAGAGGACTATAACGAGGGTCTGCGAAAACGACAACTTGTTTTCGAGTTTGACATGGCAACATGGAAGGTGAGACCCTTGGAAGAGCAAGCAAACTTCGACTCTAACCAAATTCTCAGCGGGCGATTGAAGTTTTCAACATCACTGAACCTCTTGTTCCACAGCGTCCACCTGCCAAGACGAGACTGGGCAACAAGTGGTATGGTTGAAGAGCGTATCGCGTGTATTATTACTTTCCTCTATTCTTATTATCACCGTCCTCTATATTGGTATTCTCTTGCCATTCAAATTATTTATTCCCACGGCAAAATTTCCTTTGCCTCTCGCAGCGAGCTGACGTCTCGAGCCAGACATGTCTTTGACAAGACAATGAGACTCAAATTCCACGTCAATCTTTATTCCAAACTTCATTATGGCTTGTCGTCGCGTCCATATGGCTCAGCTGCAACAGCCCGCTTCGACTGGCGGCTTCGACCGGGTTCTTGTTCAAAACTACCCAAGGATCCAGCGGACCATACAACCTACTCGTACACCCACCGACCAAGGGCCACTCAGATCAACCTACAGCCCGGAGAGCCCTTCTGTCAGGCTGTACATACATACCAGGATCAGTAAGCCATTGCAGCTTATTCGAAGAATAATTATGCTCATTTTCAGCTTTTTACCCCTTCTCGAAGAAGAGCAAAAAGAGGCCGAGGCCGTTCTGAACGAACGTCTCTCAACATGGTCCCTTGATCGGCTGCACGAAGCTGGCTACTGCCTTTCGGACCTCAGTGCATATTGGCTTGAAGGAAAAGCTTTCGAACATCCTATGGCCTCATTCCTCCTGGGTCCTGGCCTGGCTATTCCTGAAAATCGTCTTGAGCAAGTCCAATATCCTTTCACCGAGACCCAGATGCTTATAATCACTTAGAAACGGCTCTCAAGTGTTAATATCCCGGATAGACCCTTTGACAGAAAAACCTTTCCCAGGATTCGTGGTGGCTCGTTCGGAATTTGACCTCAGAGTCTCTTTTATGGATCGCTTCCCAGGCCTCGATGAGGGTACATGGCGCCTGGATCTCGCAGACTCTGACATCGCGTACAAACGCATGCGACAAGCCATAGCAGACCTCCATCAAGATCCTGACAAGCAGGTTTCTTCAGACGCCATTCTTCAAGGCACATGTCTTCGAGATGTCGTTTTGCGCACTTTTTCATCAAGTGCTGAAAAACACGAACATCGACCGTTACAAGCTCCCGATGCGATGGAATATGTGTCGGAAGACACCTTGGTTCACGATGTGGCTAACGACAGCCAGGATCATTGGGGAATATTCAGTCAAGACCAACGTATTCACAGTTGGGCAGCGAGATACTCGAGGCCAAATCCGGTGGTAGTAGAAGGAGATCCAATCCTCGATGGCCTCAATGAAATTCAAACCCGGGCTATGGCAATGATGATTGCACAACGAGTCAGTCTCGTCCAGGGTGTCAGTGTCTCAGTCTGCGCCTGGAACCATTGTCATTTATATCTTGTCTAACAGCCTCCCGGAACCGGAAAGACCAAGACAATCATTCAAACAGTGAAATTGCTCAAGGTTTGCCTTTACCGCCATTTACGGTCACGACTAATCTGAATTTTTTAGCACCATTTCCAAGTCCCTCAGCCGCTACTTGTTTGTACTTACACCAACGTTGCCGTGGACAATCTCGTGGAAGGACTGGCTGCCAGTGGGGTCATACCTCTGCGGGTAGCCTACGGGGCCAAAGTCAGAGCTGGTCTTGCAGAATACACTTTGCAGTTTCAGCTTGAAAACCATCCTCTCAAGCCTCAAATAGAGGTCAGGGAAGCCCAGATAGCCAACCTGCGACAGAATATCGGCAAGATGAAGAAGACAATGGAGCCTCACGATTCCGAGACCCCTGTCGGTCGCCGAAAACTGCAATCCATATCCGAATGGGAAAATCGAGTTAGCTCGCTGAGCGGCCAGATGTATCGCATAAGACAAATCATGTTGGAGGACATAACCTTCAAAGCGGACGTGGTGTGTTCTTTGAGCTGTCGCATCTTTTACACCTTCTCACCGCTATTCAGATCTGTACAACTTGTATAACCTCAGCTACCCACGATCTCAAGGTTACCGATTTTCCTGTTGTTTTCTTGGATGAAGCTTCAATGTCGACTGAGCCAGCATCTTTGGTTCCACTCATGAAAGGGGCAAGTAATCTCTACGTAAATGAATCTTTTCTCATCTTTCAACCAGTCCATGCATTTGGCCCTCATCGGTGACCACAAACAGCTACCTCCAGTCATTACCAGTCGCAAGGCTCAAATGGAAGGACTAGGTGTCAGTTTGTTCGAGAGACTGACTGAGGAAGGAGGTAAGCATCCACCAGTTTCCCTGGACAAAGATTGAACTTTATCTAGTCGTACCGTCCATCATGTTGAACATTCAATATCGAATGCATCCAGCGATTTCTCGTTTTCCCTCCCTCGAGTTCTATGGTAAATCCCTTCATGATGGCACTTGCGATCACCAAGGTGGCAACATCTCCAAGAGACTGATGCCACCGAGCTCCCAACACCTGCAAGACACAGAAGGACATCGACCTTCTGTCATATTTCTCGATCATGCTGGTTACGAGTCTCAAAAAGACCGTAGCAGGGTAAACTACAACGAGGCCCACATTGTTGTCAGCATTGTCGAAGACCTCTTGCTCCAAAATCCTGTGAGTGATATGATGTTCGCTCTATGTTTATTCTTTAAGCAATGTCGCCAGACACTCCAAGGCCGGGACATTGGCATCATTGCTCCATATGTCGCTCAGATCAGCCTCCTCACCCGTCTGTTCAATACCAACAAGAAATACTTGGAGCGATTCAAGTCAGTCCTTGGAGAACAAAGGGCGATGCAGATCAAGGATATCGAGATCAAGACGGTAGACGGCTTCGAAGGTCGGGAGAAGGAGTTAATCATATTCTCTACCGTCCGCAACAACTCTGGAGGCTTCATTGGATTTCTGGCTGACCGACGACGGCTTAATGTTGGACTTACAAGGGCCAAGAGAGGTCTCTTTGTCGTCGGCAGTCTGAGCACTCTGCAGTCCAGCAAAACGGGTAGAAGATCAGAGGAAGCTTTTCCCACCGCACTAGGTGCAGAGTCATGGAGACGATTTGCGCAATACCTTCTCGACCAGGGTCTGGTCGTCAAGCTCAGTGGCCCAGCTCTATACCAGGCGTTGAACAAAAACTACATCGCGGCCAAAACTGCCGCGCAACGCCGCTCTACTGGCTGACCGAGTTCACTGTCTTGCAAATCACCCGCAAGTTTTTCACGCAGCAAATATGCGACTGGCAGAGGTCTCCTTTGAACGACACCAATTTAGCTGGTCCGGTCTAGGGGCCGCTTATATAGGGCCAGAACCGCTTCCTGCGGACGGATGGTAGGACTGTCGCTACATTTACACGGATTCATCTACATCCTAGAATAGACAAAGTAATCTAGAAATCGACTTATTCTCTCAGATACAGCCTCAAGGAAAAGAGTGCAGAAAAATTTTGAGCATTTTTTGACCTTTATTAATGAATCCGGGTAACTGAGGGCGCCTGTTACTATATTATAATATGACTGAATGCAAGAGTATTGATGGATGCAGAAATCAAATGGCAGTGTATTATCTAAGGAATATCGCTGGGTCCCAAGAGTCACGTTGACGCTGGAATAGATTGATCAACAGAAGGTGCAACCCTCAATGAGGACATACCTGATCAAGCGCGTCGCCGACGGCGAGAAGGTTCATATGGTCAGGAGCAAGGTTATTGTTCTAGAGGAGAACGTGAGACAGAGAAGGGTGGCGTCCAATACCAGAATACTGACAAGTAGGCTTTCATCGATGTCTCTGAATCTCAACCGAAGATCGATAGGTATCTGCGATGGCAAAACGAGCACATGGACGGGTGGAGTATATGGGCGACGAGGACCCGTATGTTCCGCAAGTCTCTGCATGATGCGTCAATCAAAGCGCCAGCGGTCATATTTTTCTCCATACCTGAGCGGTAGAGATTGCTAGTCTGATGTCTGTCCTCTGTCCCCGAGCACCAGCGGGGACTATAACAAACAGCTCCCAAACACAATCTACAATGAAAACAGAATTCATGGGTGCAAAAGAAGGAACTGGAACCACCTTTGTCAAAGGTCAGCCGATTTAATTTCACCGAAACGACGACTTACAAAGTAAGGATCTGTCCGGTCAATTCGCCAGACTTTGGGTTCAATTTCTGATGCGCTTGGTCTCCATTTCCAGTAGTCTGCTTGGGCAAAACGCTCGTCTCCGAGCATCATCCAGAACATCTCGTCGTTTTCGTCTTTTACGCCTTGCCATAGCTCGACGATGTTCGGACCAAGACCACGGGCATATTGCTGGGCTGCGCGCTGCTCAGCAGGTAAGGATCCACATCCATGCCAGACGTAGATAGTCCCAAGAAGCGAAAGACAGTAACTGTATCCCGAACATAGATTCTTGATACTCTTGAAAATTTAATGAGTCAAGGTCAATGTGAGAAATTGGGACGAACTAGATCCACTTCATCGATGAAGATTCTCCCATGAAGAGCACGAACAAGATGCATCGAGGTGTTGTCCGCTGACCAATGTGCCCTTGTACCCTGTTAAACTCGTTCAGTACGAAAAACTAGGCGAAATATAGGTGAACAAACTTGTCGGATGGCAAGCTGGCTACCCAAAGCATCAACCATCTCGAGAGACTCTTCATATTGTCCTAAGGGTATCTATAAAACATGAATCACAAGCACAAAGTAAGGTCAAGTAACTGGCTGACCAGAACACATCCATAGCGTCTAGCGATGTCTTGAAGCTTGCGGTCTTCTTTCTCGCCACCAAGGCTCTGTTTGCCGCGCCAACCCCAGACGGTAGTCGCGACAAGACCCTTGGATTTGGACTTGGTGCGATGAACAATCGCTAAGCGTTCGGTATCGTGAAATACATTCGAGTCAGTTGAAACAGTGACATTAGCATTCGGTGTGATTGATATGACTTCAACTGATATGCTGTGGACGTCAGGGTCGGGTTTTGCATTTTGAACCACTGAATTCAAGAGATATTTTATATCCACCGATGGTAAGGGTTCGTCGTCAAGAGCTGATCAAATGTAAGCGAGGCAAGCAATGTAAGAAGCGATACTCACGAATATGAACAAATGAAGACTGCTGTGATTGAGATTCATTTAGTCGCTTGTCAATGAATTCTGTGTCGAGAGGTATCTCGACAGCACGACCAGCGCTTTTCGATAAAGTCACAGCGGGACTCTGTAAAGGTGTGGTTTCCTCTTTCAAAGGAGGCAGGATGATAGCAGAGTATTTCTCATAACTCGACCGCCGCCTTTCAGACTGAATCGTCGAGGTGACACTTTGTGGTCTAACTACTGGTGGTTTCGGGGAAATCGGAGGCTGAACTGGCTCGGGCATAGGTGGCGCAAGTTCTTCATCAGTTTCTGGTGGTGTCAAGACTGAAGGGTCATTGAGGACCTGAGCGACATCCATGACGGTGGGTCGGTTTCCAGTACTTGGAATTCTTGCATGGCGAATGTTAAAGCGGTGCTCTTCTTTGGGTTCTGATGGGGCTGAAGGCGTCGGTTCCTCTATTTTATCCGGAGACGAGGCTCTGACGTCTGATACCATTCCAGGCAAGGCCCGACGTCCAACTGGGACGCTAGTACGAGATTCAGGCTGTGTTCTAACAGGGACAGAGCCTGGCATCACGCCAATAATGTTCTGCCTCGACCACCTGTCTGCGAGGGCACTGACGCCTTTGGGCTCGGGAGTGTCGAAAGACGAAGTAAACATCGAGCTTCGAGCCATAGGCGAAGGGATATCGGCAGTTGTAGATGGAGAAGACGCTTGTTTTGGCGTCGACGAGGTTTCCGAGGTCGATTTCGACGATGATTGCTCTGCTCGAGAGTCCCTTGTCTTCTTTGATGGCTTCTTGGCGCGATCTTTCGTAGGCTGTACCGTTGTCAATGAGAGCACGAAAACAGCGAATGCATTGAAAGAATATCCATGTACAAAAACCAACCCGCCAGTAAGTGAAGTGCAAAAGATTACCAAAATGAACGCACATGTGCCAGAGGCTTTCCAGGAGCTGGAAGCTCAGACCGAGAAGACGATTTGGAGCTTTCCACGTCAGGGGAAACAGCAGAGCTGCGTCGAACGCCAAGCTCGTCGACGTTTGGAAAATCTGTCTCCTCGGATGAAGGCTTGAATATTATAAAAGTTGTTGCCGAACCCACTCCCGGGGTATGTTGAGGTCGAATATGAGGCCGGATATTCGGAACATCTGACGATTTTGGACCTGAAGCTGAAGCCTTGTCGGTCGGAAGAGAGCCACTCGAACTCTTCACTGGTCGCATTTCGACAGGCCTAGGAGGCTCTGGACTGAAAGATGAATCCACAGTGCGAGATTTGCGCATAGGGATCGGCTTTGGGGAAATTGCAGGAGGGGTCAATGGGGGACTCTTTTCCCCAGGCCAACGGTCAAGGACCGACTTCTTCCCGACAGGCTTTTCTGGCGTAACAGGCGCAGAACTAGTTTCCAAATGTTTGCTCACATTGACCATATTCTGGACAAAGCCTCGCCCCTGGAGACGACTGAGACTGGGAGTTGGATCTTTCTGAGCAGGAGGCTTCAGAAATGCAGGAGATGGATTTTGAGAAGCGGGAATCTGCGGGCCTTGCAGAGATTGGCGAGGTGTAGGTTGCACCGGTCTGGCGAGAGATGGAGGTGATACTGGGGCCTTGCGAGATACTGAAGAGGAAGTCGATCTCGAGAATGAAGTCGGAGATTGGGATCCATTCGAATTTGGAGTCTTCGGTCGAGAAGACAAAGCAGGCGATTTCAGGCCTTGAGAGTAAACAGAGTCCGATGGTGTGCTCATTGTTCTGTCTCTGCCTCCGGTCTTTTGAGGAGAAACGGATCGTGGAGTCAAAGGCTCGACACTCGGTAAAAGGTTTGTACCTGTCGGTCCGGGTGTACTCAAAGTTCTCTCTCTTCCACCAGTCTTCTGAGGTGATATAGACCTCTCTCTGACCGGCTCAAGAGGGGCGATGGCAGGCGTACTCTGGCGACGATCGCGCTTGACTTCATGCATACCAGGCATTGCGACAGCGCTATTGCCAAAAATCGGGTGAGGAGCACCAGCACGGCTTCGTTGCTCGAATTTGGTGGGGTCATGAGCATCTTGCTGGGGGGCATGACGGTTTAGCCGTGGGCCTGTAGCACGACCACCCATAAATGAGGCCAGCGACATGGGTTCAGGTCTCGAGGTCGATGCTACTGGAGATCCAGTGAGCTTTTGAAGAGCATCGGATTGACTTTGCTTTCGGTCTGCAGCGGACCTAGTGACATCGGTAGTCTCCTCTTGAGGCTCCTTTGGAATTGCTGCGACAAATGAATTCAGGTTTAGGACAAATCGAGGAGAAATCTACCAAGTTCAGCACTCATTCTGCTGCCATATCCAAGACCTCGGCTTCTCCGTACTCGAGCTAACCTCGAGGCAGCAATTTCCTCCTCAAGCTTTCTCTGCTCGTCTTCTTCGTCGGCATCAACCTGCTGCTGCATCACCTTTATTCTGCTTGTCCATTCTGCTAATCCGTCTTCGGAACTTTTGGTGACAGAGTAGCGAGACTTGGTAGGACTCGAAGAGGAAGTCATGGCCGTAATGTGGCACTGGTCCGCGAGGTATAAGTCACATGGCCTGACCATTCTACCATTAAAGTTTATTTTCAAGTCCTCTAATACTAGTCCATCCTCCAGGGTATATAATTCATAAGCAGCTGCATTATCCTACCACCATGAAGCCGAAAGATAAAACAAGTAGAATCATCCATTCCAAGCTCTGTGAGCGAGCAACCCCGGAGTCCTTTGGTTGTGCTGCTGAAAAGACGCCAGGAGCAGCTGTTTGGGAAATCCCAGAAGGAGACGAGCCATCTAGAGAGCATTGGACTGACAAAAACATCAGCGATGATCAAGCTTACCGATGAAAGAAGCTCCGCAGACATCTTGAGCTTCAGTGCTAACATCACTGAGCAATGACTAGAAGGAAACGATTAGTCGCTGCTTTGGATTTCAACGGCCAAGTATTTGACTTGCCGGAAAGCTCTCCTGTGTGAGTACAAACGCTTCTTTGAGGCAGTCTGAGCAAGCCAGAGTTTTGCCGTTGGCGAGAAGATTCTTGAAGTCGGTGACGATGTTCAAGAAACTCAGATCCTTGATATCAACTTGGCCAATGACGCTTTCGACGTTGTTCAATGTGCTGGTGACACAAAGTTGGCTGACAGTATCACTGTTCCTTTCAGTCAGCGGAATGTAAACATATTGAAAAAAGATCATTACTCTTTCAGACATGCGACTTCGCGGACAGTTGGATAGACCTGCAACACCAAAGATACAATTTCGTCGGTGGAGCCAGATGAGAGGCCAAAAGTAGCTAGATCGCTGCTGCAGCCAGTGACCAGTTCATTAACGACAGCGGTAAGGCTGGCATTACTACATGAGCCCGTCGAGCAAACTCCGTTCAGCCAAGTGTTTATTGTGTCTGGAATGGAGGCTTGTTGTGATGAAATGGCCAGGGACAAGAAGGCACCAGGATTGAGACACGCCGCATCGGGGGAAGTTAAAAGACTCGTCAGAGTATCAGTGCAGCCGGGGGAAATGGAAAGCCTGAACAAAACTGAGGATCGAAAACCTTCAGTAGGAAATAACACTGACGATTGTGCGGAAACGAGGCCAGCTGCCAAGACAACGGAAAGTAGAATATGGCCCAGCATATTATCAGGATAAGAAATGGAGAAAGAAAGAAAAAAAAGAAAGATGTGGGTGAAGATGAGCTCAATGTTTGCCTGGGTCCCACAGGCTTGCTCATCTGATCCCGAGTTGACACTTGACAGTAACAAGGCGGACGAATGAGGCCTTCCGGTTCATGTTTCGTCTATGTATACATCTTACTACTGAAACGGTTTATTTGCTATAGGATAGTTCAGATCTGATTCCAAGTCCATGCTTCAGAATGACAGCTTTTCAAGCCAATAGGGCAAACGCTGCCGAAATAACGACCATAGAAGTCGCGCCCAAAGCGAATTGCTTGTACGCTCCGTTATTGTTTTTGGCTGCGGTAGCAGTTGATGCAGTCTGAGTGATACCAGCGGGTTGTTGGCCATCTATAGAAAGGTCAGTCTGGTCTTTAGAAAATAAAAGAAAATCACCTGTGAATGATGCACCGCATTGGGTCTGGAGGGTACTAGTCTCTCCACCGATCAAGGAAGGAAAGGATGCCTGAACCACATTGTAGGCTTGCTTCACGCAGTTCGTGCAGGTCACATTCGAGGGAATGTTAACGCTTGTCTTGAACCTTCATCAGCAACTTGAATAGTTCGACCGTGATAGATACTGACGGAATTGGCCGCAAGAGAGACAATCTTGTTGACGGAGAGAGTTCCCCCTACCGCTGTTTGAATGTTCTGGAGCGTCTGGGTGATACAGTTTGTGCCCGAACTGCATTGAGAATTATCAACATTGTAAGGAAGTTGACAGGTATGAACACTGACTCTGAGAGACAAAGAACATTCCTGACGGTGGGATAGGCCGCCTGAATCGTAGCCAAGATATCGGAAGACTGGCTCGTCGAATATCCCAAAGCAGCCAACTCTGTACCACAGCCAGTCGTTACATTTGCGACAATGGCTAGGGAAGTTAGTCTTCAAAGTCAGAATACTGGAATTAATCGTTCACCTGAAAGAGTGTCATTGCTGCAGCTAGGTGCACTGCACATATCGGTGAGCCAGGTGTTGACTGGCGTGACGATTGAAGTGTCTTCGCCATTCACGACCAAAGAAATGAGAGCAGAGGGAGCAATACAAGCAGAAGCATCTGCATTGCCAGCGACGGATGCCAATGCAGACGTGCAGGTCGAAGAAAGTCTTGGTTACGAGTTAATTGGATAAAGGCGAAGAAAACTGGAATACTGACGATTGGGCTGCTGCCAAAGAAGCGGCAGATACAAAAGTTAGGGTAATGAAGCGAGCCATGATGAGGGAGCAATCATCTGACCGATGTGGGGCCTTTTTATAAATATTCAAATGGGGCACCTTGGCGACGGCAGTGCAACTGCGCAACGGCCAACTATGGCCATGATCGGTCTCCCGAACGACTGTAATAACAACAAACACGGCCCGGGTCGAGTTTGAGCGACGCGACAACTTCAAGGATGGTGAAGACTTCGGCGTAGAGGATAAGGAAGCTCCGACAAGACGCGATACTGACACGTGACGTATACCCTTCCTGGACCTGATTCTCCATGGACCAAGTCGTCAAGGTTGTCGGCAACCTCAACTTTACACCTCGAGATATCCATACAATTCTCTCCAAGTGTGGTAAAATGTAGTTGATCCGTCTCACTCTTGATTTTCGCTGATTTTCACGCTCAGACACGCCATTTATGAATATTGCGACCAACTCGAGACAGAAACCCCAACTACTCATTTCTTCATCAATTTCACTGATGCTGTCGGCCCAGAGCGCGCTGTCGCCCTCAGACCAGACGTAACTGGTCTTCGCATCTTTGCAATATGCAAGGACCCCCATCTTATCGAGCAATATCGCGCAGTAAACCCTTCTGCAGTTGAAGCTTTCTTCAATGAACAGAAGCGAGATAACTTGCAGAATCTGAATCCTCGTCGCTTCGAACGCGATACCACGAGACGCGTCAGAACGCGAACCAGGAAACCCTATAAACATAACATCGATAATACCGCCTCGGACGCTACCCCCAACATTTTCAGCGCACTGAGATCAACCAAAACTCCTCTTTTATGCTCAGATAGACCACTGAATGTTTCACGAAATCCTTCTCCAGAACTCAAAGTCATACCGCCATCGGCATCGCATATATTTTCATTCTCGACATCGCTCGTCTCTGGTAGTCCATCAATCGGCCCAATATATGCTATGGATGCTCGTGTCACCATACCGATTCTCGGAGAGCTAATGCTTTGCGACCTGCGACAACTGGAAGCAGATCCCGAGCCCATGATTCAATTACTGAACAAGACAGAGAGCGAACGTGGTACCTGGATGATCGTTGGTGCTCAATATCGCAGGATGGGAAATCCTAGTGCTGCAATTAAAGTCATCAGCGGTATGGTCGAGAGTATGTGGTTCATCTTCGTCCTGTGATCCCTGTTGAAATTTTCCTTCATATAGCCATGTCATCGTGCAATGTTCAGGAAGCGGAATTGAAGCCCGCATTTCTCCTCTTATCTGGCTGTGAGCTTGATCTCGCCAAAGCCTGTCGAAACCCTTCCGAGGCCTCGGAGCATTACAAGTGCTCGCAAACTTGGCTTCAGAAGGTCTATGGCACCATGGCAGTACCACAGGCTACCGCAAAGCCTATTATGACGCTTGCACCGACTGTGGCGCCCGACTTGCCTGCCAAACCCGATGTTCCTCTTTGCGCTCGCTCTAGAGAACCTCTGATCAATGCGATTCCTTTACGCGTCGGCGAATCTTCAAGAGGGTCTCCAGACTCCTTTTCTCCAAAGATAAAGGCGGAAGATGATCTGGCACACGAACGCGAAAGCAGGCGAAGGCTGGAGCGTCAGCTTGCGGCCATGAAGAAGGAGCGAGATCATGCTCGTAGGATGGAGTCTTACGCTCAAGAGCAAGTGCGGAATGAAGTCGAGAGTCGTAGAAGGGCAGAAGACCACGCCCAGTTGGAGAGAGATCGACGACTAGACGCTGAAGGGTATTGGGCATCTGCAGCGCCACGCTAGCTGATTATTTTTCTTTCTTTTCCATTTACCGCATGACTTTGGACAATTGCAACAACCATCACAACATTGTACTCGCAACAATTATGTAGTTACACTTTTATAGTACACCCTCGACGATATATAGCGAAACCAGACGATTTCCAAACTTGGAACGAAAAACGGACCAGATGGCAGACTCCCAGCTGTACAGCAGATAATCGGGGATTCCCGAAACTCCGAAACTCTAAATCGCAATGTCGCCTAACACAACCAAACAACGTCCACCAAGCGCGCCGTCTTTTTTCCATATTCTCGAGTCCCCAAGAGACGTTTATTTCTTCAAAAATGTCGACCACCACTCTCCCAAAAGACATTTCCAGACTCGGACAGGAAGTCAAGCTGTTCGGCAAATGGGACACCCAAGAGTGCGCGAATTCTGAAATTACTAGCGGGAATTTAACTGATGTCTTTGCTTTCTCCAGAGTCGAAGTGAAGGATATCTCATTGACCGATTACATCCAAGTCCGCCATGCAGTATACCTTCCTCACACTGCTGGTCGTTACGCCAAAAAACAGTTCAAGAAGGCCCAGATGCCCATTGTTGAACGATTGGTCGACAGGTTCGCCTCTAAACCGTTTTTTTTCAATCAGTATGAAAACTGAAGCGACCTCCAAGTCTCATGATGAAGGGCCGCAACAATGGCAAGAAACTCATGGCCGTCCGCATTGTTGCCCACTCCTTTGAGATTATCCACCTCCTCACGGACCAGAACCCCATTCAAGTCCTCGTTGACGCTATTGTCAACACTGGTCCCCGTGAAGACTCTACACGTATCGGTTCCCAGGGTACCGTTCGTCGCCAGGCCGTCGATGTTTCGCCTCTTCGACGAGTCAACCAGTCCATCTCTCTGCTTACCATCGGTGTAAGTTATCTTCAATTTCAATCTTTCGCATCTTAACAATTGGTTTCTAGACTCGGGAATCGGCTTTCCGCAACGTGAAGTCGATCGCCGAATGTCTGGCGGATGAGCTTATCAACGCAGCCAAGGGCTCTTCAAATTCTTATGCGATAAAGGTAACCTCAATCTCCTCGTCAAGATCTCTGGCTGACCCTGTTATAGAAAAAGGACGAGTTGGAGCGTGTCGCCAAATCCAATCGGTAAAAAGTCTACCAGCTTGGTGGGGAAAAAGGAGAGAGGCCGTACAGTTACCTTACGCTATCGCTTCTTTCCAATTCATTTCATGCTATCTAGGCTTTCTATGCTCTCACATGCCCCGTCCTGGCCATTTTTATGACATTCAAGTTTCTTTAACTGGCTCATACTCTCGAAAGTCCCTGCAAAGACCATGAACCTTGTAATCATCTTTATTCGTTTTTACAGCAATGACCAAGGAAATGGATACGGAATTAACAAATTTGCGCGTCGAGGTATGTTATGGATAAGTAAGGCAACCAGGCTCGCGACTGGGCGATAAATAAAGGTCGGGGAGGGAGGAGCATGCGAGCAAATGCAATGATCAGGTGGTCCTTGGTTTGAGAATAGCGGTGTACAAAGTTATAGCTTTTTTTTTCGGAGAGATGCTCGCGTCTAGGGCTACAATGGGAATGTTGTCGATGGAGAAGTACCACTGGATTACGACCAGCTTACAACAGAATCGAGCTTTATGGGTGTTGCGATGAACTGCATTGCACGATGCTAGGTGAAACAAGGGCCGTCGAATGTTTGTTACCATTTAGGGCAGGTGAATCAGCCTCGCAAGGACTGCAAGGGCTTTCGCATTGTGTCGAGGGTTTATGATGTTTCCGTCAGATTTCCCGAGTCAGAATGAAGTGAAGAGCGAAATGCAAAACGATGGCAAAAGCCCTGGGAAATTGCTACCGCTGGGCTGAGAGATATGGTTGAGGTGTAGAGCCATGAGGAGTCGAACCATGTGGTGTCGAATTAGGACGCTGTGGCAGTCCATGTCTCTGAACAGGCTGCCCATTTGTCGCTTCTTCGGAAACTTCTGGTTTTGGGACCACACCCTTGAGTCCGTTGTAACCGTAAGAGTGACCAAACTCTTTAATCATCGCATGACCCATCAAACATACCCAGCCCAGACCTTCCCCCTGGAGACTTTGGCCGGGCCAAAGCAGCTCGCATTCGTCGTCGTCGAGATCAGGTTCGTACTCTTCGGCCGGGGCCAAAGACGAATGTATCATGCGAGAGAATGTCCGAGGAAAACAACGAGCCATCATAGGCAAGTTCAGATGAAGCTGGGTTTGATTTGTAGCTGAAGCTCCAGCTTTCAGAGTCGCTGTGAGATCCTTGAGTCCTCCGATGAGTTGTGGACCTATTGGCACAGTTACAGTGTTGGCCACAGCATTGATATGAGACGGAATTGAGTGACCCGATGTTGAAGAATAATTTGAAGGAAGTAGCCGCCCTGGTATGGGCGGTCCAGGCTTTACTGTCTCCGATGCAGTCGAAGATCTATCGCTCTTCGTAGAAGGTGTACTGCCGTCGTCACGATTCGTTGGAGTGGAGTTAGCACTATTCGCCGGAGCAATGCTGGCGGGGGAAGGGAGCATCTGAGGAGTAGCTTCAGCCTTGACACCCAAGAGTGCCAAGCTGGTATCGGAGATTTTCTGGTCAGCGAGAACAATGGCCTCGCTGATTCTATCTCTGGCTTTCTCGGATACTGTGTCCATCTCTACGTCCAGCACTCTGGAGAAATAGACTGCTTTGCGCATATGGATGAATGATTCGATCATGCATCTGGTATCCATTTGATCAGTGGTCGTACAATGATAAGTAGAGAGAATCGAGCTTACATCAAGCCAAAGAAAGCCTTCTCAGCTTCAGGCATGTTGTCCTGCACCTGCCATTTGCTTCGACACCATTGTAAGAAACCCTCGATGGTCTTCCAAGTGTCTTTACTGCAGCTCCGCTGCTTGAAATCCTTGCTCCAAAGAGAATATGTGAAACAGACCAGAGCATGAACGAGCTCGATTTTGGCAATGAGTCCACCATGCAAGTGATATGGAGAACTTGACGGAGGTGGATTCGCCAGCGGTCTGTATTCTTTGTGGGTTGGAGGAAAAGTAGACCAGAAGCGTGCATCGCCCGAATACTTTAGCTTTCGACCAGCTCCATGATAATAATCGTGAAGATAATCAAAGTGGCGCGTTGAGGGTAATCCTCGTTTCGGACGTCGAACCGGGACATTGGAAATGACGGAATTACTGGCTGGCGCTGCGGTTCTCGAGGTCGAAACAAGATCCTCGCGAACTTCTCCGTCTTCACAAGGTTCTGGACGTTGTGAAGGTGTTGAACCTGAAACACGGAGCTGAATGACTGGTGACGGTGCTGGTGGGAGACTGGAGCTACTCTGTGAGCTATGGTTGTTATTTGGGAAAGAGCCAGTCCTGGGACGCTTAGCATGATCCTGGACCGCAATTGTCTCTGATCTACGCTTGATTCCAGGTACTGGAGATGTCGAGCGAGAAGCTGGTGGTGACGGCGGTAGCGCGGAAGGTAGTGGGTCGTCCAAGGAGCTCAGAATCTATGGTCGAGTGAATAATAGAAACACAAATAATCAAGGAAACCAACCGCTAGATTCTTAAGGAGCTGCTGGCGGGTCCATTTGCTGTGAACAGATGAGGTTTAAGGGACGATGAAACATGAGGCAGAATAGCAGACCGTTTGGAGCCAGAGGTCGAGGAGGACGACAGGGACGATGAAGACGCCGCTTTTGAGTGCATTGTGATGAATGTTGACCAGAAGAGAGCTGTGGCCAGCGCAACAATGGAACTCTGTAAGCTAAGCGCGGGACCAAAATTTGGATCAGAATGTCACGATGCGTCACAGTTCATGTCCGAATCTTTCAAATCCCCGGCCGACTTTTTGTCAGAAAAGTCCATTTGGGGGTCATATTTTGTCAGGTTGCTGTTGCCCCGTCGATACTCGGGCCTGACCAGTGACGACTCGAAACAGCTGCGCCTTGTCTCAGTTATTGTTTTTTTATTTAGTAGAATAAAATAGTGCTACTAGATTCAAGTAGGACTCGGGGAATCGTCCACGTCTTAGCAGAATCTTCGTCGGAACCTCGAGGCTCACATGGTTTGGGCCGGAACGTGCGGAATCCGAATCCTATGTTCTCGAATCTTAGAATAACGACCGGTTCATGCGGAGGAGAAAAGGTAATCTCCTTTTAAACTAGCATAAATGCCTTGCGTTTGGCCCAACGGCTCTTATTTTGACCGTAGAGGATTCATTTCGTATGCCAACTGGAAAATGCCCCGGATCTAATGACTTGAGGACCCGATGCTTCAGCGATCTCAGCGATGCAGGCTGAGAGATTTCCCATGACGCTGGCCTTATGGAATATTAATACAAAAGACCAAGGTCCAGACCAGTGGGAATATAATAATCATACATAGAATTATTGACAGGTGGAACTTTCGGTACCTGCAGCTCTCGGTGGCTGCATACATAGATTTTCCATAAGACCTATACGGTACCAGCAGACTGAATGCTCCGAGTATAATGATATAATGACAGCAGCCAGTGTCATCGAATCCTTGACAATGTCCATCATCGGCACCTGTTGGGAGCTCAGACCAAACTCGCTCTCAGGACCTCGGAAAAAAGAGTATTCTCCGAATGATTGCCACCCGCACGATGACTGGTGTCAAGATCTAGCCATTCAAGGTGAGATTGACGGTCATGTGATCAAAATGAAACGCGTCGCGTCAATTACCCAAAAAGGAATCCCCCCACTTTATCTAGCGGTACACAAAAGCGTCGAAGAAGAAGAAATATCATAAATAAATGGTGTCGCTGAAAGTGCCCTTTCACCGTACTCCTCTCCTGGGCCGCTTTCCTCTTCCTGTTGGTGCGACATTGAGCAGCTTCTCTACCGCCGCTGACCTTGATCTCGTCACACGATCCGACGCAGTTTCCAACTCCAAAACCTCGATGATCTCCAAGAATTTCCGTTTGTTCTGCTTTGGTGTGGCAGATACGGTGACCGAGGACATGACTGAAGAAGCACGAGACGCGACAAGAGTTGAAGAGGAAATCTGCGATACAGAACGAGGACGAGGTAAAGGTCTTGATGCAAGAGACTGTGATGTTTCGCGACCTCGACTGCTCTGAATGAGCAAATCAGAAGGATTTGAGCGAAAAGCCTTTCGCTGTACTAGAGAGGGTGTTTCTGTGATTTTGGGCTTCTTTGAAGCATCATTCTGTGCTGCATCTTGGATGATGCTCTGACGTTTGGTGCTACTGCGAGTTTGGATATCCTCTATGGGAGGTGCTTCGGGAGCAATAAGGCGTTGGTACCAGCTTTTGGATTTCATAGCTGGACTACTTGCCGCCCGCAAATGTCTGAGCAAAAGGGATGGTTTCAGAGCAGCGGTTATGGTGACTGAGGAATGTATAGTTGGAGGTTGTTTCGCTGGAAAACCCAACCTGTAAGGCTTGGTAATGTGAATCTCAGGAGAAAACACTCGCCGGATACGCGATGCAACAGGGCAAAAGTGTCGTCGAGCTGGTCGAGCTTCCAGAATAGCCAGTGGACAACGCTATCTGTTTTGGTCCAGGAAGCCTGTGCTGCTAGCGCAAACAAGTCCTCATGCAGGTCTGGTGGTAGTTCGGCTGTCCTTTCTGCATAGGCAATGCATTCCAAGACTTCTGGGTATTCGCAAGTGAGGATAGGTGGCTGGGAATCGCTGAATATTATTCCTTGACAAGACGGATAGCGCTGCATAAGGTTCAAAGACAATGTTGGTGGCAAACGACTGGACGCCGCAAACTTGAATAGAAGGCGTGAAGTAGGGGAAATGGGATAGTGGTCGAGAAAGAGACTTAATGGCAGAGGGCCGGTCACGCGTTACACTTGCAGCCTTTCACGGATGGGGCGATAACAGGAGCTTCATGTCTTTGTTTTGTCCAGGCTCTTTTTATACAATGTAAGCGTACAAAGATATCAATGGCTTTGCTATCAATCGAGCATCCGGGGCTGTATCGATGGATCCTGCATCGTGTTTGGGGTCCCGTGAATCATACAATAATTCCTCTCCGCTTCAAATGGCATCGATGCTCGAATCCCAAGCATCCAGCTCAAGATCAGGGATGTGGCTCACCAATAGAGCTTTCAGGATAAGAAATTGATTTGGAATTGAATAAGACTGAGCATGAGGTGGCAGAGAAGGAATAGAAAGAGCATCCTAATCCAGGGTCAGCGAGTCTTTGTTGGAATATCAACTCTAACCTCGGATCCTTCAAGATATCCAAGGACCATGAGAATACTCAAGTGTTCTCGTAACCAGCGATTTTGGGCGTCGATACATAAAGAAGCATCCACCAGTAAACCACATCGACTTCTTCCATTGACAAGCACAAGGTATCCTGTTTCTGGATCATGACAGAGCATTCTGGCCAACTTTGGTGAGATAAAAGACACAGAGAAGAGGCCACAGACTTTCCAGCGACGCGCAGCTTGCATCCAACGAGCTTGTCGGATATGGAAGACAATTGACATGGAGTTGCGGTCTCAATTTGCATCGGCATGGTGAAAGTTGAAAAGCAAAGGTCACTGAGTCACAATTGCAAACAGCGTCGGGTATCAGTTCTATTCAAATACAATTCCTCTACGAGAAATCAAGACAAGTCAAATGTCCGCCTGGAAAACAAAAGATTATTCTACGTTCATCGAATGCTATTGCACCAGATACAAATCTGTTGGATTCATCGCGAGCTGCAGCGACTTCAACTCCGGTCCCGGTGTCACCACGTTCCAAGTCCCACACGAAAATGCTGCCATTGCATCCCAGGCTCACACAGCGGCCATCAGCCACTGCAAGAGCTACTATAGGTCCCGGACCAGTCAGGTTTCGGACAAATGTCAGTTTGGGGGGCGCAGACGAAATAGAAGATGCCGAAGGAAATGAGAGCCGATATAATTGAAGGCTCGTCCAAGAATGTGATGTCGAGAATGGAGACGAATCTCCAGGTAGAGTCTGTGGTAGCTGTCCTGGGGCCAGGACCACCCATTTACCATCCGTCTGGGTATCTGCTACCCTAAGGACTTTACGACTCCATTGTTCCCTCATAGTTCGTAATTTTCGCTCGTCTATCCATCCCTGAGGAACATCCAAGGCTCGGGCTGTCCTAGTAGACATTATCTTGAGCGGTTCAACCTGAGCATCCGCTGAAAGAAGGGTAGACGAGTTCGCCGAAGGCGATTCAGACCCGGCAATGATGATCTCCGTCGAACCAACAGACCAATGCTGTGGATAAACAGGACAAGTATGGACCAGGACCAACTTGTAGATGCTCGGCGAGGGAGCGGACATGACCAATGATGTGGGTGGAAACGATGTGTAAGAGGTTAGACTTTGCATGAGATGGGCCTTGCGAGAAGTCACGTCGTAGAGGGAGAGACAAAATGATTCAGAAAGGGTGATGAGCAGTGGATGTCGATATACTGCCTGAATGATTGGCGACGTCCTGGAGCTCCTCGTAACTGGAACATGGTCAGAAATCACAGAGGAGCTCATAGTGCTGCAAGGATGGAAAGAGAAGACGGTGAATTCTCCGGTGGACAGGAAGGCAGCCAGACGCAAATTTCCTGCTACTGGGGTAGACTGGTCTAGGCTCAGCGCTGTGACACTGCATGACTGGGTAGGGTTGCAGATAAGTTGATGGAGGCTGGCAGCCAGATGAAGATGTATGACTGGAGTCGAGGAAATCGCAGACGACGCAGTGATAGTAACCGGTCCTGCCAAAACTATATGGTCCTGAGTGCTGTCCGAAGCGAGACGACTGAACGGTTCAACAGAACAGCGCCCTGAGACAGATTGAAGTGTAAGGATCTCTCGAGTCAAGGGTCTCCAGGGGTTGATGTACCTTTCAACCAGTTTGTAGCAAGTCTGTAGCTTGCTTTCCAGTCGACATTTGCTTCCCGAGCTCTTCCCGGCAGAGCCTTTATCTGCTTTCCGTCAGAACGGATGCTTGAGAACCCCTTGGTTCCCCGAATCCTCGGGCGATTTCCAAAGACGCGGACATAGAGCTTTCTCCACAGTTCATTATCTGAAGCAAGCCTGGTGGTTGTTCAGAACCTCTTGAAATAATTGAATAGTCCGCAAAAATACCTTCGACAGTTTCTGCTGGTAGCTTGTATGGTGCAGAGATCAATGTATGATAGATAAGAAAAAATGACAAGAAGCAGCTCGTCATAGAGTGAATTATCGAAAGTCAGTATCGTCCTGGAGTGCAATGGCTTTTCCAAGAGAGTATGAAGTCGTTTCGCTGGCGGTAGAGGAGCTGGAGAAAGCCGATGTTTCGACATTATGGGTAGAAGTCGAGTTTTACGAATCACGGGTTTATCAAGCAAGTTCAATAGTAACGCGTCTTTACTACTATTTGATCACTGCTCTTGTGCTTCTTTACAAACGGATATCAACTCTGGTGCAGCGATAGGACAGGACAGGGTTACAGCGACCCAGCCCGGGCTTCCGAATTTACGGTAATATAGAGACGACAAAGTCTGAAAATCGACGTCCTACAGGCGGTCTACAATTACTTCTTTGTCGTTTGCGCCTCTGAAAAGACAGTTGGATAGTGGCTATTGAGAGAAGACAGCGGCAGGCGTACCTCGTCGCGTTGCATCTTCCAATAATTGGGTATCAACATGTTCAGCAGGAAGCTGAACGTAGCGAACAACTGAACCACGGATGAAGCAGTTTTTAACTGCCATCTAACGAGCATTGAATGATATTGGTAACATGGATGCTACAGAGGTGACAGACCATGTGAGGGTGGCGAGCCTCATCCAGAACCTTGATGTTATCCAGCCGAATATTCAGAAACCTGCACAAGTTAAATCGTCCTTCTCAGGTCACCGAACACTTACTGGTCAACAGATTTGAGGACACCCGTGATAGAGAGGTCATTTTTTAGCTCCACCGTGACCTCTTGGTCGGTCAGAGTTTTGAAAACGGAGAAGATGAGCTATTCGATGTTCAGCGATAGAATCAAGCAGAGATGTGAAACGCGCCATTCTGGAGGAGGAAGTTCAGTCAAAGAGCGCCATCGTCACATGGCTGCCGAGATGATTCAATGAGCAGGGTTTCTTCCAAAGAGTCACTCATACTCTTACACCTAGTCTATGAACCCATTTACTTATGAGTCTGTTATTCTGGACGAGCATATGTATTTTTTGACGGGACTAGAAGCATAGGAACATGATTTTATTACAGGGCATCGCAAGAACTTGACCTCAACCGGCCTATCGCAAAAGTAAAGCTCGTCCTCGATCGTCGAAAAGTAAACTCAAGCGTGAGCGTGTTTCTGCTTCCCGGTCCTGATTTTCCTCAGATAGAACTGTAAAAGAAAACCCGTGAGCACCGCGGATCGCGAAACAAAGAGCAAAACATACCTCAAGCTCCTTGCCCTCAAGCACATAGCCGTCAGCACGGCCAGACTGACCAGGTCGGCTGGAGATGGCGGCGTACAGACGACCAGCAGCAAATTGCGATTCCAATAGAGGGTCGATCTTGGCCTCTACATTATCGGTTTGAGCATCTGACAAGCGATGGAGAAGGAAACATTCAGACCTTTCTTCCTCTCGTCAACGGTACGTTGAGCATGGTTGGAGAGTTTCTTGGGCTCAGCTGCGTCTGCAGCTGCAGACTGGGACTTGCCCTTTTTCGTCACTGGTTGAGCATACTAGGAGAACTGTTAGAGACACAAAGACCAGAAAGCTGGATTCGTACATGGGACTCATACCACTGACGGAAAGGTGTAGCATCAATCTGGATGATCGCGCTCTTCACCAGGGTGTTGGTTCGGACGAGTTCGTTGTTCGAGGCGTTGTAAGCCTAGAAGAAATGAGCTTTTGTATAGGGAAGAGCAAGTCAACTAACCACTCCAATAATTCTCGTCTTTCGTGTTACATGTTCAGAGGCCCATGCAAAATTTCCGCCATCCAGACGAAGAGCACGATACTTCAGGTTTCCACCACGAACACGGACAGTGTGAATGCGCTTTGCACCCAATTTCGTGTTGGCAGGCTGACGACCAAGCTCGAACTTTCTTTTCTTGCGATAGTGGGCTCGCTGAGCCCCCGTTTCAGAGCGTTTGTGACGGGATGAGCGGGAGATACCTGTATCAGAGTTAATCAAGAGCCTCACGAAGCAGAAAAAATCAAAGCTCACCCATTGTCTTGAGGGATGTTGGCGGGAAATTTGGCTACGACGCTGAGACTTTCAAACTTGTGACCTGTGCAGTTGCTCGAATCGCCGTTCAAAAGTTCAAACTCCGCTTGGCCCTTTGCCTCTTTGCTGTCTTGTTGCCCTCGTGGTACCACATATAAACGAATATTCAGCGACGTGTCCACTAAGGAAGGTCATCTTCTGATTATTGACCCTCTTCTTAGGTTAATTCTGTTCTACATCTCATGTTAACCACTTCGTCGGAGGGTCTCGTCATCAATATGACATGCTGGCTCTGAACTTCTTTGCCCATCTTGTTCATGAAATCAAAGCGCGCCATACATCCACAAGCTCTCTCAATATTGAGATCACAACTGGGCGTAAGGACCGGCAATGATCTCGCCATATACAAGACGCGGTTATATCATGCACATTGAACGTGGTCTCGACGTGATTTCACTCTCTACATAAGTACTATTCCCCCTTGACGTTCAAAGAATCTCCGATTGCAGTAGATGCCTTCGATAATCTCGTCTACTTTGCTTCTGCGGCATGAGGAGCACATGGATATTTTCAACGTGCATAGAAGGCGTGGTCGAGGTCTGCTCGTCCATATTTCCCTCTGCCATGCCATTTTTCAAGAACTCTACTCGTCGTTTCAGACGTCGACCAACTGTAAAACAATCCAAGGGGAACTGCGATCCGCTAAAATTCATGGCGGTCGAGCTTTACAGGCTCTCGGAAGGCCTAGGCGACCCCAGGACAAAAAAGGTTGTCATTCTTAGTTCTATAAAGCTCGAATCCGGTTTGAGAATCCTCTAGCTCTTTGACACTGAAATGCAGTCCTTTATGACGCTGTTCTCAAGGCATCTTGAAATGCCGAAAGGGCCAGAGCTGTGAGGACACTTTTCGCACCTCATTCCATTCAAGGACTGATCGAAATCAGAGAATGGGAGAGAATTGCTGCACCAGGATCAGATCAGCTTGTCGCCTATGATACCCTTCCGCAACCAGCTAATGTCCAGTGTTTGAATAAACTCGCTGTTCTCAAGTTTTCTGGTGGTCTCGGCTCCTCTATGGGTCAGTCTCCTCTTCTCATCGGAGTGATTTAGTCTTATTGTCCCCAAGAATTGACTGGTGCGAAGAGCCTTCTAGAAGTGACGGACGGGATGTCTTTCCTCGACCTTGTCGTTCGGCAAGTCGAATACCTCAATGAGACACACCACGTCGACGTACCGCTGGTGCTGATGACCTCGTTCAACACTCTCGAGGATACTGTTCCAGCTGTCAAGAAATATGCCAACAATCAATTGCGCATCAAGACTTTCAATCAGTCCAGATATCCAAGGATAGTAAAGGAAACTCTTTTACCATGTCCACAGTCGTTCAACGACGAGAAGAAGAGCTGGTACCCACCTGGCCATGGAGATCTGTATAATGCCTTGTTCCACTCAGGCGTCCTCAATCAGCTGCTGGCCGATGGAAAAGAATATCTTTTTGCATCAAACTCGGACAACTTGGGAGCAGTGTAAGTCTACTTTTGAATGACCTGCTCGCTTTTTTATCCATGTTTTGAAATTTTCAGTGTCGATGAGAGGATTCTTCAGCATATGATTGACACTGGTGCGGAGTTTTTGATGGAGGTCACTGACAAGACAAAGGCAGATATCAAGGCAAGTGTGGTTGAAAGCAATGGTACACCCTTTTTTTTATATCATTACAGGGCGGAACACTGGTCAATTACGAGGGCCATCCTTTACTTTTGGAAATTGCTCAAGTACCTGCCGAACATGTTGAGGAATTCAAGTCTGGTAAAGATCCTCATATGCGTCGTGTCGGGATCTGATAAATAAACAGTTAAAAGATTTAAAACTCTCAATACCAACAATCTCTGGATCAATCTGAAAGCCTTAAAGAGTATCATGGAGAATGGTGGAATGGACCTTGACATTATATCGACCACTAAAGTCTTGAACGATCGCTCATCTGTAATTCAAGTGCGTGTTCTCGATCGTATACAAAACTCTGATCAATAATGTTTCGCAGCTCGAGACTGCTGCTGGTGCTGCTATCAAACATTTCAACAAGGCGCATGGGATCAATGTTCCCCGAAGACGATTTTTACCTGTAAAGAATTGTTCTGATCTTCTCCTCGTCAGGAGCGACATCTACTTCCTTGAACATGGTCAACTTGTTGTCAACGAAAACAGGATGTTCTCGACGATGCCGGTCGTCAAACTTGGTGAATGTTTCAAGAATGTCAGCCGAATGATCTAGCGCCATCTACGACATTAAATTTTTTACAGATACACCAGTTTCAGACCCGATTCAAGAGCATTCCAACGCTCCTAGATCTGGACCATTTGACTGTCACCGGAGATGTACATTTTGGGCACGATGTCATTCTCCGTGGCACGGTCATCAGTGAGCAATGCATTCGATGTCGTTGTGGTACTAAATCATCGCTCTACTAGTCATCGCAAATCAAGGTCAGCGAATAGACATTCCCGACGGATGTTTGTTGGAAAACCGTATGCACGATTCAAATTTGCGAGTATCGCCGCTTACTGTCTTCTAAGGACTGCTCTCAGGCGACCTCCAGTTGATAGTAAGTCTTCACTACTGTATTTACACTTGGCTGGAATCGCGGACAGGAACTTTGAAGGTCGCAACCTGGCTCGAAACAATTCATTTTACACCTACATACTTGTGATTAATCGCGGCTGTTTTGAATCATCATGTTCGAATATATTTCCTAGATTCAGCCAAAAAGAAACTTAAATACAATCACATCAAACCCAGCGTCCCGGGACGACGGGAACAGAAGCAGACAGGCCACCGTCAACGGCAATATTCTGGCCATTCACATAGCTCGAGTCATCTACAACGACAATCAGCGCCGACTGGGACTCACACATGGAAATATACCTGATGCCAGGAACAGCGCTGCATGGGCTATCTCTGTATTATTGTCAGGCTATGAGCGATCTTTTTTCATTTGCGAACCACACCTTCTGCGACACCGTAACGACCAAGGGGGTTCAACTGCCCGATCTTTTCGGCTGTGCCCCGCGAACGAGCATACTCAAAGGTGTCCGATGTCATGCCGGTCTCGATGAGCCCTGGACAAATGCTATTAACCCGTATATCTGTCTTCTGAAGCTGATATGCGGCATTCTTCGCCAAAGAGTTAACTCTGAGATGACGAGTCAGTCATGATCCTGGAGACATTGAACAACATACGCTGCCTTGCTTGCGCTGTCTGGGTAAAAGTGAGAGAAGATTGGAACAGAAAGAATAGATATATGTACTCACAATCGATGGACCCTGCTCCAGAACGAACACCTGCGACTGCAAAGAATGAAATAAGGTTCAATTGAATCAGACTGAATCGAACCTGAAGCGGTAAGAATAATGCTTCCGCTGCTAAACTCTTTACCGCGAGAGCTATTAGGCTGTTTCATCGCTGCAGACGCATGCTTTATGGCGAGAAAGCATCTAGTCGATTATCCATGACCAAGCAAATTCCTCCAATATGGATATCCACGTACGATAGCGCGTTTATCCTCATGCTTCTCATGAATGTATCGGCGGTGGTGTCCTCCAAGATTGAGGCGCTAGCGACCCCTGCCTAGGTTCCATTTGTCAAGTAAAGTACCTCCAGAGCTAGGCAAGAAACGAGCATACATTGGCAAAGAAGACGTCCAGACGGCCTTCTTCCCTCATGGCTTGCTGGCAGACACCTGAGATAGCCTGCTCGTCTGCAGCATCGGCGGCAATGGTGGTGACCTTGACATCGGGGTACGATTTTCCAAGAGTGGCTTTGAGTTCGGGCAAGTTCGTGGGATCAAGGTCGAGCAAGTACAGATGTTTAGCGCCTTCATGAGCATATAGAACTGCTGACGCGCGCCTATCGAGGACATTAATGACTGTTAACAGCTAGATATGTCACGACTTGCCCAATTCCAAGCAGGGATCCCACTCCTGTAATAATACAGACCTTGTCTTTCAATTTGGTTCCCCGTGGGGAGGTCGCCAAGTGGGATTTGATTTTCTCAAGTCGAGAAGCACTGAGCTTTTGAAAATCTGTTGGCTGCTGGTGTCTTGTAGCGTTGTAGCGCTTGGAAGCCATGATCACCGTCGGGTCAAAGGAACCGTAACCGCGTGATAATTATAACGGAGCGCTAGCATACAATAGTCTACGTGTCCTCAACCTAGATACTTCCAGATTAAATAGAAACAGACAAAAGTAAAGATTGCTCCTGCAAGGAAAATGTACGTGTCCTGCGTACTGCGCTCTTGTTAAAACAGATTTGGCCCATCTATCAGACACTAACCTTCGTTTCTCAATCCAACCTATCACTTCTCTGCTTAATCCCAGAGTATTTGCAGTATCTAGCAGTCGCCGTTGTGTCCCTTTGAGCATATTGCGCTGGTCCACCAAGTTCTCATAAACTTCTCGGCCTTGGGCGAGGAATTCATCGAGTCTTTCATGAGTGTTTTGAGTGAATGTATGCTCGTCCAGAGCGTATTGTTCTCTGCGACTGAATCCTTGTGGGGTTGAACCTCGAAATGGTGACTCGGAGTGCTGATCTGACTGCTGCGGCCGTAATCCTGGGTGCAACGTGGACTGCTGTGGTGGTTGAGAATTTTGGAAACGTCTTCGTGAGTCGGACGGAGAATGTGGTACAGCGGAAGAAGAAATCAGCTCGGCTCTGTTTGCCGCCTCTTTCTGCAATACCAGAGGTTCAATTATCATTCAACCAGAGCATACAAGTGGCGCACCTCTTCTGCTGCCTGCAGCTTCAAGCGGTCAAACTGATTCCGCAGTTCATTGTAGTCCGTTCTGAATTTCTGCACTCGCCTGGTATGGAAAAACTTGAGGCTTCAGCACGCAACCAAAGTTCTGTTCTTACATCTGGGCCTTTTCCTGTTTTGCCTTTATAATCTCCCGCTTAGCCATTGAATCGTAGTCATCTATGGTTCTCTGCATAGCTGCAAGAGAGGCTGATATCTGCCCTAACAGAGAAATAATGGACGCGACAGCGGTGAGCATACTGGCATAAATGTGCAATACAGCCAACGCACCCAACAAAGAGGCAGAATTTTCGCCATTTCTCAGTCTCTCCAAATCGGTTTGAATAGAATTAGTCTGGCGAACACCCGAAGTGTACAGCGAGTTCATGGTCGTGGAGGTCCTTGGAGGTGAAGCAGTGGGGTCCCGTGATCACTGATCAGCCACTAGGGCTGGCCAACCCCACGTTCCAAATTGTAAGAAAACCAAAGAATCTATTATTCACGCTAAGATATAATAGCAGTTCCCATGGTGCCTCAATTGAGGCAATCAGGGTGGCGCCGTCAAGTAGCTATACTGATTATGAGGCTTGACATCGTGGGCACTTTGTGCTGTCAAGAATCGTTGAATCGTTGAGAGCCCCACCTCCAGTGAATGCTAATTATCAAGGGTACCTTCATCAGCTACTGCCACCGGCAACAATCAGTCAACACATCAATGTAATCGTTATCTTCTTGTTCTAGGCTTTCCCTTGGATTTCCTTGAAGCTTTTCCTCCAGCAAGTTCAGCCTTTTCTGTCCTGCGACCCCGCTGCTTGACCCTGTCTGCCCTTCGGGCATCTTTCGTCTGATATCGAACTTTCTTCGACTTGGGTTTGCTTGGCCGATTCTTTGATACTGGGGGTTTGGAACTCTGAGAGGGAGGTCTCGGGACGGAAGATGTGGCCGAAGGGTTGGGCTCGGACTCTCCATAGATGATTGAATCGGGATCGAAATCTTCAACGACAGCAACAGTGGCCACAACCTGCTCATCTTCGTAGTCGTGTTCTTGCTCCTTTTGCTTGCCCTTGTCAGATATCCCGTCCCATTCTTCTTCATCTTTGAGATAAATCAATATCAGATGGATTGCTTTGAGAGTGACAGCGTACCAGAAATGGCACCGTAGGCGCGTTCTACCTGTGCAGCATTTTCAGCTGCACGCTCTCTTAGCATGCGCCTTTGCTGAAGAACAACGGTCAGAGCTGTGTCGACTGGTGAAATAAACCTGAATACCTCACGTCTAGCCTCTAGGTGGTCTTCTTTTTCCCTGGCCGCAGCTTTTTTCCGAGCAGCATCCGCTTTAGCTAGTTTTCGTTTATGGAATCCTGTCAGAAATTCTCTGAAAGGCGTCGATATATCAATTGTGATGTGATGAATTAATGTACCTCCGGGCCTCATCATCAAAAAGAATTTCCTTTATCTGTGTCCGTTTGGCTTTCTTTTTTGCGGCGATAGCAGCATGAGAGTTTGTCAGAAAAGCGTTGTTCATGGTGAAGGGTTGAGATATGGGCTCACATGACCAACCTTTCTCCATCTCATCTCACCTTGGTCTCACCCATTCCGGGGCTCAAGAAGTCACTCTTTAGGCTATATAACCGATTCTTAATCTTTCCAACACGTTCAGCTCGCCATGCCTGTTTTGCTTCCCGAACAATTCGGCCAGCATGCTCTTTACGATCCTTCAACGATGTTCCTATGGCAGAACCATCTTGTCCCATCCAATCCTTATCCTCAAACTGCGACACCTCCTCCATTTCTCCATAAAGGTCTGTTGCTCGCCATTTTTCACAATTTCTATCCTCAAACCACGATGGCAATACTTTAGTCTGGATTCTTGACTGTAAATCCTGCGGCTCCTTCTTAACGAACCGCGGCATGAAGGTAATAGGTTTTTTGACTTTGAGAAAAAGTCACTGACATATATCTCTAGGCAGTACTACTATTACGCCCAAATGTTTCTCTATATTCAACAGATGCGATGCCTCTGAACTGCTCGCCCTACACTTGTTCCCCCGACGTCCTTCGCGCCCCCTCCGCCTGTCGACCGCCATCTCATATTCCCAGAACTTGTGAATGTCTTACGCAGAGTCTCTGCTGCCATGGATGCGGTAGTCCTGTGGGCTACATGATTGTGATACCTGTATGTCTCAGTTCTTCTTCTGGGCCTTCTCTTTTCAACGTCACCTTCAGTGCTCACGTTGTACCTCGTCTATCACTTCAACAAATAGGGCGACCAATGGACATCGTTTTGTATTCCATTCTACCGAGATTCAGGGAACTGAGCGACTATATATCGAGCAAGAGCCGGGTATTCTGCCCTACGAACCCGCTGCAGCACCAGCTCCATTTCATCCAGCAAGAGAAGGCTATCTTCATTATTTTGGAACCCAGGTTCCTTCTACGACTCGTCCAGGTTTTCTACCTACTCCTCCTCTCGACGCCTCCGAACTTTCACCTGTATCGTCTCCATCACCGTCTCCGGTCAACTCGCAGTTCCCTTCTCTCGGCAGTCAAGCTCCTCAGATCCTTGACAGCTATGTCCGCAATTCTCCCTTCTCTGTTCCTTCTCAGTCACATTATCACCCATCGCCTTCCAGTTCTGACATATCCAGCGATTCTGGAATGCCGCCTCTTCTCAGTCCTTCGACCTCTTTTTCTTCCTACAGCGGTCTATCAGCACCACCTCCGCAGCGCATTCTCCAAGCTGGCGACATTGTCTATTGGCACCATCTAATGCGACATGGAGAGATTCCAGGCGTTTCAGATGATCCTCGGGCGAGAAAGCAGCCTTCTTCTGAATGCAGCGTCGTCAAGCAGCTGATCTTTGACCGCTGACTCTGGAAGAAACGACTGTACGAATTCACAACTCTCTTTGCATCTTTTCCTTGGGACAATTTCCATTCTTGTACTACTATACATACAACACATTTTTCGGATACCTTTGAAACTCGCTCCTTGTATTCCACTGTACCTTTATCTACCGCGTCTGTCAGAGCAACCCGCGTCAAATCAAAGCATGAGCATCAGATCTTGCATTATTACTTGCTGCGAAAAAAGCAAGACCAATTACACGCTGCCACTTTAGTAGCAAGCAACCGACGATTACTCAACTGAAAAGCCAATAAACACCACATTTGGGTCTTTGTTGTTTGGCGGATGCAGTGTCTTATAATGTCCACTTGAAACAAAGGACTTATCCTGCAACCGACTTCAGAACAAAAGTCCGTGCGCTTAGTCAGCTATTGCCTCGCTTGGATTCGGACTACAAGCGCTCTTTTCTTTTTTATTCGCGTCAACGCGTTGCTAGAGTCGACGGCCGCCGCCGCAGCCTCTCTCTCTCTCTTCTGCTTCAGCTCGAGCGACGACCAGCATCATGTCTACACTATATGGTGTCCAGCCCAGGGGCTCCTTGTCATGGCGGCCCACCAAGATAATGAACATGCAAGATCTCTCCAAGGATGACGACTTCCTCAGCCATTTACTCGTCGAAAAGCTCGGTACAGGCACTGTTCCCCTTCTCGTCCACAAAATGGATCCTTCACGACGCCTCCCAAAGACCGACGCGCAAGAGCTGCTTAAAATCGTCAGACGCGTGCGCAACTTACTTTTTACAAGGAAAAAAACCGACTTACAATCTCCTTTAAGCTCGTCGTTTCCAGAAGTCCTCTTCACCATGCAATTCGTGAAGCTGTGGATGAGCTGCTGGCGTATGTCCTCTTCCTGTCTCTATTCATTGGCTTCACGCTGACAAAATTCAGCATGCCCGCCATTCGCTATTATTTGAGAGGTTTCAGTCAACAGCAGGTCAACGCGTTCGCCACGTGGGTTTTATTTTCTTCAAAAATCGCCTTGTAAAAAGACCGATCCTCTGTCTACAGTCATGGTTCCCGATACTTTGAACTCTACCATCCTTCAGGCTCCATCGAAATATCACACACCTCCAGATATTCTCATCGCACTGGCAAATCCGAGCTCTGCATTCTCGCAACTCGTTTCCTGGCGCCAGGCACCGTCATCACGGAACTAAAAGGCTCGATGGCCAATCTAACAGATGAAGAGGACAGGGAGCTCAAACGAACAGGTCTTCGAAACTCTGATATCCGACGAGACTTTAGCGTCATTCACTCAAAGTCGATGAAGAAGAATCACTTGTTCTTGGGGCCGGCCCGCTTTGTCAATGTAAGAGCCTTCTATGCTGGATTACACTGCAATAGCTGACCTTGAACAGCATGACTGCGACAATAATTGCGAACTTTTTCGCGAGGGCAAATACATCACGTTTCGGGTGCTCAGACCAATCAGCATTGGAGAGGAAATTACGGCTCATTACGGAGATGGTTACTGTGAGTTTTGGTCTTCTTTTGTGCTACATGACTCTTATTTCTTCTCCTAGTTGGCAGGAAGAACCGACATTGCTTATGCGAGACTTGCGAGAGGAAGGGAAGAGGCGGTTACGCACCAGAAAACTCTGATGATGAGGACCCTTCCTCAGACTCGAGCTCTGAAGATGAAGATGGAAGCGATTCGGACACCTCATCCAGTGACGATGAAGACGAGGAGGATCGTCAACCATTAAATCTTGACGAACGACGGACACGACGGGGAGTTTATGCTGTGATGAAGAAGCGACGGGCTTCCATTGTCGACGATGATACTCCTTCAAAGGATTCTGGCGGAGAAATAGAACTGACGGCGGAGATTGATACACCTTCCGAATTGACTTCACCCAACGGGGGCCAAACAGCTCATCCCAGTACACCGGCCCTGACCATTTCTGATCTCACGACACTATCTCGTTCGTCATCCCTTCATAGCTCCGAATCTTTGCTTCCAGCTTCTCCAGTGGCGACACCTCCGACACCTTTTCGGTCCATCATTTCCACGCGACGTCAAAAGGCAGCTAGCGCGTCAAAAGCTGATCTGGTTCAAGCACAGCTTGTCACGCCTCCCTTATCTGAAGAAACCGTGTCGGTCCCTCCGAAACGAGGCCGCGGTCGACCTCCGAAACACAAGGGAAAAGGAAAAGCTACCCCTTCAACGACTCTCTCGACTCCTACACCCAAGCAGATAGATCCAAAGAAGGTTATATCAAAGAAGGCCGAAGTTCCCAAAAAGGTCGAAGCAAAGAAAATCGACAAAGGTAAAGCCGCCGAGCAGGTCACAGTCAAAGTCGAAGATCCTGAACCGCGCTCCCTCCGATTCAAAGACAAAGAGTTGAATGTGGAGCCGGTCAAGCCATCTAAACCAGAGCGACCAACAGGACCAGACGGGAAGCCTCTTCCTGTTTGTATCACCTGCTCCAATGTTTTGCCAGTCATTTCTGTCGATTCCAGGGTAATCTGGGGAAATGGGGCTGACAGTTCGCCGTCGAAGAAAAGAGGAGGCAAACAAGAATGTCCCAGGTGTGTCTTGACTGTCATTTTTGAATAGACCGAGCTCATTTTTTTCGTCAGGTGCATCCGACATTTCGCGATATACGCTCAATCCTGGCCGCGACGTATCCCATTGCCAGGTTCGACTTCATCACTGCCTACTCCCCGTGAAGAAAGGACTCCAGAATCGCCCTCGAAACATGTTTCTCGAAAAGCACTGTCGGTGCTCGACCGGAAGCTTGCTGCTGCTGCTGCTGCCTCAAAATCTCCTCATAGACGAGATGAGCCACCCAAGAAGCAGAAATTGATTTCAATATCTGCTCCTATTCGCACTTTGGCTGCTGGCCTGAAGATTCAGGCTTCCCTCAGCTCAGGCCCCATTGTCCCTGTAAAACGAAGACGAGGAAGACCACGTTTGTCCTCTCTAGCACGCATGGTCAAAATGGAGGAATCACCACCAACTGCATTGACAGACTTGCCCCGAGATACAGACGACATTCAGGAAGCACGAGCTTCAGTTTCTGCTACTGCTTCCGTCAGTCCTCAGAAGTCTTCTCCCCAGAAACCGTCGCCAGTACTTCGGTCTCGTGCTGAAAGAGCAATGGAAAGAGAGAAGCTGAGGGTAATAGCAGAGAAACAGGCAAACGAGGCTCAGAGCAAAAAGCGTGCCAATGAAGACCCTGTCGATCTCGTGGATGCTCGACCTTTGAAATTGCGCAAGGTGCATCCCAGGCCCTTGTGTTTCACAGCCAGCAAGCTATTCTCGAAACCCAACCCTCTCAGTTTCGCTTTGCAGGTTTGGGCTGGCCCGCTGATCGCTGAAAGCTCGTCTGACATCGCCACCGATCTCGTGCTGCCTGAAAAACCAACTCCCACCATCGTCGAGCTCATCAACCCCATGTCCATCGCGGCTTTGACCATAAAGCCGTCTCCAATCAATTTCGCTCGACGTCGCTGGTCTTCCATGTCGAACGGAGATGTCGAAATATCCATCTCACAACCTATTCAAGATTCAGATGGTCGTGCAAGTCCAGAAATGGCTCCATGGTCAACTCTGGATTTATACGAGGACGATGTAAGTTGTTTAACATTTTTTTATGATGTCCTTGCTAAATTTCTCTTCAGCAGGATTCGCAGAGCCTGTATCCCGAGTTCAGCCCTCTTTCTGACGCAATAATGTCCATCGACTGCGCTCCAGATGTCCCATGTCATCTGCAACAGAGTTATCCGACACTGGCGGTAGAACCATTAGGTCTCCGCAAATCAGTGCCATTCCACATCGCTCAAGCTCGGCCTCCCTCGTTTGTTGACGCTGGATGGGAGAGCTCTTCGGAAATGTCAGACCTTTAGCTCGCATTGTATTTATTTTTTCAAGACTTTTTGCACGTTTTCGTACATACTACACTTATTCTGTAATTGCCACCGTCGATGTTTATATCACCACTGTACAATAATCTCAAGTAGTTTTACTGTTGTCCGTCGGGTTTCAATGAGCTTCGACCAGCTCGTAGAATTTCGTCAGTAGAAAGCAAATTGACGGCAATCACAGAACTGTTGGGCAGTGTCATTACGGAAATAGATCCAAGTTTCGTTGCCATACCATGAGTGCAGCATCTGTCTCTTGACCCGGTAGTTGTCCCAGATACCCTCTACAGTGGGATCAAAAGGTTCTCCAGATTCAAGATCAATGCCGACAGTGTTTCCCTGCGCTTGCTCGTCCTAAAACAACAACAATGATTAAAAGACCTTGGCACAGAAAGAAAAGACCGACTTGTAAAGAAACCACGACATCCTGGACATCGAACCCACCGTTGGCAGCTAATGTCTTGGGGATGATCAAGAGCGCATCGGCAAAGGCTTGTACACCCATCTTGGCTCTTCCTTTGGCAGATTTCTTGACTGAGCCGCTCAGATGAGCGGAGCAAGAGACTTCAAAGGCTCCAGCTCCGGGAATCAGACATTCGTCTTCTAGGGCATTCTTGACAGCCCGCAGACCGTCGCGAAGAGCGTCTTGGATTTGTTGAATCGTATGCGCATTCGGCCCTTTGATCAAGAGCGTCACCGACTTGGGCTCCTTCACTTCTTCAACAAAGGTGAACTTTTCTTCGCCGAGAGTATGCTCGTAAACAAGCCCGGCCCAACCCAAGACTGATGGTGTCAGATCATCCACAGAATTCTGTGCGCTGCCACCACAGACCAGCTGTAGCCTGGATTGAAATCAGGCTCATGTAGAATAAAGAAATAATAGCACATACCGCTCCATGTTACGACGTTTAGCGCGTCGCAGAGCAAGGATACCATTTTTGGCCAAGATATCGAGACTGAGAGGATCGATACCTTTCTGGTTTATCAGAACAAAGTTCTTTTGCTTCTCCTTTCCATCCACTGCCTGATCGCAAACAAGGTTCTTCAGCTCAACAATCTTTTTCACTTTGGCATCGACAAATCTTCGCTCCGACTCTACGAGCTTTTCCCGCTGCTCAGCGGACGAGTAGAAAAATCCGGAATTCACTTCGCTGTAAGAGACAGTGAGTGAATGCGAGAAACAGGGAAGAGAAAGGACACGCACGTTTTTTCGTATTCTAGACTGACGTTCAAGGTCAAGATGAATGCATTCTCCACCCGTTTTGGCATGTCTGGATGTCTGGCACCGTGATCCAGGACGAGACCGCGAACCAGCTGGGTCTCTGAGGCGGTTCGATGCTGCATTTTCATGATTTCGACCATATGAAGATCGATGGGATCTCTCCATTGGTCTTTGGCATCTTTAATGGGAGCGTTTAGCTGTCTGACAAAACCTCAGCAAATGGGAATACCTTTTGAAGGCGGCGGCGGTCTAATTATCAACACAGAATCCACAATATCCGCGGCAAGTTGCTTGGCCATTGTGCTGTTTAATTTTGTTGCGAGGGAGGTGTTGGCGACATTGATGAGGGTGGTACGGTCCAGTTTTGAAGATTGTTTGAACTCGTCCAAAAACTAGAAATGGAATCAGTATGATATCATAATATAGGCATTGAACGAATCACCTCTAAAGCAGCTTTTTTTGCGACATCGAATCCATCCGCGATAACAGTCGGATGTACGCCTTCCGAGATGTAGCGATCTGCTTGCTTCAACAGCTCTCCGACCAGCAGCACTACCGACGTTGTACCGTCGCCTACTTGGTCGTCTTGGGCAACTGCCGTCCTAGCGATCATTGCAGCAGTTGGATTTTGTATCTGCATTTCCGACAAAAGGACCTTGCCATCCTTGGTCATCTTTATCTGTCCAGCGCCATCGACCAACATTTTAAGCGTGCCTCTGGGTCCTGTTTGATGATATAAATGAGTCTTCAATGGTAAAGAGCCTCAGCTCGCGTACCGAGATTGCCTTTTACTACATTGGCCAGCCCCATTGCACCATTCGTATTCACCTGCGACAATTTTCAGTAGACTGGATGGTAACAAAAGTAAGGCATACCTGAAGAGCAGCAGCTCTCCTGACACTCTCCGCTTTCGGATTGATGAGCTCTATGCTGGACGACATTGTAGGGAAAAGAGGACGCGAAACTTTCTGTGGTCACGCGATCTCGGATGTTTTCGCCAAGTCGACCAAAACGACTCAAATTTGCCTAGGTCAACCTACAACATCATCTTGCTTCTTTTCAACTACTTCAATCTAACTTGACCAAAATCCAGTCAAATTTTTCCTACAAACAGGCGGTCATCATCTTCCTTCTTTCCAACTACCTCAACTTTCATTCCAACTCCAGCAGGGACGCAGCCCTCTCCAAAAGCCTTCTCCAGGGCGAGCTTGCACTTGAACCCAGAGCAGTGCATCGGGAGTATATAAACAGGGCTCGGCTTAAGCTCTTGGCAGAGAAAATCGACTGTCGGGGCAATGGCGCTTGCCAAATCTGGGGGCGCCAGATGCAGTCCACCGATGATCTGAAGCAATGTCAAGTAGGAATTGAAGGTCATTTCACCGTACCATGTACACAGGCCTCGAGAACATTTTAATAGCATGCTTGACGACATTAACGATACCTGATTTTCAATTTTGAGATATTTTTCGGGCAAAAAAAAACTCACCGGCATGCGAACAGGCGCTGAAGACCACCAGGCCTTTTCCTACGACATCGACAGCTACATATCGTTCATCCATGATATGCTAGACCAGGTCAGTACGCGCTGAAATACAACGAAAGAAAGGACTGACCTGTTCGGGAGTCCACTGGCCTTGACCGGAACTGTCCTCGATCCATCTCATCCCTCCCAGTATGCCTTTCTCAAACGACGTCACTCTTGGTATCTCGCCACTAACCCATAGTCCAGCAACAGTATGTCCTTCAGTATGCAGCTCAAAAACACCGTTTGATGAAATTGCAGCCAAGCTCGGGTCTGAGGCCAGTGCACCAACTACTTTGTCGTAGTTCGGGCCAGGAGCTATGCCACGAGCGATAGGTCGATCCGGATGAACATCGACAATGCAGGGTATAGTTGTTGCTTTCTTTCTGTGTTCCAGAAAAGACAAGAGGCCACCAGTATGGTCGCTGTCTAGCGTTCAATAAAAAGCAGAATAGAGAAACTTGAACGACGGACCTGTGCCAATGAGAAATGACCACTCTCTCGATTTTCTCCGTCGGGACCTGCAAGACCGTCACAAACTGCCTTCAAACCCATCTCGAAGTGGATTCACTTTCAAAGCCTTGATGTTGCGAACCAAGGATAGCGAATCTGGCCCTGTGTCAAATAACGTTGTATGTGGAGTCTCTCCGATGATTTCGGTGGTCTGGAGGACAAGTCAGCGTCGAGCGGTTCAACTTAGACTTGTCAGACAATGAGAGCAGAGAATCCGTGTGCCCCACAGCAGAATGAATCGAACTGTATTGTAGGAACACCTGTGGTCTCGGATGGTTCTGGTCGAAGTCGAAGCTGTTGAGGAAGCTCATGGGTGAATCCCGGTGGAAGTTTTATGAACCATTCGATGGAATTATCCACTATGCAACCAACATGACTTTTGTGAGCAGCGCGAGTGAAGCATTGACCCACCAAGAAAGCTGATCGTCAACTTGTCGACCCGTTTCAAACTTGCCATGCGGATGATGAAGGAAAAAAATGTAATGTGGACATAAAGCGGCTCTTGGCAGCGTAACAAGCTCTAGTGGCCTGTGTTCTATAGTACAACTCAGATAGACCCAAAATAAGGTACTTGACAAAAATCTTGCGATAAAAGATAAGCACTTGTAGATATGGTATACAAAGCAATGAAAGTTCACGTCTAGGTGCGTTGCCTAGATGTTCATTAAGTACAGAGAAGGTCAGTCGATGCAGGAAAAAACTTACGCCATACCGCCATAGCCCATGGTGGCTCCGCTTTCAGCAAGTTTTCTTTGTCTAAAGGCCTGGATACAAGGGTTCGTGAGGCTGTGACGAAAAAAGAGTAGATGACTTGCCTTGCGGTACTTGGTTCGCTCATAGGTGACCAGACCAACGACAATGAGCGCAATGACTGAGATACCAGCGAAAACGCCTAGCCCAATGGGAAGAACTGACAACTTCTTTCCCGGAAGTGCAAAAGCGGCGGTGGCTGATCCTGTCGATTGTGCAGCAGCAGCTGTTACAGAAGCGGTATTTAAATCGGCTGCAGCAGAACCCAAGCTGCTCAAGGCACTAACGGGAATGGAAGAGAATCCCTGTGGGCGCAAAGTTGATAATTGTGATCAGACTCGAAGATCTTTCAACTCACATTCACGCTAATTCCTCCAGCAGCTGCAGATGTTGCACTTGAGGCTGATGTAATGGTGGACGAGGCAGCCGCGACACTGGTAGAAGCTGCCTTGTCTCCTCCAGCGGCCGATGTTACTGCCGCTGATGTCGCTGCGGCTGAAGTCGCCACAATGGCCGAGCCAGTGACAGTCGTGAAACCCTGGACAAAGCTATCAATGAAAATCGAAACAAAAAGAGTGAAACGCGCACATCCACCGAGATGGCATCGCCGCCAGATGCGGCTGTGCTCGATGATAATGAGCTAGTCGTGGTGGTAGACCCAGAATCAGCCGTAGTGGTAGATCCAGAATCAGCGGCAGAAGTGCTAGCAGACGAGCCCGAGTCCACAGAACTCGAAGACGATGATGAGCCATTGCTGTTGGACCCATTATTGGTGTCGAGGGTTAATTTGCACGTTTTGACCTCCTCGACAGCATCGTTGCCATTATTGTCCTTGATAGGAGTCAAAGTAATAACACAAGTTTCTGTCATAGGGCCAACAGAACTTTTTAAGAGTATAATAAGGTTAACCTGATCTGAATGGGGAGCAAGAACTCACGTCATGGTGCTGTGAACCGTAGTGACCGTAGTGGAATCCGCACGAGCTGCAATTGGGACTGCATGGACAGCATTGCTGAAGAAACAAGCAAGCAGAAAGAGACAGGTGAAGATACGGGAGATTGTGAACATAATTGCTGGTGTTTAAAGGGCTTCAAAGAAAACGAAGAGCCCGGTTCCTGCGGTTTCTCGACGATTGACGGGTTCTCTTGAAGAAAAGAAATTAAAGACAGGAAGGGCGCACTGGGCGGAAAAAAGAGAAAATTGCGAAGGGGAGATGAAGGTCAGTTCTGGAGCCAGCTCAAGCGACAACGGTTGCCTCATTCCCACTACCACGTGTGACGGATGATCTTTATATAATCGCTCTAGACTTCGAGTCTCCCTTGCCTAACTACAGACCTTGGAGAGATTTATAAGTATGGTTTCCTTCTACTCTCGTTCGCCGCCCGCCTTTCCAAAAGAACTTTGAGATCTGCCCCACACCCATGGCAACCCTTTGCGCTCCCCAAGCTTCAAAACACAGTGAGATCGCCACATTTAGTCCGGCCGCTATCAAGAGCACAATACGACCTTCAGCGGGCAGGGGCATCAGCGTCAAAATATCAGAGACCATGTCTGGCGGTGACAGCAAGACAAGGACATTGAACAGGGACAGAGACCCTAACGCCAACATCAATAGCCCTGTTGTCATTTAGCATATGCGCCGAAAGGAAATCATTGATGGCTTACAGTTGGTCCACATTGATTGACGATAAGGTGGTCCTATGCTGAACACCGCAGCAACCAGGATATACTGGAAGCATGATATCAAAAACAAAACTGTATTTTCAAAGTTTTGTGATTCCAATTTGTCTCCATTGTTGGTTGGATCAGGTTGTGGTGGAGGCGAATACCTGTCCCAGAGTCGGATTCAATTCTTATCCCAAGTTCAAGTTGCACACTCACCAGTCCTGTTGTCGAACCCAAAGGTAAGCCCAGAGTTGTATAACACTGGATATGAGAATCTGGCCAATGATACTGGATAAGACTTTCTTGGACACAAGGCTGGCAGTTGGTCGCTTGGGATAGATCCGCTCATAAGGCAAGGTGCGACCCACTGGTTGCGATCGTGAGAAGTGCGACCATCGCAGATAATTGACAACTCACTGGTTACCGCGACTGGAATTATGATAAAAAGATCGATATACAAGAACTGGAGACCATTAGCTGGGCGACAGCAGAAAGAATCAATTTACCTGAAAGTCTCCTAGCGAAGATGCAAAGGAATATAGCAGCGTCACCGACGTGAACTGGATTAGCGAGTACAGTGCCCTGTGGTACCATCAATAACCATTATCAAGAATGATGGAAATAACGAACATGTACTTGAAGCAGCTGAAACTGGTGACAAGGGCGGCCCGCCCTTCTTTGATGAGATCAAGGACACAGCCAATATCTGCAGTACTGCTTGTGAATGGAGCAGCGACACTGGCCTCGGCCTCGGACAAGGAAATCCCAACATCAGCGGCCTTGAGTGCAGCGCAATCATTGGCTCCGTCTCCACACATCAAGACGGTATAACCTAGCCCTTGTAGTCTTTCAACAATCTCGTTTTTCTCATCGGGGGACATTCGAGCGAATATCTGGGCCTTGACCAGCATCTATGGGACAATGAACAACTTTCTAAAGATGAGCCGAATGACTGACCCGTTGCAAAGTTTCCAGAGGCGCATAGTTGATCATCCAGCGAAAGACATCACCAGTCACAACAAGTGAATAATCCTGGGATTCAACATCGTCCTCGTCGACTGTGTGATGCGCTGGTGGCGCAGTAGGCTTGAGACTGTATCTGTCCAGTTTCCACTCAAAGTCATCCATACATGACCATTCCAACTTGGAAGTTGGTGTAGCAGCATTCCCTCGGATAAAAGCGGGGGAAAAAACATGCGCCACCTGGTTGATCAAGCCGCATTCTCTTGCGACACTGACCGCAGTCAGAGGATTATCGCCGGTGATCATACGACAGGCGAGATGAGCGGATCGAAGTGCATGAATAGCAGGACCAGTTCCCGGCTTGATTTTGTTTTCGAATATAACCAAACCCAAGAAGCGCAGACCGGTTTCTGCCTGCTCCCTATGACTTGTGAGAATGAGAATGAGAAGAAGAATGATGCACGGACCGTTTCATACGTTGAGCTTTGAGCCAGGATAGACCCTGAATACTTTTTCCAGCAATAGCGATAACACGATATCCTCGTCGCGTATAGTAGGACAATAGATCATCATAATCCTCGGGGACTGTACAGCGTGTCAGTCAATGGAATGAAGGACTGAAGACTCTGATCGTACAAGAATCTTTTTCACAAATGTCCACCATCACTTCAGGCGCCCCTTTGACGTAGATTTCCATACTGGTGCTTCTGAGTCTTTTAACGACAACACTCATGCGACGAAGAGCAGACACAAATTCAAAAGTTCGGATCACACCGAGCTCAAGGAAATGGGCGTGCTGAAAACAGTATCATTATCAATCTTGCAGTGATCGTGGAAGAGACGACTTACCCGAGAAGCACCTTTTAGAGCATCCTCTAGTCTGAATTGGGCGCTACCCGGAGGTCGAACGACGGTCTGAACAAGTGCTGCATGCTCAACACCGAGGCCTGCTTTAGTTTTGATGACTCCAGTTCCAGCGACAGCGCCTTCTTCCAAAGTCCATCGGGTAAACTCGAACATTTTGGCATCCAGAGGATCTCCAATGATTTCTCCAGCGACCATCTTCAATGAATGGCACGTCGCCAGGGCGTAAAGAAATGTTGCCTTGTCTTGTCCGAGGGGAATGTCATGAACATTTTCCAAGAGTTCACCGAAGCGTTGAACGTTACGACCCAATCCACGAACTCCCAGAATATCCAGACCGTCTTCGGTCAAGGTTCCAGTCTTGTCGAAACAGCATACATTGACTTTGCCACTTATGTTGATTCTGCTGGGGGAAATACAGTAGATGCCCAGACGTCGCAGTCGTCCGATAGCAAAGCTAGTTCCAATAGAAAGTGTGGCAGGAAGTGCTGGGGGCACCACAACAGTGATCAAATCGAGTCCACGGATTAAGATTGTGTGCCATTTTACCTGCAGTGATGTTTGAGAAGTGAAGGGCAAGAAGAAGATCACTAACCCCGATTCTGATGAACTGAACCGCACTGACGCTGAATCCTAGACCAGCGATACAGGCTAGAACACCAATGAAGCGCACAGAGTCTCGGTAGAATTTGAAACCGATCGGCTTTGGGAAGAGCATCGATCTCACCAGTGCACCTTTGGTAGTGCCAAACCCTTCGGAAGCTATTGTCAAGACAGAACAATCATGGAGGAACAGCTGAAGCTGACCTATACGAGCTACAACAGCAATGGCAGGTCTCCCGGGCCCCGCATCAGCAGCCAGGACTCCTCGAATCCGGACAATTCGAGTTCCACCATAAAGGAAAGATTTCGCATTCTCCTCCTTCCCATCCCTCCATTGGATGAGATCCTCATCTTTGGCGGGAATTTTGCTAACCGGTATACTTTCGCCTGTCAGCATACTTTCGTTGATGATAGCATCCCCAGAGAGAAGAAACATGTCGCAAGGCACAAGTGCAAGTTGGGATCCTGAAAGATTGACCACATCTCCTGGAACAAGTTCGGCCGAATCACGTTCTGTCCCTAGTCAAGACAACATAAATATATGTGAGTTTTGGAAACAGTCACGAACCACGAACAGGCTCGGTCCACAAGGACATGTAGTTTGCAGGAGAATCTGGACATATCACGCATCCTAGCAATGGTCTAGAGTCTTTCTCAGATAACTAACCAGCACATCCAGGTGGTTCACATACCTTTTTGGTCTCCATCAAGGTCGTTGTGATACTGAGGGTAGATATGAGGGCGATGCAAAATGCATAGTAGTAGTAGTCATCCAATGACCAGAGAATGATGCTAGCAATCTGAAATACATAAAACGGATGTATGACCTGGAAATGGTGAGCAAAACTTTTCAAGTCCTGGTGACGAGCAGAATACCTCGTCAACTAGCAAGCTTATGGTAGATTTTCCTTGGATGTCGATAGCATTTGGCCCAAACAATGTGAGACGCTGATGATGCATAAAATCATTGAGACCATCTTGCACCGAAGTGGCACCCGTCCAGGCCTGATCTCGCCAGTCTCTGAATCATAACGTCAGCTCAATACGGAACCCAGTGATAGAATGTACCTAGTCATGGAAAATAGGCCGGTCCTGGGGTCCAATGCAAATCGGGAATAGCGATAATCGAGATATAAGAGGGTGCTGAGCATCTTGCTTTCGCCGTCATAACTTGAGCGTCCACGATCCGGCCCAAAGAGTGTGGTGTCGACACTTTCTTGAAAGGCAGTAGAAACATGATACGGGTAAGCCAGCGACTTGAGAGGGAGCAAGCTGATGCCTCCATGACTTGACTGTTATATTGTCAGCAAGTCAACGCGAGGAAACATGCAACACTTACTTCGACGACGACGAAACCATTATATGAATCGACAAAAGCCTTTTCTTTAGCTACCCATCGTAACCAGAGACGAGGGAACCAGTGCCCGAGCAGACCAAGGATCCCCAAGCTCACTGTACATCCGAATATCCAAGCAATATGCCGCCAGAAGACTCTTTCGTAGCCGATGAACCGGACTGTAGTGTCTTCGTCTTGGATATAGATGGTCTGGCGACTCGGTGGTCCCAGAGGTGGCGGTTCTAGATCAGTGAAGGGAACTTCCATGTCGATACGAGATTCTCCTCCGAATACTGGATCAGAGGCCAGCAGAGGAAGTGAAGGAGCCATGCTGGGAGAAGGAGGATCAGAATCGTAGGCCATGCTTGCAGTTATGGACATGTTATCATTCATAGTGTTGAAAGAATGAACTGATTCTTCTGAAGACTCTGTCTCTTCACCCGAAGAGTAGCCCCAGCGCTCCTGCTCGTCATCGGTATCTAGAGCATAATCGGATCCGGCGTCAGAGCGTCTGCTACGACGACTGGCTGAAGCTGTAGACCTCTGAGACACTGAAGGTCTACGACCTGCGCCTAGAGAATCAGCGGTAGCCGTCCTGCCGAACAAACTAGCCAGATTCCCAAAAACACTGGTTCGAGGCTGACGTCGACCTCGTAAAAGGGCCTCTTCTTCAGCTTGTTCCTCATTATCTGTCTCGACTTGGCCCTCGATACTTTGACGAGAAACCTGACTGTCTGTGCTGCGTCGACGGTCGAAGCTCGGCCTTCTAGAGTCCTGACTGTGTCGACGGGTCCGGGAAAGGCTGTCGAGGCTGCGTCTGGTAGAATAATCGTGCGCCATTCGGGAGACGCTGCTTGGATTGACGGAGTGGCCTGGTCCAGCGAACATGGCTCCTTCACCGTCATCGCCATAGCGAGATTCACGTCGAGCTCTTCTATTGCTTAGAGCAGCGGCATCAATGTCGACCGGTAAAGCTCCTTCAGTGTAATCGAAGGATGGGCCTGAAGACGACCCTGCTATGTTGGACATTTCATAGGACGCCGTGATGAGCAAGATGAAGTGCGAAAAGCGCGTATGTCACAAATAATTTACAACAGTAAAAAAAGAGAAAATACTTTTCCAAAGGAAATCTGCCAGTAGTACATTTAATGAGATTCAGAGCCTTATTTTCCAAAATTCTCGTGAATCTCCCGCAGCAACCTCAGCAACCTCTTGATAGGTTTCGCGTTTGCGATTGGATTCGACTCGTCTGCTATCATGTCCATAACAGCCGGGTCGCGTAGCCTGGTCCCCTCAGGGCCATATAGTTGCAGCAGACTTAGTGTCGCAGTGCACTCGGTAGCATAGCGTCCTGCCTCGTCCTCCAGCGTCAGAGCGGCTATAATATGGCCCTAGACTCGCTTGTTAGTTTTCGCTTGGGACGAGCTTTTAATCAACTCACCGGTTCGACTATATGATTAATTTTGCTGCCTGGAATCTCCGAGCCAACATATTTATCCAACGCCTTTTGAACAAATCGATATTGGTCCAGGACGTTGGCTACAGTTCTAGGTCGACCCAGAGCCTGAAAAAACCCAAGCCAATCAGATTCTTTTTGAAGTGCTGTATCGACTCGTTGAACGATGGCCTGGAAAAGATCTTCTTCTTCGTCCTCTTCCTCCAGGGGTTCATATTCGACTTTTGGACGCTCCTCAGACTCGATGCGTGGCATCTTGGAAGGCTGAACCATCCTGTCTTTGGATGAACCAGCCGAAGAGCCCTGGTCCGGATCATAGGACGGAGAATATTCTCTTTTCCGTTTCTGCTGCTCACTTGTGGGCTGCATGACAATGTTCTTCTCGAGTTCACTGAAAAATGCCGACGCTTTCAGCGGCTCCACTGACGGCTGAGGAGACGGTGAGCGTGACTGCAGCATCTCTCGAGGTATTCGAGGTGGCTCAGGTCGAACACCTGGCTGGGGCGCCTAACAATCGTTGTAAGCCAGGAAAAAGACCCAGTCGGTTACTTACCATTTCAACTACAATAACCAAGGTTCGCTCTGGGGTGATAATGACATTTGACGAAACAGTCTGGTCCACATTGTCTTCTGTGACGCGCAATAAGAATTGGCGATATTTCCCCCGCAACGTGTACACTCTTTCTTATACCATGAGCTTCTTTTCAACCGACAGAAATGAGCGTACCGTGCAGGTCCTAGGAAAATTAGTATTGGATGAGCATTCAGACAAGCCACTTGCCATCAATCCGTGAAGGACTAGACTGCAGTCTATTGCACTGTTTTGAGGATGAAGCGACAAATGTAGTGGAACAGAAGATGAACGTACAATATCTTTCGAGTCGGCCCAGAAACCGTCACGGGGATCATCAGTGGGCCTCAAAGGGACTTTTACCTCTGCGAGCTGATGGTCCGTTTCTCCGCTGCGAATGTCCTGAATCAAGACGGTTATCATCCGGACTTGATGTTTTACAACGCGTCGACTGGCACTGGGTGATTGACTCTCTATACCAAAAGCTTTAAAAAGTCTTCTTCGACGAATAGAAATGACCGTACCCGACATTGTTTCCTCTGACCGCTGCCTTGCATTTTCGAGACCATTAGCACCAAAATCAGCAGAATGTTGTTGCGGTGAATAGGCAAATTCAAAAGTAGGATCTTGCTCGTAATTTCTCCGATAATAAGGGCCGACAGGTTGGGAGGACGAGGGTGCTGAAGTTGCAGGGACAATCTTGGCCTGTGGTTTCGGTTGCGGCGCTTTCTGCCTCTTGGCTGGCTGCGATGGCCCTGCCCGAGAGCTCTCTGAAACCATAGACGAAGGAGTCGGATCTCGAGGTCCCTGTGTCGCTCTATACAGAGAAGAATATGGACCTGTTCCTTTGTTTACTGGCGGAGGCGCAGCAATCCCCGGACTAGGATCATATTCGACGAGGCGAAATCTGCCTTGACCAGCACCAGAAGTGCTCACATATTCATCGGGTTTCGGTTTCCTTGTTCTAGGCTTCCTCTTAGGCTTCGCTGGTGGCGGAACTGAAGCAGCTGGAGTCGGAACTGGAGCTGGAGCTGGAGTTGGCGCGGGTGGAGCTGGAACATGGACTTGCTGGCCTGGCAAAAAAGCTGTCGGTGTAGCCAATGAAGCTTCATATGTTGGCGCAGTAATAGTAGATGGCGCATTCCAGGCGAATCCGACAGGTTGTCTCAACAACGGTCGTTCGGGCGGAGGCGTATCATCGTCAGCGGGATATGTAGCTCCATTATCAAGAGCTTCATCGGCTTCATCGTCGTCGGAGCCTGCCGGAGAGAAGGAAGGTTTTTTGGGCTACAGCCACAGTGAATATTGTGCCACTGATGAAACAAGATGCTGAACCCACCGAAGCAGTCGACTCGTTGCTGCTTCTATAGAGGAAATGTTAGAGAAATGATTTTCAGCAAATCGAAATCGCATACATAGAGTCTCGACGGCGACCCTGGCCAATCGCTGCTGGTCCGTGAACCAGGTCGGAAATCCTCGACATGTGCTTACTAATGTTCCGAATCCCCAGCCTTCAATTGTCTGAGCTCACCATCGCGCCAAGCAGAACCTCGATCCGCAGAGATTTCAATATATGGTGCGCCTGGACGCGACTCGCGATCATATCCCACTTCCGCTAGCTCAAAATCGATGTCACCTCTGTTTGAACCATTCTGGTCCGATAAACTCTTGTAACAATACTCTTGAGAATACATACATATATTAACACAACAATAATCAAAGCTCGACACCATACACCTTTTTCGCAGTCTTGTAGAATACCGCGTCAATGGCATCTTGTTCAACTCCAAGCTCAGCCAGACACTCCTTAGCCAACAGATACCAATCGCCAGCGTTGGAAGTTGTGGACGAATTGGATGGTGAAGAGCCAAAGATGATACGCTGATATCCAAATGCCTCCATCACTGGACCCACTAGACGAGGATCAGAGTGAATTCTCGTGTTGAAACAGAGAAACACCTACAAAACATCTTTATCCTACGTTTCCATTCCTTCTGTTCCTTGGATTCCTCGCCTTCTGGGGAAATCGTTGGAGTGGGCATATTCCATGCTGGAGGCAGAAACTTGAAGATGTATAAGAAAGTAGCTCATGAGATGAACAGATCAACTGACCTTGATATAAAGTTCGGGGAACAGCGACAGAGCAGCGGTTCTGGCCTGGAAAGAACGATATGATTGGTGATTCATCAACTTGACGATGGGAAGATCAAGATCATGAGGAGGTGGAAGCCAATTTGCTGAAGAAACTGAGAATTTGCCTCGAGGACGACAATGAAGGACTCACAGATAACAATGGCAGGAACTTTGGGGATTTCGGTAGCTCTACAGAGGAGATCTTCCAGACCGTCAAACGCTTCGTCAGACATAACGGCCTGGATGTCGATATCGACGGAGCGCCCTTGTTCCAAGGCCCATTTCAGATTCTCGGCGCTGTGAGACGGGGAAGTGAACACGGTGGATCGCGAAATCGGGAACGGCGAATCGGAAGGCACCGTTGGTCGATCTCCATCGAGGGTGAATGGCAAGACGACTGAGACAATCAGCTCAGTTGATTCAAGCCTATAGCAAAAGTAAAGCCCGAGAACCAATGAATAGATAAAATACTCACTGAGCAAGTTTAGATTCATCTGAGACAGATAGAACGACGCCGCCTATTAGAGCTCCAAGAATTGACCCTGCATTGTTCTTCCATTGAGACAAATCGAGGTCACCGAGCACAACATTTGCATCGTAGACATGCTCGGGATGGACTGTGCTTGGACTTGGTGGAACAGGAAAACGTTCAGATACGCCAGAATTTGGTGGACTTTGAAAGGCCGATGAAGGCAAAGTGGGCAAATTTTTAGGACCTTTACGACGCAGACCGACGCCTGGTGAAGGGGGAGTCGGAAGCATTTTTGCTTACGTCACGCTGATGGCTCCATGTGTGGTTCGCGATCGCAACATCAAAACAGTGCCTTTCTTCCTCGACTCCCATCTCGCTCATGCAATCTCCAAAGAACACCAAATTCAGCCATGCAGGTCACTCTGAAGCTGGAGAATCAAGTGGATGATGTTCTTTTCCTTTTTCGTTTTGCCGACGAAACCTCAGAAAAAAATGTTCACCGACTCCGGGATCTACTTTCGCGCTCCTTAACAGATAGCTTTACGGTTCTGCGCGTTTCGGTTAATTGAAGCTGCGCGCTGGTCTCATCTCGAGGTCGGTGGCTCATTGCGACCGTCGCCTCTGGATCGTGCATAGTATACAATAGATCTTATCCCGCCGCCTCTTGCTGGTCCTCGTTATAAAATAGACCTCAAATCTACGTTAAATATCACAATTCTCTTCTTACGCTTCTCGAAAATGTCTAAACCTTTGGAACGAGGCAAAGCATGTCTTGACTGCAGGTATGTCGAGTCTTTCATCATCATTGTCATGTTTACTTGAGCTTTTCATCTTTCAGGCGTCGCAAAGTGGTACATATTATTTTCTCCTCTTTTGAAATCCTCTCAGCCTCTTTCAGCGCTGTGACGGTGGTTATCCTGCCTGTCGTCGCTGCATTAATGCAGGTAACGTCGGAGACTGTGAATACCAACGAAGCGACGGGACAACCAACGTCCAGACACTAGAGCAAAGTGTGGCAAGACTAGAGGCTCGCATCAAACAGCTTCAACGGTCAAATGCAAGCCCAAATGAACTCCAATCTCATCAACCACTTCTTGGGATCGCCGCTTCGCCCAGCACGGTTTCACCGCCTAGAGCTTCTCAAGGAAGACCTCTTCCACATAATATATCTCTGCCTTATGGCTGGTGGGAAAGTTCGCTGCCTCCAGAGCCTCTGGCAAAGAAATTGTGAGTGCACTGTTCCTTATTATCTGCGCCACTGATGCCATTTAAAGGATTCAAGACTTTTTCGCACCTCAGGCTGATCAGTTTGGTTTCTTTCTTGACGGAGACCGTTTCTGGCAACGAATTTTTCCTGCCAATTCTTCCAGATGTCAAGTTCCAACCGTACTTGTAAACGCCGTCTTATTGATGGCCGTTCACCTATCCGGCTTCGAGCCCTTGATGGCTCACCAAGATGTTTTTCTTGCACGAGCGCTGGAGAGTGCATATGTCTTCCAGCAGCCGACCCAGATTCTCGACTATATACAGGCTCAGCTTCTTCTCGCTTCTTTCTTTTTACTACAAAATAAAAGTCTCGAAGGGATGCACCACCTCAATGCTGCAATGTCCCTTTGCATCAGTTGTGGCTTGCATAAACAGAATAGTCAGGGTCCCCTCTCAGCAGCCTGCTCAGATGTTGAACGTGGGGAGAGAATCGGTGATTACTTATTGTGTGATTCAATCCGGAATAAATTTGATCATCCAACCTCAGATGCTTTTTGGACCATATTATCTATGCATAAATCATGGGCGGTAGGACTTTCATGGTCCACGACTATTCCCGACCTACTCGAAGAGGAAGCTGACATCCCTTGGCCTCTCAATCGCCACGAGTACAAGGTGAGTTTTTGAAATTTGGCCAGAGTTCAGCCTGCTGATTTTGATGCAACAGGGAAACGTCCCAGTAAACCCTCAAAGAATTCCGACCTTGAAAACTTATAAACAAGATACGAGCTCTGTCTCGGCAACCTCGCACCTTGCTCTCCGATTCCAAGCAATATTTTTCCTCTCTCTCGCTCATTATCTTGGGATTGGTTGGAAAACGGGTAAATGAATTCGGAACATCCTTGTCAGGCAAATGAACTCATTGCATATTGCAGATCTAACAGATCCTGAAGAACAAAGGGCCTTTCAAACCCACGAACAAGGGATCTTTCGATTCTTAAACCAACAAATTGGCCCATTCAACATCGGTAACGGGCTTTCCACTGAAGTTGTTCGCAACCGTTTGGTTACTTTCACTATTGCCCATGTCTCTATCATCCAACTTCATCGTGAACTCAACAACAGCTCATCGAATAAGAAGTCCTTGGATGCGGCGCTTTCAATTGTCGCTGCTTTGAACCAGGTCAACATGCACGACTGGAAATATATTGATCCAATCATGGGTGTCAGTGTTTTCTTGTCCATCTATACCTTCAACGCTGATAGTCAGTCATTTTATAGACGATGTGGGTCGCCGTTTGTCATGTGTTCTGTAGAGCAATTACAGGACTCAAAGCCTCAAGATCTGATTCAAGACAACATATTCCGCCCTTGACCGCTGGACTAGATACCGTAATGAATGCCATGGCACTCTTCGGCGAGCGTTGTGTTCTGATCAGTAAGAAATTTTGAATGTATGCAGACATGCAACTGAATTCTTCAACAGATTATCAATTGCGCAAAGTTCAAGAGATATATGGGTCTCTTTGAATTATTGGCTTGCCACAGACTTGCGCCGCACTAGAAAACTTTTAGACATTAAAGATTGATATTTATGGCCTGAGCCATCGTTTAATATATTTAATTATTTGAACAGACGTTTAATATATTTAATTATTTGAACAGATATTCGAGCAACAAAGCCGCTTTGTGCTCCATTGATTTCGATCGGCCCTTCGTCTGAATTTCTGAAGCTTGAAAAAAAACACGCGCGATTATGTTACCTGACTTCGCATCGATGATTGCACTTCGACGCTCGTGACCGTGGTCTCCGTTACGAGATCTTGATGCCGTCATCCTCTTCTTTAACTGCCATGTCCTCCTCGGCTGTCGCTGCGTCAGCCAGTGTGGAGTTTATAAAAGTCGACCCAGTTTCTTCCTCAAGGTTCAGACCTGCCAAGGCGAACTCGGTGACTCTTCCACCTCAAGGGCATTGCGTATCTCCTCCGACATTGCTGCCATCACCAAGTTCATCCGAATATTTTGGTGTCCGAGTACCCATTCCATTCCATTCTTTGACTTCAAGATCATTTTTTGTCAAGTGGATCATCATATGTTATTGCACGCTCAGCGTGATCTTCATGCCACTGGCACTCTACCAAAACAAGTATCCTTGGTCAGATCTCAAGGACCTTCAGCGAATACGAAAAGGTTGGAATTCAACTCCTTCACAACTGAAAATTGATCGTCTCTAGTCATCTATCCTCAAAGTTCTGTTCGCATTGTGCCCTCATTGATCAAGCAAACCTCAGCCAAACTGTCCTCCTTTCACTCTCTCAAAGACTTTGAGCTTTTCGTAGTACGTGGCGGCATCTCAGCTGACGAGAATGAAATTGCTGCCTGTATATGGACCGAAAGCTTTAACGATGCAACTGAACTAGCATCATGGGCAGCTCATTGGCCAGGTTAGAACTGCACGCTGAAGAGCTGGATGTTATTTGACGCTTCAACAGGACCTATATCCCTGGTGGTCAGTACCCATAACCTCGCGGATCGCTCTCTCTTGAACCAAAACTACAATTTCATCAAGTATCATCCGTCATTATCCAAGGTATCGCTACATATAGCCACATCGGAATCGCCGCAGCAATCGCCCAATACGTTTCTCAATCTGGCCAGACTATTCTCACCGAGTCCATTAGTAGCACTTTTCCCAGCAAATCTGTCTGTTCTGCCACCAGTCGACCTCTATAGTTCCCTCAGCTCCATACAGAGTCTCTCGGAGCGACCAGTGATTGTGAACAACATGTCCCGTCTACTTTTTCCGCCGCCAGCCCTTTCTCCGGTTGTTTTGCAGCGTCATTATCCTGTTTGGTGTACCGAACGAGCTTTCTTCTTCAATTCGCGCGCACCTGATTGGAATGATTGCATCTGGCAGCTCTGGTTGGAAGAATTTGGACAGCTTGGACATCTCAGCATGCCAATACCAGCAGCGCCACAAAAGGAATTCAGCGCTGTCCCAGTCCATGTCGTACGTCGTCCGTCAATTTCATGAAAAAGGCAACTTGACAATGCCCAATATGTAGATAAAAATGAGAGATAAATTGAACGTTAAATACAGAGCTGAAACCTGCGATTTAACCATAAAGCGATTCGCTGCGACGGAGATTCCAAGCCCGAGATTCTTCTCCTGGAACAAACAGAAGCACTGGCTCGAGCATTTCTGCCGTCAGGTGAGCTCATTTCCCACTGCCGACGTTGCAGCAGAAGATAATCTGCATCTCCAGAGTTTGGAAAGTGGTTCTTTAGTTGCTTAAGAACTGAAGAAAGGGAGTCAGTCTCATTATTTCATATCGGTAGTCTGGTTTCATACCGAATTCGTAAGAGACCAATGTTGTTGTTGTTCATCCTGTGCTAGTGTCCGACCAACTGTCCGTAACTAGTTTGATAGGGACACCGCGCTTCTGCGAAACTGGGAGTGAACCCGGTATATGGTAAGAGACTTCAAGAGTCAAAAAGTCCTTGAACATAATGTCAGGGTTTGAGTATTGGGAATGAGTCGATTGGACTTACTTGAACTGATACGAGACCTGCGTCGAATCCACCAACGAGGAGATCGATATCCGTACAACGAACCTCACCCTCCCAGTTCAGGTTGTCCTCGGGAGAGAGCACGGGAGGAAGAGCATTTATTTTTGCCTCGCCAAGGACAAAGTGCCTTGGAATCTTCTCCTTGTTGATAGTTATGGTCACTTGACGCAGGAGGTAAACGCGAATACAAGGCTTGGCTAGGTGGCTGTCAGCAGGTCAACAAGTCTGTATTTGTTCAAAACTCACCTTCAGTTGCAGTCGGAGTTAGCAGACGGAGAGAGGATATCGGGGCAGTGAGCTGGAGATAGAATGGAATAGAGTCCTGGAGGGCAAAGACCCCAACAGATGGAAGGAATAACTAGATATCTGTGTCAGTGGCGTTCGATAATTGCTATAGGGTACTTACCTGGCAAGAAATAGGATCAAGAGCCTGAACGGGAATTTCGAAGAAGGTTTGACGCCATTCTTCCGGACAGTATTTTATCGAGGAAGAGAAGCATGGATCCTGTAGAATGGGGCGTGATGGACGGAACCGAGGATAATAGTCGATGTCGATGGAGAAGGAGCTGAAATTCTGTCAGGGAATCTATCTGACCGGAATATTGTTTCACGTACTCTGTACTGTTGCCCAAGAATGCCAAAGCGGAGCGACGAGCTCTTGATACCGTGACCACAAACTGGTATTTGCATCGCACTGATTGGAGAGGCAAAGTGTCTGATTGCTCAATCTTGTACGAAGGTGGAAGCGGGTATGTCATTTCTTGATATTCGAATGTCGATGGGATGGGAAACGAGAAAGGAAGAGCTTCGTCTGACAAAGTTGGGTGGTCGCGGTCTCCCTGGTACAAAGTGTACGAGTTGTCACATACACGAATAACAGCATCGGCGCCTGAGATTGTATAACAATCAAGTATGCCGATGAGCTGATGAACGGTAGCATTAATACGCGTAGGTTGAGAGAATAAACTTGATAACTAACCTTGACAGAGACAGAAGTGATAGAACGAGGTCGGTCAAAGAGCAATGACCCAGCGATCACGCCGCGTCGCCCATAAGAGGGACGAGAACCAGATTTTTGCAGATTGTTCAAGACAACAGTAATGTTGTCTCTCTTGTGGATGAAAATTCCATCGCTGGTATCGTTGGACACATTAATTGGACGACGTCTGTAGTCGAGCCTGCTCTCGCCAAAGGTTGGTTCTGCTGAGTAGCTTGGACACGGAACCGGGACATAGACTGGAGGAAGAATGTGGACCGACATTGGAGGCAGGATATGTTTGAATCATGTTAAAAAACTTGAAGACTCTTATAGGATCTTCAACGCGACCGTAGACCCTGGACCCTGGGCTGAGTCGAGTCATAAGTGGAATCCGATGCTACCGTAATCCGCGAAACAAGGAAGGCAAACTGCGACATTCCTATTTTCTGAATTGCGTATCACGGACCGTAGTAGCTTTGAGTCGACGTACGCAGTTGAAATTTTCGAGTGCCGGTCGCGCAGCGCAGTCAATTGCAATTTTGGATGGAAAGAATGCCTGTCTCTTGGGTTTCCTCTTGTCTTCTCTTGTTTGTTTGCGATAAATTTGTAATGCGGCTTTGACCTGTCCAAGAAGTACGGTGACTCGAGTTCAGGCGATGCCTACGGCACCGGTTTCTATCACAGGATGTCTAGTGGTTCGGATCCGTCCTGAGATTTGCTTAGTTGGACCAATTGAGTCAGAACCGCGGAAGCAATGTGGTGAGAATAACCAGGCCGGAGAAAAGAGTGGACAAGAATTTGAAGAAAGGCAGGCCGTAAGGCTGAGCCTGCGCCGCATGCAGGCACTGACACGTGATCTTTGCAGAACCACTAGACGCAATGCTGCTCAGCCTGAATATTCTGCTCTCAATTCTGCAGCTCTCGCAGGCTGCCAGCGTCTACCTGAATCCACCAATCAATGTCCAACGCTCCTTTTTTTCCTTGGAGGCTGCCAGCTCAGCCCTAGCTCATCACCTTGGGCTTGAATCATTCGAGCAATTCAGGGTAGTTGACTATGCGGAGACCCCATTCGTTGGAACCCGTCGGAAGAATGCTTTGTTCTTGTCTGTTGAACAAGCCGATGCTGCTGGTCAGTTTCAATTCCAGTGCTCAAAATTTCTCTTACCTGCGATATCAGCGGTCATACCAGCTTCCTTGAAAACCTCTTTCAGTCTGCCTAGTTCAGCCGAATCCTCGGCGGAAGCAGTGTCTTCTGTTATATCCATCTACTTGGACCGTGCCAAACACACCTATTCCTCGACATTGGAAGCTTGGAATGTTGGACAATTGTCTCGCTTTTTTGAAAGTACTCCTGCATCCAAATTCGCCACCCTAGAACTCGCTTCCCTATCTGACATTCGTCAAAATCACGGCGAACAAAGCGAAGAGTATATCTCTGCAGTCCAGCGCATTCAAGCATTTCTCACTGAGCACTCCGACACACTACAACTTGCGGTCTTGACCTACGATTCTCCGACATCTCGTGCCTCTTTGAAGCGTCAGTCGACTTTGTTGGCTGATCCAATTCCTCAGGAGCCGTTCGGTGCCATTTCCACTTGCTTCACTTCTTTGGATACCTGCAACAATGGTACCTCTGCATGCTCCGGTCACGGACAATGTATGCAAGCTTCCAAGGCCGGGAGAACTTGCTTTGTCTGTACTTGTGGGATTACGCAGACTGGAGAAGGAAGCAAGGTGAAAACCGTCAACTGGGTTGGCCAGAGCTGTGAAAGGAAAGATATCAGCGGGTTCGTCTCTTCTCTCGTTTCTGGTTGTTCCGTCTGATATATTTCCAACCTCAGGCCCTTTGTTCTTTTTGCCGGAACCGGAATCGCGCTGCTTCTTGTGGTCATTGTATCTGTGCAACTTTTGTACAGCGTCGGAAGTGTTGAACTCCCTAGTACTCTCCTTGGTACCGCCGTAAATGCAAAGAAAGATTGATTGGAGCATTTTCTTCGACCCGGATCTTCGTACGTACGCTGTATAATCAACTTTAATACCACATCAGAGCCAGCATATCCAAAACTATGGTCAGGGTCGGCTACATACGCCGTTTGTCGCTTGAAAAATTTCCAGATTCTTATCATTTGGAATTGACATTCAAAAGTCTTGCACTAGAGCCTTATTTGGCATTGGACAGGTGAGGAGTTCTATTGTCCTTTCTTGGCAGTACATGTTCCTATTTTTTGTTTTTTTTGTTTTGGCTTTCTACGACATCTGACTGTGGAGGCGCATCATCATTTTTTCATCGATCGGGTGACGACGAGAGGGAGGAATGGTTTGAAGGTAAGTCAGAGGAGCCAGGCTTTCATCCTGGCCACTGCACGTCGACGATGACTCTGAGCTGTCTAATTCCCCAGGGCTGTATCGCTGCTCCCGAGAAGCAGTCGGCCATATTATAGCGCCACTGGACATGCTCTCTTCCGAGCCACCTGATACTTTTGGGAGATAGGTCACAAACTGTCGAGGACCTTCAGGTTTCGCATTGAATATATGTTCAGGCCGGCCTTTTGGGTGACGAGCACTGGGGTAGCTCCCTCTTGGGACCTCCAGGGAAGCAAGTACAGGAAAATCGTCTACGGATTTGAGACGTCCGAGAGACTCTTGAGTGAAATATGCAACTGGTCGACACATCAGCTATTGAGATTATGAAAACAGCAAGGAATAATCGTACTAAGGTGCCATTTCCGCTGACCGTTGGGAGTGTTTACAAAAACTGTATAGGTTTGCTTGTTTAGCAGCGGTCGAGAAGGTGGCCTGTAAATTCCATCAGTGAAGCTAACGGAAAATAATAAAGGTCAGACCTCTCAGAGTCATAAGGTCCAATAGGGTACGGTGTTCTGTCCCGTTTCTCTTGATAGAACAAGAATCCCTGTATCAATTTAATATTACGCCACAATTTAACGGGAATGATACGCACATCTCTAACGCGACTTTGCCCCCACTTCAAGCCTATAAATCAGTCAGCGAGGCCTTTCAAAAGCAGAGCAAATGCTCCGACCATCTGTCCAGCGTTCTATGCCCACCTGCATCAAACCGGCATCAGTACCAGAAAATCCAGCGTCAAGTAGAGCTCACCCCAGTCAATTCTGCATGGGGTCCTCTTTCTTCCCATACCTGCGAAAAAAAAATTGACAGGGAACTAGAATTTATCCGTGTGATGCTCACATAGCAAGAGCCCGATGAAATCATTTGTCTTTCTTCATTGTCCAGTCGGCGAGTTACCATTGGCAATATGTTGGATTGAACAGCAAAAAAGATGATACGGGCATCTTGAGGGGACCGAACATGAAGGGAAGTACAGGTCGCAGGCTGAAGCGTCATGGTGGGTCAAAGATGATATCTGAAAGGAAGCGGATGTCACTTGTTTTTATATAGCGCAACTGGGCCGCAAACAGATCTAGGTAGGTTCAATCTGCTTACGGCACTGAGTTGAAAGACGGATCGATACCAAACTGAAGAGTTAAAGTTTTAGGGACCCTTTGTCAATGTCCCGTGAAGGGATGGGAATGATGGAATGTCAAAAATCAAGATAGTCTGTCGCTTCTTCTAAAATGTCAGCGGCTCCTAGCTGTCAAGCAGATTGTAATGTTGCCTGCACCGCTTCAAATTGTCGCTGCCTTTGTTGGGCGGCTGAGAGATTGAATTCTGGTGCACAACCAAGCTTGAACAACCAGTCTGTTACGCTTTGATGACCGTGAAGAGCTGTTGGGTGGCTGGCCCGAACATACCCCAAAAGGTTTAAGCATTCCCCAACAACTTTCCCATGTCGAGCCAGAGGCGCAAAATACCTGTCAGTTATACGTGTAAGCTGTAGCGCCGAAGCTCTAATGTTGGAAAGAAGTAACAGATCAGCAGATAAGGAACATACAAGTCAGTGATTCTCGACGAAATTGAATCTCTCCGACTCGTCCGAGGCCAAAGGAGCCACAGCGCCAACTTCCGAGTGAAAGCGACCCAAGAAAACGGGCTACGAATCCTTGTTCCAGCAGGCATATCTGGAAACAATCAAGATACCCTAAAAGGTGTAATTATTGCCGGAGGAAAAGAGTGAGTCTGGATATGTACTCGAAACGGAGAGGGCTAATGTCTTTTTGGAAAAGGCTGTCCACACGCCATTGTCGCAAGCCAAGCCGTAAAGGATGTTCCAGCCCCTAACGGGATGACCAAGGGAAAATAAACAGAGCTTGTTTCGGTTCTACCAGGGCACAAAAATTCCTGGACCATCCCTGAACCAAGTGGACATACTCGACCGTGTCGTTCAACGTGATTCGTGTACGGGGACTCCGAGGGAGACAGAAAAAGCGCGTTCAACTGTGAAATCCGGAATATGATAATGCAGGGTGTACAGGGCAATTGTCGTGTAATGAAAAGACTGACCAGTGGCCAACCCAATTATGCGGCGTCGTGAAGGCATGAAAATAGGCTACAGAAACCGCGTGACCATGAACGAAACAAAGCGTGATTAATGGCCATGTTTCCTTCTCTTGGCACCATTGATAACAGCCCCTGCTTCGCTGACCAACTGCTGAAGCTCTCCGCTCTTGTGAAGTGCACGTATTTCTGCCATTGAACCAACTGACTTGCCGCCGATGAGAAGAACAGGAAGCTCTGTGGTCGAAGTCAGGCGATGTATCATGGGCCTGAGCACTTCAGAATCGTCGCGTATGTCGACGTCGATAACTGTCGGTGCTGGTACTAATCGTAGGGTGTCAAGGATCGCTTTTAATTCACGTGATAGAGGTGAATATAGCTAAGGCGCGAATTAATATCAAACTTTTGAAGCTCAAAAGGAAGGATAACGTACCTTGCAATACAAAAACACAGGATTTCTCGACCAGACCTCGCCAACCACACGATTCAGTTCGTCAAGAGCCCTTGGGCTGTGCGCATCGAAATCCAGCACAAGCTCAGGATCAATGGGGCGGGCAGGGTTGACGAATGAAGGAATAACATTCTGAGGCAAGCTAGCCAAAAAGCTAGATATTGCAGCAAGCTCCTGGATTGGATCAAGCTGAAGTAAAGGACGCTGATCCTGGAATACATTCTGGTGCTTCCGACGTTTGGCGGCTGGAGGTGGTGAGACTGGCGAGACTGGCTGTTGTTGTACATCGACTATCTCTGGCTCAACGACAAGCTGATTGGCGGCAAGAGTGCTCGACTGGAATAGTGGCGAGCTACGTATTATGAAGAGGTAGGCTGAGAGACATATAAACATGATAAGGGCGAGCAAGCTTCGTTGCCGAAATTTACGAAGATGTAGCATTGAAAAGAGTGGCCGATGCTTATAGGCTGGCAATAGAGGTTTTTGTGTTCTTCTCAGCATCGCCAGCCCTCGACGACCTGAGATTGAAAAAGAATGTCGGTGGTGGGTGGAGGCAGGTCCCAATCGGGTTTCAAGCTGACGTTGATCGCATGACAATTGACGCTCGCACTTTGTTCGCGCCCAGAACCAGTTCAAACCTGCTAACAGTGCCTGTGGCAACGGATAATCCACCTGCTAGTCTCCTGGAGTGAACAAAATCTTCTTCATGAACCAGCAGCAGTACCGCTCCGAGCTGGTCGATGCAGTTAAGCATTGTTCAGAATACGGCCTCGTTGTGGCTGCTAAATGGTCCGATTCTTCATTGCCCCCCTTCTTCGTTGACACTTTCCTTCAGGGCATCGGACCTTTTGCTAGGTCTACCTCCACAATCGCGTCAAATATCACCAACTGCCTTGATGTTTTCTCCCAATGTCAGTCAACTTGAGCATGATGATGAAGTTCTTGTGGCACGCAGACATATGGAAGCCCACGAATATACCAGAGCTATCCATGCTCTGCGTACGTGTCCTCCGACCGATTCAAAAGCCCTTTTCCTCAATATATACTGTCAATTCATTGTAGGTTCATCTACTGGATGGTGGCGCCTCTTTTCCTCATTTCGATGATAGGCTTCAGAGCGGAAATCTCTTCGCGACTGGCACAAGCTCGACAACAACCGACACCAACCGCCAGTCCCGATCAATAACAGCCTGACTGAGTTGCTCGACCAGGTCAAGGGCGCCTCAGACCATTGGCTGCTTTTCTTGTAAGTTAATTTCCGTCTTGGTCCAATACATTTCAATGATGACACGCCACAGAAAAGCACTATTCCTGTACCGTCTTTCTCGACGCGAAGAAGCCGTCGAAAGCGCTCTTTTGTCAATATCAACGTTTCCTTGGAACTGGTCGACATGGTCCATTTTGGAGAATTGTATTGAGAGCAAGGAAGAGGTCAGAACGTTCATTTCAGTTAACATCCCTCTCATGAATCTATCGCAGTTACCCCCCATACTCGAGCAAATACCATTGCCACAAAATCACCCTATGATCTCCATCTTCAAAGCATCCACCCTGTCGGAGCTTCACTGTCCCACCTTGTCCGAAGTAACGGATTGCGATCTCCTTCTCACCGAGGACTACTTTCCAAAAAGCCTCTGGATCATGGGTCTTAGAGCACGCATTCTCTACGATTTAGGGCAAGGTAGGACTTCCATTGGCCGTCGGACTGATATTAATCGTTTGCTAGATTGTCAACCGATTTGCGAAGAACAATTCAAGCAGATTTTGGCCTTGGATCCTTACCGAATCGAGGACATTGATGTTTATTCCAATCTGCTATACCGTAAAGAAGACAAGGCAGGCCTGGCTAGCCTGGCTCAACGCTATCTCGAACTGGACAAGAACAGACCGGAGGTCTGCTGTATAATTGGTAGCTCTTATTTGTTTCTAACTTTCGTTTTTGATATGTGTCCAGGGAATTATTTTTCCTCCAGAAACGACCAGGAAAAGGCCGTGAAATACTTTCGGCGAGCTACCCAGCTTGATGGAACCTATTTTCACGCTTGGACGCTCATGGGTCATGAATTCAACCAAATGGACAACAACCATGCTGCTATCGAATCGTATCGTCGGGCCGTAGGTATGTAATTCTTGGCTCAAGCTTCCGTCATCTCATGCTCGACATAGATGTCAACAAGCGAGGTATTCCTTCTTTGCCGCTGGTTCGTGTCCTTGCTCATCCAAATCAGACCATCGGGCTTGGTTCGGACTTGGACAAGCGTACAGTTCTCTTAGGATGTTTCATTATGGGCTATACTATTTTCAGCGAGCCTCACTGTTAAGGTAAGCCTGACTATTTGTACCTTGATTCATCTTATAAAGGAACCAGGCAAGTCGATTGGAGAACCTGGGAAGGCATTGGGGGATGCTTGGACGAGCTCGGACAGTAAGTTTGAATGTACCGGCAAGTGAATGCAAGTCTCACTAGTTGCAAGGAAACAAGAGGCTATAGTCAGCTATAACCGAATACTGCAGATAGTAGGCAATGATGACGGTCAAGGTTAGCCTGTCTCATATCCATTCTCGGACCCGATTGACATTTGCAGGGATTACCGGACATTCCAAACTTGCCAAAGTGTACCGGTCGATTAATGATTATCCACAAGCAGTCCTTCACAGCCTCAAGGTCGAGGAACTGTGTCTTTCTCCAGGTAAACCTTTTCGTCTGGTTGCGATGCTTCTTGCTAAGACGATTCAGAGGGGGCCAAGACGTTTCAACGAAATTTAGAAGACCAACTTGCTCGAGCTCGGGTAGAGATTGCTGGTCGGTGTTTGGTTCACTTTATCTGAAACATTGAACTTATGTCGAGTAGAATATCACCTCCTCCATGCCTCCGACGTCGACCTCAATTTAGCTGTCTCATATTTGGAGAAAGCGCGCGCCGGCAGTCAAGAGGATGAGGTTAAAACCCAAGTCGAAGAGTTACTCAAAACAGCCAGGACCAGGATTCGGATTGGTTCATGAAGTGCAAAAATACAAGACAAGACGAGAGCTTTCTACCGCTCGACGCTTACTTCGACGCCAGCGGCCTTTAGCATCTTTCGGAAAGATGGCCTGTCACTGGCAAGTGCAATCAAGTTGTCGGATCCACCTATAGACTTGCCTTGGACAATGATATTGGGGAAAGTAGAGTGTTGGGTCAATCTCGTCAGAATGGCCTTGATATGTTGAGAATCCTCTGTACAATGTTAGAGTCTGCTGAACCCAATGGATAGACCAACCTCTCAGATCAACCTCGATTATTTTTGGAGGCGGTGTCAGATCAAGGTTTTGCAAAAGATCCTTCGCTTTTTTGGAGTAACTGCAGCAGATATGAGTGGTGAGAGATATGAAGATTCGAGTAAACTTGCGGGCAATAAGTCTGTTGAGAGCCAATGATTAGCGACTCGAAACCTGAAGTAAAGATGTACCTTGCTAAAGACGACAATTGGGTATTTCTCGTTCAACTGGTTGACCTCTGCATGCCAGTCCACTGGCTTTCCATAGACAGTCAATTCGATGGGCTTCGTTGGGTCGTCGTGAATGAGACGTTGGTTGTCGGCTATGACAAGATGTAGTAGCCCATAGATTTCATCCACTGGCTCGGCCGCAGCCTTGGAAAGCCCTACAATATTGGCCCTGGTAAGACTTTTGTTTCGCAGGGCCTCTGGAATGGACGGACTTTTGAATAATAGGACGATGCCAACACAGGCTAGCAGCAGCAAAAGGAATCGACGCGGTCGGATCGTCGAAGACATGGTGATCACCTGTTTCCCTGATCAAAATTTCCATCTGTCGTCTCCCTTGTGGAAAAGATTGCCTTGCAGATCCCGCTGGCACAGTCGATTGAGACAGGGCGTTCAACGTGAACTGGACGTGGAACTGACGTGGTCCTACTGCATATTCAACCTTCGTATTGCATCAGTTTATCGTTAGATATTGAGCTCACATCCCTCTCATCGTGGCGGTCTTCGACATGCAGTGCAAATACGTGCTCTTCGATATGGACGGTATGTGGATATTCTGATCCTAGCCAGTTCAACTGAATTGATATTTTGAAAGGACTGATGATCAATTCCGAGGACATCTATACGAAAGTTACCAGTATGAGATTTGCTACTTCTTTCAGGCTTGGACTGCTACTTTGAACAGATGAGATCCTGGCACCTTATGGGAAGGAAATGGATTGGTCCATTAAATCTGGCTGTATGGGCAAGCCGGAAAGAGAAGCTTCAGAGCATCTCCTCTCCTTCTTCCCAGATATTTCATTATCTATCGAATCCTACATGACCCAGCGAAACGAACTTCAAGACAAAATGTGGCCGACTGTTCAGCTTTTACCTGGCGTTCGAAAGCTCGTTCTGCACCTCAAGAAACACAATATCCCAATGGCAGTCGCTACGGGCTCTCGTCGTCGCAATTACGAGCTCAAAACAGCTCATCTCGACCTGTTTGAGTGCTTCGACGGCAAGGTCGTTTGCGCCAACGACTCTATAAAGTTCAAAATGCGAGGCAAACCCGAGCCCGACATTTTTTTGATTGCTGCAAAAGAAATGCTCGGAAGAGACGTCGGAGACCTCATTTCAACCCCATCTCCAGAGCAGATCGCAGAGCGCAAGAAAGGATTGGTACTGGAAGACGCTGTGCTTGGTTTGCAAGCTGGTAAGCGTGCTGGAATGTCCGGTACGAATGCTGCTGTTTTGCTCTTCATGTCTTTGAGTTCATCGAATATCAGTCGTATGGGTGCCCGATGCAAACCTTCTCGATGTCGAGTATCTGGGAGATGAAAAGGCCGATCAGGTTCTCAAGTCTTTGGAAGACTTTGTTCCTGAACACTGGGGCCTTCCTGCTTATGATTCTTAATGTGGCGCAGTACGAATCATGTACAGTGTTTGATTCGTGTGAGCAGGTATCTGGAAGCAATTGTATGTGGTATCAAGCAAGCAGTAGCAATATATACATGTCTGATGGTCTCTAAATTCAAACAAACCCTTGTATGAGCAAACAGAAGAAAAAGCACAACATGCGTCAGCTAAGCTGGAAGAGCATTATAAAGATCTGGGAAAGAAACTGTCCAATAACTGTCCAATAACTGTCCAATTAATATGAGAAGATCATGATCCAGGGATTAAGTATGATCTGTTCGGCTTCAGTACATGAAACCTGCATATATAGGTCGGAGGGACGCACCGGGAACAGGATATGACACGATGCTTGCACTCTGTGCGCTGTCAGGAAAAGAAACGGAATGTAGAGAGAAAAACTCACGCAAGAGGGAAAATCTGAGGAAGAAAGAGATGAGGAGTCGAACGAGACATCAAGATAATTTACTCACAGCAGCCCAGGCTGAACCTGAGACTCTCCATTCGAGAGGTACCAGCGATGTACTGCAGATGGCGATGCCAGCAAGAACAACGAAGGAGAGGAGCAGAGGGAACCAGAATCTAAGGGAGAAAGGGCTGAGCAGTCGAACGAGACACCGATACATTACTCACCGTTTCACAATCTTGGGAATTTCTTTGAAGAAATTGGAGCGGTGAACCTCCTTGATTGTAGCTGACCAGCTAATGTTGTACGAGAAGAAGTGGGCCAGAATAGCTTGCATGAGAGGAATAGAAAGTCCTCCAAAGAAAAAGAAGCTACGACATGAAGTTGAGCATGTGGAAAGGACGAGAACGAAACGAACATACAAGAACGGTATCCACATCGCATTCTCCAGGAATTCCTTGATCTACAGAAAGCGGATCGAGTGAGTATCAAGTCGAGAACACGAGCGAATTGCCGAGTAGCCAGAAATAGATTCTGATACTTACCAGCCCTCTAGAACCACCTTTCCTGTACTCCAGAATAGTGTACTTGAAACAAGGTCAATGACAAGCCATAGATGGAAGGAAATGCCTTACGCCGAGGTTTCCAGCGCCAAAGAAAACGACTGTGGTCGCGAGCCAGATCTCAAATGAATGAAGATAAAAGCCGTCGGTCGGAAGCTGGAAGCCAAGGAGCAAATAGTTCAGAATGGCGATGGGCATCGCAAAAGCCAGACCATCTGAAGACATGGTCAGGATATGAAGGCCACAAGAGATTCGACTCACAGTAACTGAACATATAAGCAAGATTGGATATCTGTAGGATACATTAGGCTGTTTGATCTTGACGAATCTGTCCAAGACCAACCTTGTAGTGGATCGGGACCCCACTCCATATAAAATTCCCAATTTCTTTGGAGATCGGACCATGACGAGGCCATCGTATGAATGGGTTGAAGAGTAGCTCATTCACGCCGTATGCATACTTTTGCCAACGATTGAGCTCATCATCGACTGTGAGCGATACACCCTCTTTGAAAGCCCCCTTCGAGTAGGTCGCCCATCGGATACCCCAGCCAGCTTTGAGCAATCTCATTGCAAGGTCAAAGTCTTCGGAAACACGATTCTCGTTCCAGACGGTCTCCTGCCCATTCTCCAAGAAGAGAACATCCTGAAGAGCTCGCCATCGCAAGAAGGCATTGTGCCCGACAAATGGAGCAATCTCGCCGTTGGCACAAGCAAAGCCAATGCATTCGTTGATACGACGCGTGAAATAACTTGGAAAAGAGTTAGACAGATGACTCTGTGCGGAACCAAACGACTTACGCAATTCCATTCTCAAACCAATGACCAGCGACCTGAAGAACTCCGCTCTCATGCTGCAAGATTGCCAGTTGAGGTGACAAATGGAACTCTCTGGCAGCCGACAGGAAAGTGTCTTCGGGTACAATGGTATCACTGTCGACCAACAGAATGATTTCACCAATTCGCATCTGAGTAACGTCAATAAAACGCGAGGAACATATATATAAAAACGTACATGACGAGCATTAGCGGCCCACGGAGTGAAACCACCTTCGGACTCGTCGTGCATCTCCTGGATCCCTAATGACAATGCGATATCTTCCAAAGGAATATCGGACTGATCCAAGTCATCGACGGTGGCGTCGAAACTGTGGTCGTGACCTTCACTTCTCTGACTCAAACCGACACTCATGTCGTCGCCATGTCGTCCCGTGTACTGGTATCCGGCTTTTCGAAGCTTGGAGTTCATCCCTGTAAGACTTCCAGTTTGACTTGGCGCAAAACTATCACGATGATTCCCGTGCAAAGAAGATCCGGATCCGGAATGACCTGCAGAGGAAGATGACCAGGGTTTCGGTGGCGGTGGGTAACCATAAGAGTGTCTCGTGTCAATCATTGGGGAGGTAGGAGGTGAGAAAGGCGATACACCAAGGGTAAATTTTTTGGGCGGCAGCAGAGGTGGTTGAGGTGATGGTGATGCAGATCGAGATGCTATCAGCTTTTCGAGATGTTTTTCGACTTTGAGGGACAGTAGCAAGGCTTGAGAAGAGTTAGATGAGCTTCGTCCAGTGATTTGACAGGCTCTCACCATAGTTCATGTTACTGGCCTTCTTAAAGCGACCTTTCCTCTGATATGGAGCGACGGAGCCCTTGTTGCCCTTGTGCTCGAATTTCTCCGAGTCTTGATCGTAGGGTCGCGCGCCATGTCTTGGTCGAGCGACCCAAGCAATGTTATGCTGTGCATAAAATGCAATTCTTTCGTCACGATCTCCAGTTTCGTTTTCTTTGAATGTTCTCATTCCGTCATCGCAGACTAGAATAGATGATGTTCCTCCTTGGCGGGCGTAGGTATGCATCGCCTTTTTCAATGAGATGATGGAAGGCGTCAAGACAAGTTCGAGACTTTCACGGTAGACTGCCAAGAAAATTAGCGCGCAGACAACGAATTTTTCATAAAGATATACCTGGCATTTGAATGGTAATATGAGGAAGCCGTGGGGCTTTGTTGTCGGCGCCTTCAATGTCGGAACAAGGTGGTGGAGCAATCGCGGAGTAAGTCGGGGAATTTTCATGAAGATGTGCAATGGGACCGATAATCATTGCGACAATCTGGATGATTTGAAGCGAGAAAAAGAGCGAGACGCAGAACAGCGGTGGCGCCGCGGCCAGGAGGGCGAAACGAATGTAGGTTGAATCCAGCATTGACTCTTCGAGAAGAGTCTTGAAGCCAGAGCCGATGAAAATCAGGGACAGAGCAAATGCCAGTCCATTGTAGAGCGGTGCGTAAAGTCGCGGTTTTCGGGTGACGGTATAGGATTCCGAAGAAGGTAACTTGATAGAAGGAGGCGGAGCAGAGGCTGACATTCCGGTGGTCGAGCTTGCTGAAGAGGCCAATGCCGCTGCAGGACGAGAGCGCCATAGCAGCTTGATGAGGCGATCCTCAAAGTCATTGCAAAGAGGAATGATAGTATCGAGCTCGTCACTCCAAACGACGAGCACTCTTTCATCTCGAATGAAGGCGGCACATTGATCTCTTTCCGCGTACTGGCCTAGCCAGTTCATGCTCTCGATAATTTGGATCTTTGTGTTACCATCGACGTACACCGACGTGACATCTGGTTCACAAGAGGCAAGAGCAGCATGAACAGCAGCAGACCTGACTTTTACTGCAACGATAGGATTGAGCTGCTGTACTGCTTGCTCAAAGGGCTCGAGAGACGGTGTTTCGTAGGGGAAAATCCTGTACGTGTGATCTGTTGTCCGAAGGGCTACACCACCTGAAACCGCGGCTTCCTGAGCGAACCAGGCTTCACCTGAAATCGCCGGTTAATTTTTCTCGATGACTGGTTGATGAGACAAACCTTGTGTTCGCTTGAATATCGAATGGAGAATCGCGTCCCACCTGGGCTTGAATTAGGAATTGTTGCTCGAGTTTGTTTGTTTTTCACTCACCGGTCATAATCCATCGAGGCAATATCGTGGTGAGAGGAAGAGGGATATGCGTTTCCTAGATGAGCGTGGAAAACTTCTCACTGGGCTCGTCTTTGTCAACCCGCGACTTGGGGAAGGAAAAGAAATGGCTCGTTGGGTCGTGGTGGAAGGAAAAGAAGTGTTTGTTTCTAGATAAGGATTTTTAAAAAACTTCTCAGCCAACTCGTTCTTTGACGTCACCGAAGCATCACTGCTCGACAGCCGTAACCTTGTAGTGGGTCGCGAAATTGATGGATGGAGACATTGGAAAGAAAAATAATCAGGGACTACAGTAATGAGCAGGTATGCTCGATGCCGGAGTCGCCGGGGTCCGTGTTCTCGCTCGCAAGCTCGCTCGACACCATGACTCGTGAAACAAAAGAGATAAGGCCGACCCGCCAAGCTTTGCTCACTCTGTTGGAAAATTTTGAATGTCGCAAATCGGGTTCCATTAAGAGCAGTCGATAACCAGGGTGAAAGAAAGATGGAACGCAGCGGACTTTGGGGGCCTCGGGCCTTGTCAGTGACAGTGGCGCATCAGCGAGTAAACACGTGCTGATTCAGACTCCGCCCGAGTCATGACAACTTTGATCGTCAAACATGACGCTGATGTCAACGAGGAGCGAGCAGGTCCTGGACTACTTTCGCGGCCTGCAAAGCCAAGTAGCCAATGCTTTGGAATCAATCGAAACCGGCGAATCTCCCCATTTCAAAATCCAGTCATTCATCGGACCAGGAAGCCATGGTGGTCATGGCCAGTCGATGAGCCTGGCTCGCAGCGACGATTTCGAGTCTGCTCATATTTCGACCTCAATATCTCACCGCGATCATTCCCTAGAGAACCTTCGACTGGGGAATCCATGGGCGGCTGCATCGCTTCCTTGCGATCTGTCGACGGCAGCAGCCACAACTGTGGGATTCACTGTTTCGATAAAGCCGCAAAACCCTTTTGCGCCATCGCTGGATACTTGTTATCACTATATCGAGCTAAACAGACGTGCTTCTCATGTAGAATCGCCTGTCCTATGGTGGTTTTCAGGCTATTCTCACCTTATTCCATCATATCTTTTCGAACAGGATGCCAAACATTTTCACATTGCTCTTAAAGGTGCTTGTGATATTCACGACTCTCAACTCTATCCATCTTTCAAACGAGCCTGCGACGATTACTTTTATGTGACTCACTTGCACGAAGCAATCGGCATTGGCGGCATTCTGTTTGAACATCTATACCTCGATTCCAACTTTGACAAAACATTCTCACTGGTAAAAAGCCTTGGGGACGTCCTCGTTTCGTCCTATACGCCCATCTTAAACAGACGACTTTCTACTGCTTATACCTTACGAGAGCGTCACTGGAAACTGATCAGGCAGGGAAGGTATTTTGAGTTTGGACAGCTTTATCAGCGGCGAACAGGACTCGGTCTCACAGCGCGAATAGAGTCTCAAGATGAAGATGAGATGGAAGCTGTCTCACGTTGGGAATATCGGTCAGACCTTGAAGATGATGTTGAAAGCGAAGAGGGAAAGCTGATGAGGGTGTTACGCCAGCCAGTAGAATGGTATAACTGGGACGCCACAGACAACTGATACACCTTTGTTTCGTAAAATACAATGACAAAATACGACTCTCATGGCAGAGCAATGATCCTTGCTATCGCTTGCTCTGCGGCGCTCATCAGCATCCCTTGCGGATTTCCCATCGGTAAGGCTGGAATAATTGAAGCATCGACGACGAAGAGATTGGTGGTATTGTACACTTTCGTGTTGGTGTCGACGACTTTGAGAATACTGTTCGATCCGACCCAATGATTGGAATCCATATTGGCCAGAGGATAACTGTCCACATATGCTTGTAGGGTCATCGTATTGTCAGGCGTGATCATGGTCAAATTCGGTACTGATCCTTGTCAGATATTTAACGGCAAAAAAGCTAAAAATCACAGACCAGCTCCGATTCCAGAGACGATATCTCCCAAACCTTGCATGAGGACAGTCTTATCGACGGGGTCCACTAGCCAAGGGTTAACCAGAGGCTTGGCAGATAGTGCTGCATCGATTCCGATCCTTCCTCTTGAGGTTATACCACTGGACCTATTATTTGGGCAAGTTGAGGGAAATCGGTCAGTAGAAGAATTGTCCACAACTCACAAGTAAGCAGTGATGGTGAATATCTGGCTAGCATTGTATGGGTTGGTTGTATTGATTGACGCTGCTCCTGGTCGCACTGTCCCTTGAAGCTATAAACCGAATTGAGTACAAACGATCAAAGACATGCACTTTACAATCTTACCCAGCGTGTATGACCATCGCTTCCTCCATAAGCGCGCCAAAAGTTGACTCTGGGCGAGGCTTGAGCCAGAACACCAGATTGGTTTTTCAGGTATTGAGCAGCATCAGCAGGACGTGGATTGGTCCAGACTTGAGCCCAATTCTCGTAAGCGTCGATGGAAGGATGCGTAAATACAAGCTGTCACTGAATGAACTCAAACTCAAAGTCTGAGGTTCTAGTACGCACATTTATCGAAGGGTTATCAGACACCTGAAATTTTATCAGTTCCCCTTTTTTAATTTTGCTTCGGATCGAGACTCACATTGTCACCGACTGGCAGATTAATCCAGTTTGATTGCGATGGCAGAAGGGGGCCTGCAACGGCGTCACCTTGAACCAAGCTGATCATGTCGCTGGGCCCGATTCCACTTCGGAAGAGGATCCGCGGAGACTGTAGCGATCCACTAGAGAGAATGACTCGTCCACCGGTCTTTAATGAGATGATACCATTGGTACCAGCGCAGGTATCATTAGTTTGAACTCCACTTATAAGCGGGCCATTTCGGACGACATTCCAGACGTTGGTGTACATTCGTAGCTCGAAGTTTGATCGTTTTTTGGCGGTTTGAAGGTACGTAGCGACGGGACCAGCACGTTTGCCATTCATGAACTATGCCGGCATCATGTCAGTAACATTCCTTGACAGAATACTCGGGGGGTCTCACGTTGAATGCACTACAAAGACAGGATCAGCGTCTGGAATTTGGACAAACATTAAATCTCACCTGTAACCAAAGATGTGATCTTTGGAGTTGGGTGAATCATTGATAGTAACATTGCGGTATCCTGAATATATGTTTCTATTTCTGTCGAGCTCTGAAAGGAAATCAAAGACTGACCTTGGCTGGTCAAGAGCTGAGACGCTACTCCGAATGTTTGTTCGAGATATCGAGCTCCATCAGTGGACGGGTGGTCGGTTGATGGAAGACGAGCTTTTAGTTTGGCAGTATATGGAGCATGGTTTCCCCATTCGACTGGGAATCCTTGCCCATTAGAAAAGTCCGAATCCGTAGGGAACCAATAGAGTCTATGATTGTCAGCACCTGGGCTACGCCCCAGAAGACGAGACTCACCCTCCGTTGATGGATGTTCCACCTCCCATAAGACATCCAGCAAAGACGGTAACATCTGTCTCGAGACATTAACGCACGTATTCTTTCAAAAGGAAGAGCGGCCCACCTTTGCACCTATTGAAGAAGCGGTCAAGCTTGATTATCTCACCAAAACAAGGACTCACCACCAAAAGGCATTCGAATCAGTGAACATGGTTTCGAAAAGTCCGGGAACATCGAATTTGGTCAACTAAAACAAATTGGAGTCGGATCTGATGCTTGGAGAGGTTACGCACATTGTGACCTGCTGCCCAAGTGGCACCGTAGGTTCCGCCAGTTTGCCAAGTGCTAGGTCCACCGCGCTCCAACAAGAGGATCTTTTTGGAGGGGAAAGCCTCTGACAGACGATCCGCTGATACAAGACCTCCAGGACCAGCACCTGAGAATCTCAATCAGAGAAGAAAGAGTGGGGAAGAAGTGGAAATTACCGACGACGATGTAGTCGTATGTGTCGGTCTGAAAGCAATAAACATCAGATGTAATAAGATGACTCTCCACTTACTCGTACTGTTCCCTTACATGGGGTCAAACCTCCTCCTCCAGGGTTTCCTGGAGAAGTAGTTCCACCAGAACCAAGTCCCTGCAAAGCGTCGTTGTAGACATCGACACTTGCCGCCTTGATATATTGATTAGAACGTCACAAAAAGAGAAAGAGATTTCCAACATGAGCAGCACTAAAATCGAGACCATAGAATCCAAAATCGGTATGCTCCTGGAATGTGCTTTGAGGGTTTGCTGGTGAATCGACGCCGATATTCGAGAACACCCAAGCAGGAGCCCCGAAAGAGGTGCTATCTATTGACCCATCGGCCCAAGCTGTTTGACGTGAGCCTTTCGACAGATTTGATAACTTGAGGACTCACTTGTGCAGTTTTGACACCGATAGATCCATTTCCAATGAGTCGCATTGACTTTGGTTCCAGGAAGATCAGTCAGCACGGGTCCAGTCATTGCACTGTTGTCCAGAATGTTAGTCGGATACTTTTATATAACATTATATACTTGCGTGGGTTGAACATAATCTCTAAGGCAGAGTCAGAGAATGAATGAAGATAGCTTCAGATGTGACGAACGTTGCGTATCTTGCAGAGCGAACAATTTGACCACCATTAGGCCATGCCACCTAGCAAGAGCAAGTGAGAAAATGTCATTGAAAGGAGAGAAAGAAAATTCGTACGAGGAGCAACGAGCGTATCATGGACCCAACTGGACTCACGCCGACCCAGGAAGCACTTATGGGCGCAATGAATTCTCCAATGAATTCATCGTCCATTCCCGCTCCAGCTGGGGGAAACAAGTACCCGTATGTTACTCCATGCACGGCGTCTGTGAGACCAAACATGTTGATGCCATTATCAGGATCGACATAGGAGCCTCCCAACTGGCCAAGAGCTAGAGACTTTGTCAGAAAGAAGTGATTTGAAGTCAAGCTTCGACGTACCAGAAGAAGTGACGGCGAGCAAGCTCAATCCCAATCTTAAGAGCATTGCGGGAATATAAAAGGTCGAGAGTGATGCTTTAATGCTTTGCTTTTAAACGAACACCGCATAGGTCAGCGGATTCAGTACACGTCCTTTTGGTAGAGCGCAAGGTTCTTAAAGATAGCGGTTGAAACGGATACAAGTCGGAAACTGTTACCCCCCATGACTGTTGAAATTGACGCGGTCGTTGGACGGAAAAACATGGTCTAAGACGTGGCCTAAAAACTCTGAATGTCGCCGAGGGAAATCAAAGATATTTGCGAGAAACGACCGACAAATGATCCGCTTCGTTGAGGCGGGAAAGATAACATCGTCATCAGCCCTAATTCTCGTCTATACTTGGAGGAATCATATCGAGAGCTGGGCAAAAATAATGATATTGTCAGCATCGAAACTGGGCAACATTAGGATACATAAGTGTATCCAGACCGTCGCTTGACCACGGGTTTCATTAAGAAGTCCGGTCGTTGTGCCGGGGACACCTGGGACAGGTGGGGCCGGAACAAGGTCAGGGTCCAGGGAGCAAGTTCCAAGTTGTAGTGGCACGTGTGAAGTCACATCCTACGCCACCTCAAATTTGACCCGCCTGAACAAAAGTCATTACTTTGAAGCTTCCGCCAGTGTTATATTGGGATTTAGAGGGAGTTTGCAAAATCCGCAAATAGATGTCTTTGTAGCATCTTCATGCATCTGTTGGCACATACAAGTTGTACAAGGGTAAGCAATTCAAACAGGTAGATCACTGGTGGCCGAAAATCATATTCGTAACGGAAATCATGCAGGTTCCACAGCTGTTGAAGAAGTCAGAACAAGAAAGAGGTAATCAAGTGATCCTGACCTCGTGGAGGCCGTCTTCCTCTTCCCCGTCCTCTACCAGGTCGTCCCCGGTCATAGCCATGGACATATGCGCCTGGACCTAGCAAACCGATGCCTCCAGCCTCCCCAAATGTGGCGACATTCTTTTCTCGCTCTTCGTCACGTCTACTGCGGCCAAAGCCTCCGCGTCGTCCACCTCGACGGGCAGCACGAGAATTTCCGGTGCCATTGGCTGGTTGACGAGGCGGCCCTGAGGTCAAGGCGTCGAAAAAAGAGGATTTTGGATCGTAATGGACCTTTTGCTTGCTCTTCTCGCTATCCGCATCTGCTGAATCCTCCTGGTCCTCCTTCTTGAGCGAGCTTTTGTCGAATCGGGCATTCGATTGTTCGAAATCGAAATCTGTTGTCGGCACTTTTATAGTGGTGTCCTTGTTCTGAGAGGCACCATTGCGTCTGGCGCCCCCGCCTCGTGGGCCTGGGTTCGTGCTGGAAGCAGTGTTACCGACACGCAGGTCACCGAGAGCTCTTTCGACGCTCTCCATAGCTGTGTTAACAGAGTTATTTCTCCGCGACTGACGTTGATTTCCTGGTATTTGAGCATTTCGAGGCTGCGAGATAATTGGCTGAACAGCCGGAGGCTGAGCTTGAAGAATCGGATTGCTAGCTGGAACTGTGACTGGTCGGGTAGAAGCCTGGTTTGAAGCTAAGATGATAGAAGAACAACAAAGAAAAAAGACATGCGCCTATGCCAATTACAGCAGGGTCGTCGTGGACACTTCGCGTCGTTGGTGCTGGAGTATCGTCAACCGCGAGGTCCTTGACCTCTGACGCGCGAAAAATGATAAATTCGTATGGCTCCTGCAGTGAATTGGTTAGAAGTGAACGGGATTAAGACCGTCGACTCACCTGGACTGGAGGGATGAATTGAAGCGTTGGTCTGGGAGAGCAAAGATTAGACGTGATTCCAGGAATACAATCAAAGTGCTCGAACCTCCGGTTCTCCGTGCCCATCGAGTACACTGTCAAAAGAATTTGAGCGCGGAACAATGAGCATATTCGAACTTACCATTGGAGAGCTGAATCGTAGAATTCTCGGCTGAAATTCCAGCCAACGTCCCTCGATAGCGGACCTATATACATGATTCAGATTGGGCTTGAAGGACAGTCGTGATTTCCAACATCTGATTGGGAAATTAGAGAAATTTGGCGTCTGTGGAATTGGAATTAGAGGAGAGGACAGACATGGAGCGATAAACGAACCCAATGAAACTGAGCGCCATATCGCCGCGAGTTGAAAAGAGTGGCTGGTCGAGTAATCGAGCTTTGTGACAATCTCGACGTCACAACGTTGGTCCGTCCCCTCCACGACCTTTTTTCATACAATTCTGATTCACTCAAGATGGCGATGGATCTTCCAACGTGGGAGATACTGCCAGGAACAGGTGAGTCCACAACAGTCGAGTTCCCTTGAACCTCCAATAAATATCTTATCAGAACAACTCTCTACGCCAGACCACAGCTGTGGGGAAGAGACGGTGGACGAAGATGTACCTCGTAAAAGGCAGAAACGGGTCTCGAAGAAGGAAAAGCCAGTGAAGAAGAAACGAAAGCCATCTTACACTCGTGCATCCTTTCCTGACGCGCTCGACTCTGATTCCGATCTTCCAGAGGTGAATACCGTGTTGGATGGCATACTGGCCAAAAAGAAAACCAAAGACACGTCGTCGAGCAAGAAATCAAAGTCTTCACGTTCCCTGCCTGAAGCAAAACCTGTATCGCGAGTACTCCCTCCACATGAACTGAAGCCGAAAAGTACAGAGTCCTTTCTTTCCAACCTCACATACTCATGTTGCTTTCCATAGCGTACAAGCCGAAATCTATCAAAACTCCTACAAAAAATCTCGGTACCATAGACATTGCCGACTCGGACGGTGACCTTGCTGCACAGAAGAAAGTCACCTCTGCGCCACTTTCTAAAGATGCAAACTTCATTTTAATTTCCAGCGACGATGAATTCGATCCTTGTGATCCTGTCGCTTCGTCGTCTCGCGTCGTTCTCGAGCCAGCACGCAATAAATCCACTTCGCAATGCCCAAGATATCTTGCCACAGATACCGATGCCACTTTATCCGATGATCTTGAAAAGCCTCTCGGATCATGCCATGACAAGATCGAAAACAGACCTCGGCATCCTCAGCCACAACCCAGGTTGGAAGCAAAAGGGACGACCATGTTTTTCGCTCGCATGTTGTTCCGAGTCGCTCAGACTCATCACCGGACTCTTCCCTGTGAATGCAGTTCTACAGTGGCCAATTTCGTCGTATCTCGTGGAATTGGCTGGTCTTGGAAAACAGACGAGCAGAATTCGGAGATGAAACAAGAGGAAGATCCTCCATCAAAGCTTTCTGAACTTCCTGAGACGCCAAAGACAGAGGTCAGTGATGGGTGGGAGCTCGGATATCCTTGACAAAGCGTTTCTTCACTCTAGTAGAGTTCGATTTCTCGAGATTATACATAGTCGTCTATTCGCCAAGTTCCTCTTCTTCTGCGATTAATTTCTCTACCTCCAGTGCAGCCATGCAGCCACTGCCCGCACTAGTTATAGCCTGTCTGTATCGTTTATCTTGAACATCTCCAGCAGCGAAAACGCCTTTAACAGAGGTCTGAGTTGTACCTGGGACAGTGATGATATATCCGTCCACGTCTGTCTGTATCTGCGAACGAACAAGGTCGGTCGCTGGTTCGTGGCCTTGACCGAATATCAGCGAGAAACATTGGAAATGCAGGAAATATCATACCGATCGCATAGAAGAGACCATTAACAGGAAGATCCTTCTCCTCACCAGAGAGAACATTCTTGATTCGAAGGCTCTTGAGAAGGTCTCCATCTCCTAGACACTCAGTGGCAACGGTATTCCAAAGGACAGTCTGAGAAGAGCTCAGGTGATACTTGAAATAATGACAGTGAAATACGCACGATTTTGGGATTGTTCATCACGCGTTTAGCCATGATCTTTGAGGCCCGGAGCTCACCACGACGGACAAGGACGTATACATGTGAACCGTACTTCGTGAGGTCTGAAAGATTGGCTGTCAGGACCCGTATAATGATCACCTGGAATGACTTACATGTAGCTTCTTCAGCAGCAGAATCGCCACCGCCAATCACAGCCAGAGGCTTATTCCTATGGCAGATGAATAGAGAAACTTAAATAAAGCTAATTGAATTCACCTGAAGATGGGCACTGCACCGTCGCAGACGGCACAAGCACTGATACCACTTTGCCAGTATGTGTTTTCTCCTGCAAGACCGAGACGCTTGGCACTAGCACCCGTGGCAATTATCACAGTATCAGCCGTCTCAGGCTCGCCATCTTCCTGCATTTCACGCCAATATCTGAATGGACGAGCTGAGAGATCGATTTTTGACACAGTCTCGGTAATGATCTTGGTCCCGAAGCGCACCGACTGTTCGCGGAATTTGTCCATCAGCTCGGGGCCAAGGATACCAGTTGGAAAGCCGGGAAAATTTTCCACTAAGCAAGTTGTGGGTGAGGTTGGACAAAACATATCGATGGTCACGTACCGTCGGTCGTCGTTGTGAGCTGACCCCCGGCAGCGAAACCGTTGGCCATGAAACCCTCGAACATGACCGGGTTCAGATTTGCACGAGCAAGATATATCGCTGCAGTGTGGCCCGCTGGTCCTGAGCCAATGATGACCTGGAAATCGGGTTATCAAGCAGAACTGGATGAATCGAAAATGACAAGAATTACCACTTTGGAGTGCATCTTGGTACTTTTTTCAACTTTGCCGTTGGTCAAGGTCATCGTACCGAAAAGAGCAAGGTTCCGGGGAGTGCTGAAGATCCGGCGGAACGTTTTGAAGAGAATCCAGCAGATGCTGGTTCGGGAAATGGATTGCAAATAGATGCACAATGTCACGTCCTCAGACATGACACATTAACATCCTTAGTCACGCGGCGGACCGCCACCTCGTCATTTCCCTAGTTACTCTGCTCGATATAATTTAAAATAGTCTCTGACGCGCTAGAATAACAAGGCAGAAACGAGCAGACGAGAGAGAGAAGAATACAGGACGAACTCTCAACTCAACTCAATTCCATTTCTTTCCCTCCTGAACCTCGATGGGTCTTATCACGCTCCTACTGCTGGTGTCCAGCACCGTCCTTGCACAAGACAAATTGGCTCTCCAATTAGATTCTGTATTCGCATATCAAGGCAATGGTATGCCCTCTCTAAAACATACTTTGGATTCGACTGATTGTTTCTTTCCTCTCCTCCTTGTTCCTGAAGCACCACCAACCCTCTATATCCCGCCTTCTACTTCTGGCCTCTCCCTCTCTGTGGCTCTTTGTACGGGGAATTCCAGATTTTGGATTGTTCCTGGAGCCTGGGATGCGTCTTTGGCCTCAGCATCTTCACCGTCATCGACATCGGCTTCAAGGTCGTCCAGCGCTTCAGCGGCAGCGACAACAGCAAGTAATGATGGTCCTGACGGCGGCACCGAACTGGTCATAGACTCGGGGCTTGGTGTAACGCGCGTTGCTTTGGTCGAAGGCGGATGGTTGGCGGTGACCGGTATGTCTTTTTGTTGCACTTGTCATGTTTCTGCTGACTTGAGATTTGAACAGGGACATCCTCAGGGCTCTCGTTCCAAGTCGGGATAACAGAATCCCCGGTGGCCCTGCATGCGCCGATACCACTCATGCCGCTTTTGGGAGATACGACAGCGAACCAAGCAATCCTGTTCAGCACTCCCTGGGAGTTGGATCAAGGAGGTGAGTATTTTGGACCTTCTTCTGTTTCATGATCTTGTTCTGTTTTCCTGTCTTTCGCTTCTCTGCTAATAGAATTTCAGGCAATCCATCATACCCAAATTATACACTCCCATCTGCCAACGTCACAATTCCAGCAGTTCAGGCTCCCATTACGGAGCTAATTGTTGTCAAGGTAAGAGAATGTGTTATAACAGAGAAGACGATTTTAACGTCTTTATAGACTTCAGATTTGACAAATTCATTGTCGGCTTGTGCAGTGAGGACAATTGCAAATAGTACTGCCAGCGCCAGCTCGGGGACCAACGCAGTGACAAGCTCTGTTACCTTGGCCAACAGTGTCGCGTTCCTTGCCTCATCCTCTTGGCGAAGAGACTCGTTACCGAGAATGCAATATATATTGGGAAGTCTGGAGCCTGGAACTAATTATACGGCTTGGGTTGTATCTGCTAGTGAGTTGTTTTCTCTATCTTCTGATCCAGGCTAATCTTCTTTTCCAGGTTCTCCTTCATCTCCATCCCCTGTCGCTCTAACCCGTCTCTCCCTGCCGCTCCAATTTATCACAAAATCAGCGGCATTTGCTTGTCCACTTGTCACAGGCCTGCCTTGGTGTCCAAATGTTGCCTGGAGTGTTGTTGGCTTGAATTCAGGTCTGCTTCGCTGTTTCTGTTGACTTGTTTTGCTCATCCTTTCTCGTCTGTTTGCAGCTAACGGTGCAATCTATACGGATGGATCCAACCCCATAGGTCTACCTTCCGCTTCGATCGTCAATCTCCCTACGTCTATGTCGGATCCGATACTCTCTTCGATATCAAATTTTACAGCGTCGCTCGGAACCATGGCTTGCGGTAGAGATCGATATAGTTTCTTGCAGGTATTTCTTGTTTTCGTGTTGTCCAACTGGCTCTCGTTTCCCGTGTTCCTTGATATGTTTGCTGACTTTCACCCAGGACTGCATAGACTGTCAAGAAGCCTATCGCAAGTGGGTTTGTTCTGTTGGCTTTCCGCGATGTGGAGAACAGTCCTCGACAAATCAATCGCCATTTAGTATCGCCCTATCAGGAAAAACATCATCTGGAACCGCACAAGCAGAGACGACCCTGCTACCTTGTATCGAACGGTGTGAAGCAGTAGACAGAGCATGTCCCAACTTTTTGGGCTTCAAGTGTCCTGCGAGACCGGCTGGTAGGTTTCTGAACATTCCTTGGCCTTATATTGCTGACGGTTTTGTCACTTCTAGGTCCCGGAGTCGGCATTGTTGGTAAGTCTTGTTTCTTCTTTACATTCGCTTCACTGACTCACTGACAGCCCAAACATACGGAACAGGTTATATCGACGGGCTTAGCGATGGCCATGGAGTTGTGACTGGATTGGTGAGTACATTCATTTCCTTTTCATTTTATGTTCGGGTTGAATGAGCTTTGTCATTCGGATATTTCACTAACAAATTGGTCCCAGAGCACGCCACAAACACCGTTTATGACCGCCAATGCTGGTTCAAGTGACTCAGCAAGCTCGACTACCAATGGCATTCTGAACACCTTGGTCAACGCCGACCGATCCGAGCAGGGAGCGACCAAGTGGGGCTGGGTTGGATGTAATTTTTAATTCAGGCAACTTGGCGGTATATCCAGGCGATAAGCAGACGGGTGCATGATGGGACAATCTCACATTCATAACCCGAGAAAAGACCACGGAATAGCGCGAAATCTGGGCATTTTGGGACATGGATGTGTCAAATTCGGCATTTCCCATCGTCTCAACTGCAGAAGGAAGGAACCTCGATCAACTTGGATAGCATATCTCCATCTCACTGCTCATCAGAGAGCACAGTGGAACTCCTTTCCTTATACCCAGTAGAAGAGCAAGAAAGAACAAATTTAGAATTGATCGAGGAAGTTGTCTGATCCCATCACATTGGTCGTACGCGGCAAAACTCGTAATAAACTTCCTTCCTTCCTTTTTTCCACATCCGTCATGAGCTTTCAATACGAGCTTCCGACGACTGGTGCAATCTCATTTTCCGAATTCTGCGTAGATCAGAGCACCGAGGTTGCATACACAAGTCATCTGGCTGGAGCCACGCAGGTCAGGGCCAATCTTCGTGGCTCTCTTAAGGAGAACAAGCGCAATAGCGACGAGAAAGATAACCTCCAATTAGTCAAGGTCTGGTCACAGCTCTTTCCATGCCTGTGTCTGACCGGTCTGATAGATTCTAGATGAATATCTACCGCATTTGAGGGGAATTATTGGCTGTGTTGCTCACGATGAGCTCGGATTGAGGACAGAACCTGGTGCGTTTGCAAATCAGCCTTTAACCCAGAGATCCTATCAATTACCTAGTCTTCAGCTGGAGGACGACACTGTCTGCCAATGTCTTCAATACATCGCAACGGCTAAACGTCCCAAACCTGCAAGCTGAACATGCTTTCTCCTTGCTCACTTATGCCTTCGCTCTCTCGAATCTTGCACGCTCCATTGTTGCCTCTCTCGGAGCTTACGAGCACGACCGCGCCATTTCTAACGCTGATCGGAAAGCCAAGGATGTGCGTGTAAACCAGGCAGTGGCATTTCTTTGCAAGGCCAGCGGAATATTCAGGTACATCAGCGACACTGTCCTCCCTGAATGGGAGAAGACCAAAGAAAGTTGGCCTCCCAATTTCAACCGTCCGCCAGATCTCAGTCGTGAAGTGAACCACGCCCTCTCCAAGTAATTTTACAGGCTGTTCAAAATCTTTATCTAATCTACGATTTAGGATGGCTCTCGCCGATGCTCAGAATCTAGCTATACGAAAGCTGCTTTCAAAATCAGCCTATGACAGCAATATTGCGCCAGGACCTCCGCTTCCTAAATCTCACCCTCCACCTGCTCTGGTAGCCAAGATGCACCTGGAATGTGCTTCTCTGTATTCTTCTGCTAGAACTCTTGCCAAAACTACTGGCGCCACCGCTGAATCCAAAGGCGAAGTTTCAGCCGATCTTCGGCATTATTTGGCGGACGAAGGATTTTTTCACGCTGCGATGGGCCGTAAATGGCTCGGAATCGATGCTGGTGAGAGCTCAGGATCTGAGAGAGGAGGCGATGCTGTCGCATTCCTGATCTGGGCCAAGAAAGAGCTGGATGAGTTGAAAGACGGAGGAAAAGGTATCAGCTTCGGTAAAGGCGAGAAGGAGAAACTGGGTAGAAGTTCGAGAAAAGAAAAGGTCGCAGAAGAACGAGAAAGTATCGGTGTATGGTTGAAGCACTATAAAAAGGTCAACGACACAGTGAGTCTTGTCATTGCGCTTTATGAGAATAAGGCTGATCCATCTCAGGTGCATTTTCAACCTGTCCCTACGCAACCTGACCTCCAGGCTCGGATTCCTTCAGGAATTCTGGCGGTTGCCTCGAAAGCCTATGTACCGCCTGTTCCTGCGTTTGGACCAGGTTCGGTGGAATATTTGCGAAGAAAAGCGGAGGAGCTCGATGTCGTCGCTGGTTCTGATGCTACATCTAAAGCAAGCTCGTATGCGGGGCAAGACGCTTACTATTGAATTGACCGTGTATTTTTATTTTGGTGGAACTTTGTACTAGGGGAAACAAGTTGTATTATTGTCTGTTGCACTCTTCCATGAAGGCCTCAACAAGCTGGTTGGAGCCCACTGTCGTTTTGCCTTGTGCAGCGGTCTCCCGGTTTCTGCTCGCATCCACCAGACTTCCAGAAATTCTCCGGCACAACCAGCAACTCTCGTCGCCCCTGACGTCCTTCTTCAATTGTAAGCCCACTAAATCGGATGGCCCTTGGACTCTTGACGAAGAATCAGTGCAGGAAGGGATATATCTATTCAAAAATGGAATAGATCCATATTCTGGAGGCGTCTTTCGACACGTATGTCGGTTAGACGGTCTTTACTCTTCACTGATGCTGATGACACCGCCAGTCGCCGCTGTATCTTTCATTATTCGCGACAATTATCCCGAATTCAGCAGCATTGTCAACATTAATATGGACGGCTTTTGACTTGCTAGGTGCCTATGCAATGATACAGATTTGGCGAGCTCGTCAACGCGTTTCCAACAGCCAGCGGGACGGTCTGGTTGCTGCTGCGTACGCTCTACTCTTCTCATTCTTTCTTGGTGTTTATTCGACTCAGCTATCTTCTGAACCCATATATTCTTCTTCCGGGCTTGGCTTTATCGACTTCGTCGTTCGAAACTGCACTGGCACTGGTTTCCTTGATGTTCGCTTGCCAAGGTAGTCCTTGCTCACAATGGTCTCGCTGTCTTACATTTCCTTAGGAAACGCCTCTGGGTCACTCCTCATAGCAGCCCTTCTTATGCAGCTCTCGCTGTCGTCTGTCTTGCTCGTCGTGCCGCTACTTCTCCTTCTCATCACCGACCCGGTATCCCATCTCGCGTCACCCCATGCCTTTACAGGAAATTTGAGAAAGACTCTACCGCTGATTGGTAGACTTGCTTTCTACTCAATCTCATTCACCCTAGCTTCCACGGTTGCTGCCGGTAGTTTCGCTTGGATCCCTCAAACATGGGGGGCAAGGTACGTCCCTTGATCCATCTCGGTATCCTGGGCTCATCTCCAACAGTTTGACACTTCCAGATCTGACTCCCAATACTGGAGTGTGGTGGTACTTCTTCACAGAGATGTTTGACCACTTTCGGCCATTTTTCCTTATGGTCTTCTCCGTACGGTATATCGTCTCCTTCCAAGCCAGGGACTCACAGAATTCAAGGTTCATCTACTCATCTATATCGTGCCGATATGTATAAAATTCCAGTATGTTGGGTTGGTTGGTACCGAGCGACGCTCATAATTTCTAGATACGATCCCCTGTATGCGGCCTTTCTTCTGGTTGGTGTGATGGGCACCTTCAAATCCTATCCTACCCTCTCGGATCCGGGCCTTTTCCTTAGCATGATATCGCTGTTTCCCGAGATCTACCCTTGTGCGTCGTCTCGAGTCTTGGTGTTACTCTTTCGCTTGACATGTTCCCCAGATTTTCGACATCCTATAGTCACCACTTTCTTACACCTTCACGCTGCATTGCTTCTACCGCTGTTCCATCACATCTGGCTCAGTCAGGGAACAGGAAACGCGAATTTCTTTTACGCGTCAACTTTGGTCTTTGCTTGTGCAAATGGCGCCGCTCTCATTGATTGTATATGGGCTGGCTTGAGAATTGCGATAGGGCCAGAACAAGAGGGTTATAGTGTCACCCAGGAATAGAAAATAAAATTGAATTGATGTTTAAATTTTGATGCACGTGTTACTTCCAAAAATTGCGACCACGGTGCCGCCAGTAGCAGGATGGTCGAGGTTCACCATCATCGCTCTACGCTGAAACAGGTAGCTTTGGTGTTCGATGTTTGGATCATTCTGAATCTATTAATCCAGCAAAACAAATCGTTCAAATCGAAACATGCCACAAAATCCTCATTAAAAGAGGCCGCAAAAGGTATAAATCAAGTTTACCTGGAATTCCTGTCTCAAGTGTTCCCAGGACGAGTTCCAGGACGAGTTCGCCAGTCTCCAAAAGCAGCTGCCAGCGTTTCTAGCCAGCAGGCTCGCCTGGTGCGACGAAACAAGGCCAAGCAAGCTCAGCTCGCCAAGCGGGCTTCATTATTATCAGCTGGACGTATCTTCAATGGCGTAGATGGTGCCCCAAGGATCGTCGCAATCATTCCCCTTACATCCGATGTCGGTGCCAAAACCATTTCCTTTTCCCTGGCAGAGGTCTTGGACCTTCCAACGGATGATCTTCCCGACATCGGTATTGTCAAACTCAAGTGCGTCACGTCAACTGTGTTGCGGGACCAGCTCACACTTTTTCTCCAGAGCTGAACGGTTCAAGACATCCTTGCAGCTAATTAACGTGCCATACAGTGACTTCTATGCGGCCATGGACGCATGCAAGGTCGCTGACTATGTCGTATTCGTCGCTTCTCCTGTCCAGGAAGTCGACAAATGGGGCGAAACTCTTCTTCGCGCAGTCCAAGCCCAGGGTCTCCCCGACGTTGTAACAGTGATCCCAGCCGATTCCTCAGTCGCTGCAAAAGCCCGGACGGGAATCTTAGGATCTCTTCTGTCCTTCATCCAGTACTTTGTCCCTACTCAAACCCGAGTGTTCGATCTTCATTCTAACGCAGACAAATTGAACTTGGTACGTTCATTGGCAGAAGGCAAACCCACCGATGTCCGATGGCGAGAAGATCGGTCTTGGCTATTGGGAGAATCCTCGACTTGGGCTGAGGGAATATTGAGTGTGACAGGCGTCGTCAGAGGATCCTCTTTGTCTGCGAATCGACTGGTTCACATACCAAATTTTGGAGACTTTCAAATATCCAAGGTTCATCTTTCTTTCGATATCTTTCTCCATCTCACTACTTGCTTGCTCAACTTAGATCGTCTCAGCTCCTCTCCCCAGAACAAAAGCCGGCCAAACAGCCATGGATATAGAGCCTATAATTTTGGCTGAACCTGTGCCATCGTCCGCCGATTCGCTAGTTTCTACCAACGATCCGGACGACATGGCAAATGAACAGACATGGCCTACAGAAGAAGAAATGCAGGGCGTCGACTCTGTGATGGGACCACCGGCACTCCCTGACGCCCATTCTGGTACGACCCCGAAGAGGGTCAGAAGGATTCCGAAGGGTATGAGTGAATACCAAGCATCATGGATAGTCGACGATGAAGATGAGGACGATGAAGATGGTATCGAGGATGGCGAACAGAAGGAGAATCACGACTCTGAACCTGAGGAAGAGATGGAAGATTTACCCATGGAACAAGACGATGCTACTGATGCAGGTGATACCAGGAGCGTCATGTTCCAAGACCTGGACCAAGATGAGGAGGAAGCACAGTAAGCTTCTTGTTACCTGGCCCAACTGTCGACACTAACCTGTTCAGACTCAAGAATTGGAGAAATCGTAAACGGGAAGAAGAAGACGACGCTGCATTCCCTGACGAACTCGATACGCCTCAAGATATTGCGGCTAGAATACGATTCCAGCGTTTCAGAGGGTTGCGCTCTTTTCGGACAAGTCCCTGGGATCCTTTTGAGAATCTTCCTCGAGATTACGCCCGTATCTTCCAGTTTGAAGATTACAAACGAACAGAGCGCAATGTCCGGCGCCGTGCAGATCAGGAACTTGGTGTTGTCGAGGTAAGCTGGTTAATTTGAACTTTCTGGTCATTGGGTTGATAATCTTCATTCAGCCTGGGATTCGAGTCACTGTACATTTGACAGGAGTCCCTGCCGCAGCTGGACAACAATCTCCGATAGCTCTATTTGCATTGCTGCAACACGAACACAAGGTCTCGGTTCTGAACTTTACTGTTCATCGAGATACAGAGTACGATGGATCAGTCCGATCCAAGGTGGGATTATTAAGATTCTCCTCAACTTGTTTGTTGAGTTTTCCTTCAGGATCCCCTCATAATATGTGTTGGTCCTCGACGCTTGAAGGTAAACCCCGTTTACAGTCAACATACTCGTGGAGGTGGTAAAGGTGTCAACAATGTCCATAAATTCGAGCGATATCTTCGGCATGGAGTCACGAGCGTCGCCACTATCTACGGGCCAGTGGTCTTTGGGAAACAGCCCTGCGTTCTGCTCAGGGAGACTTCTGATTCTCAAGGTTGCTTTCCAGATTTCTTTTCTATTCGGAAACTGAAACAGTTCATAGCTCCGCAGTTAGTGGCGACGGGGACTTTCCTAGATCCAGATACAACACGCGTCATTGCCAAGCGTATCGTGCTGACCGGACACCCCTTCAAAGTTCACAAGAAGACGGCTACGGTTCGATACATGTTTTTCAATCGCGGTACAGCATTATTGCTTCACTAGCCCGAATCTGCAATTTTCTGATATTTTATCTAGAAGATATCCAATATTTCAAGCCAATTCAGCTCACCACGAAACACGGACGTGTTGGTCACATCCGAGAATCGCTTGGGACCCATGGCTACTTTAAGGCTCATTTCGATGGACCAATCAGCCAGATGGACACAGTCTGCATGACGCTGTACAAGCGAGTGTATCCAAAATGGGCCAGTATCTGGGAAAGACCAACAGTTTCAGAGATGCGTCCGATGGACGCTATGGAGGAGTAACTCGGGATTCCCACTCCAAATTTTGCTCCATGACGTGTGTCTGCAGCCTGTGTCTCAAAGTCAGAACTAGTTGATTTCAAGTCTATTATTGGCAAAACGTGCATAAGGATGTCGAGGTGTTATACAATGCAGAAGGAAATAAGTAACAGACGTGTAAATTAGCAACTCTGAAAGTCATTTTCAGGTTTTCAAGTCGGTAAGGCTATCATCGCCGGCAAAAAATATAATGTGCCCTGCAAGCGGTCAGCGACGACGTATAAAAGTGACTTGGATAGACTCACGCATGGCCACATCTACAATAGTCAAGGGTATCATGTGGCGATGGTTTGGATCTTGGACGCAGGATCATCGTTGCGACCTTGGGTCAATCAGTCAGAAGAAGAAGCGACCAAGTAGAAAAGGAAAATACCTGCAAGCTTCAAGGATGCCAAATGTCGTTTATGGAGCGCAGGAAGTTTCGCAGCAGCTGCTTGGTGCTGGTCAAGAGTTGTCCCAGCAGATGAGAACTGTCTCAGTGTGTATGCTGCAAGCTCTTGTGCGTATTGCTTTCTCTCAACCAATGTGGAGGCAGTTGCAGGCATTTTGGTGTGGTTGAAAATGGGGAATTATTGAAACTCAAAATAACTATGACCCGTTTTATACTTGGGTGACTCCATGCCGTCTGGCTCAAGTTGATGCGGCGTGACGTAGGCGATAATGCGATCATTCTGACGAAATTTGAAAATTCCACAGATCAGAGCGGTCTAGACTCCCCGCCGCCGATGAAACAGGCTTCTACTCCAAAATAGAACTCTATGTACGCCACCTGAAGCCCATGTCCAAACTTCTTCCAGCAATCCGTCCAGTCCACCACGTTCATCCCATGACGGTTCTCGATCCGGTTTTTCCGTCGCAATGAATCGCAATACATCTTTTACCGTAACGAGACCAACAAGCTGTCCATGATCTTCTACAAGAATTACTCGAGGTCTGAAGGCGGTCAATGAGCAACTCGGAATGATGAAACATTAGGAAACGAACCCCATTCTTTTAAAAAGTTGCATCACAATCTCTAGCGGCAGTTGGGGCGATACTGTCATCGGCGTCTGTTGGAGCGTAAGATAACCGCTAATAGAAGTCATGTCAAGTATACCTGGTTCACCCACGGCCAAAACTTGATTCCTTCTGAAGTTGCCTCGAAAATGGCCTCGGACACTTCTTCCCCGATTTCCAGCGCGGCAGCATCCAGGTCAGAATTTTCTGCGTCTCGCCCGTCCGATTTAAAACTACAGGGCGTATCACGGGCTACATCTTGTATTTTCCGATACCGTTCTGTCCATTGATGAGTAACCATGGACCAGACTGAACTCTTTCCACTTACCCAGCACATAACGAATTTCTGTTCTACCGATGTAACCCACCAGCGTGCCATCTGACGAAGTAACAGGAAATCCTTTAACTTCGTGTCTTGATATCAGCGACTCTGTTCTTTCATTAATATTCTACCCAAATACCGAAAGCAAAACCAACGAACCGACTTCTTTGACTCGCATTCCGACGTCAGAAAGTTTGTGTAACTCGGTTCGCATCACTGCGGCCACTGGACAGAGCCTTTAGCGAGATCACAATGACGAAGTGAATGTGGTACCAGATACATTGTAGGCATGATCTTCCTTCTCGAGGAAAGGGAATCCATTGAATCTAATCATTTCATCTGCGATACCAGTGGTACCCAAAAAATCGCCCACAGCTTTCGTGACCAGCAATACAATCTAGGACAGATTCTAAACAATGGTTCGACGACATGACACGACGGGCTCACCATAGTCGGCAAAATATACGTCAGTGCTCCAGTTAGCTCGAACATGATAACCACCACGGTGACTGTAATTCTCATTACACCGCTAATGAACCCAGCTTTGATCAGTCGGACCACGGGAAACGCGACAAGGGACCGACCTCAAGGCAGCTGCGGCTCCAAGAAAAGCATATGTTCCTGGAGTAATACATGGTACATTGGGATCACAGAATGCAAAGATTCCAGAATTCGGATAAGCTCTGAAAGATGGAAAAAGGTTTGAGAAAGTCAGACGGTAATGAATCAGCCCCAACGAACCTGTACATGGCGCGTACTATGATTCCAACCATTCTGCCGAACGTTGCCCCAACCGCCATGGAAGGCACAAAAATACCGGCTGGAACTTTGCATCCGTACGAAATAACCACAAGACCTATCCGAATGACAGTCGCAAGAATCAAAGAGTTTGTTGTCCTCCATTGGAGCTGTGTCCTAGGAGCTATCAATGGAGGCCCTGATCCATGGCGTATGAATAACTTACTGGCAGATATTGCTAAATTTTCCCGCGACACCTTCACATTCCTTAAAGAGAATGGCCATACTCTCAGTCATGTCAATTCGTAGGAATCGATTGAAATATCCAATCATGGCGGTCAGAGTCGCCAGAGTAACTGCTTCAGCTACGCCGTGGTCTGCAAGATGTTTGCGTCTGAACGCTGCAACTTGAAGATTGAACTTGACGACAAAAGCACCGTAGAGACCCTAGATGATATGTGAGATGACAGGTAGGTTTCTGACGGAAAGCAGTCCTCACTCCAAATATTCCAAGAATTACAAAGAATATAATTTCGAAAAAGTGCCAATCTCGATCATAAGTGACCTGGAACAGCACAAGTTTCCCTGTCCGGAATGGGTTCATGGCCTAAAAAGGCTGAGTCTCCACGACTAAGAGAAAATGGCATAGACCAACCGATAATGTCACGGTGGCCATTAGAGCGCAAAAGAAGCTCCGCCACATTGTTTTAATGCTGAATGTATGGCTCATTTCCTGACGAAGACCATTCAGAACGAGGGAGTGAGAACAACAAAGATTCGCACTTCGATGGAGAATAGAACACCGCCGATTGGCGAGCCAAACGCCACTGCCACCCCTGCCGCACTCGCGGCAGTGACGATTTCTCGCATTTTCCCTATGATCAGAGTTGAGACTGATAATGGACAGAGAAACGGGCTAACCTTGGCTCTTGGAGAACTTCTGGAACATGCCTGCAACAAGGGAACCAATACAGCATGCGACATGTACAGAAGGGCCCTCCTTGCCTACTGACAGTCCAGAGGCTATGACCAAAGGCTAATGGAGTTTCAACTTGGCCAATAGCAATAGAAGGTCAACTCACCAGTGTTACACTCTTGATAAAGAAGGTCGCGAACCCGAGGAAACCCTGCATGACGAAACCAGCGAGAATGCACTTTATCTCTGAGATACCAGATCCCGCGGCATATCGAGCCAGTGAACGAACCAAGTGGGCAGCAAGGAATGAGAACAATACCTAGGATATGTCTCCGAATCGTTTCAATGTCACGGTGAGCAAATAAAAAGGACATACAGCGAACAACACGTATATCAGCCATCTGGCGAGCGTCACAGTGCTCCAAGGATTCCACGAATCGCAGGCATCTGTCTCTTCTCCTTCAATCTCCCAGCAGCAGAACTGCTGGTTGAGCCACCAGCCGTCGGAGCAGTAGCCCATCTTGATGTCGGAAAGCCATTCTGTAACGATGGATATTATTGCAGCATTCAGGCCGATGCAGACACCTATAGCAGCTTCAGCTCTGTTGTTTCCGGTTGAGAAATAAAGCTCACCGACGAGACTGACGACGAACCAGGTCTGACCAGCGTCCGCAGCCTTCCGGAGCTGTGTCCAGAGCCATGATATTGTGATTTCGCCATGAGGACCACGGGCAGAGGAGAATAATGTACGGTCCTTCTTGACCCGTCTGTTTCTCTCCAGGATAGAGTCTTCAATCCAATCTATGCGCTATAATGAATATCACGCTTTGAGAATAATTGTTTCAACACGAGCCTATTGTAGAAAAGTCTTCATAGCGACTGTTGCTGTCTCAGCGCGACTACGAACTGTTGGAGAAATAACGCGTACCGGATCTCTTCAAGTTCCAACTCGTCTGGTCGCATGACGGGCACAACTGGAGAATATTGACAACATGAACAAACAAAGAAGTCTGACGTTCATGATTCCATCGATGGATCTTGAGAGTCTCGAAAGGCACAGGATTCAGTTTAATGATTTGGTAGCAACTGATCGAATATACAGCGGCTTCAAATTTATATAGGCCCTGATGTGTCCCAGCACTTGCGTTTGTAGAAAAAGAGGGATGCTGCATCCACGACTGCATCCCCGCCCGCATCGAACTGAAATAGTGAGGTCTCGAGCATATTTGCTACGTGCCGACACCGGCAGCGAGCCCGACGTCCAAGCTCAACCTATGGTATTGATCAGCGAGTATTCAATGTGGCGACCAAATGCTTGATCCAATGTTGTTTTGAAGTATCGAGACGGCCAGAGGTCTTCTTGTCGAGGAATGCTATCGTCAAGAAAGCCGGCAGCGTCAGCAAAAGGCAAGATCATGGAGATTAAACTTACAATACTCGAGTTTATAAGCAAGACAGTTGAGGACCGTGAGCTGTCGGGTCGAGGGGGATACGGGGAATGAAAGGTTCTGAAAAACCTTGACTGCTTAACCAAAGCCACGTTTGCCAGCTTTCGATTCAATGCCGATGTCACCGACGCGGAAGTACCGACCTCCCAAACGGGGGAATTCCAAAAAGGGACGGCGCCTGGGCAGGTGGGGATAACGACCATGAGTGGCAATTCGGCAGCTGCTGCAGTCTTGTCTCAAGGAAAGAGTCCAATGGAGTTGGACTGATCTCGGCCGAATCGAGCAAGGCCAAATCGGGATTGCTAAATCAACCTGGCTGCAACGAAAACGGCGCACACAGACCCAGATTTACACCGGAAATTCAAGTAGCGCGGGATGCACTGGCGGAGGAGGATCTACTAGTGGGTTCTGGCGAAAATGAAAAAGGTCGTTTTTGTTTCGAGAAGCGACGTTTTTTCCGATCGTCCGTCCCCGTGACGGGAAGTATTTGTACTTCACGGTGGAAGACACATCAAAGCTGAGCTTGGAGGTAGCCACCGGTTGAGCAATTCCATGAAGCTGAGCGAGAAGAAAGAGAAACCGTTTCAAATGGCGTTGGACAACAAGCGCAAATGAGCTCGATTTAACGAGATTTTTTCTTTTTGAGCCCGCTTAGAAACCTTTCGAATTGGTTGTTTATAATTAGCGGTCTGGTTTTGGTTTTGGCTCTGTGACAGCTGTTATCAAAACGATAGGCCGCATCAGAAACTCCCGCTTCTAGTCGGAGGTCAAATTTACGTGAGCTCCGACAACTTCTGCTCCACAACCGTTGTGGAGCTATTCAAGTTTGAACTCCGCTGAACAAGGGCGGTTTTTTCAACGGTCTATCGATTTGATAACAGCTGGAAATTTTCAACTGAAAGTTCATTGCTATTCAACAAGGCCACATAAAACAAAACGTCTGTAGCACACCTAGTGCAGTATCAAGTAACGATACGAACGAAAGTATTTTCCGTAAAAAATCCAAACATGACAGAGAGAGACGAGGGGGGTATCATCATTCCAAAAGGGAAGAGGTTGACCAAATTAATACTGCGGTGGTCCTTGGGCAACAAGACGACTTTCCAAGTTCCTGCGCAAATTTTATCAGCCAGCGACCATAGTTCAAGATACAGACATACCTGAGGGATTCTTCCTTGGCCATAAGTTCTTGACGCTTTTCGTTGATTTCTCGTTGCATCCTGAGCTCGATTTCCCGCAGCTATCAAAGGTTAGCCAGAATCCCTTTGTCAATTGGTCTGGACAAACCTTCTCCTCTTCCCGACGAAGTTGTTCCTCTTTGAGACGGACGCTTTGATTAGCAAGGTCCTCGGGAAGCATCGGCATAGATGAATCGCTGGGAGAGCGGTGAGATGTCCGTCCAGCGCATCAAAGAAAAAACTCACTGAGCATCAGAATGAACAGATCTCGACAACTTCTCGGTTCTGTAGGTCTCGTAAAGCAGCTCTTCTGTCAAAGTCTTCAAGTCGTGCAAATGAGTGCTGTGAATGCATAAGAATAGCACGGAAAGGCAAGTTGAAAATTCAACCTCAACAGCGCATTCCTGAGTCTGCTAAAATCCGAATGTTTAGGGTTGTCGACTTCCGCGATACCCCAGGGGTATATCCTGGCGCGAACTGGCTCGCCACCAATGGTAATCTCTTCTTCAGAGCCGATAATTGCAAAGGGCAGAAGAGCCTGAAAACCCTGAGTATGTACGATTTAAAGGAAAAAAGAAACCCAACTCGAAGCTCGATATTTTCACTGATGGTTTCTTCGTCGTCCTCCTCGACATCATAGGGGAAGTTATAGATAGGAATATCATAATGTTCGATGTCCTCGACAATCTATCAAAAAGGTTTCATGTCAGTGAACCGGTGCAGTCAATGAAGGAGCTTCGCACTCTTTTCTTGAATGCCTTGAGCTCGTAAGAAGTCAAAGAGTCAGATCTTCCAATGACTGGGATGACATTGACCCTGGGTGACAGACGACGCATGAGCTCAATGTCCATCTCTCTCAACCTTGGTGCCACCATGTTAAAGCGAGGAATTTCTGGAAGGAAAGGGACATACGAGTGGCCAGTTGGGGGAATGAAATACAACAAAGCGTGGACTCTATTATCGCGAAAGCGAGGGTTACGCTTGATACGAGACTGCCTGGAAAAGGTCAATTTGATGAGGGATGAAAAAGACCTGAACCTACTCGGAGAGAATGTCGTCGTATTGGCGCTCAAGGAATGAGGTGATTTCCTGGAAGCTGCAAATTTGATAAGTAAGACGAACAAGCTGAATATTGGGGACTGACGCAGGCTCGTTGTCGATATTGTCGCCGAATCCAGGTGTGTCGACAATGTTCAGCGAGATGCGAACCCCGTCTTCTTCGAGTTCCACGGTTACTGGCTTGATTCTTACACCGACTTCCGCATGAGCCTCATCAGGTGTATCACAAATCTTGTGCTCGAGGACCCCCGACTCGCACAAGGTGTTCACAAAAGTGGTCCTGCCTGTTCCCGAGGCACCTTGCAGATTAATGTATCTCAGTCCAGTCTCAAATGGACGGAAAAAAGTATTCACCAACGACCATTACTGTGAATTGAATGCCCTTGGCTTGCCCGCGCCCGCGTCTTCTTGGTGGAGGCATCTTGAAAAAACAGGTGAAACACGTCAGGTGATATCCGAATCCAGAAGATGTTACGTCGATCTGCGACTAATCAGGCCCGCCGCTTCCAAAGTACATTCACTACCAGGGACTCTGTGGTAATTCCTCAGCTTAACAATGCCAAGTTTCCCTTTCTTTGGTTGCGCGATGCCTGCCAATCACCAGCTTCAGTGGACCCATCGACTTCTCAAAAGCTCTTCCGGCTCTCAGATATACCACTGGATATCAGGCCCCAATCTGTTCGCTTTGACAATGAAGAGCTTTCCATTCAATGGGTTGACGGACATGCTTCAACGTTTACTCTTTCTTTCTTGCAGCACCACTCTGTGCAGCCCAAGTCGAATCCTACAGCTGCTCTATTTAACCAACATCTTGATTCAGTTCTCTGGGATCGGAATGTAATATCAAAGTCCCCTGAACTCTTCATCGAATATGGCTCAATCAGCACTCCGAGCGGCTTGCTAAAAGCACTTGATCATCTGTGTAGATTTGGTCTCCTGTTCATCGTACGTTGGGAGCCGGATATCTTCGCTGTCTCTAAGTATCTTTCTCGCAGCGCGATGTTCCAACGACAGAAACAAGCGACAGCCATTGCGAGCTAGTGAAGCTGGCCAAACGGCTAGGAGAGATTCGAACAACCTTCTACGGCAAGGTGTGGGACGTACGAAGTGTACCAGATAGCAAGAATATCGCAAGTTTTTTCGTTCCTTAACTCACATTATTGGTTTTTATTCATAATAGGCCTACACGAATCTCGATTTGGGCCTTCACATGGACCTGCTGTAGGAAATCCAAACTGGTAGTATGTTATTTTTAACGTGATTTGTTTCAAGGTATTTCCAGCACCCCCCTCAATTCCAGATCCTGCATTGCCTGTTGAATAAGGTCATCGGAGGAGAATCGATATTCCTCGACGCATTTAATGCAGCACATCAGCTCAACGAGCAAGACTTTGAAGTCCTGTCGAGTCACCCCGTGCGCTTTCACTACGTCAATGACGGGCACAGCCTACATTATGAGCATCCGACAATAGAGCTCTGGGGTCCCCAGTCCACAGAAAGACCAGGGGAACGCTCAATCAAATATATAAATTATTCACCGCCCTTTCAGGCGCCTTTACCGCTTTCAACTGATAGAAATTTCTACGAGTCGCTTGGTCGCTTTGAGAAGCTCCTTGACAAGCCAGAAAACAGGTAGTTCCTCAAATCCTAGCTTTGAATACTGAAATAACTCGCGGAATTAGTTACAGATACACGCTGGAAGAAGGTGAGATGACCGTAACTGGCTCCAGAAGCAGGTATCTGACTATTCAAAGGGGTCGCTGTCGTTTTCGACAATCGACGAGTCCTTCATGCTCGCACCGCATTTCAGGACATCGAGGGGCAATCTCAAAGTGGAATACCAAACAGATGGCTCAAAGGCTGTTATCTGGAAGGTGCGCATGTTTTGTCGAGCTGTTTTGTTTGGCTAATATTTGGCAAGGTGATCCTTTGTGGGATCGGGCAAGAGTGTTGAGAGCAAATTCGTAGTACAAAGTCGATAAACCGATAATCATAGCTTGGCTTTCTCCGCCTTCTTGATATAAGCAAATCCAACAAGTGCCGCCTGGGTGGCCGTAAGTACAAGTCTTACTGCGAGAGAGAGAAGACACGTACCTTTTTGGAATTCAAGTTTTTGGTGATAAAGGTCACCTCAATGGTGCCGTTGGGACCGGCTCCTACTTCCCAAATTTGGGTCTCAAGGCTGTCTCCTGGCTTAACAGGACTCGTAAATTTAACGCCAAACAGCTTGAGGGCGTTGGGGTCATTGTTCGCCACTGCCTTGAGTAGGGCTCTTGCCGCGAAGCCGAAAGTAGAGCTATACAGTATGAGTTGAGTGACAGTGTGCCGACAAAGACTCACAGGCCGTGTAAAATCACTCCACCGAATCCGGCTCTTTGACCGATTCTTGTTCTCAAAGTCAGCCTCTATTTCCTCAAAAAAGAAAGACTTGAAAGACTTACTCTGGCTGAATGTGAAGTGGGTTATAGTCACCTAGCGAAGATGAGGGCTTGCTCGCGATTTGTGGCGTTATAAGTCACCTGACAAACGGAAGATGAGGGCTTGCTCGCGCGTTGTTTCATCTTTTATGAGCCAGTCGGCCTCGCGCTTCGGGACAGGAGCGGGCAATGGTGGTCCAGCGATGGTTTTGGAAAATTTCCCGCCGGCCGTGGCTCCAAGATTGAAGGAAGACGAATAAAGCTTCGCATATATCTTTCCCTGAGGGTCCACAAGCGTGTTCTCCGCTGTAAGGACAATACCGCTTTTATTCTCGTTGACACCGGTGTAACGCGTCGTCCACTTCCAGCCGGGACCACTGACGAGTGGTAAAGGATGCAGTATCTCGATGGATTGTGAAGCATGGACCTAATGGTAGTAAAACGCGTTCGATTGTAGTGCAATAGGACAGGAAAACGAAAATCGTACGATGCGGTTGGGATCCAGCTTGGGCATGCCCGGAATCGGGCGACCTGCAGCCATCTCTGCAAACAAATTCAACTCTTGGCTATCCCCTTTAAAGGGCAACACAACCGGGTAGGTTGGAAGAGCTGCGAAGGACTTGTCTGAAGCGATTCATGAGCTTCAGAGATGCTGTGGACTAACAGGAACAAACCAAGTTCTGAAAGAGGGCTTTAGAAATCATAATGAAGGAAATCAAACTGCAATGGATACCATAGACAAAACTCAAATCATCTTGTTTGGCGCCCACACCAACAGCGTAGGTCAACAAGTCGCGCTTCAGCCATGAAACCTATTCATTCAGCATAGAAGTGAATGAAAAATGGATGAACATACTGGTTTATCCGGCAGTTTATAACCAACGACTTTCGAAAGGTCTGTCGACATGATGAGTGGCGGAAGCAACCGGGTTTTGTAGTTTCCGAGCCGGATTTTGCGGGGTCACCTGATCCAGCCAGCTTCATGTCGTCCATTCCGGACGAGAAATTATTTCAACATTCAGCCCGGGTCAAAGGTTGCGTGGTGGTGATAACTGGGTAATGCACTGCCCTATGATCTTGATGGATACTAAATATTTTCCAGAGCCGCCAAGGGAATCGGGCGACAAACCGCAAAAGACTTTGCTTCTCGAGGGTACGTTAGTACTTGGAATTGAGTACAAAGCTTGCTTGACTTGTGCTTCATCAGTGCAAAGATAGTTATAGGTGATACAGATGTATCTGGTGCTCAGAACACTGCCTTGGAAATCGTGAAGGACGGAGGGCAAGAATTTCCAAGATTTCCAAGTATCTGAGTCTTGACATCCTAGCAGGGAAGCGGTGTCCTGCCTTTGCGACGTGACCATTTGGGACCACCTAGTTTCTCTTTACCAGCTTGCCTTGGACACTTATGGGGCCGTAGACGTTGTGGTGAGTCTCCTCAGGAGCACGAGTCTCTGTCAAAAGCTTACGGTTTCAAGATTGCAAATGCTGGAGTTAGTGAGTCAACAGACCTTGGCTTAATGTCAGGACATCTAGCTGACCACATGAGAAGCCGAGGTTGGCGATTTTGGTAGCCTTCAACTTGACAAGGATGGAAAACCTTTGAAACCAGCGAACATGTTGACGACATTAAACGTCAATCTCATCGGTCTCATACAAAGTGAGATTTCGCAACATCTATTTCTGCTTCATCTCATTCGGTCCGAAAGCGCTTAAATTGGCCCACCATTACCTTCGGCTCAACAGAACCGGCGACACACTCAAAGCTGTCGTTATCCTAGGCTCAATGGGTAAACTCCAAAGAAAAATGGAAGGAAACATTGATTTACCAAAAGCTTGTCAGCATCTTGGTCCAGCATTCCAACTGCACCCATGTACTCGGCTGCGAAACATGCTGCTTTGGGATTAATGCGGTCACTGCATCTAGTATGGGAACGAGAGAATATTCGCATCGGTATCATTCATCCTTTCTTCGCAGGTGAGTAAATGCACAAACTTTGAACTTGCGAGACGTGAAACTCGCCCAGATACGACCATTGTTCCACCACTAGTGAAACTCGCATTGGCAGGAATACCCAAGGCTCCAGTGTCGCGAATCGCAGGAGCCATCTTCTATGCAGCAACTGAGCCCACTTTGGAGACCAATGGTTGGATTAAACGGCCTTTCTTACTGTTCAAGGTCTGACTTGAGAGACTAGGTTGCGCCTGGCTTCTCTTGGACGACGGGCCGGTTTTCCTTGTTCCCCGGGAGGAGTTCAAGATGGGGGTTTACGCGATGGTTGATAAACGAGCCAATCGTCTTCTCAAGTGAGTCCGCCTGCGAATTTTTGAGATTACTATTCAATTCTCGCAGAGGTGTTGACGGGGTTGTTTTTTACACGCGTTTCTTCAAGGACTTGATACAGGTCTTGTGGAGACCCACTATCAGCCTGGCAGTAGCCGTAACTGCAGCCAAGTTTGGTTGGAAGTACTTGTCTTACTATATGTGACTGGTTGCCTGGTTACCCTTAGGAAGCTGGGCTTTTGCCTCTACAGCCTCGAGTCATATTAATTTACATTTCTGCGAGTTGTAGGGTGTACCTTCGCTTTGACCGACTTTTGATGGATGTGTCGTATTTCCGACGGCTTCTTGACTTTGTCATCAATTTCTCACTCAGTAGCCCTCGTTCTCCCTCAAATCGCTTCATCTTAGATCTGTTCGATGCCAGGGAGCCACTTAGATTTAAAGCTCCGAAACAACCACAAGTACCCACAAGCTCGCTCTATCCCTCCACAGCAAGGTTGTCGTTGATGAAACATGGGCAAAGTTCAAACTGGTCGGCTTGGACGTTCTGGGTGGTCACTATCGTGACAGCTGGTGTGTAGCATGAATGGCATATTCTTGGACATTTTCCAGAAAATTTTGTCGCTTGCGCTGGAGCACCATGGTCTCAGCCAAGGTCCAAGATCAGCCCACCCGACTTATGATCTATGCCTCCCAGGCTGCTCAGCACTGTAATTACCGTCCCAGGTATGTGTATATGAGATGTGTTCGTCGATTCAAAGCTAAAATGGTAGCCTCAGACTGTCCCGACAAGGACCTGCATCATATTTTTCATGCTAACCGCCGAGATTCTCTTAATCCTGCTAAACTATACTCTGGACATATCTGTATATTACCTTGAATTACAGCTTTTGTATGATCGACCTAACAGCCGAAGCTCGAACGCAGTCGTCGAACGCTCAATTCGGGTCGGCGGCCAGGTACCCGATCAACGATATCAACACCAATTAGGGAGAGTTTTCGCGTGATCAAACCTGGTGCAGACGACTATGAGATGTGGCCTCTTATATGTCAATTGATAGTGCGAAAGCCGAGATATTGAACGACAAATGCTAAGGTGGCCAGGTAACCGTATTGATTGATTTATGAGATCCCTTTGCCTAGTCCAGAATTGACCGAGCTTTGAATATGCCTTGGAAGCGAGATTAGAGGCGCATCGAAGGGCAGATAGTGAAGGTACCTCCGACTATTCTGTACGCGAATAAACAACCAATCGACGGCGGCCTTGACCCCAGTGCTAAGGTACAGTGAGCGCAAGCCAGATTCAATGACCAGTACTCACCCCTCGATCGCCGATATGCCTAGAACATCCAAACTAGCGATTCTTTCTCTTCTGGCCGAAACGTCATTCTCTCCATCTCCTGGTCTTACATTCCTTCTCGCACTCTCCAGTTTTCTTTGATGCCAGTCTTCATAGTCGTGTCTGATTTCATCCACTGACAGACTGAGCGGTGAGTCTTGCTTGTTGGCCAGAAGAAGTAGAGGAACACCGAGAATCTGTGGCGCAGATAGTACCGCGTCTTACTTGCCGATGTCAGATTTTGAGCCGGAGAATTATTGTAGACGCACCGAATACCTCCCAGCCTTCACTTAGACGTTCACGGTCTTCAGCGTCAATAACATAGACCACAGCATGGCAGTCGTCATAATATCTGTGCCAGATATTTCGAATGCCCCGCTGACCGCCCAGATCCCAGAACTGGATGATTGAAGAAGGAAGGGTCTGTCCGTTCAGCACATTGAAACTTGGGCCCATGTTCCAAAGGGCTCACAATTTGTCCAGCTAGGACACTGAGAGATCAGACATTTGGTTTCAACGCTGAGCAATGCAGCTCACTGTTCTGGCCGACGGTGGGTCCAATCTTGTCTGGAGAGAGACCAGGAGTCTCGTTGTACAAAGTCTTTATCTTTTCTAATAATGTCTGTGGTCCAGGTATATCAGAATTGATACAGCAGGCAGGCAAAGGACGCACTGTTTTTCCAGCTCCATCGAGGCCGATAATAATAACAGAAAATTCCTCCTTTCTGGAGGATGATCAGAGGACTGTAAGGCCTATGAATTGTATTGTTACCTTGTGAGATGTTCATGAAGACCTTTGAGTAGATGGTACATGGAGGAAAGGTGTCAAGCCCTTGACTTGAACCGTACCATCATGGGCTACTACTACAACTATGGGCTGCCTCCCTTTCTCATCATAATAATCGCTCTCTATTTGATTCTGACTGGCAAGCTTAGCTATTTCTGCCTTGTAAATGCGCTTATTGACTGTCCACAGGCTCTGGGGAGGCCTTCAATGTCGGCAAATTCCTCGAAGAATCCAGTCCCTTTGCCTGGGCAGCGACCGGGATTGGTCTTTCCATTGGTCTCAGTGTCCTGGGTGCTGGCTGGTCAGTCATTGGTTTGCCTAAAACCCGCTGCTGGATGCTCAAGCCGAAGCCTGCAGGGGTATCTTCGTGACGGGTTCCTCGATTCTCTCTGGTGGTGTCAGGGCTCCTCGAATTGCAACCAAGAACTTGATTAGGTGCGTTATATTAATTCACTACTATTGTCTGGGTTCTGACGGTACGCGTAGCATTATTTTCTGCGAAGTTGTCGCCATTTACGGTGTCGTATGTCACTGGCCTTGCACAAGGTTTCCTTATTTATTCGGTTTAGATCATCGGCATCGTATATTCTGCCAAGTTGTCCGCTGTGTCCGACGATGTGCTCTATACTCCTCAAAACTACTACACTGGTGCGTCTATCGCCCCCTTGCTGACGTGTATCTCATTCTTGTACAGGTTTTGCCCTTTTCTGGGGCGGCTTGACTGTCGGCGCGTGTAATCTTCTTTGCGGTATCTGTGTCGGTATCACAGGATCCACCGCGGCTCTCGCAGATGCTGCAGACCCAAATCTCTTTGTCAAGATTCTCGTCGTAGAGGTCTTTGGCAGTATCATGGGTTTGTTCGGACTCATTGGTGAGTGCTTTATTATTCCTCACCCTTTTTGTCTTACAATCTTTCAGTCGGTCTTTTGATGGTCAGTCATGCCGAAGAGTTCACAGCGACCACATCCTTCGTCTCGGAGCTTGTACACTAAGAGACTTGCTCGATGTTCGAAAATTGGGATTTCCGTCCGTTCATTAAACACAGCTACTCACTCATACAGTGGCAAATTATAACCTTTAGTCCAATAATATCACGTCAGTATCTCATTTCTTCGGATTCTCGAATGGATTCTCGACATATTCCAAGTCGTCTTCCTCTGCATCTCGCGATGATGAAGTATCCAATGGAGGAGACTGAGTCCGTAGCAGCGACACCGGGCGCTTTGGTAGCAGCCCTATTTTTCCAGTGTCGATGGGAACAGGCGGCGTTACCGGTGCTGGCGCTGGCCCTATTGAAATTTCAGCGAATGTAAATATCTATGGCGACCAGCGAAAATTACCTAGCTCGATGGACGGGCTCGGTGTAGCATCGTACCCTCTGGTTTGAGTATTTGGACCCAGATTCGATGTTGAAGTTGGCTGAGAATTCGGATCGAAGTAGGGAGCAGAATGAGGAGTCGGGAATGGGTTCTGGTGTCCATTATCATACGGATATGTATCTCCACCGACACCATGTGAAGTGGAACCTTCTCTCCCCTGATCCAGCTCCTGGATCTTTGTTTTGACTTTGGAAAAAAAGTTGCCCAATGTCTTTTTCCCGGCTAGTTCACCGGTCAGCTGCAAACCTGCAAAGACGCGTCTAGGACTCACTTTCCGCAAATTTATTAATCTGATCTCCGATCTCAGCCATCGTATCCTTCTCTTCCACAGGCCGACGATGAGGAGCTTGTTGTTGCCATCCAGGGTGTTGTCGAGTTTGTTGTTGACTAGCTTGCCAAGCTGCTTGCTGTTGTTCATCTTCCAAGTAGAGTCGTCGTGCAAGTTGTTCATCGAGCTCCGTTTGGGACTTGATGGATGAGTAAGACCGAGAATATAAACATCACAGAATGTGTACCATCTCTGGTCGAGCGTCGCTCTGGTATTCTGGATCAGTCATGCCAAGGAGGACGTCGATAGCGCGATCCTGGTTTCCGCCGACAGAGTCCAAGACCGATTGTCTGGAATTAAATGAGATCATCATAAGCCAAGGTATCAGGATACTTGCAATAGAAGATCGTCGAAATCTGGAAACATGGCTCGAAGAGCAGCAATCTTTGGATCTACGAGTGTTTCCCGAGGATGGGCATCCGTTTCTGGGGCAGAATCATGGGTTTCCACAGCTGCAGCAATCGCCGAAACTGTTGTAGTAGTTGCTGGCTGTTGTGTGGCAGGTGATTCAGCAGTCTCTGTCAGTACCGGTTCAGTCGAACCAGCTTGAGGGCTAGCCGTTGGTATAGGCTCAGCCCGAGGGTTGTCGTCATTCACTGTGGTCATGGTCGTTCTGGTGCAAGAAACTGCGCAACGGGCAGTGCTATTTTAGACAACCACAAAATTCCTTTTATGGAAGTAGCCCCTCTCTCTGCCACTACAACTATCGGCGTCCTTTTTTTACATCGACATTTTGCTCCTGGCTCTCTGCCTTTCTTTTGTTATTGGACTTGACCGATTTCTTCGCTTCAAGCTCTGCAAGCTTTTCAATGCATCCTTTCAGCAGACGCTTTTCACCCAAGCGAACGATGACCGAATGACGCATATTCAACGCCAATGGTTTCGCCAGCAGCTGCTCGTCGACCTATCATTGAATCAGCAACATATCTCAAGCCTCAGAGCTGGACTCACTTGTAGAATTGTAGGATATTCGGCCAACCGCTTGTCCAACACTTGTTTTATAATTCTCGATACCTGATCATCGAGTTTTGGTTTAGGCAATTTACTCGCGTCTCGAGCTTTCTGCCAGTCCGCTGCATCCATGAGCAATAATCTTGTGAGAGATATCAGTGCGGATGGAACCTCCAGACTGCTGTCTATAATCAGAATGCTCGTCTACAGTTAATTCGAGTGCAAAGGGAAAGAAAAATCCGTAACTCACTCGTCTTCTCCTTCCTCCAACCACCAATCAATCCTTTCTTGGACCACTTCGGCAGCTACAGAGTCAAGGCAAGATGTAACAAGGTCTGCGCGAATTTCCACCTCATCCCCCGGATTGCCCTTGCTCCCGTCTGGGAGTTCTAGCAAGTCAACATGACCGTATCGGCGGAGGAGTTCAGCATTCGGTAGATCACCATAGGTATTCCACTGAGGACAACATCCAGCCAAGACAGTCTAGGAAGAGATGGAATGACTTACAATTTGTTCGCCGGCATGTATTTTTTTCGTTGCCACCATTTTCAGGCAGCTTTCTTCGTAGAATAATTTGGCCTGCTCAAGGGTGAGTGACGCTTAGAAAAAAGTTCAAGAGTGACATTTTCAGATCCGAACCGCGCATTGAGCATATCTGCCACAGGGACCATAGATATGTGGGCTGTATCTTCTCCATCTTCATCTTCGTCGTCGTCATCGTCACTGGTTGCGTCCAAGTTTTCCTTGTCTTCTGGGGGTTCGTCAACATCCATAGCGGCACTGTCCGAGGATGGTATTTTGTTATCGGAGTTCTTGGCACCCCAGCTTTCGACATGGAAACTTCGGGATAATATCCTGCTCCCCATGATATGGTACTGTTCCAGTGAATAATAGACGGGAATTAGTTCCGCAGAAAAGAGATCGGGCCGACTCTAAGAGCAATGAGCTGTGCATGCCAAAGAAAATATCTGGCACGAACGTGGACGGCAGGTAAAAGTTTTTCTTCGTATGCCTGTGCAGCTTCAGACTTGCCCAACTTGACTGAATCGTAAAACTATGAGCGAGACGTGGAACAAATGACTGGCCCAGAACAGACCAACCACCGAGGTTCCCTTGAGTTCATCGAGGTCTGAATCCTCCCAGAACATGGGCGTATCAAAATGGGTTGGGAGAATGGCTAGTTTGACACAAATGAATGAAAATGACACGATAGCGAAGCTTTAACGAACACAGGTATTCTGCCCATTTTGATGAAGGTCCCTGGGCTGTCTCGTACATCAGGCACAGGATCAGACCGACCCATCCTTCGTCCAACGTTCTTTCTTTCCAAGCGTCGCGACCGAAGAGATTAGGTAGACCAGAGGTTTCACAGGAAAGTGTCAACGACTGTAAATGAGTGAGCTCCGACGAGCCGAACGAGGAAATGAACCCACACGAGGAATAGAGAATAATGTCTGACCTTCCTCTATGGATTGTCGAGCTACTGCACCACGGCCCCCTTCAGAAAAAACTGTGAAGCCTACAGAGTCGTCTATTACTCCAAATGTTTTGAACCAAGTCAAAAAATTGTTTAGCTCTTCGGCGTCCATAGAGAAGGAAAAGAGGAGAGAATGATCACGCGACCATTCAATCTCACGTCGCCCCCCTCTGTCACTGTGCCCATGCTTGCCCTTTTACAAACCAATTGCGACAGATTGCTGGAGCAATATGAAAACAATCTGCACACTGTGAAAGAGTTGCAGACCCTATACATCCAGGACATTCTGCCTTCTATCGCTGAAGAGTTCGGCTGGGATTCTGACGCGACGCAGTGGGCACAAGAATGGCTAAAAGACAAGAGTGAGTGAGATGGGACATTCACTGTTCTCTGTACTGACTGCATTTCAGCTTCGGTTTTCCAAATGCTCAGAGTACATTGATCACTATCGCGGTCAAACACCTGGAACTAACCCACCGTAGCGGAACAACTACACCAAATCGACAACTCTGGAATCACTTCGGAAGACTCTGATGTGGCGTTATAGCACCTTGTGGCCTCCAACACCCGACTCCTCTCATTTAACTATCCCCCGAATTCGTTGCCTGCCTACAGAAGTCTCTGACCCTTGTGGGCGACCAATACTCCTCATTCAGGCCCAAGCTCTTAATTTTGACGATTTGGATACCTATCAGACCCTTGGAATTCAGACGATCGAAGCCCTTCGTCTCCATCTCGTAAAACTGAATTCGGATGCTCAAACAGTTGTTCTGCAATATGTCATAGTGGTGGATCTGCAGAGGCTATCCATGTCGTCGGTCGTAAGTGTGGTCGACATGTCTCCATTAACCAAACTAAGTTAATCCTTTCAGAGATTAGATCTGGTGACTTGGTTTCTTCGTGAAGTGATACCTCGGTTTCCAGGCTTATTAGCTTCAGGTAGAACGTCTCTGCACTTTTTATGAGATATGATCCGATCCCAGACCCCAGTTTTTATGATCAATCATTCTTGGACGCATTCCGGGCTTTGGACAATAGTCAAGTGAGCATTCTGGCGTTCAATATCCTTTGTACCTCAATTCTGACCTCAATTCTGACCTGAAGACGGCTTTTACCATCGAGCGCGCTCGGACGGGTATTTTTCCTGACCCAAGAAGAACTAGCCGGGTACTTCACGCAGTCGTGCCTGCCACAAGGTTGTAAAAGATACTTTTCGCCCCTTCATCCAGCTAAATCTGTGTTGACAGATTATGGCGGAACCTTACCGCCCTTGAGGACACTGCGGGATCCACTGAAGCCCGATACCAAGGCAGTTTCCGTAGATCGGCAGGTTGAAAATCCCGGATCGACGACGCGTCCTTCGATCATTTCTTCGACTTCCATTCTCAATCCCTTTTATGGATATCCTGTCCATCTGAATGCAGATTTACGCCTTCATCTTCACCATGGTCGTCGCAGAAAACGAGACCTGATAAAGACACTGCTCTCTTTGTTCTGGTTACGATGGGGCGACTCCATTACCTCCATTGGTTGGATTCTAGCGTTCATTTTCGCTGCTCGAACCCTCAAACGTGTCGTGACTTCCCCCACGGGTCTCGCTGCCCTGAGCGCCTTCTGGTCTTCAATCTGACAATGCATTCCAACCCAAAGGCACTGGGGCAGTCGCGCCGCCACCGAGAAAGCATTGTCGATGAGGCTTTGGCAATCAGTGGCTGATTCAAACCTGCCAGTACTGTATAATTCACCGGTCACACATATACCAGTTCTCCGGTCCAACTTGCTACAAAAGTATCCTGGTAGCTTCACAAGTGATCGGAACAGAATAATGACAGAATATGATGAAATAGTACATCTCACAGACCTTTTGAAAGCGACAACGTGGAAAGAAATTTCTAGTCCCAACATGCCTCGATATGTGAACAGCGTAACAATTCGGTTGGTCTGACGCTAACAGCAGTTGGGTGCCGACCAGATGGTGGACAGACTTCTCGAAGTGATGAATCATAATTCGTCGTCCCGACATTTTATTAATCTGAATAACGACGGAGCCGAAGGTATGGCCAGGACTTCCTGAAACCGTAGTCATTTCCAAGCTTCAATGTGAGAAAAGAGGTACTAACTGCTGTGAGATGGTCAAGTCTTCTTTCTCGGGATGTCATTCATAGCAGCTTCGTGCGGAATCTCCAAGTGGAAAAATGACATCGACGTTGTTGTTTTGACGGCGTCCAAGATCCCAGCTTGCCGTGAAACCGATCTATGACCTTGATTTGGTCTATAGAATGGATGCAAGGCCAAGGACCCTTGGAAGCTGATCAGTAGCACTCCGAATGGTTCGGAAGAATTGTACCATGAACACAGTAAACGGCCTGGTCTATTACTACTGATAATATCAAGTTCTTGAAGATATATGAGACTTTTATGCCATGCCAAGTCTAGAGAAGAGATGAGAAACTGTAGACTGATATGTTTTCAACTGTTCACCTAAGCCATTTGTGATCCGCGTCGTTTCCTCTGATCAAGTGCACTCGGTCAGATCTACTGCGACTTGGGCATGTAAGAAGCGAAATTGTCTCAACAAGCCTCGATCCATGTAGTCATCTAGTTGAAAAGGTCAGAAGCGGGTTTGAAGACGGATGAGAAGAAGAGCAAGTACCGGGAAAGAGGTAAGTAAGTTGTGTGGGGAGCTGCTCTGACGAAAAGTTTCTACCCTAGATTTCGGCGTGCATCTTTGGAACCGGGCTCGGAACCAGACCCAATAGATCGTAGAATTGGCTTGCATTGAACATTACACTGGGCTCGTCCGTGGCCTTGCGAAAAATCTCCGAGACCATGTATATCGCCTACAACAATGCAAAGCGCCGAAACATCTCCTTCATTAAGACTGGAAATAAGCCCAAATAAGGCTATCTTTGATAGACAAGAGCATCCATTAACACACCTTGCCTGGTCTTTTGGCAGATTTCACGCATGAGAGAGAGACTGGTTTGATGCAAAAACGAGGATGTGACAATCTCGCGATTTTCAGGTACAGTATCTCAAGATGCAGAAACTGCTCCCTGAAGAGTTTTTTATGCAGGCATCCAAATCGAAGACCATATATGCGAGAGATTGGCAGTATGATTGGGCAGAAACGCGTTCCAGTGATGAAGTTTGTTACAATTGTTTGGTTCATTCCAACCTTGCCATTTACGATTCGCACAGATAGCGATAAATCGCGACCGTCTCGGCTAGAAGAAGACCACCACGCGGCTTGTTTCGCGTCCGAGAATTGTACTTGACGGGAAAAGGGTCTGCTTCAAAACTTGACCTACGACTTCTGTAAACTGCTGCCTCGAACATCAGATTTTTTCGCCGGTATGTCCTATGACAAGAGGTACTCCATTAACTTTTTGTCTAGTGTTTCGACCTTCTCTTGGAAGAGGTAATGAACAGTAGCATTACCTTCCCGTGAAAGAACGAACAGTATGTCGTTGTCTTCGGCGCTAGTTTCAATCCTCGCAAATCGGAAGCATCTACGCCCGTTCGGATCGTTCACAATCATGTTGCCGGCGTCTTCAAGATTCAGGGTGAGTTTCTTTTTCTACTCTACTGCATGACAGCTGTCCATTGTGCATGACCTTGTTCATCTACACATTTGGCGACATGCTCTCCTTCACCGTCCGTCATTTGCCCTTTCCGGGCAATGGGCCAGTTCCGAATATCGTCGAGACACTGCTACACGCACTTTGGATGTTTTCTTCCGTGATTTACTACTAACTTTTACCGCTACATTTAGAATAACTGCTATGACGCTCGGGCTGGAAACTCAAACAAGTACGGAATCGCAAGCTACTCGGCCACCAAAAAGCTTCTTCCCGATGGTTCTCCAGTTATCACCATGATCTTCGCGGCCGGACCAGTGAACCCGGGACACCAATAATTGCATCCAACGCAACCTTGTTCATTACCTCGCTGGTCTTTGCTTTCAACCTCATTGCCATTTAGAATGTTGCCCAATGGCTAGTCCAGATCTCCGGTTCAGGTTTCGTCTTTCGGTACCATGAAAGCCCTGCAATTATTTGGTAAACCTAGCTCGATTCCAATCTAGGATGACAACTTGGACCTTTTCCGACTGATAAAAGGCAGCGATGTTATCATTGTTCCGCATTCTCTGCTCCCGTCCACTTTCAATTCTGCTTTTCACTATCATGCAGTCAAATCACTCTCGCGCCTATTCGTATGATTCGTCCCATAGCTACGATGGCCATCATCAAACGAACTTGACACCCTATGGTGGCTCGTATAACCAGCAGAGTCCTAGTCATCCATATCCCCAGTCTCACCCAGCTAACGGTAAGAGTATTTATTCAGTCCTTTGGATTTCTTTCAAGTATTAAATCTGTGGAACAGTTCAATCCGACCCCCGGTACAGAGCAGCAACTCCTCTGGCACCCCCAGGCCATCGGCACTCCCGTGGAAACGGGACTACACTTTTTAATCAGTCTTCTCCTCCGCCGACATCCAATTCGCATCTGACCTATCCTTTGGCACCTACAACATTCTATCCGAACCAGAACAATCAACAGCTTCAGCATCAGACTTCTTCTCGTCGCCCGGTACCTCATACTGGTCCGAGAGATTTCAATCCGACCCCCGCACAAATGGTCAATTATCCTCATTATCCACCGACTTCCCATCATGGAATGAATCTACCGCAGCCATATGGCCATCAATCTGCCGGTCCCAGTCGCGGTGATGCACCCTTGACTGCTGGAACCGCACCAGAGCGCTTTGTATGCAACTTATGTGGAAAAGACTTTTCGAGGTCGCACGACCGAAAGCGCCACTACAGTACCTCGCATGACACTGGAGGAGAAAAACATGTCTGTGAAATTTGTCGGAAATCATTTTCCAGGTAATGTTTCTTAACTTGGCGAAAGACGCGACGACTGAACTTTTATTGCTAGAGGTGACTCTCTGAAACGACACCGTGATAATGGATGTATGAGTGGCGACTCTTGAACGTGTTTCAAGGCTGGAAAAGGAAGGACGGACACTGCACATAATTATTCTCTTGCTATCATTCCTCAGTTATCCAGCTATTCCCATTGCACAGTCTTCTCATCGGCTTGTATTTTTGGCATCTCGAACATGCCTTGTTTCAAAAGACGCGTCCATAGCCGCTTACAGCTTCATATTCATTTGAACAGCATCCGTGTCTTTGCTTGTTATTTGATAATATATAGAGCTATTCACAAGCGACATCTAGGGCTAATTTAACTAAACATTGCTAACATAAGGTGTTGCAATACAGAGGTCATTGTGAACTCGCTTCCGAAATGAGATTGGGAGAACATTTACGGAAGGCCAACAATCGGGTATTGACAGCCAGAATGAGGTTCATCTCGCTGCGACGTCCGCAATAGAGAAGTAGCGAGCTACCAGTCTGTCCTATGACAGCAATAAGCCTCGAAGGAAAAAGGAGATGCAACTTCAATCATCCTCGTCTTCAGATTCACGACCAGCTTCATCACGCAAACCCTCAATTTCCACAGTGGAGCCTCCTTCGTCGCCGCTGTTATTCTTTCTGTCCTCCTTGTCCTTCTTTTTCTTGTTTATCTTCTCTATGATCTTGTCTGCACGGTTAAATATTCCACCAGTAGGAGCACCGCAAGCCAGACATTTGGGAGTCTTGGCAAAGCGCTTGATTGCACAGGCGGAACAGAAATAGTGTCCGCAGCGGGTCACCACTGGGTCTGTGTAATGTTTCCGACAAATAAGACAGGCGAAAGGGACATCTTCGTCCGAGTCCGAATCGGATTCTTCGTCCTCAACTTGTTTGTTGGCATTTTCGGCGAGTTTATCAAGCTGCCAGCCAGCGAGATCTACAGTTGACAGTCAGTGTCATATAAATAAACATGGGGAATTCAGACTCACAGGTCCCGCGATCGTGAAGGAACTTGCATGTATCACCGAAACCACAATAACCGGTTTCTGAAGGGTAGGTCAGCGAAAGAATGGAGCCGATTGTTCAGGAACATACCTTTGTAATCTTTGCAAACATCTGGTTGATAATCGACTATAGTGACTGTCCGAATAGTAGTCGTACTGCGCTGTGGACCGACCCTCATAGCTTTTGGGACGTCTGTGCTCTTCTTCAGATGACTCTTGTAAGCACTTTGACCGCGATACTGATTATCGTCGGGAATCTTCTCGTCATCTTCGCCAGCATCAGCCTTTTCCTTTATTCGTCTTTTGGCCAGCACTTCTTCTATTTCGTCTCCAGCTAGAATTTCCAAAGCTGCATTGACATGCGAGCCTTCAGCCGTCCACTTGACATCTGGACCGTCTCTTTCTGGGGCGTCAAGATCGTCACGGTCGCGCTCAGATAATTTACGTTTCGTGCCTGCGCTGAGGAGATTGCCTGTAGCCTTTTTCGAAGGAAGGACAACTTGTGATTTCTCTGCTGGACTATTTGATGGCGACGTTGACCTTTGACGAGCAGTAGATTTCGGGCGGGATTTGCCTTTTTTAAAAAAGGGGACGTTGGCTGACATGGTGGTTTTGGTCAGACTGGCCTGGGAATTTCCCTTGCCATTCAGGTTGGTTCTATACGCCACACTGGGGACCATATAGCCAAAGCTAGTCGGAAAATAACACAATATAAATAACAATATAAGAAGTACTCGGGATCCAATTTGCAAAGAAATTCTCTCCGGCCTGGGGCTTGGTGCGAGCCATGTGCTCCCATCGATCTCACGCACGTATCGATAACCGCAACAATTTCTCTTTCTGAGTAGAAATTTTCAGGTGGTAAGCAAAAAATCAAGGATTTCCTGTCCTTGGTAGGATGAAATTGGCCTGAAGATCATTTTGCAAGCAGAGCTCAGCCGCATAACGCTCAGCCGCATAACGCTCAATCAGGTTCCATCCGGATAGTTTTTGCCGGCTGAGTGAGACGGAATCGGACCGCTGTCAGTCAGCCATTTTGCTTACTGAGCACGCAATAATAAAGTACTTCATTCTACACCTTCACCATCGCCGAATTCGCCATCTTCAAAAGTCGCAAGAGCTGCGACATTATTGGCGATGCCTGCGAATTCCAGTCTCCATGGCTTGAACATAATCCATCCCGCCCAGTCCTCCTTCGACGCCCAGGACTTGCTATCGGGTTCTCCATTCCCGGACATCTCAGCACAGCTCGACCTCTGGACGAACTTGCCATTTGATGCGGAAGAGGGACCGCTGCTGCCCAGACATCCAGAGGAAGATGAAGAGGAACAGTTGAGGATAGGAGAATCGGCCCTTCACCAAGGTCATGCCAATGTCGTCACAGCTACTAGCCTTGACCGCTCTCCACCTCCTCCTTCTTTCGACTTGCAATCATTTCTCTCTACTTTTGGCATTGACCATTATGCCAATCAGCGTCCAGGAGAGCAGTCGATACTCCCCAACTCCACATCGACCCCTTCTTTGGCCCAGCTCCTTGCAATTTCGCAGCAGCATGGTGTCTTGCCCCCTCAGAATGTTTCATCCTCGTACAAGAGCGATGAACCACCCTCGAAGCGGGCTCGCACTCGAAAAGCGTCAGTGTCCACCGTCGACTCACCTGAAGACGGTGACTCCACTGTGCCTCTTTCGGCTTCAGAAGATAAACGACGTCGGAACACTGCTGCCAGCGCTCGGTTCAGGTTGAAGAAGAAGGAGAGAGAGGCTGCTTTGGAGAGCAAAGCCAAGGAGCTCGAGACAAGAGTGAACGAACTTGAGAGAGAATGTGAAGGCTTGCGTCGGGAAAACGGCTGGCTCAAGGGCCTGGTCGTTGGAGTAACTGGTGCTGCTCAAGGCAACAGTGCTGCTGCTCCTCCTTCTGCAAAGAGAACCCGAGATGATGATAAAGCTTGACTGATTCTTTTTCTATATTTTTATCTGAATTTTGTCACTCCGTATGATCCATCATTGTTGTACTTGAAATCACCAGCGCCTGCCCACAACTTGAACAACCTCGCATCACCGTTGACTTTCGATGAATCTGGACTTGGATTTGAGCTTGGAGTTCAATCCATTTGCAATTGGAGACGCGCCTGAATCCTCTACCAGCGATGTTTCCTTCATTTCAGAACCCGAGACGCCCTTGGCTGAGCGAAGAATGTATCGACGCGGTTCGCTATTAGAGGCTTCAGCTTCTTCCAGCACCTTAGCCAGCACCAGCCGTCATTCCAGAGCTCAAACCGAGTCGGAACTTCCGACGAGCCATACGAGTAGCCATCCTCTGCGCAGCGCTGGTTTGGCTTCTGGACCAGGCGATGCAGGCATCACTCGGCCCCATCTAGCTCGCATGGTCGACGTCGGTATCTTGGTCGATGCTCCAGTAGTTGAGATTCCATCCAGCAGCAACGAGCTTGACCCATCGCCCGAAGAGAAGCTCGTTCTAGTTCATGAGGTGAGCCTTTTAACCAGTCTCCAGCCAACTTGTATAGTGAACTGTTTTCAGATTACCTCGAAAGATTCTCTGGCGGGTGTCGCGCTGAGATATGGCATTGGCGTGGGCGAACTGAGGAAGGCTAATCAGCTCTGGGCCTCCGACTCTATTCATCTGCGAAAAGTCCTCTACATTCCTATCGACAAGTCCAAAAGGGCTGTCACCGAACCACATTCATCGGAGGCGAACCTTTCAACAGTTCATCGCATACCAGCCTCTAGACTGTCTTTCTTCCCGCCACCAACGAATCCCACTCGTTTCTCCGATGAAATTCAGCGGCCTGATCCTATTCCTTACCCGATTAAACCCAAGTCTGGACATAATCGCTATGCAACTACACCTTCTCAATCGCTCAACTCTATTCTTACCGCCCTACCTATTGCTGCCTCGACACGAGACACAATAATTGCTCGTTTATCCTTTGATAGCGCCAGTTCGAGCTATAGCGATCACGAGAGACACGAAGAAGAAGATGAAGCTAGTGAGCGCCATGAGCTCGACGATGTAAACGCGACACGACATCGACGCTTCTCGGATTCCCAGAAGACGCCAAAGCCACGTCCTACCAGCGTGGCAAGCTCCAAATTCTCATTGCCGCCTTCTCCGACCCACAGTAAAGCCAATACTGTGTCTCTGAATAGACTAGAAGGATACGACAGAGACAATAGTCTTATTGGTCCTCCAAGGACAGTTCAATTGGAGCCTTCCCCTGCAATGCGGCTTCCTCTCTCCATCAATGGCCCTCGTCCTCAGGGCAGTCTTGCCACTGTGAACCCGAAGCGTAGACCTCGTTTAATCGATGTCGATTTTGATTCGACAGACGGGAGCAGCTGATGAAACCTCAGCAATCATGTAGAAAGAAGTGAAGGAGCACCATTTTCTACATGGTGTTAATTTGCGTCAAAAGCGCGACTACTTGGTGTCTTAACACAAAAGTCTAGCGACCACGAGTCTCTATGATTCACCGGTGCCTTCATGAGGTATTCGAGCACCAGAATTTACTCAACATTGTCTTCTATCACTGCTGGGTCTGGTTGACTTCATAATGCTTTCACACCTCTGCCTTACAAATTTCAGCACTGTTTATGCCGTACCCGGCTAAGCATGTCGAGCTTTCTTCTCAGTCTCTCAGCTCAATTCCATTCAGGCGAATGAAGCCACCGTCATCCCGGCTATTGCCATTATTATCAGCATTGTTGCCCTGGGCGCTTTCACCTTCATTGCGGCGTCGAAATTGCGCAAATGTCTAGGGGGTGGGAGAACAGGTATCTGCATATGGTCAGTATACAATCTGATTACTGATTTTTAATACAGATAATGAAGGGAATAGTACGCCACGCTGAAGAGACAGTGATATAAGTACACTATTTGAGTTTGTGACCATGATCTAGTAGCCTGTTCAAGGTTCAGTCAACAATACCATAGCCTGAGTGCAACATACCAGTCTGGCTCGATCTCTGTGAGGATCCGAATTCTGTTCCATTGTTGAGTTTATGTTGGGAGCCAAAATATCCGGCTCACTGTGTTTTCTTGGTTTCCTCCATCTCGTGAAAGATAACCCAGCCAGATCGTGGTTTCCTTGTGAACAGCACAGAGGTCGGGTGCACATGCATCGTCTTTGTTTAGTTAGAAAAGGTTATTTCGAGTTTGACCCTCCCTGGATAAATGCTTACCTTGTTACCCCTTACGGAGCGATACGTTCCATCTGCCACCCAGCGAGCTCCGTTTCTCCAGTATCCACTGACCAGACATCTCCGTAATCTTTTGGCGTCGCCTTGACAGCTCTCAATAGGCAAGTTAAATCGTTGCATGTACTTTTTGAGTTGCGAGCGGATCGATACAGCACGCGACATTGCGCGAAACGACAAGGCATGCGATTTACACCAGCTTGATGACCTCCCATATCGAGTGAATGCATTGTAAGCTATGGGCCTCGATTAGGAATTTCAAGTGAATCTAATCAAGCTTTTACCATTCAACAGCGTCAAATGATCCTTGATTGAGTCAGTTTTCAGTGATCAATCGTGTAGTATTGTGACACTTACCCCTTCTTCTGCAGTGAATTTTCGACGTTCCAGTTCAGCTATTGCTCCAGGGGCACCATCAGGGATTATGAACACGTCCTGCGACAGTCAGAATCTTATTCAGGGCTTGAGTCCTCATCACATACCTGAACGGATGTCATAGCGGCGATGGTCAAGATTTCATCCCCGCATTGGTGCTCCTTTGATTGAAACAACTGTATTATCGGTGAGCAGGAGTTCAGGTCCATAATAAGGTAATTCACCATGCGTGCAATCCCGACTTCTACAGGACATTCTGCAACTTGCTCCCCAATGACAGTCAATCGACCATCTTCTCCAATCATTCCAGCAGCCACTAGACCTTCAAGAGCACGAAGGACACTCTCTGACGGAGGTGCTGTGACCCACTCAAATTTCATCAAGTCGTCTATGCCCAGCGACTTGAGCTGTAAAATCGGAGTCGTCATGTCAGTCCGCGTGATCTCTGGCGCTGTCGAGTGGGGTAAGGATTCAAAGGCTTTAGAAGTATAAAGGCGATAACAGATGCCTGAAGAGGTCCTTCCGGCGCGGCCGGCGCGTTGAGATGCAGACGCAACAGATGTTGGTACTGTTGCAAGAGATGCCAGTGCCGTGGTGGGATTATAGATTCGAATCTGACAAAACCAAACATTGGCGAGAGCTATGGACAACAGAACAAATGAGACGAACCTTCACAAAGCCGCTGTCGATGACGAATTTGATACCTTCAATCGTGACACTGGCCTATATAGCATGAATGAGGTGGACTAGAAGAATAAATCTACTCACTTCAGCTATGTTTGTTGAAATAATAACTTTTCTTGTCCCTCGGTCAGCAGCCTGGAAGACTTTGAGTTGTTCTTCTATTGAAAGGCCGGCATGCAGAGGCATGGGCATCAAGCGTCGCGCAGAACGTGGCTGTCTGTGAAAAGTTCAGAAAAGAGCTTCCAACAGACAGGATGATTCCTACGTTGGAATCAAGTCTGCCAGGTCCTCAAGACAACTTTCAATCTCTTCACGACCAGTGAGAAATATCAGAATATCTCCGTCAGCTTGCTACGGCGAGAAGATGTTAGAGAAGGATATATGGATAAAATGAGCAATCCAACCTGTAGATTGATCTGACAGGCGACTTCAGCCGCTTTCTTCACGTAGTCCGCGACGGCTTCTCCCAGATATGCGACCTGTACTGGGAATAGACGACCTTCGAGACTAACAATGGTTGCATCGTCGGCTGATGTATTGGAAGTAAAGTAATCAAGAAAGGCGGTGGCATCCAAGGTGGCTGAAGATACAATAAGTCGGAGGGATGGTCGTTTTCGACGTATTCTGTTGTAAAAAGTCAGCATAAGACGGTCAATCGTCGGCACTGGTTACTTTTTCAATACTCCAAGTAACAGGTCGGTATAAACGCTCCGTTCATGAGCTTCGTCGATCTGGAGCATTAGTATGAGAAAGCCAAGAACTGAAGCAAGACGGCAAACGGACCATTATCACGCTATAACGGCTCAGCAAAGGATCTACAAGAGTCTCACGAAAGAGCATGCCATCGGTCATGTATAGAATACGAGTACGCTCCTTGTTGCTAACGTCTTCGAATCGTATGGTGTAACCAACCTACATGGGGCTCGAATGAGTTGAAGGCTAAAACAGTTCAGGGCTTGACTGACCTCGTCGCCTAGAATAGTGCCAACTTCCGTGGCGACACGAGTAGCTACTGAGGTGGCAGCTACTCTACGAGGCTGGGTACATGCAATTATGTTCCCCTCGGAGGCCCAACCAGCTTCAAGAAGATATTGGGGCAATTCTAGGGAACTTGTCAATGCAACACGAATGAACCTGGCTGACAGGACCAACGAGTAGTTTTTCCACATCCAGTCTGGCCGACAACAATAATGACCCCATATTTCTCCAGGCAATATAGGAGTTTTTGTCCTGAGGCCAGTCAGAAAAGACACAAGGTGTCCAATTATAGTACGCACTGTGCTTGAAGATTGGCAAATGTTCGCGCTGGCTCTGTATAGACAGCGAAGAGAATGCCGGAGCTGATTGAACGACGTTTCCCTCAGCTTCAGTCTGTCGGTCGAGGGTACTGCCAGGGCCTGCAGCACCTGGTCTCCAGAACTTGAGTGACATGCTGTAAGCAACTTCATCCGGAACCGCCATGTCCGAACGAAAGGGTGCGCACATTTCTTCCTTCATTATTATCTCTAGAATGCTCATTCCTTCTCTCTAGTCCTCAACAAGTATTTTCCTCCGGATTTCGATCCAGATCTCATCCCTCGGAGGAGTGGACCCAAAAATTCACAACAGGTGGTTCGTCTTATGGCTCCCTTCTCAATGTGAGCACAGGCCCATATTTCTGTGAAACCAACTCTTACTTATAAAGAAATCTGCAGGAGATGTAATACCTGTGGGGAATACATATACAAGGGGAAAAAGTTCAATGCTCGAAAGGAAACTGTGGACAACGAAGACTACTACGGTATACGAATATTCCGGTTCTATATTAAATGGTATGTCCTGTCGTCTCGTCTTTCCAATCTATCTAACCATTATAACTAGCACGCTTTGTTCCGCCGAGATCACATTCAAGACCGATCCCAAGAATACCGACTATTTGGCAGAGCATGGTGCATCCCGAAACTTTGAGCCATGGCGAGAAGAACGAGCTGGCGAGGAAGAAGACAGGCTAGCGAAACTGGAAGAGGAGGAGAATAACCCGATGAAGGTGCTAGAGAATCGAACGACCGACTCGAAACGAGAGATGGACATTCTCGATGCGCTGCAAGATATTCGAGCCCGAAACGCGAGAAACGAACGAATGGGGAAATCTGTGGACCTGGTGGAACGAATAGGCCTGGAGGAAGTGGAGAATGATGCTGAACTCGAGCGTAAAAGGCTTGAGGACGAGGACGAGAAGGAGGTTCAGCGTCATTTCTCCAAAATTGCGATGCCTGCTGCCACAGATTCCGACGCCGAACCTGTTCTTATTACCGTGAAGCGCAAAGCTGCGGATATCGAACCCTCGTTGACCAGCCTTCTTCCAGAGGCAACACGTTCACTTCTCCAGTCCAAGCCTGCACCGACCCCAGCGTTGAAAAAGAAGAAGACGAATGGGCTGGGAATAAAGATTGTAAAGAAATAACATCGTTATAATATCTGGGATTTGTCCGACCGGCGGCTTTATGTATTCTTGTTGATTGTACTATCATGGACGTTTCTCGTGAAGATTCGCAGCGCGTCGCGGTCGACAGCCTCAACGACTGGCAGCAAATCAAAGCCAATGTTACTCAAGTCTCTATCGCAAGACTCGAGCAACAGCTGAAGTCGGGTCGAGGCAGCGAACGTGACGCTCTAATGGCCCACATGAACCATGTATCTCTTGTCATGTCTCCCTGCACTCCTCGCTCATTGGCTTACAGTTCATAGAGCAAGCATTCTCCATGGCCCAGCCGAATCTACGAGTTAACGGACGTAATTTCGAAAACATTGAAGAACATGGCGGTCTGTTTTGGTTGTCCCTCAAAGTTGGTTATCAACTCATGCCCTTTCTCAGCCATGGAACCTTTCGACGAGGGGCTGGACAGACGTATCTGGTCGCTGGCCGATAACCGACTAGCTTGGTACAGAACAATTGCAGAAACAAGAAGAAAGACACCTCAGGAAGTCGAGCGCGCCTTTGTGGAACTACACCAAAAGGAGATCGACTTGGAGAACGAAGAAGAGGCCATCAATGCGGAAGATGGCATAAACACTGATACGGCAGAAGTAGAAGAGATTCTGGTGCAACGATTCCCTCATATTCAAGAAGGGTTCAGAAAGACCGCTGCTTTAGCAGAAGAACTTAACCAGGTGCGCGTCGTATTTCATCTTCCAGTGGCGAAAAAGCTCACGAGTCCGTCTTCAGCTCATAGCAGAACAACAGGAGCGTTCAGAACGATTCGAGGTCGTTGCTGCCGAGGTCAAGGCCCTGAAACCATAAAGTTGTATGTATCCGACATTATTTGTATTTCCATTCAATCTCCTGTGATCACTATTTCACCTTCGTCTCGAGGTCTCTGAAATCCGTCGATATATTTCTTCAGTGTCTCTTCCGTGATTTCGAACGCTGCATCTGCGTCCCGCCTCTTTGCCCTTTCTCTCAACCGCTGCACCAAAATCTCTTCCTTGACATCGAAATAGACCAACATAGTATCACCACCCGCTTCTGTCACTAAAGTTCTGTACTCGTCTCGAGCTTCCCGGCTCCAGAACGAATAGTCAAGCACCACAGATTTTCCTTGTTCCACAAGTTCTTTCAGAGTTTGCCGATTCGCTGCTTCAGCTTCTTCCTGTAGATTGTTGTATTCATCAGCGGTGAAGTCGACTGAATGTTGACCATGGTGATCCCATATATATTTGTCGATGGAGAGACGATGTAGTACTGTACCGCTATGTACAGAGGCAACTGGAGATGGAGCGTTATTCAATCAAACTGTGACCCAGATAGCAACCAGTCCACTGTTATGCGTTAGAGTTGCTAGTTTTAGCAACCAGGGTCTGGCACGCTGCTCATTGTGGCTTGAATAGGAAATGGTGGTCTCAGCAATGAAAATGAACAACAATGAGCATTTTGTATGTTAAATACTTGAAAGCTGGTTTGTCGCTGAAATGACCCTTATTTTACCCTCTGCCATGTCTCTTTTCAATGATCCCCAATGGAAGAAAAAATTTGAAGGAATTGGTGTCCCAAGCGAGATCTTTGTAAACTTGTGGCCTTGATAGCAACCCAACCTGCGTTAGGCATTATAGTTGCTATTTTTAGCAACTTGGGAAGGCCGCGTTATGCGTTATGGTTGCTACTGTACATAGCGGTACAGTACTGTCTGGTCACCGTCGGAAGGAAGACTGGCTAGCTCTTTGGCCAGAGTAGTCTTTCCTGAACCTGAGACTCCGGAAAGCAATATGACAATAGGTCGTCTTGGAGAGCTCAGAGCCAGAAGGATGGCTGGAATCATAGTGGGCAAGGTGGGACACTGTCCGACACCATGACTCGAATTCGCACGTGATCGCGCCACAGATATACTGTTCAAAGGGGATAGACCCGTTTCCCAAGGACTGTCGGTCAAAAACAGGCGTCTCGGAGCTGCAGCTACATCCATCTTCTTTTTATCAGATGGTCAACTGCTCAAGCTCTGATGCAACACACTCGGAGGTTTTTTTGTGATATCGATGTGATGCTGCTGCTTTCGGTAGCTGTTCCATAGAGGAACCATGTTTTTTCATTATACCATTTACGTATCTGAGGATTTAGAACCCTTTCCCATATCCACCTTTTTCATAAAAGGCTTCCATTCTGGCGACGATAGAGGAAAGAGCGGCCAACCATTTGTCCAGCTCCTCGTTAAGCCTCTCAGATGATGCAGGCTCTCCGCCAGCGGGATCCGCTGCGAGCTTTTCATAAAAGACCGCCCGGTATGGACAGGCCTTCATGGCCACCTACGATAATCTTGTCAGGCAGTGCAACACAACACGAGAAAAGACTTACGCCAAAGATACCCTTAACAACAAAGTTGTGGAACTTCTTGAGGGTACCTTCATATGATTTGGTGAATGCAGCGGCCAATTCTTGATCCTTGTTGGCTTGAGCAATCTGCAGAGCCTGACAGGTAAAGGAGAGACCCCGGAGGAGCCATAAAAGTCCCTCGGTAGCTGTACGTTTCTTCTCTCCTTTCTCGTTCTCGACGAGTTCTTCCAATGTGGCAGATTTCTCGGGCGCTGCATCATACCGGGCTTGTATTTTCTGTATATCACGAATCAAGCGATCCTTGTTAGATGAGAAGACAAAGAATGCATCCAGTATCGTACAGTGATATTTCCCCTTAGATCTGTTTGAACGACGGAAAACGCAGCAGATCCGAGTAGATCTAGTGGCCAAGGTCAATACAATGATGATTTTGGGGCAGGATGTACTACCAAATAAGCCGACAAGGCCTCGGGATGCTTCGAGAAACGCAACGGTATCGACGCCAGCGTCTGTTATGGGAACATCCGCAAAAGACTGTGCAGGTCAGATTGTGATTGGACTGAGAGAATCAATGTTACTTTAACGGTGTCCAGATAGGGTGCCATCGTCGTGGAGGTATAGATTCTGGGTCTCACGTGACAAAAGTTACTCTCATGCCTCACGCTGATTCGGCTTTGGTACCAGCGAGGTATGTATGCTGCTGCTACCCAGGACCTGTTGAGTTGAAATTGTCAGCCTGACCACAAAACTCGAGTTCTGGCGCCATGTATACGAGCAGCTCGAACTTCTTATCGCGGATGAAAGAAATTGGGTTTGTGGCGTAGTCAATCAGAATCTGCTGGAACTCATCATCAAGATTTACAGGTATCCAACCTGGCTAATGCGTCTTCACTACTGTACAACTCCTTGATTGCGTTTCCGACACACTTTGGACCCGATGAGAAGGCTGTCAACTGGTGCGGTCAGTGCTCGGATTTTTCATCAGATCTTGACCTCAGCTCTGTACAGGTTTCTATATCTTGGATCAGTTTTTTCCTTCTCCTCGCAGATCACCGCAAACAGAAGCTGGGAAAGGCAAGCTCTTATTGGGACCTTTCAATGGGCGGCCAGCGTGTCAATATATCAATGTCAACCCAGGAAAGGCTCGAGGAGTCTGTGCTGATGCATATCTGCAACAAAAGACAGTGATTGTGTTCGTGTTTCACCAGAGTCGCCGTTCATTTTACTGAAGCAGGATCCAGTCAAGATGTCAACAGCTATCCTGGACATATCGCTTGTGACGGTGATACGAACTCGGAGATTGTGATTCCGCTACTGTTGGACACCGAGGGCGCCACGTTAGCGATAGGTGTCTTGGACCTAGATTGCCTTTCTTTGAACAGCTTCAACGATGAAGATAGAGATGGTCTAGAGAGAATTGCGGCGCTCCTGGTGAAAAGCTGCGATTGGTAGCTGAATCCAGACTAAAATTACATTGACCTCGTCACTGGTTATTGTGCTTCCGTCTTTTGCCACGCAACAAAATCTTCGTGCAACTTTTTCCGCACGCTCCACTCCTTCTGAACTCTTTTGACATGACCTTTGCTTAGTTCATTGCCCTCATGGTCGGTCAGAGGTATCCCGTCGTCATTCCAGGAGCCGTAAGCTCCAGCTGGTGTGTGGGGCGGTTTAAACATATCTTGTGGTGCCACACGACCTCGTTCTAGCTTTTGTATGCGCTTCTGCCGCTCCGCCTCGACAATGGCCGCTTTGTTCGCCGCCTTGGTATCTGCTAGAGCTCGTTTTTCGTCTCTAGCTTTGATCAGTTCGGAAGGAGAAACCAATTTTACCAAGGCCTTGCCATCTGTTCATGATCCATAAACAGCGGCTCAGGTACTAAACCAGGCACTCACCCTCCTGGTCATCGAGCGCTACGCCCAGCGGGATGAGGTCAACATCTCGGAGCTTATCGCACAGCGCTAGAATATCTTTGAGTGCAGTTTCACTTTTCTCCATCGCAAGTCTCCGAACACTGTCTCGGAAGGAAGATAGCGAACGGAGGTAGGGCATCAAGATCTCGTCGCGCTAGAAAAGTCCTATGTCAAAAGAGCTGATGGTAGATTTGGTGATCCCTACATCAACTTGTACATTGCCTCGAAGCTCCTGGCCCCAGCCAATTTCCGAGCTTTCTCCTTCACCGAGTCCGAATATCCGCAGCATCCGACCAACCCATCGCGCCACAGCTTCAAGAGCGGCCACATTCACATTGTTGCCGGTAGAAGTGATGTAAACATTGGTCTTGGAAACTAGGTCACGAATGACGTCGAGAGCTGCTGGGGTGTTGAAAGAGTCGCAGAGAGCCTTTCTGAAGGCGAACTGAGCTTCATGGAAGCTGACGAAATAGCAAAAAATAATAGGGTTGAGCCATCAACATTGAATTCCGAGGAAAATGATTATTACCTTGACGTCAATTGGTGTTCAGGCGCCTCGTAATGATGCTGGCCATCCGATGTCTTCGCATCTGCACGGGCCTGGCTCACCAGAGCTTTAACGGTGGCGAAGAAATTCTAAAAGACCGGTCATCAGTGCGAGAAACAGGGCAGATAGACCACACGCTTTTACATTAAGAGTAGTCTCAATATTGCGAACTTCCCCAGTCATAAGAGACTCTGAGAAATCCACTTTAGCGCTCCATAGTTGCGTTAAGAAGGCAAGACGGAGTTGGCGTGCAGAATGCTTTTGGAGAATTTCCTGGAGAAACGATACTCAGTTTACGAATCAGAAAACGAAACCAGGCTTACATCAATGGTGATAAAGTTTTTCAGTGACTTGCTCATCTTTAGACCCTCAATGTGAAGGTGGCCAGTATGCAAGAAATAGTTGACCCATGAATCGCATTGATGGTAAGCCTAGAAGATGGTTAGATTCACCCTCTAATAGAGGCTCAGAGCATACCTCAGCTTGCGCCAATTCATTGTCGTGGTGAGGAAATGCTAAATCAACTCCACCAGAGTGAATGTCCATCTGTGAACCGAGAATTTCACTGGCCATGACAGAGCACTCAATGTGCCATCCAGGTCGGCCTGGCCCCCACGGTGACGGCCAAGACGGTTCACCAGCCTTTGAAGCTTTCCATAGAGCAAAATCAGAAGGCGATCGACTGCCAGTCTTATCGGACAAGGAGCCTAAAATTGTGCTGTGAGCTTGCAGTTTTCAAAGTCACAATAGATGGACCAACCCTCGCCGTCTTCCATTAACTCTCTATTCCCCTTGCTCCATGGTTCAAGTTTAGCATAAGAGTGATCATCGGCTTTGTCGAAGGTTTGGGTATCAAAGTAGACGCTGCCTCCCGATTCGTAGGCGTAACCATTCTTGATAATGCCTTCGACAAAAGAAACGATCTCCGGAACATATTCGGTAACTCGCGTCAGTGTATCCGGTTCACGAACATTGAGACGGGCCATATCCTCGAAGAAGCGGGCTTCCCAATACTTGGTCAGAGACTGCGATATGGCGGGGTCTGTAACAGTTGACTTGAACTATGAGGCTCGCGTCAGCCTTAAGCTTAAACTAATATAGATCCGTACAAACCTGTTCATCCAAAGCTGCAGCAAGGACATCTCTGGATTCGTCTATTAGCTTTTCTACCTGTTCAGGACCAGTATGGCCACCGTCTAGTTGAATTCTCGCGGTCTTGAGAGCCTCGAGTGTACGTTTCTGTCAGACGAATACAACATCTCAAGTTGAAGTCAAATCGCAACAAGGATAGCAGAGCGTACCGCGGAAGTAACATGCATGTCAAACTTTTCATCCCTCTCCAGACATTCTTGCTTCCACTCCTTGTTCGTGATCTGGGTCTCTACAGCAGACCAGAATTTCTCTTCTTGTCCTTCAGCGGACCTTTCGGCTAGTGAAACACCTTTTCCGACTTTCTCTCTGACGTAAGTCTTCCAGGCAGAGTTAATGTATGCGAGAAATTCAGAGGAGACAGATTTTGTTTCGGCGCGGCATTTGTCTATGAGGTAATTCTGGCGAGCTCTTATAATGATCTGACCAAAGATTCCGGTCAAATCAAATTGGCATTAGAATGGGTAACAAACTGACCTTGTCGTCGATATCTGTGATATTCATGACGAAGTGGACATCATATCCAAAGTAATCGGTCATCAGGCGACGCAGGACATCTTGTGTAACATAGTTTCTGAAAGGTGTCGTTGGTCAAGAGAACGAAGAGCGACCGGATTGGCATACCGAGCATGACCCATATGTGATGCATCGTAGACTGTCGGTCCACAGTTGTACCATTTAACATGGCGACCATTATGTGGAATGAACTCCGTCTGGAGGATGAATGAGCCAGCATCTAATATGAAGTGCTGCACACAGACTTTGGTTTTTGTCAATGAATTGTAAACTTTCAGAATAGGTTCTGGTCTCTCGGGAACTGGAAGCGACCATGGAGGTTGACGTACTGCCATCTTGGACGGTCTTTGAAGATTTCTGGCAGCTAGAATCGAGCTGAGATTCCGTCCAACTAATCTGTGCCCGGTTCGAGAGCAAGTCCAAGTCAAGTTCATACACAGAAAATTCGTGATCGAGTCACCATTGGTGACAACGTGACCACACGTTGTCACACGTGACGTTAGGCCCCTTGTCACTGCCGGTCGCGTCTGGATCTGTAGGCTTGTTGTGAAATCTTGCGCCTCTTCTCAGGAACAGCTCTTTCGACGCTTTCGTACGACCATTACCGCTTGAAATTTTAACTGTTCACATGTCGCTCTGACTGATCTGGCACGTATGGCTGTAGAACTTCTTCTCGTTGGCTCTGATGGCCCAACGGCGACTATCTATTCAAAGCTCTGGTGCACCCGCACTCTAAGCGACATTTTCGGCTGCTACTTCTTCCAATGCCTGCTGGATGCTGACGTCTACTGGGAATCTCGCTGGGCTCCTATGATGCCTTCCTATTCGCCTTACTTATCCCCTGCGAGGATATATGCTACTACCGAGACCGGGGGAATTGCTAAAGCTTGGAGGACTTCTTTCATCTTTGATAAAGCTACCTTGTAAAATCTGAACAGCTGTAGCCTCCGATCTCCCGAGTCATTCGGACAATGACCTCGAGAGCATCCAAAAAAAAGTATACTTCTCTGTTGCTGTGAATGGATGGAAAAAAAAAGACATAGACCGACAGCTCCGGACTTCTATTGGGATGTTTCTAATTGCGGTTATGAAATCTATCCATTCTAGTTCTGTTCCGTCGGTTCAATATCAAGATACCTTCCTAAAACAACTCTTCCGAGGCCCTGGCACACTATGCTCACAGGCTGTGCTCATCATTTATGATTTGGTTCGATCGCCTATTCCTAGCGAGGGCACCAATTCACGGTCCATGGATCAGTATACGTTAAGTCTCCCTCTATTGATCATCATCACCAATTATTTACTTATCACCCCACAGCTACTAGTATAAGATACTTAAACGCCGAAGCAAGTTTGCCCCGTTTGACCTGACCCTTGAGTGCCATTCCCGCTATGCAACCCTCTTTCCCTGGTGTCGCCCCGGGTCTGCAACGACCAACATGCACTGGTCTCAAAGTTCGCTCTCCAGCAGACGCTCATGTTGTTTTCCATGCTGTCTCTTTAAACCTCTTGCCAATGGTTTCAAGGAGACTAGATACCGAAGAGCGTCGAGCAATCAGTTCAGGACATGTTTTTGTCTGGGAAGAAAGGTTCGCCTGATTTTCCTTTTCATAACAATCATTGCTGAACTGTCTATCAGAGGTAGCACTGCAGAGGCGACGGGGGTCAGTTTTTCTCAATCACAGTACATTCCTGTACTGATTCGGCACTGCAGTTGGGTATCGAGCGATGGACAGACTCGATTCGTGAGTCATTTGTCATCGTCCTGTTTCATTTGGGCTCATTTCCACACTGATTGGGGACCAAGTAGAGTGAGAGAGGTGAGCCAGTCATCCCAGTTCAACGTCCAGGCTAATTCGCGAATCCAGGAGTTCTTATTCTACTCAGAGAGAGACCCAGAGCCTCAGGCGGATGTAGAAATGAATTCCGAAGAGTCTGACAACACGTTAGTCTTCCTTCAATAGCTCCTATTAAACGTCCACTGATAGTTTTGTTAGTCCAGTGCCATCTCATTCAGGGATGGGCATCATGCGGGAGAACTTGGTCAAACAAACCTATTCCGTCTTTGTCGAGACACCTCGCGGGCGACGAAAATGGCATTTGAGTACGTATGTTTCCTATCTTCAGCCGCCCATTCTAACCATTTTGGACGACCCTTTAGTTGCCTATTTTACCCAAGAGTCTTTGGAATATTTGCGCACTATTGAAGACATACCCATCCTGAACAATATTCAGGTTCCTCCCGGTCGGTACAGGAGCGCCAGAAGTGCTAATCGTAGGACGACACGCTCTGACGGTCCTGGTGACCGGTACAATCCCTCTTACAGCAACATTTTTGCACCATATCCCGCGGCGCTGATGGTTCCAGAACCAGCCCAGACGACGCCACGGCGATTATTCTCTCCGTCCGGTCGATTTTGTCTTGCGCCTCTCGCATACTTGCAAAATCTGACGCCACCCAGTCGACATCCTGTAGACGAAGCAGTATTAATGGCCTTTAGAGCGGGACTCCTCTGAAACCCTTGAAACCCTTCATCTTGCTTTGAACTTGCTTTACCCTCATTTTGAACTTGCACATGCGCTTTGTAGCTTTGAATCTTCCTCTGTGTATCTCATGCAACTTGTCTGAGCTGAGCTATTGATAGGAAGATTCGTCGAAGTTCCGTCATACTTACTTCCGATTGGTTACTGACAGTTTCTCCACGTTGTATTTGCTTGGAAGCAGAAAGAGTCGATTCGTTGTCTTCGAGACAAATTTTGGAACTCCTAACAACCGAGAAACATCTCAATGACTACAAACGGACGGAGAAACGGAATCTGATCTACAAGATCTCAAACATTTATGTGTTTAACCTCAAACGTACGCCGATTTCCCGGTTCTTGGCTCGGTTCCAAATGACACACTTGAAAGTCTCCTCTACTGGAGATTCACGCGTCTGCAATATTCTTTGACTTGTAAAAAACATCCTTAAGGAGATGTTCAAGTAGTACGTCCATATTAACGCGACATTTAACTTGTTTTTACTTTTTGCCCGAAACGTGACCAAATCCAGTGTGATGGGAAACGTTCTCATGGGTCCTGTTTACATGATAATTGACGACCAGGGTCAATCCTGTTCGGCTGGATGTCTTGAAAGACGACGACTGCCATTGTTCTCTCCTCTGCTATGCAGCGCCCGACAGTCAAAAATGTTCGAATCCGTTCTACCCTCGACGCCCACAAGATATTCTACGCCGTCCAGACCGGAGCACTCAAGATGATCACTCGACGACTTGACGCCGATGAACGAATGGCTTTGGAATCTGGGTAAAGTCCTTCCTTTTCTATCTTTCCATGCTATCTGTTCATCAAGCTCTGCAGCGACATATATATCTGGGAGGAGCGCGGTTCCCATACTGAAATTACAGGACTTGGTATCGAGCGATTCACTGAAGGCATGTCTGCGCTATCACTTTCAGATTGGCGCTTCTGACAAGCTTCTCAGGGAGACGCTGGTCGCCTTCACGCATTCGCGAGGTTGGTTCTCTTTTCAACGCGATTCGATCGTTTTCACGAGTCCTTTATAGCAATTTCTCTTTTACTACGAAAAATGGACACCTCCAGCAGATGCCACCAGGTTTTTCTTTCGATTCATATAATACGTGTGTCTGACTCTCTTTATTAGAGGCTCGGAGAAGCAAGCTCCTCGAGATTGGGATGCTCTCGTCAAACAGACGTATTCCGTTTGGGCCGAGACAGAACAGGGTCGCAGAAAGTGGCACCTCAGTGGGTCCAGCCACCACTTTGTTCTTTACCTAACGATTTAAATTTGTTTTTCAGCTGCATACTTCACACAATCCACGGTGGACCGATTGGCCACCGTCGATACTATTCCTGGTGTTGGAGAGCTCAACGTCCCAGAGTCGATGTTCAAAAGTACACGAGTCGAAAAAGGTCGATCCAAACCAGATGACTCTTCGACTCGTGATGGAGCCAAGTCGTCACCGACTTCGACTTCGCGAACCTATGCACCTTTCCCAAGTCCATTTCCGACGGTTCCATCTGAGCCCGAGAAATCTCCTTCTCCTTCGGTTCAGATGTACGAGCCATATCCAAATTACAGTAATAGTGGATATTATCCGAAAGCTTCCGCCACGCCACAAGTTTTACCCCCTCCACCACCACCACCACCACCACCGCCGCCGATTAATCGCTCTTCACCGACACCTGCGCGACCAATAACAACAGGAGCACCATATTACCCTCAAGTTCGTCCGGTCGTACCATATTCTTCTTATCCAGCTCCAGCTCTTTCTTCTCCAGCGACAGTACGTCCTGACGACAGAGTACCTTGTGCTCCTGAATATTTCGCTGCTCCGCCATATTATTATGCTCAAGGTAGCGCGTCTGTGTTAAATGGGGGAAATATGTTGTATTCACCTCCAGATCACCCGCCTCCAAGTATCAATTCACCTATCTGGTATGGTCCACCTTCTGGCTTGGTTAATCAACCAGTCCTGTACCAAGGGCCTCATGAAATTCCTTCGCCACCATACATACCGTCTCCACCTTATGTTGGGCCGACACCAGTCCCTTCTTATAGTCATTATCCGCCGCCTTTGACGCCAGTTCAATACGATCCACTTCCGCCACAAATCAATGTGGCCAGTCACCATAATCCTGACCATCTTGTACCACGATTTCTTCCACCGCTTCTCATACCAGAACAGCCTTATCCCGAAGAATATGCATCGCCTGCAGATTCTTCTAGCTCTGATGGACGAAGAGGTGATATTGGCCCTTGTCGGGACCTGGCACCTTTGCACTCTTTGAAGCGAAACCATCCTTATCGTCGCGATCCAGTCGACGACAAAACTTTGCGACTTCTTGACCCACGGCCTGTTCAAAAACTCGAACAGGCGTGAAATATGTAGCTAATCTAATGCAACGGTTCGTCCAGCACTTGCAGAAATGGGTCTCGCTAATCAGATTTTAGATCGAATCATTCATCTATTTTCTTACCATACTATGTCGTCCAATTGCTCGGAACTTTGCTTGATTGTATTGTTAGTATCATCAGTTAATTCACTCCAAATTTCATGTAGTAGGTATCAAGGTCAATTGTCCTGTGTTACAGGGATTCCAGCGACGCTGCAAGATGCTGACATGATGCGAATTCATGGAATGACAATCGGTGACATGTGTGGCCTGGTCATATCGATTATTCCCGACGCCACACTGTCATATCTCAGTTGATATCGCAGCCGATACATAGTCCCAAAGTGACCATTGTTCTAGAGAAAGAGATGATGCAACGAATCGTATTTACATGAAGGAGCGTAAGATAGACGAGAAAAGGAAACCGTGATGTATTTTAAAATCAGTCTGCTTTGCGGTTAATTACCACTCAAACTCGCTAGTCAAAGATGTTAGAGCGCCATTAAAGATGTAGTGATTTTTATCACTGACCCAGTACACTTCTGGAAAAGATAATCCCGCCCATTTACATGAATCATACCATCCTTGAGTACACACTTCCATTTATTTTTCACGCGAGCCACCTGAAAAGATTTCAGCTCCTAGAAGCAATGAATGAGAGAAACAAACCTTGTCATAAGTGCAAAAGACAATATCAGATTCGCCTGCAGCTCCGTCCTCATTCTCTTCTTCATTCTCTGATTCGCTGTCATCCAAGTCACTGTTGATTGCCTCTTCGTCATTTGATGCCGAAGCTCGACTCTGAGACTGCGGCTGTGGCAATGAAGGATGACTCGAACGAGGAGCGTAACCTGCTGGTGGAGAAGGCGAGTCATCGTCGTCCGAATTAGACGGACCATCGACTTGGGGAATCCTGGAAGCTGAAGCTTGAGCTGGACCACCTGGTGGAACATACTGACGTCCCATGATTGCTGCTCCATTCTGCATTGGCTGAGCCTGGATTGGAGGTGGACCTGGGGGAAAAGATAAAATGCTTTGTTGGCCTCCTACAGAAGGAGGAGGTCGAGCTGCAAGCTGTGGACCTGGAAGGGGCGGAAGAGTATATGGTACAGGCGGTGGACCATTGAGCATATATCTCGGGTCGACTGGCTCAGTCTTGACATGAGGTTGGCCTGGCGCTTGGTAACCATATGGATGATTCGGCATCATATGCATTGGATGAGGCTGATAGGCATGGTGCTGAGGTGCAGCATGCGTATGCTGGATTTCGAATTCGGCTACATGAGAGGCGACGACTTTGCTTTCCCATTTCTGGATTTGGAGCTCCAGGAACAAAATGATAGTGAAGAAAAAAGTGGACATACAGCTTGTAATTCAGCAAGGACGTCCTCTGAGACGCCATATTCCTCAAACTCTGGCTTTATCGAGGTGATGACATCGTCAATCACTGCACGATAGATAGTGGGCTCAATGAAGAAAAAATGTCGGTCGAGTTACTTTGAGTGCCACTACAAACTCTTACCACAATCTTATTAGACATGCCAGGCCAGGCCGGTATGATCAAGACCCGAATCCAATCTCAAATCAATTCCCGTTGTTCCAAAATGGGTGGCGTTGTTGAGGACAGCGACGACGACCTGGCGTGGTGATGGGAAGCGGAAAGGGCGCATTTTATACTTGCGGAGTCAGCCGATTCATGCGGAGCCATCAATGATAATAGTCACAAATAGCGGCATATAATGTGACTCCGGCTGGACATGACCTCATTCTGATGCCATTGGTCCTGGTTCTAGGCTCCAATGACGCACAAGGCATGGACTACGACTTAAAAGCTGGAGTCTCTTGCATCAAAACATTCCAATGCCTTTATTCAAATCACGTCCAGAATCCGACACTGAAGAAATTCAGCAGAACAACTCTACTCCTGCCCGCAAAGGTAGCATCTTTACACGAAACCGTTCTGCCAGTCCCCCTCATTCCGAATCCTCTCCCACCTCTCGTCGCGGCTTCTTCAACCAGCGAAACTCTTCTGATGATGACTCTATTGGTCGCCAGAGTACTACCAATGGCAGTATTCGAAGTAATGGGGGGATGACAGGATTCTTTGGTGGCGTTGGTCGCCGAGGAAATGATGTCCATTCGGATCCCTCCATCGTGGCCGCCCGCCAAAAGCTTTCAGTCGCCGAGGAAGCTGAGAAAGAGGCTGACCGCGCCTTGATTCAAGCCAGGGCCATGGTCAAGGAAGCCCGAGACCATGTCAAAGGCTTGGAGAGGGAAGCCAAAGAAGAGCAAGTCTTTCCGTCTCATTTCTTTTTCCCTTCTGACCGTTACATTCCAGTGTCGTCCGCGCTCAAGCCAAGCAGGCAGAGGCCAAGATCATGGGCAAGACAGCTCGCACTGGGCTTGGTCGCCATGGTCCATGATTCCTTGTATTTTAAAAATTTGTATCGATACCCACAGTACTTTTACATGTATTCTACTTGCACTCAATAACCAAGGAAATAATCTGACTTTGCATGTTCAACCAAGTGGGAAAGTGTCGCGGCGAACATCCGTCAATAAGTCTGGAGGACTTAGGAGCGCCAACGTCATTCGTCTGTCTCGTCCAATTAAACAGTGGATCCTGCCTCGAGTATCCACACCATGTAATAGACGAGGTAGATCAGAGTTGATGAAGGCTTGAGATACTCAAACTTGAATATCTGGTAGTTCACTTCAGATCAGGATGAATGAATGAGAGCCATTTCTGGCCGTGGGTGGCAACACGAAGAGCGGCACGAGAAACTCGAGCACGACAGTTTTGATGTTCTGCAGCTCTCCGAACATACTTTTGAGATAAAGCCTCTATGTTATGTGATGAAATCCAAATGAACTTTCGTCTGAACCGAGACAACATCAAAAATCATTGTTTGGCTAGCAATAGTTATAATGCATAGAGTTTTGGCCGAAATGTTGGCGCCTCCTAGTAATAAGACTACGAAAGTAAAGAGATAAAGCAATACAGGAGAAGAGTAATATGGCTACAGATTAGAACAAATCAAGCTGAAATTGCACCGAAACTCGTCAACGCCATCCCACCTATCCAGGCCATTTCCATGACCGCTCTACCGATCGGCGTTGGAATCGGTATGCCTCGACCGTCTGGAGACGAATATTCGTTTGACGGTATAAAATTGCACAGTCCGAGACAGACAAGTCCCTCTGGGTCGAATTCTATCCCCGATTCTCTCGAAGGACAATTGCCAATGAGTTGCATCCCAGAATCTGGATTGGGAAGATTGTGATATGCCTCGGCCAAAGGGCCACTGACGGCTATGCCTTCATCGGGAACACGCATTCCAGAACCAATCAGTTCAGGATATCGAACTATGCGAGCTCCAATCGAGAATGCTGACAAAAGGACATTACGATCTTCTCGAGCGTCCCCTGAAGATGTCGGTGACCGGGTCTTCTTGGACTCTGAGCCAGATGGCCGCTTCGCAGTGGCTCGATACGATACGATGAGGAAAAGCCGATGTTGCTGAGGGATATCCGGCCGCTCAAAGGGTTTGTTTCTGGATTTGGGATCTGTCTCTCCAGGCCATAAAGGAAGTATCATGAACAAGGTGTCGGGACCTATTTCGTCAAAGATATCCACAGCCGCTGAACGATCTTGACTCTTGGTTTTCCGAGAATCTGAGCGATTTCGCTCCTTCTGGGTTGGAGGGAGTAACCCGACTCCTGCAAAAGAGCTGCTGAGATTTTTGACAATCTTCTGCTGTTTTTCCTGTTCATTTCTCGAAGACATCACCATCCAAGGTGGATTGTAATTGCTGGCTCCAGCAGCGGTGGTCGTTCGACTGCCTCTGCCACCTTGTAGCATGCGTTTGAACAGACCCGAGTCTTTTCCAGCGGCATAAGAGTTGAGTGAAGGCCGTAACTGATCCAGGACACCAGGATCCACAGTGCTATAGGTTTCACTATGTGGAGTTCGATGAGGAAGATCTTCGTCGGAAGAAGAAGCGATTGAACGAGGTCGCCGACGAGAGCGATGGCGCTCAGCATGGTCTGATGCAAAAAGCGTCGCAGGAGGTGGAGCAAAATGACTACTGGAAGTCGATGCAACACTTCCAGAGCTACTCATCTGCTCTCGTTCGAGTTTGGCAGCCTCCTTTTGCGCCTTCTTCTGCGCCTTCTTCGGGTCTTCAGATTTCTGCCGCTTCTCCTTCTCCTTCTCTCTATCTCGAGACTGCGCGACCTTTTCCTTGGCCCTGACCTGCTCATCCAGCAACCCATGTGACTCGAGCTTCCGGGTGGTGGTCGTGTTGGTGTAATCTTCTTGAACTCGGCGTGGCGCTAGAAGAATCATTGTGCTAGAGCCTTTGGGGCGCGTATAGTTGGACTTTGCTGCAGAATTCTCGCTGGTACCCGTCGTCGGCCTGCCTTCCCGGGAAGAAGACCTAGTGAAGCTGTTGGCTGTGCGCTCTTCTGGCGGCGCATGGACTCTGAGTCGATAAAAGCGACTTATAGAATATGCGATGGCTTTCGAATGTTTGTGAACAGTGACTGGGGGAGACTTGTGTTTCAGTTTCGTGAAATCGTCACTGAAATGAATTATCCCCAGTCGCTGCTGAGGACCCTTGGTAGGATCTGACGCTGAAAATGAATTAGTACGAGTAAAGTTGTCAAAAGTACGAAACGAACGTGTCGATGTGGTGCGGTTCACTTCATAGCGCCCAATTAACATGTTGCACCAAACTTCACCAGCTCCAATTGTCATTCCTTTCCAATTCTCTGGTAACCGCTCCTTGCCCCTCTCGCGTCTTTCTCTTTCCTCGACGCTGACCGCACTGATTGCAACACTCCGATTGCTCGATATACTGCTCAGCCCGACTCTGTCCCCGACGACGGCAGTTCTTGACCCTAGAAGACCAGCAAGCTTGGCTCCAGTGTGAGGTTTGTGATGATATGGACCGTTACCATCGGCCATCTCTCGCTTGAAGGTCCATTCTCGCCGTTGAACCCCATAACCTGCTTGATCCCAGCCACCGACGGCTTTGAGAAAAGAGTCGTCATAGGTCATAACACTGGCAGCACTGGGTCTCCGTAACCCAAACATGGAGGACTTTCCTCCAGGTTCTGGAGAATGAACAAAATCGCTGGTCGGTACTGAAGTGATTCCACCACGAAGAATATCCAACCAGTCCGGGTCGAAGCCGTCGGTGGGAGGTGGAGCATTTACGCGAGAAGAATTGGAAATAATGTTCGAGTATCGACCATCTCTGATTGTGGAAACAGTTGATATGCTTCCTCTGCCTTGCGACAGCCTTTGTTTACTGGCAATCTGCTTCCAATCTGAATCGGTCCCAGGGACAGAATGTGCGAGAGGGTCGATGGATCCAGGAGGACTACGTGCAACATCAGAGGCGGCACCAGAATGGAGATTGAGAGCAGCCAAGTCATCGTCCAGACTTCTGCTGGGTCGTCTCAGATTGAGAAGGCTCTCGTCTCTTCCATAACCAACTTGGTCACCCATTCTGGCTTCGGCACCTGGAATTGCCATAGGTAAACTGCCCCTCCTGCCATAAGGGAGATCAGGTCGACTGCCGAATGAAGCCCAGGGATCAGCGGGAGCGTCATTTGCATTCTCGTCGTAAACAGCAGAGCTGATTTCGACATGATAGGCGGGGTCTTCGTCTTCGTCGTAATAGTCGTCATCTTCGTACTCGTCATCACTGCTTAATTCCAGATTTCGCCTCTCATCAGCGTCGGAGCGACTTTCGTCATCTGTATTGGCAGCCGAGGTATGTCTGGTGCTCGAGCTTCGACCGCTATTCCTCGAATCGTGACGACCGACGCTTGAGAGAGAAGTCACTGAAGCTGATGCAGAAGAAGAGCCAAATGTACGATGAGAGGCGGTATCAGAAGACCGTGTTCGGGAAGGGTCGGGATTGAAGATACTCGGTTCGCGCCCCCCAGGAGCCCAGGCGGTCCGTTGAGCTAGGGAAACATATCAATAAAAGTTGTCTTGTGAGATGGAAACAGTCACTTACCGCCAAAGATTCCATTGTCGTAACCGACGACTGAAGGACGAGGAGTTACATCGATATTGATCCTGGTTTCGTCATCTTCTTCCAGTGGATCGACTGAGCGAGAGGAAGGTTGTGATTGAGCTGCGCCGAAGGAATAGGAATTGAGGGTATTGACTGAATAAAGTCCACCGCCCTGACTGTGATTGAATTGTGGGCTCAATCTCGCTGGAGAAGACTGTGGGGGAGCTGGTAGGTCGCCATTTTGCCTATTGGTTTTCGAGAGGGAAGGACGACGATAAGGCTGTAAATCTGGATTTGTCTGGGCTGCACGAGCTGGCATTCTTCTGCGGACAGTGAGCTCGGGTGGAATCGGTTGTCGATGGGTGGACGTACTGTTTCCTGTATCCTGATAATTAAAAAAGTATTCCTGTGTTGTTGGGGCCTGAAATCCGTCCCTTCTTTTTGTATTCGTTGGTGAGATAGTGTGTCAGTTTCTGTGCTCCTTATGCCAGACTGAGTGAACGCCGAGCTGATCTATAGAGGAATCTAAGAGCTAGTGACCTCGATGGGTAAGGTCCTGAGCGAGAAGAAGCGGGTATAATGCAGAGAATTGCGTGATGGAATTTGAAGAAATATGTGGCAGTAGTCAGATCATTGAACTACTGGTCAGGAAGTGGTCAGGAAGAGAACAAGGGATTGGTATTACGGCATGGCATTGGCGAGGCAGCACTGGCTCCAATTTCCTTGAAATTTCTAACAAATAATGCGATTATTTTATTTTATACAGGTCGTTCCAGAAGGGAAAATATCTATAAGGTCGGATCGATAGAATGACACAAGATGTCAAGGGCAAAAATTCTCGTCATTTATATGTCCTATTCCACGTGTACGAGGCGCACCCGACGATATCGGGTCCCGGGCCTACTGCTTCAGGATTCTTCATGGTTATTCATGGTCCTTCTATTCATTTTTGGCATTTCTGCCGCTCCGTTTTCCGCCCCATCTGTTCGGTTTCAGCTATTGATTCGGTGTTGCAGCTTCCAAATGGACTAAAAAATCTATATCTACAGCTTCACTGTTACACGATTGAGATTCATGCAACTCTCAATGTCCTGATACTTTTTGTACAGCTCCAAAGATTGAGGATTTGCGACAGTCCCACTAGGCTTCAATAATGTCGTGCCAGAAACAATCTGTTTCACAGCTATCTCAATCTTTTTCCCATTGACTGTGTACTATCCGGAGTTAGAAGTCGTTTGTTCTGCCGCAACTGAAACAACTGACCGGTATCTCCTCGACTTGGTCAATAAATGCCGGTAAGTGCCTCGCACTCAAGTCTCGCCGGATTGCACTCCGAATCTTGTTTTGAAGTTCTGGAGTGAGCTGATATCCAGGGTGCAATTTTAGGAAGAGCAACACGCGCTCATCTACATCCTGGGGTCTTCTTTGGCCAACACAGATAAAATCATCGAGACAGTAGGCGAATTGTTCCAGAACGGTGTAAATTTCTCCGCTTCCAAAACGGACACCACTGGGATTCAAAACTCCGTCGCTATGTATTGTCAGCAGATTATAGCGACGCCGACTTCAATGGAGTTGACCTTCTTCCCAGAATGAGAATTCCTTTCGTCACTGGATTAATGACCATCCAATCGCCTTGCTTCCAACGGCCATATGTTGACCAGTACGTATCCAGGAGCCGCTTACGGTCTGGCGAATCGCCCCAGAATTTGAGGGGCAGGCTGGGATGCGGGAGAGCACAAGTTAACTCCCCAGCAATTCCATCTTCAACTTGTCGCCCAAGTTCGTCGAGGATCTCGACCTGACAAAATTACTTTGACGTTCAGTGGATCTATGTGGTTCATTTACCTTCATTCCCAATGCTTTGGCTTGAATCTCTGTTCATAGATCAGTACTGTGAACGCTGGATATATAATAGATGCCGAACCGCCCGAGTACAAATTCAAATTTGCCGCACCACCGACCTGATACGGAACTGTCAGTGTGCTACTCCGATAAACCAGCTGCAACTTACGACTATCCTGTGATGAATATCATGAGGTTAACGAGTCTAGGGATGACTTACATGCCTAGTGGATGTGAATCTCAGCTGGGATCGAATTCGTATAAAATATTACTTACGCTACAAATGTCGGTGCCACCAGATGCTGAAATTAAGCCGATCTCACCAAAGGCCTTCTGAGCCCAAGAGAAGAGATTTGGTGTCAAAACAGCCCCTGTAACCATAACTAGACGGAGTGACTTGAAGGATGCTACTTGGACTAGAATTCAATCAGCGTATATTCCTTGAAACAAGGAAAACTCATCGCACGAGGTTCAATCTTCCGTCCGTGTACTTCCGCCAAGAAACGAGGACTGGTCCCCAGGACCGAGACGCTATGCAAAACCATGTCAACATTCTGTTTCAACCAAAACAAGACCAACTCACCCTAGATCACTTATGAGCTTCAAGTATGTTCGGACATCCGGATGAAAGGGTGATCCATCATAGAGAACCAGGCGAGCTCCACACGACAGACCGTGCAATGAAAAGAGAAACATCATCCAGGCTGTGGTGGTGAACTGAAGATATGATTCGTTTGGTCTCAGATCATAACTTAGCAAGATATCCTTTTTGCATTGCATCAAGACGCCCTGAACTCAAAGTTAATCCAAGTCCGAGTTCAAAGTGTTGCGACTTACGCCAGCTGAATGGACGATACACTTTGGTGGACCCGAAGTACCCGAGCTATAGAGAATGCACAGAGGATGGCTGAACGGTAACTGTTGAAAGGTCAATTCTCCATTATCCCCAGATGCCAGGAATTTTTCCAAAGTTTGTCTGCCAGAACCTTTGAAATTCGCGAGTCATTTCGTGGATTGACATTACTCACGCGTTGGGAACTTCAAATGGACATGGTTTCCCGGTCACAGCAGAAGGAAGCATGATGGTAAGCTGCAAACCGTGTGATTGAAGGTCCTGCACAATCTCCGCAACCTTTTCGCACAGGTCTAATGTTTTTCCTGCATAGAGGACTTGGGACTCGGCAAAGATGAATTTAGGCTGAATTTGGCGATATCTGTCCAGGATCCCCTACAAAACAGTCAGCGTCGTGAGAACTTGATATCAAACTTTCTGCCTGTTTCCCCAGGTCTGGTGCTGTGGTGGAGAAGATTGCACCAAGGCTTGCGGCAGCCAAGCAGACGACCACTGCCTGAATGGAATTGACGACGATAGCTGGCGAGTGTCAACCTGAATGGAATGCGGGTCAAACCATAAATCTACCTGCAACTCTGTCTCCAGCCGTCAGACCTTGGGCTCTCAGAGCGGCAGCCATTTCCTTCACCATACGCCTCAAGTCCTTGAAACTGTAATCAGCGGTCCTACCGGTCTCAGAACAAGTGGTACAGGCAATCCCATCGTCGTTGCGAGAGAGCAAATTCTCAGCATAATTCAGACGAGCTCCGGGGAACCAGATCGGAATCTCCGGGACAGCGCCAGGCACGGTGACTTGGTTGAATGGAACAGAGGAGATGATGCCAAGGTGCTCCCAAAGGTCTACCCAGAAATCTTGAGGTTTCGTGACAGAATAGGCATGAAGCTCATGGTAATCCTCTACGGTCGATTAACAAACGAGAATTCAGTCAAACATGTACGTACCAAGATTTAAACCATGTTTACGGTTGATCGCACGCTTTAGTATCTCGATAGAGGTCCATTCTGGATGATCAGGTTTCCATAGAAGACGAGATTGCGCGAAATAAGAGTCGGACATTATGGGTCGATGACAGAAAAGAGCAAGGTGGTTCTGAATCAGCAATCTACCTGGAGCAAGTCGTGTCCACTAGCTTGTCAAGGGAGGCTGGAGCTCCGATCACGCGGCAATGAACGATCACGGGAACCAAAAATGTAAATTAATCCGAGAGAAAGTTTGCAGAATGAGATGTCTATGGTAAGTGGGCTACTTGATAATGTCTAATGCTGTTTGTTTGAGTAACAAAATATGGGGATATGGCTACAGATTGCAAGAAAAGGGAAATGTTTGATACAGGGACAAAGAAAATGATCTCAAATATCGACAGCGATTTCAGCATACCATTGACCCTCGGAGAAGTTTACGAGCGAAACAAGGACAAGTTTGTCAAACTTGACGCCGCGACTGCCGATGCGCCAGTGAGCTTGAGGATCAGTACTGTCCTGATAGCTTGCTTTCTGAAAGGGACATGAGTCGAGTTTCAAGACATGAAGCAAAATGATGCTGACCTCCATAAAGAAAGTATAGAGTTTTGCGATCTGGGCACCCAATTGAGCTCGAGTGAGTGGTTGAGCTCGATTGGGTGGTCCAGACAGGTCGATTGTGCGGTTGACCGCCAAGGTCTCGTATCCGGGGTACTGCAATTCTAGTCAGCTTGTATTCCGAGTCAAATGGAAACAGAAACTTACCATTATGTGGAAATTTATCTTCGATGCATTGCCCATGATTTGATATACTGGATCGTTTGTGCCTCGGATTCGAGTAGTTCCATGGAGGAGATCTCGCATGGGGACTCCTTGTCCTGGGAGACCCGTGTCGAAGGCGACTGGGTGTAGAAGAGGTGCATTAGTCGCACGACGCCATTTCGAGGCAGCGTATGGACTTGGTGGAATACTGTGGCGATTTGAAATAGTAGTGTACGATCCCATCGGGGGACCAGCGTAATGAAGAGGATTAACGTAGGACATTGTGTTGATTGACGAGGAAGGCTGAGACAGAGTGGACTGAGAAATAGGTGAGCAGAGATCCTTGCATTATATATTCTCCAAGGGTGTGCTTTGAGGACAATGCGAGCCAGAGTCAAAGCCAAAGGTCCGTCAAAGCGCAACGAGACCATTGAGCCGATGAAAGGCCCATGGCGATAACCCAGGATCGCGACATTGAAGCCTTTCAATGAATAAAGAAACACGTCCATAATTGAGGTGAAAGAGTCCGATTGAGGTGATAATAAAGAGGAAAGCGCTTCGTCCACAAAGGTGGCGGTTCCAAAAAAAGGTAATCTTGATCGGGGCGCTTTACAATCAGGCGCTGAATATTTCGGCATCAGACAAAGACAATGCGGTCCAACCGCTAAGCGCTAAGCCTCGAAGCGTGACAATGGCTTGAAGAAAGGCCCAAAGTTGTAGAGTCAAAGCCTCGAAGGTAAAGTTTTCTTAGTCACGTGTATACTTAGCCTGATCTTGTCACCATTTCCTCGATTTTCAGCGCACTTGGCGCATTGGCGCTCAAAATGGCCTCGTCTTCCAAAATTGGCGGATATGAACTGTTTGAAGTCCTTGGCCGCCCCAAATACATTGTTGCCCCAATGGTTGACCAAAGCGAGCTGCCGTGGCGAATTCTTAGCCGTCGATATGGTGCTCAGGTGGGTCTACTTTCCGACCAGTGAAACCATCTTTTAAATTTCACAGTAGCTGGTATATACACCAATGATAAACGCAAAAATGTACGCAGATCCGAAACATTCCAGCTATCGAAGTGAGGCCTTTGACCTCGCCACGGATGAGGAAGGAAATGCAGCCTTGGACCGTCCTCTCATCATCCAGTTCTGCGGAAACGATCCAGAGAAGTTATTGGCTTCCGCAAAAGCTCTCGAAAAGCACTGTGATGTATGTGCGACCTTGGGTGACTCGATTCAAACTGACTGGTGGACAGGCGGTGGATATCAACCTGGGATGTCCTCAGGAGATAGCTAAAAAGGGCCACTACGGTGCTTTCCTCCAGGAGGACTGGGATTTGATATTTAATCTTAGTGAGTCCATCGCACTTCTGGCTCACACTCTTCTCAATCTTCTCCAGTAAACATTCTGCACAAAAATCTCTCGATCCCTGTTACTGCCAAATTCAGAGTCTTCCCTTCGCTAGAGCGTACCGTGGAATACGCGAAAATGCTAGAGCGAGCTGGAGCACAGATTCTTACATGCCATGGACGCACTCGAGAGCAGCGCGGGCAGAATTCTGTACGCTATCGTCTCGATCTTTTCTCTTACGACTTCTCACTGTTTCAGGGTCTTGCAGACTGGGCTAAAATCCGAGCTGTCAAGAATGCAGTCTCCGTGCCAGTGATAGCCAATGGAAACATCCTATTCCAAGCTGATATAGAGACATGTCTTCGAGAGACTGGAGCCGATGCCGTTATGAGTGCTGAAGGGCAGCTCTATAATGCAGCTCTCTTTGCATCTTCACCGGGTGCCGACATGAAGCTACTTCACCCTCCTCATGCTGATCTGGCACTCGAATATCTTGCCATCGTCCAGTCCCTGAAACGACGCACTGCTATCAGCGCAATAAAAGGACACTTGTTCAAACTTATGCGGCCAGCTCTTTGTCGAGAAAAGGATCTTCGTGAACGCCTTGGGAAGATCCAAATACCCAAAACAGCCAAACTGTCCGAGGGAGCTCTGCAGCCTTATGTTGAAGTTTGCGAAGAAATGAAACGACGAATGGATGTGAGTCAAAATTGTTTCTTTGGATAACCTGATGATTGAATCTCCACCAGCGAGACGCAAAAGAGAAGCAAGACATTCCCATCGAGGATCTCATCACATTGGACGAAGGGACTGGCTTGAAGATCCTGCCTCATTGGCTTGCGCAGCCATATTTCAGGCCGGTGCAACAAATCAAGCGGCCACTAGATACTTCGGCCACTGAATCTCAAAAGGACGAGAAACGGGCTCGTCTAGAAGTATAGCATACGATAATCATTCTGTAGAAATAGCTTTGTAAATAATTTTGTTTTATGTGACAAGTGACCAAAAAATCTTTCCCCCATGGCACCCAAGAAGAATCGCGACCGCGAACCTGTGGCGACTGCTGCTCCTGTCGCTCAAGAGCCTGAAGGACCTCCACCACCAGAACCTGTGGCACCACTGGATGTTCTGTATTGTGCAGGTACCGCTGCTGTAAACCCGGTTAATCGATGATTAATTGCACGGAGTAGTATGCACATTCCCACCAGAATACTGCGAGTTTGGAGCGAGCTTGACCCGATGCAAAGAATGGCTTCAAGAGCAACATCCAGATCTTTTCAATCAGTATTATTCCGATGGTTTGCGATCTACAGAGTACCCGATTCAACGACTAACCTCGCCGTCATAGAGGCACTACAAGCTAAAGTTGCTACCCTTAGTTTGGAAGCACAAACGAAACTGGAGAAAGAATCTGCTAAGAAAGAGGCAAAAGCAGATGCGAAGGCAGATGCTGCTCAGAAGAAAAAGATGGCTTCTACAGTGCGTCCTGGGTTCAAATTCTGCATTCATTCCTTCATATCATCGCACAGGTTACAATCAAACGGATTGAACGAAATAAGCGAAAATTTGTGACGTCTATTCATGGGCTGGAAGCCTTTAATGTAGATTTGAAGAAAGCTGCAAAACAGCTTGCCTCCAAATTCGCCACTGGAGCCTCTGTTACAAAAAACCCTCAAGGACTGGAAGAAGTTGTAGTTCAAGGTGATGTGAGCGACGAGGTTTTAGAGATGATTGAAGACGAAGTCGGCGTGCTGAAAGGAATACCAGCCGAAAACGTGCGTCTGGTCGAGGACAAGAAGAAGAAGGGTGATTGAATTAGTTTTCACATCATGTATATGCACTGCAAAGTAGCTGTTTGAAAATTTATCGAATGAGAAGAATAATGCAACTCACAGGTAGCGCTCTTTTCTCAAGCTGGAACAATGAGTTCGCCCCAGAGCCTGATGGCAGCAACTCCTCCAAGGAAAAGAGAGACGCCAGTGGCAATGCTGATATTGCCTGCGCGCTTCTCTGGTGCAAAGACCTCTGTCCGTAAAAAGCGTCCGAAAGCAGACTCGTTTGGGTCTGTAAGAGTATTCCGAGCAGGCGGATTTCTCGGAATATAACTCGGGCCAGAGTTGGGTGGAGCTGAACGACGAGCCATATTTTCTGTGTCGTCGGTAGAGGCAGACGTGAATTTGTCACAGTCACACGACAAAAGAAATCTAAAAAAAATAATTCAATGTCTATTCACTACATCATTGCTTAAAGGCGTTCCAGGCTTCGTTCAATGTCCCAAAGACTGCATTAGCAACCATCCTTTGTTCCAAAGTAGAATTCCTTTCGTTTAGCTGCAGATTATTAGTACAGGAAAAGCAGCACGATTTGAGGCTTACTTTGTCAGGATGCAACTTGGCAATAGTCTTGGTGTAACGAATCTTGACCTGAGAGGGTGAAATCAAGTCAGCCATGCTCGACTTTGCGAGACCCAACTCGGGCCAAAGGACAGTGTCCAGACTGCCCAATAAAGCCCGAATATTTGTCTCCTTTCCACCCTTCCAAGCATTGACTTTGAGGTCGACAACATCCTTCAAATCATGTTTGGCCTGATCCTCAGCTTCCGCCGCATTTGTGACTTTACGCAAATCCGACAGCGCTTGGGATGGTTTAGCTGCCGTTCGAGGTGGAGGTCGCGGTGTCGCCGCTTTTGGTTTTGTGCTGGAGACTCCATTGGCCTGATCAAGGGTCCTTCTACATCTTCCAGCACCTCTAACACCTTCATTTCTGAGACTCCGTGAAGCCCAGTCGGCACCGGCGACTTTTTCCCAATCCTTCCTTGCTTCGTCCCATTTCTCCTTGCCCTCGAATGCTTCAGCTCGTCTCTTCCAGCCTTTTACTAGCCCATCAGCCAGGTCAACCTCCGATCCTTCTTCTTTGGTCGTAACAGGAAGCTCGATGCCCTTTCTCCAACTCTCCCCGATGATATCCAGCGCTGTAGTAGCATCGTCCACGGCACTACTATATTCACCAATCTTCATTCTGACGAGAGCCCGATTGTTATACAGGTGCACTAGAAGCAAATGTCTTGCTGGTAAGCAGTCGATGGCACGAGTGTACGCAGATTCAGCCTCGGCATATTGACCGAGCTTGAACTTGTCGCCACCAACTGATTTATGGCTCTGAGACTGTGAAATCGAAGACAGTGATGCAGAGACAATATTCGGCCTAGGTTGCAAAATTCGTTGTGGTACTGGAGATGTCCGCGAAGTTGTCGCTGGAGAGGAAGTCGATGGCTGTTTTCGTCGATAGGATGAAATAAAACTTGATGGTTCTCCGGCAGATATAAGGTCGACTTCAGGTTCTACAGTCGTTCGGATGCTGGAAGCGGGGCCAGGACGGCTTGGTTTCCTCGGGAGAGGCTCGACACCATCCGAGAAACCATCAGAAGGGCGATGTTCGCTCTCGTCGTCCCATCGTTCATCCTGTCGCTGCTGCATCCATTTCGGTGCACCTTTAGTTCTAGGTTCACCTTCAGCAGGCGATGCAGTGTCGCCAAGCGTCTCCAGATATGCCTGCTGGACGCGTTTACTGCCTTCCTTGAGAACAGCATTCGCTTTGCTAAACAGGCTTAGTCCGATTTCACTTGCTTGTGCAAATAGTTTATCGGTGGCAGGAGACGGTCGTTCTGACTGCTGGATGGGTTGCTGAGGGCTTGCTCTTCTTCCCTCGGAAGCTCTTACTGAGGTTCGCGGATGCTGTGGGGGAGGTGTTTGACCGACAGACCCATTGGCAAGGAGGGTTTCCAAAGCAGCTTGGACGTCGATGCCGGATTCCGTAGCAGCTAAAGCACTTTTTGCTTGAGGGATCGAGAATCCCATTTCGACCAACTGCCCCAAGATATGGGGAGGAGGTGAAGCTGTTCTGGAGGAAGCTTTCGGTTTCGGAGGAGGCGATTGCTTCTGCAATGTCATTAGCGGCACTTGTGAAACGAGGAGGTTGTATACCATACCGAAGTCACTGCTTGACTCAAAGGTCCCAATATATCATCATCTGTGCTAAACAATGACTGCTCTTGAGAGCCAAAATCTGCCAACAAACTAGATTGATGTTCCTCGGCTAATGGATTCGGAAGCGAAGCAGGGGAATCTGAAAACTCATTCATATCCCATAGAGATTGAGTGCGAGACGAAGCGGATGGGACTTTCGGCGCTGGTTTTGAAGCTGACGCGACGCTGCTAAAATCGCCCAGTCCCCAGTCATCTTCTACCGCTGGCGTAGCTGCCTTTGAAGGAGGTGCCTGTGGGGTAGCTACTGGTCCAAAGCCCCAGTCATCGTCTTCTGGTTGAGCTGATGACTGCTTAGACGAGGTCATTTGCCCCAGCGAGTCGAGACCATCCCAAGCTGAAGCTGCTGGACCCTTTGGAGCCATTTGCTGCGATCTCAACGATGCTTCCCGTCTCTCTCGCTCAGCTTTCGCAGCTCGCTCTGCTATGGTCAAATTGTTCGCATTGCTGGAGGAGAATGAACCACCCAGAAGATTGCTGAATGCATCTCCACTTGCAGAAGAGGTCGAAGCAGGCTTGGGTGTTGTTGTGGAAGGTGTCAAGGGTCGAGAATTTGGCTGAGAGCTGGCCGCGGACAAGAGTGAAAATACATCATTCTTGGGACGATTAAGGGGAGGATTCGAAGATAAGGCGCCGATTTTCTGGGAAGCTGGCTTGGAAGGCGCTGTAGAACTCCAAAGATCTGCAAATGAATCAGACATGGCCGGTCCAGCTGGCGAGAAGATGAATAACGTGACCATCGCATCTCCCTCGCCAACTCTCACAAAGCTCGCGATTTTCTCTTTCGATCAACAGCGCCAGTAACCTCTGAATCCGACAGTCACATCGCAAAAAGATGGCGACATGGTTAGAGGAATTCGAACAGAGTAAACGAACTGGAATCCCGTTCGTCAATCGCGCCAAGAATGCTTTGCTCGATGAAGACGAAGACGATGGTGATATTCGAATGGCTCCGCCGGCAGCAGCACCAGTGGAAGATCGACCTTTTGATTTCCTTGACGATCCTGAAACGCCACTGCAGGAACTCATAAGACACTGGATGAATGAAAGACATGCACCAGATATCTTACCGGCACAGGAACAACTTCTGGGGACACTCCTAGATCATATACGAAGACAGGTCTGAGATACGTCTCTACAACTTTGGGTTCGTCCACTGAGCTGGTGTACAGACTGATGCGGTCCAGGCGCTTCGAGGGGATCCTTCATCTTCCGAAGAGGAGCATATTCGAATAATGCTTGTCCAAACCGAAGTAGAGCGCGTGAAATTCATCGTACGCTCTTATGTCTGTACGCGACTCTACAAGGCGCGTCAGTACTCTTCAGGTGCTTTTGTAAATGCTGACATTCTCACAGATTGAAAAATATGCGCGTTTCATTGCCACAAGTCCTGATCTTCAATCTCGAATAACAGTCGCGGAGCGGGCCCATGCTAGTCGGTGAGTGTCGCGTCGATGTTCCATCTCGGTCCTCTTATCATTTTCCATATACAGGCAGGCTAAAATCACAGAAAATCATTTCCATGTATCTGTACTCCAAAGTCTTCCCGAGTCTCAGTCTTACCTCGACGACACGCCCATATTTATGCCTCCGATGGGTAATTACTTGTGTTGACCTGCTCCATTAGCTGAAGTCCTTGTTCCAGTTACACCCCCCGACACCTCAAGACCAGTATTCGTTCGTGCACTGCGTGACTGTCGACCATTTAACCTTTCCGAGTAATATCCTCCGTCTTTCACCGATTCTGCTCTGATATCAGATTCTAGTGGCAAAAGAATGCAATTGCAAAAAGGCCAGATCTCGCTCACAGCTTATTCTGTCATTGAGCACCTGGTACTGAGTGGAGATGTAGAACTGGTGTAACACAGCAATGTATGTCCCATCAGTGTCATTCAATGGTTTTCTTCTTGAACATCCCTATACAGTCAAAATCAGCGGACTGCCATCAATCAATACTGCCAATGAAGATCTGGCACGCTGAGCTTTCAGTGCCATGTCAGATTCCATCTTTGGTGCTGTTCAAATATGATTTGAGCATACAGCAGGCTCGAAATCTTGCAACGGATATATGCTATTATACGACAGGATAAGGCTCAGATACTGTTGGACTTCAGGAATTGCATTATGCTTTGAAGCCAAGAGTACTCACATATTAACCAAATGATACAAATTCGAAAGGGTCATAATGCAAAGGATGGAGGTACGCGAAGAAAGAATCAGGTTCACGACAATCAGGTAGTATATATCGTCGCTGGGGAAAGGATGTCGACTCGGAAAATCTGATTCTTGTCAGTGGAAAACATTGGAATCCGGTCAAGAGACACTGACGGTTTATCTTCAGATTCTTCTTGTACAGGTGAGGGCGGGAGAGCAGGAGAGTAGAGCAGCTTGGGTAAAGCAATTGGAGACGGAAAGGTTTTGTTACGCTTTGCGCGTCGAAAGGCGATACTTCCTGATATGAAAGGCTTAATTGAGCTCGGCTGCACTATGCGAAATCGACGAACCATTATGGCCAATATGGCACCGACGTACTGAGCGAGCGCACTAAGCGAAATTCAATGAGAATACAGAAGAGACTCACAAAGGTGCCGTCGAATGGTATGGAAGACAAGGCGCGATCTCGTGGTCAGTGATCTAGTTCGGTGGGAGCCTTTGAAGAAGCGTCGAGGTAAAGAGACCCTCTTGTCGGTCAAATGAAGCTGTAGTCTTGTCAAGTCAGCACCGCAGATCTCATTTCTCCAAACGAGGCTCACCCTCTTGGTCTCGTCGAAGGCATCATGAGAGGCGAAGAGAGAGTTTGAACATCTAAAAAAGAACTGATATATGTATCACGAGATGGGGATAATTAAGGATCCAATATTATTGGTGTTCAACCCTGTTCGACCTTACCCTTCGCGATGGTAACCATGAAGAAATCTGATGTGGGAAGACAAGATGCCCATCTTGAGCCGCCGGATTCCGTTCAGACCTCGACGGGTCTCCCAAGTGATGTATGTTTGAAACGTTGACTGCTGCGGAGTTGAAACTTGACCTCGAGACAAAGCGACACAAACTCTTGAACAGCAGTCTGGGTGTGGCCGACTCCCACTTGACTCCCACTCACGATAGCTTTCACAGCAGTTGTCACAGCACGTGCTCCATCGCGTCCAGCAGAATGGGTCCGACAAATCGATACTGTGTTTTACACACACGCCAGTAAGGAAAATAAACGTGGATTTACAGCTAAATTGGTACATACTCCTTCCTGAAAGTTGTTGTCTTCACGCAATAATACACTCATTGGAATCCAGACCAGCGGGCAGACCACCAGGAATTGGACCGGTAACAGCTTCTGGAGGAGAGCCATAGGTTTGCATCTATTCATGAAATTCAGCAGGTGTAAACCTGACAATCGTCTGAGACCTACTTCACTCATGAGATTCACAGTCTTCTCAACAGTCACAGGGTTGGCCTCGTCGTACTCGGGATCATCGAAGACTGCGAGAATCTTGCGGACACAAGTGAGCTGAGACTCATAGCGGGTCCTTTCTGATGCTTCTAATGGAGCCGGAGGATTCGCAAGGAAAGCGGGAAACTGTCGACCGTAAGCAGGGACAACTGGAACATTTAAGAGGTTGGTTACCTTGTCAGCCAGTTCTTTCAGTGGATCATATAGAATCTCTTTGCTCATGAGTTGACTCATGACACCTTCAAGCACACCAGCCATATCTTCCTCTGAATCGCCACCACTTCCGTCGACATTCAGGTCAGACAAGGCCGAAAGGAGTGCCTGCAGAGAGTCAGGATCGTCTGATGATGAAGCAGGCTGATCTCCCTGGCTTTCTGTCAACGTGTGTGCCAAATTGAAAAGTAAATATAACTTACTTTGAGATTGGATTCATTCTCCCGTAATCGTTTCAAAGTATCCTGTATCTTGCCCTGAAAATCGTTGGGATCTGAGGCCTCTTGTGGAGCAGCTTGGTCCAATGGTCCCATTTCGTTCATGCTAGCGATGAGCATAGTCTCCCAAGCCTTTAGGGCCCTTTTCGCCTCATCGTCGTCTGTGGCACCGGGCTCATCTTTGGATTCTCTGACCAGCTCTTTCATCAGATTCTCCATTCCTTTAGCAAGCTCTTTGGCAAACTCGGCGTTCAGCTCTTCGCCATTATCTTCAACCGTTGTATCGAGACCTGAGCCTGGAACAGATTTTGGAGGCTGATCCACGCGAGTGTTGGTTCGCGGCCGTCCAAAGCTCGTCGTCGTGGTCGCAGTGGGAGGGGGGGGAGGTGGTGAGCTCAAAAACGACATTGGAGGGCCATCGCCACTCGGTTTGCCGGTATTGAACTGAGAAAGGACATCTATGTGGCTGGATTTAACGACTTCAAGCAAATAGCAGACGATATACCATCGAGGTCGTCCAAGTCCTCATCGAGCACTGGTTTCGCTTTCCGACTTTCTGTGGTCATCGGCGGTGGAAAGCAGGGGATTGATGCAGATCATTCACATCAAGTCAAACAACTCCACCTTATTTTCAAAATCATAAGTATTGTATTACGAGGTTTATGTAGACGTTCGAGTTCGTGAATAATTATTCCGTGTAAAAACAAACCAGAAGCTTAACCTCTTCACATTGGCTCAGCCTTGAATCGCCGATCTCCTTCACTCTCGTCAATGTCGGCTTTGATGGCCTGCGCCAAAACAGGTTGAGCAAAGTGCTCTCTTAAACGTGCGCCTGCTTGTCGCTGCACCTATAGAGATATGTCAGTAAATGAATTATTATTAATAGCCATGATCACCTCTCCGCTGACCGTCCGTAGGACTTGGTACAGGGGTCCGGCGAGACCCAGCTGCAAAATCAAGTACCTGGCAGGACAGTTCAAATCGTGAAAAGTAGTAAGAAAGAAAATGCTTACGCAGAGACCAAGGCGATCAGTAAGAAGGCGAAATATACTGGATTGAACAAGACCATCATGGCTTCATTCCATCCCAAAATAACCAAAATACCATACATCCAGTATGGGACCTGTGCGATGCTCGATACAGTGCTGCGCTTTGCTTCGACATAGAAAGCGTCAGCGTCACGACGGAACTTATTCGTCAATTCGACGACTTTCATTTCCGAAAAGATGGTCAAAGACTCGTCAAAGTCAAAGGTGTCCGAGGAGGACGTAAGTTCTAGGGAATCAGCTGGCAGTGTGAATTGCAGCGACTCGTTGACCGGTTCTATCTTGGCATAGACTGGAATGAGGTCGAGCGTCTGGAAAAGGTCAAATACAGTGGCGATGGCGAAAGAGTAAATACTCGCCTCGTCTTTCGCTTTCTTGAAAGCACTATCAATATCATCCTCAGGTTTCCAGACCCTTGGTACCCCATCTTGGTCATAGCGGAATCGCTCCTCGAAATGACCGCGTAACTTGCCCAAAATAACAGGGTCAGCGGTCTGTTCGTCGATTTTAGCACGGAGAGCCTCCCATGCACGCCGTCTGAGTATAGCCAGGGATGATGTATTTTCCTCATCGGTGCAGTTGAAACCTGACTTTGCCATTGAGTAATTTAAAACAAGAAGAATTGAAAACTCACTTTTAGCCTTTGCAAGATACGTCGACTCTGCCTTCTCTAGGGTCTCCCTGAACGTCGTCAATACACGATCCCACATGTCTGGAGCAGCCTTGTTCAAAGCCAACTCCACCGGCTCTGATATTTGTTTCTTGAAATTACGCTACACTAATGTTAGCTCGGTTGTGGATTGATTAATCAAGACATAACTCACCTCGATCAAGTTAATCATCTTCTTGGTCTCGTCTTTCCGACACTGAGAAGCGACACTGCCAACCTCTTCTCTCAGCAGTTCGAGCTCCTCCGTCCAACTCCAATCTTCACCTTCTTCAATGACGGCTTCCTTAGCGGTCTGGGAGAAGTTGAGCTCGCATTTGCGCCTTGCTTCCTGCACCACATCGCTGAAACTATAGCCTTCACCCTTGAGTCCATCCAACATTTCCTTCTTGAAAGTGACAAGACATTGCTTGTGTAGGTTTTTCAATTGACCGATGAAGAGCGGGGAGAGAGTTGAATCCAGTGATGTTACCAAGTCGGTTCGTTTCCGCTGGTAGACACCTTGATGGTACCGCGAGGCGTCACGGTCGTAGCGGGCTGAAACGACATGAGTGAAAGAAGTAGAGAAGGAAGTTGAACTCACTGAGGGCATCTTGTCTCCAGGTTCGCATCATGCCACCAAGGCCTTCTACCACCTTGCCAGCTTCGATGGGACGCTTCTGAGACTTTGCCTGTTCATTGAATGGTCCGAGAGCAGCAGCAGCCAATTCGTCACATCGAAATTGGGCAAGCAACTCTTGCTGCGTCGGCAGGTCGAGGTCTTTGTTGGTCTGGACTTGTTCCTGGGAATAGCAGTAAGCAGGGTTCGATCACGACCTATAATGTCTTACCCAGATGTTCTCCATGTAAAAGGCAACACCATCTGCTGGGATACGCTTATGATAATTGGGCTTGAAAACGAAGTCCTTGGCATCTTTGTTGACGAATCTTTCTCTCAGGAGCTTGACTTCTTGCTCAAACTGCTGAGGGACTAGGATTTTATGGGGAAGTGCAGAGAATTCCAGGTCGAAATAATCATCTAGCTTGCAGTCCTCCAATCCTTCGGGTTTTGCCAAGCTATCCCAGATACGATGGAGATCCATTGTCACAGTAGCTTGGAGACTTTTGAGCGGTGTTGTGCCAACATAATCCCGAATGACGAATAATAATAGAGTACGACCACTGGAACTGAAGGACAGGTCAGTACTAAAATGTTGGAATACAGGTGGCACTTGCGCGTCTTTGGCTTTCTTGCCAAACAGCCCTAGATTAACCTCAAACACGGTCTTGAGCAAGGCCAGATTGGCACCTTGGTACAAACCAATCTGATGCTCCCAAGAGTTGATGATGAGCACCTCTGACGAGGCCAGGGAAAATAGAGCAGATTTCCGTTCAAAGTCCTTGGTACTGAAGGTTAGACTAATGAAGGGTTTCAGACGAAATGACACCACTTGCCTGGTCCTCACCACGCTCTCTGCCGTCGGTCCCCTCGACGTCCATGACCATGACGCTCATGTCATTGCCGCGACACATCCAGATTCCTGAGCTCAAATTTGAGCTCGCAAGACTGGAGAAGATCTCATTACTGACCTTTGGTGGTCTGCTGTCGTCTAGTCTCGTCCATTACGTCGAATGTTGTTCCAAAAAGTCTATTGAGTAGAGTACCTGTAGAGACGAAGTCAGAGAGAAGGAATTGGATAACAGCAAAGCACAGACTTTTGCCAGTCGACTGTGAACCGAATACTGCAACAATGTTGTAGTTGAACCCAGCGCTCTGCAAGCCCCAGCGTTCAATTTGAGTGCTGAGGTCTGGCCTAATTTTGAATGAGAAAGGGCTATAGAATAGCTGACTGGACTGACGTGAATTTCTTTTCATCGTCAATTATCTGTATCCTGTCGGAGGCGCCTTTGGTGGAGTCGGCCTGGCCATTTGAGAGTCCGTTCGTCATATGCGACATTCCGTGTTGCTTTTCTGGGTTTGAGTTGATTATGAGGGAGAATGAATCATAAACGAGACACGCAAGTAATGCGACGGTTGGAAGTTGGGTGCAAGGAGCGTCACAGCGACAACCCAAATATCCCGTGGCACGTTGACGCCGAATGCCTAAAAAGGCAACTGTTTTTTTATGCCCAAGTCCGAAAGAAAGAGAAAGCCGACGCTACAATTTCGATTTCTCGCTAGTAAACAGACTCCAGATATAAGCAGTCTCTGCACCTAATTTACCGTTGGAGATTCGGTCGTAAGCGTTTATGAGGTCACGTCCTTCTACGTGCTCCAACTTTATCCATCCTGAGCAGTTCTTCATGAATTCGCGCCAAGCTATTGTTTGCATTGTGAATATCTGTGCAAGAAAAGTTAATAAAGAAGCTGAACAAACAATATATCTCACCTGGTCGATGGGTAGCTGCTTTCTGCGGATGTCGAGCCATTCAACCATGAAGAATTGCTCAAGAGTCGGCGACTCTACTTGTGTTGCCAGAGAACTTGCCGAATCTCTTCGGGTCTGATCATTCCATTCAAGCGAAGAGCCTTGCGTCGATGACGGAGAGAGACTCGAATAGCCCAACTGAACAGCGCAGACCAGAGAACTGCCAGGCCTGAAGACCTCAAAGTGGTTGAATATTCGCAAGTTGAGATCGGCATTTCCTGCGACGTCAATGTAGACGACTTTGCCTTGTTTTTTCTCAAGGAAAAAACTCTCATAGTCAAATACATCGGTATAGAGGTTCAGAGATTTGGTGAAGGCGAGGTTGCCTCGGGATGTGAGACCAATGATGTTTGTCGGGGTCTTAGATTCCTTGCGTTTTCTAACAAGATAAGCCAGGCAAAACGCGGTTTTCGAAGAAGCAGATGAGATCAAAATAGTGGAAGCACCACGGTATTGAGTGGTATTGAGCCAATCTTCGCACCAGTACGAAGTCCAAAATAGAGGCCTGACTGAAAACGGAGTTAGAAGTTTCGACAACAACGTCTCTAGCTTGCTCACAGAGCATTGTCAGATCCTCTCCCACTCTCGTCGGAGTGTATTGGGGATCCGTGGCACACCGAAGAAGCATATTGTATGGTCTTCTGTCCTGAGGAAGATGAGGCCTAGGGACATAAAATGCGTATCGGTTAACGTCCGATGGTGAGACTGGTACGATGAGGAATCTGGCTGGAGCTAAATATCCATAAACTCGCTCTCCCACATGAATTTTTGGGTGCTTGGAGCCTGGAATCATTTGGAATGTTGACCAAAGCAATAATAAAACGACAAACCAACGATTTCACCGAATCCCCACACTGGCACGACTCCCCAAAGTTTAGAAGAGACCTCTTTCGTTTCTGGTGCCGAATGAAAGTCGAAATATCTGGAATTCTGTCAGCTTCAGGTTATGATAACAAAACAACGGACCTGAAGTGTGGGTGTTCGCCCAGCGCTTGATAGGTGACTATACATCTTCAATTATTTGAATTTGCTGCTAATGAAGAAATCCCGACCATTATTCGCTGAGAAACCGAATCGGTCGACTATATTCAAGCCTCAGCTGAGCTCGGACAGAATGAAGAGTCGGTGATGCGAAAAAGGAATCGTATGGACTGTTAAACAGAAGAAAGAGCGCTCGCACCTTTTATGATGACTTGGTTCTCTGCGAGGTCTGCCTCCGATGGTCGTGGTGTGACTGCAATGACTGTAGCTTTGGGATCCAAACCAGAAGATGGACGAGGAGCACAGAGCGTCCAATTTTCCTCCATGACAACGTCGAAGGAGCGGTCAAGAATGCTTTTATGGAATATGCTTTTATGCTCGAAATAAGCGAGCCGGGGTTTTCAAGTAACCGGTGATGCATTGATGGCTCTGATAGACTGTGATAGTGATACTGGGGAACAAGAATCAGACGACTGCAAGCTACAGCAAGTAAAGACTAGCGAAGGCAGGATTTTCATCTCGGAGCAGCTCGAGAGCTCTCGAGATTGCTCAAGGCCTCGGAATAAGCCTCATCTACCGGTATTCCCGCGTCCAAACACACTTTCACGAAATCAGCTGGTAAGGGCGCTTGAACCGCAACCCGAAACCGTTTATGCGGGCCAGAAGGTCGATACCGCTGTTGAAAATAAGAATCAGAGTCGTGGCGCATGTAGCAAAGTCGAAATTTTACCCAAAAACTTATAGTTGCGGCGTGCAGAAAAATCCGGTTCTCTGGAATGGAAATGGTTTGCGTTATGGATCTTGGCAATGGGCTCGGAGAATGGAGGTGGTCTCCAAGAATTGGTACTAATTGCTATCAGACTATCGCCGCGGCCGCTCCAGTAAGTACAAGTAAGTACAGACCTTTCAAATGGGCCATATGTACACGAAGTTGGTGCTTAAATCCTGTGAGAAGTTTGAGGTGGACTAGCGCCAAAGGAAATCGAGTCTGAGACTAATTAGAAGACGTCAATTCTTTGGCCCAGAAGTACTTACAGATGAGGCCAAAACCTGCCAGTCCGTAGCAGTGAGCTTGTCTCCGGCTGACCCGATACATGCTCGTCCATTATCCAGCTGCAGTGGAACTCGTATCTCCCCCGTAGTCTCTAAACATTTCAAATCCGTCCGAACAATCGCCAAATATGTTTTCGATATTGTACCAGTGCTGGAGAACTGATGAGACAAGTCTCTGGCCTGACTTTTCGAACGCGCTAGAACTAGGCAGCCTGTGGTGGTCTGTACATGCAAGAGTGGGAATGCAATCTTGACATGTTAAAATAACCGAACCTTGTCGAGACGATGCACTGGATATAACAATTCACCCAAAGATACGAGGGAATTGTCCTGTAACAGCTTTCCAATGTCGCTTGACGTATCATTGGGGTTGCCTTGGGACACTATACCATGAGGTTTGTTCAAAACGAGGACCTTGGCGTAGCCTCGTCAACCAGGCTCATCGAAGAATCAAGAATCGTCGAACCTTGGCGTCCTGGTATATTCGAAGTCCATTCGATGGGGTAGTTATGGTTCGGACATGTTTTGGGCAACGAAAAACATGAAGCATCCAACCTGAGGCTTGAGAAATCCACAGAAAGTAGCTGGACTAGTGTAAGAGCTATCAGGGTCACATGGCTAGTCTGCTAGTCTCGTAAATCATCCTCAATGAATAATTATGACAATCGTTTGCTAGCGTGCAGGCTGAGTTCAAAGCTGCTTTCAAAGTGTAGATACTACTGTCGACTGCGAAGATTCGGCCTCGATCTCAGCTATGCATATTTTATAAGCCCGACCCAGTCTCTCGAAATCGGAAATTTCGTTCCAGATCTGGGCAGAGCAGCGGGCCCACCAACGTTCATTGTGATAGAAACTGGCTGCAAAACATTTCTGCTCTACCACCATTTTCGTTTTGAACAGAATGTCGATACGATCCAGAGGTAAATCAGAGCTGAGCGGCAGCGCTACATTGACCTGGGAAAGATTCAGAGACGATGACGAAGAGCAATTTGTCCACAAGTACCATATGGAGCGTAAATTCCCCAGTTTTGTCCATTAGCTCAGTGCCTAGAATCTCTGCAAGCCGTTTTCCACCTTGAAGTGCGAGATTTCGGCAATACTCGTCAATAACAGCCTCGCCACCCAAGCTAGAGCCCCGAGTTAAACGCAAGTTAAAGCGGGTTGTCATTCTGGCAGGCATACCTGTTTCTCCAGTCCAGAGCAGCAGAAACACTGAGACAAGGCACAAAATCTTGGGTGCCATTCCATTCGAACTGGGCGACAAAGTCGGGAGAAGTTCTCAAAGCGGGGGATACGTATGCATGACTGGTCGGGAATGAAGAGATAATCTGTTTTTGGTTTTTCTTCGGCACATAGAGAACCGCACATGCACGCTTCGCTGAGAGCCATTTATGGCAGTTCTATACATGGTCACAAACTTTGCAGGTAACTGAGAACAATTACTCACGCTGACCCAGAAATCGGCACCTGAACCGGGGAGGTCGAGATTCTGCTCCTGACCGATGGAATGTGCGGCATCAACAACACTCCATACATTCTCTTCCTTGCAGATCTTGACCATTTCCTTCCAAGGAAGGCACACGCCTGGATTAGATATAATCGAATCCACCACAGCAACAATTTTGGTGGCCTGCACGATCGTCAAATTTGAATGCAGCCTGGAAGTAGAGAACTTGCCGAGTTCTTCCTATTCTGATTCAGAGCCTTCAGGTGGGCTCGCCAGTCCTCGATGATCTGCTGATGAGACGTTGGGAAAAGAATTGTAAAGTCTGCGAGAATCAAGCCCGCGTTGATATCTGCAAGATACTGAGCAGTGCGAAAAATTGAATTGTAGGTGGTATTGCCTGTCTCGGAATCAACTTGCTGTATTCATATAGCTTTGGAGAACGCACATCTGATCAAGACGTCTCCTTCTTCAAAGAGAAAGTTCCATAGGACGGTATTTAATCCATGGGATGCATTCGGGACCATCACTATCTCGTCGATATCTGGGACCTTTAAAAAGTCGGCCAGCCGCTTCCTTACCGTGACCAACATCGAAGGATAAGTGAATCGACAGAACAAGTCTGGGTTGGTCTCGACTAGCAAGCCAAGCTCAGTACAGGCATCCTGGACAGGCTTTGGAGTTGTTCCATAAGACCCATTCTAACGAGGCGCAATCGCGGTTAAGATGGCCGCTGAATCCTTGAATCAGGCAGAGCTCACGTTGAGATTTCTAACTTGAAGTCAAGTGTTATCTCAACGGAAATGACCTTCGCCTACGTGGATTCAGGATCCATTGTAAAATATTTGAGCATCGCATGGCCGAACTGCGGAATGTCCATCGTGGAGGAGGCAGAGCAGCAGGCGGATGACTCAATGACCAAATAAGTCAAGTCTCTCTACAATCACCATGAGCTGGTCTGGGTATTGCTTCATCGTTCAATTCCTCTTCTATTGCTCAACTTGTGGATAGATTCAAGAAATCAGTGAATAGAGCTGGCACAACGGTAGGTTCCTCCACTCTGAGCTGACTTCTCGGGTGCTCATGTTATTCCAAAGCTCCTGCAGAAGACTGGTCAGATCGAGAGGACCGTGGACCGCGAATTCACAGATGAAGAGCTCAAATACAGAACGTATGTACCCATCATGTCCCACAAGAGGTATTCAATAACCCGCTACCTTGCAGCTTCGAGAAGGAATGCATGGCGCTTCAGAAGGATGGCAAGGGCTACTGGGACGCTGTTCGCGGTAATTTCACGACAAATGCCTTTTAATTCATCTAACATTGTTACCCAGCAATGACGGCTGCTCAAACCCGGATAGCTGAGACTCTGGAGACATTTTATGGGGCATCTGACCGAACTTCTGAAGGCGCAATGGCTGGTCATGCCTACAAACGCTCTGTCGATGATCTGGATGGTGGATTCGGACGCGAGCTTGTGAGCATAGTCTTATTATTGCGACAGGATATCTCAACAATTTACTTCCAGGACGCTCCATTCAGAACCACGATCGCCGAGCCTTTGGGCAAAATGTGCGCCTACTTTCCAGTGGTCAACGAGCACATCTCCAAGCGGAATAAGAAGGCATGTTTCAATCATTCGTTCATCGCAGAGTATTTACGGTCTTTCAGTTACTCGACTTTGATGCTGCGAGGAGCAAACTCCGCAAGACGGTAGACAAGCCTGGCGAAGATCCCACAAAGCTCCCAAAGGCCCAACAAGAGCATGATGATGCGAAAGAAGTCTTTGATATGCTCAACGACCAACTCGTTCAGGAGCTTCCTCAACTTCTCGACCTCCGGGTCCCCTACTTTGATCCAAGTTTCGAGGCGATGATCAGGATGCAGTCCAAAGTTGCTGAAGAGGGCTACGAGAAATTAAGTGGTGTACAACGGTAATCTATCCTATCAAAGGCGACCGTATTTCCCGCTGACTGTTACCAGGTATTTCGCTGACAATGTACGAGATGATTATGCCCAAGGCCAGCTGGATGCTCAGGTAGAAGGTGTATTACAGGAGATGCGAGAGCTCTCTATCTGTGGTGGTGCATGACCTGGGATGTATAATGGTACAGATGGATACTGGACAGGAATTCGAATTATGAAGTGTTTGCCGGAAAAGTGAAGCTCTGAAGGACTGTCAATATCATGTTCATTGGTTAACAAGAGCCCATTTACCTTATTGGAGTCGATGCATCAAGGACGATTGCTGAAGACGATCAGCTAGTTGAGGTCGATTGTCGTGGCTTGTACTCTGAGGCTTTCCAAGTGATACACGATTACTCAAGGCGCCCTTGCCACCTAGACGACCCAAAAGGTCTTGACGCTGAGGAGAAGGCGCTCTAGGTTTAAAATGAACAGGAGGTCGCTGGGGTGAGCGACCTCGTCGAGGCGGCAGAGGTCTCGAAGAACCCGAATCCTGACGGAAGGCTTTTCTTCGAGGCTCGGTTGGTGGAACTACATCGCTGTAATTGTCTTCACGACGCCTTTTGCCGGGCATTCTAGGTGGAGATAGCGACCTCGAGAAACTGCGTGATGGTGGACTACGAATGAAGGAAGAATCAGGTACTGGAGGCGAGTAATGGTCATGTCTTCGTCTTCCTTCATAGCTGGGACTAGGAGATCGAGGTCGATCGAATGTGGGACTATGATATGGCTCTCGCTCTACAACAGGATCTTGGAGGTGAAAGGTTGACCAACCTCCATCACCTATGTCAGGTGAAATTGGACTATGAGATCTAGCATTCGTTGGAGCAAAAAGAGGCTTCTCGGGAAGTGCTCTGTCTGACATTCCACGTGGATTCGGAGGTTTACGGGCTGCTGGAGCGATTGGCGTTTGACTTGGGCCGGAAGAGTTGACCAAAGCTGCAGCTGCTTTCTTCTTCCTTGCCTTTTTCGAGAGGGGAGGGTCGGGATTCGGTGGAGTTTGACCTGTCGTTAGTAAATGAGAGGAAGAAGGAACATGACCTGAATTGTTTCGGATACCGGAATCAAATGCTGGACGATTCACTGTGTCTTTCGATGGAAGAAGACGAGACGGCTGTGTCAAAGGAGCTGATGGAAGACTAGCTTCGACGCTTTCAGCCTTTACGAAAGTCGGTGTCGACCGAGTCTCAGCCTGGATTGTCTGGCTTGGAGCATCGAGGATAGTGCCAGGATTGATATTTGGGCCTGTGAGAGTCTTCGACGCGTCGATAAGCGGAAGACTGCGACGATTTGACGGCTCTGGAGGTGAGAGAGTGGAAGCAGCAGTTCCATCACCGATGAGTCTTGGGAGAGACTTCGGGTTAGGGCTTTCAAGCTGAAGGGGAACACTCGAAGGCCTGGACTCTGAAGTAAACTGGACCTCTCCTCGGGCACGAGCAGCCGCTTGTTGATGTGAGCGCTGCTTCATGAGATTGACTGCTTGCCTCTGTCTCTCTTGTTCGGCCATCGCAGACTCTCTGGCTTCATCCGCCTTTTGCTTCTCGGCCTTCTCTCGCTGCTTCTGTGCAGCTAGAGCTGCACGACGTACATTCTCCTGCTTGATGACCGAAGCTCGCTCCAATTCTTCTTCCTGTATTTCCTTGGCCAGTACTTCCTCTGCAGCTGCTCTCTGTCGCTCTGGTACATCTTCGGTCATGATTTGAACCGGAATCTGCGGCTCTTTGTCGGGTATTGGATGATCTCGCTGCGTCATGTTCGCGGCCTCGAATGCTTTTCTAGCCACCTCAGCCTCGCTTGCAACATCAAGGAGATTTTCCGATGGTCGAGAATGATCAGAACGCTCCATAGGTTCATGGTTCCAACTCATTACATCGCGTAACCTCTCCTGGTCACTCTTGACAGTGTCCAATTTTTCCTTCTCTTGTCGTCTCGCAGATTCTTCTCCTTCACCTCGTGCCAACCATTCACCCAGCTCGGTGATACCATCCTTCAATGCTTGAACTCCTTCATACCATTGGGGCAAACCGGCACTGGGCGTCGGAGCAGCAACGCCAAAGGCTTCGACCGCAGTCATCGCCTCTTTCGCAAAACTTTGCGCTTTTTCGGTCGCATTGAGAGCTTCTGCGGCAGCTACGGCTGATTCTTGAGCGGCTTTCAGTGAAGATTGCGCTAATGATACTGATCGTTTGGCACTTTCAAAGGCCTTTGAAGAATTGGCAAGGGCGGCCTGTGCGAGATTAACAGCCTCAGAAGCATCTGGAGGTTTAAGCGCTAGGACTGTTGCCATCAAGCGAGAATGAAGCATTGATATCTTGGGATGTGGTGAAGGAGGCGGACTCTCCTGAAGGATCGGTGTTTCCGGATATTGTAGAGTACATGGTGAATCCAGGGAATCGCAGGCCATATCAGAATTGGATGACGTTTGAGAAATTGGAGGACGAGAAAGAAGCGATGGGTCAAAGATATCAATCTGCTTGACTGGCTGGGGTTTATTGAGTAGATCTGAAGACATGGCTGCCGGTGGACTTAGAACCTCAAGTAAAGAAGGTCTCGTCCGCGAATCGAAATTGTCATCATTTGGCTGAGATGGTGGTGGACTGGGCGAAGGGATATGGCTGAAAGTAGCGGGGTCAGGGGAACCAAGACGACGGAGTAATGAGGGCGCATAGTGGTGGCCTATGGTTTCAAATTTAAAGCTGGCGATATCGGTAGACATGGCTTTTTAGTTGTGTCAACATTATCTAAAAAGTAAAGAGCAGGGAGCCTTGCCTTGTCCAGGCTCGAGAACATGAGTTGAAGACGGTCGAAGTAAGGCGTGACTTCTTTGTCTTACCTAATCCGAGTCGTCTTCCTACTCAGCACTCCATGTCGCTCCCGGTCTCCAAAAAAATCTCGGTCCGCTTGGGTTGCAACATTACTCGAGCAGCGACTGTTGACCGGTACAGCACCATTCGGACCTTCTTCAAACTGCAGCAGGCTGCGCTGCGAAGGCCAGAAGCTAGCTTTTCAGTGACTGCTCCCTGGCGAACACAGCTTCCTGGCGGCCCTGTTTATCGAAACTCAAGCACCCTGTTGAGAACTAGACCGCAGAGTCTCCAATTCACGCGATATATTCACGACCAATCGCGAGGAAAAGAAGCCGATGACAAGAGCAAGTCCCCCGAGAATTCCGTAAGTAGTTTGTTGCTTCACCAGGTATCATTACCAACGCATTTTCAGACTCCAGTAGAGGAACCGCCTCCTCAACCCTATAACATTCAAAATTATTCGCGTTTATTCCGCCGTCTCGCTGCGTCGTTGCCGCCGCTCCACAGACCAACTCGAGATGACTTTTTGGCTGTTGCGAATGGATTTTGGCAACGTGCCGGGATTCGATTCAAATGGTTCACGATAAAGTCGTTCCGGAAATTCAACGCTGATGATTTCTCTGCCTTTCTAACCTGGTTTCTCATGAGTCAAACCGCCTGGATTCTCGTTGGGACGTGAGTCGTCTTACTTTATCTCGCCTGCTGCTTCTGAACCTTTTCAGAACAACCTTTTTCTCTGTCATCTTCGCAACAGCCAACAGCTTGCAACTACAACGTATATTCCGCCATCACACTTTTGACCCTGTCCTCACAAACTGTTACAGACTTTGTGGCTCATTTCATCAGCGATTATTTCACTCACGAGACTGGTGTTACAGTCATCTTCGAGTCCGCAATTGTTCCCAAGTGGAAGGATTCTCGCATCTCGTTCAAGAATGTATATATATCGCGTCGCCCTGCGTCCTCAACGTTCGAATCTCGCTCAAATACCGGACACTTGGCTGCAGTGGGCTACGATGTCAGCAATCACCCTGCCAATATGCATCCAGCTGAGGAAGAAGATCTCGCTATTGCTCAGCAATCTGAGGACCAAAATTATTCCATGTTTGACCTCTCTGTAGATTCTATCGATGTCACACTATCTTTTTGGCGCTGGTTAGATGGCAAAGGCCTCGTCAAGGATGCTGTTGTCAAGGGTGTTCGTGGTGTTCTGGGTCAGTTTCATCTCGTGGCCTTGAACAGTTGCTTATATCTCTTATAGATCGACAAGGGGTTCAGTGGGAACCTGACCTCGACCCTGCTGATTTTCGACATGCGCACAGACCAGGAGACTTCGAGTTGGAGTCTCTGAAATTGGAGGATGTCCTGATCACAGTGTACCAGCCTGGTGGCTTTCGCCCTTATACAACATCCATCTTTCACGCAGATATCAATTGTTTCCGAAAACAGTGGCTATTCTACGACTTTCTATGTGCAGAGAGCATTGTCGGCCAATTTGACAATTGCCTTTTCAGCCTTCACAAGCCACAAAGTATAGGCCGGACTACGGAATCCGATTTGAAGGATGGCGATTGGGCGAGAATGGTGTCGTCTTATCTTTTCTCTTTTTTTCGGGGACTGATTTGTTTTCCAGTCACGTATCCGGATAGACGGAGTGAATATTGACCATTTGCAACGCTCAACGAGCATGGAAGGTCCTATTTCATGGATTAAGTCTGGCAAACTCGACGCAGTTCTGGACATCAAGTTTCCCCGGGATCCAAATGATAGCCTTGCTCTCAATGCTATTCTTGGAGAGATCGCCGACGCGATAACTACTTCAATAGCGGTAGTTGCTGATCCGGCCCTAGAAAGAATTCCCGGTCTACGCGAACTAGCAAAACCGCCTCTTGTCGCCCCAGAGGTCTCCGTCGATACTCCCCTTGATAAGGCCAAGCCTTTGGTCATTGTTGATATAGATCTGAGGCTGAGAGACCTAAAAGCTGTGGTGCCGGTATTCACGAAGGACCTGTCCTATGTCAACAGTGCACTCATTAGACCAATCGTGGCTTTTATGAAGTAGGTCTCATACATTTTGTCTTATCAAGTGAACTGACCTAGATCGCAGTGCGAATCGGACACTAGTCCCAATCCACTGTCGGGTTGTCAAACAGCTCAGCGATTTCGATGGATCCTGGACTGTAAGTTTTGGTTTTTTTCTATTTATTACAATAACTGACGAATTTCCGCTAGATGTGGGAGGGTAAGGGTTGCATCTCTCAATGTTTCTCCGACTGATTGTTATACATTACAGCTGGATTAATGGACGAAATCTCGCTCAAAGTTGGTTATTTCAACCATATTTTCCTATTCTGACGAATTCTTTCATCAGACTTATGACGCTTTGGCGCACCATGTCACACAAGTCAACATGAACCGGCGACTCAAGACGGTCAGTCTTTGGAGTCTTCAAATGACAGCCAGTTCGGTGTTATCTGCTCTTCGCAACGGAGTGGATCCCTTATCGCGCAACCTGAGGGAGACTTATCTGAACAATGGAATGGGCGATCTATGACCGTTTCATGACGTGTTCGTGAAGGGCATTTATACATTGCGTTTATCGGAATGTATTTTAAAAATGATTGTTAGGATAGAATAATGTCCAAGAGTCCTTCAAGCAAAAAGCTTGGGTATGGAAAAGTGAAGCGAAAAAATAAGTATACTAGGTCGATCCTTGCAGCTTGTGATCAATTTTCTTGGGTGAACGCTGTATCCAATTTTTCGTCGTAGGTGGAGATGTTGGACCATCTGCTGGAGAAGCAATGGTCATACTGGCGGCCAATGGGCTCGGGTTCTGTTGAGAAAGTGAGGACAAAGATGGAGACTAGAGAAGAGACTGGACCTTAGGTTGCGCTACACTAGCTGGTATTCCTAGAGCTGGCGACTCTGAAGGTGAATAACCCGGCGGCGGGGTACTTCTTCCTGCATCGCTGGATTGTGGCGGGTTGTAGTAATATATCGAGGAAGGAGCTGATGCATGTGCTGTGTCTCTGAAAGGATCATTGTACAATGAGCCAGCACTGGCAGTTGAGAGATGATGATTTGGCTCATTAATGGTCGGAATCGTTGAACCCGATGCAGCACTTGAATTGGCCGACCGGTCGTGAATGGAATTAGTGGTAGTGGAATGATTGTCTGGAGGACCCATCACATCCGTGACAATCCTGGACAAGTCTCCATCCCGCGGAAGTAAGGGATCCGTAAAGGGTATGTCGTGGCCTGGCAGTGCTTCACGGAAAATTGAGCCCGTATCACTAGCACGGGCTCGGAAGAGCGACGGTGCTGGTGAAACAGCTTGACCTCGTGGAATATCTTCATATCGGGCCATGGGGACACTATCATCTTCGTCGAATTCACCGTCCAAGAGGCCAACACTGCCCGCTCCTCTGCCTTCGCGCCTACCACGAGTTAATGCCTCTATAAACCCGATTTTTCTGTTCTGGCGTCGGCTGTAGAGGAATAGCAGACCCAATACAGTGACCAACACCAAGGCAGCGCCTACTGTGGTACCGACTATAATCGCGGTGCGTCCTGTACTTGATGGACCGCCTTGAGTATGCGATAGTGCAGTAGGAATAGTAGTGGTAAACTGAATTAGATAGCTTTGAGTGGGACAATGAATGTATGAGAATAAATACAGACCGTTGTGCCATCGGAAACTATTGTCGTTAGGCCAGCAGCGCTATCGGTAGTGCTCTGAGGGCCATCGGTGAGGGTGGAGCTAGAATTGGGTGCTGGAGTGAAGAGACTGGACGATGACGACGTCTGCTCCGCTGAAGACGAAGGGGAAGCTGATGATTTGGAAGATGTTATCGAGGAAGATGTTGTCGAGGAAGTACTCGAGCTCGACGTCACTGAAGAGGAAGAAGAAGAAGAAGAAGAAGAAGAAGAAGTGGAGGACTTTGAGCTGCTTGAGCTTGAGCTTGAGCTTGATGAGCTGTTTCGGTTAACCACAGTCGAGTTCGAGCAAGTGAAGAGACATACCTACTCGAAGACTGCTCGGTTGATGAGCTCGCGTCCGACTGCGCGGCAGATTCGGAATCCTACAACTGGACTTAGCATCGGATTTCGGAGATTCAGAGTATCATACAACAGGAGCCCGGACTGGACTTGTGGAAAGGATTGTGCTGCTGGAGTCTGCGCTTCTGGCCGTTGAGCTCGCAGAAGCGCTACTGGACGTCTGGCGCGCAATGTGAAGCATGAAGTTATAAAAAGAGATGAATGTCGTCAGAAAACATAAGGTCGAAGCACAGCCACCCGAGGAATTATTTTCCAGCGATATCAGAACTTTGCTTTATCATCGCGACAATATGTCAATTCTTCCATAGTCTCGATTCAGAGCCCGATTTGACGCCTATTGACGCGTTGGCAAGAAGAATTTGCGGCAAGGTAACGCTTCCCACGCAACCACCATGGACTCAATCCTGCAAGTGGGGTACGATTTGTTGGACAAAGGATTGGTTCCAGACTTCGTTCTAAGGCGCGTCATCCGGCTTTTGCTTCGTCAAAGGTATTTCTTGTGAACCCGACTCCACTGAAAATCGTTAATTGTTGTTGTAGGCTCAGAGAAATCGACCATGGCTCCCTCGAGAAGAACCATGAAGCAAAGATGAAATTCATAGAGCAAGTTCGCTCAAGAGAAGCCATTGCTATAGCCACAGAAAAGGCCAACGCCCAGCACTACGAGGTCTCCACCAAATTCATTCTCTCAACTCTTGGGCCATGCGCAAAGTCAGGCTAAATTGCAAAGTATTCGCAAAGTATTCACCGTGTCTTTATCCTAGGTATTCCTCTTGTCTTTATCCTACTGGAAAGGAGTCCTTAGAAGAGGTGTGAACCCTTAGTCTATCCTGTCTTTGACTGAACGACTTTCAGGCAGAGATTCTTATACTCGACAGCTACTGTGAAAAAGCTCAGCTCAAGGACGGACAGGATATACTGGACCTCGGTTGCGGCTGGGGAAGTCTGTCCCTCTATCTATCCAAGAAGTTTCCAAAATCGAGAATCGTCGGTCTGTCCAACTCAGCAACTCAAAAAACGCATATAGACGCGACTGCCAAGGCAGCTGGTTTGTCGAATCTTGAGGTGCAACACAATTTGCTCTTCCCTGTTTGATTCTGACGCACCACAAGATCATAACAGGGGACGTCAACACCTTTGACTTTGCTGGCTCGAAACAGTAGGCTGTTTGAAATCTCGGAATGCAGCTATTGACTAGACTCAGCTTTGACCGAATCTTATCAATCGAGATGTTTGAACACATGAAGAACTACGAGGTCTTGTTCTGTCCTGCCATGGACGCTGGCATCTAGCTGACTTGAAACCAGATCCTGCTCAAGAAAATCAGCACTTGGCTGCGACCCTGTACCCCAAAGGAGCCCTCTCTGCTGTTCATTCACATCTTCTGTCATCGAACGACCCCATATCACTTTGAAGAAGGCGATGGCTGGATGGCGCAAAACTTTTTCTCTGGAGGCACAATGCTTTCGCATGACAGTCTTGTCTACTTTCAGTCTGACCTTCGAATGGTTCGAAGCTGGTACCTGCCTGGGACACATTACTCGCGTACGCTGGAGGCATGGCTTCGAACGCAAGACCGTAACAAGAAAGGCAAGAGAGCATGTTTCGCTTGTTCTTGATTGCTGAACTTGAAGTAGCTGGGATCGAGGAGCTGCGTCAGGACGCCATCGCCAAAGGAGTAGATCCAGCTGAAGCGGTCAAGACATTTTATAGGTAAGCTGCTGGAAACATTTCTTCCGCATAGATTGACGACCTTGATTAGATTCAGAGTCTTCTATATGGCGTGCTCTGAGCTATTCGGAATGGATAACGGTGAACAATATGGAGTCGGGCACTATCTCTTTGCTTTGCCGCCGACGCAGAAGAGTTAGATCGTAGGATGAAGATGTTGGAGGAATTGTGTGAAACTCGTGCCAGTATCCTTCAAATTACACTTGATCCAAGCTCTCAATTCAGACGAAGCTGTGAAATTGCTGTGAAAGACCGGCTCGGTCTCGGATGATGACTCAGACCGATTGGTCCGCTTCGCCTTTTGTCTTACGCCACCATGAGCTACCAGCCAGTCCCGACCCAAGCCCCGCCTTCGTACGGTACAGCTGGGCCTTCTCAGTCCAGTTCCAGCCCCATATATGACCAGCCAAGGCATGATGATATTCCCGACGATTTCAAGGTCTGTAATGTGGCATTGTCTGTGGCTCTCGGCTGATGAATTCCAGTATGGGACCACCGTCAGCGAGTCTTCAACGGAAATTCGGATGGCATTCATTCGAAAGGTCTATACAATCCTATGTACGTCTCGTTTTTTATCTAAGACTACATCGCTGAAACTGATTTCCGCAGTCATCCAAATTGTATTGTGTATCCTCTTCTTGTCGTTCATTCCTGCTGAAAATTGGACCAGTTGTCAACTTGTATTGTCGCCGGAACCATCTCAAACTCTCCGACTACGATCACCTGGGTACAGCAAAAGTACGTCCTCTCAACCATTGCTGTAGTCTCTTTTCTGAACCAATCTAGTCTCTGGGCCTTCTATGTCCCCCTCTTTGGAACAATCATCAATCTCGGTTTGCTTTACTGGAAGCGCCACAGTGTTCCATGGGTCTGTCCATTCCTTTGTCGGCTTGTTCGCCACTCATTCCCTGCCAGAACTTTATCTTGCTCGGGACTTTCACCCTGGCCGAAGCATTCACCCTTGGTGTTGTCACAGCATTCTACAAGCCAGAAATAGTTATGCAGGCACTGTATGAGCGCCCAATTCCCTCCATTATCCGCACTGATAGCTGGCAGACTGATCACCCTTGGAGTCTTCATCGGTCTCACTTTATTCACATTCCAAAGCAAGTACGACTTTGATGGAATGGGGCCTTTCCTTTTCGGCGGTTTAATGGCCCTCTGTGCGACCGGTCTGGTCGGCTTGTTCATTCCCTTTTCGAAGACCATGGACTTGATTTATGCGATCGGAGGCTGTCTTCTCTTCGTTGGTGCGTCGATTCCACTTTTACTGTGGCGCTCGCTCAGACCTTCGTTCGCAGGCTATATCATTTATGATACATTCCAGATCAGCGCCAGGCTCTCTCCAGACGAGTTCATTATGGGCGCAATCAGCTTGTATCTCGAGTAAGTCATAAAACTGTGACTCAGAAACGCTCAGGCTAACGTTCTTTTGTAGTTTCATCAACCTTTTCCTCAGCATTCTCCGTCTCCTTAACAATTTGCAGGAGCGTTGAAGCGCCGTTAGCTTACGGACCTTTTTGTACTTGCCATATATGGAATGAATATCTTCCGTAAAGATTTTTCAAGACCCAATTATATTTCAAGAATGCTACAGGTAACGATGACCAGCAAAGTATCAACGACATAAAAATACACAAAGTCCGAGAGGCTAATATATGCAAGCGCTGGATATTATAAACGATTGGAGGTTGGAGATGAATGCTACAGTGGGCTGAATTTTGATCTTCTAAGATCTTTGCATGACTGTCGTGGTCGTAAATTAGACGCGAGGGTTGAATGGATTTGTTGGAATGCTTCTGCGAGCGGTGGCATAACTGACAGAAACCCGATGCTCATCGTCAAAGGGTGTCACAAATGGATTTTCCGCGGTGACTGGAGTCGTTGAACCGTAGATATCGTAAGGAACAGATGAAGCTCGCTGATGCCGACTTGGGGCTTTGGTCGGTTGTAGACTGCGATTGGGAGAATAATAGATGGCAGAAGGAGGAATCCGCTGCTTTTGCTGTGGCGGGATCGAAGGGTTTTCAAATCCAAGATACAAAGGAGCAGCAAGAGGAGTGTTATCCGAGGCTGGAAGGGCTGACTGCTCATAAACCGAAGTGACATCGGATGGAACTGGAGCATTCATACGAGGGTTGGGTCGAGAGAATGACTCTGACTTCGGACTCGTGATCCTTAACCATCCTTGACTGGTTTCCGGAGACGATGACCACCTTGAACGAGGCACTTCAGGAAACTCTGGTCTGAGGTTCGTCGGTGCAGGGACCTCGACACGTAGCCCTGATCGAGTCGGGGCAATGCTAGGCTCCGGTTCTTTCTTCGACAAAGCTGTCGCGAACCGTCCAAACCAAGCTGTGCTCCTCTTATTCTCTTCTTCACCATTTCCTTTCCCCAGAGCCAACAGTTTCATGGGTTGACTGATTGTGCGTCTCCGAGGGTCGGGCTTGGAGGTGAAAAAGTTGTTCCAAGGCTTCTCTGGCTTTGACTGGAGTGTTTCTTGAGAGCCGAGCCGAGAAGGTGAAGCTGAACGGTTGAACGGATTGAAGCCGCCCGAAAACTTGGGAGATGGTAGAGGTGTGAAAGAAGGCAAGTCGTGAGCTGTCGGTTTCTCAAAAGCCACAGGACTTTCGGCGGGAGAAGGTTGACCAACTCGGAAAGGGACAACCAACCCGTCGATTCCTTTGCGCTGAGTGTTCTGATATCTACGACGCTTCCTGAATTCGACCAGCTGGCGACCATACGAGTGCCACAGGATCACGCTCAACCCCATGATTACTACGAGTCCCCATAGGCCCAGGAAAACCAGAAACATGATGCGCTCCTTCTTCAACGAAGAAACATAGGCATTGACCAACCGGGCAATGATTCCTCCACTGTCTTGCCCATTTCCATCTCCTATAGCTGCTGCTGCAATGGGACGCGTCGCCTCATCGATCGAGCTCTGCGACAACATAAGGACATTGTTGTCAACACGAGGCATGTCGATATTGAGATTGTCGTGCAAAAAGGTCAATGCATTTTCGATAGCATCGACTTTGGAGCCAATGATGCATCGAATGAACTCTTGCGCTGGCTGATCAAGGATGGTTCCATTGAAGACCAGGGAGACTGCATTCTGAATATCGTCGTAGAAGCCGACAATGGTATCATTCAGAGTCGTCGTAGTTCCGTTGACCCAGCCGAATAATCCATCGTTGATGGTGGACTGTGCTCCATCGACACGAGAATTGATTTCGGTGGCGTAAGTTGTCGACTGGTTCTGCATGCTCGTATTGATGGAAGTCGCTATCGTATTGGTGAAATCCGAGACAACAGCTGCTTCCTGGCCGCTAAATTTTGTTGTAATCGGTCCGAGAGCAGCAAGCTGGATCTGAACAGACAGCAACCCAAAGAAGCCGATGATGAAGCAGGCGAGAGCAGGAGGATGGAAGATGTAATGGAAAAACCAGGAGAGATGGGTGTGCTGTGATGGACTGAAATGAAGTCGCGCTGAAATGGTATTCGCGATACGGGTAAGGAGAGGATGAGCACTGTTTGCCTGAAGCATCAACAGATTGTGGTCTGTTAAAGTGATTTGTGGTTCTCCAGACTTGGTGCTCTGAGCAATGCTCGGGTCTGTTGACCAAGCCTCTCGAGTGTACTGCAAGTGGCGTTTCATACATCGCCACTTATACCATTCCAACAAGCAATTGAGGGCGATCAGGAGAAGGGCAAGTAGGATAAGGATGATGGTCCCGATTTTCGTTATCTTGACAAGGTCGTCGGTGACTCTATCGACTAGCGATGTGTCAAAGTCGTTACAGAATGAGAGGGTGTTTTGCTCCGGGACGGGCAAGACCGCAGCGTCAAAAGAAAGGCCGGTAAAAGTGTCATTGATATCCTTCTTGAGGAGTTCAAAAGGAGTATCGATACTTGAATAAAACGTCAGTAAAACAATAGGGAAAAGTGGTGACAGGACTTACACTGATTCAACCTTTTGTTTTAGGTCGTCAAATGTCGGTAGAGTGTTGTTAAGTTGCGTCAGGGCATCCTGGAAAGTGGTGGGCAAGGTGAGGTTTTCCAGGGAGGAGAGATCGGGGACGGATATCTGGGGAGCAGTAAAGTGGAAACCAAGCTTGTTGGCTGTGTTGATCAAGTCTTGAATGCCAGAATTGGCGGAGTTGATCGAATCCTGGATGCCTGTTCGCAGACCAGCCGCTGCACTTTGTGCCACAGAATTGAACTGAAAAAAGGTTTGAAAAGCGGTGTAGAATTAGAATGGCAACTCACTTCTTGCACAGCTGCGATAATGATAGACAGACCACCACGGATGACGAGCTCCAAAAAGCAGAGAAAGGTGGAACGATAAATGTCGACGATGAAATTGATAATGGCCTCCATAACGGTGAGAGACAGAACCAAGGCTGCTCGGGCCGCATTCATGGAACCATTTACCGCGTCGGCAAACTGCTGGTTGGTCGCGAGAGCCATGTACCGAGGCATACTAGCTGCGGCAGTGGCAGCCTTTTCTGCGGCCTTGCAACTGGCCAGCAGATCAGCCTTTGCACTGGAAGCCGCATCCTGTGATGAACCTAGGGCAATCTGGAGGCGGAAAACGACGAAAATTATGGAGAGAATAGGATAAGCCAGCCATGTTAATGATAAAAGATGTGGGAGCTCAAGATAGGGCTTGAGAGACGTTGGGGACATGAGTTCGTAGACGGGCGGCGAAAGTGACATCGAGAAATGAAGAATGATAATCAAGGCCAGCTATAAAAGGCCGCCATTGTTCACTTTGCACGAGGCCCATTGTTCACAATAAAGAATAAGGGAGATCCGTCACACATGTCACACTCAATTGTTGTACGTAAACACCGCTGATCCGATAATACAAGGCTTCACTGCATTTCTTCTCCTGCATACCGATGTCCCCAGATGCTCGCCGTTTTCCTTTTCTCCTTTGGTGTATCAGAAGATGTATTGTCATTCGACTTGTCGTCATCGGAGCTGGGCGAGACAGTATTATCGCTGGTCGACGATGTCGAGGAAGCTGCTTGGCTCGAAGAACTAGAATCTGACGTAGAAGGTCGATTACTAGTCATGTAGTCTGGATTTCGGAATTGGCGTTTCTCTAGGCTGTCACGAGCGACGATAGGAATAGTGATAGAATTAATCTGGCGAGCGACTCGGAGACTGGCTGGCGATGTAGCGGTCGGAGGATTCAAAGGCAACGATGCACAAAGGCTAACGCTGAGACAGAAGGAAATGTAGGCGTAGGAGCGCATTCTTGTTGATTGTCGAGGTTTAAGAAACAAACTGAAGTGAGACTCTGACGTCACGCGAATTTATGGCGTCAGGGTCACGTGCATCGTTCTATCCAATAGTTTTTGCCTTTCCGCCGATCTCCCAAATTACCAGTATAAAGTACGATAACATATATCAGTTCTCTTTCTATTAGGCGCCACCAGCGGCGTGGTCCAAGGCCTTACCCTTGACATTCACGCGCTGAATCTATGAAATATCCATCAGTCTTCAGTCAAACATAAGAAGTAAAAACACACCCCCAAAGCCACGATTACAGCCAAACTGGCAAAAGCAATCGATGGAATAAATGTAGTATCCAAAGCTTTGGCGTATGCAGTCAAAACCCCACCGATAGATTGGGGAGGGATGACCTCTCTTAAATGTGTTGCTCCAGCGCTCAGCACAAGTGCTGGGTCAACGTCCGGAGCAAATATGGGAAGCTGCTTGTTAAGTTGATTGCTGAAAATGTTTTGCGCAATGGAGATGGCAATAGCACCTCCAAGGGAATTGAAGAACATGACAATGGATGCTAAAAGAAAATCGATGAGCACGGGAATGAATGAACAAGTCATTCACTGACTTCCTACAGGCGTCTGGGCTTGTGACAAGACGACCTGGACGGCCAAGAAAGGAATTTGGACGGCACTTCCTCCTCCGACACCAGCGATAATCTGGTAGCCTAGCCACATTCCGGTGTTGGACGAGACCTTCAATGTAGAAATCATGACACAGCCGGCGACAAAGACCAGGCCACCAGCCCAGAGGAAATCGGCGTAGTTTCCGGTAATTGTGATAGCGGTACCCACAACGATTGAAGAAAGTGTAATGGAAACCAAGTAGGGAATGGTCCGAATTCCAGACCCAACGGCCGAGGTGCCTTTGATAGCCTGGAAATAGAATGGCAAGTAGAAAATGTGGCTAAAAAGATATTCAGCGCAAGAGACATGGCCGTCGAGAATACTTACATGTACATCGCCATACTGAAAATGGCCGAGAACAAAGCGCAGACCAGTACTGTTCGCTGCTTGAGGACACCGGGAGGGATCGTGGCCATTTCCTGCCTTCGGAATTGGATGAAAATGAAGACAGATATGATGAGAGCAAAGCCGAGGAAGAGACCCTTGAATTCATTATTTTAGCGTGAAGATTGTAAACCTAACGTTTCACTCACCCAGATGGTGGACGATTTCCATGGATGAACGGTTCCACCCCATTGGAGAGCCAATAGCAGACATGTCACACCAGCTATCAAGAAAGCGGCACCCAACATATCAATCTGGGCGACCTTTTCCTTGAGTGTGAGAGTGTTTGTTTTGCGTTCGGGGGTCTTGAAGAAGAAGAAGACGGCTGCAAAGGCTATGGCACCAAAGGGAAGATTGATCCAGAAGCACCTAGAGAAGAAGAAGCGAAAGTTAAAAATGGTTCAATCACAGGACAATGCGCGCACCATCTCCATGATACTTTGTCAGTGAAGACACCTCCCAATAGAGGGCCGACGACCGAAGCGATACCGAACATGCTGGACAAGAAGGCGACATAGATGGCGCGTTTCTCAATTGCGACAGAGTACCCGATGATGATCATGCCGCCAGAGAAGATGGCAGATGCACCGACACCTGCGACCTAGTTTCGCAAGTCAGCGTCTATGATAATGAAAGAAAAAGCCGACATACTGCTCGGCCAACAATGAGCATCGTCGAATTTACAGCGGCAGCACATATGATGGATCCGACTATATTCAGAATCAGCAAAGAATCTTGGAGCAGTGGATGATAGACGTACTTTCAAATATAAAGAGTGCCACTAGATAAGTGTATTTAAGGTCGAAATTAGCGTAGATTTTTCCAAATGAGGGTTGAAGTGAAGTCAAAGTCAATAGGTATGATGATCCATACCATCCAACGTCGTTCAGTGAGTCAAACTTGACGGTGATGGTAGGGATTGCAGTCGCGATAATGGTATTGTCCTGTTATCGAACGTTAGGATTGGTGCCCTATGAAACCCGATAACATACCAGGGCTACCTGGGAAGAATTTCTTAGCCTCAGAGAAAGAGCGGTCAAGCAGGAAAACATACGACAAAGGTTGCCAGACACAAGCCCAAAGTTATAAAGGCCAATTTGGCTCCAGAAGGATATTGTTGTGGACCCTCTGCAACGGCATTAACGGGAAGTGGCTCCTTTTCTTTTTCTGGATCAGAGGCAGCTAGAGTCGATTGAACACTGGGTGCTGCGACAGGTTCCTCGACTGGAGAGACTTCATGCTTTTCAGTGGACATGATGGTCGTCACAAGAGAAGCAAGGAAGGGTGGGTAGCTTGGGATGGCTCCCAATGTTTTTGACCATCAGCGGGCCCCGCGTGGTCATTTCGATGACGTAAGGAGCCGCCGAGAAAAAAGCAGACAGCCCGGGACATTATAGTAACCTGGTGTAGTGCAACCGTTCTGAATGATACCTGATTCGCAAGAATTGGCACTGCTCGTCGAGATGACAGCTGAGGCCTTGCTGTAGGCAGTAGCGTGAACCTCACGCATCGGAGATTGAAAAATATGCAGTACAGAAGCAACGAAGCAGCCCTCGCTTGTACTTTGATAGGCACCGTCAAATTTGTGCCTGTAGGTCAAGATTATATCATTCAGGCATCGGGCGTTTTTCTACACGAGTTTCTCTGAACTTCTTCAAATCGAACCATGAATGATACTTGTATGTTTTTATTTTCCGTTGGCAAAATGTCTGGAGCGGACTGCTCGGCTGATGCCATATGACAATCATGGAGGCATTTCGGAGTTTAAGACCGGGAGATAGCATTCAACGAAAAGTCGAATTGGACTCTGGAGTCAGACGTTGTCAACGAAATTGGAACAGCCTGTGGAAACCCCGGAAACTCCCCAGTGGACAAAATCGGGGGTTTCGGAAGAAAAGCCGATCGCGATCGAGACTCGCGACTCAAAGACCATATATATTGCAGCTATGTATTCAAGTAGCGAGAAAACTTGCTACTATTCTTGTAAAGATTCCAAGTAGGAAAGAATTTTATTAAAGATGTAAGTGAGTGTCTTCCTCGATTTTGATTTCTCGTTATTATGTAATCTTTTCACCATGTCAGTCTTTTCCTCAGCGACCACGGTGCATGTAGCAGCCAAAGATCATATGGAGAGCCTCTTCGCCATAGTCGTTGGCCTTGGACTCCGCTATGTTATCCATGTTGCCGGTCATTGCGACCTCAAGATATCGACAACCCTCATAGGAATTTGGGAAGGCATTGTTCTCCTACATTTCCTCCAGAAAATGCCTTTTTCCTTTGATCCTTATGTCGCATATGGCGTTCGGCTCTTCATCGATTTTCTCGTCACGGAAAGCCCTGCCAGATTCGCTCTGGTGGTGCTTTGGACAGGAATGGGTATGGTGCTTGCAGATGTAGCACCTGCAATTTGGGTTGATGTTGGGGCGAAGCGTATCTGGCACAGATTCCGACGTGACCTTTTACTCATTTCTAGGTCGGTGCCATCCTTTCCGAAGCCCAGGACAGTCCGGTTTTCCCCTTCACGGACCACTTCCGTTGTCTCTTCATCGCAGAGCACTCCAGCACCCTCAGTAATCTCAACAGCAGCTCCGCGACCACCACCAACTCCTCGCAGAAAGTCACGAGTCCCAGGCGCCTTGGATTCCGAGACAGAGACGGAGCGCTCAGTCGCTGACTCAGTCGCCTCTTCCTCCACCAATGACCCGAATAATTTGGGAACTGCCCGTGGTTTCATCTTTTCTGCGATACCTCCAACTGCCAACGACGACGACGACGACGATGATATTTATGGCTCGTCTGCCTCGTCAATTTCCACTGAGCGACCAGACATGGACATACCAGAGATCCATGTCGAGCCAGAAGCAGAGATACAAACTCCAACATACGAGCGCGAACCAATGCCAAAATATCTCACCATCATCCTTCCTCCAACACCGTCTGATTCGGTCGATGGCCATGATGATAATCATGAGCTTGTTCCCGAGACCGCAGATGTCCCAAATATACCAGATCTCCCGGAAACTGCTGATTTCCGAACGACAAATTTCGCGGCTGATGAAGATTGGGAGCATGTAGACATGGATAGAGCACCGACACCTCCAGCCAAGGACGCTCTTGACCCAAATGCCGCTGATGAGACAATCAAACCAGTTCCCAATTCAGACGACCTCATCACCATCGAGGACGAGGTTGAAACTCCCCAGCCAGTTGAACCTACTCCCCCACCAGAAACTGAGCCCGTCGTCGCTGACATTGTGAAACCTGAATCTCAAAAGGATTCAGACCCGCCAGCCGATGATCCCCCGGTCGAAGAACCTGTCGTCGATCAGCGAACACCTCCACCATCCTTTCCAGAACTCTACCCTGATGTTCCTCTTGACGAAGCTCCAACTGAACCACAGCAGACAGAAGCTGAACCAGTCATTGCTGATGCTGATGCTGCTGTTGATGCTGCTGTTGATACCTTGTCGCCTCCTTCGCCAAAATCTTCCACTAGCGCTCTGTCATCCAAGACGCTCAATCTTACAGAAGCTCTTGAGCTGCGAAATCAAATCACCGTGCTCAAAAAGCAGCATGCCCAGTTGATGAAAGAGCACAGCGAAGCCAAGCAGGACAAGGCTGCTGGCGTCAAACTGGCTTTCACGAAGAAGAAGGAAGCCGAGGAGCTTCAGGTCAAGATCCAGAAGCTCGAGAATCAGGCGGATAGTCGATCTTTCTCTGGTACGTGCTGGTACTTCATCATCTTACGACGGCTGACCGTGAATGTATTATGAAGCCAACAACAAAGGCGCGCCTTCGAACAAGATCGACGTATCCAGCATGACTACAGAAAAGGCGCTCGAGGTGACCGAGGCAAGGCTCTATCTTTTACTAGCGCCAGAGTCAGCCGCGACCTTTCTCGAAGTCACCGTGGACAAGAAGGTGCGCGGCCGAACACAGAAGAGTGCTCTTTTAGCAGCCATGAAGGAGTGAGTCTCTTCTATTGTTGATTCCAAGTTATGTATTGACCGCTTTCAGCCATGGTATGAATGTCACGGACGATCCAAACAGCCAGCGGATCTTCCGAATAACTCTCCCAATTAACGACTAACGGAACCGGATTTCACACTACTATTTCTGTACATACTGTCTGTATCACTGGGTGTACATGCTCATTGCTATTGCTATCGAATTTACCAAGGATTTTTCTCAGCGCGCTTGCGCGAAACCTCCGGTTGAAATTGATTCAGGAAGGACGCCGCCACAATCATTGACCGAGTTGGCATCGGCCGTTAAAGTGATTTCGAGGTCTCCGCCAACCTTTTCAGGAAGAGTGAATCACAACATGATTTGGAAAAGAAAAGGACCCACCCTGAATACATCGTAAAAGTCAAAATGACAACGAGGCATCGGTTGACCATTCATGGTCACATTTTGAACATAGGCCGTCGCTCCAGGAGGAATCTAGGATTCAGAACAACTCAAATCACCAGTCCGAAGGAAGCCAGTGTACTTACGGTCTGTTGAACCGAGGTGGCGTCGAAATTGACGGTTGTTACTGTCGTGCTCGTATTGAGGTACGAGTTGTGAATAGTATACTTGGGGATAAAGGGCGAAAGAACAAGGAATTGAGTTGTCGATGGGACTAAGAGACGGTCAGCGCAAGACTTGAAGTTCAAGCCGTCTCGAATACCAGGATAGAGACCCAGAAGATGGAATGAAACGAGGCTGGCCATGGCTGAAGACGACAGCTCAGACAGATCACCTCGTACTGACTGATTAACTCACCAGCCTACAAAATATTAACAAGATTAGCGGTCAATTTGAGTCGACTAACCTGATCATCATTTCCAGGAAGACCTGCAGCGCCTGGTAGACATTAGGACAAGTTGGAAAAGACCAAGTACATTCCTCACTGTTGTTGAAATTAGTAAAGACAACCTCGCGCACCCGCTTGACCGATTTGGTGGGCTGGTCGGCATAGTGATACCCAATGGGGGTCTACAGGTCCTGGTTAGTTAAATGAAGTGTCAAGGCCTCCCACTTTCCTGGAAACTCGGCTCGTTGCTCGCAAGGTAATATCCAGCCTAGCAGATAAATAAGCGCAGAAGAAGAGCGGAATACGATCACCTACATTGAAGAAATGATCCAGACGCTTGACAAATGTTTCCTGATAAAAAATCAGAAAACCTCCGTGGAGAACTGACGGATGAACTCACATTTCCACCCATAAGCTCGATGAGATGAGCTGTGTCGTGAGGCTGTCAGGGTAAGAATACTACTTCCATCTTCCTGAGAAGTTGCGCCACACTTACCGCATACCACGAGTATTCCCAACTAGAAGACTCGTAGAAGCCATTCACATTACTTGACTCCAGTGAGCAAGGACGATCTTGGTTCGAATCATTGGGACTGCAGTTGGCTGGATCGGTGAAGGCGAAACTGCCATTCATGAAGCGTTTCTGCGCGAAACCTTGAAAATCATAAGTTCACCCAAATTGGAAGATCTTTGGTTCTCACCTTTGAATCCATCACTGACGACGGATGGATCCCAGGTATTGCGGTAAAACTTCCGGTTTTATCGTCAGAATACACTTCGCAGAAAGGACCGACACTTACCAGAGACCGGTTGGCGTAGGTTGCTTCATCGTCCGTCTTGCCCAGAAGTTGCGCAACTTGCCTAATTGCGAAATCCTCGAAAGCATACTGGGATGACAAGGTTGAGCCCAAGACATGCAATACTCTCTGTTAAAAATTACCTCGAGAGTTCTACTTCCTTCTCTGAATAAGCATGCATTAGATATGGATACGAGGGACCTTTTGGAAATTTTACCTAGTTTGTCGACCAGTGGAACTCACATCCAAGACAGCGAATGGGACATAACCAAATTGCCTGCAGAGAAATGACATCAGTACCGGTCTCCAAGTAGCGCAGGATAGTACCGACTTGTAGACATTGACTTGGCGACCAAGGGTGTTCCATTCCGGAGGATTCACTTCACCCTGGGGCGAATAAATGTTAGATTGAGCAGGACGAGTCGATGGACGCGCACATCTTGAAGCATAGCGGCATAGAGCTCTTCCAGGTCAATACCAAGCTGTGCAGCTTCGTTATGATATTGCATTGCAAAGTGACCGACGATATTGTCTGCACTTGAACCACCCTGGGTCCAGCCTAGATTTCGTTCAGAATAAGCTAGAGGATCAGTTAAACCAACCTGGGAGATTGTTCGCTCGGCATTCTGGCATCCAGGATTGCTTCCTGTAGCCGTCAATGTAGGAATCTACGATTTGCGCATATTCCACTGGAGAGGTGAGAGCAAGCAGAGGATAGAAAGTTCTAAACTGGATGACAGTGAGGGTCGAACAGCATTGTCAGTCCATTAACCCACTGTGTCCCAACTGAAAAAAATATATGAGCAAAATCCGACATAAACTCGAGAAACTCGCCTGCAATAAAGGGAGTCGAAGTAAAACGAATCAGTACCCGTGTAGATTCCCTGGGTTTCTAGGGATGCATTGTTCTTGGCTACGATCAGTATTGATAAGATTAGTAAAAGATGCTTACTGGCGTGAGGCTTGTCCTATATAGCGATGAGTACAAAAGTTCAGTGATCTCGGGAGGAGTTCCAGCAATGTCGTCAATCTCGATTTTGTGCAAGCGTTCATTCCAAAGCGCTTGGCTTTGTGCCATGATGTCTTCAAACGACGAGCTGCCGATCTCTGATTCGGCATTTTGACAAGCCTGATCAGCAGAAACGAAAGAAACACCGACTCGCAGAATGATTGTACTGGGCTCCCCGTCAAAGGAGAAGAGGGCACCGGACTGATATACGCCGCCAATGAGATTAAGGCTCAAGTTAAGATGAGTCTGTCCCAGGCCTTTGGCATCAAGACCGAATCTGAAGAATAATGAGGAATGTACAAGTTAGAAGAGTGTCCTCTCACGTATCTGCAGTCCAGACACCGTACTCTGAAAGAGTTTGATTGCCTCCATTGAGCAAGTCGTAACAGGCGAAAGCCTGGTAGTTGTAGCGACCAGGTCCGAAACTGCTTCCCCATAGACCACCTATTTTGATTCTACCAAGCTCGGGATCAATGTCCAAAGTTCCACCAGCAAAACTGGCAGGAAGATCATTTGCCAGATCCAAAACCATGAAAGGCTTGGAGCCAGCAGGAAACGTGAATCTTTCCAAAGCAGCCCGACGAGTGGTCGTCCCTTCCGTTTTGATGCTATTATTAAGGGTCAGGGAGAAATAACCAGGTGAAGCCTCGTCTGTCTTGGGCATCCGAAGTCGCTGCCGAGCTGCAAGACTGGTCTAGAAAGATGTTGAACGACCGCCAGTCGAGGAAAGTGGAGCTTGTACCGTGCAAGTGTCAAATCCATGAGGGCAGAGTAAGGGCATGACCTCGAAATTCCCATAAGTGCCTACAGGTAGGTCAGATCAAGAAACAACAATAGCTGTGTTGTATCACCTAGCGAACTTCCAGTTCCAGAGTCGTGCAGAGGCGAGAAACCCCGGACAAACTGAGTAGGATCGGCGACATAGCTGTTACATAAATCAGGCTAGATCAGCAACAAATAGTCAGCAAGAATCACCCTGCGGGCGCGTAACTGTAGCGCCTGATTAGTTTGAGCACCGTAAAGCAGAGCAAGTTTTTACCCAGTAAGGTCAGCTGAAAATTTGACCTGTAAAGAAAGTAAGACGCGTCGAAAGACCACATGTCCAGGCTCACCATTCCAAACGGTATTGAGGCACCAGGACTGTTTCCAAGTTAGTGGAGCGCGGTTTCGCGATCTAATTGGTCTTACCAAACATCCCCAAAGTTATCAGTCCCTGTAGGAGATGAATATACTTATGTCAAAGTCTCTTGTTGCTGTCCATACCGATGAAGGGATTGACAAAACGAGTATAATCTGGGCTTGTTTCATTCGCAGCGTCTTTGATTGCAGCAGAGATCCTTTTCTGTACATTAGGAGACGGTTGGGCGTGTATCCTTGACAGCAGCACCGAGAGCACCAGAATGCTAGTCGCAAAAGTCATGATCAACTTTGGGGAAAGTTGAAAATGTGGATTCGCCTGTTCCGAGGAAGGTCCTTTAATACCAGTTCCGCGAGCCAAAAATTCATCATGAGGACATGAAAGACTTATGGAAGAGAGACCTCGTGTTTCAATGAGTCAAGGTTGCTTCTCCATCCTCATGATCGGGTCTATATGTTCTCCAACTTCGAGAATTCAATTAAGACTGATAGCCTGCCGAAATATGAAGCCAGGATAGCAAAAGCGGCTGGCAGGGCAGCATTTGTGGAACCGCAAGTCGTCGGATGACCACCGAGCTGGCAGAGAATTTGCGAGCTATCAGAACGTCTTACAGACCATCAGAACTTGGCTATGGATAGATAGTAGACATCGTGCAATGGTCCAGATAGCGGCAAGGATTATCGACATCTCGTCGGGTTCTGCAGAAGAGAAGCGCGATGATATATTATTCCCACGACCATCACTGATTAATGCGGAAGTGGCGGGTCGGAACTGACAGCTGGCTCAGAGTCTTCCTCATTACTCTCGCTGCCATCCGATTCACTTGCCGCTGTGTCATCTATTGCAGCATCAACGTCATCTTCTTCCTCTTCAGATTCTTCTTCCTCTCCTTCTCCTTCTTCCTCTCCTTCTTCGCTCTCGTCATCTTCTTCATAAAATTTATCAAGATCATTCCACCCTGCGTTCTTCGGTGCTGGTGACGAGCTTCGAGGAGTCAGGACAACAGAGGATGACCCGCCTGTCCTTTGTTGTTGAGCAGAAGATAAAGCAACTGGGACAGACGATATCGGCTGAATATCAGCATCCGAGTCTCTCAATGATGACTCGACCCCATTTTCCAGCCAATCAGGCAAGAAAACATCGTCGTGCATGTCCTTTCCAGTTATAGCACCCAAAGATCCCAAGCGTGCATTTGGGTCATCTGAGTTCAACGTAAGCCGATGTCGTTACAACTTTGTGGAACTTGCCTCCAGTATGAGACATCAGATCAACCGTTTCGCTCTTTCCAGAAAAAAGCACAAGTCTGACTTGTTCTCGGCGCAAAACTACTCCTGCTCTCTCTTCGATAGCTTGTTCGTCGGGAGGTAAAACTCCAGCAAGTAAAGACGAGACCATCCGGGCTCGGTCTCGCACATCATAATTCAAGTCGTAGCGGGCGAGCGCGAAAACATAGCGATTTAAGAGTCCGAGAATGCGATCAGCCGGAGACAGCAGGAACAATTTTGCTGCTAGGGTGACAATCTGGAGCTTGACCTCTGCAGGCTAGCAATCATTGAATGAATATAAACACATTTCGGATGAGAAATGAGCATACCTCTTGCCCAAAGGACTTCGCTGCTTTTCTCAACACATCCGGTGCCCATTCGGCCACTCCATCGAACGGCTGACCTTTGCTATCAAAGCCAGCATATTGACCGACAAGCCAGAGAAGACAAGCCCGGGCTTGTGGATGTCTAATGTCGTCAATTTTGTGCGCCAGCTGAGATATTAACGAGACTGGCGATTGGGAGCCGCCAGCGCTAGGCTCGGACATTTGTCGCTGGATGAGATTCTTCAGCACCAACACTGCATTGCTGATCACTGTATCTAGACAATCCTTGAGCTAAACAAGAAAACGAAGGAAACAGATATCGAACCAACGGTACTCTTGATCATGCCAATCAAAGCGTTTAGGCATTGTTGCCTGCATTCTGGCACCATATGAGCACAGAGCCCAATGCCACGAATGGCATCCGCGACAATGCTGTCATCTGGATCATCAGTGTAATCCTTTCAAGCATATCAACGACCGATATATAAAGCTCCAAGGAAAATGGAATCACAATGAGCTCACGAAGAATCGCTTGGTGAGTATCGGTCGTCAAGATTTTGAGCAGTATGCTGATCTTGTCTCTCTTGGATCGTTGGACGTCTGTTGTTCGCAGAAGGAAACGAGGATGAAAATCTGCAAACAATTTCTGGATCTAATTGGTCAAGATATTGATATAGATTTTGCAAACATACCGGCGAGGTTCGAGAAATGATAAGAATGTATGACAAGACCACGCTCTCTACCTCAGGAGACTCGTGCAGCAGACGAAGTAGAGGTTGAACAATTTGAGGGTGATATGAGGGGGTACCGCCATAATAAAAGACGCGAACAGCGGCGAGCACTGTCTATCAAAACAAATGTCAGTGAGAATAACATACGAACAAGGGCGCTTACAGCTGGATTACGACTCATTAGCAAAGGCTCTGCAGACTTGACCAGGGTCTTGATGTCCTTGTCCAGCTCTTCTGCGCCGCCGGGGCCCACTATCGGTCTTGGGAGCATTGTACGAGCATATCGGAGAAGCAAGTTCAGCAAATCGACCTGACCCCATTCATCTACATCGACTAGAATTTTGCATAAGCGGCGATACTGCTGGTGAATCAGGTCCAGTCGTGTGGGGCAAACTGCTTCAAAAGCAACTATGACGCTTCCAACAGCCAGCGGTGACCGGTCACGAAGAAGGGTCGTGATGATTTCAATGAGAGAGGACAGATGAGAATTGTCTAAGCTATTGTCCTCCATTAGCATAAAGGGATTTGCAGGGATGAAATAGACTTGCTTGTTGCACTCTGAGATTGCCAGGGCCGCGACCTTCCTGACGTATGGGCTGATGTCTGCAGCAGCTTTCTTGATGGCCAGTACAACGATGTTGGCTATCATGGGCACTTTGATTCCACTGAGGACACGTAGCGCCATTGCCCTGATGAGAGGATTACTGTCCGTTAGGTCCTTCTGAAAAGTGTTGATGGATAAGAGGGCGAGGTCTGGTTCCTGTTCTGCATATCTCAGTAGATAGATGTAGACCAGTTTCCGAATTTCGAGGCTATGGGAAGCGACATTCTTCACGACTTGAGCGAAATATTCCGAGACATTGCGGCCTTTGGATATAAGCTAACAGCAAGTTTTAATGACATTCACGAGAGAATCACCAGTCTTACTGCAATCAATCTCTTCATTGCATCCAGCTTCTCTCTATCACTGCTCGAATCCAGTTGTTTCCGTATATTCTTAACCTTGTCGTCATCCAGATACGCTGAACTCGAGCTACGTGCTGCAACTGGAATATGTTCTGACAGGGATTCCTGTAGCCGCATGCCCAGCCTTGTGGCATTTTCCGATATTGTGTTTAGATAGATTGCGGACATCGAGGGATTGAGGAAAGGCCTCCGGAGCCTGAAATAGCTCAGTGCAGCAGACGCTTCTGTCACACATGTGACGTTGTGACAACAATGGCACGTTTGTCAAGCAAACAAAGCGGTGTAACTGGACATGGGTGACGCTGTCTGTAGTCGGGATATCATCAGCTTCAACACCCAGTTCAGAACAAAGATACGATGCGCGTGTCTTCATGTAAACGAGGATGAAGGTCACGTACTTATCAGTCCAGCAGCCTGACAAAGATTCCACAGAAACTGGAAACTATCGTCAAACAGGCAAGCCCGTTAAATTCAGAAAGAGAGCACATGAACGGAGATGAACGGAATGACTCTGTATGTAGGTATGTAGGCTTGGCAAAACCGCTTATCGATCACTTCACCGGCCACCCGATCCATCAGCGGATCAAACGAGGCTCTATTGCTTTCACAGAGTTCGCGAACTGCCAAGTACTGGTTGGAGACTAGCATACAGCGGTAGGAGATCATTTAGAGACTAGAATCGCTCAAAATACTACGATTTGGTACTCATCCCAGCCCATCGTTTTCAACAAATCTTCCAAGGCCAATAAGATGAGTCATCAAAGATTATGGTAAGCTCACCTTTCATGTTATTTTGCATCGAAGGGGGGCCGCAAATACCAATGATTTTATCCTTACCTGGAGTTGGTAGGTGATCGGTCAGCATTTTCCGGTCTATTCGACCCTTCGAATACGGCCAGGTTCTGGGAATATCGTCGCCCGTGAGCGTGTAGTGAAGAATAAACCGGGAACTATGATGGGCAGCCAGTTCATCGAGCTCTGCTTGACACAAGATATCGTCCAACGTCCTGTTGGAATCTATCACGGATACCTTGGTCGTCTTGTCGGTTCTGTCAAGCAAAAGTGCTCTGACAAACTGGTATATCGGAGTGATCCCGCTGCCACCACAGATCATCCCAAGCTCACAAACTTGTCGAGGTTTATCATGAAGCAATACTGTGCCATTTCCCTTCCAGATGAAATCACCAAAAGGCCCTTTCAGCTCGACAGCATCGCCAACGCCCAATTCTGCGAACCCTAGCGACATTTTCCCTCCGATGGTACCCGCAGTGGGATAGTAAATTCTGACCACAGGTCATTTCAAGCGGGAAAGATCGTTACAAGAATACATACTTGACTAGGAAATCTACCCATCCGGTTTCATCCTGGCATGAAATTGGTGTGTAAGCTCGCTGCACAAGCTCGCCTTCGATCTTGGCTCCGGTTTTTCTTCGAAGTCTTGCATACACATGTTGTCCTATCGGAAGTCCCAACGGTACAGGCTTGTCCAATCCGAATCGGAAAATCTTCGAGTCTTTCGAAACATCTCGTACTGAGCTGAGAATGACCTTCCTCCATCGCTTTCGGTCCAGGAATGTCCCAGTGACTTGGGTGAGAATTGGGTCCTCTTTTCTTTTCAATTGACCAGAGAGTGTGCCAATGTGGAATTGGGATAGCTGTCTTTTTGCATCCAAACTGTGAATCGCCAGGAAATCTTCAGTAGCATCCTCGCCGGCGACCACCGTGATAGAAGATGACCCTCCTGAGAAGATTCTTTAGCTTATGTATGTCAAGAGTGCTGCAAACTAACCTGGATGTTCGCCCAGAAATTCAGTTGCATCGTAGACCTTGAAAAGTCCAGTACAGGTCAGACATGCATGCTTGAAAAGCTTACCTGGCCGTCGACAACGAACCATGGTTGAACGCTGTTTGAATGTGCCTGAATTTCCTCCGATGATATGAGTCGGGTGACTTTCGGGTCAATCATGCAAGCCAAAGACTCTGAAGGCGATGCTTTGAAGATGGGTGCCTGAGTCGAAAACGCTGGTCTAGCTGGATCATAACCCTCATCCTTCAAACGCTGCATCCAACCTCCTGCTTGTGTCCCGGCCACTGTGAGCGAATCAGCCAAGAGTTTCCATGAATGGAAGAATTCTGACTCGTTGGATGTTCAAATCTGACTCGATGATCATCAATTTTCCTGATGCAAACTCTGAACCACCAATTGTTCATCATACCTGATGAGGCTAGGGTTAGTGGTTGACCACCGATCAAGTAGTAAATGCACCAGTGGCGTTCCAGTACATGTCCCGAGGTTGAAGAGCCAAGGACTCATCCATACAGCGAACGATTATCAATTCTGAACCTCGAAGTTCGGCCATCGTCACTGCTAGAGACCAAAAGCACCAACAGAAACTGGTGTCAGTATCGCCAGTGCCAAGATTCCCGTAGATGGGATCTTGGTGAGTGACGACACGGTATTTATCTTCGGGATATTCAATATCAGCAAGTTTCCATGACGCTGCATCATCCAGGGATATCTCCACCCGAGTTACTCGTCTACCTCCACCAGCATAAGCGTAACCCTTCAAGACATAAGAATCATCCGGAATAGAGACGTCTAGCACTTCGTTGTGGTCTGGACATGCAATCACACTGTTCACATTGAGATCGTTGATAATATATCTGGTGAAAACATTTAATGACCGAAAACAACTGGTACTTGAACGCCTACCGAGGGTCGTACCACCATTGAGTCTCTTTCCGAGCTTGATCGGCATCTACCGACGTTGGAAGCACCTATCTCTCGAGTTAAAAATGCATGTAGACGAGATGGTAAGCTTGCCTTGTTGTCATTAAAATGAAGGTAGTGCTGACTTTCAATATCGGAGAGTTCAATCCTGGTTAGCCATTTCACCGATCGCCCTCCGATTTGTCCAGGGATTACGATACGCAAGGGAAACCCGTGGTCTGGTTCAAGTCTGGAGAAAGAACCCGATCAATGATATTTACTCCAATTATTCCACGATGGAATAAAGAATACCTACGGTAGTCCGTTCATTGCCCAGCAGATCAACATTCCTCGATGTCTGTCTCTTGCCCAGTTGATTCGTTGACTAGTAGATTTGTAGTAAGCCAACTTTCATCAAGAGTGCCCATTTCACCTTGTTCCGTATGGACCCTGTGGTAGGCTGTCACAGCCCTCGAATATAACATGTGTTGCGAGTTTCGTGGGTCGAACATAGTCCAGAACATCTGACAAAAAGACACCTATAGGGTCGACTCAGATGAAAAAGGCGTCAAAACAAATGAATGCCGGACCCGTAAAGAGAGCAGTGGAAACGCCACCCGCGCCTAGCGAGCGTCAGCGAGCGATTAGAGGAGTATTTGACGATGCAGATACCCCAAGAAAATCCCAAGGATTTCGCAACGATGTTTTGCTCTTTGCGCCTATTTCCGGCACATACGAGAGTCACAGGGATCGTGACGACCTCGAACATCGAGAGTAGATCTGGGATGGAAAATGTGGCAGGGTTCAAGCATAATCTATAAGTAGATTCAGAAGGCAACAGTTTGTGATTGGCACTGACTTACCCATGAACTTTGAGCTTCCAATCTTCCGCCAGGCCCTCGAATTTCGGTACAGCACCATGATTCCGCACGTAGAATAGGTTGATTGGGGTGAGAAATCCTTCAGCATATAGATCTTTCAATTTGGCCTCGCAGTTGAAAGGGTGTTTTCCTGTCAATCGTACCAGTCGCTCGTCACGAGGAATCCAGGCATCCGGGGTTCCACTGTGAACTAGAATGTTAGATACAATCCACAGGGAGAGACGGCTGAACATACGTATCCTGTTTGTCGAAGGAAGAGACAGATTTCTCTTGTGGAACATCAGGCAAGTCGAGTATGGTCGGCAATGCTCGAGGCACCGCTGGATCATCCGAGAGCGAGGGGGGACAAAATGGCTGCGGAAGCTTTGCAGTGACCTGGGTCATATCTGGGTCCTTCAATGGTGACAAGTTCATGTCCAGGGTTGTAGAAACTACTGGTCTGCCGAGTTATAAGATACCCTTTTCAACAGCACAAGGTCAAGTGCGACTGACGACCAAGTTCAAGTCAATGATAACGATTGTAGCAACCGATGGGACGCACTTGAGAGAGAGAATTCTGCCGAGTTGATAACTTGATAAGCTGCCGTGATGCTCCTTTCTGTCCAAGGCGTGTAAGTATTTGACCTGAGGCCTGATCCAAAGTAGCTTCATGAGATTTCATTGGCTCGATAAGCAGAGTACTGATCCAGATGCTCTCGTTTCGTCCGATATTCCCTCTCGTATCCTCCACAAAAGTTAATATTTAGGTACAGGAATCACCAGGAGCAGGAGATTGAGGGCGATAGAAATGGCTCCAGTGATCCAAAAGGCCTTTGCAGCTGGTTGGAATCTGAAAACGAGAGCAAAGATGATTCCACCGAGGTTTCCAAAGGATCCCACCAGACCTGACATGACACCCTGAGAGATATGGGTTAGATTGATAAGAGAAAAAGGGCGAAACCTACGTTATGGTTCGAGTTACAATGCGGGACCAGCGAAAAGTTTGCTCCATTACCGAGTTCGGAAAACACGGCTGCGAGTGCAAAAAGTCCCATTAGTGTGGGTACTTTGAGATATTTCAGCTAAATCTCGAAATAATAAATCATTGAACGTACAATCCGCTGTCGTCGGATGTTTTTGGAGATAAAGGCCAGCGGCGAGAAAGGCCAGACCCATTACGAAGCCACATAATAGGGTCCAGTACTTTTTTGCCTTGGTTCCCATTGAGGTGTAGAGTCGATCTCCTACAAAGCCACCAAATGGCCTCGTAAAGACATTAAGAAGGCCACTTGGACGCGTCAGTTATGGATACTGAGACCTCGGAAGAGAATATACAATATTGCAGTATAATATCCGGCCTTGGTTTGATCAAAACCGGAAAGCCTCTTGTTGAACAAAGTGAAAAGTATATTGCTTAGTTGTCCATCGATTGCGAGCTCCAGTCCGAAAGTCGAAAGATAGGCAAAAGCAGGGAGCCATGTTAGCGGACTTGACAGAATTGCAAGGCCCGACTTCCAGCTAAGAGGTTGATTAACCGCAATATCCACCGAAGAATATATTCTGCTGTCGAAAGTGTTGGGGACGGGATGGACGGTGACATGATTCTGGGTCCCTTTCTCAAGTTCCTTCTCTTCACTGGAATGAGACTCGACGATGGTACTGGCAGGAATATTGTTTCTTTGAGACCAGTCCCCTGCAGGGTGATCTTGCCCAAAGACAAGTGTCAAGACAGCGACAGTCAGCAAAATGGGCACTGGCACGATAGCGAACGCCGCTCTCCATGAAGAATGTTGTGAGAGACCGTCAGAGCGCAAGCTGGAATACAGAGACACCATGATTGCGAATGTTGCGCCTCCGCTATCTTCCAGTAAGCTGAAGCAGTTATCGCAGCAAAAATACGAACCCCGCATTGCCTGTGGGCGACTTTGGGTCAGATAAAGTATTTTCAAGCTTCAGAAAGAGCCTCACCCCACCCGGCGACAAGTGCATTTGCGGTGCCGATTACATTGCGGTCGAAAAAGACTGAGGTCCAAGCCTGACATGGAACAAAACTGGCCCCCAGAATGCCAATAAAGAAGCGAATGACATAGAGGGTGGATGCATTGTGTGCTGTTCCTGCTAGACCTGAAGGAACTGCCCCGAGAACCAAAATGCCGGCCATAACTTTCCTCGGTCCATAACGATCGACCTAGTTCCAGTCAGCGCTAGAATGACAGCAATAACATCAAGCACGAACCAGAGGTCCGACAATGATTCTGACGACCAAAGTTGAGACCAAAGCAATGATGTTCGAGTTGGCAACTTCTGCGGCAGTCAACTTGAGGTCGGTCTTGATTGCTTCTGGGACCAGCGGTGGAAAGGCGAACCACGACAAAAAGGCGACGAAAAATCCAAGCCAACTCAAATGAAAAGTTCTAGAATAAGGGTTGCTTTTACCAGCCATCTCAGTGTCGTGATAATCAAAGCGGAGAAACTTGAACTTGCTTCAAAGTGAGAACAGGAAGGGTATAGCTCTTCAAATTCAGCGGATTGATTGCTGGAGGCTGCCAAAGTTGAGCCAGCTTGAACGGAGGAGCCTTATTTGCTTGTAGAGATAAAGCCATGCAACCCGGGCCCGTATCGTGTCCATTTTTGCTTATCGGGGTCCGAGCGCGAACAGAGATTCGGACGACGGGCGGAAAGAAAACAACTTGTCATGTTATGTCACACACATCATACGTCACTGTCACATCTGGAAAATCAGACTCTCGCTCTGGAAGTTATCTCCGCAGTCAGCTGACACTCTGGTCGATCGGCGTCTCCCACATCTTGATATTCGCATCTACCCATTCGCGTGCTGCGTCAACCCCATTACCGACTGCCAGCAAATGCTTCAAAAAGAACGTCGGGCGCGCGGACGCGGGTTTATCCGTTTCGGGGGGCCGTACGGGCGGTTCGGGCCAGAGGTCTATGTAACAAAGAGATCGAGTAAGGATTATTGATAATAGATGGAGATTCGATTGACCTTGAAAATATCCCTCGAGCGCGCTCCTACACTCTTTTCCAAACGACGAACTTGGTGGCAAATGTTTCTCCCTCCGCCGAGTTCGGCCTTATGAAGAGTCTTCTCTGCTTACTCCTTGACAAAGTTCTAAATGCTACCAGCGGAAGAAGACATGTCATGCACACGGCCATATAACCGTGGATCCGACGCGGCCACCCCAAGCCTGTCTTACCCACCACCATGGACTTGCCTACTGCAACTGAACGCAAGGTCGTATTTGTCGGTGAGCTAGATACCAAGTTTGATTATCATCGAGTGACATCGAAGCAGTTGGATTGGGGATGGTGGGAATCGCATTCATCGAGAAATTGCTCAATCTCGATGAGAAACAACGATACCTGGTAATGACCTGTGGCGAAGAAAAAGAGTTGGCATACAACCGAGTTGCATTGACTGAATATTTCGAGCACCGCAACGTACCGTCATCAGCTTGATCCAGTGTTCAATATCTCATTGGATTTATATTTCAGGTCGAGAAACTCTACTTGAATCCGCCTTCTTGGTATGCGGCACAGCAACCCGAACGATTTCAGTACCATCTGGGAGAGAGGGTCATTGATATCTCCCCCAAGGACCATCTCGTTCATACAGACAAAGGTGGATCGTTCAAATACGACAAGCTGGTCCTTGCAACAGGATCCAATGCTGGACTTCCGCCCTACATGACCCCGGAGAAAATGGCTGCAACTAAAGGGACCTTTGTATACCGCAATATTGCAGACTTGAACTCCATGCTTTCCTATGCCGAAAAGGCCCATGTTTCAAGAGCTGTCGTAATTGGCGGAGGACTAATAGGCTTGGAAGCTGCGAAAGCAGTCCACGACTTGCCAGGGTAAGTAAAAAGTTGTTAAACCTCACGTTCATGGGATATTTACTCGGATCATACAGGATCTCGAACGTCAGTATCACTGTGCGACAGAAATATCCCTTGTCGCGTCAGCTGGATGATGATGCGGGGGAGATGGTCCTCCATAAGATTCAAGACTTGGGTGTCCAAGTCCTTACAAATGCCGAGCCTCAGGAACAGCGGACGCGACTTGCAGACGACGGTTCCGGAGATCAAATTTTCACAGGTCTTACCTTCAAAGATGGCTCTTTTCTCGATGCAGAAATGGCAATCTACGCGATAGGCATCAAACCCCGAGACGATCTGGCCAGGTCTAGTGGCATTGAATGCAGTCCAAAGGGCGGAATCGTCGTCAATGACAGCTTGGAGACCTCTGCTGAAGACGTGTATGCAATTGGTGAATGTGCCAGTTGGCATGGAAATTTCACTTATGGGTTAATAGCCCCTGGAAGTCTGTGGTTTTGACCTCTCTTTATGTACTTACTGACGTCAATCATAGTTGAAATGGCTGATATTCTGTCCTTCAATCTAACTCAGACAGACCACCACGCGCCAAGAGTAATGAATACTCCGGACCTCAGCGTGAAATTGAAGTATGATCAGTCCTTGTCCTGTTTCATTTGACTTGACGCGCTTCGTAGGCTTATGGGCGTCGATGTCGCGTCTTTTGGCGACTTTTTTGCTGATAGACACTCTCAGACGCCGGTCAAGGTATCAAAAAGTCAACCAGCAGTACAGATCGCTATTGAAGACGAGTCTCGACTCAAACTCAAACCGTCCAAGAAGAAGGAGACTCCGGCTATCAAGTGCCTCACATACAACGATCCCTTCAGCTCTGTCTATAAGAAGGTCGGTAACATAGCTGCTACAAGTTGAAAGCTAATGTCATCCCTCAGTACATCTTTACTGCAGACGGAAAACATCTTCTCGGAGGAATGATGGTCGGAAATACGGAAGACTTTGTTAAACTCGTCTCCATCGTCAAGAAAAAGGTATAATTTCTTCTCAATACATTGTTCCAGTGTTCACGAATCTTGTAGAAAATCTTGGAAGTACCACCATCACAGTTTATCATCAGTGACAAGAAGGAAGGAAACGATGGTGACGACCTGGACGACGATATCCAAGTCTGTTCATGCCATGTAAGTGTTCCAGATCTGGCAGCAGCATGATTTTCATGGACAAGGTAGAACGTGGAAAAAGGCGCCATTGTCGCTTGCGTCAAAGACGGATGCCAGTCCATCGGAGAACTCAAGACAAAGACGAAGGTCGGGACCGGATGTGGAGGCTGCATGCCGCTGGTGACAAAAATCTTCAACTCGGAGATGAAAAAGGCGGGCCACCAGCTCAATAACAACCTATGCCCACATTTCGCAATGTCAAGGGCGGATCTCTTCAGCATAGTCCGCGTCAAACAGCTTCGTGACTTTGCTCAAGTCATGGAAAACTGTGGCGTCAAGAAAGATTCAGTTGGATGTGAGATTTGCAAGCCTGCGGTTGGCAGCATATTGTCTAGCTTGTGGGTCTATTATTGACAGTCTGTTCGTATCTGATCTGTTCTCGCAGGTACAACGAACATATCATGAAGCCGGCACATCATCAGAACCAAGACACCAATGATCGATTCCTGGCTAATATCCAGCGAAACGGGACCTTCAGTGTCATCCCTCGTATGGCCGCAGGAGAGGTCACTCCTGATAAACTCATTGTTTTCGGTGAAGTCGCAAGGAAGTATGGACTCTATACGAAGGTAAATTTCGGAAATATGATACTCTTATCGCGGAACTCATGGAGATCTACAGGTCACCGGTGCTCAGCGCATTGACATGTTTGGAGCAAAAAGACAGGACTTGCCTGATATCTGGGAAGGCAAGTATTGCGCCACTCGACTGCGACATGTCTAAATCATATCCCCATTTAGCATTGAACAAGGCCGGATTTGAGAGCGGTCACGCCTATGGAAAAAGTTTGAGAACTGTCAAGTCCTGCGTCGGGACTACTTGGTGTCGCTTTGGAGTAGGCGACAGCGTTGGTCTCGCGGTCCAGCTGGAAAATCGGTCAGTGAATCTTGGATCTATGAGCATCAGTCTAACATCAAAACAGGTATCGCGGTGTAAGAAGTCCTCACAAGTTCAAAGGTGGCGTCTCGGGCTGTGTTCGCGAATGCGCCGAAGCACAAGGAAAGGATTTCGGTGTCATCGCCACTGACAAGGGATGGAATAGTAAGTCGGTGATCTCACTTTTCGCTGTCTCTGACCATCTCTTTCCAAGTCTTTGTTGGCGGAAATGCTGGAGCGACTCCGGTAAGCAAAGCCCTGGAAAAACGGAATCCAATACTGACTGCATCACCAGCGACATGCCGAGTTATTTGCCAAAGATGTTCCACCTTCAAAGGTTATTCGCATTATTGACAGATTCCTTGCTTACTACATCATGACGGCGGATAAACTGCAACGTACAGCACGGTGGATAGAAAATATGGATGGAGGTATCGAGGTAAAGCCCTGTTTGCCTTGGTCGATAAAATGATCGAATTGTTCGCCAGAAACTTCGCAAGGTCTTGCTCGACGACGAACTGGGAATTTGCGGAGAGTTGGAAGCCCTGATGGACAACCTGGTCGACACTTATGAAGATGAATGGGCCACAGTTGTCCAGGATCCTGTTAGACGGAGCCAGTTCAAGCAGTTTGTCAACACAAACGAAACTGTGGCTCTTTCAGAGAATATCGAAGAACGTGGGCAAAAGCGGCCAGCCGATTGGCCCACTGCCTATCCAGCAGAGAAATTCACCCAGGATCGACTGCTTACGCCAAAGGATGACTGGAAGTGGATTGAAATGACCAGCACAAGGGATATGTTGGCCACAGACGCTGGTACAACGTCGGTGGCCGTCAAGTATGGTGATTCTCAACTGGCCGTCTTCCATGTCCCTGGCCGGGGTTACTTTGCTACCCAACAGATGTAAGTAGAGAGTGTTGACATCGATATCTTTGACTCATACTTCCCAGGTGTCCTCACCGCAGGTAAAACTTTCTCTTCCTTCCTTCTAGAAGATATTTGACAGTCCCTTGAAGAGCATTCGTCCTTGCCCATGGGATTATAGGCGAATCTGCCGCTGGAGACTTGGTGAGCACAAAACTTTTTGGGGAGCATATAAAAAGAGATTGATTTCGTCGTAGTATGTTTCGTGCCCGCTCCACAAACGGAATTTCTCCCTGAAAGAAGGAAAATGTTTCAATGATGGAGAATATCAGGTACTCGCGTTTGAGGCTCGAGAGGCTGCAGGAAAAATCGAGGTCTTGCTTCCGCCTGTTGATGATTTGGACAGGGTGCTTGGGACGGATAAATGGATAGTTCGACAAGCTCAATCGGAGGCTATTGGGTTGAACTCCGCTGCCCAGGTCGATATTGTTCCCAAGAGGGCGAGTGGGCCGTTGGAGTGGTAGGTATGACATGTGATTTCAAGTTCCCGAGGTTTTTCAACTACTCCAGTGTACAAACTATGCGTTTCTCTATTCTCAGACGCTTTTCACATCTTATTCATCGCAGAACGAAATCAGATCCATTAGTTCTTTCAGACCTTCATCTAGCTTCACCCCTAGACACTTTGACTCGAACTAGGTCCCTCAGCCACATCGCCGACCATTCATTTCCCGCCTCTATCCTTCCGACTATCGACCCGCCAGTGCCGTTGTGCGAGAAATCGCGTGAAGAACTATGCGAAAAGATCACTTCTGCCAATCTCAGAATATTTGAGCTCGAAACTAAAATATCTCAATTGGAGGCGGAAAACGCCGTCCTACGATTCAACGCCGAGCTTCGAGATGAAGAGCTAGCAGTTTTCCAGGGCGATTTATTTTCAGAGCGCTCCAACTCCGCCAAGGTCAAGCGCGAGATGCACGCCGCAATCGACATAGCCAAGGTCTCTGGTCAGAAGATGGAACAGTACGAGAAGTACTTTGATGTTCTTCGCGATGTTGGCTTGGGAGAAAGCCTTGTTGACGGACCTTATCAAGCTATGAGTGCAGGAGGCGATGGAGAAGAGGCCTTGGTGGAATCTGTTCGAGCAGCAGCATTGGATCCTCAGAGCGGCTGGTCAAGGATCCTTCCAGCAGTAATTGGACCTCGGACCCAACAGGAATACATTTCATCCATCAATTCACTGCTCAAGGCGAGAAAAGAGACTCGGGAAGTTCGTAAAGCTACCAGGTTTTGGAAGAGGCTTGCGAAGCAACAAAAGGAGAATTCCGATATCATCACTCCTTCTGCTTCCAACATCTCCGACGTCACACTAGAAAGCATTGGTCCAGCGAGACGACAAGCGGTAAACGACTTACTTGCCAAGTTGCGTTCAGGCACTATTCCTCTCAGAGGCCGCATCGTCCCGCAAGGAATTTCAATATCAGCATCGGACTCGATAGAGGAACCTAGTCTCCTTCCCTATTTGAACTCGGCCTCGTCACAGCTTTCCTCCCTGGTTCCATCCTTGCGCGCCGTCAGCATGATGCCTAGCATTAGTTCAGGCGGTCTCGCACCTCTTGCCAGTCAAATTTTCAAACGACAACTCATGGCAAGCCATTCCAGCGAGCGATTCTCCTTTAGACAACTTCGACCGATCCTTGGCAATAGTGATGCTGTTGACCGCGAAGATACAAGTTCATATGTTGCCTCGCACAGCCAATCTTCCATTGCGGTATTCTTCTTCTTTGCTACAAAATTCTTTGACTTACCATTCGTAGACATCCTCTGGAAGCGAAATTGCCGATGAAAATGCTCCCTCTTACGAAAAGCCCTTGATAACCAGATTGTCTGTAGACCTGTCGCCTGACGTCTTTGGACCGGCACAAATCCTCAGTACCTTTGATCCACCAAGCAGCTCTTCGGCATATCTTGGAACTATTCCGGAAGAGTCTCCGAGTGACGCAGAGGCAGAGACCACTTCTTACACCAGCCATCATGCAGATGTCGACAAAACTCTTGTTGAAGAGCCCTGTCCAGCTCCAGCTCCAGCTCCAGTTCCAATTCTAGAGAAGAAGACAGTGCGTACAATGCTATCCAGATTACCTCGCCGTCTTTCGTTGGCCATGTCGCCTCCAAGAAACATCAAACTGCCAAATGATTCCAAACCTATTTCGCCACCACGTTCATTACTCCAGCCAACAATCTCTTCCTCATTAAAGGCAGCATCGGCTCAGCAAAATCTTAAACCAGTGCTACCACTCCGAATCCAAAAGAAGAACAAAAAGCCTGTGACGCCAAAAGGGAAGGGAGCGAACCTCAGGCGATCCAGTCTCATGGATCTTGATTAGCGTACAGAGACTTGTTTGTACAATAATATGTAATTTATGCTTCCACGACTTGAAACCGATACACCATTAACCTAAAAAATCTATATCGCGATCCACCAAGTCCAGCAAAGTACCACCTGGTTGCTTCAATGTGTCCGGAACAAACTCCAATAAGCTCTCAAACACCTCGTTTCTCTGACGAAATCGTGCTGAGGATACTGCATCCTTGGTCCCTTCCAAAGGGTCAGGCTTTGCTTGCAACGACTCTGTGCTGATGGAAGCAATAAATGGAGAGACCTCTGCCGAAGATTTCAGAACCTCGACAGCCTCTTCTGGTGTATTGGGACGTGACCGTTTCCTCGGTGGTAGAGAGTCGTCCGAATCCTCATGAGAAGCAGAGACACCAGGAGCAAGAAGATGCGTCAGAAGAGACCGAAAGATTTCAGCCTCGACGGGATCTTCATGATCTACCACACTTGAAACCTCGGTTTGCAAGAAGTTGAGAGCTTTGATGGGTGAAGTCGATTCACACATCTCGCGAAACCTGACAGATTGAATAAGCAGATGAAGTCGAGAAAGACTAAACATACTGTTGTTGTCGTATTTTATACGTTGCACGCCGAATAACAGTGCCTGAATCAGGTCTGAAGGGTCGAAATTCAGAAAAAAACGTCGAACAAGCCCACGAGACGAACTGACCTAGCAAGTTTCATTGACCAGAAATCGTCCAATCGCTTACGGTCCATTTCTGCATCTTCTATATCCTGGGCATTTCCGATGTCCATCAGTCCAGCATTTCCACCGTGCATGTAAAACATTTTCGCATTTGGATCGTATATCACACCAGAGGCATACCTCGGACAAGGCTCTTCAAAAGACATGTCATCGTTTCGGTGTGCCCGAGATCCCTGTGCTTCTGACCGAATTCTGGTCCATTTTCCTGGGCGAGATTTATATTGATAAACCCAATTCGGCTGTGAATCCATGGTCACTGAAGCAGCAGGCTGTCTCCGTGTCAGTCCACAGAAGCTAAAGGCAAGTTAGCACAGTTGGGATGTTGTAAAAGTTCATAACTTACACATAAATCTCTTGGAGCTCTGGGTCAATCACCGCTCGCTGTAATCATGTCAATTCCGAATCAAACTCGAATGGATGGAAAGTTACCTGGGTGAAGCAGGGGTCCGGTCCACCAGACATTGTAAAGTTGGAATAAAGCTCTGTCGCGGTTTGGGTGACGATATCGTACGAGTACATATCGGAAAGGAAGGTGTCTTCTCGTTGGCCTGCCAGTATGAACAAGGTGTGCGACAAAGGATCCAGAACCATTGAGTGTCCTGCCAACATGAGCTTTGATCTGACGGTGTTGGCCTGAAAGCGTACCAAAGCGTGGTGGTATGGTTGCATATGAGCTTCCTGTGTTTTCTGCGGGTCTGTCAAGTGGTCAGAAGGACTCTTAGTAACAAAGGGAAAAGAGCTCACTGTAATTGTTTCCAGTTTTTCAGTCGGATGTTATAGCTCTATTCGCACAGGTCAGATCAGAAAAGGATGAACAATGCAACTTGCATATAGCCCCGAATACTTGTTCGAGTCCCAGTCTCCATCAACAAGTCTGCCACCGAACACGTACAGTATTTGGGCTTCACAGTCGAGTACCATCTGGTGATCAAAGACCAATGGAGGAGCATTGGTGGACTGCTGACGCTGTCAGAGCAGAAACAACACTTGAAACAATAAAATGACTTGCATGATGAGAAAGAGAGTGCCATTTGTTTTCTCTAACATTATATCGGTAGAATTCGCAGGATATCGGAGTCGAGACGGGAGTGCTCTCGCGAGAAGGAGGTGGGACAGGATCAGCGGCTGGCTTCAAACCATCTGCATCGCCAAGTCGACCGAGAACATATATGGATTCCGTTTTTGAATCAAAAACCATCTTGTGACAAGACCTTGGCCCAGGCGCGTGTGGTTCATCTCTTGTGTTGGGGCTGATAAGTTCCCATTTGTCTGTCTCGATGGTGTACTTCCAAAAGTCGTCAAGGCTCTTTTCGCCATCCCTGATTGGAGGAAGACTCAGAAAAGGCGAGATTACTGTAACAAAAGGCGCACCAGCCACCAAAGAGATAAATGCGACCATGGACATGGTCGATACACATTGCATGACCACCTCGCGCTGAAGGAATATCGCCGTCGAGACTGGTGCCAGTTAATCGTCTCCACTCCGAGTGAGGCTGGCATCCACGAATATGGGCATCGAAAAGAGAGACATTCGACATTTGCTCAAGGACATGCTCGCCATGTTTCCAGTCACCGTTGACAACGAGACTCGTGTGCAGCTCTGTGACCAATGGATGTTCAACTTGCAGTCCAGAGCGTGAGATTATGCCTTCATACGGTGATAGTAGACGGCGTTGACGAAGATGCTTGAGAACATGTCGCAGAACGGTTGTTTCTCTGTACTGGAGCGGATAAGTTCACGTTTAGAACAAGGCGATAAGGCCGGTACCTCGTCATATGTTCTTTTCACCTGCTCCAAATGCACTTGGTCAACGATACCTGTCATACCAATGTACCAGACGGAGATATGATAGCTTTGACCGTGGGGTCTGCGAGATTGTTAGCAGAACAAGGCCGATAGTGGTCATAAACTTACGATAAAGGGACAATTTTGACGAAACGACTCGGGAATGGAACACCTTGTTCATTGACGTGGCGCAGGGCAAATGTTTCTGAGATTGAATCATTCTTCAGGCCAGAATGGAGGACTTCGGTCATATTGTGCTTGGACATGCCCACATAGACTTTGAAGTCCCGCATATTGCAAGGATGTGCTTCTCAAATAGTTAGCACGCGCCAAAAAAGGTTAGTTTGACTGACCTTTGTGAAACTAGAAAAGACCCAGATATGAGCACAAAACGGCTGAGCCGAGAAACCGAGAGTACAGTACTTTTCCAAACGTTATGGTCTCTGAATATGTTTCAGCAATAGTCAAAGGCTGTTTCATTTTCTGAGCACTCACTGACGACGGCGAGCGGAGATTCGAGCTCGAGCAGAAGCCATTGTCTTGAGCTGCTTTGGGAAGCACCACTCCATCTGCTCTGCTGGTCGATGGGATTATCTACTTTGATAAGTCCGCTGTGATAATTTCCGCTGTGACCAGAGCAAGAAGGGGAATAAGCCAGAGGCACTGTCGGTGGGGTCATCGTTAAGATTTATCGGCTCAATTTGGGCATCGGCACGAGGTCGGTCACCGTCACGCGCTGCTGTTCATGCACGTCCTTTGTGTCGCGGAAAAGCCTTCAATATCCAAGGCAATAACTCAGATATTGTCGGGTGGTCAATTCACTACCGTATGCTATATTTCGATCCCCTTCTTTCTTTATTATCTGACAGCTCTTTTCAGCGAGATTCAGCCGTCCCTTGGCTCAAAAACTATGATTTCCCTTATCCCCGAACCAATTCGACTTTCACTGTAACCGCTGTTGCTGGACATCTCACTGCCCATGACTTTTTCGATACTCATAACAAATGGCACTCATGCGACCCGTTCGACCTGTTCGACGCGCAAGTCAAAGTCGAAATTCCACAGAATTTGAAGGCCATCGAAAGGAATATTACCACTGAGGTCAGGAACGCTACTACCCTTATGATTTGGACAGATTGCGATAGAGAGGGTGAGCATATCGGCTGGGAGGTTGCAGAAGTCGCGAAGAAGGCCAGACGCAATATAGTAATCAAGCGAGCTCGTTTCAGTGCCATTATCGCTCAGTGAGTAAAATCATCTTCTCCTGTCGTTTCCATTCCACCTTTTGTTTTCCCCTAGGCAAATCCACAATGCGGCCCAGAATCCCGTCAACCTCGATCTCAATCAAGCAGCAGCAGTCGAGGCTCGTACCATTCTCGACCTCAAAATCGGGGCGGCCTTTACACGTTTGCAAACTCTCGGGCTCCAGGATCGGCATGCGGATCTCAGTGGTCAACCAATTTCTTATGGCAAGGGTTCGACCTTTCGTCTTCGACTTTGTGGCTGATGATATTATTCCAAGGTCCATGTCAGTTTCCCACCTTGGGGTTCGTGGTCGCGAAATGGAAGGAAGCCAAAAGTTTCCGACCAGAGCAATTCTGGTACATCTACCTCAGTTACACGAGAGGTGGTCAGGAAACGCGATTCAACTGGAAAAGAGGTCACTTGTTTGATTCGGACGTCGCCTTGGTTCTTTATGAACAAGTCTTGGCCAACCCCACTGCCACCGTCGCGAAAGTCACCAATAAAGAAGCGAAGAAATGGTATGTTCATTGAATTCGTCCCATATCTATGATTAGTGTCAACCAGGAAACCCTACCCTCTTACCACCGTGGAACTACAGAAGGCGGGATCGCGACTGTTGAGATTAGCCCCCAAGAAAGTCCTAGACGTAAGTTTTCTTGTTCTTCGTGTCATGGACCCAGCTTTAATGCTTTCAGATCGCCGAAAAACTATACCAGAAAGGTTTTCTCTCTTACCCCCGCACGGAAACAGATCAGTTCGACCAGCAATTCGATTTCAAGACTTTGATCCAAAAGCAGACGGTGGACAATGACTGGGGAGCTTTTGCTACTTCGTAGGTCTTGCATATCCAGAGTTGAACTTGGCTCACCTATCTAGACTTGTTCAAGGAGATGGTTTCACGAAACCTCGGCAAGGCAAGAAAAACGATCAAGCTCATCCTCCAATCCATCCAACAGCTCATGTTGGTAATCTGACCGGCGACGATAAGCGGGTCTACGAGTTTATAGCACGTCGATTCTTGGCTTGCTGCTCCAAAGATGCAATTGGATGGTCTACGACAATCGACATCGGATGTGGTGGCGAAGACTTTTCTGCAAATGGTGAATGACCATTGTTCTACAGGTCGACAGATTGCTCAAGCCTTTGAAGGTCTGGTTGTGCTTGAACGAAATTATCTGGACGTCTATCCTTACGACAAATGGGACGGCAATCAAATCCCCGAGTTCCAGGAGCAGTCTGTCTTTCAGCCTTCTGTCTGTGAGCTGAGAGAAGGACAGACCACGAAACCGAAATTACTCACTGAGGCAGACCTCGTCACACTAATGGACAAGAACGGAATCGGTGAGCATCTGGGCTCTCGGTATAATCTCCATGCTGACTGTTATCAGGGACCGATGCTACCATTGCCCAACATATCCAGACAGTCGTGGACCGCGATTATGTTGTGGAAACTATGGAAGGAAATACAAAATATCTGGCACCGTCGACTCTTGGTATAGGTCTAATCGAAGGATACGATCAGTTGGGCCTGGAAAAGAGCTTCAGCAAGCCATTTCTTCGACGCGAAGTCAGTGTCATCATTCATGCTGGAATCTTACTGACCCATTCAGACTGAACGAAGAATGGTTCAAGTTTGTGCAGGTACTAAATCGAAGGAAGAGATGATGCAACAAAGTATCGCTGAATATAAAGCCTTCTTCCTGACTGCACAAGCCGAGTTCAACAAGATTTCTCAGGCAAGTCTTCTGAAATGTTAAAGAAGCCTTGATTCACCTTTTTTGTAGACTGTGCTGAGACATATCACTCGTGCTGACGATGGAGATGATCCTGGAGGACCAGGCGGTGGTGGTCCCGGCGGCGGTCCTCGAGGCGGTGGCGGACCGGGCCGGGGCGGCGGTCCAGGAGGAAATGGTCCAGGTCGAAGTAATGGTGGAGGTACCGGTGGAGGTCCACCACCTCCTCGGCCACCGCGAAGTCGAGGTAGTGGACCGTCTGAAAGCAGTGCTCCCCGGTCTCGTCCTGATGGTATTTTCCTCTACATCGGCCTGGTTCTCGTTGATTCACGTCTTTTAAGCAGGACCGTCAGCTCAAATAACTCCAAGACCAGATCCTCCAAGAGCTCTACCTCCAACGACGTACAATCCTTCTGCTCGCCCGACATCCAACACTGTTCAATGTCGCTGTAATCTTCCTGCTGCTCGACGCACTGTTGTCAAAGAATCTGCCAGTAAGGGTAAACAGTTTTGGACTTGCGCCGGCGCAGTTGCCTGTGGATTCTTTCAATTCGTCGATGACACCGGCCCGTCTCCTCCCAGTATCATTCCCATAAAGAGGAATCAATCGGTAAATGAAACGAAGCTCTATCATGACTATTGCTCACCCATTTACAGTCGCGCGATGAATCATCTGGTCCTGCAAAACGTTGTGGCTGCGACTTGACAGCAATACTACTTACCTGCACTAAGGTAACTATGTCGTTTTCGTATTGACCGAATCTAATGTTCGCTCTAGGAAAACTCTAACAAAGGTCGCAAGTTTTGGACTTGTCCCAATAGCCAAAGCGCGAAATGCAAATTCTTCCAGTGGGATGACGAGACACCTTCAGTTGCTGGAACAGTACCAGCGCAAGGTGACTCAAAACCACGAGAATGCTTCAAGGTGAGATATTGCAGTCGGTCCAAGAGCCAGTTTGCTAATTCCTTCGACTAGTGCGGCCAAGAGGGACATTGGGCTAATAGTAAGCTGATAGCTTGTCGGATTAAACTCTCACCGACTTGATTCCAGGTTGTCCTAATCCAAGAAATGATGAGCCACCAACCAAACGGCGCAGCTTTAGTTCATCTCGGTCGGAAAGCAAGCCCTCGGGTTCAGGTTCAAAAGGCAATTGCTATAAGTGCGACCAACCTGGCCACTGGGCTAGCGGTAAGTTTCTTCATGTTTTCCAATGTTTGCGACTTGAATTCTTTCATTCAGACTGTCCAGGCGGTGGTTCCAGTTCTGGCACTAGTCGGGGCTCTACTCGTGGTCGCGGATCGGGCGGGAAACGAGGATCAGGGACTCGGGGAAAGCGTGGCGTGAAGAAGAGCAAATTTGGGGCTGCAGCGTGATCTCTGCATGTCTTTTGTATTGGTATAATATTGTAACTACTATTCTTAACATACCTAGGCCAACTATACTCTGTATTTGTTCGATCGTGCGACCCCCAAACGACCGCGAGCTAAAGGTCGGTCACCGGACCCCTGGATGCGATGATTTCGGATTTTCAAGCTGACAAACTCTGGTGAGATAATAATAAAACTTACTTAGCTTGACATTGTTCTGCTTGTGCCCTCATGTCTGAAGAAAAAAAGGGTTCGGCTTCTTTTCACGAGACAACCGACTTCGAAGGCCAGCACGGCACTCGCCTCGTTGGCTGCTTGGATGAAGCTGGATACAAGAGAATTCTCCGGAAAATCGACTGGCATTTACTGCCATTTGTCTCGCTCCTGTATCTTCTCTCCTTCCTGTACAATTCTTATCTGATTCCTCATTCTTGACTGACGCGAAATGCAGCGACCGGGCCAATATCGGGAATGCAAAAGTTGCGGGTATGAACAATACTATCTGACCGGAACTTGGGTTTACGACATTATAGGTATGGCCAAGGATCTCAACCTCGGGGGCCTCAAGTACAATATCGTGAGTCCAAAGATATCAACAAGTGAGGTTCCTCTTTGACGTCATCATACAGATTGCAGCAGTTTTCTTTGCAAGTCGAGTTCAACCTTTCCAAAACGAGGAGTTTTGATATTTTTTGGCAGGTTCCATATTCATTCATTGAGGTACCATCAAACATCGCCTTGAAGCTTCTCAGGCCGAGTATATGGAGTAAGTGAGCCTGTGCCGTGCTTGCTGTATTTTCACGTTGACTTTTCTACAGTCCCTTCTATCATGGTAAAGTCCATTCTATCGCATCTGTTCAACCTGATACAAAGTCTGGTCGAACCTAGGTCGCTTGGGGTGAGACTTGGTTCAAATAATTGAACCCTTATCTGATAATCGTCACAGGTCTCATCATGACGCTAATGAGCCTTGTGAAATCATATGAAGGTTTGATCATAGCCCGAATATTTCTTGGATTGGCAGAGGGAGGTTCGTTCGAGTCGCTTCTCCTAGCTGATCAAGCAAGTTAACGGTCGCGTGAGGTCTTTTTCCGGGAGTAACCTTCTATCTTTCCCTGTGGTATAGAAAGCGCGACGTCGCTTTCCGGATCGCAATATTTTTTTCGGCAGCTACAGTGGCCGGTGGAGTTGTTTTGCTTTGTCTTCTGGTTTCCATGTTCAAGTTTTCCAGGTGCTTTCGGTGGTTTACTTGCGTGCGTATCGAATCCGGGCTATTGACACTGTCAGCATTAATATATTTCTAGTTACGGAATCGAAAAAATGGAAGGCGTCGGAGGTCTCCATGGATGGGCCTGGATAGTGAGTTTTTTCGTTTCTTCCGTCGAGCCTCATCTGAGACTTGTCAAGTTTTGCCTGGAAGGGATAGGTTCCAAATAGTTCTGTTAATATATGTGGCGCAGTACTAATCGATTCATAGCTACGGTCCTTGTTGCCGTTTTATCATTCTTCTTCATGTGTGATGTGAGTCTAATCTTAAAGAATTGTTCTGTACAGTACATGTACTGATATGGACAAGTATCCCCAAACCGCGACTTTCCTCACCGACGAGGAGAGAAAGATCGTGATTGCGGCACTCAAGGAGGATTCTGGCGGACAATCAACTCGGTTCGACATCAAATTCGTCTGGCAAGCTATGACAGACTACAAGACATATGTTCAAATTGCATTATATGTGGGGTAAGACTGACTGCGAGACATAGACGCTTTATTGATTACTCGACTCAGGGTTCTCATCCCAGTTTACGCTATAGCGCTTTTCCTGCCTACAATCGGTTTGTTCGCCATGATTCGTCGATCGTCGCTGACTGTTTCTCTCGCAGTGAACGAGCTCGGATTCACAGCAGCTCAGGCGCAGCTTCTCACAGTTCCACCTTTTGCTGCTGGATGTCTGGCCACAATCCTTGTTGGATACTATTCAGATAAATACAATCTGAGAGGTCCATTCATCATCGGACCATGTTTACTGGCCATGGCAGCATATCTCATTCTCTATTGCACGTCGAGCTCGACTGCTGGCTACATCGGTGCTTTTATTTCTGCCGTTGGAGTGTTCCCTACCATTGCCGTGGATTTGGCCTGGATTGGCAGCATGGCTGGAGGCGATGTCCGAAAAGGTAAGTCGATCCATTGCTTTCAGGGAATGGCACTGATTCTCTTAGGCGTCGTAATTGCAATGGTCATCGGACTAGGCAATTTGGGCGGGTAAATAAGCTCGCCTGCCCTCATTAATGTACTGAAAACTTTCCAGATTGTGCTCATCTTTCGTCTACATGACCCCGCCGCGCTTCCACATCGGCCATGGTACCATTCTAGGTTGCCTTGGACTCACTATTATAATGTCCTTTTTCAACATGTGGGACTTTAATCGCTTGAATAAGGAAAAGGAAGCTCGATGCAAGCGAGAAGGTATCGATGAGAGTCGATGGGCAGAATTTTCGGAGTTGGGCAGCGAATCTCCACTCTTCAGGTAATTGAACAGACGTCTGCTCGTTCTATATCTATTGACTGTCCTTTCCAGATATACATTGTGATTATCGCGACCAAGAAAGCGTAGATATGCAAAATCGAAAGCGTGAAATGCGAGACAAGTAGCTAAGCCCAGCCAGGGAAGATGAAGGAGTCTGAATGCAAGGTCTGGCCACAAACAGGGCATTCAGCTTTCCCTTCGACGAGATTCCGGAGACAGCTGAAGCAGACTTGAGACTTGAACAGGTACATGGACAATGAAACTCACGAGGAACAGTGAAGATGTGCACAAATGGTGACAAAGGTAGGTGCATTGTCACAGGAGCAGCATTTAATTATGGGTCGTTTAAATGAAGTATTGACCGAGGCTACGTCGCCACGGAAAGGCGTCGCTGTTGTGCTGCTAGAGATGCTCGCCTCGGTAAAGTCGCTGTCGGGCGAGGACTTGATATCCCTGTTTGGAATCATGTCTGATTCCTGGGCCGCATGGGCGCCCAAACGAAGAGCTTGGACAGCGCTGTCTGCAGCAGCTTGATGACCGTCGTCATCGTCGTTCAACGTCGCAGCATTAATATCAGGAGAGATAAGTGTGGTATGAAGGGTCAAAATGTGCTAGAAGAAAGTTGCATCAGCATACAAGGCAGAATATTTTTTTCACATCGCACCTCGTCCAGGGCATTCATGTCGGCACATCCCACACCACAATGATAGCAGTTGGGGTGTACTGGAGACCCGCGATAATGTTCAGCGAGTCTCTCGTATTCGATGAAGCGACGGGTGCACGGAATACAGGCAAATGCTCGGTTGTGTTGCTTTGCCACATTATGCTGTCGATGAGGATGGTCAGATAAAGCTCGAAATTGACGATAAAAGACCACGTACTGCCTCCAAAGCAGCTGCATTGACAAAGCACCTTCTGCAGATGTGGCAACGATAGGTCGGCATCGTCTTGGCCGCGAAAAAAAAACTAGGTCAGAGAGGAGCCACAAAGAGGACACAAAAATTCACGGCTGGACTCTGACAGTTGAAGAACTTGTTTTGCAGGTGTCTGAGAGTGAAAGGCGTAAGGAAGGCCTTCGGGCTTGCCCGCACCAGGAGTTTGGTCAGGAATGAGGAAATAATCAAAGCCGCCGCCGAAATGCGCATTGGGCAAACAACATATTGAACTAGAAGCGGACCTGGCTCCCATCAAATTATCTGTGAGAACTCGCACATAGTTTCAATATTTGTTTTTTTTCGAACGTGGCGCTATTCGCGTGACCTGGATCATGAAAGGATCGAAGAACTTGGGCTTGATTTACTTGTCCTCTTGAGGACCTTGAACGTTGAGGGATCTTGTTGTGGAAGCGGCTCTGACGCTAACCGCGATAGGATTTTCGGTGATTGGAGGAGGATCCGGCAACAAAGTTTAAATTTTTTTTCGACCGATTTAGGCATACCTGACCCGACGACCTGTTTGTTTTAACCGGACTTACGTATAATTACCAGAACACAGGCAGAAAGATCAGCTTTCAAGCTTCAAGCTTCAGGCCCCAGACATCAAGCCATCCAATCGACAAGTAGATGATTGCCATTCAGGAATTAACGTCTGAGTGCCACATCACATACTCCTTTTTTGACTCGCGGGGACAAAGCGTTCCTGCACCGTCATTCTAGTGCAGTCAAAAACTTTGAACTAGACTCAGTACATAACAATGTCAGAAATACCCGCCTACCAGCTTTGAAAGTAAGATATTGCTTGAGAGCCGATGCAAAGCAAGAACAAAATGGTCGGTTTTCTGGGCTTGAGCTATCGAAGTCTTGTCCAAGTACCACCGTAACCAGTACCTTCAACGCCACGCGTATGAAACAAAAATAGGATTCCTACTTATGTGCGAACGAACGTCAGCAGTGCTTCGTCAGAGTAAATATTTTGTTATTCTCGCCAACTACAACTCTTCCCGGTTTGGAGAGTCAATGTTCATGAGCTCCACGGTAAAGACGAGAACAGAGTTTGGTGGAATGACAGATCCGAATCCACGGGAGCCTTTGGTGTTGCATTAGGATTGATCGTCTAGTTGAGAAAGAAAACTGACCATAGGCTTTCTCGGGAGGGATAGTAAGGGTACGCTTCTCGCCAACGCACATTCCCTGAAGACCTTCCTCCCAGCCCTTGATGACTTGCTGTCTTCCCACTGAAGAAACAATCAAATGACGCCGATGTCTGTGAAGAACAACATACAAGTCAGGGGCAATGGACCGCGCTCCAAAGAAGAGTCGAATTTCGCTCCTGTGGTAAAGAGAGTACCAGTCTATGGGACTGAGCTCAATGTCGAGCCGAAGCTGAGACGAGACCTACATAGTGAACTTTGATAGAGTCGCCGTTCTGAGCCTTGGTGGTACAGACATCCGGCAGGAATGTCGTTTCTATCTTGAGCTCAGTAGGAGCTTCAGTTTCAGCGACTGCAACGGCAGCCAGTAAGACGACAGAGAGCCAGTTCAAGATTTGCATGGTGAAGCAGGTGAAGCGCGAGTGACACGTCGACGCGATCGTGATTCGGCACGAGGTTTCGGAGTTTGATTCTTCAAACGGCAATTTGCGAACGCTGTACAGCTGTCCTCAGTCAAATTTTCTCACGAAATCTCTTCGCAAAAAAGCAGCCTGTAATTTCCTCTTCTCCCTCGGTCCTTCAAGATGGTCAGTTCTATGCGTTTTCCTTGGATCGATCCTGCTGACCTTTTGGTCTTCCAACAGCCTTCCCAAAAAACATTCCGAACCAAGAGAATTCTTGCAAAGGCAGGGCGTCAAAATAGGTACTTTTTCCTGCTCTAGCAAATATACCACGACTGACGATTCATGAACAGACCTATCCCCCAATGGTTCCGTCTAAAGACAGACAGCAAAATCCAGGTGCGCTGAGACTGAGCTCTTGTTCCGGATCCTCCGTCTAACCGAAGAAATAGTATAACGCCAAGAGGCGTCACTGGAGAAGGACCAAGCTCAACATCTAGAGCCATTCCACTATGAGGGTTATGCCATGTAATATTGAAAAATGCATCCATGAAGTCGAGTTCATTATTGAAAATTACTTGTCGAAAATTATTACTCGAGTTTGGTGATATTGACGCGAGCCCAACGCCACGTTGGTCTCGACCATGACCCTGCTGTTCACCATTTTCATTCTCGTATTCGTTACAGAACTCATTTCATGGATAGGCAAGTCCGTCCTGCTGGAATTTGTGTGCACCATTCAGTCTCGTTGCCTGGTTATCCGTCTGATAACATTATACAGGTTTACCTGCTTTACCTCCGTGTTTTCTACTCCACGTTGGCTTCGCGACAAAGCAAGCTCAAGTCTGAGATACTGAGCACCAAGACCGAGCTGCTGAAGACGAGTGCCCAGGACCAGTTTGCGAAATGGGCAAAGCTTCGACGTAGCGTCGACAAGGGCTTGTCTGACTTGGAAGCGCTCAGTATGTGCTCTCTCATTTGCTTCTTTCTCCTTTTGAACATTGTTCCTCAAGACAGTCAGACCGCTTCCATTAAATCTTCCTTCTCAATGAAGTTCAGCTCGGCTCTCTGGATCATGACAACTGGTTCCCAATTTATCGTCGGATGGTGGTACAGAAAGGCGGCTGTATTCTATCTTCCACCCGGGTGGTTCGGACCACTGGGATGGTGGTTATCGTTTCCTTTCGCGCCAAAAGGTGAAATCTGTAGCAGCTCCCTGAGACCTTTGCTAATGAATATTGCTAGGTTCTGTCGGTGTTGGAATGTGGTCGATGGCTTGCAAGAGAGTAATTCGGATTGCAGAGCGGGTGGTCAAAGACTTTTCTGGTGAGTGATCATGACAGCCGGATAACGGTTGGCTGAAGGTTTCTCCTTAGCCAAGACGGAGGAGCCGATTCCGTAGAGGACTTGTAATTATTTTCCATAAAAAAATGATGTCAGCTCGGGCGGCACAAAGCATGGCAATAGCATGGCAATAGCATGGCATGTGATAGCGGAACCCCGCCGAAAAGCGGAATCCTGGACCATTTAAAGTTGAACTGGAGCTCGACCGTCTTTAAACCTGGACCATCATGTCCTCTGTTAAAATCCACTCCAACGTCGCTCAAAAGGCTCAAGCAGAGATCCTTACGGACGGTGCTCAGCAATTTCTTGTCGCTCTCCATAATACCTTTGAATCCACGCGCCAGTCGTTGCTCGCTGCTCGACAAGACGCTCAACGCCGTTGGGATTCAGGTCTTCCTCTCGATTTTCCACCAGAGACAGCCCACATTCGCGCTGAACAAGCCTGGCATTGTGCTCCTCCTCCCCCAGGTCTCGAGGATCGACGAGTGGAGATCACTGGTCCCACCGACCGAAAGATGGTCATCAATGCACTCAACAGTGGTGCAAAGACATTCATGGCAGACTTTGAAGGTACAGGCCTTGGTTCGGTGAAGAGTTTCAAGCTAACCCTGACCGACTCCAGATTCAAGCGCACCGACTTTTGCCAACATGATTAATGGACAAGTCAATCTTCGTGATGCCATTAAGCGTCAAATTGATTTCGAAAGTGGTGGAAAATCTTACAAGCTTGTCGAGAAACCTGCTGCACTCATCGTTCGGTACGTTCAATTTCCATTAAGATCGTACGTCACTAACGTCGATTTCAGTCCCCGTGGATGGCACTTGGATGAATCTCGTGTCACCGTTAATAATGTGCCTATCTCTGGATCCATTTTCGACTTTGCACTCTACTTTTATCACAATGCTCATGAGCTCATCAAACGGGGCTCCGGACCCTACTTCTACCTTCCCAAGATGGAGCACTATCTTGAAGCGCGACTTTGGAACGACGTGTTTCTCTTTGCTCAATCATATATGAAGATTCCCCACAACACTATCAGGGCTACTGTCCTTATCGAAACTCTCCCAGCGGCTTTCCAGATGGAGGAGATCCTTTACGAGCTGAGAAATCACTCTTCGGGACTGAACTGTGGAAGGTCACTGAAATTTTCACGCTTGAACGATCGAGTTGCTCACATGTTCAAATTAGATGGGACTATATCTTTAGTTTTATCAAGAAACGAAGGGCGGATCGAAGTGCAGTTCTTCCTGATAGAAAGGACGTGACCATGACTGTCGGCTTCATGGACTCTTATGTGCGACTTCTTATTCAAACATGTCACAGGTATGACAAGATTTCCTTGTTTGTCTCTTCTTTCTCTGACTCAAATTTAGACGTAAAGTGGCTGCAATGGGTGGCATGTCGGCTCAGATTCCGATCAAAGACGACCCCAAAGCGAATGACATTGCAATGGCCAAGGTTCGCGCAGACAAATTGAGAGAAGTTACTGCAGGACACGACGGAACCTGGATTGCCCACCCTTTGATCAATAAGATTGCCCTTGACATCTTCAATGAGCACATGCTTGGTCCCAATCAGGTATGTACCAGTTTTCTTGGCCATTGGCTGCTCTCAAACCAAGATACAGTACCATATTCGCCGCGAAGAAGTCAAAGTCACCGCGGCAGACCTTTTGAACAGCAAGGTTCCAGGGAAGATCACCGAAGAGGGTATTCGTGAGAATGTTTCGACTGCTCTTGCTTATACCGCTGCTTGGATTGGTGGAAATGGATGCATTCCTCTCAACTATCTCATGGAAGACGCCGCCACCGCCGAGATAACTCGAGTTCAACTTTGGCAATGGGTCAAATACGAGTGTCGTCTGGAGAATGGCATCGTCATTACTGCCCCGTACATCGACGCTCTTATCGACGAACTGAAAGGAAGTATTGGAAAATTGGTGGCAGGAGTGAACGACAAAGATTTGAAGATTACCGTTGATTATTTGAAGGCACAGATCAGGAAGGAGTGGCCGAGCGAATTCTTGACCAGCGATTTGATGCCATATCTGGCTATCAAGGACGGTGTTGAGCCCAAGTTCCAGAAATCGGCGCTTTGAAGGGCCTGTAACTTTTGCAATTGTACAATACGACAGAAGAGAAACCAATACATATTCTCAATCCGCTTTCGAGATATTGACCTGCGCGCCATGCTGGAGAGCGCGACTGTATGGACACAACTATTGGTTTTCATGAATGATGAATTGAAGAAGAATGATGTAGACCCACATCATGACCAGCCTTCAAAATCTCGTCATCTACGCCTGCAACTTTAATGTCCACTGCGATTCCAAAGCCCGGTCGGTCAGTGGGTTCTCCGATATGAACCTTGACTGTAACGACTGCATTTTTGGCCATATCCGACTTCTTCTTCGTCCGTGCAGCTGCTTGAATTGCTCCAAGAAGGCATGAAGCATATCCTATGTAGACAATGGTGAGCTTGCTTCTTTCGTAACACGGAAGTCGCTCACCCATGGCGAAAAGCTGCTCTGGATTTTCACCTCCACCGGAACCACCTAGCTCCTTGGGAAGGCGAAGGTCGAGCTCGAGACTCTCTGAAGTGACTTTGCCATTTCTTCCGGTTCCCTTGGCCTCAGCAACTGTGGTATACTGAGCAAGTGAGCTCTTTGTTCTTGAAGCGCTGGGAAATACAGACCTTGTGGTCTTTCAAAGTAATGAAGGAGCGGGCGGGCACGTAGCGACGTGCAAGTTGCGGGACGCGTCTGGCAGCCAAGTTCAGCATGACAGTTCAGATCAACTTGTAATTCATTACAACATACAAACAATGAAAGATAGCAAAATATCTAGAAGCCGCTTGTCGTGACTCTCAGCTGCTCCAACTTTTTCAGAACCTCTCCAACGCTACGGTCAAGCTCAGAGGCAATGGCGCTCTGTTTTGGTCCAGGCAAAATCGCGAAATTTTCGCAGAGATCACCATCGACGACCGCCTTCACTGGGACATAATAACCGCGCCAGCTAAGATGATCTCTCCCAACCAAACTGCCCTGTTCAGTTCGCATGTGCTGCTCCAAAGTCGAAATGAAATCGACATCTTCTTTAGAGACAAAAGGTATCAGAATCCCAATCGTACCATGAAGTCCGGTGTAGAGAAGAATCTCGCGACCTCCAGCGACCATGGACACTTTGTGAATAGAAGTGATCAGATCCCCAACATGGAAATGAGCCAGCAGTTTTGTCTTGTGAGGTGCACCCATCAGGATCCCCTTTTCGTGCAAAATGCCAGCTCCAGTGGGATCATCGTCAACCTGCTCGGACACTTTCGAATCCAATCGATTAATGAAAACATTGCCAAACCTGTCTCCGACCGCAATGGTGTTATAATCAACCATAGTCGACGCGCTGACCCATCGCGGCTGAGAGTCGTCCGCAAATATCAAGAGTCGGTTTTCTGGAGCTTTGTAGGCAACGAACGAGATGGAATCTTGCATATCGCCAACGATGATTCTCGAGCCCTGGGTACTGAGAGTGACAATGGCAGAGGAGAATGACTAAGTCCAAGTCAGTTTGTACCGCATTTCGAAATAGACATCACATACTTTGTTCTCAACTTTGCGCAACAATTTCTTTTTTCCAATGTCATAAATTCGAAGGGCCTTTCCGACTCCAGCGCAAAGTCTGCCTTGGAAGGCCAACATTGCCAATGGAACATCGTCAATCTCAGTCTGTCGAGTCTAGGATTAGCTCGTAATCAACCAGAGGAATTTGATTTCACCTTGTGTTGAAACTCTAATACTGCACCATCCTCGATGAATTTGTAGGTCCGAAGGAAGCCACTAGAACATGACCGCGGTGAAACTTTTGTATCGGCAGCAGTTCCAATGACTAGATGTAATTCACCACCACGAGCAGAGAATGGAACAATCGCCAGTGAGAATGCAGATTCATTGCTATCCAGATGAATGACAGAAAGTGTTCGGGCCTGACGAAGCAAGTCAGATTTATGTTGGGCATTGTAAAAACAACATACCTGGACAGGGTCAATGACTCGTATACATGAGCCCCAGGTCCCTGCCGCAGCTTTTGGTCGCCCAAATACTTCAGGCGACAGTTCTAGGACTTCATCATCGAGTTTCACCCCTTGCTTTCGCTGAGAGAGACATTATTAAAGGTCAGTTTCAAGAGAAGAGAAGATTGACAGACCAAGGCATCAAGTTTCTTAGTCGCTGCATCTTCGCCATGCACCCGATGGTCTCCCTCGATCATGTAAAAGTACTGATTGGTGGGATGGGTAATGAACTTGCGGGGCGTATATGAGAGAGGAATGACGTCCTGCTTGAGCTTGGTCCCCAGCTTGGGAATCTGGAATATACTAAAAATCAGGTCAGTGACGAAGAACAGAGAAAACAAAGAAAGATAAATTCAGTAGGAACAATTGATGTTAAATTAAAAGCAACTTCATCGAGTCCTTTGGACTCTGCAGTATCCCAATACTCATCATAGCAGATTCAGATAAAACTGCACTCACCGAAGCGTGCTACCAGCAATTCCAATCAACCCTTCGGGACTCAGCTCGGCTGAGAAACTCCAGGCATAGTCAAAGTTTTCGAATATCAGCGGTGTGAAATGCATGAGGTTTTGATGAGTGTAGTTCAGCCAGGACCGCGATGACAGGGCCAATATAGCAGGATTTCGCTGTATTTGGACACGAATTAGGCGGATTGGTCTAGTCCCCAAAAAGCTAATAGACGGCAGTTGAGATTGAATCTTTTGTTCAACAGTTCAGCTTACCGAGTACGAGTATCGGTGAGCTGACCGCTCGAAGTATCCAGGACAGTCCGGAGAAGCACCCCATTCTGTAGACCAATGTTCACGAACATTGTTGGCAAATGTTTGTTGATACTGGCATCCAGCATACTGGCGATACAGATGGAAGAAGGGGGAGCAGTGAGAGCTTGAAGACTGATGGTCTCGAGAGTAGTTTCGGGATCCAGAGATATGATGCGGACAGTTTGGTCCTCACAGCCCACAGCCTACGATATTCAGTACCAGATTTATCGAAATAGGAAACTCTTACCAAAAATGGCGTCCGCTGTCGTCCTTCAGGGACTTCGCCTATGCTCAAGGCTAAAACAGTACTACCCATGGCCTTGCGATCCTGATATTCGTTCAGCTGGCCATCCAAGTCTAGTTCAAAGTAAACTAATTCCGCAGAGCTTAACGCAGCGACAACTTGACGTTTGTTCGTCGTGGCGGTTACAATGGTTTTCCCTGGTGGCGATTTCCATTCGTTGACTCGACCGTCTTTCAGAACATGTCGGATTCCACCAGGATGCACTTGGAGTAGAGCATCCGAGCCAATTTGTTGTACTGCCAACGTCGGAGCAGAGGATAAGAATCCAGTATCTTGTACCTCCTCGATTGTTTCGCCGATAGAAAGCACAAGTGTCCCGTTTACGAAAGACAGAATGATGTACGAGTCGTAAGGGTCTGGAACAAGTCAGTCCTATCAGAGAGATGAAAAACTTGGCGACGAACCATCTTCATGTTTCTTTGTGGTCCAGACCGCGTTGGGAATACCGGGCAAGTCAGAGCTCACAGATTCCTCGACCTCGAGTCCATGGCGCAATGTTCGGAGTGTACTCCGTGGGCCCCGTCCGCAAGCAGTGAATATTTGTGGCGCATCCGAATTCGGCAGTATGTTGAGAACTTTAGAGTCAATTATTGGATCCAATGACTCCATTTCATCTGAAATCGCGAGATTATCCAACGGACGAGGACGGAAGAAAGCATGAGGTAAAGGCGAGCTGGGATTGGCCATGCCAAACGAGGGATACGAGGTGGAGCTGAATTCTGGCTCATTGTCGTCTTCACCAAGTTTCTGGAACTGATATAGATAACTGAGGTGGTCGTTAATTACAACTCTACGAGAAGATGATAAGCCTCACTGGTTGCCAAATTCAGATGCCACGAAAAGGAATCCAGACTTCAGAATACAGAGACTGGAGGCGACAGGTACGGTGTCAAAGTATTTGATCCGCAATGAGACTACGGTTTCGTCTTCGTGCTCGATAGTGACCTTGTAAAGATCGCCGTCTTCACTTTGAACCAAGAAGAAAAAGGCACCCTGGAAAAAGAAACTGTTCATCTCGAGCAAGAAGACATATGTGAGGGAGAGCTACCTTCATTTTGTGCATGACTGCGGCAACAATGATCAACCCACGATTGGGATCCTCAAGAGGGTGATTCCTTCGGGGAATGGGGACACGGTGCTGAGGGTTGTCCATGTGACGATATATGATGTGGTCTTCGCAACAAATGAGAACACCAGAGGGACCATCGAACCGGTCTGAAGAAGCCAGCTGCCCGCCAGGGACCTGTAGCAGCAAATTGGCCCGAAGATCAGTTGGTTCACTCCATTTTCGAACGACGTGGTTGAGTCCCAAATCCAGCTCATAGTATGTCAACATCTGTTTTGCCAATAAGTAACAAGCGCGACTGACAAACAGGAAGAGTCGCACCTTTTGTACATCGTTGAATGCTTCGCCTGTGGGATCTTGGTCAGACTCGGAATAGTCTACTTCCAAAGCAGCGAACATAGGGTTTTCAAAGCCAACATCTAGACCAACGATGTGATGAATGATTGCAGAATTTTTGTGGGCTTCGAGTGGGGAAGAAATCGTCAAGTTGGCTGCAGCGTCGCGGTTGAGAATGTAAACAAGTTTTGACTTTTCCATGGCTGAAATCATGACACTGCGACCTTTGGGGTCTACAGCGAGATATTGGCCCGGTACGATGCGACGAGCACCGGTTTTGCCAAAAGTCTCTTGGTGAAGCTTTACAAAGCTGCCCAGTTTTGGGTCATAGTCGAGGATGATGATACGACCTGAATCCGAGCCTACTATAGCGTAGTCTGAGAACGAACAAGTGAATAAAAAGTGAGGCAAGGACACATACGATAGCTCACCCTTGTTTCCGCCAGTCAATCTGAATGCTGCAAGAGAGCGAATGGACCCGAATACATCTGTGGCAATTACTGTTGCCACTTTGCCTGTCTGGGGATCCGGGCGCAGAAGCTCGAGACGCGTTCCATGCGAAATAATGATCTCCTGCTGTCGAGCACCAGAGAAATTCCCAACGATGGCCTGACAGACGGCGGTCGGAGGCTGCAGGGTCAAGTTGTATAGATGCATTTTCCAGGTCACTGATCACTGAAGATAGCGACTGCTGAAGGCACTCGACGGCAGCGCTGGTCGTGGTGGAAATGGAAAGATTTGGTGTTTGGTCTTGTTGTGACCGCATTGAGTTTTCGAAGCAACTTTTTACTCTACTATTAGTCACAACGGGATTGAAAATCGTGATAGTGATTGAAAATATTTTTTCAAAAAATGGGAATTTGTCTTTTGCCCCCGGTATAATCCGGGTTCTTCTCTATTATGGATAAATTATGGCTGGTAAAGTTTGTGGGAGGAGGGAAGAAGAGGAACCTCTCGAGAAATCCTGACCGGAGAGCAGAAAAAGCCTGATTTGTTGACAGTCTTGAATTCCTGACCCAGATATACTTGAGAGGTCCCCCAAAAAATAAAGAATGCTTGTCCATACTGTATACATTGATCCACATCCAATTGTCAGTGCACTTTCATCGACACAACTTATGGTCAACTCAGAAGTGGTCGGTGTGACTAGAATGTCACAAATTTGTCACGCGCCGAAGTGCGTCTGTCATCCACCACACCGTACCCTGAGTGGGACAGACAGATCTGTGCATATGAATCAATTGATATGGATGTCATACATGGTTGATATTTTTTAGAGCGCCTCGGGAGCTGTTCAAACAAGAGAAACCGATGGATTTCAACAAAACGTGCTTTTTCTGCTTTCCGGTCAGGATTTCTCGAGAGGTTCCTCTCCTCCCCTTCTCCCACAAACTTTACCAGCCATAGGGTATCCATAATAGAGAAGAACCCGGACGATACCGGGGGAAAAAGACAAATTCCTGTTTTTTGAAAAAATATTTTCAATCACTATCACGATTTTCAATCCCGATGTGACTAATAGTATAACAGCATACAATGTTGCGCCTTTTTCCAGCATAAGCATGTATGCAGCAGTCGCAGAAGATTTTTTTCGACCAAAAAAAGCAAGTCAATTGACAACCATTCGTCACACGTGACAGTCGATCAAGTCCAGAATCAGAGCAAGTTTCTACGCCACACTATAGTACACCTTTTGAATCCACTCTGATCCTGTGATACCTGTCTTCGGTTTCAACTTTTCTCTTCACGTCTCTCGTACTACAACTTTTGAATCCAGACACCGATCCTGTCATACATGTTTTCGGTTTCAACCTTGGCTTTTTCATCTTTCGTGGTGAAATTAAAGCCATGTGGCTGATCCTTTACCACCTCCCATTTCACCTGGTTTTCTTTCCATGACGACTCTAACGGCGTCTTCGTCAGAGTCCGGCCTGCGAGACTTTCCGCCATCTCCATTGCCTCATGAGCCAACATATCCAGCTCGCAGCTGATGATGTAAATATGCGGAGGCAAGGTTTCTCTAGCAGCCCATCGCGGAGACAGAATAGGATCTCTGCGGTCTGTCCCCTTCGGGACCAGAGCCCAGTTGAATGCAGGTGCTGATGATGCCAACATGTCAAAGCCTTTGACCCACCGATTCGCCAACTTTTCCTGCACTGTTGGAACGAAATCAACAACAGGATAAATAGCAATGAGCCCCGAAACCCTGCCCTTCAAAGGCTCCAACTGTACTGCTCCAGCTGCCAGGTTACCACCAGCAGAGAATCCAGCTATCGCGACTTTTGTTTTATCGATGGGCAAAGACTCGTCGTCGATGACAGCTGCAGCTTGGACCGCGATATCATGTACGGCGACTGGAAATTTGCTTCTGGGAGCGAGATTGTATTGCAGCGATACGACCAACAGACCGTATTTGTCACACATTGAACGACAAAATGGGTCGTCCATCGCCGGTGAACCCATAACAAAGCCTCCCCCGTGGACGTCAAGCAACAGTGGGTGTCTGTCACCAGCCTTGTGCGACTTTGGAATGAAGATTCGGGAGGTCAATTTGGGTCTGCAGGCATAGCTCTTCGTCAGAGTAGGTCGGTTCGCTCTGGAGAATAGCTGCAAAACACCATAATATAGAGAAACGACAATCTTGAAGCTCCAGACTTGTAGAGCATAAGTCAACATGGCGGTTGCAATTTGGACTGTGTCAATTAGCAAAGCATAGTTATATGTACGACTAATAAGCTCGGAAAACAATAAACAATGAAATATAAAACGAGTGAATGAAGATGCAAAAGCAAATTGTACAGTCCAAGGGAAGCATAGTTGGTTAAATAGAGAGAGAGCAAGAGGCACGAGGCCGTACTCCATTGTCGGAGCACCAATAGCGGGTGACAACATGTAAGGGCTTCCTTCCTTACTGCTCGATACAAGCAGGCAGAGGCCGTCACATGGCATAACCCATGCCAGCACCAGCACCAGCACCTGAAGGCAATAGAGCTCGTCTGGGGACAATTACCCTGAGCATATCTCCATCGAATTCGGCACGGACTTGGACTAGGTCCGCGTCATAGCCGAAAGATATTCGTCTCTCGAAATGACCACCACCTGTGCCCCATGAATCAGCGACCACATGTAGAATGCGCCGCTTTTTTGTCGCTAAAGTTCTGTAAAAGAGACTTGTGAGAAAAAAGACGAGGCGGACTTGTCGTACCAACTTACATTCCATCCCGTTGAAAGCCGGGCAACTTGACGTTCAGTCTGTACTCTGAAGGTGTCGTTTCAACTTCTATCCAAGAGTCTGCTGGAGGCGGTGCATGTGACAAAAATGGTGCATAAGGTGGTTCAGAAGCTTGAGGTCTCGTCGAATGAAGGGACCGAAATGGTGGTGATGAAGAGCAATCGCTGGAATTTGGACTTGTGAGAGAAGTCTCGGTGCTGAGACGAGAGCTGGCTGTCGAAGATGAGCTCGTCGAGAATCTATCCGACATGGAGCTATATAAGGATGAAGGCGCATCCAAGGAAGGTAAAATTGTCGGTGGTTCTGGAGGTGGGAAATTCGAGGAAGACATTGAAGGTGTTGAACGGCGCAAAGCCGTAGCTGAGCTCAATGAAGAAGATTCTGGGTATGATGTACGTGGTGAATATCCAAGGTGAGGTCCACTATTTGAGAGCCGACCATGACTAGACATTGAACGAGCATGACTGACAGCACTCTGCAAAGAGCTGCTCGAACCGCTACTGTTTGGAGGATCTGACGAATTCATATGTGGTCGCAGCACGTCTTCCTGGGTTTCAGACACGCTGGATCTCGCAATCTCACCCACGAGGGAGTCTAACGCAGCTCGATTGCTGACTCCTGCTCCACTTCGAGAGCCGACCTTCGGTAAAGCATGAAAGGGTATCTGAGAAGGAAGTGGCAGTGATGCTGAGGAATTCCGATCCATAGGAGTAGACTTTGGAGATGGCGCAGCGAAAGATTCCGAAGTAGCAGGAGTGTCATCTGCTGAACTTTGGTCACTGGAGCTGTGAGGGACAGAGTATGGCCGAGGATATGGGTGAATATGAGAAGGGATTATCCCTGGAGTCGTGGCGGGAGAAGAAGAAGAAGACGGCTGGTTTATGGGATGCAGCGCGGTATTTTCATGTCCTCCAGAATCTCCTTTCGTGACATGGGTCCACCCAGGTTCATCCATCTGCTCTTCAAAAATAATGTCCGACTTTCTCTTACTCATGGATGAAGGCCGAGACTTTGGTTGGTGTTCACTCTCTACCGGTGGAAAATAAGACTGCTGGTTCGAGTTCTGGGAGTGGTGGGAAGGAGATGGCATTGGAACCTCTCTGGGGGACTCGAAGGATGCATGCCGCTTAGACAAGTGCCGAGGTGGAGACTGATGTCTGGGAGACGGCAAAGGGGAATTAGAGACCGTCGGAGTTGGCTCATTGGAAGATCCTGGAATATTACCAGTCAGACCAGAAGGAAAACGAGGACAAGAAACAGTATTTCTTACCCTCTTTCCGTTTCGAGAGTACATGAGGTTTCGAGGAAGAGGACGGCGGTAGCTGCTGAGGTGGATGCTTGGTGAGCCGTCGAGATTGCTGCTGAGCAGCAGACATGAAAAAGCTTGTTGACTAGTAGAAGCGTCAATCTAACGTCGGCTAGTCGTCGAAGCAGAAGAGGTTGGGGCGTGACCTGTTACTACGTGACAGAATGATGTCATATGTGTGGATCGATCAGGGTCTTGAACAGATGTTTCAGTGTTTTAACAGGTTGCGAACTGTATTTCGGTATAGTTTAGTTGATGATCAAAGTTGATCTACATATCCAGCGTCCATAATACACATATGCAAAATCCGTGGTTTGAAAAGAGAGAAATGCCAAATGAATGTGTGTAGAGTCCGAAATGAAATTGTCGGCTTTCAGCCTTTCACCACGCCCATAGCGCCAAGATTGCGGTCCCGATCCATAAAAACGCGGTGTCAAGCGTGCTGGTATAAGATGCACTGCTGTCTTTCGATGATGCAGATCCAGTACCGGATTGTCGGACTTGGGAATCAGGTAGGGTCGCTTGGTCGACAACCGTCTGCTGCCCCAATTTACCAGATCCAACCATAACTTGAATACCGACAGATGGGACCCCATTCACTACGACAAAAAGAAGCGCAGGTCCTGGGGCGAAAGTGGCAGGGTTGGGCGGTAATTGATTAACGTGTAAAGTAGCTGTGTTGTTGTTGCTATGTCCAGTGTATGACGACTGCAACTGGAGGAAACGTTGACCCATGTTCTAAAGCGCGAATTAAAATGATCCAGTCCAATGGTTTTCAATTTACTCACCATGGAATGAGTAGAAAATCCGGTTCGGATGAGTACGACAGTGGCATTGACGACATTGTCGACCAAGCCAAAGAGATCATCCGAATCAAGATCAACATTGAAGTAATCGCCTCCATATCCCAATTGAGTGATCAATCCTTCTGGTTGTGGTCGACGAGTGTTGTAGTAAGACGGGAAGAACTTTTCAACGCGATATTCAGTTGGATACTTGACGTCGGGACCGACAGTGTAATCTGGATTCGGGTTCGAGCCGGCTATAAAGACTGAACCTAACAGGTTGGTCGAATACGTCAGTCAAAATGAAACTGCAGTTATAGATCTCGCGTACCGTCAGGTAACAGCGTTGCAGAGCTGTGATACATTCTGGGCACAGTGCTGGCCGAAAGACCTTCACTTGTCCATTTCTGTCCTTTGGGAGCGCTGGGATCATAGATCACTGGCGTTAAAACGGCCCCATCTGCATAGGAATGACCGATAGCCCATGTGTTGTTCCCGTAACCAGCGGTACCTTTTGCCAAAAATGTCAGTCAGGCTACCACATGTTTACGATGCTTTCGAATACCGATCTGAGCTCCGTTCAAACATAGAATCCGTCCATCAGGCAAAAATATCAAGTTGGCCATGGATCTTTGAACTGGCAAAGGATCATCTTCCGTGTAAGAAGGAGATAAATCCGGAGTTATGGTGACGCAGGAGGTCGATGCGGGATATGCAGCAATATTCCAGTCCGTCTTCCATCTGGATAAACGGGGTCAGCATAAGAGCTTAAAGATCTGAGCGACTTACTGGTCCGGCTGAAGGTTGGTCCCGCCACAGAACAGCACCGTCGCGGTGTAATTGTTAGCTGGTGTAAGAGGCATCATGACGGTTCCGGCGCTCGCAGGATACGTCCTCACAGCGTCGAGCATCCGGTCCAATTTCGTTTCAACGTTGGTCTTGTAATCGAGCAGGACAGTATCCCAGTTCGACTGTATAAGAAGCTTATTAGATGGCAGGAGCCACGTTAATGGGTAAAGATTGGTAGGAAGCGAATTTTGGAGGACTGGAGAAAGAATTGGATCGCCCAAGGAAGGGAAAAATTCGTAGGTTGGATTATCTTGTCCAGCACTGTTGACATAGCCGCCGTTGACACAGCCTCCAAGCTGATCTCCAGTCAGCGAACCGAGCAGTACTAAGCAGAAATGGCGGCTTACAATCATCAATGTACCGTCGGCAAGCGTTTCACTAGATAGTGTAAGCCTAACCTCTTCTGCAGCCATAACCGGAGGACCTACACCGTCGGATACCAGCGCTTAGTGGTAATGTCCTGGGCGGTAAACCAATCACAGGACCCGTCATCGCAAGGCGTCAGCAGTCTAGGTAACAGAGTTCAGGCGACGAACTAGCCGCGAAGCAAATCTAGATAAACTTACCGCATCCTGTAAATCATGAGCATCAGATTGAAACAAAAAGAGTAATGAACCTACGTCCTTCTCCCATCCGGATCGTCGTAGACCCCGCCTCCGGTTTGAGATTCAGCAGCTTCACCACCATAAGTGACAGCCTGATTCCCGCCGACATTAAGCCAAGTTCCATTACCCATAACTGCGCCACCCTATTCGTGGTTAGATCATGCTAGCGGATCCAGTTCAATGAAACTTACAGCACAGAATGAGTTCGTGATAGCATTCATGGTTCTCGCCTTGTTCGATGACACCGTGTATTCTGCAAGTCCCCTTAAGCATGACGATGGAAGGAAGAATGGATATTGAAACAGACCCGAAGCCCATGCTGGATGACCGTTGATCTGTGCAGGATTATTCTCGACCTTGTCAACAATGTAGACCTTGTCTGGTCGTCCCAAGAATAACTGAAAGAAAGGAATCAGATTGAAAGAAGCTAGGCGAAGCTAGAGTAATACCTGTTGAGCACTGACAAGACTCTCACCCACAATCTCGAACCCGCCAATAGTACCAGTCTGGAGGGGCTGGCCAGGAGCACTGGCTGTCGCGGTATCAGCTGCTGTCGACCCAATGATGAGCGAGATCACAGAAAGGGCCTCTAAAAGCATTATGGGCGAGGAAAACCAAGTGGCGAGGAAGCGAAGAGGACGTGAAATGGGAAAAAGAGCGATCAACTTGACAGGAGCATATATAAAGGTTCAAGTCGTCCGGATTGGGAATCCGCTAGAGCTCGAGGACCGACACGGGCTATTATGATCGAGAATCTGACAGCCTAAAACAGATAGGGAGCGCCAAGGGTTTGCAAGTCATGCCCCGCTAAAAAAAAAAAGGAGCGGTAAATGAAATGGATCGTTTTTCGAGGAGATCCGAACGACAAAACACCAGTCGAGACGCCCTGCAGCAATTACCGATTCTCTCTCTCAACTGCTTGCGGCAGTAACACAAGGCATGGGCATGGTCAACGACTGTAATGGTACTGCCTTGACCTAGGGCGCTCAACGTGTGCATTTGGCTTCCGAGCTTCATGTTTGCGGGCAAAATCGACCTTGAAATTCCCGTATGATACTGGTTTTTCGGGGTCTCGGTTGCGCTTGTCGTCAGGAGTTGTATGCACGGAGAGGTCCTATTCGCATATAGGCTTTACGAAAAGCTAAAGATGATTGACGCTATAGATGATGATGGCAACAAAGAAAAAGTAGGCAGCACGTGTCGAATCCGAATCGAGTCTCTTGCACTGATAGCCGTGTACGACTTCGACTCGCCTTCTATCGATATCGAGATGCAGAATATCCGTCCCTCAATGAACCGAGGCTTCACCAGTAATCCTGGGCCGCCTTCTCCAGCGTCATCTACAGCTCCGCCAAGAATGCATGTGAAGCGCGCTACGTTGACCTCGAAGAAGAACTGGTGGCTGGGTCAGTTTTACTGGTGGTAGAGAATTTCAATTCAAGCTAAATTATTCCTACACAAGTTGAAATGGATCAAGAGGAAGAAAAACCTGCACCTACGACCGAGGAAACAACTATGGATTCAATATATCCGATGCACTATCATCATCACACAGAACATAGATTGAATCCTGATCCTTCACCTCCACCATCGCCACCGATTTATAATCCACCTCGACTTCCGACAGCTATTTTCTCTTTCCCAATTCCCACTGCTTATTGTGCGCAGCCGAATCCAACAGCAAGTCTTGCTCCTTATGCACAGGGTTCAGCCTCAGAGCTCTTCAAATGTGTGGTCAAGAAGCCAGATGTCGTTGCTCTTGAGATCAATGGTGAGATGCAATCCAACGCGTCAGACGTCACGGTACAGTTCCTCGCTGAACTTCGCGTCTATACTACTCTATCTCGTCATAGAAACATTTGTGTGTTTCTTGGAGCCCTGGTCGGCATTGGGATAGTCAGTCCTTAAGCTTCTCTGTAACTTTGATTCTAACCTGATCGATAGGTTCTAGAATTCATTGACGGCCGAACATTGTACGATGTCATCGTAGAGAGACCAGAACTTTCTCAAACAAAGAAAATCGATTATCACAATCAACTTTTAGATGGCCTCACGGTGCGCTACTTGTATAATCAAAGTCTGCAACCGCCACACTCACCTTTTTGGTCTAGCATCTTCATTCACATCGTCTGAGCCACGGAGACCTATCATTGCTCAATATACAGGTCACCGTCGCATCTGACACCCTGAAGCTACTCGATTTCGGCCGTTCAGTTTCTGCAGACTCGATATTCAAATCACCAGACGACGAGACCTTTGATCCTTTTCGCCAGGGTTCTCCCAGTGTAGAGCAAATTCATCCAGGGACACGTCCATTTGCTGCGCCTGAGATCCTTCGAGGAGAGTGCCAGGATCCACTCTTGGCCGATGCCTACAGTTTTGGCATGATCCTGGTTTGCCTGGATCGATGTGTCTCGGTAGATGTCAAGCCCTGGGACCAGAGGAAAGATCTGCTCCCAAAAGACCTTTTCGATGGTTGCACTATTTTCACAGAGCTCGCACAGACGACTGCATACCTCCGGAAATGGAATGATTCGAGAAAACGGCTATCCAGAGACGGCGCGCTCAAAATATAAAAAATCGTATACCACCTATACTTGCATCTTTGTTTGTTGTATTGCAACAAAGCCAAATACATACCCTTCCCGTTTGCTCTCACCTGGTCGTGAATGGCCACAGTTCATCCTTCTCGCATGGCTCTTGTGCCTCAGGATCCTATTTCAAAAAGCAATCGCGGTCGTTCGCCATCTCCCCGGAGCGGGAGTCAGGACAAGTTTCGAGATCGTCGGGACAGGGGAAGGGAAAACACTGACGCCAAAGACAATAGAGAGCGTCGAGCAAGCCCGCAATATGAGGACTATAGGAAAGCTGCGCCGGTGCCCCAGGAAAACATGTATCAGAGGAACCGTCCTGCTGAATTTCGCAGCGGCGGAGGTGACTTCATGGAAAGGTACGCGCTATTCCATCTCGCTCAAATGAACTTTATTCATTGAAATAGTCGGCGCTTGCAGAGAGAATCAATGACAGTCAATGTCTGGCCTCAGTCTCCCAAAGCACCTGCTCGATCTTTGTACGTTGGTGTCCAAATTTTCTCAAGCCTTTTCTCATCCAGCTCCGCAGGTCACCCAAACGTAAATCAAAGCGGTCCAAACGAGCTCGTTCCCCTTCTTCCAGTGATTCTTCTTCTGACGAGGAAAGGCGACGAAAAGAGCGGAAAGAGCGGAAACGAAGAGAAAAGGAGAAAGACAAGGAGAGTCGTCGCGAGAAAAGAAGACGTTCGACAAGTCGTCGTAGAAGCTACGATGATGATGAGGACGATTCTAGACGACGCAGCAGACCTCGTTCAAAAAGAAGTGTCACGCCTAGAGCACGGTCCCATGTAAGCGCGGAACCAGAGGACGAATGGACCGTAAAACCCACCGCTGGAATCCTTATTTCACCGCCTCAAAGACTCAAAGACACTCGACCACTTGATGATGAAGGTTCTGCCAGCGAATCAGCCGACGACGACGATCTCGGACCTCAGCCTCTGGTCAAACCCAATCACTCAAAGAGAATAGACGATCGTTCATTTGGTGGCTCGCTTCTTCGAGGTGAAGGTAGCGCCATGGCTGCTTTCTTGCAGGACGGAACAGATTCTCGTATTCCTCGTCGCGGTGAAATCGGGTTGACTTCGGACGAGATCGCGAGATACGAAGGAGTTGGCTATGTCATGAGCGGCAGTCGTCACCGTCGCATGAATGCGGTTCGTATGAGAAAAGAGAATCAAGTCATCAGTGCAGAAGAAAAGCGAGGAATTTTGAAGCTACAAAAAGAGGAAAGAGAGCGACGAGAAGCCATTCTCAGAGAAGAGTTCACTGAACTGGTTCAAGATCATTTAGGCAAGACCTAGGCGTGTACTTGTAGGTTCTAAAATCCAGGTGTATTCTGCTAGCTAAAATCAGATTCCAGACTTAATTATATGCAAATCGATATGCGAAGCGCGGCCAGTAATAATCCCAAGGTGATAGGAGCTGAGAGCTGAGATCTATTTGCGCCACAAAAGGAAGTCTCCGGCACTTGCGTCCTTGGAAAGTGAGGACATTGCTCTTACTCTTTCTGGGCTCGTCCAAATAGTTCGGATTGAAAAGGTCAGCTTTGGGACGACTTGACCCAGATTCTTGAATCGCATGGAAATCCCATAACTGCTGCCTCACGTCTCATAGGCTTCCTTGCCGCTTGCACTGTCTCTGGGAGGCTGGGCCCCTACCCATAGATCGAAAGTGGTGGTCAGATCCTCTGGTGATAGCCTGCCCGAGCTTGAATGTCATACGAGGACGAGATTACCAGAGCAGTGCTACGAAAGTGGCAAAGGACAAAAGACCAGCTCTGGCAGCTGACTCTGCTCGGACCTTGAGATGCATAGCTTAAAGAGTGGCAGCCATCGGACAGTCTTTGCGACAGTAAGGGCTGATACTTATTATAGTAATTTCCACAATTAGCTTGTGACAGCTTGTGGCCGTTCAAGATCAGCGAGGTATGCTGTACATACCTGGCAATGCGAAAAGGGTCACTAATCAGGGATCGGTACTGATTCGCATCTGAAATCTAACCTCTAGCAGATACCATTATTCCTCTTTCTTAACCCCGCTGCTCCACCCTGTTCACTAGGTCATCCTTATCAGTGCTGAGCACCCCGGTCAGCCTGCACAGGCGTCAGACACAATCAGACCTGCTCACACCCTTTTCAGTCTGATCAGGCTCAAATCTTCTGACGTCCTGACCAGCTCTGATCTCAGCTCTGATCTCAGGTCTGGTCATCCGACTTGAGATTTTGCGATAGTCTACTGAACTTCAAGGAAGCTCGTTACTTTGTACATGCAACCTCATCTTGGTATTGTAACTGACATCTCGGGTTGGTCGTCGATTGGGTGAGTTGAGTTGACAGAGATTCGGATCGGAGAGGTGCAGTGAGACAATGTTCGCCAAGTTTGATATTGGCATTGTCGTCTTGTGACTTTATCTGCTATCCAGTCTGCGAACCTGGACGCTGACGCGTCAATTATTAGCTGGCCAACACCGACTACTTACCTCTCCTAGACAGACTGGTACGATCAAGCAAGCTGACACTGACACTGACATAACTTGCTCTTGTCGAATAGTGCTGCAGTTTGAATTATCTGGGTCTGGCTTCTGGATATGAGCGAATTCCTAGACAGGTCACCAAAATTTGAGGCGATACAGTAGTACTCTTATGAAGAAGTACTCTTATGAAGACTTGCTGTTGCTCGTTTAACGTCCAGATTCGATCGGAGACTGAAAACCGAAAGTCAGCGGCACTGCAACTCAGAAATTCTCAGAATGATAGCATCCAGATGGATCATTGGCTTCAATGGTTATTAATGTTATTTTCTTCCGCTCAATTCCTGCTTGAAAATCGCCCCTCTCGTCGGCGTCCGTTCAGTGGTCGAATGCTGGTCATCCCGGTGGTCGCGAAACCTGCTTCCCTGGAAGTCCGATAGTCACCGGAGATATCTCGCTCAATGGGCGGTTTTCAAGGACCTCACGCTTCTCTCCACAGCTCACGGGTACCTTGCCGTAAAACTACTTGAAAGCTCAAGAGACTCGATTCGATACCAGGAGATGGGCTCGGAACCGACGGTCAAAGGCGTACACCGGAGAGACGACAGCAACCGTCATCCGTCAAACAGCCGCATCATGGCGCTAAGGACACAAAATACATCATGGGCGCTGGCAACTGCTTCCAATGAAACATATTGAAACCGTTTCCTCCGAGTCTTGACCAGAGTTGGCTCCAACAAAGTTTGATAACAGCGTGAATGGACGGTCTCCAAGCTAATCAGCGAACCAATAGAATCTCAAGTTTTTCTCACAAATCATCGGTCAGTTAATATACCGTGCCGCTTTTAACGGAGAAGAGCCTGCGCAGAGATTATTATACTGCTTTATATTGTTACATACTGCTCCGATTGACCGCGTGCCAGGGGCGAGTATGTATATTGATCGTGGCACTAGCCTTTTGCATCGGGTTAGTGAATGAAAGAGAGATAGACTGAAAATCAGTGAACGCTTCCTGATCGACAACTTGTGACAGATTGGCGCCACAAGAACAAACAAATGGGTTTCTTCCCACCGCGAATCACTGCCAGGCCTCTCTCAGTATCTGTGAAAGTGGTTCCTCTTCGACCCGCTGGCTGCTCCTAGGCTTTTGATTCAACCAAGACATCTGAAATTCGAATCAAGTATGGAATAATACATGAAATGCCGTTGTATGATAGATCTGTCTACGACTTGATCTGGACATCATCTCAAAACATATCCATCTTGGGTCAGGACCGAGCTGCCATATCCTTCCTTCTTTCCGTTTTCTCGGAGGGTCTACTCTTTCTTTCTTTTCAGGGTTTATTCGTCGTTTCGTAAAGGTCGGAAGCTTACCTGCATCCAGGTCTCGTGCAGCTTATTGATCCCCGCATTAACTTAGGGATCTGGATGCGCTAGCCGCCTCTTGTCCTTGACCACTCCTTTCATCCGCTCACTTGGCCGTCATTGACCACCTTTTTTTATCAACTGAGTGTGTCCACTGAATCATGTTCATGATCGATCTTGTTCTCTCCCTGGTCTTCCTGGTCTTTTCGGACGTGGCTTGCGCGCAGGTTGAGGCGCCCAACAGGATATTTCAATGGCAATTCTCCAACAATGTATGTTATTCTTCTTGTCAATAATCGTCATCTCTGAGTTATTTTTTTGGCAGTTCCTGTCTACATCTCTTCCTTCATGTGTATCATTTCCCATTACAGTGAAGCCCTTCGCCCCCGATGGTAACAGTTCAGGCATCGGGCCATACTATATGACGGCTTTCGCTATCAATGGTCTCCCGATAACATCCCTGCTTGGCGAAAACGAGACTTCGTTGAGCTGGAATGTTACTCATCCCGTTGGTGCGTCTGATATTTCTGACCCGTATGTTTAAATCTAAAATTGCTCTCAGGTACTAAATTAATGCTCGGAGTCGTGGATTCACAAGGATCGTCCGGCGGTATACCTCCCAAGTTGTACGAGGTTGTAACTGGCCAATCTACATCCTGTATTCAAGCACCGCCTCCCATGGACTTCACTGTCTCAGCTAACATCACGGATCCCAAAAGTGTCACCACTTGTCAACCCTGGGGAATCCGTATCAAGGGCAAGTTGTGTTTCAACTGGCTATGAACATTCCTCTGAACCGTGTCACAGGGGGAGTTCCACCATATAATTTGACACTTGCTGCGTTGAACAGCCCTGTCGTGACAGTAAGTTTACCTGGTTGTCTCTGTGATTCATACTGATGGTTTTAGAATTTGACCATGAATGCAGCTGACGATGCCTTCACTTTTATCGATAGAGCTGATCCTGGTACAGTCCTAATAGCTGCTATCAGTGATTTAACCGGGCGCTGGGCTGTTGGGACTCCTTCCGTCAATACCATAGGTTCATTTCACATCTATCCTATTCAACACCCATTGACGACATTCCAGGGTCCCCGGATGTAAACTGTACTGGATTAGTCTCATCATCTGGCTCTGCAAGTGACCTCGACAAACAACAAAAAGCCGCTGAAGATGCCATCGCTGCGAAACAACGCCGCACTCGCAGCATCATCATTGGCGTCTGTGTCACTTTCGGTTTGCTCTTCCTCATCCTCGGCATCCTTGCCACAGTTTTCTTTAGTCGAAAAAGGAAAGCCGTCAGAGATCAGCTCGAGGCCAAAGAAAATCTGGATCTGAACGCAAAACCATTCACCGTGTACGATGAATCGACCAGTCATGAGCCAGGCCAGGTTTTATCCATAAATTCTTGGGTGAGCAGTCCAACGTCACCGAGAAGTCCCAAATCGCCCTATACGACATCTTCAAGTGCCCTTGACTCTGTGCCTCGAGATAGTCAACCGACTTCTACAGCTGGCGGTACCGATCTGAGTCGCCCCAGTTCGAGCGGCTCATCAAGGGCCAGGCCAGGCTTTTCTCCTTTCCCGACAACCAGACGTGGCGCCAAAGCTCTGGAAGCCAATATACCTTCGATTGACTCTGCAGTGTCCCCCTCTGATACAGGGGCCACTGAATATATTATTCAGCATCGTGACGCTGGACAAGCAGTAGTACGAGAACTGCCGCCACCGTATGCTGATCGTAGCAGGAGAATGGCAGAGGAATCGGAACAGCTCTAGTTTCATCTTTTGGTTTTCAAGGAAAGCAGGTCGGCGCCATTGTATTATTTATGCTTTCACTGTCTAGCTTGCCTTGTTTTACCCCATCCTAATCTTGCGTATTCCATGTATGAAACTACCACAATATTACGAGGTTAATAGTTAAATAAATAAAACAACACGATCAACGTCTTTTTGAATCCGATGACGCAGCTAGGCTCTGGCCGACTTGGCTTTCAGACCCTGCTTCTTCCGAAGATGGATAATAAGAGGGCGGAATCGTGTCCCCGACGTATTGCTCTCTCAAACCTCTCATTTCTTGTCTCAAGGTCTGAATTTCGGCCAGTGCGGTATCCAGCTTATGTGCGACGACATGGCTATCATCTCCATCCGAATAAGGGAGGCGGGCTTCTGAATCGGTGTCCTCCTCTCTACGCCTTGGAGCGAAATCTGGGACATAAGGGGAATGAACATCAGGCCGGGCCGTCGGTGGTGAGTAGCTTCTGTATACTGCAGATTCATCCGATACGGCTCTTTCTGCCATAGGATGATCAGACATCGCTGGTTATCGTCAATACAATTGACCAGCGAGGTAGCATCATTTACTTACCATCGGCAGACAGCCACTGAGCCAGAGCAGCATTCCGCCTTTTACGACGCCGCCAAAGCAGAATGGCAATAATTATTGCCACGATGACCACCAAGGCGACGATGATACCGACAATGGTTCCAGTTTTGTTGTTGGCTTTGGTGGTGGAAACATTGCTCGCAACAGTCTCTGTCGACTGCGAATCTGGTGAAGACGGTAGAGGTGAAACTAAGGAACCGCCTGAAGATGATGGGCTACTAAAATTGACTTAGCAGAGTAAAATCTTTCGAATAAGAAAACAAGTGAACCTATTGGTATTGCCTGTCGCTCCAACTTTGGCTGTTGCTCCAGTTGTGCCTGTTGCTCCAGTTGTGCTTGTAGCTTGTGGGTGTGACGACGAGCTACTGCACTTCAATTTGGGAATACAAGTTCATCAAGGAAAGACAAACCTCCCATTCGAATCACGAACTGAGGTCGGAGTGGAGCTGAGACCATTGAATGTCAGCATTTGGGAAACAAATAAAATGGCAATACAGACTCTGCTGTCGTTGGCGTTGACGTTGTAGTCGTCGATGTAGTATGAGGAGCGGAGGTCGCCACGGCGGTTCTGCGAGAAGAATGAGCGCAAACTTACGCGAAATTGAAATATGTACGAAGACTCTGGCAATGTATCAACAACCTCGAAGGTATCTGAGAGTGCCAAAGGCTGTGATGTAGTGACATAAGGACTGCGCGCTACCGTCAGCACTTTTTTGATGATGAGAAGGCAATGGACTTGCTCTGAAAAGGCGGCCACACGATGGATCCTAAGGCTCAATCAGGATCCAAGTCTAGGACAGGAATTGAGATAATGACTCACCCGAGAATATGAACGTTGGGAATATTGGAAACAGTTCCGCTCGTTGCAGCTCCTCGATGTACAGTCGTTACAAGCGCTTGTTCGAGAAAGCTAGGATCCCATTCCATGACAATATTGAAGGTATCCTGTCGGCGTTGAGAGAGTAATTCGTCATAGAGAAAGTAGACTGACTGGGTCCGAAGAGCTGGCTGTCCATTGACAGTCGATCAACGTATTGACGAGTACATTGTCAGTAGCGGGCGTTACAGAGAGCGAAATGGCAGCAAGAGCGGTGGAAAAGCTGCAATCGAGTGAGCCATTGGCCAGCAATGATAGAATGAACTTGCAGTGTGATTGAAATTAAGGTAGATAGCATGGCAGGATGGGCATCAATGAAGGGAAGAGACAGAGCTCCAGGATCAGAACGGCATCACCGCCTGTCAAAACGGGAGTTTGCATCAAAAAAATTAGTAAATGTCGATGAAGGACCTTGACAATACGCCAGAGGCTTGATCCGTTTTCCCATTTTTTCTCGATTTTTGTCCGGGCCCAAAATTGGTGTTTAGGGAGAATTTGTCCGGACAAAAATCAAGCCTGCAGCGCTTGGGACCGTAAATTTCCTTTTTTGGACAGTTCGTAAGCTCACAATTTTTTCCGCGCGGCCGGAAGGTCCAAACTTTCTGCCATGATTTGTCCGGATTTAGATCAAGGCGCCTTCGTTTGAGACCTGATTTTGTCCGGACTCCGGATCACTCCAAATCCACATTGTCAAGGGTCCTATTGATGATCGAGAATGGGCAAGCCGACGGTGAGTCGTCGGTGACTTCCTCCAATTTGGCTGGAAACCGTGTCCTTCAGTGGTAAATAGTAGCCGGTTCTGCAAAAACCTATTGAAGGGCCTCAGGCATGCGGGATCACCTGACCTTTCGGCGCTCTCAGGGGCCCAGGCTACTATCAGCTGAGTGGTATCACTGACGCCATCAAACCTGGTTTCTCCCTCAACAAGCCGTCTACCCTCCTCTACTCGTGTGTCGCTAGACACCACTGAAACTTAAGGCGCACACTCAAAAGCGGCAGAAACTCCACTATTCACAGCCCAACAATCATTTTCGACAGTACTTCGTAGTTGTTGATTGTCTTTCAGCAGAATCCAGATATCTTCGAGTCTATCCTACTTCGTCTCTTCCTTTCATTACACCAGATCACGATTCTGAGATTCTCATCCGTCTTGCAGATCTGGCTCACCATTTCCCGTCTCCAATATGTAGCGTCCATTTCGATATCAAAAAAATCTTTACTCTCAGAGCCAAACTCTGCGCCGATTTGGTCCATCGATTCTCCTTGGTCTCATTCAACTCTTATCAGTTCCCCGTTTCTTGATCTCAGTGACAGGTTTTCGTTGTTCCTCGTTCGCGCCGGGGCTCACCAGTTGCAAGTTCAACTAACAGGAAACGACATGATGCATTATCTTCTCTATTTAGATGCAGCCCAAGAGTTGTCTAGGATATGATTCTTTTCTCCTGGCTCTCGACTCTATTCTCCAGGCTGGTGGAAATTCTCTGTGCCATTTGCGCCGCAGTGCGCTATTTCCTGCTCTTGCGCATTTGCTTCTCAATTAACTTCACGTCCATTCGATCTCCTGATTATGCAGTCGATCAACCGCTTCTTACATAGGCCAACACCGGAAGAGCGCGTACGTGCATGGGATATGATATGCGAAGAAGTTGGAGTTATTGACCTCAATTCAACGAGTCCCGTTTATGCTAAATCTGACGATTTGCAGTGGTCTAATGGCGCTTCGCCTCAATCATGTGTGAACAGGAATATGTGGAGCAAACCGCAGTGACAGACACAGTTCACTTTGCATGACGAAAATGGTAACATTATAACCTTCGGTTGGAGTATTACCTATATTTTGAGCACAATTAATGTACAGTAGAGGTCTACTTGAAGCTCGAGTTTTGCACGTTTGCAGCTTGAACGTGGCCTAAACCGTGCGTAACACAGCCCGATTTGGAGCCGACGCCAAGCGCTTTGGAGTTAAGATCATATGACCATCATATCACCTGCCAGTTTCCAAGTCCACACCCTTTTTATACCCTGGAGCTATTCCGGGACTCCATCCTTAATTATGTCCAAGGCGGCGTCGACGACGACAGCATTACTGGCTGCTCGTCCCATCAATCGTCGTCAAACGGCCCCTTCCTCCAATTCCCAGCGACGCGCACCGAAATCTTGCCAGCCACTGCCACACTCCATTGAGGCCCTAGACCTTTCCAATAGCTCTCCAACTCAGACATTGGCCTCAATCAGATTTCTTGTGCTCTCATATCTTGCAGACCTTGAGGCTCAGCTAGCCCTCCTAGAGTCGCCTGATGTCGAGACCTGGAAAAGCAAGGGCGAGCTCACCATTGAGGAAGCTGCACAATGGATCAGAACAGCTTTCGAAATGCTTGACTCGATTCGCACTGACGTCTGTCATCTCCCAGAGCTTCACCTCACAGACCTGTCGGTCGAAATTTTCAAATCTCATCTACCAGATTTACCAGATGTCCCGAGCATGGAGGACGTCCGATCTCATTTTCCCGACATGGCTGAAGTTCGCTCCCACCTTCCCGACGTTCGTTCACGCTTTCCAAACTTTGACCTTGCAGAAATGCGGTCAAAACTAGATGATGTCCGCACTAGATTTAACGACATAGACTTTCGAAGTTACATTCCCATTCTTTCGAAAAACATCGACCGCCTTCATTCGCATCTCACTTCCATGGAACTCCCCTCTAGTCTCGATTTTGCATCTTTTGCACCCAATTCACTGCTGTCGGACCTTCTCGACAGCGTCCTGGCATCTGACCTCCTCTCTGACATTGTCGACGAGCCGTCAGAGCCAGAGGAAGGAGATGACTTGATTGAACGTGCCGCCAAGGAGGTCCGAAACGCCGTCAAGCGCTCGCTTGAAGGTGTTCATCTGATTCAATACTCTGATTTACCAGAGCGATGGCGGAACAATCCATTTGTGGTCCAGGGATATAGGTATGTCTTTTTCCTTCCAAATTCTAGCAGTAAATTCAAATCTCTAGGTTTATACCACTCGAGCGATGGCCTCTAATAATCATGTCTTTGTTTGCCTTCCACAATGAGACATGTATGTTCTCTTGTTTTACTGATACGAAGCTTGGCTGACTCTTGCTAGTAAATATCCACACTCACCTCATTCCATTTTTCTTATGGAGCCTTAATTCTATTCCTTTCTGGAACCCTTCTGGTTTGATCGATACCCCGGAGAAGCTTTTCATGACCTTTGCTCTCCTGTGTCTCTTCTGCAGGTAAGGCTATATTACTACTACTAGAGGCTGATATTAATACTTTCGCAGCGCAGTTTGGCACACCATGGCTGGATGTGCCCATTATGCCAGCGTAGAGTTTTGCGCTAGAGTAGATTATGTCGGTATAGGATGGTAAGAATCCGTCGAGTGACATGAATCAGCATTGACATATCTACCAGGTTAATCAGTGCCTCTGTTGGCACCGTCGTCCACTATGGTTTCCAATGCCATCCATCTCTTGGCAATGCCTTTCTTTTGCTGTGCCTCGGGACAGGTGCAGCAGGTAACATTGTACCCTTTACCGAATGGTTCAATGATTATGACTATCGGGTAAGTGGTTTCAATCTTCTTCTGGTTCAAATTATCAATGCCAGCTTTAGGGTTGGCGAGTGGTATTCTTTTTGGGTTTGGCATTCTCCTCCTTGGCGCCTCTTGCGACTATGGCTGCCCTTTACTCGACAGGGAGTATGCTCAAATTCATTGGCAAGTTTCTGCGAACGTTTCTTGTGCCTGACGATTAATCTCCAATCTATAGCCCCAGTAGTACCCTCTTTGCTGTCATATTGCATCGGTCTGCTCTTCTACATGTCCCATGTTCCGGAGCGATTCCTTTCAGAGAAATGGTGCAAGCGACTAGATGTCATCGGGGGCGGTGAGTTCGCTGAACTTGCAGAATATGCTTCGACTTACAGGGTTCGGCAGGATCTCACGCAATCTGGCACTGTTTCATCGTTCTCGCCGTCAGTCAACACAAGGCGGCTATTCGTCTAATGAAGGAGGGTATCCAGTGTCCTACCGGCATTTGAGACAAACGGTGTTGTAGTACTCGAATAAAAGCAGTCGGACTTGTGTGAACGATTTGGGTCGAATTGTGAATCACTCATCCAGATTTATTGCGCGCCCAAACTTAGCATACAAAACGACCTTGAGATCCTTCATCTCCTTTTCACATTCCTCCGCTGACCCCGCTAGCTTGGATACTTCTGCGTCGATTTCTGCTTGGTCGTTTTCCAGTCGTTCCATCGCTTCAGGATGTGGCATGTGGATAAACGCTTCACCGATTTTGTATCTGCGAATGTTTTAAGCTTTTTTTCAGCTGCAATAACAATAAGAATGTGATCTTACAGCACGGGCTCGTCTTCGTCTGCTAGTTCTAACTCTTGGGAGAGATCATCGAGGGCCTCTTTCTCTTGCTGAATGGTTGTTAATCAAAAGGTCGACGATGGTGATGAATGCTGACCCTCAACGCTTGCAGCTTCTCCTCAATGTTCCGAATCCGAGTATTGAGCTTTGAAAATGTGTTGATTCTTTGCTGGTCCTCTTGGCCGAGTCAAGGCTTGTTCGGAAAAAAAGGACGCGTACAAACCCCAGGTGACCTCTGCCGAATCATCGGGTTCCTCTTCCTGGTCCAGCTGAATCGATGTAAGGAAATGAGAGCTAATCTGAAAACCACAGCGTACCATTTTCATGGAGCTCATCGTAAATGATGTTGACAAAATCTGCTGACCACGGGACCGGCAAGCCGGTAAAATTCTTGTGCATCATCCGAATTCGTTTGATCCAGCTTGATTTCAGCTCATTCCCCACCATGATGGCCGGGGCTGCCAACAAGAATGTCTCCTTCTTGTTTGAAAAGGTCAAGACAGTGCTATTCATCTATATTATACTCTCGCAATCGCTCAAGGCCAAGCGACATCTGCGGGCCAGAGGAATCTCCACGACATTTCTTGAATTTTACAGATGGATATCCCAGGTGAGCACTCTGATGATTCAAAGTTGAATTAAGACTGACCTCCATTTTTCAGCGCGTTATCCATCTCCTGTTGCGCTTACCTTCTGCAAAGGCCAAAGTAGCGATAGAAATGGGCAAAGCGATCCTTGATATAGAGGACAAACTCATTCCGAAGGGAGCTGAGGTAATAAGACACATAGCTCTTCCAGAAGACGGAAAATCTCTCGAATGGATCATGTCCGAAATGGACAAGATGGACAACGAACTGGGCCATGCCAACTGGAAAGTTGGGAAGCTTAGTGGAGCAGTTTACCGTTCGTCGTTCGCCTTTGCAACTTCTGATTCATCTAACGCAAGTTTCAGACGGCGGAGACGATCTTGAAAAGATCATTGTAGCTGCTTACCAGCGCTATTGTGTTTCCAATCCGTACTTGATTCACTTCCAAATATTGGCCTTCATTAACGCAAGTTCAGTTTGCACCCAGACGTGTTCCCCGCTATCAGGAAGATGGAGGCAGAGGTCGTATCCATGTGTCTTCATTTATACAATAATCCGTCTGGTGCTGGAACAATGACCTCTGGAGGGACGGAGTCTATTATCATGGCCGTCAAGACGTATAGAGATTGGGCGAGAGACGTCAAGGGGATCACCGAACCTGAAATGTGCGTAACTTCAAACTTCCTGTTGCAAGGTCTAAGTGTTCTATAGGGTTATTCCTGCATCGGCGCATGCGGCTTTCGACAAGGGCGCAGCATACCTTAAGATCAAGGTGCACACCGTTCCTGTCGATCCATACACCCGTAAAGTCGACATGAAGCGGGTGAAACGAGCCATGTTGGTACTAGTTTCGTGATTCCATCCTAGCTAACTCGGCTTCTAGAAATGCAAATACTATCATGGTCTGAACGCGTTCACGTGGCTTTTGCTGTTTTTCAATCCCTTTTTAGCTCGTTGGATCCACAATCAATTTCCCGGACGGATGTCAGGATGATATCGAGGCCTTGGGTGCTCTCGCTCACTCCTACAACATTGGTCTACATGTGGATTGCTGTCTTGGAAGTTTCATCGTGCCATACCTAGAGAAGGCCGGTTTGTCGGAGGGAAAAAACGGAAAATACAAGCTATATCCGTTCGACTTTAGAGTCAAGGGTGTCACCAGCATCAGCTGCGATACTCACAAGGTAAAGTGATTCGTTTCTGTCTGTAACCGATAACTCACCTCTGACAGTATGGATTCTCACCTAAAGTCGGTATCTCCCGTCAGGATACTATACATCATTCTCAATCGTTTCTAGGGTTCATCTGTGATCATGTATCGCGATTCGGACCTCCGTCGGTACCAGTACTATGTTTATCCTGATTGGGCAGGTACGTTAAAGGTATATTTTTTGGTTTCTCTTGATATATCCGCTTCTAGGTGGTGTCTATGCCAGTCCCAGTCTTTCTGGCTCTCGGTGAGTGCCATCTCGCACCAGCAAGGCCGAACCATCAATGAAAATTTTTTAGTCCCGGCGCCCTCATTGCTGGAACATGGGCCGCACTGCACTATATGGGATCCAGGTATAGTATATTTTTTGAGAGACAATTGTCAATGCTTATGGGAAAAAATCAGTGGATACCTCGAATCTTGCCGCTCTATTGTTACCTGTACACGGACGATTGCTGATACGATCACATCTTCCATTCCCGAACTATTTGTGCTTGGTTCTCCGCCGAGTTCAGTCGTCGCTTTTGGGTCAAAGCATCCAAAGGTCAATGTACTAGAAGTTGGAGATGCAATGTCGCGAAGAGGGTGGCATCTGAATGCATTGTCGAACCCAGCTGCTGTTCACATCGCTTGCACGGTAAGAGCATGCGATTTCTCGCTTGAACTGTGATTTACGGCTTTCAGCGCCTCACTGTTGCAATGATGGACAACTTCATTGCTGACCTCAAGGACTGTGTGAAAGAGGCAATGATGAGTCCCACAGGGAAGGGCACCATGGTTGCAGTCTATGGTATGCGGAGAAAATGGCCAGGGTAATCTTGTTTGCTGAATTTTCTTCAGGTCTAGGTAACTCGAGTGCAGTTGGGCCGTCTATGGTTGGAAAATTGGCGACGACATTCCTGGACACTCTTTACAAGGCATGAGCGCATGTTCACATTTTTCAATCTTATCTGGATGATATCATATTTCCGGTCCGGAGTTCCGGAAGAGACAAGTCTCGCTCGTTTAACAAACTACTTAGCTATGCTGCAACCCTGGATGGACCGGGCGAGACAAGACGAGACAGTGCTCTGTCGCTTCGTTTGCGGTTCTGTTTCGAAGTAAAATGTCGCTTGGAGATACCTGCTACGGCCGAAGACAATCAGGGATAGAATGTTTCCGATTGATAATCGATCTGCCAGAAGTAACCGGTGGACCGAAACACGGATTTTTCGGATTTTTCTTCTTCCATTCTACACTATCACCATCCTGGCTCGAATACATCGAGTGAGCCTTGCTTCCATTATTGCTGGGTCTTAAATTGGACCAACCCCTGCAGTCCTCTTTTGGGTTCTCATGGCCTTTGTTCTGGCTGGACCCTCGAATTATAGAGACAATGGCTCGGGCCACGAGGATGAACTTCCTTCTCCTCCTCGTCAGAACCTGCCCTATACAGACGACATGAAGGAGCGTCCAAGACTCGAAATCATTCTCGACAAGGAGACCATTTTGCTCCGAGGCACTGGCGTTGGTGAGCCTCGAATAGCATTCGTTTTTCCACCGTCATTGAATCATTCTTAGATGTCGAACCAGCTCGACTTTCAGGCCATGTCGCGCTTTTTCTTGCAGAGTCGACTTCTATCAAGGAAATTACCCTTCAGTTTCGCGGCAAGGCTCGTTTAACCACTTCCAGTCATGACTCGTAAGTCATTACACCTTATACGATGGATTCCTTTGTTCAAAGTGTTATTCAGTATGAACTTGAACCCTTCGTCCCTTATTTATGTCGTATGCAATCATGAATGGTCATTCCTGGAAGGAGAGAAGAAACATCGGCACACCCTTAAAGCTGGTCGCCATTTTTTCCCCTTCCAGCTTCAAATTGGTGGATCACTGCCATCCAGTATCTCCACAAGCGTCATGGGAGGTGCTTCAGTTGCATACAAACTACGAGCCCATGCTTCACGTCCAGGTCTCAGCCACAATCTCCAGGCAGAGGCTTCCGTCTCAATCCTACGTTCATTTGCTGCCGAAGCTTTGGAGTACCAACAAACTCTTGAGATAGAGAACACATGGCCTGAAAAGCTCATGTACTGCATCATGGTGCCTCACAAGGCCTGGGCAGCTGGTGACACACTGACTGCAATGATGAAGTTTTGTCCTCTTTCTAAAGGGGTCGGTGTACTGAACGTGAATACCACCATTCACGAGACGACCAAGGTCTTTGTTCGGTCTGGGTATCAAGAGCAGACTCGTGTTGTCGCCATGGCGAGACACGAAATTGTTGGTGGCAAGGCGGTGGAAATCCCCGAGAGCGAATACAGAACTAGGACGTCAACGCCAGGTTCTTCTACACCCGGCACCCCTGGTATTCCTGCTCGCAGCTTGTCTACCAGCTATTTCCCTCCTCAATCAGTCCCAGAGTCGTCTAGAGATGATGGTAATGCTGGAACATCGACGACCTCGGACGCCGCAGACGACCAGACCATCGAAGCTCAAACCGACATTTCGACTTACATTACTCTCGCTCTTCCTTTGACAATCACACCATCCCATAGTCTTGACCCCATCATTGTCAGTCATCGCATACGTTGGAGCATCTTGATCCTGAACCTCGATGGCCATACGTCCGAATTGCGCTGTTCACTTCCTCTAAACCTTCTCGACCATCATCTTCTCGAGCAAGCTCGCTCATTCACCTCAGCTACCCGTCGTTTACTCATCGGTGGACCAGCAGTTCCAACAGTGGAAGAAGAAGACATGGAACTTCCGAGTTACACAGCCCATATCCGTGATAGAGTGGCCAACCAGTTTCTGCCGGAGTCAGCCACAATGCGTGTGACAAATCCTTGGGTTCATTCGTCTATCAGTCCAACCATGCGAGGTGACCGCTCTGCTGTCCCGTCACCATTTCCTAGAGCCGCCTCTGGGACTTCATCGCCGATGGAAGCTCATTTATTGTCGCATCTGCCTCATGCTCCAGGCTCTGGTGACAGTACACCTCTAGATTGGGTGAATTCTGAGCTGCTATTGTCATTATCAGCAGAAGAGCCCCCTCCATCAGATTCCTCTGACTCGAACCCAGCCAGTCAGGGAAATAGCACATCCAACAGTCGGCGAAATAGTCGAGCCTCGAGTCTAGAGCGAAGTGGCACAACTTCCAGCATCACAGGCATTAATGGGCCTAATGAAACTTATGTTCATTCTGATGCCAATGTCAGTCGGAGCATGCAAGGTTTATTCAAAGCATCCATGAAACCATTTACTGCTATGCCACATCCTCTACGACTTTCATCTCGCTCTCATTCCCATTCTACTTTACCGACATTGTCTTCGCTTACCCATGAAAGCCCACGACATACTCCTTCGCCTCAGCAACAACCTGTAGCCCGACCCCTTCATCTAACTGACCATAATGCCAGTGTCGCCCTGTTACATCGAGCTTTTACAGAAGTTCCAGATTACCGGATTGCCTCTAGAGGCTTCATTGGAGGCGTGCCACCGCTTTCTAGTATGGCTGGTCTTCCGTCCTACGAGGAAGCTTCCAGAGCCAGGACGACTTCTGATATTGGACCTCGTCCATTGTCGCATTCAGCTCCAATTACACCTTCAATTACACGGTCCTAATTCTTCTATCTGGTTGTTTGCATCGGTTTCGCATCTTCTCCCTACTATTTTTCTGTATCTCTCAACAATTCATCTCACATAGACAATGCACTTTCTCTCGATAACTCTTACATGGGTTTCTTTTATTCTAGACGCCTGATCTGTAGTAGCATCCAAATCCATCCTGTTCACCGATTAACCAATGAGTATTGAGCAGCGACAACATCTAAGGTATATATAATCCAACGCATCTAAATCTACGAGTCTAAAGTCTACGTCTAGATTGCGAATGCAAATTACTTCTGTTCATCCAAGGTCTTCATGACCCAAGGCTCAGGGGAGACCCATTGGTCGGCCGGAACACCGAGTTCAAAGAGCTTGGCGACGACGGCGGAAAAGCTGGAAGCAACTTGTCAGAATGAATCATTCAAAACAGCGAATATAATCACTCTTTGAAGAAGAGCTCATTGTCTTTGGCATAAGCCTTGGCATACTTCTTGAAGCTCTTGTCCTGGACAAGGACATAGTCGGTGCTGCAAAAGATGGCGGTCAATGACGAAAAATAGAGATGGAAAAGACATACGGAAGCATCATCAACGTCTTGGTCTTCTTGTCCTCGAGCTGCTTGGGTCCATTCCACTTTTTCCATACCCAGCTACGAGGAGCTATCAGTCGAATATCAAAATGTAAAGAGGATGCATACCTTTCGCTGAAAAGAAGCTTGAAATAGTCATTTGTGACGGTAGTGGGCGAGAATGTCCAGGGTCCTTCGAAACCGGATCTAGTCGAGTGGCATCGACCAAGAGCATGAGCACCAGACAGAGCGACGATTTCCTGGTCACTGAAACCCATGCGACCGGGTCCGAAGATCTATGAGATGGACGTTAAAACATATCTTATCGATGACATAGTGAACATACCTGACGGAGATGGTCTGCGCCCTGGGTAGCATCGGGAAGACGACCATCTGGCGTCACATGAGTTTCTATGCCGTCGACGCGACCTGGACGCCAGGGGACCTGGGGCCCAGCCATTTCCTGCACAGCAGCAACACCGGCTAATGTCCAGAGATCACCATAGCTAATCCAATCCAATTTGTTATCCTGTAATGCAATGAGAATCTGAGGGGTGTTCAGCGAGGGAAACCTGCCTGCTTGATCTTTTCCATAAGAGTACGGGCGACATCGAGACCTAAAAAAGTGAGAGTCAGGATCGGTTCCGTAATTCCGAGTAGTTAGATTACCAGCATTGGCGCCGTGAAGACTCTCGGGGGCGAATCGCATAGTCGCATAGTTGCTGTAATGCATGTGATTAGTCGATAAGCGAGGGGAGCAGATTATTGAGACTTGCCTTCCACCAGTCTTGGTGGTTTCGTCGTAAGTCCCAGAAGCGTGCCATGCAAGTCGGAGGATGACAGGTGCATAAGATCCGTCTAGAAAGTGTAAAGGATTGTTTTCCAGACAAGGCATAGAAGGACTGACCATCATAGTTTGCATCGCTGGCTTCATCGAACATTTCAGCAATCTTGTTGTACACCTTAGACGACAAATCTCAGAGGGCAAGTGAGATAAGGTGTGAATGTGCGCTTGCCTTCTGGTAGTCCTCTTGGGTTGCGACGAAATTGACCTTTGGTTTGAAAATAGGCGAAGAAGAAGACTGTGCGCTGGTCCACATCCAATACGAGATACCAGCGGCCACTCCGACAGCACCCAGGCCCATAAAGATAGCGGAATTTCCTGATTCCTTGGGCGGCTCTGTAGAGAACCGCCTGAATGACGACCTGAAATTGGAGCTAGGTATCTGTCTAAACTGGACAGAAGTCTTCCGGGCAGACCTGAACGCTCGAGCGAACGACATGATAGTTGGAAGCAAAAAATATTTGAGGCTGCTTGATAATTGGCACGTGCAGTGAGATCTATTTGTATAATATTAACTTGAATCACACCATCTGCTTTGCAGCAGCGCCACTACTTTGTTCACTGAACTTCGCGTCGTCTTGTTCAATCGCTTTCGTCCACTTGCACTCTGACGTATCTAATATCCATCTAGCAGATCTCCTGACCGTTCCCAAACCAAAATAACTTGTCACGCTCTTCTGTATCTCACAGATGTCATCAAGCAACGAGTTCAAGATGCGACGAACAAGTTCAGCTCAGGTAACAACAAAACCTTTATATCCACCTCGTCTAACTTGACAAGTAGGTCTCAGACGTCACAATCAGTCCACGAGTTCACCGTCGTGCGCCACTACTTCAAAGGTCCTGCCTTTACTGACTTCTTGTTCGACTTGTCCGTGTCTTCCTCCAATTGTACCAATGGACGTCAAACCTGTCAGAAAAAGCGCGTAAAACCACTGTAAAATCAACCAGAACACCGAGAATTTCATCAGCTCATGTCGCTGAAGGCTTGAAAACCACGACCCCCATTCCGCCGCCCTGGTTCTCGCAAGATCAAGAAGCAGCCCAAAGTCATGCCCGTGAAAAAAACCGCTTTGGCACCCAGCGCCGTATGGCTGCTGGCCACAGCAGTCGTGGACAGTACCAGGATGCCAGTGACGACGAGGACAGGCCAGCCTGGGTTGATGACAAAGGAAAACTACATCTTCTGAATGAAATGTATGTCTATCTATCTACCGTGATACATGTCGAATCCGTTAACAATCACAGTCGCCGAAAAATACCAGCTCGCAACCGGGTGATCAGCGACGATGAAGAATCAGAGTCCGAAGAGGAAGAGCTGCCTCCGGATTCATCAGAGGAGACAGAAGCAGACGAGGGCGAAGACGAAACTCCTGCTAATGTTGTGACCCCCGACCACACTTCAGTTCCTGTTATCAAAAAAACTCGTCCCAAACCTGTCGACCCTGTCGACCAACTCGACGCCTCATTTCAACCTTTAAAACTCAATAATACTTTTGGTCGATTTCTCCGCAGGAATTTACGCATGGGATTTGAGAATAAATGTCGAGAAAAGGGAATCAACACTGTCTCTGATCCTTTGCCCCCGAATATCACCGTCGTTTATCGGGGAGTCAAGGGTCGCGCGCTGCCGATCCAACTCCGATACTGGTGCTGCCCTCTCTGTGATCTCCATGGCTTATTCAAATGCAAAGATATGCTCGAAAAGCACCTCGAATGGGATCATGCCAACATTACAATCCAATGGATCCCAATTAAACTACCAGATGTAAGTTTTGACTGTGGTTTTCGGTCAGTATTCTGACTTTTCGCAGACATGGTCTCTGAACTGCATTGCCACCGAGCATCAGACTACAGAGTAGGTCATTTCTCCGCTTCCACAGTTTGAATATTCATTCATTTTCTGCAGAGTAAAACCGGAGCCAAATGATGAAGCCTTAGCTCTTTTACCTCCCCAAGAGCTTGACGAGCCCCCTTCAACTGATCCACTAGGTCCTGCTGCGAAGTTTCCATATCTCCCAGCATATCCCTTCGTCCCAGGTTCTGGTCCCTCTGTTATGCGCTCCTTTCGTCCAGGAGGACCTCGTCTATGTAAGTCCCGAAATTGCGCAATTTGTGCCTCTACCTAAGCCTCGACCGAGTTGACCTCCTTGGCACATTACCAATTTGGCCCTATGGTACCCAGGCGTGGATGGTTTTAGAAAAGGAGGAAGAAATCTTCCAAGACAATGATATCAAAGACGAACATAAAGTTATGCGTAGGTCGATGGTCACAAGTTCTTTTCTGGGGTTCCAACTGTCATTTTACAGATGCGCTATGGGCGAGATGGATGTTTCTGAACAGGTATATCTTTGTTTCTTACGTTCAAATTCCCGCGTAATCTTTGCAGAAACTATTTCATCGCCGATTATTTTCGGGGTCTTCAAGGTTTGATATTGTTCAATGCAAATTTTCTGTCTCATTCTGCCCGCCAGCCTTCCTAAACGAATACTGGCGAATGATACATCAAGCGGCTGGTTGGAAAGCTCTCAGACACTTTCTTCTGGTGAGCCGCTTTGTCCATGTCTCTCGAACTGACATTCGACGGATGCCAGGTCATGTTAGTCAACAGATACATCGTTAGTCCTGAGGTAGCCCGGCTTCTTGTGCATTACGACGATCTGAAGAAGACAAATGCTTGATGCTGCTCCGTATATAATTGTGATTTTGTGTATACTTTCAAGATTTTCGAGAAACGACACGTTCAGTCAATGTCTGTAATGCAATTTTCGCGTCACTGTCTGGCAAAGACTCTAAAACGTCTCGAGCTTGTTTCGCGTAAGCAAGTGCTAGCGTCCGTGTTCGTTCAACTCCTGCTGATTTTCTGACACACTCTCTGGCCTGGAAGGTCTAAGAAAAAGGCACATAGGAAGCGATCGAGCTCACCATTTCAACGTCCCCGGTTTTTTCGAATTTCCGTTCAATGAGAGCGCCTAGCTCGGGATGCTCTTCCCAAGCGTACAAAGCAGGACCGGTGGCTAGTCCAAGTTTAAGATCAGCACCGCCAGGTTTACCCAACGCAGCATCGCTAGCTTCGTAGTCCAGCGCATCATCGATGAGCTAGTTTGAAGGAATCAGATTTGAAACAAGAGATGATACCAAAACATACCTGGAATGCAAGACCGAGATTTCGACCATAGGCGTACGCTATCTCCCTGTAAATCTCTCCTTCAGCGCAGCCTCCCAATGCTACGGCACCTCTTGCACCTTTGGCCATGAGACTAGCTGTTTTCATGTACGTCTTCTGCATGTAAAGAGCCCAAGGATTTTTGACCGAATCTGAACTGCTCGCGTAGATTTCCTTCATCTGAAGTATTTCGCCTTCGACGAGATTGGCAATGACACTGGAGATGAGTTCGACGACTTCTGCATCCGCAAGTCGCGCGAGAGCAGCACTGGCTCGTCCCAGAACGAAATTTCCGCCGAGAATGGAGAGTTTGCTTCCGAAAGCTACTGGAGCTGAAGCAACACCTCGTCTGAGGGGTGATTCGTCAATGACATCGTCGTGCAATAAAGAGGCTGCATGGATCATTTCGACTATCTGAGCCAGTCGCATTTGAGTGGGAAGAATGGTCGGCGGTCGAACTAGACAGGGAGAGACTGTTGATATTGGTGGAACCAATGGTTCTACGTAGGGTCTGGGTGAATGAAAGGAGAATTTCGGGTCGAAAAAGGCGGTTTTATCTGGGAGATTGGGATTGTAGTCGTTGAGCACGTCTGGACGCGTCAAAGGTCGATCGAGCTCTTCGAAACGACCCCCAGGACCTTCTCTCTCCGAGGACCACTGCTTCTGGGCCCAGTTTTTGCCGAGACCATTGGTTGCTTGAGAAAAGAGCAAGATGAGCAAAGGGCGTAAATGCTTTGAAGGACGAAGGAAATAATATTTGGCGACTTGGTCAAGCCCCGGATGAGCTGAACCAAGCATCTGAACGAGTCCAGTTCTAATTTGCGACAGCTCATCGCTGACCAGTGCAAATGGGTCGATATGGGATTTTGTGGCGACTTTCTCCCTTAGACTGCTGACCTGGCGTGTACTGGTAGGAAATAAGACCTGTGCACGGTGAAATGGCCATCGCATGCTCTGTGGAAGAAAAATTACAGGGTGAAGGAGGTAAACCCGTAATTAGGGTATAGGCCACGCAGCGGACAGCCACATTCAAATTGTGTCATTTCTTCGAGGGTCAATGTTGCCCATCTTGGGCGCAAGAGGACAGCCTCCTTGATTTGTTTAGCCTTGAGGCATTCTCTGGCGCTATATAAAGGTTGACTGCTGAATCATGATCTGCATTTCACTTTTCCCCCGCTGACATGGCTTGGAACGGCGCTTATTGGCAATCAGGAGGTTACAATTATCCTCCACATCCCTATGGACCTCCAAGCCCTTACCATACAAACTGGGCTGGAGTTCCACCAAATCCTCAAGGTTATATTCCGCCAGGTATGCCAGAATTTAACCGCTATCGATTGACTGAATCGCGTCCAGCGCCGATTCGTTCATCTAAGTACCCTAATCTGCATCCTATGCTGGCTGCAGATAGTATGGCTCTGCGCTTTGATATATCCAAGAAACCTCGGATGGCCATTCCTCCCGCGGCATATTATACTACTGCTGGTGCATCGGCCATGGCTGGCCAAGTGACCAGCATGCGATTGATATCAAAGCACTTTCCCTGGAGCATTGAGATTAATGCCTCTCCCGCCATAACCTGTGAGGCCGTTTGGGACTCCCTGTACTCAGCTATGCAAGAATACTTGGCTGATTCCGAGTGGGGCTGTAGGCTTTTTTCCACCAAGACTAGTTCAGTTAGACTAATTATCTACAGTGCTGGAAGATAAGCAGAGAGAAAGCATTGTCAAGGCCGCCAAGAAACGGGTAGAAGGAAACTCGGACGGGGACAAGAGGCTGAAAAGGGTGGATTACCTTTGTGGCGACACATTGTTCCAGGGTCTGTATAAGGATGAAGGGTTTGCTACCGACAGGCTGCTACCTGGACTCAAGCCTTGTCCTGAGACATGGGTTGTGAAGCTTAGCGACTAGGATCTATCTCAGGTTGTGGACTTGGCGTAGAATATTTCGTGTCACATGTCATATAATAAATTTTCCTCTCCCATCTGCCATGGTTTCGTTTGTGTAGGAATATTAACCGCTCTCCATCTCTATTCTCACTTTCTCAGACTACAGATGCCAAGGATGTAATGACACACTGAAAAAACCGAAACTGGACCAGCATCACGCAAATAAATGTCATGCTGGATTCGACTGTCTTGACTGCAGCAAATCGTTCAATGCGCCTGGTTCATGGAAGAGCCACACCTCCTGCGTCAGCGAAGCTGAAGTAATGCATCCTAATCTTTGCATTTCTGCTAGAAATTCATCCAGCTCGACAGAAATACCAAAAGGCACTGTACAAGGGCCCCAAAATGAACCAGCCGCAACGCGGCGCTGCCGGGAATTATGGACGAAATGGGGGTCCCGCTGTCCGAGGCAAACCTCGAACGACTGGAGCAAATGATACACCTCTGGGTACACCCAAAATCTCGCCGCCGCCGCTTCCAGAGCCAACACCAGAGCAGCCGAAATCCAACAAGAGAAAACGCGAGGATGAGCCCGAGTGGGAAGAGAAGAAGGAGAAACGAAAGGACAAGGAGAAGAAGACTAAGATAGTCGCGACGGAGGAGACGGAGGAAGATAGAAAGCGGTTAAAAAGAGAGAGAAAGGCCGAAAAGAAGAGACAGGAGCAAGAGGAAACGACGGTCCAGACGAATGCAGACAAGGAGGAGAGAAAGCGCTTAAAGAGAGAGAGAAAGGCTGAAAGGAAGAGGCAGGAACAAGGGGAGACGGAGGCCGAGACAGATATCGACAAGGCCGAGAGAAAGAGACTCAAAAGGGAGAAGAAAAAGGAATTGAAGCAATTATAGGGCTTTGAGGCGCTCTGAGAATATATTTCTATATTTGGATTGTAGCTTGTGATCGTTCACCATCCAAATACAATAATTGTCAGTCTCTTCATATCGCGAACATCATGCACGCCATTACAGTCAGTTCTGGTTCATCTGTCTTTCGCTCTGTGCTCATCATCATATAGCAACAATTCTGGGCAGTCAGAGACTATCTCAGTCCGGTAATCAGCACATAAATCTCTCCTCCAAGTCACCTCACTCAATTCTATTGCTTCAGGTTCTCAAGGACAGCAAGTTCAAGGAGCACGGTCGCATAAATCCAGGTTCGAGTGGCTCATTCATCTTTCTATCCAGTCTTATCTTTTCCCACAAGAGGAGTTTGTCGCTGCAGGAGACCATCTTGCATACAAATTCCCTGTCTGGACCTGGTCAGTCTCCACATGTCCTTTGACTCTCTTATTCACAGGCTTCCAGGGAAAAGGGTGATGCTTCAAAAGCTAGAGATTATCTTCCTCCAGACAAGCAATATCTCGTAACCCGCGGAGTACCCTGTCTTCGGCGTGCCACCTCTCTAGCGTATACTGATGCAGATGAAGATGCAGAGCGTCTTTTGTCCTTTGGAGATTCCTCTCCCGGCGATGGAGATGAATGGGTCGAGACGCATGCTGGTCGCAAGGCTGATGTCGACAATGTCGCAAATGCTGGCGAGATCGATGACATCCCGGACCTCGACGCTTCCGCAGAGGTGGCTTCAGGAATGGATGCCATGCATCTTCAAGCAGGTGCGGTACCTGCAGATATCCCCGATATGGACGATATCCCAGACATGGAAGAGGACGACCTCGAAGCTGGTGATGATGAGGCAACAGCGCCTACAATCGACGCAAGGTGAGTAAACCTTGTCTGTGATCCCTCAATGATACTGAATCCATCGTCCTAGTCAAGTCGAGGTTGCCAAAGGCAATCTATTACAAGTCCGAACGTACGATGTAATGATCACCTACGATAAATATTATCAGACTCCTCGTATCTGGCTTATTGGCTACGATGAGGTCAGTCCATTGATGACTTTTCATTTTGATACTGACAATGCTATAGAACCGACGACCACTTACACCTCCACAAATCTTCCAAGATATCTCGGCTGACCATGCCCTAAAGACAGTTACTATTGAGGCATTCCCTCATTCCACTTCCCTTCAAGCCGCCTCTGTTCATCCCTGTAAACATGCCAGTGTCATGAAGAAGGTCATCGAACGCATGAATAACAGCGTCGTGGCCGAGCAGATCGCACAAACAAAGTCAAAAGATGGCAAGAAGAAGTGGGGTTTTGGCAAAAAAGGAGGCAAAGATGACAAGCCAGTGGCTGGTGAAGAAGAAGAAGTTGAAGGGATGCGGGTCGACTTTTATTTGGTCGTCTTCCTCAAGTTCATCGCTTCCATCGTCCCAACCATTGAGGTCGACTCAACCACTGCATTCTGATGCTACTTTATATGCTCCGAGATGTACGCTATCGATATAGAAGTCAAATCAACAGCCAACGAGCTATATGGATTTAATTAATGCAGCGGCGTCTTCTGTACCAGCGACCCTTTCCAGCTTAAACCAGTCGTATTTAGAATATAGCACCTTGCACGTTACATCGGTGCTTTCCACATCCGCGTCCAGGAAGGGATATGAAAGCAATTCAGCGTAGAATTGCGAATGGTCTGGAGGTCCATAGAAGATCAGGTTTCGGATGCCACGGAGCTTGTACCTCCAGAGACGATGAGCGACTGAGATCAAATAACTAGCGACTTCATACCTTTTGTAGAAGTGGAATCGCTCGCTGACCAGCAAGAAAGCCTTTTGACCTTTGAAGAAAGCTTGACGCGCTCGCGAAATATCTTGGTTGGTCGAGTATCTGAATGATATTAGAGAAAAAATCAAGAGCAGAAACTAGACGCACTCGGAGAGGACGGCAAAGCTTATTCCAGTTTGTTTTCTGAAATAGTTGTGCACTCGTATGAAATCGAACGATGATGGGATGAAGACGACAGTGTTTGTGCTCTGTACCGCGGACTTGAGGACCAAAGGGAGCAGCTAACAGTCGCATTGAGTTGTGTGAAAGAAAAAGCGAGCAAAACGGCATGCCTGGGTCGTGAAGTAAGTGAAACGTTTATCCGCCTCGTCGTTTGCACTAGAGCAGTCGAAGCGAACAAAGTTCTAGATTGGTTAAAACAGATAGAAAGGAGTTGTACATCGACTCTCACCTGTTCGACTCCCTCAGGAACTTGAACAGGAGCCCATCGACGTTCTAGTCGAATTTTGCCTGCGACATTTTTGAGGTTAGCGTTGTACAGCGCTCGTGTTTCTGGGGTTTCGTATGCCGTGAAGAGAATCGATTGACGTAGGTAAGCCGCACTGCAACTCATGAATACCAAGCGGTCAAAGGGATCCAAAAAAGACTCACTGGCCATCGAGATACCAGGGCTTGATTCTCGAAAAATCTGCATCGCGTGATTCTTTGGGCATCTCATTCAGACGGTGTAAAATGGTCTGTATGAAGTATGAGACGGAGCATGGGAGGAGGAACAAAACTGACTTTGACATGCTTCCAGTTTTGCATGGTCAACGCGTCGATTTGGTCCATGACCAGAATCTCTATGGAAGAGAGATAATCGTGGTTCCTGTGGACATCAGTAAGTGGTTACAAAGGTCATAGACGCGCGCACTTTTCCTTTTGTATTGATTGCAAAAGGCCCAGAGGGCTAGCAATGATAATGTCGCAAGAGTAGAAATCAGAAAACATCTTGACACTCTTGCGAGTTAATTTTATCCCAACTCTAAAATTGTCGTCCATATTGCCCTTGAAGGTCTCTACATGATCTGGCGGATAAACACCAGGTTCAGCTGATGCAAGTTTGTCGACGGCTCCCGGAGGCAGTCCATACTCGGCGAGGAATCGGGATTGATTTTCGATTTGAAAGGCTGGAGGAGGGGTATGAGAGGTAAGCGCTTGAAACCAGGCCAATGCAGAAGACCGGAAAGGGAGAAGAATCAGAACTGAGGGTCGAGTGAAGCCCTGATCCTGAACATCCTGTGGTGGGTCTGCATTCGCTTTCGAGGCGTGAGCCAGACGCTCGTTGTTTTTCAGCACATGACGACGCTTTCTGGCAAGGTGTGAATCGTCGATGTCGCGTCCAAGACAACTGAACCTACTTGTTGACATGATTCAACGCATGCAAAGCAGTTGTATCCCGGAAAACGGTTTTAGTTTCCCAGGTACTTGAAGTTTGATATAGGTCTTGACCAGAGGATAAAGAGGAAAGCAAGTCATTTTGCAGCTGGACGCGTTCTGAATTGTTATGAGGGAGACTCGAGAATAGCAGCTTGCGACATACCCGGAGATTCCTTCGTCTGTCTTACTTGGAAAGGTTTCCACAGGGATGGCAAAATCTGCGGAGAAATTGAGGGAGAGTTGGAGCATGTCTCAAGCTATACTGACCCCATGTGTCCCGGTGACGGGACTAGGACTGGTTGAACCGGACGGTACTAATTCATGAGCGAGCCCTAGAGAACCCTTTTTGGTTTTTCGACAACTCCAATTGCGTTCATCGACAGCAGCCCTGGATGTGTCCGTGAGCAGCGAGACACTGCATCCAAAATGTTCTTCATAAGGATCATCTGAATTTCACCGTCAGTATCAGTTTTGGAGAAACGCCGTGGAGCGCACTTTTACAATCATCCAGATTCTCCGGTTCATCTGGAACAACTGCTTGTGCCTCGACCACTGTTTCCTCTGTTGCCTCGGTGAGCCGTACGGACTTGCGATTGTTGAGTTTGACAGTGGGTTCTACGACGTCCAGCCATTTTCGTTTGCCCAGCTTGGTGGCTGAGACGTTAAGGAGAGTGAGAAGCTTTGTCGTTGTCGAATTGCTATCGTCCATGAAAAGATGTCGATGGTCACGTTGTGACGGCTTAATCTTATCTTGCTGTTTTGGACTGTCAGCAGCCTGCTGTTGGCCTGCTGCGACATCCCCACATGCTTCCAATCGAGCTCAGAGTATCTGGGAAAACCTTGGCTCTCCGTTTCCGATGCTTCATTCTCGCTCAGTTGTTCTTCCGGTACTGCAGCGACGACGTGTTTTCGAAGTTGAAGCAAATTCTAGTGCTCATCTGAACTCCCGCGGCTGCATTGGAAGACGTACAAAAAGACTTCGATCTCGGGCACATCATTCTCAGAATCAGTGGCGAATGCGCTTCCTGCCGAACACCACACGTATCAGTCGCACAATATATAAGGTGCTTCTTGAGATACGATGAAGGATATCATCCTCTTCCACTTCGCTTTCCGTCAGCATGAGGGTTGCTCTTTCCTGGCCTTTTGTCGCGCTCTGCTTCAGCTCTGCGCTGGCTACAGTTCCTATCTCGTCGATTAAGAGGGTAACAAACCTACCGGATGTTCCAAATGCTTTCATCATCGAGGTCGATACTGCCTCCCATATTCCGACCAAGCGAACTCTGAGTGTGAGTCTTCGAGTTTCTCTTCTTTTCTCGTCTGACTGCTGACACTTCTCCAGCCACATGAAAACCTCTATGCGGCTCTGAAAGAAAGAGATGTCGGCTTTGACGTCAAAAAAGAATTCGATTCGTCTGGTCTCTTTGTGGGCGCCTTTGTTACTTTGCAGGTGAAGTTTAAATAATACATGAAACCCTTTCGCTTATCTGTGTCTCACAGAATGCTCAAGTACGTACCCAATTAAACCTGACATGAGAAATCATTGAGTTTGGGAAACGTAGGATGCCAAAAAGGTTTGCCTTTCTCACTTTGCTCTTGGTCAATTCTGATTCGATCTTCTTTATTCGTAGCTTGCAACTACCCCTGGTATCAAAGCCATCCGTCCGGTCAAAAGAATCCCTCGACCAGCGTGAGCACTTGAACTTTTGATGTTTATTCGCCCTAATCTTTCAGCAGACCCGTTTCGACTCATGTTGTAACTGGAAAAGACGATCCTCAGGTGCCACCCGATACAGAATCGACACATGTTATCACAGTGAGCTTATGATGACCATTCCCCGATAATCTGAATCTGATGAAAATGTTACAGGGGGTAGACAAGCTGCACGCTCAAGGAATCACTGGCAAAGGCATCAAGATTGGCATGTATGGCGCTTGCTATCACACGACTAGATTTTTCCTGATTCGCTGCTGTTAGCATTGATACTGGAATCGACTATACGCATCCTGCGCTCGGTGCAGGCTTTGGACCAGGACACAAGGTCATCGGAGGGTTCGACTTTGTTGGAGATAACTATGACGGTTCGTGATTTCCTCTTGAACTTCCGACACAATATTCATCTTCTACCAGGAACCAATACCCCAGTGCCTGATCCTGATCCTCTTGACCAATGTGCCGGTCACGGAACACACGTAGCGGTAATTCTGTCAACACTTCGTTGACTCTTGCGCCTGTCTGAATCCAACTAGGGAATCATCGGCGCTGATCCTCTGGCAAATCCATTCAACATCAGTGGTGTGGCTTATGAGGGTGCCTGAACTTTTACTTTCCTTGACGCCATTGTTCCCTTGTTAATGTCTGTTCGCAGCTTCTATTACCGCCTACCGAATCTTTGGATGCACCGGGTGCGTTTTATTCTCCTAATCTTGTGCTTTTTGCTGATGTTTGCGTCCAAAGTTTTGTCACAGATGATGGTGCGCTTCAGACCTTGATCTCAACGTTTTTATTCTTAGACAGCAACAGTGATTGTCGAGGCATTGCTCAGAGGCGCTGCAGACAAACAGGTATGTCTGAAGTGACCTGACATTGGTGGCTTTGCTAAGACGTAGCAGGACATTCTCACATTGTCTTTGGGTAAAGTCCCCTGACTGAGTATCTGGAATCATACTGAATGCTTATTTAGGTGGCCCGGACGGTTGGGTAACATGGCCGAGTTCTATTTGAGTCGCGCTGATATTCTATTAGGTCGATGGTACAGGCTCAGTCGTGTAAGCTCACTTTCAAAGCGATCATTGACCCAACTCATACCTTCATCAGGGCGAGCCGGATAGCTGCAGCCGGAACCGTAGTGACCATCGCAGCAGGTAATGATGTATGTAACTTTCTGGACGAGCTGAACCTTGACTAATTTTTTCAAGGGCGCATCAGGTTCGTAGAAGGGATCAAATCAGTACAAGTCTTGAGCTTTGAACAGGCTCTTGGTACACGTCGAGTCCTGGTAATGGAATATCAGTCATCAGTGTCGCGAGTCTCGACAAGTAAGGTGGTTGATCTGTTCGCAAGTCCTTACTAAGAGTTTCGCAGCACGGTCACCCCAATTGAGACGGCAGTTGTCGAAGGTGTAGCACATGATCCGATCCCTTATTTTAATCTCTTCCCTTTCCCGGTCAACGATTCAAGGCCTATATTTGCTACTTCAAATGACACAACCGTCGTCGACGATGCCTGCAATCCACTGCCAGATTGTAAAAGCCCAGTCAACCCTTCTCCCTCCTTAAGCTCACTTGTGCTTTTAGCGACACCTGATCTTTCGCCCTTTGTCGTCATTGTACGAAGAGGAACCTGTTCTTTTGCGCAAAAAATCGGCAACATCCAGGCCAAAGGCGCTACTGTGGCCCTGATTTACGAGTGAGTCGAGAATTGCTCTCAATAATGTCTTGGTTGACCTAGTTGTAGTAATGGAAGTGGCTTCAGTGCAATCGACATTGGCAATACGACCGTAATTGCCTCTCTCATTCAGGCAGCAGATGGTGTTTTCGTGAGTGCTCCATAGTTTGCACAAGTATTTGATTGCTGATTTTCTCTCAAGTTGGTCCAACAATTCGTCGCACAAGCACCTATCACTATCACCTTTCCGCAGACCGGTGGACTTACCCAGTTCCCGAATCCTCTGGGTGGCTTGATTTCCTCATTCTCGAGGTGAGTGTCATGTGACGAAGGTGACCTCATCTTACATTCTTTCAGTTATGGGCCGACCAATGATATGTTCTTCAAACCGGCTGTCGCAGCCCCCGGTGGTAATTCGTTCTCTTGCTCGTTAATGCTTTTTGCTAACCTTTTTCTCTAGGCAATATCCTCTCGACATTGCCTGTTCCCCTTGGCAGTTATGCAATCGAATCTGGGACTAGTATGGCCACACCATTTGTTGCAGGGTGAGAAATTACTTGTGCTGGCTTACGACTTGATACTTAATCAATGGATTCAATAGGAGTGCAGCTCTTTTGCTCACCGTGAAGGGCAAACACATTGCTACCAGTGCTCGGACTATCTTTGAAACCACTGCGAACACAGTGTCTACAAGTCACACCGACGGAGATCCTCTTCAAACCGCCACCCAACAAGGAGCTGGATTGATCAATGTCTTCAAAGCGATCCACACTACGACTTTGGTATCTCCTGGAGAACTGCTTCTTAACGATACTGCTCACTTCAAAGGAGTGTAAGTGCTCTAGTATATCGTGGCGTCTTGGATTCAATTTTTCTTCTGCAGACACCAGATTGTCGTGCAAAATATTGGGACCAAGAAGCAGACATACAAGCTTACTCATGTTCCTGCTGGCACCGCGGTCACCATATCTCCATCGTTCGAAGTGAGTGACTTGACTGCTTGTTGTGTTACACCCCTAACAAAACTTCTCCAGGGCCAGCCCGATATTTTCCCTTCTTTGGGTCCTGTTCCTCTCTCTACTGACGGCGCCCAAGTCTCGTTTTCTTCCAGTTCATTCACCATTGCAGCTGGTGGATCGAAGACCGTCACGTTGAAGATTACTCCTCCAGCGGACGACAACACCAGCTTCCCTGCTTATTCTGGTTTCGTCCACATTACCAGCGATACTGACGATGTCCATGTCACATATCTTGGGGTCGCTGCTACGCTCAAGGACAAGCAGGTCCTCGATGACACTGACTTTTTCTTCGGTTTCCCCGTCCCACTTATCCTTGATGCCAGTGGAAACATCCAAGAGGACCCTACGAACTATTCTTTTGTTGGAGATGATTTCCCTGCCATCATTTGGCGGCAAGTATTCAAAACCTGTCTCTATTCTGATACTAATGGATACTTTCAGACAAGCCTTTGGTACTCCTGTAGTCCGTCTGGATCTTGTTCCTTTCGACTTTGCTGACACCACAATTGCTGGGAACACGCTGGAAGACAGGGCAGTCTTTTCCTTCCCCAAGAAACCAGCTGCGGGAACATTCATCTCGACGCTGGGCGCTTTGGCGGAAACCGATTTCCTGGGACGCAATGACTTTGCAAGTTGATTCTTCCTTTTGTGGCAGAATTACTGATACCGTGATTCAGGACGAGAATGGTTTCAACTCTCTGGCTCTCACAACTGCGACCTTTGCAAACGGGACGGTCATTCCTGATGGACAGTACCGGTTATTCCTGCGCTCTTTGAGAGTTACAGGTGATTCCTCGGAAGAAAGTGACTATGATAGCTGGTTGAGTCCCATTATCGGAGTCACGGCGTGAAAGGAATTTTGGATTAGGGCGTAAATTATTTCTATACCGTGAAATCACGACAGTTTCAAGTTTGGGTGGCGCTTCTCTCTAGCCTCAACAAGGCAAACTCGGAGAATGAGCCGCTCGGTGGCATCTGATTGGTCTATTTATGACACGTGGTGATTGGTCTGTCATTTTCACACGAGCCTGTTGCTCCTCAACCAGTTTTGTTCCCCGTCACTGCAGTCACCAGCGTCACGAAATTGTCACTTCACGCCGACCCAGCTTTCGCGTCGGTCACAACAAGGAAAGGACATTCAGAAATAATAAAATACAATGGAATCCAGCGAGAATCTGTCCTCTCCGTCGTCAGGGACCTCATCTCGAAAACGACCCCGCGAAAATGAGACCGACAGTCAGAGACAGAAACGAGAAAAGGCTGCTGAGAGACAGAGAAGGAAGAGAGAAAGAGATAAAGGCAGCAATGGAAGTGGAATTGACCCCTTTTCGACTCCAGGTCCGCCGGGTGGACCTCCGCCTGCGGGCGCGGATATTCATCAACAGCACCATCACCAGCAAATGCAGCAGCATGACGCTCGATTTTCTGCTTCCCCTTATCCTCTACCTCATCAGGATCTTTCACAAGAAGAAGGTTCTTCATATTCGGGCCCTCCCCAGGACCCTCAGCTCAGTCCAGAAGAAAATGCTCGCCGAGAGAGAGTCAGAGCTTCAGCTCGCGAACGACAGCGCAAACATCGTGCAGCAGTCAAACAGCGCAAGCTTCGTGATTTAGGAATGGACATGGGCAACGAAGTCATCTCTGGAATTGATGAAGCACAGTTTCGTCCAGGAGAAGGCCCATATCCACCAGTTTTACCTCACGAACTTCAGCACGTAGCTCAGCATGCCATCAGTGCTGCTGCTGGCGGACAGCTTCACGAACCACCTTTTCCCCATGGTCAAGCCCATGGAGGCCAGACTTTTGCGACAACTCTACTTCTTTCATTTTCCTGTGCTCCTCTTCTCAAGACCCATTTGCTCAGGACTCTGAACATGACCAACGAAGAGTTGGCGTCGCTCGAGCCAGTTATTGCAGACGCTTGGGATCATTGGGATCATCAGGTGTGTCCCGATTTTTTTCCGGTGTTTTCTCTTCTCTAACCAGTTTTGCTTAGCGCCGGATGCATTACGAACATACTCATGGCGCTGGTCCGCCTTTTGGTGACCCCGCCGCTGGTGCACCAAATGGAAATCCTTTTCCTCCCGCAGGTGACAATGAGTTCCGTGGTCGCTTCCATCGCTCGATTGTTGGACCCACTCCTTTTCAAACCGTTAATTCTGCGGTCGCCAACAATGACACACCTCCTCCCGCTCAGGAAGCAATTGATCCCAACCTGGCCAATGCCGCTACAAAGAGTTAGTTGACCGATCTATTTGGATAATCTTGACTGACGGTGTCAGCCAGCTGAATGAATGAACCGCATCTTCTCCTTCTCTCACATGTTTCTTCACGACTTGATGTATATACGTCTCTCATTTTTTTCCTCGTCCTTTTCTTGTCAGACAGAAACCGGGTTTCAAATAAAAATTTTAATTTATACAATTCTACCGTGATAGTTTGATTTACTTCTCCAGACTCTTTCTAAGCATACTCTCTCGTGCAGGACCGACACCAATCCACTCGACAGGCGTGTCGAGAAATTCTTCAATAAATTCGACATACTTTCTGCAATTCTCTGGCAAAGCATCGTAGGATTTGATCTCTGAAATATCCTGCTTCCAGCCAGGCAAAGTGACATATTCCACGTCAATTGTCTCCAGCAGGTCGAGCGATGCAGGGAATCCAACCAACTCTTTGCCGTCTTTCGCAACGTATTTGACACCAATTTGGATTTCGGGCAATGTGTCGAGAACATCGAGTTTGGTGAGATTGAGACAAGTGTAGCCATTGATCAGGCAAGAATATTTGAGGACAACAAGGTCGAGCCAGCCACAGCGTCTACGGCGACCAGTAGTGGTACCATATTCATGTCCAACTTCTTGCAAATGAACTCCGATCTCGTTGAGCTGCTCTGTAGGGAATGGACCACCACCGACACGAGTGGTGTAAGCCTTGACGACACCGATGGTTTTTCCGATACAGCTCGGTGGAATTGCGAGACCAGTGAGGACACCGCCGATGGCTGTGGAAGAAGAAGTGACATAGGGATATGTCCCATAGTCGAGATCCAACATCAAGGCGTTGGCTCCTTCTACGAGCACTCTTTTGCCTTCAGAAAGAGCTTTGTGGATGTAGACTACACTGTCGACGACATATGGTCGAAGTCGGTCGGCTAGGGAAGTATACCGAGTGATCTCTCCCTCTGTGTCGTATTCAAAAGTGCCATATCGCTTGAACCGACCTTCGACAAGTTTTCGAAATTTCGTGGCAAAGGAAGGTGGATCAAACAGATGATGAACACGAAGACCGGAGCGAGAGGCTTTACCAGAATATGCGGGACCTATGCCTTTCTTTGTGGTTCCGATACTGACGCGAAATTCAATGCTTGGCCGGAAGAGCAACAGAGATCTTACCTGCTTCCACCCAACTCGACTTCTTTGAGACCGTCGACGATCTGATGAAAATCAAAGACGAGAATAGCCCGATCCGAGATGAAGAGACGATCGGTGCAGTCAAGACCTATGCAAATGAGAAACATCAAGGACACAGAAAAACAACTGACCCTGCTTCTCTAAAGCCTCGAGCTCTTGAAAAAAGCTTGGGACATGAACGACCACTCCGGAACCGATAAGACCGATGCATTTGGGGTTCACGAGACCGCTGGGCAACAAATGGAATGCAAAAGTGGTCTTGACGCCGTTGACTGGGACGACAATAGTGTGGCCAGCATTGTTTCCACCAGCGGATCGGGCACAGACGTCTGCATCGGCTGCAAGAATGTCAACCAGCTTTCCTTTGCCTTCATCGCCCCATTGCGATCCAAGGACTACTGTAACGCCTTTGCTCATCGTTGGACACGATGAGCGTTGAGGAATGAGGATAAATGAAGTGTCACGTTTTGTTTTTACGTTTTGTTCTTATTGAGCGTTCCGCTTGCTTTTGACCGATTTTTGACCGATTTTTTTGTTCATAAAGTCAACTGAATGTTCAATGAAACTAGGGTTGTAGATGAATTTGTCGTTGAGACTATTTTGGACTCGAGTTTGACGGTTCCACATGTTTGACCGCGACCGCGACCAGACTTGATGCCGCCATTTCAATCCAAGCCTCTTAACCCGACTAAGCTTCAACAAGCAGTACGGAAGTACCCTACATTATTCGGCATTCCTCTAGTTATTGCAGTTGTCGGGGCCTCTTTTCTGCTCACCCCCATTGCCCAGATACGCTATGACTTGCACGATGAGCGGGTCAAGCAGGTGATGACGGTTCTGTTACTTTTGCGACTCCTGACCCATTCTATCCAGTTAACCAAGGAGCAGCAGCTAGGTCTGGAGCAGAAGAGGAAAAAGTTCGACATTCGAGAAGAATATTATGTGCGTCCAATTGACTTGGGCTTTCTTGATATTTAATGAATATTCCACAGCGACTGAGTGCCAAGGGAGATGCTGATTGGGATTCTAAACGGATTCCGCGACCCAAAGGCCTTGCAGAATGGGGAGAAATGCCTGAACCGAGGAAGGACAAGTAGTCAACTGACTATCTCTGTACGGCCCGGCAGAAATTCCAACGTCTTACCCTCATGAAGTTCCCTCAAGCTCAGCCTGACTGGGCTTCCCTCAAGTGTTTGCATCGCAGCACCCTCGAACCAAGAGCTCATTTCAAAGTCAAGGATACCGTTTCTCTCAGTGGAACCTGGCACTTTGAGCTATTGCCAAATCCATATGCTGAACCAGTTCAATCGGGGTACATCACTGTCCCTGGTATGTGGCAGCTTCAAGGCTATGGCTTACCTCCTCAATATGTCAACACCGTTTTCCCTTTCCCGGTCGATCCTCCCAATGTTTCATTTTCGGTCAACGAATGCGGCATCTATTCTCGCAAATTCACTGTTCCAGATTCTTTCTCTGCTGGGAAGCAGATTCGTCTCCGTCTGGGTGGCGTGGATTCTGCTTTCCATGTCATCTTGAACGACAAGGAGATTGGGTTCCACACTGGCGCTAGGAATACCTCAGAGTTCGATTTGACTTCGGACCTCATCGATGGCGAAAATTCACTTTCTATAAAAGTCTACAAGGTATTTGATTCTTCGACATGGTCTTGCGGAGGCTTAATTGTTATTGTAGTACTCTTTCGGCTCCTACATCGAGAGACAAGACCAGTGGTCGCTCTCTGGAATCTTCCGTGATGTTTTCCTAGTTGCATTCCCAGCAGTCACTCGCATCGAAGATTTCTTCGTGCAAACCGATTTTGTTGACTCGAGCTATACCGATGCAAACCTCAAGGTGTCCGTCACGCTCTCCGCCGAGACAGAAGTAGCTCTCTCGCTCGTGGACGCCGAAGGTAAACTGGTCGTTGAATCGACCACCACCAAAGGCCTCTTTGAGCTACCTATCTCTGGGCCTAATAAATGGACGGCAGAAACTCCTTATCTCTACAACCTGACGCTCACAATCCCAGAACAGTCGATTGAGTGCAAAATAGGTTTTCGTTCAACCTGCCTTGATCTCGAGACTAATACATTTCTCGCCAATGGTGTCCCTATCAAGTTCCGTGGCGTGAACCGACACGAAGTCGGTGCTCTTCTCTTATTACCGAAGCCTGTATCTGATTTCTCTTCAGCATCACCCGGAAACCGGAAGAGCGGTTCCATACGAGTTTATGAGGGATGACCTCCTTTTGATGAAGCGGTACAACATTAACGCGATCAGAACAAGTCACCAGCTCAACGATGAGCGCATGCTCGACTTGGCTGATGAGCTCGGATTCTGGGTCGTCGCCGAAGCCGACCTGGAAGCACATGGTTTTGCGGATGTCGAAGAGCACGCTTTGAAGACCAAAATGGAGGCTACCCTGGACGTCGACCCCCACAATGCGACCACTGGATCCATCTCGTCGAACCAAGAGATCCTCGACCTTTCGCCAAAAGAGCGTCAGAATCACATTTACGACCGAGCTGCAAGTTGGACGACCGACAATCCTGATTGGGAAGAGGCTTATGTGGACCGAACTAAGCAGCTCGTCGTGAGAGATAAAAACCACCCTTCAGTGGTTCTCTGGAGCATGGGAAATGAGGCTTTCTGGGGCAGGAATTTCAAGAAAATGGTATGTCTTGCTCTTGGGCAAGGCTTCTTTTCAGCTAATGGTTTCTCTGAAAGTATGAGTACATCAAATCAGTGGACCCGACACGCTTGGTTCACTATGAAGCCGATAGGGCGGGAGAGTGCGTCGACATTTTGTCCCAGGTTGGAAACATTCAAAGTTCTACTTTCATTACGCTCAAATTTTCCAGATGTATTCCTCAGTTGCTCTTATCAGAGAATATGCTTCACATCCCAACGACCCATTCCCAGACAAGAAGCCGCTGGCAAACAAACGAAAGCCTCTTTTGTTGTGCGAGTTTGCTCACGCAATGGGGAATGGACCTGGTGGTCTCGCCGAATACGTCGATGCTTTCTACGAATTTCCTTTGTTAATGGGAGGACTGGTCTGGGAATGGGCCAATCATGGGCTTCTGGCAGTTCGAACCACCGACGACAAAGTGGTCACCGAGGTTGGAGGCAGAATCAAAGGCAGAGTTCCAACTACTGCTGAGCGCGAAGAATTCAAAAACAAACCAAGTGACAAGTTCTTCTATGCTTACGGGTGAGCTTCTATAGAGATTATTCGATGTATCTTTGGCTGATTCCTTGGTGAGTGGAGACTTTGGCGAAGGCCCTCACGACTCCAACTTTGTGATGGATGGCTTGTTAAGATCCAACCACACAGCTGGAAGAGGTCTCGAAGAGTACAAGCGAGTCATCAGTGGAGTCAGAGTGCTCTCCAAGACGGTTGCTCTGAAAGATGGAAATGTGGCCATTGAGATTATCAATCGCTATGACATTCTAACTCTCGAGCACCTTGCTTGCACTGCGACATTGCTCATTGATGGTGTCGCTTCGGGAGACCAGTCGCTCATTACTATTCCTGAAAACATCAGCCCTCATACGAAATCCTGGTTAACTGTCCCTGTCCCAGACAGCGTGGCCAAAGCGGCAGGGGAAGTGACAGTGACACTTTCCTTCACCTTGAAGGAAGCGACCCAATGGGCTGAGAGAGGTCACGAAATTGCTTGGGGCCAGACAACAATTGAGACTTCTTCTCCCACTACGACTATTTCGACCTCTCGTAAACTCAAGATCATCAAGCCCACTCTTCACACTCTTCGAATTCGATCTTCTGGTTCAGAATGGACCTTTGACACAGCTCAAGGACAACTCGTATCTTGGATCAAAGGCCCAGAGTCGCCTTCCAATGATTATGTTCAGATTTCTGGCACCGACATGTCGACCTCTGCGGCCGCATCTGGACATGAATTGCTCGTCAGGACGACCATGGATTTTTATCGGCCCCAGACCGACAATGATCGTCTTGGGGCTGATGGAGCTGATTGGGTCGAGAAAAGAGTGCATCAGACTCAAGTTCATTTCCTAGGATCAGAATGGGAAGACATTGGGGAAACGGCCGAGTTCACGATCACAGTCAAATCCCGAATCGCTCCTCCAGTTCTAGATTGGTCGGTGAATACTGTCACAAAGTATACCTTCAACTCCAGCGGTCGTCTGACTATCAGCACTGTTGGAAAGCCGCAGGGAAAGACATTGCCTAGAACTTGGGGAAGAGTCGGCATGACATTCGAACTGAATACTTCTTCGACATCGCTCGATTCGGTTCAATGGTATGGACTTGGCCCAGTCGAAGCTTATCCAGACAAGGTTCTTGCTGCACGTCTCGGAATCTGGAATACGAGCATTAATGCCATTTCCAAAGAGTGGGAGAAGCAGTACGAGTATCCTCAAGAAGGAGCAGCTCGCGCTGGCGTCAGATGGGTATCCCTGGGCGACGGAAATACTGGCATCAAGGCTAGTTTCCCGGCCAAAAGCCCTGGTTACTTTACCGTCTCTCAATATCCATTCTCTGCAGTCGACGCTGCAACCCATCCATTCGATTTATATCCTTATCGCCTGGAAAATTCCGTCCTGCTCAGGCTCGATTCGGCCATGCACGGTGTGGGCACCGCTAGCTGTGGTCCAGGTGTGCTCGAAGATTATAAGCTTTTGGCCAGCAAAGATGTTTTCTGGGAAGTTCGCTTGGAATAAGATACAAAATCTTTGTACAATAATGAAACCTCTACCTCTGCTGTATTGCCTTTCACGAAAAAGTGCCGACGACATGCCGAGTGCCGAGATTCACGGAAACTCGGCTTCTTTCAAAGTCCGCCCTGCACCAGGATATTTGCCGCTTAACCAAAGGAAATAACAATAGAAAATACATCATGCAACATGTACTGTAGCATTGGTCTTCTGTAGACTCGCCTTGACCGGATTAGGGCTCTCAAAGACCTCCGAGAGTTCCTCCAGCGTCCTTCCTTTTGTTTCAACTGCGAAGATTGAGTGTTTGAACATCCGACGAGGGTAAAAGACTTGCCGAAGAAGAAGTAAACGCAGAGGAGTTCTACGACCAACCACCCGATGTAGACAAGGTAGATATGCCAGCCGATCTTCTGAATCCCCACCGAGATACCGTAGGTGTTCAGAACCATTCTAAACCAAGAAAATCAATGGATTCAGACGTATAAAAAGGAATGCCAACTCACGCAATGTTCAGGAATAGAAAATTTGCTCCGCTTCCTTTCGCTCTGGTCCTATTTGTTAAACATTCGACGGCGTAAAGCGTTTGGAGCGGTGTCATTCCCCACGAGAATCCGATGCCAAACCTGTATATGGTCAGCAGGATATGTGGATCAAAGCTTTATCTCACAGGTAAATTGAAATGATCACACCGATCGAAAGATTGGATCCTGGATGTTGTACCGCTTGAGCGGTGAATGCAGTCACTGTTTTCAATATTCAACCATAGCCTGCACTAGAATGAAAAGACCGACACATTATGTAGGTCACCAGCGCCGCGATGATGGCTATATTCTATTTGAGCAATGCGACGGAACGACGAGTAAGTTCAAACCTCCAAGCAGCATGAAACGTCGGCCCATCTTGTCTAGAAGCTGAAAACATATGAATACAAGAACAAAGAATGAGCGAGAAGAGATTGAACGATCAACGACTCCAAAAGTTGACGAGAGAGAAAGCAATATAGAAAGACTCACACTTGCGCCATATACTGCGCCTGCCATACTGAAGATGGGATTTATGGCATTCTGAGCAGATGAAGGTTGGAGAAGAAGGAAATGTATTGAATCAACCCACGAGAAGCAATTGAGTGTTTGTGTTAGTGATGCCTGCTTGTGCAAACATTTCTGGCATAAAATAAGAAATCACGTTGTTTCCGGACCATTGACCGAAAATGGCGATGCCTAGGACCTTTTTTGAAATATTAGTTTGTATACACAGAGCTTTCCATTGTACTTGCCATCAGCAAGCGGTACCGTGCAGCTCTCGTATTGTAGAGTTCGCTAAAGTCCCACCAGAAATTGTCGGTATGATTGGCCTCCATCTCGTCGACGATTTCTCGATATTGCAAAACAACAACTGGATGTTCTGGGTTTCCGGCGCCGTGATATCTTGCAAGGACAGCAAGAGCCTCTTCTTTCTTCCCTTTTGAAACCAGGTGACGAGGAGACTCGGGGAAGAAAAGGATGAATATTGCCACTAACGTCTTGAAATGGTCAACTAGTGTTGTGAAGACGAAGACAAGCCTTACTGGCATCGCACACTGGACGGCTGTAGGAATCCTCCAAGCCAGAGAGGAAGAAGGAAAGTTTTTGTTGCTGCCATATGTCGTCCAACCTGCAAGGATATTGCCAAGGTACCTAAAGGACATCTCAGTAACAGAGGATGATTTGGGAGAGAAACTCACCAAAAATTATTGTAATTGCCTGAAGAATGTTCGTAAGTCATAGGCATCGAGAGCGAGATCAGACTCTGAAAGAAGGGAGAGACTCAAGAAAAAGTCACAATAACGGAAGGCCCGAAATCGGACTCGATCTGAACAGACTAGACATCAATCCTGAATGAAGAGTCACGAACCTGCCATGGTTCCTCGGTATGCAGGATGCGCCAGCTCAACTATACAGAGATGTTAATCGACTTGAAGAAATGAAAAGACCGAAAAGGACCCATGTACGCCGGCCCGGCCGCGGAGGCGATAGCTGCGCCGAATCCTATCGCAGACTTTAATTCAGTCGAATCAATCGACATCGAAACTCACCCAAGAGGAAGCGACCACCCATGAACTGGGACATCATATTGGCGGTCGCCTGAATGGCTGTCCCTATAATTCAATACAACAGTGAAAACCGAGCGCATTGAATAAGGAAAGAAATTTTACCTGCCACAACGAGAATACATCCGATAAAGATACAGTGTCTTCTTCCAAGACCATCGGCGAGGAGCCCACAGAAGGGAAAAGCTGCAATTTGGCCAATATTGTAGATGATGAACACAATCCCGCTCGAGCTTCCATCTCCAGTCATGTGGAAAGTTTCCTATGTAAAAAGATGAGCTATATCGTCGAGTCTCTCAAGATAATATGTACCTGATACGGTTTCATGGCATTGATAGCTGATAATAGGGAATTTTAGTCACGAAACAGGTCCGAACAGCCTGGCTTCAAGTACCTCCCATAAGACTTGAAGAGATTCAGTAGAGAAACAGGTCTAGAAATTGAGCAATTACCTCGAATCAAAGCCATTCAAGGTCGAGATAAGGTAGGAAATCGCGCAAACGCAGTAAAGCCTGATCATGGACTTGGACAAAAGAGCGGGCTTTTCCATTTGCAAGACATCCGCAACAGCGACGCGCTCGTCTGTTCGAACATGTTCGTCCTCGCCAAAGCTCTTCTTTTCGTTTTCAGAAGACATGACGAGAGAGTCGGAGAAACTGGAATCTTGTGGCCTACTTTATGTATGGTACAAGCGCAACCACATGTTCAGCAGTTTATTGATTATCTTGCAAATTGAACCCAGAAGAGATCAGAAGCGCGGTAAAGCAGTCTTGTGGTCTAGTACGGGCCGCAGCCACCAACAACATGTGAGAGCATCCAAGAGATCATGGGGCGGGAAGATCAATAATGGAAGAATTCCGGCACTCGGTCGAATCACAACCTCAAGGAAAGGTATGGATCCCAGTCCGCTTCTGAAGGTTCTCTTCTATTTTGAAGGGGTTTCGAGCTGATTGTCTAGAGAAACTCTAGGCTCAACTCTGAAAGATCCATTTGTTCAACAGGTACATCATACAAGAGGATTTTTCTGAGAGGGAATCTCAAACTTGATCAACGGCAGAAAACAAGTGTACTGTGACCGGGCTACCGTGACGTCACCTTGTTCGCCCAGAAAATAGAGTTGAGAAAAATGACTTTGATGCTTGGAACCAGCTATACAACACATGCTACACTGCAAACCAACTAGTTAGACAGACGAGGAGATGAGGCACAGCACTGCAGTGAAAGGAAGGAAACCACACAGGAGAGAAAACGAAAGCTAGGATAAAGTGAGAGAGAATGTACAAAAGAAAAGAAAAGAAGAATGTGATTAAACAAGCAAAGGACCTCGACGATGTCAGTCGGCGTGGCAGAGAATATTTATATGAACTCCAATGAATAAACACAAAAAAGTTAGCTTGTGTATGACGACCAAAGGAATGGACAGGGCGATAAAACGTCCCAGAATGGACAGCGATCGATATCTAGGAAAATGAGGGAGTTCGAGCTGGATTCTCTCTTGGAGGTTTCACGCGAAACTCGGCGGCTATGGAGATGTGACTGAAAAGTCGGTCAGTAGAAGGAAATCGACGCGTAAAGAGAATTTACTCTGAAGGGAAGTGAGGATTCGGGAAACCCACTACTCTGTCGGTATACGACTTGTCGACCTCATTGAGTAACCGCGTCGGAACCATACTTGTCGTCGAATACCAGATGTAATCGAGGGCACCCTGGAAGCCTGACGTGAAATTCGTCATTGATAGCTGTGCTCCTGGATTCGAATATGCACTCTTTAAAGCGAATTTGTGTTTCAGGCCTTCCGACGTGTATTTTCCATATGTGTGCGACATGAAATCCGGATGTGTCGGTGATAAAATTCCGTTGGCAAGAAATTCGTACACTCCAGACTCGGGGACAGAGTTCAAGTCGGCACACAGTATGAGAGGAATTTTCGTGCCGTCCGAATATACGGGTGACCGAGAAGGATTACCGTTCAAAGAGTCTGGAGACCCGTCGAAGCTCGTCGCAGAGGGCGGGTGTCTCGGCGGATACATGGCGAATTCCGCCGCAAATCTTTCCAGCTCTTCCACCATCAGTGCAACCTGGACCAGCTTGACATCCCTGAACACCGGATCCCAGGTGATATGGCTGTTTGCGACAATAAGTCGCGATCCCGACTCTCTGTGCTCTAGTGAACAAAAAATGGCAATGTTGTCCTTGCCCAACACACGATTGAACATGTCGTCGGTCTTTTTAAAGTCCTGCCGTTGCATAGCAGCAGAACTGAACTCGACTAGGTGTTTCTCGACCATTTGGTACCTTGACCAGCGTCAGTTCATCGTTTGGGAATGAAAAGACGTGCAACTCACTTTGCCTTTCTGAAAAATGTCGCACAGCCATCCACCAGTCTGTCATTCATCGCCTTGTACCGTGACTTTGGCCAGAATATCCCGTCGAAACCGAGCTCTTCCATCCGAGGCGTGAAAAAGTCCTCAAACTGGGCAATGTCGACCTCCTGTAGACAAACGATATCACAGTCTCGCAGTTTGATCTCGTCCATAATCAAATCCCTTCTGAAATCCCAGTTGAGTGCCCAAGAAGGTGTATAACCATACATCCGCTCTGTCGCTGCTCTCTCACACAGGATGTTGAAGCAAAGGGCCTTGATCATTTCTGTTGAAGGATCTAGCGCTAGCGCTTCACGCTCCTGTGAAGTTATCAAGTCCTTCCATTCTCGTGGCGGTGGACTTGCTGGCGCTGGACAATTATCTCGAAGGTAAGATATCAACGCCTGGGTTCCAGAATTCTGTATCAACGACTTTAGTGTCGGATCCAATGGATTTCCCTCGACACCCAAAGTTAAAAGTTGGTGCAGAGTTCCAAGTTCTGGAGGTAAGGTGGATATGTGATTGTCGAAAATGTAGAGCTCTTTGAGATGGGTGAGCAGCCCAAGTTCCGGAGGAAGAGTGGTGAGAGCATTCCCTGAAAGGTCCAAAAGCTCTAATGACCGAAGCTTTGATATCTCGCCAGGTACGGAAGAAAAGGAGTTGTGATTTAGGTAGAGGTTGATGAGGAAAGTGAAGGAGAAAAGGCCAGACGTTGGTGGAAGGTTTTTTATGTTCACTCCGCCCATGTCTAATGAATGCCATACGCTCCGAGATGCTGTCGGTTTAGGGGTCTGTGCCACAGGACCCACAGTGGATGAAGGATGGTTAACGGTAGGTGATGATTCGAGGGCAGAAGCATAAGATACTGAAGTATCAGAGTCCTGTGTCGTGTCCTCTATTGGTGAAGGTTTATTAGGGTTCGTGATAGGAATTGCGGATTTCGTGACTGTTCGTGAAGCCATTGCACTTGCTCGAGCGCGATGATGAGCTCCTCGGGACGAGCGAACCATCTGGAGAAATGGGAGAATTGAGCGATAAATAACAAGATAAAGTTGAGCAAATTACTTCACACTTGAGCAACTGTTGCTGCCAATGCTGGTGGACAATTGAGCCGCCGACATTGGCGGGAGAACCCTGTAGAATAGGCTGATGGTTGTGACCATTTGGCGGAGAGGGATAATGAGAGAGTGAATTCTGATGATGATGCTGCAGAGGAGGATGAACAAGAGAATGTGAATGGTGGCTTTGTAGATGCTGCATTGAATTCACGGCTCCATTGGTGTAAATTGCATAACCTGGAGAAGTTGGAGGTGGTCCTATATTTGGCTGAGCTCCAGGTGGACCAAGGACTGGATGGTGAGCTCGAGACCATACAGTTTGGTCGTGGTGGTTGGCCAACTTGTGGGTAACCGCTGGTGACTGTTGGGGGAAATACATGGTCTCCAACGGCTAAAGCGGGCCAGAGCTCGTTATTGGAAAGCTGTTCGTTGGTGCCAGCGACAAGCTCTGCCTTCAGTTACGATTTCGAGGTATGACACAAAGAGCGGTGACTGTGACCTCTCAGTCACTCTTATTCAAAGTCTTGCTGTTCCAACCATCATGATCCATCAGGCCACCACCAGTGCTCCGGTCAATATTGCCTGCATAAAGTCCGTCGTTCACAACATACCCTGTCTATTAGTCCAAAAATAATATTTAGATATTGGGGAAAGCGCGATACAAAGCTCATATTGCCCACAAATTCCTCCTTGTCAGTCACTTTGGATCAGGATCACCTCAGATCGACCACGACGTCTCGAGCAGATGCTTCCTTTGAAAAGGATAGACTCTGGTTGAATGGTGAAGAAGAAGAGATCAAGCCTGGTGGTCGTATGGCTACTTGTATCGCTGAAGTCAAGCGACTGCGTAAAGAACTTGTCGAGGACAAGGATCCAGCTGCCCCAAAGGTAAACATCTCTCCGGGATAACCTTCGATGGACTGATAATATCTAGTTGTCAACATTCGCGGTCCACATTGCCTCGTTCAACAATTTTCCGACCGCTGCGGGTCTTGCTTCCTCCGCATCCGGATTTGCAGCACTAGTCTCGTCTTTGGCGAGCCTTTATACACTCCCATGTACCCCTTCCGAGCTGTCCCTCATCGCACGACAGGGTTCAGGTTCAGCCTGTCGTTCATTATTCGGTGGTTTCGTTGCCTGGAAACATGGTGTCTCACCTACTGGTATTGACTCCCTTGCTGTTCAAGTCGCGCCGGAAAGTCACTGGCCCGATATCCATGCCCTTATTTGTGTCGTCTCTGATCTGAAAAAGGGCACTTCATCGACTTCCGGTATGCAGCGCACCGTCGAGACTTCGACTCTTCTCCAGCATCGGATTAAAAATGTCGTACCACAACGGATGAACGACATTTCGGACGCGATTCTCCGAAAAGATTTCGATGCTTTCGCCAAGATTACCATGGCAGACTCGAATCAGTTCCATGCCGTTGCACTGGATACTGAACCTCCGATTTTCTACATGAACGATGTCAGTCGCGCCATCATCGCGCTCATCGTCGAGTACAATCGCGTCGCGGTTGAAACCACCGGCAAGGTCAAAGCAGCCTACACCTACGATGCTGGGCCAAATGCAGTCATTTACACGTTGAAGGATAACGTCAAGGAAATCGTCAGCATGATTGTAAAATATTTTCCTCAGGCGGAGAGCTTCAAGGATGTATTTGGATTATTCGGAGGACCGGTGATTCCAGGCGTCGTGGCTGGATTCAACGAGAATGTTTCCAAGCCTTTCCCTGTGGATTCAGTCAAGGGGCTGATCCATACTCGTGTTGGTGACGGTCCCCGTGTACTTGGCCCAGAGGAATCTCTTCTAGGAGGAGCTGGGCTTCCGAAAAAGTTGGCGTAAAGATTTGCACGTTAGCTACTGATACAGTTGTGTGATAGAATCTCTTCTAAAGAGTCTAGAGTCCATAGTCCAATCAAAACTAGATCATCATCGCAGTCATCAAGGTCATGGTAAGCATCGCGAACATATAGTTCCATTTCACAGACATGCCACTGGCACTACTTCCTCCTGGTGCATTAGGTCCATCAGCATTGCCAGAGCCGCTCGTTTTGGGCGCTTCAGCCCCAATGTACTGTTCCCCGAGAGAGTTGATGTTTCCATGAGAATCTACCATTCCATTTGCCTTGAAAACGAAGGTCAGTCTTTGCTGTTTGATAGGCAGTAGGTGCTCACAGCATTGACACCCTGCAGGTCTGTCATGACGCCGAACCAGGCATAACGTTCTACAAAATCAGACTGGTCCATGTATGATTGGGTCTTATTGAGGAAGAGGACAGTGTCGTCCATTGTGCACTGCTCTTTCACTTGGTTAAAGTTTCTGTCGCAAGATCAGTATGAAGTTCCGCAGATAAACCAAGTTTGTCTTACTGGCAGTCCCACTCGGTTACCCACAAAGGACGTGAAAAGTTGGAGTGAAAGTCTTCGAGATAGTGGATAAAGGCGGTTGCGTTGACGTCGTACCAATGGAGCGCAATGAAATCTACGGTGCATCTACTCTCCCGGTCAGCTTGGTGTTATATACACGGAAGACGGTCTTACCCTCCGGCACATGCAGTGAGAAAGTCATTGAGCCATACTAGAATCGACGGTTAATGAACGACCAAAAGGGTAAAACATGACGAGCACTTTTTCCCGATGGTGCACTACTAGGCGCTGGACTGCCTAGTCTGACTCCGAGAGCGCGTAAAGGCTCGAGATAAGTCTTCCACAGGTCGGCACCCTCTTGAGGCGTTAGATTGGATTGCCCCTCCTGTTGTGGTCTGTGAAACAACGATAAGTATCAGATATAGATGATAGCAAAGGAAGACGCGCTCGTTGAAACCCAAAACGGCCGTGACATTATGGTCGATGATGGTCTGGTTTATCGTGGACGCGAAATCGTCGAGCTTATCCCCTCCGCCCCAGAGCATCGGGACAAACTCGAGCTTCGAGTTGTCCGCTGGACTGGGGGACCAAGTGTAGTACCATGAGACCTTCCCCGTTGCAGTAAACTGCGATTCATTGGCCCAGTCACCAGCAAGACCTGCATTAATTTAGGTCAGAAGACGATGGAAGGATTAAGAAAAGGGTGCCTACCAGCTTTGGACGAGTTGGTGACTGCAGTGACTACTGGGGCAGTGATAGTAGGGAAAGATGAGGCCAGAGGAACAAGGCATTGAAGTAGTAAAAGCCGTGAAAAGAAAGAGTTCATGATGGGTTGTTGGTATTATGAAGACATTTCTAGGCTTTTATAGGTTATCCTGGAGTGACTGACGTCAAGCGTGGAAGCATCATCGGCGTGGGTCGTGGCTCACTTCAGGTTTTTTTTTTTCGGGATCAAAAAAGTGCGTCAGCGCCGAGCGACCAGGTCACGCGGGCATGATGCGCTTCAGTCTTGGCGGTCTCTCGTCGAGATCGCTGCGTACACTTCATACAAATGCAGCTTTCTCAGTGATTCCATTACGCGTTAAAGGCTATCCGACTCCTTGGCTTAGCCCGGAGCAGTTGCATGGTTATCTCAATGTTCTCACTGGCTGGCGCGTCAGAATCAATTCCACTGGTCCAATGCTCGAGACTAGTTGGACATTTGAAGACAAGTCGATATCCAGGCGCTTTATCAACGATTTGTATGGAATAGCAGATGCAGAAAAGGTTTGGATGTCTCGGCTGCTCAACGCATATTCTAATGGCGAGTCCTCTAGCACGACGCCTGGATTTCATACTTGCCGCTCGGTTCCAAAATTGAGGTCCTCGTTGGCCTGAACACTCATTCGGCGAAAGCGTCAGATAATTCAGTAATCCCTGGCGTCACCCTACGCGATGTCCGCTCCGCGTTTCTGATTTCAGATATAATTCAAAGCAACTACAAAAATGTTGCCATCCAGACCGGTCGCTCAACGATGAGCCAAGATGTCCTTCCACTCCTTGGTCCCCTTGCCGAACTCTTGAAGGAATTAGCTAAACGCGACGTTGGTACGTCTTTTTTTTTTGTGAATCCCGAATGTCCACCCAGCTCACAATGTAGCAGAGCAACACTAGAAAAATACAACTTTGGTCTTTGCTGCTGGAGCGGGTGCAAAAGATTTAACGATGCCTGAAGCTGCACCGGCCTGGACATCCAGCTGTCGCTTTGCACTCTCTTGTCGTTTCTCAAGGTGCTCGACCTCGGCCTTGCGTCGCTTGAAAGAATGAAAATCGTCTTCGTCTGCACCGAGCTCTTTATCGGAAATTCCGATGACCAAAGAAGGCTGGACAACCTCTGAAATGTCCATAAGTAAACATCATGGTAGGTAGCACTGTCGACGCACCTTGCTTCCGCAAACCACAGTCTTTCGCCAAATGAGACTTGTCTCCGCATAATTTACATGATCCACCATTTGGATAGACACCTTTTTAATAGTTAACATCGACCAGAACTGTAAAATAGGAGCACCTTTTCCCTGCGGGCATTGCGACGCTAAATGTCCCTTCTTTGAGCAGACAAAACAGGACGCAAATGGCAGTGGATTCTTGTCGTTGACGGGCTTTTTGCAGCGAGACAAGGAATGTTTCTTGGACCCGCATCTGTACTTCCTGTGAATTGGTTCGCAGCGAATGAAGGAATTGACGTACCGATAGCATATCCCTACTGTCTTTTCTGATTTAGGACAGTCTTTTGCGGCATGTCCTTGCTCTCGACAAGCAAAGCAGGTCGTTGCAGCCAATTTATCAGATATCCGTTTCTGCCGTCTCGTATCCGAACGTTCAGCTGTCCAAGGAATCAGAAAACTCAGCATGAAATCAGATTTCGTACCATTCTTTGGCTTAGACGAGCCGGTTTCCGCGCTCTCGACTTTTCGTTTCTTCTTGGGCGGCGTACTAGGCCCCGATCCATTATCTGACTCTGTAGTAGTAGCAATGTAGGTCCTTTTTCGTCCAAAGTCGGTGACGCGAGTCATGACAATCGAAAGAGTATGTTATTTCCGAATTGAGATGATCTTCGCGTCCGCCGAGTACTAAATATTATTTTCAAAGATGTGGGCTCTTAGGTACATGATTCTATTCCATTCTACCCTTCTTTCAGGCGCGAGCCATCTGCGTGTCATCGTCGTAGCTTGTCCAATTTTGAGCAAAATTGTTGATAAATGCGCCCCAATCTTGCTGACTGAAAACAGAGTTAGCGACAGCAAAAACTAGAATAAGAAGAGCGACTGACTCGAAGGTTATTGGCGCAGCTAGCCACATCGCCGTATCATAATCCGAGGGGACTGTACCAAAGGCAGAAGTTGGGAAATCCAAATTCTTTTGGTTGAGATCGCCACTCGGTTGCATCAAATCCAAGTTGCCCCAATCCGGTCCTACAGTGCTCATGTCAGTCGCAGGTGGCGCATAGTTGAGGCCAAAGTTGAAGTTATCCAAAGACGACGGCTGACTGGAGATAGCACTGGGGTTGGCATAATTCTGCATCGCAATTGTAGGAGATGAAGAAGTAGCCAACCCTCTATTGAGCCGCTGGTTGCCTGCAATGTTTCGAGGTTCATTGACATTGACTGTCGTCACCGGAGAATTCCACGTTGGCGGAGGCTCATCTCTGGATCGTTTGAGGCCCGAATGGCCCTGGCCGAAGGATCGTTGGCCGGCAGACGCTAATTCATTCAGCAGATCCCTAACGAACATTAAATACAACCTTGAGCAGTCAAATAGCTTTGAACTTACCAAAGACGACCAGCACTCAGCCAGCTATAGAATTCGTATCAGGGTCAAGAATCATTCAATATGAAAGGACCTCACCGAGGCTCCCAGGTCTTGAACATGTTGAGACAATTCTCAACGTTGACCATGTCCGATTGATTGCTCGCCATTCCGGACCTCTGGCCACTCCAGTTGCCCAGAAGGAGAACAATGGTGGCAGAAAACACGGAGATCTATATCGGTTGAATAAAGGAAATGGCAAAGGTAAAGCTGGCACCTACCTGGGCATGAGGTTGAGGAAGTAGAATTCCAAGCTGTTTTTCTCGTTCCACTGCTAGTGTCGTAATGTTGGCGATGGACCGAGCGGCAGTGGTACACATCGTTAATGATGGAAAAGATAATGAGGAAGTGACACTTGGTGTCGGGATAAAGGGCTTGTGAATGAAGATCTGCAGCGAATAGTACGAAGTGTACAGAAGAGCTGATTGTTGGAAAAATACTTCGTGTTCACGGTTGGGATCCCAACGCACTAGATAGATCATCAGTAAATCAGAACATCCACGAATAGAAAGCTCACAGTGTGCTGGGAGTGAATCAAGCCAGTTGTTCATCGCTGAATCCAATTCCGAAACCATCTCCTGTTGAGACGTATACCACGGCTTTCCAGAGATTGACCTTGGCTCTTTGGCGGCATACTGCAAAAGGGTCAAGATATCGCCACAAATGAGAAATGTTACTTGCAATCGTTCGCATGGCGTAGGCGCAAATATGGGAAAGCTTCACATAGTAAACGAAAAATGACATGACAGAGGCCTTTCCTTCGGGTTGCTTGAAACTACGTTGAGGGTCCGGTAAATCCCAGTATTCATCGTCGCATTCCAGAGGCTCTTCGAGGTCGAATTCCTCTTCCACTTGGGCCGATGGATGACCTTTGAATGAACCTGAAGGAAATGTTGAAACACGAGCTGAACTTTGAAGAAAGATACCAACCAGTGCCACGATCTAGAATGAGGAGCACCCTGGTCGCGGTCTAAGTCGAGTAGTTGGTACATATGAGGATGAAACCCACCAGTAAACGCGTTTCCATAGTTCAATCTCCGCGCTGGGGATTTTGGAAGGATTCTGATTCGGATGAGTTGCACGCTTGCTTTCGAAGCTCTTGACTGTACCTTACGATGGCATCCGACCATCTGGCCAAGTCGAATTGCGAGACCTACTTCAATCCAGGACCCATAATCGATAGTAATAGTCATCTGTTGGTACAGAGTTGCCAACTTATCAAAGGTGTGAATGAGAATTCAGCTCCTAAATTGATCGCACGTACTACAGTCCGCTGCAATTGATACAGTGTCGGTTTGTCGAGCGTTGGAACTTTCACAACTGGGACTTGAGTGAAGAAATGCCAACCTGCAGACATCGGGTCATCCGTATTGTCAGGATATACCCGTTTGTCTGTGCTCCATCGAGCGCCAATAGCTAGAACCAAGAGCACAGTCCCAGCGAATTCATAGTCTTTCAGATGCAGACCTTCAGCCACCGATTTCTCGAAAGTCGGACGGTCTGATAACTATTAGTATTGAAGTCTTTGATGATCGCAATGCAAACCCTTACGTAGGAGAGGATAATAGATATTGCAATACCGGAAGTAGAGGTCAATGAGGCTCCTACAATCAAGTCAGGATGCTGTCCGTCAAAAGAAGGGGAAAATCACATCATAAGGTCTCCCTCCGGAAAGTTGGATCCCACTCGTACGTTTTCAATGGGCGAAGCATCCAGCGCCCACTAGGCAGTAAGATAAGTAACAACTCAATGTTAAACAGGACAACTCACATCAGGCCGCTCATTCCAATAGTCTGGACGTTGAACCGCCTTGAAATGTGGGTACTGATCGGTCCCAGTATAGTGCTTTTTGTGATGGAGCGCAGTTTGCAGGAGGTAGAAGCCACTGTGGATGGTTAGACAGAACCGTATTCCAAGGGACCAGAAATACCTGGCTTTCCCAAAATATCGCTGGTTCGAGGGATCCAAACGTAGCTTCTGCATCTTATATGTCAAGGCTTCGTCGGGGACTTCGTCGTCATTACGCGGTATGGCACTCGTATCTTTGAGGCTATCAATGTCAATTTCGGGGTCACTTTCGTCGTCCTGGTTAATGTCTATGCCTGGAACAAGCTTTGCTATTTGAGCATTGCAGCAGATAGATTCGAGTTGAACATACCTTATTGAGGAGTCTCTGCATCTTTTCCAATCGTTGCTCCAAATTTTCGACATATCTATGCTGGATCAGCAAGGTCACCATTTCTCTCAAGTGGACTAATACCCTTTAGCTGATCCCAGATTCTGAGGAAGCAGTTAGGGAGCAATTGGCTCTAGTCGAATCATGTACGTACCTTGGTAAGCTCTATATGAGTACATTCGAGATTGCCTTGGATACAATTTGTACATCGGCCGTTGGGCATCTGCCCACTGTCGCCTAATTAAACGTTGAACTCGAGCCGATTTCTCGGAGAATGAGACCTACATCGAACTGAAGGAAGAGTTAGCCTTGATTAGGGTTCAACTAGAGCGACATACCCTTCTTTTTCTTGCAGATATCGCAAGCACCTAATCACATAGCCTCAACGTCTATTCAGAAAGGATTTTGAAGTCGCGGCCTACCTGGTAGTCGACGCTTCTTTGTTGTGTTTGCAGTAGGACTAGCACTTGAGCCCGAGGCCTCTGGGCTGCTGCCATTCGAAGACATGATCGAGTCAAGAAGAGGATCGCGGAGCCGTCGTGATCTGATGGTAGCTGCCGCTAAGCTGCGTCATTTTAGTCACATCACATTGTTTATCAGTCCAAATTTTATACACCTGCAAGAATACTGACTAGAATATCTTTACAAGTACTTCTCGACGTCTCTTGATCTCTCGTAGGGTAAGTTGCACCGAAAACAGCGCTACCCAGCACTTCGCCTTGAGGTCCATCCCTGACTCTAAGGCGATGAGACATTACTCGTGGTACAATTCGTGCAATATCTGCTGCTGAAACCTCTAATATCGGAACAGAGTTCGTCGATTGCTCTTCAGGCTCGTATGTAGCCAAGGAATTTGTCTTCTCTGTCCCTCCGATTGGCGGAACATTGCGAGTAATGTCGCCCATAATCTCCTCAAAACCCAGCCTTTGAAATATTCCAGACTCGCCGGAATCGGAGAGCTTCGAGAAAGTAGATTGGGATGAGCCAGATTCTTGCGCTCGAAGTGGAGCCCATTCTTTCAAAAGCTCCATTCCACTCGGTTCTCCGCCTAATACTCGAGCTGCTCTCGCAAGAGTATCAGCATCTTTTCTAGCTTTGGCCCCTAGGAGCCTGCCTTCAAGCTGTGGATGGTGTCTGGCAGCCGAGAAGAGATCAGATGTGTAAAGATTTAGCACTGGTGGCAAATATGTCCGGTGAAATGCACGACGAAGATGATTAATCAGCGACGGCGGAATGACTTGCATCGACTCTTGGGGTTCAGGTCCGGTGGAAGGAAGGCCTCTCGGTCCGAGTTTTGGAGTCGACGTAGGCGTATGGCCCTGAGACCAAGTCCCTGGCGGTGACATCGGATGTAAAAACCAGGAATTGACGAGACTCCGAACTGCAGGTTGTAGAGCTACTGTTGCACTCATAGAAAATTTGTCCAACTGTTCAAGAGTTACTGAATGAGACCACGAAACAAAAGAATCAACATACCAAAGTTTTGTGGATCAATGGCCTTTCTCTGGTGTCCATTGAACATACATAGACCACCAGAAACGTTTCAGGAAGATTCCAAACGCCATCTTCATGGTCTGGCAAGACGATTTTCTTCTCAGTTAAAACTCGTGTTAAAGCTTTTTGGGAGACGAAACTAGCGTGCTCCAGGCCCGAAATCACGAGAGCGTTTGGGACTTCAAAGACAAATGGATCGAGAGATACCAGCGGAGTGGGGTCAGTGTGGGCATGAGGAAATGTCGGTAGTTTGAGTGAAACAGACGTCGACGATTGATGGGTGCCCCCGGTTGATTTGTTACCTGCGGGCAACTCGGAAGAATTGATAGAAGCTAGCTCGTTTGGATACGACACTGAACGGGTGTAATTGCTTCGAGTTTTATGGGGATTGAGCGAACGAGATCTGGCGTGCGCTTTAGTTCGTGGAAAAGAAAATCGTTTGGCTTCATCGTGGGACGTCGGAGGCGCAGAAAAAAATAAAGAGCGCAGAAAAGCGGCAGTTGGCGCTTCTTCTTCTGTATTAGACGGTTTCCGCAGCTTTAGCTTGTGAACAGACAAGCCAAACAGCGACGTGAGGGTCTGAAATAAGATCAGTAAATTATTGTGGGAGAGAACACAAAGCTGAGATCCGGAGATGCGACCATATTACGGTTAATTGTGATTTCAACGCCACGAGCAAGCTGATGGTGGCGAGACCACGCGGCATCCGACGGATGATATCACCAGCTGGAGCAGGCCGGTAACTTACCAATGCAACAAGCCTTGAGCCAGAATGAATACAGTCAAATAAGTTTCCCAAAACACTCACCTGACATATAGAGAGACGTCTTCTTCGGAAGTACGCAGGAGAAGATGGCTGTCACCAGCGGTTAGACAATGCAAGATTGATGCAAGAATAATTGGGTCCCAAGGAAAACCGGGAAGTGAACGAATTCGCGCATGAACCGCCGACATGAATTTTGGCGAACCAATGAGATTGACTAATTCATCACTGGAGGACATGAAGGTTGAAGTCAAATGATGAAAGATTAGATAAAGAGGCACGGTTTCCATCGGTTTCCATCGGGCCACGCGAACTCCGCTATTTTGGACCAACCCGCGATGCTCCTGGCATCCCCATATTAATTTGGGCCGATTCCTCTTTTCTCACTCGTCTATGGGCGAGTCAGTCATTGAAATCCATGTCCAAGACACCTCTCCGACGCTCACTTATTTTCCATTTGGCGACACCTTTTCTACAGTGGATCTACAGGCCGGTTGGAATCCATATTTCACGGGGAGTGGTTTCGTGACGACTCCAGGCCAAGTTGGCCAAGGAACCAGTGCACATATAACGTCCAAGGATGAAGCCTCAGTCTCTGTGGTGTTCACCGGAACTGGGATACAGCTACTGGGGAACGTCACCCAAGCTTCTTTTTCGCTGCTGCTAGATGGTCAATCATTCACTCAAGCAGCACCAGACGTCACGGAACCTAATCTTCTTGTGGCTATCAGTAACCTATCAAACTCACAACATACACTCGCCTTGATCACCCATATCACGAAATCGACCTCCATGGTCGTGCTGGAAAGCGCGACTATTACTTCTCCACCACCGTCAGATCCCGGTCAATCGTGAGCCTCAAATGCTCAATCGTGAACCAATTTTTTCTCATAATTTACAGTCAATTCACCCTTCAGCCGCTCAACGACAGCGTGATCAACTTTAGAGGCCAGTGGTCGTTTCAGAACGATGTCACCCCATTTCGTTCGTCAACGACCGCAGGAGCCACAGCGTCTACTATGTTTCTAGGTTGGTCCTGCATTCAGTGCCATAGTTCCATCGTATTGACCGTCACAGGTACCGCTTTTGAGATATTCGGAACCACCTCGCCTGAAGCCGGAAATTACACTGTCAACTTGGATGGGATCACGACTCAATTCTCTGCAAGATCCTCGTTCAAACAGGACGACGCATTACTGTTTCGCGCTAGCGGTTTAGACCCCGTCGTAGCACATAGAATCGAGATATCGAATCTCGACGGTTCAACTCTGGTCCTTCCGCTGGGTGGTTTCAAGTCATTCGCGTCTGGTGATCCCAAGTAAGTCATTATCTATCTTGCTAGCTCTCAAACCTCAATTTATACTGCAGTCCGACACCTTCACCTTCACCGCCTTCCAGTCCACCACTTGTTACGACGACGACGACTATTTACTCAAAAGGGACCATTGCTGCCCTGGTACTTGCAGGGATACTTGCATTCCTTCTTCTATCAGGATCGCTGTTTTTTCTGCTAGTAGTGAGACCGCGCCGACGAAAGATGCGGCAGCAGCGTCGAGACCGTCGAGAACAACGTCGAAAGGATCGTGGTATGGTGCTGGATATAACTCACGACGATCCTCTTGGGAGCCAAAGGAATAGTAGACGAACTGGGTTTGCTCGCTGGAAACATGAGGTGGAAGGTGGCGCATTGGGATTGACAGACATTGGGCTTGCATTCAGGCATTCTGATGACAAGTACGATCAGAACTTTGATGTTGAAGAATACGTGGACGAAACTCCCAGAAGCGCCAAATCCTTCCAGTTCTCGCCCTCGATTTCACCCAAAGGCAAAGGCAAAGGTAGATGGCTCGGCAGCTACAGACGACAACGCTCGTCACCTAGCTTCACTCTCGAATTTCCCCCAACACAGACCCCAATACAGTCTCGTTCAGAGTCTCACTCTGGAATATCAGTCCTCACCTCTCTCGAATACATGTCAACACCGGACTCTCAAAAGCTACCTTCTCTTGTCAATTTCTCCAATGACAGTCCACCAGCTCCAATGTCTCAAACGGCGCAGCACAGTCATGAGCACATAGAATCTCGAATTCAGTATCCGCCCCAGGCTCTTTCTCAAGATGACCGTGGCAGTGTACGAGACTTTGACGACGGACTTAGCGTGTTGGGACCAGCTTCAGCGCTTTTAGCGATTAGAAGTCTCAGTCCTCGAACCAGCGAGAGATCTTATACCCCCAGCCCTAAGAGACGTCACAAAAAAGATCGCAAACTGTTGGGTTCTTCTCCCCCACCGGCAGAGATTGACGACCAATTTTTGGATCTCCATGACGGTACCCGGAGATCTCGAGGTTCCGGGATATCTCATGTGCGATTCGAAGACCTCAGTCCGAGTGACGGCGGTGAATCAGGGACTAAGGAGAAGCAGAAGCAGCACCAAAAGTCGACCTTTCGCCTTACACCACCGGCAGCGAGCAATTTACGGAGCCGTATAACATCTTTCCTCGATTTCGAGGCTGGCTCTTCAGATGCTTCAGTAATCACCAGCTCTGACAGTTCAACCAAGCGCCGACAGCGATCGAGATGGAGCAGCACAACAGTGCCAAGCTCCATGAATCCAGAGCACGAACGAAATGGATCTTCTGGAGAGTCAAACTCTCGATCACAAACACAATCCTTCCTTTCTGTAGGACAATCATCACAGTCTCATTTTCCTTTTCCAATTTCTCTTCCTGCTTCTCCCCATCACCCAGAAGGTCATAGACCATCACCTCCGCCATCTCAGGCGCCGGGGAGAGACTCTGATCGAGTATCAGGATTACATTCCCATCCTCTGGACATGTCGTTGAGCGCTGAATCACCGACTGACAGTGTTCCAGTGTCCATTTCTTTATCAGAAATGCAATTTAGGCAGAGCGATACGGAGGATGCCCCGGTTTCTGGACTTCCTCGGCATCCTCCGCTTCCCTTGACTGATTCATTTCAGGATTTGACGACCCCCAGATACCCTGTTGCGCCGCAGTTCAGGCTTTCCATGACTCCAACGACTCCCAGAAATCCTGAACCTCGGACGCGACATCCATCATAGGTTCTGGATAGACTTTGCATTTGTTTCTTTTTTTGGGTCTCAAGTCATGTACATTGTGTCCCAGCATTATTTCCAGAGCATTTCACTCATTTATTCAGATTGCATCACGATTATATACTATCAAGGACACATTGTTGTATTATCATTGCACATAGTGATTAATCTAGAGGGCAGCTTATTGTAATATTTATGCCTGAGGATCTCTCCTTAAACCAAAGCTCACGAAGCGACGAAAGTCTGAGAAGACCTGGCGGTCACTTCCCTGGCGATTTGGGTCGCCTGTCATGCTTGAACCTGTCGGAGGTCCGCTCACCGGAGGAGAAGCAAGACCCGAAAATATGCTGGTGACATTATCAGTGCTACTTCCCATCTGACTTCCCATGGGACTGGCCAAGGTCCCAAGCAGGCCTAGAGTCGGAGGGTCCATATCCAGTGAAGACAAAAATGATGTACTCTCCAGGTCATCTTTTGTACTAGTGATCGTCAAGAATGAATCCAAAAGATCGTTTTGTTCAGCTTTGGGTGTGCCTTTCAAGTCCAAAATCTATGTTGTGTTAATCTCAGACACAATGTTCAGTCTCGGACTCTTACCTTCTGGAAGTTGGAAAAGGATGCATCACCAATTAGAAGCGTATAGTTGAGAATGAAACCTTCTGGGGGATCCTTTTGATTGTTAATCCCAAGAGTCGCCAGCTGCAAGTATAGATACACGAACCACCGGTGTGACGATCACTTTGAGCAAAGATTCTAGTCGAGTGGTGCTCTTTGCAAGTCCTCGGGTGTAACTGCGAAACTTTAATTAACGCCACTGGCATCAGGGCAGACACAAACCTCGAGGACGCCAGTGAGTCGCCAGGCAACTGCAGGAGAAAAGATTTCACGGCTGACAGATCGATAAGCAGCTACAAAAAGTGCCGTTGGCTTCGTTGACTTTGTTGATACAGCGACTGACCTGTTCCGCTCCTATCTCTTTTAGAGGCCGGCTCTTAACTAAAGCGTTTGTGAATTTGGCCAAAAGGAGACTGAGCGGGATCAGTTTGGGCAGGCAGCAGCAAGCCAAATTGCTCACCTGCAAGCCTTGTCGAAAAGGTTTCTCAGATATTTCTTCTGTTCGATCAGAGGTTTTATCGTCTCGAGAACTTTCTCCGCTGATCTTATCAGGTCTGTTATGTATGCAGACTGACCCGTAACTTGATTCAATGCCGGCCAGGATGTTCGTGACATTGTCAGGAAAGCTGGGTCGCAGGCAGACTCGAAGTCGCGGAGAAGTAGGGTGATCGCAGAAGAAATGACACTAAGGCTGGGTAAGAAAGGGAGCACATAACGAGTCCAGGTGCTAACCTGACAAAAAGGTCCCGTTCAGGCTGGAATGTTATCTTGTCTTTGTATTCACCGTCCACTTTTTCGCGGATTTTCTCCTCTAGCTATGAGAAGAATCAGCTATCATAATCAGACGACTTCGATATTCGCACCTCAAGCGCGGTGGTCTGACAATAATCGGCAGTATTTATGAATAGAGTCACTTGTTGCAAATCAATGACCTCTGCACGAGTGTCCATAGATTTGCGAGAAGTTTGAGGAGGTGGTCTACGACCGTGAGACAGATGTGACGGAGCTGTAGATACAGGCGTACCGTTTCAAATTGGCAAGGAGAACATCCTCTAAAATGGGGGTTAAAATGCAAGTATAGAGTGATTTTGATTGGACAGACCAGCATAGATTTTGAGCCACTTCTTGTGCAAATTACCAAGGTCAAACAAGGGCTTGCCTGTCGAAAGTTTGGCACATTGGTCGAGGCTCTGTCCATAAAAGTAAAAGAGCTCTGTAGATGAAGGTAACACCACGATCGGTGCTTCAGAGGAAGCTGCTTCCTCTGCATCAATGCTGCTTCGGGATGTATCCATAGACACTCGAGGTTGTGGAAATTTGCCTTTCCGATGTGGGGCGAGCATATCGGCCAGCGCTCTGACGCAAGTCAAATCACAGCAGGGATCACAATCCGGGATACTTACTTGCCCTGCGCGTCTATAAAGACACCCATATGCTTGTCGAACGCAGAAGAAATGGATTTTGGAGGTGGCGTCACCGAAGAAAGAAGTACTTGCAGCTACAGGATGAAAATCAGAGTCATTATCAATTCAGCAGACTTGGGCACACCGATGTCGCCCATTTTCGCGACATGGACGTTTCAAACTCGGTAGTAATCTGCAGATTGTCGAGTAGAGATTTGACTGTGAGTGATGACCCTGCTTTTGAGAGAAGGGTCGCCATGTCCTCACTGTAGAGGTTCAGACAAATTCGAAGGGACAATGTAAATACTCACCGTGTGATGTCGGAAAACTTGGCAAACAAGTACCAGCCGACCCTCCATTCGACTGGAAATACTCTTCCTTGCTCAACCTCATGAGTCTGTAACAACCGGCGAAACCAAGCAAATCGTCGTGATATATTGTCCAATTGACCTGCTTCATCTGAGGTGCGAAATATTCGGCGATATTCCTTGAGTTCAAAGGCAGAGTAGCGCTCAATGAGATGCGCTCGAACGTCAGTACCAAGGACATCGACCACCAGGCAAGCGTCTGCCATCATGGCCGGTTTGAGCTGTTTCGACGTGTCCTGGAGGAAACTGGAAGACATGATTATCTGAAGGAGCATGATAGCACTTTAGACATACAATGAATCGAAATCTGCATCAATTGCGACACGGATTTCGCCCTGCAACTCTTGAATTCGCTTCCAGACCTGAGCCACGCGCGGCACAGAGAGATATGGTTTGAAAGTCTCGGATATTTGTGTCACAGCCTAGGAACAGCATGAATTGACACAGTATATCATCGGTGGGACATACCGCAAGAGTCTGTGCGATTTCGCTGTACTTTTTCTCCTGAACGAGATCCTCCAGCTGAGTCAATGCATTTACTGCTTTCATTAATTTAAGTTTGGCGATGAGCAGAGCACATACCGAGCATTTGAAGCCTTTTCAAGGTTGTCATACTCAATATGAGGTTCTTCTTCGCCAGGTCCAATACTTGTATATCCTTTGTGATATTCCGAACCACAGCTTCTGATTCAGTAGCCTTTTCTCGAATGCGGGACATTTGGGTCAGCAGTTCCTGTGAACTGGATGAACGATGAGGCCTTTCAGTGAGAGCCTGGCCTTACCGAAATGAGGTCTTGTATGAGCTGCATGCGGTTGGGGTCCTGATTTTGTCGCAATTGAAGTTGTAAGGCATCAATTTCGCGTTGAATTTCGCGTTGGGTGTCTTGCAGGCGACGCTGGACAGTTTCTGTATGAGCTAAGGATGCTTCTACGGAGAAAGTCAGAAAACTGATTGGAATGGTTCAAGCAGGCCGACCATTAGGGAAGAAGCTGTTAAGAGTATCGATGAGAGGTGTATCAGAGGCCAGGACATGATCTATCGCGACGAGAAGCTCGGTTGGTAGCTCCTCGCTGGACATGATGGCTGCGCAGTCTGACACGTGAGCTCACGCTTATATGCTTCATTGAGCCATGAACAGCGATACGAAGGCGCTGGTTATCCAAACTTACGACGGCCATCCGGTCTATTTATGCAGCAAATGCTCTGCTGTTGTTGTACGGCCAATTATCGCCATTCTTCCTCAGCTCACCATCTTTCAAGGCGCTTCAGGACTCGTTGATCAGCAAATCTTTCTCCGGCAGAGATGGCAGAGGAATGCAAGTCAAATTGTAGTGACCAGCTATCGCGGCTTATCGTCTGGCAGGCTCATGCATTCTGCAGTCAACGTCAAGCTTGGTCGTAAGGAAGACCGTCCACTTTTGTCAGTGCTAGCATTCCCCCAAAGATGTTGCTTATGAAATCCCTAGAACTGGCGTCCATACCGTCGCTGATTGCTTCTGCTTGGGCTGTTCCGAAAGACTTGGCTGGTTTTATCATAAAGCAGCAGAATATTCACAGAAATACAAAGAAGGTGAGCCCTCAAGATAAGATCAAAACGTCACGCCGGACGAAAAAGCTCTCTCCTCGCTCAATTTTGAGAGGGAAATCCTGCTGGACCCTCTAGATGAATCCTTTCTCTAGCCCCAGCGGTGATTTTGCATATTCCTGCGGATTGACCGAGGAGATTGGTTCGGGCAATCTCAGGTGATGTTCGGTGTATCGAACTACATGCGCATATCGATAATCTATCTATCTGGCTTATCACTGTCTCATACATGCTTCAGGTAAATATCTCCTCGAACGGGAGAAGCTGGTAAAGGACAACGCGTGGGTCCTGGAGGAATAATGTATGTACCAATGTATTAACACTCATTGTAGCTTTTCTGTTACCACTTCGTCCAGTCCGCGAAACACAACATGGCCGGCGTCTGGCCGAGCAAACAACGGTGGTAATCTTGCAGATTTCATCGTAGTCTCTTGTGTCAAAGTTGCTGGTGCTGGGATGCAATAACCGGTTCCACAGGAGGTGCAAGTGTATGACATGATATGACCATGACTTGACGATTCTGTAGACGAGTTTTTATCTCTGGTTGTGCTCAGACTAAGAATCTTACTTTTGACTCGAACCGTACAGGTGGACCCAGGCATGAGTACAACGTTACATCCTTTGCAGAGAGTTCGTTTGATGGACGGATCCCTGTATGCGATATGAATGGTACCCAAGGTTAGGACAAATGATTCCTGACATTTTGACCGTCGTTTTCTGGCCCACTATCTTCATAGAATCAATATATCTCTTAGATAGATTGTGCGCCGTGGTTCTCTTTCTTTTCCGGGATCCATCGGTGACGGTAGAAACGGGAATAGAGTTGAGATACGCGCTAGCCTGATAAGTGAAGCTCAAGCGTTGCAGAATCTCCCTGTTGGGTGAGCTGGGAAAGAATATTCGACGACCACAAGGGACACTACCTGTTGGTTACAGCACTAGGGTTCGGGACCTGTTCTTTATTTTTCTTGACCATGGCAGGAAGAACGAGTTGTTTGGTCTTGTAGGCGTATCTCATTTTGCAAAACTACCTATAATTACAGTGCATCAAATCTCCATTTTCGCTTCATCTTCAAGCTCTTCGCGCTTTTCATCGACTACAGAGGCCATCTGATCCTGGATATACTCCTTGATGCCCAGCGCCACTTTTTTTGCAGCTGTTCTCGCCAAATCTCGGGCTTGAACGAGTTCCTTTTCGTCGAACCCACCTTGCGACAGCGAGCGCCAGTTTGTCCATACACATGTCGTATCAGAATCAGTGACCAGGAAGGCAAAGCATCCTCCAGCTGAAAGACTCGTCGTCTCAGCATCGGATGGATCCAGAATAAAGCTGGATATTCGACCAACAGCCACAGCACACACGACGCCTTTCATGGGTACCGAGCCAGCACTAATGAAGGCTAAACTGCTTGCATTTATCATACTGGCAACCAAGCCGTCTCTCCATGTCGCAGATGATATTGTCTGTATGGCCAGCTGGACCAGTGTTCGAGGATTTTGAGTGAGAATGAGTGAAGGGACGAGACTGGAGGAGATAGTTGAAGCCAATGACTTGGATTCTGTTGCTGAAACGCCTGATAAAGGCCGCAGATGTACTTCTAGAGTTGCTTGTGACGGTTGCTCAGAGGCTAACCGTACCTCAATCGGTCCAGATAGAGTAGCTATGGCCTGAGCGTCACCTGAATAATATGAGTTCAGAGTTTCAAGAATAAGAGGAAACCCACCGAATCCAAACCGAGCAGATCCATCCACTGCAGCTAAGCCATCAAATCGAATAAAAAGCTCTCGTAGTTGGTCATTTTCGCGTCCATCTGGTCGAAGAGACATTATTTTTTCGGCACGTGTCTCTTTTCATCTTCGCGACTACGATGTCGAACAATCCGCCAAAGTTAGCCCAGGTCGCGTCAGCCTCTCCAGCTTCTTCAATTAGTCCTGTAGTGGAATCCCCAGCGACTGTTTACAACCCAGCTCATTATCCAAATATTGTCGGTCGCGGTCGAGGTGCATCTCGAGGCAGCGGACGGGCTTACTATCGGAATGCGACGGGGACTGCAGCATCAGGTCCCAGTACGGATCCAAAAGAAACCCCTGCAGATCCCAAAGCGCCATGGAATGGGACTTGGTCGTCTTCTTCTCCATCATACCATTTTCCCCCTTCTCAAAGCATTTCCTCTTACCAGCACGGTTACAATTCATATACTCAGCCATATCAGCCTCCCGGATATCAGCCTCCTTTCCCTGCGAAGCCGAATCTTTACGCCTTCAAACAAGAGAAAATTAAAGTTGCACCACGTTCGCCAACTCCACCACCCCCAGCTCCAAAGGTTTATAAAAACTGGGAGACGGCATTGAAAGCTTTCTTGCAAGCCCTTGGCTTTTCACAGACTTTACATGGTCTCGAGTTGGATCTCTATGTCTTGAATGCAGAATGGGAAAAGGAAAAACTTCCTGAGGCCTTTGACGGGTTTCTTCAGCATGTAGAGGTATCTTGTTGTATTCCTCGCTCTGTTGGACAATCTCAGTTTCTTCCAGAATGCTCGTACCAGTCCCGAACCACCAGAACATGAGCAGACTCTGGAAGTAAGGAAACTTGACTTTGTTCATGTGGTTGGAGGTGCACCAGCCCAGTCCCCGAGCACTGTAAGCATTCTAATATTTTCTGGGTTTGCTAACCTCACTACTTTCAGATTACCAGGTCCATATCCACATTTCTGGCTCAGAGCCGCGCCCGGAATGATTCTTCGAACCGGACCGAGTTTCTGCAGGCACTTAATGCAAAGCGAAAGCGTCTGACTGATGAGACAGGAGACGAAGCGGTGGCAGAGTCCAGTTGTGCCCGAGTAGACGCGAAAGCTGTCGACCGCGACGTCCAAATGAAGTACGATATTGCGAAGAATGATGATGGGCCACTTAGCAGAACAATGCGAAGCCGCACCGAAACAAATCTCCCTGCTCCTCCAATTGAAGCCGATCCTGGTCCTGTTCGCAAAGGCAAGCAGAAAACCAGGAGTACTCCACGCAACGAAGTCAAGGCGGACCCTGTGGTAGATTCCGAACCATCACATCCTTCTCGATATTCTGGATTGGACGAACGAGTGGGGAATATCGAAACTCATTTGGCTGTTCACTATGGTGCGTATTAATCGCCGCAGCTTTCAATTCTTACTGGCACCAGTCCCTTCACCTCCTCTGGATTTACTGGCGCGGCTCAGATTGTTGGAAGATCATATTATCAAGCTGGAGAAGGAATATCCTCCTTGGGCTGCGCTTCATTTCAATCAACCGGATCGCGGCGTAAGTGCCTCAAAGATAATAAAGTTAAAAGCTCTTATGGATTTATAGTGGCCACCTCCTCCTCGCTCGGCGCCTGTCATCGTTCCTTCACATATTATGACGTCGACCAAAGATCATTCAAAGACTCTCGCTGTCACAGCAACAGGAGCTGGGCCAAAGGCCAGAAATACCAAGTCAAGTCTGCACAAAGCAGTCATGGATCGCTTGGAGGTCCAGCAAGTGCAAAATAGTTTGAGTGGGCAATGATTCCAGTGCAAGTTTTCCAGTTTAGAGACAGTCACCAGCGCTGACCGATTTCCAGGCTTTCCACGCATTACTGTCGGTCTCACTTTTGGTGAAATCCAGATTCTAGGGAATTCCAAGCATTCTGTCAAGGAGCGTTTGGACCCTGAAGAAAGTTGAAGTGCTCCAGATAAAGGGATGTCTATGGATCCATTTGGTCTTGTAGGCAAGGGAGGCCTTGAGAATTCACTATGTAATAAGTAGCACCGAATACTAAGACTTGTTCACCTTGGAAACTGTGACGACTGTTACTGTACCACTTTTCAGAATGGACCACCACGATCACAGCTCACATGGACACGACGACGACAGCATGCCAATGACTGGGTGCGTTATGAACATGTTGTGGTAAATAAAATTTATTTATCCAGAAAACACCGATTTCATGATCCTTAGGAATACCCAAATTGAAAACACTTGTATCGTCTTTGAGTCCTGGCATATCTCGTCCAACACCTCTTTCGTGATATCCTGTCTCATTATCGTCGGCCTGGGTGTTTTGTTCGAATATCTCCGGGCATTCCAGAAGGCTTTAGACTACAAGATCGCTCTGTCGCTGGGCAAGGGCAAGCGAAAGGTCCCAAGAAGTGGCAGAAGCACTCCAGAGGATGGTGAGCGAGAAGAAGCGGGCCTATTGTCTGGCACCATTCTGAAGGCTTCCTCAGGGTAAAGTTACTCTACATGTTCCAAATCCACTGGTCGCTCAACATTGTGCAGAACCCCCGTTCCATTCATGGCTCGAGTCCTCAGGGCGCTGGTCTACGGTTGGTGCCTTTGCTTGCAAATCAACTTGCGATTAACAGACATTTTCTAGGCCTAGTGGTCTTCCTGTCCTTTTTCCTCATGCTGGTTTTCATGACATACAATGTGAGTTTGCAGCACTGGAACAGTTCTGCATAAGTGACTTTGAAACAGGCATACTTGATATTCTCAGTCGTCGCCGGTGCTGTCATTGGTCATTTCATCTTTTCAAACACCATCAACATCGACGCAGTATTGTCAGATTCGGCGAAAGGGATGGCTTGTCATTAGGTTTGGCAAGCGAGGATGTAATTTTGCAGAAAACCATGAATTTATCAGTACACCAAATGTCTATGCTTTCGTCGTCGCATCGTCGTCCTTCTTGGCTAGATTTTCCTTCACTAATAGCGCGTCTATCTCGGAAGGGTTGTAGATCTTTGCCTTAGGCTGCTTGGTCACAGGATCGAGGGTCAGAACAGCAAATTCCACTGGAAGAATGATCAGTGGGTTACAATGGGCGTCAAGAGGGACTGTTATACGCACATTTTTCGCTACCCAGAGTTGTGCTGTCCATCGTCTTGCTCATCGTCCGTAGGACCAGACTGATTGCTTCTTTCACATCAATGTCGTCTTTGTACTCCTGCTTGAGCAGACTTTGGGCGGTTCCATTGTTTGCGCCGATGCAGGTAGCTTTCCAGCCAGAGTAGTTTCCAGAAGGGTCTGAATGATAGAGCTGGAACTGGTGATGGAGATCGTAGCCAGCGTAGAGAAGCGACACGCCGAACGGTCGAAGACCTGTCCAAGGTTAACAGAGCTCTAATCATTAACAAAGACGACGTGCCTCCAAACTGTGTATAGCCTTGCTTCCAATCGCATAGTCTCTGAGCCAAAAGTTCGACAGGTATGTCTTCATTGTAGGACAGCAAATGCTGCTGTGCCGTTGACCGTGCATAATTCACGAGAGAGTTGGCATCGGCGTTGATACCGGCAACACCACCAATGACATTCCTGAAAGCCAGTGAGCTTGATTGAAACATCTTGCGGCTGCAACGTACGAATTGAGCAGATAGATTTTCTCCCCGCTTCCTCCGTATCCTCCGTCGCTGGACAGGTCAAGAAGCTTTCCTGTAACCTTCTTCTCAGCGGCCAGAACGACACCGTCTTTGGCCAGAACACCTAGGACTGTCCCCGCGTGTGATATGGCTTCCATGGCATACTCGACTGCAAAGGGAGATCAGAGAAAGACCAACGATTCCCATTGAGCCTTACTTTGATACAAGCGGCCTGCGTCCAGATCAGCATGAGAATAGAGCAATGGAACAAAAGCTCACCTTCTGGCGAAAAGATGGTTGTACGACCTGATTCGAGTCAGTTCTGCAGCAACTCGAGAGCAACCAATAGAGCTCACTGTCATATCGTCTAGCCTGGACCAGACATCAGACGAAATAATGGGCTACGAGGATTTGAGCAGACTTACCATGGTGGAGAGATGAAGACGCGTCAGATGCAGTTACGCGTCGCCTGAGGGCAGGCTCGGCAAGCTCCGTCGACCTTTCTATTATCAAGTCTAGAATTACATGGAAAAACATTTCCTCAGCTCTAGTGCCGCTTTTTCCGTCTGTATTCTAGTCTCATCATCTGCAGAAACAACAACTACTCCCTTTTCACCGACAGGGCTCTCCAGAGCACTGAGCTGACTGTCCAACATGGTCGCCTTCATGAAATGCCCGTTCCTTTTCTGCATACGATCTAGCAGAGTCTCCCTGGATCCTTCAATAAACACAAAATATGTCCTTTTCCCATTTTCTCCTCGCAGAATGTTGCGGTAAGCTCCTCTCAGCGCTGAACAGGCAATTACAACGCTGCTGTTCTGCTCGTCTGCTGTTTTCCGGATCTTTCGCAACCAAGGTTCTCGGTCTTCATCATTCAATGGCTGTCCAGCTGCCATCTTGGCTACATTCGAAGCGGGATGCAGGTCATCGCCGTCGATGAATGGCAGACCCAGTGCCTGGGAGAGCGCTTTGCCCAGAGTGGACTTGCCTGTTCCTGAGACGCCCTGGGTGTCCTTGAGAAGCATATCGAGCGAAATTCTTCAGCAGACATACCATGACAACAATTAGGGCACTGTCGCTGGCCATTTCAGAGTCGCGGATGCACGGGCCGGTGAACACTTCGCCGTTTACTTGATTTACATTTCGTAGTTGACAACAGAATAATGTAACACCTACATCCACAAGTCCGAAAAAATGAGGCATATAAACAAGAAAATAATGCGAGTGAAAGCGAGTGCGTATATGTACTTGATGATTTTATACAGTAAAATAAACGAATGTAGATTTCCAAATGAATGCCAGGGAAATAAAAGCTTACAGAGAGAAAGGATCAGGTGTGGGCGGCGCTGCACTGCAGCCCGAGTCCCTCATTTCGTAGTTGGAAGAGAAATTGATGCTGGTGTATGCAGGAGGAGGTAGATCGATAACTTCAGAGCTGCTACTGGTCGCAAAATGAGATGTCGACCATTGCAAATCGCCCATTGAATCTTTGTACTGCTGGGGAAGCCTCGGGACTGCTGAGCCAGGGGTCGGTGGTAATGAGCGCTGTGATAAAGTCTTGTCGAGTCCAATGGTCCTCAACTTGGAGGTACTGGGTCTTGGACGAATTTCATGATATCCATCGCTCTGGACTGGTGGTGTCGGTAATCTGCGATAACTTACAGACTGGGTACGTCCAAGACGACGACGAGATTCGCTGTTGGAAACAACAGGCGAAGCAGCCTCTGGTGAATCTCGAGGCGGTGTCGAACGAGACCGCGGAGGCAGATCTTGAGATCTGCCTTGCGGTATCCGAGGAAGTTCTCTTGTTCTTCCAGAGCTCGTCGTTGAACCAGCGGTCGAACCTGTGCTGCTGCCTGGTCGACCATTTCTGGCATATTGTGATGGCAATGGAGGAACCGGCGGTACATCCTGTTCGTCGTTATAGAACATAGGATCAAGATAGGTGTGGTTCGGTGCAGATCCGTTTACTAGTGGGTAGCAAACTGATTCTGCAGAAGGACTCGGCGGTCGGGACGGTGAAGGCTGTGATAACTGATGCGAAGTTGCAAGCTCTTCATCATCACTGTACTCGAGATCTGAAGCTTCAGAAACAGTGGTACAGCTATCATTCTTCAGCGAAGGATAAATCGGTTCACGATACAGGATTTTTGCCATCTGGCTTGGCGTCGTAGGTGTTGGTGGAGGCATGTCCGATGCAGGGGAAATGGTTCCGGATTGTCGTCTGGGAAATATGGGTTCACCGAGCATGATCTTTCTCCACTGGAAGGAAGAAGTCGCTGGGGCAGATTGTGGCACTCCCAATGTCAAAGCGTCAATGGGACTGGCATCTTCCTCATACTTTTTTACAACCATCCACTCTTGGATATCTGTCACCAGGAGCAGTGAAGATAAAAGGAGATGATCGAGCAGTAGAATAGATACACCGTGATGAACCAGTAGTGGTTGAGGATCGTGTTTGTCGTACAGCGTTTCAAATATTTTGAGTCGTGGCGGAACAGATTCAAGTGCAGGATCTAGTGTCGCTATAGGGCCCTTGAGGGATGCCGTAACACACTATTACCAGTTTAGTACACAATCGAAAGCGGAGACGAGATAGAACGGACCCAATACGAATTGCCCACTTGTTTCCATTTCAACGGCTTAGAGTAGCCAGGGATATTGAACTTTCTTGGAGTGCTAACAAGGCGCTCAGTCGTAGGAAGAAGAAAAATCAGAAAGACACATACCTGGAGAGCGTACCAGATCTCAAGAATTCCGCACCAGATCTCAATCTGCCACCTTTCATCTGAACAAGGACTCCTTCAGAGTCCTTGCCTTTTCCCCGTGTAGGAAGATGAGGCCACTGAATTTCGGCGGCCTTGGTTTTCCCTTGCCAACGGTCTGCTCGCTCGATCAAGGTAGTGGTACCTTTAGTACTGATCGTGTAAAAAGGATGATGATGCAGATCGTCGAATACGAGCGAATCCAGATACGAGGGTGAAGAGAGCTTGAGCGTCAGTATGGGGAGCTTTTGGTGGGAAATTGTATCGGCAACGTCGAGCCGACGCAGATATGGAAGAACTAAAGGAAAGACAGAGCTGCGGGCAGGACTGAAGCTGCTCGCTCGAGTGGATAAAACCAAAGAATCACAGGAGGCAAGAGGCAAGCTACGAGGCCTGAGCCCATCCTGGGTCATTGTGGGTATCAATCAAATGGAGCAGACGCAGAGCAGCGCCTTCAAAAAGGGCTGAAGTAAGCCGAGTTACTCCATCATGATGGAGATAAGTCGCTCATCAGGGCCCAGATAACGACTGCATTAACAAAGCATTAGCAGCCACAATAACCGACTTGCGCCTTACCCTGATAAATACTTATTAGGTCTTATTTCGAGCGCGCAAAAAAAGACTCGGAGTAGTCGGGGAAGAAAAAAAAGGTAGGAAATGCACGTGACTTGGCGGAATCTGAATTTCGCTTCGCAGCGACTGACCTAAGCTTCTTCTTTCTTTCATACCATCACTGAAAAAACTTGATTCAAAAATGTCTACAAGCGCGACCGACCCCACTACGTGAGTGGACTCTGTTATCTGTTGCTCCCTCTGACGCGCATTTACTAGCAACCAAGCCACCGTCCAGCCAACCGACGCGTTGGAAAAAGGCAAAGGCAAAGCGCCTGCTGCTGACGTCGAAATGAACGACGAAGAGGACGAAGAGGACGACGACGAAGAAGAAGAAGACGATGAGGCCGAAGGAAGCTCTGATGAGGAAGAAGAAGAGGCAAGTGTCGCGTCGATTTGACGCGTTTCCTGTCTAACTGGCTCAGCAGGAGGATTCTCTCCAGGAAATCGACCCTCAGGCTATCATCACCAGCGGTCGTCGCACTCGTGGTGTCAAAGTCGACTACAGCTCTGCTGAGGCTCTCGCCAAGGCAGGCCTTGACAACAAGACTGCGACCGAAGACGATGAGGACGACGAGGACGTTCAGATGAAAGAATAAATACACAAAATTCGCTCCTTGCTGATTATTTACAAGAGTTTATTTTTCTTTCTCAAGTACTTACTTTGAAATTGCTGTTGTTGTTGTATCTCCGCCGCCTGCTTTCTCTCGCAAAATGTCAACTGACGTTCAACTGTTGACCGACCTGTCACGAGCACACGAATCCACACGGAACATTCCGATTCGCATCCAAAATAATCAATTCACAATACACGAATCCGAGAACAATCTAGTCGGCGTTATAATATGAAATCAAGGCCTCCACTAACCTGGTCACCAGTATCCAAAAGCCTCAAGCGCTCACCACGTCAAAACCAAACTTCTCAACCTAAAAAGGGAGATGCATGATATCGAAAGTGGGGTGCAGCATCGAGGAAATCGGCGAACCAGGAAAACCGAGATCGTAAAGGAGCGAGAGAAAGGGGAGGGATGTTGGACTAGAAAAGGACTTGGACTGACGGGAAGAAGTGAATGAAAAAGTGGATACGTGGTGAGAGAAGGGAAAAAAGATGGAGAGACGTAAATAATTGAACGAGACCGTTTTGAGATGACCGAGAGAGACGATATGAACCTGACAAAAACGAAAAGAAGATAATAAAAAAGGTGAACCAATAATACGGAAACCGCTGTTCAAAAAACCCCGACGACTGTACTCCCTGTCGTAGCCATGTCCCAGACACCGACTGGGCTACAAAGGCTGTCTTCGGACGCAACTTGGGGTAACATATCCAACAGTCTCTGTATATCCTTGGTCGCCCAATTCAAATTCATCTTGGCGCCAACATCTTCGTCTCTCCTTGTCATGATTCCGTCCAACAATAAAGAAGTCTCTTCATCGTAGACGGAACTCATCTCCGTCCCGGAGGACGACGCTTCTGGCAAGAGGGAGAGTTCATCACCACCAAGTGGTAAGGCCGTCGACGGGATAGAAGGCGAGGGAGCGACGAAGATTTCCCTGAACAAGTCTTCCATAGTTGCATCGTCGATGGGCGATGACTGATTGACATCCTCGTAACTTTGTGCTGAATCGTCGCCGTGGGAAATAGAGTAAGGACTGGTGTCGACATTGGAATAGGGCAAGGAGAAGAGCTCGAGTCCACCCGCTGCTGGGACAACAAAGGTAATTTGTTGGTCGCCACCCGTGCTAGGTGGCGAGTGGACTCTGAATCTGACTCTGAAGCTAATGACAATGTCGAACCGGAGGAGATGAATTCGAGATCTGATGAAGAGAACATATGTGAACTCGAGTTGACGTCAAAATCGAGAGATGAATTGGATGGGGCTGGTGAAAGTGGGAAAGATAACAAGTGGGACTGCGGTGCGAAATGACCGTTGGGTGTCGTCGTCGTCGCTGCTGTGGTTGATGAAGGAGCAACTGAGACGAGTTCAGACGATGGAGCCGGAGCAGAATCCGACTTTGGAGCCGGAAGACCGAGACCGGTCGGAAGACCTTGAGCGGCGAGAGCTTTGACTACAGCATCCCATCCATTCTCAAGTGTCTTGATACGCTCCCGAAGCTCTTCGTTTTCACGATCTCTCGCTGAGCGGGCTTCTTGTGATTCTGTTGTAGATGAAACAGACGTTAGACCAAAGCCAGCACGAAGCTGACGGTTCTCTTCCTCGAGCTCGGCCACTTTGCGCTCGAGAAGAGTGAACTGGGCCTTTCGGCGGTCGCGAGAGTTCTGTGCAGCAATTCGATTGCGGTGAGCTCTAGCCTCTTTTCTGTCCTCCGAAGAGGTTTCAGAACGAGGTCGCTTTCGGGAAGGACCAGCCTCAGAAGGAGATTCTGGGGCTGGCGATGGGGAAGGAAGCGACAAGGTCGTTGGATTTACGAATGAAGATGATTTGGCCATGACTGGTAGAGTACGTGGTTGGATTCGTCGAGTCTTAAAGAAAGAAGGTGGGTGCGGCTAGGAAAGATAATCGAAAAACACAGGGTCGACGTGGAAGGGACGTGGCAGAAGCGAGGTGACGTGGCAGTCATGAGAGGTCTACTACCCGAGCACAGCCCCCGGCATCGCCCGAGTGCGACTCGTCAAGACTCACTTTCGAAAGGTCCAACACAGCGTTGAAATCTACATGAGGATTTCTCTACCGATGTAACTTTCAGCCTTTAATGTGCTGATTTCGCGCATCATCCGAATTGAACCCAACTTTCGCTATTTTGCCCCATTTCAAACCCGATTTCATGGGGAATCGCGTCAAACTTTGTTACTTCAGTCACTGAAGCATGACTGCTGATCCTGAATTCTCCCCAGATAATGGCTCGGCTGAGTCTGTTTATATTTGACCTGCAGTTTTCGAGCCTACCCCAGATCCGGACATAATCTGATCTAACCAAATTTGGACCATGTCGTACCTGAGCGCCTAAGCGCTTGAGCTCTGATCTAGATCGCCTCTCGATTTTTCAAGTCCGCAAAGTCAAAGTCCGGCTTCCTTCGACTTACCAAATCACTGGACTCTTGAATGAACCACCATGTACTCCACTAAACATTATCTATATTCCATTCCTGCCTCTCTCTTCTTCATCGTCCCTCTTTTTTCAATTGTCCTCATCATCTTCTCAGCCTCGGTTTCACGACCAGCTTCCCGAATCCTTCACCTCGATGTCCCGAGTCGGTATCGCATATTCAGTCGAACCAATTCCCTCAAGATTTCATATTTCTCAATCTCATTTCTCGCTTTATTGGCCCTGCTCGTCGCTGCAGTGGGCCTTGACAAGCTCACCGACGAGAGCTTTGCGCTGGCCGCCACAGAGTCCATACTACTCGCTTCGCTTCATTTTCATTGTTAGTTCAATCCATTACCATGTCTTATACACTTACTCATTAGTCGCGTCTAGTGAGTCTCTCCGGGCTTTTTCTCACTGTCGCGTCCGTTTCGCCTCAAACAATGCCGCCAGCCAAGCTTTGCACGTACAGCGCTGTCCTCGGAGCTCTAATGATATGCGGTAAGAGCCAATCCAGCTGTATTGTCGTAGACTGACATTTTTCGGTCCAGCCACTGTTTTGGCTATCCTTCCGCCTTTTCTTCCGCCGAAAGACTCGATTTTCTCTTTCGCCATTCCGCCTCTTCTTCCTCCACTTCTTAGTCTTCTTTTTGCAACCCTTAGCCTCGCACTTCTTGCCTATATCACACTTTTATCCTCCCAGCCAAGAATAGTCCATCGAACTCCGCCGTCACTGCCGTCACAGGTGTCCTGGAACCCACCGTCGCCCTCGTCGCACCGGAAAGCAACTTCTCTCGACATCTCTTCTTCGGTTTCGCGGATTGAACTTTTCGATGTAGAGGTTCAAAGGGCTCATACCCCGGCGCTGACGTCGAATTCCACAAGACTCGGCGGACTGGCATATGTCCAGATCCATCGAAACTTTTGGCTACTTCTTCTTTCAGCCCAAGGATGCTCGCTCCTGAGCTTCGCTTTCAATATCTGCGGCTTGGTTCTCGTCGATCCGTTTCCACCATCGATACAGAAGCGAGACATAAGCTATGAGATTTTCGTGGCTGCATGGAAGGCGGATCTGAGCCTCAGAATGCTGGAAAGCATTTTCTCTGTTGGCTGGGCAGCTTGCATGATGTGCTCATTCATGCGTTCGTGCTCTTTTTTTTTCGACTTTGCGCAGCTAATCGACTGCAGTATATACATTGATTCTGGACTCGGAACCACCTTCAACGACACCAAATTCTCCCAATACCTCCATTACTTTATCTTGTCCAGATACTCCAAATTCTCCAGCGACGCCGTTGACGGAATTTCCTTCACGACCCCGACATGTTAGGACTCGACCACATACTCTTTCATCTCTTTCTTCACTCGTACGAGTATCACTTCCTCCCAGACCAAGGGTCGAAAACCCCGAGTCACGGTTGTCCATATCTTCAGCTGGATCCCCGTCCAGGCGCCGTCCACTAAAGCCAGCGCTCCGGGTCCGTACGAACAATATTCACTTGAATCTGAATTGTACAAGTGCGAACTCTGCGAGTCCCGATAAAAAGCTTCGCAGCTTGTACAACGATGACGGCTTTGACGATCCGCTTGGCACGTTGAACTCGGATCCATTTGCACCTCCTGAACCCGGGATAGCAATGAGAAATTCGGCTTTCGAAAGTCATCCAGAATCACAACCACAGACGAGAATGAGCGCTTGGGGAAGCTTGACGCTGCCATTACCTCCACCTTTACCTCTTGCTGTTCGACCATCGCGATCAGATGCTCCAAGGCGTAATGCTATAGCTTGGGATGCTACAACCTCCGATATGACGGCATTGGATGCAGAATACGAGCATATTCATCGGGAAGAAGCGCTTTTATCTCAGAGATTGCTAAGGAGATTGGAGAATGGTGTTGGCTGGGTCACAGGAAAGGGCCATGGTTCCTCGGCCAGTTTTGCATGGAGAAGTGGCAATAAAGATCAGAGAGCGCTGAAATGATGCGCCTGACGGACTAGGTAAATTTGTTTTCCTTTGTGTTATCTTGCTTTGTGGTTCTCTTCGGAGATTCAGCGTCTCTGGACGCGTCTTCTGTTGTCTTTCACCTGTTTATTTTTCAGTTGAAAAACGGAGAACTGTGTTGTATGTATACATAGGTTGTTTTCTTAGTCTCGCTGCCTTGGTATTCTCTGTAATGTACGTGACTCTGAACAGACGGCGCCATCCCTATGGTTATCCTCGTATTGACCGTAAACTTTAATGACTCCTGCGAAGGAGATTAACAAAATCTTGAGAGCGGTGACTTGATAATTACGAAAAGTGAAAATTTGTGGCGCAACCATCACAGATACCATATTAATGATAGGAGTCCAGACTTTGCTTTCTATGACAACACATTGTTCCAGAATCTGTCGGCTTCTGTCAGATAATCTTCGTTTTGTTACCAGAGTAGGCAAAGATACTGAGGAAGATCTATTTCCTCTCATGGACTCGCTGTTGAATTTTCCGGACCTGAAATTGACTTGAAAGTGGAGTCAGATTCTTCTCTCAGATACACAGAAGTATTTTCTGTCCTTCGATGGGACAGAGAAGACTTGATAAACGTAATTCGAAGGCTGCCAGTCTCGGTGGGTAGATCACCGACTGCTCTGGATCTGGTCGAAACAAACTCAATCGATGAAACCGCCATCAAAGTTGTCTGTCATGTTCCAGCTGTCGTCGCTATACCGCGGGTTTCACCCAAAGACGCAACGGAATTTCAACGTTCCAGACCTGTGCAAGAAAGTCGAAGTTTCAAGTGGAAACTCGCATTGAATCTTTAAGAAGAGGCTGCCATTCAAATGATACGAGATTTAACAAAGCTAGAAAATCTTTACTCGTAAACGTTCAACTCGACAACAGTGGTACAGGAAAAAAACACTTTGTAGTCCAAATTCAGTCATAGATGTAGCAGAGAATACCACTAGTGGTACTCAAAACGTCGGAAATCTTGGCATCCGGAAAGAGACCGTCGCCAGGCAGAGTATCATTCTGGACAAAAGAAATTGAGCTGCTTTCGAAACTGATCATGTGCCGACTTACGGGCGTCAAAAAAGGCGGGGCGCCAGTAGGATATTCGTCGAAATGCGTGACATTATCCAAGGCTTGGACAGAGCCGCCGTAGAATGCCAGCGCATTGCGTTTATCTTGGCGCTGCCACAGGTACCAAATTCGGTCGACCATCTATGAAGACTCGTGAAACCAATTTTGCAGACGTACCAGGTGACTTACTGCATGATGCATCCAAAATAGAGGTTCTGGTATCGTCGGTCAAGGTCCAGCTGAATCTTTAATGCAATATACATACCATTGGCAGAGAAAGTGGGTGCTCCGGAGACACAGTCGGAAGGCGCATTTTTTGGACATGCTCCTGCAAGATCTCTGGTATACTATTTCAGAATGACCCTTCAGGACAATTGGAGATTACGTACCCTCCGGTGGAAAGATGAACTGCACCATGAGCACCCTGGAATGCCTCAAAGTACGTCTGAAATGCCTTGTAGTCCCCGACAAAACTGTGGACCAATTTGTGAACCTCTTGCTCGGTAAAAGTGGCGTTGGCGTATAGAGATTCGTTGGCAATGAAAGCATTGACAGGAGGAGGAGTACCAAGCCACGGTTGGATTGTGAAGTTTCGACGCAAGCTATGATAAGATGGATAGGAGAGTTTGAACGAAGAGTTGACTCCAAATCCTCCACCTGGCACGCTGACGTCGTTGGTTGGGTCTCCCCAGCCTCCAAGACCAGCTTTGGGATCAGAATCTTGGAACATTGAAGATCCATGAACATCAGCAGCGTCTGAGTTTCTTTAAGACGATACATTCAAACGAACCAAACAATCGACATACCTATCGCCCAGTTCCAATATGGCGAAGTCCCAGAAAAGCCACATTTCGATTTCAAAGCTTCTTCGTAGCTGTATACATACCAGCGATGCCATGGGAGAAAAAGACCAGTAGAATGGATCTAGGTTCATCGTCGTTAGATTTGATGGCAAGTCTTCAGCAGCTGTCGAACCCGGTGATTGAGATCCATGTGCATATAGACCAAGTCATCATAGTAAGAGCTAGATTTGTTGACAGGGACGATATCGGTGGGATTAACAGTTGGTGCCAATGCGTCATCATGGGGTAGATTCGCAAGACACTGCGAGGAATCAGTCCAAGCGAAAAAAAAGACGGAGCAGTGACAAACCTTTACGGCGGTGACCCACTCTTCACGTTCAACATAAGAGAGTGAGCGCCACTCTTTTCTGATCGAAGGTCGAGTGCAAGGCTCGATGGCCAAGCAAAAGGATAATGAAAGTAAGGTGTAAGTGGCAAGCGAAAAGAGCATGATGATGCTTGTCGTGGTACTTGTCTGGCTTTTGGACCCTCTGCATCAAAATAAAAATCATGGAAATATATATGTTGTCGCCATCGGTGTTTGCCAGGACCCAAAAGCGCGCTTGTGGAGCTCAAGGCCGGTATCACGGAGTGGCTTGAATGATTAGGGGTACGATGCGATAATTGCAGCGCGAGTATCGGCCCTCTATTCACATTTACGAGAAGCGTGTCAATTTAGAAGGAGTATCTGAATGAAAGCGGACACACCCTAGGCTGTCCAATTAATTCGTTCGCTCGTCGATAAATATTGAAGAAAAAGTTCATCAATTAAATACCTTTTTGAGTGATTTATCCCCGAGAGGATTCAGAGTCCGCCTAAAGCCCAAAGCCCATTTTCCGCCGCGCTTGCCAGCAACAACGGCCATTTTCTATGTAAGCCTCCAGACGGGTAGGGCTTCTGGCTGAATCATTTCTTTTCAGGTGTGACTGGGCTGCACCATAATCGATGAAGGTTCGGGACAAAGGGTCACGCAGCGGAGTCCGAATCTTCTCGGGAATAAATCATTCGTGGTCCGGGCAGTATTCTCAACAAGGGATTTGATTGATGAACTTTCTCTCTTCAATATCGACAAGCGAGCGAGCGAACGAGTTAATTGGACAGCCCTATGTTGCTGTTGCGAGCGGTTCACATGGGCATCATTTTCAGAGCATTTACCCAGCGAATTTCAAAGTCAATACCGCAACCAACTTTCAGTTCGTCGCCATCAGCAATATAGCGATGCTTCTAAGTTCTGGCTCACTTTTGATAACTTAACCGGCCACGATGTCACGGAGCTCCAACAAAAAGACACGGCAGGTCTCGAAGGGAAGCGATTGGTGGTCTTGAAAAGAAGTAGAGCGGGCGACCATCGGCTTAGGCTGCAGCAAGTCGAGGTAATGACTCCACCGGTTTTCCAACCCAGTTCTAGTGGAGTCAAATCGGCTCAGCCACTTTTGTTCGTTCGTAACAGTACCAAAAAATTTGATGTTCAATCAAACCAACGGGCACTTCGCCCTTGGAGACTGACAGAGGTAGGCTTGTATGTACCATGGATTCCAGTCAAATGATTGAACAGCGCCAGGGCGAGGTTGGTAGCGTCCATCTCTGAGTCCAAATCAAAATGGTACCAGTATTGGCTGAAATAAAGCCTGGTTAATACGTACTATATGTCGCTCAGACGGGATGCTTGATGCCAACTCAATCGGTCCTAGACTCGAAAGAAATCAACAGCTAGACCTCTCATGAGGGGCGTACACACCTGTACGGAAGCTTTGTCGCGTCCTGACGATAGGTGGCACAGAACACAGTTGAGCCATACCTCAAATTGCGGATCTGTAAGTGACAGTGAAGATGAGAGTTTGGCCTGGGTCAGAGCGCATAATTATTTCTTTCTTGAGACCAATGATGTGAGGAGCACGAGGATCAGATCCAGAGAAAATAGCCTCGGATGTCCATCCTTGCTTTCTGTCAACTATGAGGACACTTGAGGGAAAGGGATAGAAGCGCACCATCAACTGTGCGCCTTTGAATCACAGCAAGAGTTGTGCAAGTGATCCCAAGCCAGCAATTTCTCGACTGAAAGGCCGACATGAGGACTGCCAGAACCAATGTCGATCAAGAAATCAAGTTCAGCCGACGAAAAAACGAAACTGATTCATACACTTTCTGCAGCGGTCTCGAGTTTTCGAAGATTCGGGCCGTTGACCTTCATCGTACTGGACAGATACAGTTCCAGATCCCTTAGCGACGAAGGGTTGGCCTCGGTCAGAGTGCATACTTGTTCTTAAGACTGGTATCAAGGAAATATCGGGGTAAAGAGCTCCAGTACCAGTGGTCTTGAAAGTACGTGACCTCTGGGTCTTCGTCTTCGTGGGCTAGAAGACCTGATCAGAGGGGGATAGACGCATATTATTACTGACTGCTATTTTTTGAGCCAACTGCGGCAATTGGAACTCCGGGAAGAGTTGAAACCGATTCTCAAGCCAACAACGTGCATGAAAGCCGATACAAGCGAAAAAAAAGTTGATTCGTACAGCTTCTGCCGTCTCGGGCCGTAAAATGAGTGAGCAAGTTGATAACCATTCGTTTCTTTCCAGAGGGAGAAGGTGCCAACTGGCGAAAGCGTCGGTGACAGGGCAAAAGCTGATTCAGGGTCGTAATCGGTGACAAGGGTTTCTACTCTGACTGCTCTGTCCTCGTGAATGCATTGTATGAACTTCGGTGCAAGAAATCGGCCGTGCAAAGGGTGTGGAGCTGTCCGCGAGAATTCGAGATGAGAGACGCTGACACGTGAGTAGACCTCCTCCACCCTCGATTTCGATGGCCTCGTTTCTCGAGCTCTTCCGCTGCATGCACTGGAAGCTTCAATTGCTATTCTTTGACTAATTTACCTTGATTTCGAAGTTTCGACGCGATATGGAGCCGAACTGCAATTGAATTACGGTTGAATGGTCTCATTGCCAACCTACAGTATAAAAGCTGCCCCTTCTGAGCAGTTGTGCTTCATTCCTTCGCGCCATGCAAACTTTCAATCGCCTGCTCTCTATTACCGTCTTAGCCGCAGCTCTGGCATCGACGGCTGGTCAGTCTAATGACTGCAATTTTTTCGCCGTTGCTAATACTTTTCGTAGCCGCTGCCGAAGCCAGGATTCTTACCAATAATGTTCCATTCGCTGATTCGGACTCCTCTGCCTCGAGTGACCCAAGTCCTACTCCCGATTTCGCTGAATTGTTCGCCGCCATGGACGGTGACCAGGCCAATGAGTCTCCAAATATGGAAGAGGCTCAAGCATCGCTGAACAACTTCAATTTGGTTGGTAAATTCGCCGGTGCCAACAATGCGGCCGATGGGGTAAGCTTTCATTGACTACCGATCTTTCTTAACTCATAATTTTTTTCCAGTACATGGGTTGCGCAGCTTTGAACGGTTACAATGTCGAGCAATGTCTTCGCCTTTGCGAGACGCGTGGTGCAGACCATAGAGGTGGACAGTGTCAGTATGTGAACATCTGGCAAGGTAAACTCAACGGGAAGCTTCAGCCTAACGCCACTTGTGCGATGGTAAGAGGCACATCAATTCGATAAATATCGTTTTCTGATCATCTCTAGTACTGGATCCCGCTCGATAATTCGACCGCGACCAACTATGGCCAGCACATAGTCGAAGGCGACTTGGTCGTCACCTCTTCCGCCGGTTACGCTCGCAAAACATTCGTCAAGGATGGCGGGTTTGAGAGCTACACTTGCGTTAAAGGGGGGGATTTCTGTTACTCGGAATCGTCGGTCTATTGGAAAGGGACTAGTCCTCCCCGAGGTCACTGGGATGCACTTATCTTCAATGCGCCTGATTATGCTCATACCGGTCACTCTGTTGGAACTCTTGGATCCGGAGATGGCGCCGACTCTCTTTCTGGTACTTTTACACCAAAGTCACGCATTTCGACCACCAAAAATGCAGCTTATTGCCTTCAGTTTTGGCACTCTAGTGATTTCAACGGCGAACTCGAAGATTATTCCATTTTGCAGATCGGGTGGAACAGCCAGGTCATTGATACAATCCGGCCAGGTGACAGTCCCTGGAAGGTCTACAGCTACACAGTCATCGGGACTGGCTCGGACCTTCCATTCTTCACTGGAGGACGATGTGAGTTGTTCAATCATTCTCCTTGATTCGCGCTCAACTTTCGTCAGACCCCGCATACTCTTTCATCGATGACATTTCCCTTTTCGTCGGTGCCTGCACAAAGTAGTGGTTTCTAATTTGAAAGATTCTTTCTGGACGTTGTTTTGAAAAAATTCCTTCCTTCTCCTCTACTTGAATGACATCTTTTATGTGACTCAAAACGTTTACTTTCTCGCTGGCAGTGGCTTCTCTTTGATGAACAGCGAAGATATCACAGCACAACCCGCTAAACCGACACTCAACCACAGAGCTAGGTGGATAGATTCTTCATAAGACGCCTCTACGATTCCCCTGGTCACTGGATCAAGGTCCTTGATATAATCAAGAGACTCTCTAACTCGACGGACCAGCTGCGAATGTTGTTAGTGTAACTCTCGTCACCAACAATCTACTGACTTCGTCAATGTCGCCAATCTGATGGCCATAAAGTTTTTCCCGAAGTGAACTACGAAGAGTGGACTGGACTAACATGCTTCCTACAGAGATACCTTGGCGATTTCAGTGGATATGACAGGATCAAGGGAACAGAAGGGTAGAATCATATTTTGAAGCACTGTCTGCACCACACTTACCTGCAACTGAGCCTAACGACCGGAATAGATAAGACACTGCGGTCGCTATGGCTTGGTCCTCAGGACCAGCATTAGCTATCAGTGAAATCAGACTGCTGGTAATCCCGATCCCTATAAAGTGTCCGGAGTCAGTTGAGGCAAAAGTCTCGTCCGAAGTTTACCGTTTCCCATAGCTGCAACCACCCAGGCTAAATTGACCGGTTAATATGGAGAACCCTGCATTTTATTTCAAACATACCACATATTATTCCCGGCACAGAGTACCAGACGATCCCGGTCATCAGAGTAGTCACGAACAGACCAACGAATTGCATCGAATAAGCAACAACAGTCAGCCAATAGAACTTTCCTGTCGACTGCATTGTCAGTCCAGCTATCAAACTGCCACTGACGCCGGCGAGAATGCTAGGGAGCATCCACAATCCGGTCTGAGAGGCAGATTGATGTTGCACGGCTTGAAGGTAGAGCGATAAGTGAAAGACTGTGGATAATGCTGCCGCGATCCCGAAGAAATTGACCAGGTAACTGGCTATCATACTCCTTGACGCGACGATTCTCTGTGGTGCAAAAGGCTCCGTTGCGATCTTCATCTCAATGACCCCAAATATCACAGAGGTGACCACAAAGGCGGACAAAGACATCATAGTCAACTTGTCACCCCAGGATTTGTTACCGCCTCTCTCCAAGCCGTACAGAAGAAACAATATGGCAGACACCAAGGTCACGGCGCCACCAAAATCAATACGTTTGACTTTGGCTTTGAAATCGGTTGTGGATTCATGAGGGAGGTGAAGCGCAAACGACACTGAAGTAATCGCGAGCATGGCTAGAGGAACTTGGATAAGGAAAGCCCTGTGAAGGATTTATCAGGACATTATTATATATCCGTCCAGAGATGTCTTACCATCGCCATGTATAGCGATCGGCCAAAAGTCCTCCCAGTGGAGCCCCAGCCATGGAGCCCGAAGCAAAAACAATGTTCATGATTCCTGCAAGATCATAAGAAGTCTGATTATATTATGAGACATTGACGCACCTTGCCAAGTTCCCCGCGACCTCAGTGGGACTATGTCTGAGAAGATAATACTTACGACCCTGAAAAAAGATAAGCCAGAGATGATGGGGACATCAAGGAACCACTCACGTCGACATTCCGCCTCCGCCTATTCCAGCGAGAGCACGAGCACAAATAAGCTGATCCATAGTTTTGGACAACCCACAGAGCAGGCTTCCCAAGGTAAATATAAAATAGGCAGTCTGATATGCTTGAGAGTCGCACTACTGTGACTTGTGGACGAGAAACTCACCAGGAGACACGCTTTCCGGCCAAAAATATCGCTCAGTTTTCCATACAGTGGCCTATCGGTGATAAATGTATCAAATATCTGCATCGATATGTGTAGAGGGAGATTTACTGGAAGCTGGTCAATGAGATCATGTAGGCCGTCACGACCCAAGAGGTTTTGTGGAGTTCGTGAAGCTCGCTTCCTATCGCAGCATAGGAAGATATGACGATCGTCTGGTCCATAGCAGCGAGGAAAATTCCTATAACGAGGGGGATCATGACAGAGATCAATTTGACTCTGCTTCCTGCCTCCACCGGCTGCTCTTCTGCATTCGAAGCAGGGACATTGTTGGGCCCATTGAAGCCGGAAAGAAGAGGCGAAGTCTCGTCTGACATATCTGTATTCCGAGTCGAAGCAGGGACATTGTTGGGACCACTGAAGCTGGAAAGAAGAGGTGAAGTCTCGTCTGACATTTCAAGAAGGATCTTCAGCGTCCAAGACGGCAAGAACCAGAACAGAATCGTGGAATCATCTTTGCTGTGAAGCCTTGGGTTCGGAAGTGGTTCGGATGCCCGTGATGCTAATCGGCGGCCCGAAAGAAGCCAATCGGATCGGATAAGTAAGCCGACCCCATCCAATTTGCTCCAAACCATGATTCACGACTGGTTGATGCAACAGTTCTATTCTCCAGGGAATTCATACTCGAGTGGCTTTGCTTCACTTCCTCCCGACTTGCAGCTCGAAATTACCTCCTGGCTTGATACTCGCGGCGATATTCTGAATCTTTGTTTAACGGTAAGGCTGCACCGTTACCAAGAGAGCTTGTCAACTCATTTCTCAGTCGAACCATGTTTTCGGAATTGTGTCTTCTGTCTTGTATGCCTCAGTCACTCTCAATACTGGAGAGCACTGTGTCAGAACGCTCCAGATGCTGGCCAGACGACCTGATATTGGTCGCCATGTCAGAGAACTGATCGTGCGACCGAAGAAATCGAAAAGTCTCTCTCGACAGAATTTCAGCTTTCACGAGAACAGCGTTGCATCCGAGGCCGTCCGTACTGTTGCATCCTCAATGTGTCTCGAAGCCCTCACGACTTTTGCTTGGGATGACGAAGAGCTAGCATTTCACGACGATATGTGGTTCGCTTTGCGTGTCGGGTGAGCCTCAATTCCAATACTATTACCACATTCTTATCCGCCTTCTGTCAGCTGCCCTCAGCTGCGATGCATCAGTACCAGTGTCGGCTCAGTAGGTTCAGTCCTTCGTTCGGCTCTTTCCCCAGGCTCATTCCCCAAAGTTTTTACCCTCGGCCCATAGTCATCTCTTCGACTTTGTCGATCTTCGCGGATTCTCCTTGTTGCTTCGCCCAGGATTCTATGAAGCCAACGCTGGCATATTGGTCGAAGGTAATCATTGCCTTCAGTGGCCCATATCTGCTAATTCCTTCTTCAGATGACCATCCCATGTGGCAGAAGCTATGGAAAATGTTGCAGACCAAATGTCCGAACCTCGAGGAGCTAACCATTGACGGTATCTCCGGATTGCCAATGGACATACACGGACTTGTAGTGGGGCGCTGGCCGAAGCTCAAGCGTCTATTCCTGGGCGATGTCATCGTGGACTGGACACCTCATGCGCTTTCGGACGAGAAACGGCCATTCATTTCATTCCTCGAGGATCACTCATCCTTGAGATCTCTCGGTCTCTCTCGACGCAATATCGATTCAGCACATCTCTCGACTCTGGAACCTGATAGCCTCAAACTGACAACTTTCAACGGGACTCTTCAGCAGCTTCAGTCACTTCGGGGTCAGTTTCATTCGCTAAAGTCACTCTCGTTCAGAGATGCTCTCCAGACCAGAGAGGTCACTGCCCCGGCCATCGCCAGTGTCCTGCAGAATATGTCGCTGACGAAACTGAAAATTGCTTTCCTGCTTCACACGTCATACGACAGTGCAAATCTTCTTCGATCCCTGGTCAACTCTTGTCCACATCTCAAGCATCTGGATCTTACATGTGCTCATAAACCCTCATTCCAGCTGGTAAGTAATCTTTGTCCTCTGAAACTCCATCTAACAATTCGGCCTCAGGATGCTTTCGCCAAAGCCATTCGCGGATTTCCCAAACTTCGGGTTCTGCATTTGACCATCGTCAGATACCCTGGACATGAATCTTTGGCTCTGGGGGCTGAACGTATCGCCATGTCCAATCCACGTTTAGAAAAGTTTTCCATCACTTTACTTCCACCGACATATCCACTGCCGCTACCTTTTGCCTTGCCACTCTTCCACATGCCTTTTCGAACGAAAGAATCCGGTCTGTTCACTTTGATCACCGATCACCATGGCTTGCCGATAAAGCTCAGAATCCTCGAGCGTCGGCGGCTGATGTGGCCGCTCTTCCTGGGTCATTCATCTCGTACGAAGAAGTACGTGAAAGATCTTCGACCACCAGGAGCTCCTGGGCGAAGGCAACCGGGATTCCAAGGTTTTGTTGACCTGGTCAAGGAGAATTCTGCCGCGGGCGAAGAAATTCGTTTAATGCTGTTCTGTATGTCTCTCGTATTCTTGGCGCTTCTGTCGCCGATAAAGTTGGCTCATTAGACAAGCGATTTAGTCCGATTATCCAGTCAGTTGTGCATAGATTTAATGTCATTATTTTCAAGAGATCTGTCTGTTGCACATTTTCTACAAAGTCTGCGGCGAGTGGTGAAAACAAAACAAGCAAGCATCGTAGATTGTGCCATATGTATGTAGCCCGGCAAATCACTGCCTATCAATACCTGCCAAAATGTACAGTGAGCAAGATGACAATACACATGGCGGTGACGAAGGATTAGGACCTGGTAACCAGTCAGTATCATCTCTTCCACCAGGCCACCCAATAGAAATGAAACCCGAGCAAAAAGCTAGACTCACATTTTATATTGAACCGTGTTTTCAGGGTCATTATTCGTTTTGTACGATATTGAGATGTCTAGGTCGCGATTGTTGCGCTCGTTGGGAGCACAGGTCAATTTCCCGGTAATCTTGTCGCCTTGGTTAACGGTCATCGTTGTAGGAGTATAGAACACTGTTTGTCTAGAAATGTCGTTGGGAAATGAAAGATTCCGTGTGTCGCTGGACTCACTTCCAATGTGTGTACTGAGCATGAGGCCCAGTCGAGAATTTCACTTTTTTGTGGGTGCACTCGAATGAAATATCAAACCATGCCAGGAATGCATGGACGTCTATAAGGAATGAAGATCTGGAATCATCGAAGAAGCTGCACATACAATCATTTCGGGTAGGAATGAGTGAAAAGTTGGCCTCGAATGTGAGGTCCTCTTTTTTGGCGGTGAGAAGGTCGATGTGCTAAATGGGGTGAATGTGGTTTCTGTTAACAGATATGCTAGACATACCTTGATTAAACATGGATCAGTCACGACGGCCTTCAGCTCGACGGTGTCCACCAAGGGCTCTCGGAGAGCGATGTCCTTGATACATGAGTAATCGAAACCATAGACGTTGTCCCAGACTGACAAAAGTCAACCGATGCTCGGATAAGGGATGAATAAGCGACTAACAGTTGATCTTTTCTTCCTTGTAGTCTTGATCCTCGATGGCGGCCAGATAGAGTATCGCAGTGTCCGGAAAGATCAAACCTCCAGGTTTAAGGTACTTGTCTCTTGCGAGGAGAACAGTGTCCAACATGGATTCATACAACAGGAAATAACCCATCCATTCCGAGATGATGATGTCAAACTCTTTGAGAGGTAGCTCGGATTCTTCGAGTTTGCCCTTGACGAGGGTAATCGCTGGAGGTACAGATTCAAAAATCAGTTACGACGATGGGAATGCCGACGTACTGTCTTTGAAGCCGTTTGCTTCGATAATTTTCTGGGCCTGGTCGATAATGTTTGACATGTCGATCTGTTTCCAACGCGATCAGAAAACGAAGGGAAAAAAGTGGAAAAGAGCATACACCGACGACATGCTTGGCTCCAGCCTTTGCCGCGAACATGCTGAGGATTCCAGTACCACATCCGACGTCGAGCACTGTCTTGCCTTTGAATAGGTGGCCATTGTTGACGATCGCAGTGCGATAAGATCCAGTCCTCACGGTGTCCTTCAACATTTCCTCGTGAATGCCTAGAAAGAGAGGATATCAGTGATAATGGAGAGCAATTGAACCCCTTGTACACACCGAAATGAGCATATGAATCGGCATAGCTATGATTGACGCAAAAATGAAGGACATCAGAATATTCCTGGATCCAAGTTCGGAATATGCGCAACTAGTCTCTCGATGTCATGTCATGAGCAACCTCTTTCGAAGCGACATGATTGCCTGAAGAATCCATCGCAGCGGTGGTAGTGGTAAAGAACTGAGAATGAAAATTTCTGAAAAAGGCTAAGCGAAAGACACGTGCAAATCCGAATTAGCACTGCCACCGCCTCGAGACAAATAATGCTGCGCTTATGAGAGCTCCACAGCTCTCGATGGTCAACCACGACATGGATTCACCTCCGTCTTACGACTCTGCTATTTCCTGTCAGTTTGTCCTGCTCATTCTCAATTCACGGTCTTACAATTTAACAGCCAGCAAGCCTGGGCCACCAAATGACACCAAGGCTCCCCTTGTCTTGAATTCGCAGCCATACGTGGCTCCAGGGCCGTCGTATACTACTACTACACAAACTGTGTACAATTATGTGAACCCCGAGACGCAGGAGCATATCGGTGAGCAAAATCTTTAGCCATTGAGGTCTTCTTAACTCACCTGATTGAATAGCATCCCTTCTCCCTCCTGACCATCCGGCAATGATATGCTTGCAGAATGGCCATGTCCCGACCACGAAATTTGGAATTCTAGGTTCGTAGGCTTGATACAGACCGTAAGGACCTTTATTGATTAACCCAGGGATTTTGGCTGCCGTCTTCTGGTTCCCATTGGGAGTCGGTCTAGTGAGTCCACCTTTATATCTTGCTTGCATTCTTTCTAACTCTTCCAGTGCCTCCTGGACAGTCATTCCAGGTGTAAGCGTTGCGGAGACAGACTATGAGAGACCACTGGACTATAACGACACTTTATATCTTACATATAGCCATGTACATACATACGGTACTTTGATTGATTGATTGTAATTCTTCTAATGCATCGCGACCCCGACCCGAGCCAAAATGCACCTAGGTCAGGTTCCAGAGCTCGGCCAGGAAGAGTCTACCGCTTTTCGGAGCCCGACTCTCAACTGAAGACGACACGTAATACGGGCCGAAGATTTGCTTCCCAAGAGAGCCTTCATCATCTTGAAAGGCCTCAGACAGCTCTCGGCGACACAGGCAAGTGGGTTTTTGAGTTGGAATTTCGCTGCTGACGGAAGCAAGATCTTTCTAGCAATATCCAGTTCTTTTTTACCTCGAGATGAACCAGGTGAAGAGCTGTCAGAAACCGCTCGAGTCTGGCAGGTTTACACAGAGGTAGCTCGTAAGACGGACGAGCTCTCGGTGGAAAGAGCGAATCGCAGTGTTGATGTCCTCTTAGTCTTCGCAAGTGCCAAAATCACTCTGGATTGACTGTGCTCTGACCTTGATTAGACTGGTCTTTTCTCTGCTGTCCTAACGACATTTATCATCCAATCCTACCAGGTGGGTTATTGCCAGATCCCAGACAATAACTCATACACTTCTAGCTTATGATTCCAGACCCTGCGGAAACAACTAATACATTGCTGGTCGAGATCATAGCCCTTCAATACAACAGAACCGCGTCGGCTGTAATATCAGCTTCAGGCTCCTCTACCGGAATACGTTGGGTGAACGGCCTGTGGTTCGCTGCACTGTCGTGTAGCCTATCCACTGCCCTGATATCGATGCTTGCCAAGCAATGGCTCTCGGAATCCCTTCCAAATTTATCAGGCAGTTCTCGACATCGCGCTCGTAAACGGCAGTCAAAACAACTCGAGCTGGAGAAATGGCACGTCCCTGCAGTCATTGACGCCTTGCCATTTCTAATGCATGTCGCGCTTCTGTTATTTTTCGCCGGTCTCATCCTCTTTTTACGGGATGTAGATACTAACATTACAATTGTCACATCCATCATCGTGGCTTTTGCCTATCTCTTCTATTGCACGTCCATTTGGTTGCCTTTGCTGTACCCAGAATGTCCTTATCGACATCCAATATCCGAATATATTCATCAATGGATCCAACAGCCTCGCCGACCAACTCGTCCTGTCCAAATAGATATTGAAATGAGAGGGCAAAGGTACAGACAATCTTATTCATTCAAATGATCTTCGAATGAAAACTTCATTCCAGCCCTGCCGTCACGATAAACGATCTCCTGGATGCAACAGCCTTGTCATGGTTAATGTCCAGGGACAATGACGATGTCGTCGCAGTGGCCCTGGAGTCTATGGCTGGCCTGCCACGAGATTTCTCCGCTCTTCACATTCTTCGCAACCATGGGATACTCGAAGGCATAGAAAACGGGTTTCAGCGGTGCTTCCACAAGGACACGACCCTGGATCAGTGGCGACTTGTAGATGCTCGTGGAGCTGAACTTTACTGTCGCGCATGGATTAATCTCACGAGAGGAACCTTGGAGAGATGGCCATTTGCGACCATTGAACAGCTATGGATGCTCCAGGAAATCGGTCAACCTGATGCTGCCGCTATGGCCTCTTGTGCAATTGCACTTTCCTCCTTCGACATCTCACAATGGGAGCTGCTCTCATATCTTGCTAAATTCGTAGCAGGGGAGCTCCAGTTAACCGAGGCAACACAGTGTATTTTACTAGACAGCATCATCGAGTGCTATCTAGGATGGGAGGCGCCTGCCATGATCATCGAGGAGACCAGAATTCGTGCAATTCCCATCTTATTGAGGGTCCTGCATCTCTTGGGGGACGACCCCGTCTCCAAAGTTCGCAGTGCTACGGCCCTGGCCTTGTTTACTTTCACCGGAGCTGGACCTGTCAATCTCGCAGAATATGCCAGCGAAGAGCGAAGGAGAGAAGATTACTGCGAGCTCAGTTTGGAGGCGCTCAGCATCCTGGTCGAGCATCCTAATCGATTCGGCGTAAAGGACAGTCTCCTAGCTATTACAGCCCAAGCATTGTGCCAACTTGCTACTCCTGTGGCCGCCCAATCCGAACGGTTTCCTCAGCGACTCAGAGCTCTCGCTCGAAAGAGTTTCTCCCAGCTCTTCATTGAAGGTCGAATTGGGGTTGGGGTAGTTCCAGACGCGATTTTGGCCAATACGCTTCATATAATTTTCCCTCCTACTCATATCAAACAAGACCTGCATGCTTCCTTGGTGACAAAATTGCTCCAGATGCTCGAGGTCACCTCGCATCCAGATGTCACAACTTGGTCTGTTCGATGTCTCGAAATCCTACTGACGCGATGTTCTGCTCCAGTTTCCGACGCATTTACAGAGCACAATGGCATTCATCTAGTCCTTCGAATAGCCAGGGCTGGGAGCATCGACAGCCAGAGACTAGAAATCGACAGTTTGCGAACATTATGCGCCTTCATTACTAGCAGCACGACACTGTTCAGCGAACTGATGGAAAGCCAGCTTGATCTGATCTTTCAATCAGATTTCTTCGAGGTGCTCTGTTCTGTAGTCGCTTCAAGATGGTGGCTCCTCGAAATCAGCGCTCACTGGCTACCTGCATTGGTCCAGTTGGCCAAAATCAGACCAGACGAACCGATATGGAAGACGGTATTGAATGTGTTTCGTGATTTCGCTGAAAGGAATGTGGGAGAAGAGGGTTACAGTGAAACACTGCAGCAGTTGGAATCATTGACGGATATGGTTTCAAGGGTCTATCCCGGACCACCAGTTTCCAGTGTCCCAACGGAGAAGGAGATGGGATAGAGCTTCGGTTCCGCCTGGCGCCCTATGGCCCTGTTCTCTGGAAGAGTTGAGGTCCTGATACAGATCGAGGGCACTGTATTTGTCGGAACTTTTCAACGCTTTCATCTATCCAAGTAGCATGAGCTTTTTCTGTTTGTATATCGAGGATAGCATACCAGACTTGTCGTCTTGCCTCGGAATTTATCATAAAGGTCATCAAGCAGAGGCGCCGCTTGGTATTCCTGGAGACGACCCTCTCGAAGCTCGCCCATCGTCGTCGCGCACTCCAAAACCATTTCCAAAGTCTCCAGCAAGAGATTCTTGACGACTTTCTGGCTAGAGCGCATCAGACATGCGCTCAAGATGTCATTCAACAAGGCTGAATGTTCTTTGGCCAAAGCAAAGATGTCCGAAAATGGTGGAGGAGAATTTCCTCTGGGTTTCATTTTTGAGAGAAAGACGTCAAAGTTGCCACCAATGGCAGTGTCAAAGACATAGCTGGCCAAGCCCGAAACAAACGAGTGCGCCACAAAACGAAAGTGTAGCAACCGTTTATTAGAGGCAGTCAACGTCGGGAAAAGAGGTGCACGGAATGACTTGGTCATCCGAAACAAAGCGCGAACAGCATTTTCCGCTTAGTCATGATCAGCATAGCTCAGCCAACTCGGTGGAAGCTCACCTCTTAGAAGCCGAAGAAGGAAGATGAACATTCTCTGATATTGCGACAAGACATCAGAGGTAATGATGACGTCTAAGGGCTTCGGAGCCTTGTAGTCCATGTAGAGGAAATCAAGAGCTCTGAAATGATATCATCAGTGAACAGAGCATGGACCCCGTAGAAACATACTCAATGGCTAGAGCGATATATTAGCGCAGAAATGGACGAAATAACAGATGCAGCTTACAACGAGGATTAGTCCAGCTTCCCGTCGCAGGTAAATCTCGAATAGCAAAACCGAGTCTGTTTTCAGTTTCCTCTACGAGACGTTGGCGGTATTCGTCTTCGACTTGTTCGTGGATCCCGCTCTGGACTGTATCCACAATAACAGTCCTGAGCAAGAAGCTGAGATCGCCTCCGACTGGAGGCCAAATGTTTCTATCCAGAAGAGCGGGCGCAAGACCAACTGCCGATGATCTGACGCTGTTGGTCGGTGGATTTCGACGTAAATTCTGTAGAGCGTGAGACCGACTGTCAGGTTCAGAATCAACAGAGTCTGAGAACAAAGCTGCTTGCAAGCGAGATCTGAAAGCCGGAGAGGTGAGGAGAAGATAAGACCGCAGTAAATCCATCTGTTGTGGTACATTAATGGAAGCTGACGGGGATAGGAAAAGGGACAAAAGTGTGGTTGAAACAGTCGATGCATGGAGAAGCAAAGGCTTCAGGACAAGTCTCGTCAATTGTGAAAGAGTTGGAGTTGATATCGGCAATGTCTCTGGGAAGACATCGATGAACCTTTGGAGTTGGCTGGTCGCGCTCGTGGTGAAATTGACCCCAAAGAAAGAGTCGCCTTCATGGCCACCCGGGTCGAGATCGAATATACTAAATTGCCGCATCTCGGGCCTGTATCGCGTCACGTTCAAGGTGACTGGAATCGCAATCGAACTGGATGCTGGTGGAATCGGACGATCATCCAAAGCAGCTTCGACATCTGACTCTGTCCAGATCCATCTGAGAGGAAAATGGTTTGCCGGGGCTTTGAGCAAATTGTGGTCAGGATATGCAGCTTGGAGAAGGGTCAGAGACCTCTGAGCGGCTGGGAGAGTGGCGACGAGATCGGTTGGGAAGAAAAGAGGAAAATGTTCGACACACGAGCTGAAATAATTGATCTCTTGGAGCCCATCCTCGCCCAGGTGCTGATCACCGAGTGAAGAAGATCTACAGCCTCCAAGACCCACTGATTGAGAGACAGTTTGTAGGTATTCGTGGGACACTGTCGTCAGAATGTAGGCAAATATTGCCGTGGTGTGACGACCAGATTGTTGCTCCAAATGTCGCTCGAGATGTTGATGTATACGAGAAAGTAGTAAATGGGCGGGAATTCTTAAATCGGAATACTGACTGGGTATTTTGCTCTCTTCCTATGGATAACAAGTCAATCAGACCACGAGCTTTGAACAGGCCACTTACGCGATCGCAAAATGCAGCCAGAGCTACAAGGATCTCCGAATACTCCAGATACCGTAGTAGCAATGCTGAGAGCGGTAAATTGTCGTACCCATCGTCGTTCGAGGGAGGACATCGAGAAATAGAATCACGAACATAAGATATGGTGGAGGATAAGGCATGAAAGAAGGAGTTTGTGGTAGTATCTTGAAAGGAACTTTCTCTATGTTTCTGTATGAGGACTTCCATTCGACGAAGCAGAGTGCCGATGGTCAAAAATGGGGCCATGATGCTGGAAGACGATGAGTTCAGTCCCAAACATACCAAAAAACTGACCTTTCAGTAATGATTGCATCCTTTCCATCTACCAAGACTGTACTCTTTCGATCCTTGGCGTTGGAAGCCACAAATCGCTCGGTGACATGATCCCATGTGTGCAACATTGAGGAGAACCCGAGACTGGTGACCTTGAGATTCCTCAGAAGAGTAGACTGCGACACATGGACCCCATCGGTATGCTCATCCTGAAAGTTGGACATCACCCTGGATGCGGTTCAATACAGAAAGAAGAAAGGGCAGAGGAGACTGACTGGTATCGGGCAGACGCAAATATTCGACTTTCTTGCTCTGACAATAGAGACCCAGGAGAAGCCTTGGTTGAGTGCATTGGATGCAAAGCATCCCAAGAAACAGCCTGACTCTGTGCAGTGCATATGAATATTTAACGGACACCTAAAGTTGAGTTTACTCACCGCATTGACTGTTTTATATTCAGTGCTCCAGAGTTTAGAATCCTTCACTGCTGGCTGAGCTAAAAGAGAGTGCAGCTCTGTAGACAACGCGAACTTGTCGACGGCTTCAGGTTTCAGCGAGGTGGATTTTGCAACAGATTTCAAAGAGTCGAAGATGGGATTCTGTGGCCTGTCCAACATCCTTGGTATGAAGAATTGTGGTCCGGGAAGATCTGGCCGTAGTTCATTATGGGCGACATCGGCGCGAAATTCATCGAGGCGGAAGTCGAAGAACATCTCGCGTCAGGTGATTGGCGTTTAACCTTGGACTCAACTTCGAGTTGGTCGTCTCAGTGAGTGATACCTCAAATCCTCAACGTTCGGTAGAAAAGGTTTCCATAGAAAATTGTTAACCATATAGCGCAACTATTTTACAATCCAACCATGATCTACATAGCAAGCATACAAATATTTCCATAAGCAATTGTGAAGCTAATGCTTCATAGCATCCTCAAACAACGAGACGTTGGTTTTTCCTGCCTTGAACTCGACTGCCTTGAGGTCTTTCACCAACCTTGCCTTCTCTCTAGCCCAAACAGCCCGTACCTCTTCATCTTGTATGTCGCCAGAGGTCTCGTCTTGGATTCCAAGCCCTCTCAAAGCTTCATCAAGCCATACCCCAGGAGCCAGACGAACGTCTCCCAAAGAGTTGCTCTTGTTTGAACCGCATCCAAACGAGGCAGATCGTCCAAAAGTCCTCTTTCCTCCTTTGACTGGCGAAGTCGACTTGAAGCCCGACGGCACTGTCACCAATCCAAGACCTTCCAGCATTCCAATTAGATCCCCAAATTCGCTCCTCGAAACAGGAGTGAAAATCCCGCTTTCGACTCGCAACAGGATGGCTCCATAATAAGCATAGAGTTGTCCAGCGTCAATCCCATCTGAGGTGGAATTGTTCCGCTTGGTTGAAGTCGAAGTGGAAGAAGAGGATAAAGGGAGTTTGGCCTCCAGTCGTTTTGTAGCGAGGAGCAATGATAGCAAGGCCAGCCGAGCCTGTAAGCCCAATTGCTGAATCTTGGAAACGATTTCACTGCTCGACTTGCTGGATGTCGCCGACGAACTGCTGGTGGTACGAGCAGGGGAATAGGCCTTGAGAGCGGCAAGGACATTGGCTGGTGTCACGCTCTTTGGAAGACTCTCGTCGACTGCCGGAGAGGAAGATGTCAAGGCTATGTCTATCGCTGATCGCAGAACCTCGAAAAGGCTCCTGACGTCGCCAGTCAACGCTGCAATCTTTTTCGTGAGGAGCGTAAGAGTCGGCTGGGATAAAAACTTTTTCGTCTCTTCTTCCAAAGGAGAAAGACGGGATTGGAGAATGGATAGGAGCTGGGATGGCGTATATGGTGCAAAGTGAAGTGTCTGAACCTGGAGAACAACAGAGGCTGAGGATGCAGTCAGAGTATGGGTGTTGGCTATCCCAATGACTCTGAGAACAGCAGGATTCGAAGCGGTGATGGAGAACAGTGAAGCAAGTGATGAAGCTGTCGAAGTAATATGGTCCAGCTCATCGAGAATTAAAACACTGTAGGGAGAGGGAGATCAGCACTTGTATACTGATGATGACCAGGGATCGTACCATTTATTTTCGAGAGCAGCCAGAGTCGCTTCAATCATGTTCTCTGTTCTTCGTCTTTTGCCTTTAGTTGCCTTGGTCTTTTTCCCATCAAGCTCTTCCATCAGCCTTTCCCATAGCGCGTCGACATCTTTTAGGGCCATACAGTTGATGACCAGCACCTGGACGTTACATTGATCCAAGCCCATGGAATCAACCAAAGAGTTGACCAGAGCCGTCTTGCCAGTCCCTGGGGCGCCAGAGATGTACAAGGTCGAACGACTGTTCTCATCAACAGTTTTCGCACCGATAAAGTCGGCGACGAATTTAGTAATTACTTGGCGCTCAGCATCGCGTCCAGGCATCGAGGAAGAAGAATCGGACGTAGGGCGCAGTAGGGCTCGTGCACGAACATGAAGAGGCTGCAATGATGAGGGAGGTGATGGAGGCGGTGTCGCGATAGAAAGCTGGGAAATCTCGACCGAGGGCGCGACAGCAGTGGTCGATGAGCGCCTTCTGTTAACTATTGACGGAAAAAAAATTAGAAGGAGTGGTGAACAGGGTCCAGTCAACGTACCTGCCCTCGTAGGGGTCACGACGGCCTCTGTCGCTGTACGACGGAGAGCCCTCGATGCTCTGGGAGAAGGAGAGAATAAATCTGAATTGAGAGCCTCGAGATTGAAGGGAGCGACGTTCTCCTTATTGCCGTCGCCGTCGAGCTCAGACGTCGAGGTTCTGGCACGTTTGGGATTTGGGGTCGCATCTGGCGTCAACAGCTGTTCGCATTGCTGCTCAGACTGGTGTGCTCGTTTACCAAGGACAGAATTACGAGTAGAACGAGGAGTTTGCATCGTCGAAGTCGTGGTAGAAGAACAAGAGTGATGACTTTGTTGATTTGTTTTTGATCCGGTTTAAAACTCCGCCGCCATCAAACGCGTCGACGCGCACGACACGTGACCCTGACGCGTTGACTTTTATTTATTTTTTATTTTGCTCGATTCTCTTATATATTCGTTTCATAGTTTCACTTGTCACTCTCTCGACTCGTGCCGTATATAAAATCGCAAATCTGGAGCCTCAGCACTGGAGGCTTGAAAGTTAGGAGTACACGTGACCAACACACCTCGACACGCTCTTGATGTTTCCTTCCCACCCAGGCCAGCTGAGCATGGGCTCTGACTCGCCTGAAGAACCTAGGTGATTCTATATTTCTTACTTAAATTCTACTCACATTAGCTCAGGAATAATAACGCCGCAGTCGAATCAATAGAAGACCTCGTCTTACATTTTCTATCCCAGCTGGACACCGCTGTTCGACCGCCTGACGAGGAATCTGAACAGGATTCGAGACAGAATTCTCGAATAACATGCACCATTGCCGATAGGACAAAACCTGGAAAGTAAGGTTTCCTTTGTGAGCGGATTTTCAACCTTTCTTCATTGACAGAGCGCACGGTACCCGGAACATCACATATCCGCGCAAAAATCCTAAAGGAAGCGCTAGACCTCTTGGTGGGTCTATTGGGTTCACGATGAGATGACCTTAAACCAGGTTCGCAGCCCAGTTATTGAGGGTTCTAGATATCATGCACGAAGCTCTGGTCGAAGATGTTCCGGCAACAAAAAGGCACGTAAGACAGATATTCAAGTACTCGATGTTGATTCCCTTTCAGAGATGTTTACTACCGAGATGTTCAGCTGTTCAAAACTCAAAAGACGGTCGATAATGTCGGATAATTGTGTTCAGTACTTAATCCGACAGCATCATCTAAATCCTTGACAGCTCGTGGACGACCTTGCAGCAACATTTGAACTCGAGAGATCGGATCTGAACATCGTAGGCATTTTGCTGTCCCTCTTGGTCCATTCACTGATTCTACTGCGAGCAGCGAGCTACTTCCAAAGGACTCGTTTGTGGATCTGGTCTGTCGATTGAACTCGTGAACGGGGAAATTATTCATGCAAGCGACACTGAGGTAATTGAACCTTTTACCAGGGACAAACTCTGATATCTGTACTAGCCGTCTCTCATTCCAGTCGGAGAAGACGTTCGAATGTTCAACGTCAATGGCGTATCGTGGGTGCTTATTGTGGAAAAAGATGTGATTCCTCGTTTTCTATTCCACATCCTTCGATGTTCACAAACTGCCAGGCCGTTTTTCAAACCCTGTGTCGACTTGGAATCACTTCTCATCCATCGTTGCCAGGCCCCGGCCTCATCATTACAGTGAGGAGTATTCTCGCCACCGTTTCTGTATAACATTCATCTGTAGGGAAAAGGATATCCGGATATAGCGACGCGTCACCTAGTCAAAATGCTTTCGGATTGCCTTCCCTCAAGGTCAGTTTACCTTGTCTTATGATATGTTGTCATACCTCAAGACCCCAGCATTCCTCTCCTTGGTTTTGTGGACTGTGATCCGTACGGCATTGATATTCTTTCCGTTTACCGATATGGGAGTCAAGCGCTGAGACACGAGCAATCCAAGTTGGCCGCTGCTCGTATCAAGTGGCTGGGCCTTTGGTCTAGTGAGCTGTCAGAGTATGATCTATCATCTTCTATCCAAGTCACTCTAACCTATCGATGTTGTCAGGTTTGGGATCGAGGAAGACTCCCTCTTACCCATCACGAAACATGACGAGAAAAAGGTTAAAGATCTTTCTATACAGCTTTCGGATGCTGACTGACTTTGCACCTAGGCTTATGCTTTTCTACGCCGACCGGAAGGAATCCCGAACAAATGGAAGCAAGTTGTCTGTTACAGCTCTTTGATCCGAGTCTGACCACTGTCGAACAAAGGAAAGAGCTCACTCGCATGTTGTATACTCGACGCAAGGCCGAGATCGAAGCGCTTTCGGGCGTAAACTTCAAGTCAACGACTGCGGATTCCTCTCGAGACGAACCGTCTCACTCACCTCTACTGCGATACCTCGTTTCCAAGATATCCATTTTTGTAGCATTGGTCGCATTAGAGCCCGGACCAGCCTAACAGTACAGCATCATAGTTCAAATCAACGACCATCAATTCAGAAATAGTCTATAGTATATGCTTTCATCTTCTATCGCTCGTGGCTTCAAGTTTTCTGCGCACCAAAGATCAATTTCTGGTATCTTCCTCTCTGCTCGGAAATGATGGTACATAGTGCGAGTCTTTCGATCGATGCCAGTGCGTGAGATGAGCTCGGAATTCTCCGACGTGCATCCAACCTTTCGCTCTCACGCTCAAGTCATCAATGGCTTCGTCGTACGGGAATTTATCGGAAGAGGGAACAAGAAACACGGATCCTTGTGGTCTCTTGCGTCTTTCTCGACGTCTGCTACGTATCGCTGTGAAGATTACCGAGAGACGCGGCCGAACCTGGCCCAAGCGTGTTAATCGACGTTTCTTTTCGTTGAAAACCGTATTTTTGCTGACATGGCCAAATAAAGTCAAAACTGACTGAAAGTGCTAGCAGCGGAAGTCGAAGAACTTGAAGATCTCGAAGCGGATAGCAATGACGTTGATGCCACACTGATGGCCGAGCTGGATACAGAACTCGCCCTGATGCGCAATTAGCTTTGGCTGCAAGCGGGAAGATCAGGCTTGAAAGACTTTGAGACATTGTTTGAGAGTCGCTTGGTGGTGCAAGTCGTGAAAAGAATTTCGAGCTTCAAGTTGCAAATAATATGAATTTAAGCAAATTTTAGAATTGCATGTCCGACCGTCGGCCCCCGATCGGCTTCGGATGTTATTCAAGATTGTCGTATGTATGTGATTCTACGTAGCTTACGATCTCAACTCTTCTCTCAACTGAGCCAAGTACTAAGGTAGTTGTTGGCGCCGTAACGGTGACTCAAATTGGAACAGATCGAAATCAGATGCTGTGCAACGTTAGACTCGGATATTTCAGATGAATGATTGCCAAGGCATTGAATATTGATATAGTAACAAAGATATAGATATAGGGCTACAGCTGGTCAAAGGACACAGTAAAAATATGCTACAGGAAACTAGGCAACGATACAGAGTAGTAAATAGGCAAGTGATACAAAAAAGCGATGATGCGAGAGAGAAAATACAAGTTTCGAAAGTCCGGGTTTCTAATCAGTCTTGGCGTCATCCTCGGCAAAAGAATCCGAGGGTTGGTGAACAATTCGAACATGGCGGCGCATGTTGCTTCTAACGCTGAATGCGCGCCCACATCCTTCCTCAGGACAGGTGTACGCTAAAGAAATGAATAAAAGCAACGACTTCAAGTTCATCAACTCACGTTTATCTCCAGTGTGAGTTGTAAGGTGAATCTTGAGGCCACTGGGACGGCTGAACCTTTTCCCGCAGTAGGTACACTCGTGTCTGGCATTCGAGTTGAAGTTCTGAGTGTATTCAGGCTCATAATACTGCTGGTGAAGAAGAGCAGGACTCGAAAGATGATGCCTGGCACCATAGGGATGATCTACCCTCGTCGAATATCGGCTTGAGGTAAGAGAATCAACTCTTCTCAAGTTTTGCTCGACTCGAGGGATATCGGGATGGCTCCAAGGTTCGGAATATACAGAGGATTGATAATATTGACTATCAATAGACTGACTGGAGGAATGACTGTGTCGAGTTGGCCAGTCGGCCTCCAACCTGGGAGTAGATTGGAAAGACTCTTGACTGTGAGGAGAATATGAGTGAGACCGAGCTGAGCTCAAGTCAGACATGGCTTGGTTGGTGTGGTATGCAGAAAAGCCTTGGTCGTAAGATGCGTGAGATCTATGAATGGTAGGATTCGGAAGGTGTCTGGAGATTCGGGCATTAAAAGTCTTGAATGATACATCAGCGATGATTGCGATATCATAAATCAAAGATACGAACATGAGAATCAGTCCAAGTCTGAGCTCTTGGTCTGTGACTGTCATACAAAGGGGGTAATGTGATTGGCGAGCGCCGTGCTGGTTCCGTGCGAGGAGCTTTATCTGTGAATTTCATGTCAAAATTGAACTTGAAACCGTAGAGGAAGGAAGCAAGGAAGCAAATGAAATCAGACCTACCAAATATTCTACAGATGGACGGAAGCACTGGACGATCTTCTGACGGGGAGTCCTCAGAGTATGGTGAATATATAGGACTCCATTCAGTGGAAGGTTGGAAGTGCATTTTAGAGAAGGAAGGGGGATCTGAGCTACTCATTACCTTGTTGGGTTTCCTGTTTATAAAGTGAACTGGGTTGCTACGGTTGCCACCGTCGATCCTGATGCGACTTCGGGACAACGAACGTGGTCTCCACGCGACTTGGACTCAACCATCACATCAATGATGCTGGATCAAAGGCGGTGCCCGCAGCGCCATCAGGAGCGGAGAACATTTTCCAAGTGACATTATTGCATCCAGCGTCCATGTTTTGGTCCAAGAATAGGTAAGACAGGTACTACGTTGAGAGAGCTCAAGCGCTCATAGCTGATTTGTCTCGGCTACTGTATATTAACCTCTCCAATCTCTCGCGTCAAGTTCTTCACTGACAACATGCTGTAAATTTTGATGTACCAATCTGACAAGGATGATAGATGGTAAAAGTCCATCAGGAAAAAAAAAACGGCAAAAGACGTACCGAATGTGTCTCAACATATTGGACCTCACGCCAAACCTGCCGAAATTAAGGATCCATCGAGCATCGGGAATTGCCACAGAAACTGACCTTCTACCACATCTTTCATCTGGACAAACAAAGTCTGCTGGAACGCTCAGCTAATGGATCTCTGAATTGTCTCAAGCAAGTCCTTGCCTTTATCTCCCGTGTGAGATATTAAATGGATCTTCAATCTTTGTCAATCATCGCTCTGGAAACCAAGGAAGCAAGTTACCTTGAGCGCACTTGGTCGTAGAAAACCTTTGCCACAGTAGTGGCAAGTCTTGGAGTTTGAGCCCTGGTCTTCAGGTTCACGGCTTTCGTGCGGTTGGTTCGGATATTGATCAGTCCTGCCAGGTCTCCCCTGGTTGCCTTGTTGATCCAAGGGCTGGGAAGGAAACCCATTAGAGTATCTGGGGGCACTGCCAGGCCCAGCGTAGGGATATCCATTGTTTGTACCCGCATTTGGGGCATATCTATGCTCGTTGGAATGAGACGGTAACTGTGGCAAAAATGTATTAGGCGGTAAATGATGTTGCTCCCGGGACCGGACAGAATGCCCTAAAAAGATGTCGGCAGCGGAAAGAGCGGGAAAGTTTTGAAACATAGGTACCACTAGTTGATCCATTAGGTCCATAATGTCGGGGATCCTGATATCCTATCGGGGCGGGCTGATATACGGCGGGATGAGTGCTCTGTGATATTAAGCTTGAGACTAGAGCGCTCAGATTTACAAAGACACATTACCGACTGAGGCCAATGTCCTTGAGTGCCAGGATGACCCGGACCAGTGGTAGGTCCTCTCATCGGAGGAAGTGAAAGCGAAGAGTCCCGTCCATTTTGGATATCTGGGTACCATCGCAAGTCAGAATGAATGGTTGAAAGTCTCGTGGACTCACTGAATATCTGGGATATCGGAGGAAGCGAGTATTGTTGAGAGCTTCGATGAAAAGACATGGCAGGAGAGATTTGTGGGGCCGCTGCTCCAGTTCGACGTATATGTACGACCTCGATTTGAACATGATTTACGAAGCAGTGCCTCCATGAAAGAGACGAGGTAAAGGAGACCGGGTCTCAGCGCGACAGAACAGCGGGTGAATGACTGTCAGACTGACAGGATCTGAGACCGCAGAGGTCCTCTTCGAATCGAGTCATCGAATCTCGAACGCCACGCTGAAAGACAATCAATGGACTCCCATAGCACCTGAAATCTACCATCTACAGCTGAAAGACTGTCAAGTAGCTGCAAGTAACCTTACCGATACACCTCGGTCTCGATGAACATACGGAGCAACCAAAGGTCAAATCTGGTACGATCCTTGTATTAACTCTGAACTGAACTATAACAATGTAAGCGAATCAAGCCGAAGATTCCAAGTCGACACCAAACCACTCTGGAAGCTTTCGCCAAAATGTCTCTCGATTGAATTCAACTACCGAGCGAAATTCCAATTGACAAGGCTCGCAAGGAAGCAAATCGGAATGCAGTTGACTGGTCCTCGACTGCAATAGCACGGCGTCCATGATGGCGAAAAGAGGGTCGGAACTGCGATGACAGACGTTCTCATTGTTATCACGAAGGATTTCGAATGTGATGGCCTCAAAAGTCGCCTGACACGTCCGTCTGCGCGACATATCGCTGTGCTTCTGATAGACACAGGCGGTTGCCGGCGCTCTACCTTCCATTTCGTTGACAATGAATGTGGAAAGAAAGCGAGACGCGTGCTCTCTTCCCTTCAAAGCATCCATGAGATCTGCCGGCGACAGTCGATGAATCGTCGAATCTTCATTGCTGCAGCCAGAAATGATTTGACTAGGTGGATACCGGGATAGATCGTAGAAAGCGGACGGTAGCAGCTCTGTCGCACCGATGTCGCGAGCCAAATTGATAATGAGACTGGAAAAAGAACATTTAATCAAGGCAAATCTTCAATTAATGTCACATACGTTGGATGCGGATAAAGATTTCTCGGGTCATATGCTCCATTATCGCTTGTTGCAAGTGATTCTCTCATATCCCATTCGGCGAGACTCGATGGCCAGGAGATTGACAATCCCCGGAGGAGATCTTTGCGTAGATGGCTGACTTGATATTTGGTTGACATGCGCAAAAGGGTGGCAACAAGCGGAAAAGTCTTTGAAGAATATTTGATTTCGGAACTGTAGCGGTCAATGTTAGAATTTGGACAAAGAAGACCGGCAACGTACACCCCATCATACAACGCCAACAAAAACATCAGCATGTGATCTGACGAGTCTTCGACTTGTAGCGCAGGAAAACCTTCCAGTGAATGGCGAGGACAGCATTCGAGATTATCAATAGCAGCAGCGAATGGACGGGAGTGACGACCTAGGTAACCTTGATGGACGACAAAATATTGGTTACCGGCGAGGATGGCTATGTTTCCGTCTGAAAAAGAGAGATCTGGATGACGAGTAGGCGATCCACAAATTTCATTAACTGCTATGTCGTCGGCGAGAGCGGTCACCGCGTTCAAATCGTTGCCTGAAATCATTGAATGGGGTTCGAGTCGAAAAGCGGAATACAATGTCAACCACAAGCTGAGTAAGCATCTGAACACCGGCCCATTCTAAACGTGAAAAAGGGTGTTACACGTCGAGCAAGTTGTCTATTCTGCCCCCCTGGTGATGCCAAAAAAAAATACCTGCCAAGTCAATAGAGCGTTGAAACCAGCGTGCAGCCAGGGAAGGAAAGTGACAGCTTTCGAGGTTGTTTCTCTGCTGAGAGCTCCATGCCCATGAAGGCCGAACGGTGGATAACGATGCAAGGGAAAGCGCGACCCAGGGTCAGAGACGATTTGGAGAAAGCACATTTTTTGGCCAAACAAGGGAAACAATATTTGTAATCATTTTTTACCCTCGCTGAGCTCAACGCCGACCAACTCTGTGCTCAAGCTACTGCAGAAAAAAAAAAGTCCAATCATACCGAAAATGACTGAAGCTGCTGCATCGACTCAAAGTAAGCCTTTTTTGTCGCGTTGTTTCGAAAACTCAACTTTGTCCAGCTTCTCGTATAGTCCCTGGCGCTCCTCCACCGTTGCCTCTGTCAAAAACTCAGAAAAAGAAAAGAAAGGGGAAAGGCAAATCCAATGGCGACGAACCGAGCTCTCCAGGTCCATTGTCTGCCCCACTGGCTGCTGCTGTCGTAGAAAAAGCTTCAGAACCAGAAGCAGCTCTTCAAAATGGACATGTTGCGCCGCAGGCTCAGTCCGAGACACCAATCGAACCCGAAACCTCTTTTAAGCCCAGCCCAATTGTCGAGCTCATCAACAAACGTCTCAAGGCCTCCAACAAAAAGATTGTTGTGTCTTTTTATTTTTCTCAGTCGCCACTTATTGACCACCAACACAGTCGCGAATCGCTATATATGCTTCAACTGACCCAGAAAAGTTGAATGAAGACCAAAAACGCACTTTGTTGACTCTTCCTACTCTGGAAGCTATTCAAAAGGAACTGGGAGAGGTTAAAAAGACTCTCGAGGTATACTTCTTTTGCTTTTTTTTTTCCAGCCCGATTCAACGCGACAATACAGGTTCACGAGGCCGACCTCGCTCTCGAATTGAACACCAAAAAATTGGAAGCCGAGAAGGCTGAACAACAAAGAATCGCAGAAGCAGTTGGTGTTGTCGAGGTGGATTTTGAGGCTGAGACTTTTTGTCCGATCGTTGACTTGTCGTTAGAAATCGGTGGCCGCCAAAACCCACAACATGTTTGCGCTATTACGACTTCGCCAGTTATTGGCTACTGGAGATATTCCGCTAACCTTGGAGCAAAGCGAAGCGACAGCAGTATTTGGTGCCAGTGACGCGCTATTAGGTCCGGACGACGAGGCTCGCCAAGCAGTTGTCGATGGCTTCTTGTTCGGTCGCGGTGACCTTGAAGGCATTCCTTGTGAGATCTTTACAAAATTTTCTCTTCATTCTCTCATTGCACCTTAGATTCCCGTCTATTCGAGATTACCACTGAACTTTTGAATCCTGCTCCTGCACCTACATCTAGCGAAGATGAGGTAGCAGTTCAGGAGGAACCTGTCTCGGAGCCAGTCGAGGAAGCCCAGACGGATACTCCTGTAGCAGGGGTACCGATGACCATGACTTCGTCAAGCAGCTTCCATTTTATGCAAGAAAGTGAGCTTGAAACATTCGAAGAGAATGCTGAATGGGTCGATCATCCGGACACCCAAGAGCAGCCTCATATCAATGGACATGCCCAAGTTGGGTCTGAACCTCTCCAGGTAACCAAAATCTGCTATGGTTTCATTTCGAATACTAACTTTGCTTCAGTCAGCGACTATTGATTGGGCAGCAGACGGAGATGAAGACGCTCTTCCCTCTTTGCAAGGTCTTCAGGCGAAATTCGGATCTGGAACTGCAACACCTGTTACGCCTGTTCAAGAGACCCCAGAGGAGCCATCAATGCCCTTGCCCTTGGACAATGAAGTTTCAACACCCGTTGAAGATGAAGGTTTTATGCAAGCCCGTGGACGAGGTCGTGGGAGAGGAAATCGTGGCGGTGACCGGGGTCGAGCAAGAGGTTTCCGAGGAGGTGAAGCCCGTGGTCGTGGTGGTTTCCGTGGTGATTACAGAGGCGGTGACTTCAGAGGAGGTGAAAGAGGTCAGACCTTTTTATCTCGCCCTAAATTTGAACAAGCTGACAGTAAGACAGGTGGCCGTGGTCGTGGTGAATGGCGAGGAGATGGTGAATATCGAGGGCGAGCACGTGGACGTGGTCGAGGAGACAGAGGCGGTAAGTTGATTCGAAATTTTTCAGACTCTGACTAATCGTGGCGCAGTTCCTCACCCACCTCCCTCGTAAAAAAGGAACTGCTTGCTGTTTCCGCTATGTTATCTTGATGCTGCTACTTATCTAATAAAGCGTATTGCTGTTGAACTGAATGGGTGATGGCTTATTTTTTGCTACAAGGGTGGTAATAATAATTACAAGTGTCTCTTACACATGAGTGCAGGGTTCTGTCAGTCGTCTAGGGATCCAAAACATCCATACTCGAAGGACATCCTGGTGAATGTCGGAAGCGGTACACTGGTGACGGGCTCGGACTCACTGTTTGACTTCCAAAAATCAGTAGGCCGCCTAGCGCCACTGTGAAGAGTCAATCTCTGATTAAAGATGTAAATCGAAACTGACATATGGCGGTCTGAAAAGCAAACCATTCTGACCCATAGGTCTTTTCATCGACTAGAACAGATATTTCGGCGCTGTGGTACATATTTCAGCTCGAGGTGGGCACCAGAACAGGGATTTTGGACTGACACAAGACTGAGTATCACGAGAAAGGCAAAAAGGACGACCCGGATAATCGGAGCATACTCAGGGCTTCCAACAACAGACTTGTTGAAGCGCATCAGATAATATCCAATGATGGCTGTGCGAACAGATTTAGCGAACAGGATCTCGATGAGATTTGAGAGACTTGCCTTGAAGGATCAGACTCAAAATCGAGGTGACCAGGGTTAATACAAACGGCAGCTTCAATCTGTGAAAGAGCGTAAGACTGTTATCTCGTGCCAAGGAAACCCGTCGCACACGAGATCGGGAGCGCGAATTAAGCATTGAACGTGATTGATCCGAATGACTGTCTCTGGATTTTGTAGACCGTACTTTTGGATCAATGAGCTTCAACGTGCTCCGAAATGCAGTGCTCAACTTACCACAAAGATCAGCAGAACTGCGGCAAGCCAAATAGCATAGGGGACGACCAGCAACTGAGATAGTTACGGTTAATATGTGACGCGACAAAGAAGCAAGTCGAGCAACTGACGATGACTCTCGTCGTTGAGCCATGGTTTCCCTTGACAGCGGATGCAGATCCATCCCCAAGAATAGAGCGTAGGACTTGCCACGTCTGAAGGGAAAATCAGTCTCTTCGGGTGTTTCATTTCGGAAAGGAAAGGAACCTGGAGGACAAAAACTAAAGTGGTCGCGGAAGTGCTGACAGGATCTTTGAGATCACGATCCTCGATTGGAGACGGCGCTTACAGAATCGGGATTGCATAAATCAAAGTACCTTGAATAAGGCAGAGGCTGTGAGGGATGTTTGACCCGGATTTGAGCTGGCCTGTCAAGACCATGAAACTCCAGGAGAAGGTCCAAATTATCCAGGCCCAAACAAAGTTGAACCAAGTCGGATATCGCGGACAGCTTCGAGCGAACCAGGCTGTAAAAAATATCCCTATGACCCCGACAAGGGAAATGAAATGCAAGGTGACAAGAAGAGGCCATTGTTTCAGAGGATCTAGAAAAAAGATCAGTGTTTGAACTGTCAGCAAAAGCGAGACCTACAAATCTCAGACATGAATCTTCGAGAGCAAAAACAGTTGGAATAAAGGCACCAGGCTTTTAAAAGTTACGAAGGAGGGAACGGAAGATGGAACTCAATCCAAAACATAGAAGAGTTTATAGAACTCGATGAGAGAACACAGCCAACCATCATCAAGTTTTTGTTGGTGATGAACTTGCTGATCAACAGCTGGGGAAATAGTATAAATCGGAAGGCTATGGTCAGCTACAGTATCTTTTAGCACTGCAGAAAGACTAGGCATAGACTGGAACATACACATGCATTGTTGAAGCGAGCAGGCAAGGTATGGCAATCAGGCACCTGAGATCACCGTCGATCAAAATCATGACAAAGCCAGCAAAGTTCTCCGTTGAGTCGACATGAAGCAGAGGGCTATAAATGCACCAAACAGAAACCCAGTGACAGATATCATGATGGGCTCTGAAAATGGCAGATTCGAGGCCCTGGCTCGTTCGGGCTCGGGTTCGGGCTCTGGCTCTCCAGTACTGACAGTTGGCAATTTCAGGTCGGAAAATAACAGAGGGAGCTGTCGTTCTGCCATGCCATCGTCGTCAGCTGGAGTCGTCGGAGCCGTCGGAAAAGAGCTCCGAGGTGTCTTGAACATGTCGAGGTCCATGTCTGGGCTCTGCGGTATGACAATTTTCAAAGTCGGAGAAGGCGGCGGTGAAAGAGAATGAACGAAAGTGTTCGAAGGAGACGACATTATGGATTGGTCGTCGACTGGACGTTCGTTTCTGAAATGTTGCTCGTATACTCTGAGCAAATCCTCGAGCCCAAAAATGGTGGCGCGAAGTGACTCTTCTTCTCTCAAACATCCGACATGCTTGCGGATGATCTCCTCTGCGATTGAACGTACCAGGCCTTCGATTGCCGGTATCAGGTCCTCAATGTCTTCCTCTGGCCAACAGGCGATCCGGTTGGAAAGCTCAGTAGCGACATCGAGCGCATCCCGAAGGCCTTCTGTGATCACTTCCTTTTCAAACCAAGGTCTGAGGAAGGATATCGCAAGTTGAACTGATCCAATAGTAGCGTCTCTGAGCCGTAGAGCAGAAGAAAGGCTATGGTATCGATTGGTCATGTCTACCGCAAATTTGCGATAGCCTGAACGGCTGCCATTCATATCCCGAGATTCTGGAAGGAAATAGGAAGGAAGATGGGAGATAATGGTGATGAGAGGGATCGAGCTGAACACAGCTGATTCTGGAATGTACCCATGGACCAGGACACATTGAGATTCCTCGGCAAACCGACGCCAGCGCCAGTGGTCCGGATGTTCTCTAGAAGATCAGTAAGTAAGTCCAAAGAATATCCGGACGTCGACTCACTGTTCAGGATTTGACAGTAGCAGCAAGTCCAGAGCTGTAACCGCTCGCTCTTCAAGGGATGCAGCGTCTATTACAGCAATTTCAATGTCATGCTTGACATTTTCACGATATCTTCTCATTGCTTCCCATAAAGCCCAAGCGAAACTGAAGGAAGTGGAGATGTGTGGCGAGGAAGATCGAGTGGTCCAGTCCATGTACTTGACAACATCAGAATAGGCTGGAGGTTCTGGAGGAGACCGAGACAGTGTTTCGGGGAATGGATTGTACTTTTCAACGAATTTGGGAGCTATCATGAAAAGATCATGGTCCTTTTCAATAGGACTGTGATGTTTCGGCGTATAGACGCGAAAGAGAAAGCGGTTGTGCTGAACCAAAGATTTGAAGTCGGTGTCGGCACCGAATCCTCGTTGAGGTAAGAAGCTGGAGCAATAAGTCATCAAGACGGAATAAGAGGCAGCGAAGATGGAAGAAGGAAACTGAGAAATATCTTATATTAATAGGATGGAACACACCTACGCGGCAGGCGGACGCCACGAGGCTTAGGGCGTTTGGAATCCACGAGCCATGGAGTCTGCAGTAATGAGGCTAGCAGGTGACAAGATGATAGATCAGCTACAGATACAGGCTAGAACAAAATATGACCGAGTTTGGCCTTTCTAGCTTTTCCAGAGCCTTTTCGAACTTTTCTTTCAGCTCGTTGTTCCCGATGACCTTGGCGGCCTGGGCCATCTGTCGCATGAGTTCGCCGAGACGCCGGAAGACACGAATCAGCGAGCCTTCGAAAACATCTGTGAGCTATTGAATCGGTTAATCTCGGTGTCGGTGAAAGCATAGATTGATTGGTTCCTCACTTTGCAAATCTCCGAAAAGGAAGCCCCTCGACACCACTGGATCACGGCATCCATTAGTTCGACCTTAAACGATGATACATATGCTTCCTCATCCATGGCTAATTTCGATTCTTGCGAGACCTTGGCTATTCGTCTTGCGAAATCTTGCATGATGCGAAGAGGCATAGCAAGCTCTTCTTTTAATTTTGTTTGCTGTTCGCTCTGAACAATCGTGTCAGTATTCGATAGCGTGTTGAAAGTGGCTGCTAACCTTTTCATCAAAGACAAAACAGCTCAGCAAGGCTGCACATTGTTCAGGAGTGAGACTATTGAAGACGCCGTTGAACATCAGCTCCGTGAGCAGCAATTCATCTCCCGAGCTAATCTCACAAGCCACTCTGCCTTTGACGTCGACAATATCAGCTGAAGTCGTGAATCCAAGCCGTCGAAGGACACGTTTGCGGCATTTGAGTTCATCAAGCTGCAGAACATCTTGTGTCATTTGAATCCTTTTCTTTAGCGCTCGTATCCGCTCAGAGGATTCGAGCTTTTTAGTGTAAATCCGATACAAGTCAGGCAGACGAGGATCAGTGTCCAAGGGTGAAGAGTGCATCTTGTCTTCGAGCGCTTGGATTTTGTCCGTCAAGTTTTTGAATTTGACATCCACTATTCCCATGTTGGCCACAGGATCCAGAGCAGCAATGACTCCCATGCGCTTCTTGACCTCCAAAACGCTGCGCCAGACAGTTTCTCGACCTTGCTCTGTACGCAGATCCTTGGGCATGTAGATCCGGATATGACTGATCGCTTCAACTGTGGACAAAAGGACCGGGACAACAAGAGGAGCACCTTTGACATCGTGTGGACATGGCTGGACTCCACCGGGCGTCGGAGTGATGTTATTTCGGTCTTTGGGAAGTGATGCTCCAGGAGCACAATTCAACACAACATCGACAATATATTGCTCGTGAGGGGGTATGTCTTCGTTCGGTGTTGGTCGATTCTGTATGGCAAGGTTTCAGCTTTGACTTTGATGAACAAGTTAGACGAACCTTGGCATTCAAGCGCTTTTGATAATTGACGATTACACCCCAGCCAAAATCCATGTTCTCGTACTTGATCTTGACGAGACGACCAGGCTGAAGGAATGGCAACGAATAAGTGGGATGGGTGACGACTTGACGAAGGTCGGAAGTCATTTGATCGAGCTGCTGGCGATAATCGTAGTATTCCTGGACAAGATTCTCATCTGGGATAATGATGCTTGCTCTCAAATCTTCCTCTTTTCGCAGATCTATAATACCATCAGCGCAATGTAGCAATGAAGAAAAGTTCGCTACTCACCGTCCTGAAGGCCAGGAATCCCCGCACTGCTCTGAAATTGATAGAAACAGCGCTCAAGCATGTACTCTGGGCTGATACCTTCGACCTTCATGAGATTCATAACCATGTTGTATCCAACATGGAATGCCGAATCTAGACGGTCTGCCTCTCCTTTTATCATTTCTTTAGCAACAGAAGGTTCCAGAGTTTCGTCGCACATGAGGATGACGACTCCACGGTCATCGAGACCACGACGTCCTGCTCGCCCAGACATTTGAATGTACTCTCCCGAGGATAAATTCCGCTGTGCCTGACCATCAAACTTGCGAACACCTGTAAACACAACAGTCTTCGCCGGCATGTTCAATCCGATGGAGAATGTCTCTGTTGCGAATAAAACTTTGATTAGACCCTCTTGGAACAAGATCTCAATGACCTCTTTGAGTATCGGCAGCAGGCCAGAATGATGGATGCCGACGCCTCGTCGGAGAAGGGGAAGGAGATTGGAAATCTGGGGAAGAGCCTTGTCATCTGGGGAAAGGTTGTCGATGGCATTATTGAAAATGTTGTTGACCAAATCTTGTTCTTCTGTCGAGTTAAACTCGAATTTGGCCATGGATAGAGCGTGGCTCTCGCATTCGCGCTTGGAAAAGGAGAAGACGATGACGGGGTTGTAATTTTTTTGCATGATCATTTTGATTATCTTGGACACGTCGGAGGGCCCTAAAAGATGGAAAGTGAGCCGATGTAAGGGTTGTACAATGAAAACACGCACCCTTTTTGTCTCCGCCTTTCTTTGACTTGCCCTTCCTGCCCTTGCCGCTCTTTGGATCCGCCGGATCCTCACCTTGAGCCTCCTGCAACTTGCCCATGGCTTTGGCGAAATTGTCCTCCCTGAACTCTGCTTTTTCATTGACCACCAGGTAGATACCCTCTCCACCCGAAGGAAACAGGTAATGTTGAAGCGGCGTCGGTCGAAAGTCGGTATAGACAACATGACAAGGCTGGTCGTGGGATTTACAGACCCATTCTGCGAATTGCATAGCATTGGGGATTGTCGCTGAGAGAAAGACATAGCGGACGGTGTGTGGTAGAAGAATGATGGTTTCCTCCCAGACGACACCACGCTCCTTGTCTCGCATGTAATGAATCTCGTCGAAAATGACCCATGCAACTTCACGCATGATTTCTGAACCGCGGTACAACATTGAACGAAGAATCTAGAAATGTTTCAATGTCATTCAAAGAGATATGTAAAACTTACCTCGGTGGTCATGACGAGACACGTCGCTGAAGGGTTTATCGTCACGTCTCCAGTCATAAGCCCAACATCGGCAAATTCTGCAAGCATGTCGCGATATTTTTGGTTACTGAGAGCCTTGATAGGACTCGTGTAAATGACCCTCTGTTTTCGCGCGAGGCATTGAGCAATGGCATATTCCGCTACGACAGTCTTTCCAGCACTGGTATGAGCCGATACGAGGACACTCTCGTTTCGTTGTATCGCGAATACAGAAACTCGCTGAAAAGGGTCGAGTTCGAATTTGTATTCTCTGTCGGGTTTTGCTGGCGGCACATGTTGTGATATAGGGACGTAGTTGTAACCTGGAGGAACAGCAACTTGGTGGCGGACCTTTTAAAAGACCATTAGTTGACTAAGAATCGGAAAAAGAAATGGAAGGAACCTGATGCCTCAACTCCAATTTTGAGTTGGTTTCTGCAGCGCCTGTCAGACCAGCACTGGCAGAGATTTCTCGTTTGGCTTCTGTTTCAAAGTCGTCGAGCAGAAGAGGATTCAATTCGGCGGTCGGTGCATCGAATCTGGCCCGTTTTGGTGAAGGCTCTCTTTCGTCTTGTTCTTCCTGCTGGACTATGGGTTTCGGCGAAGCTTTTCTTTTGGGTGCTGCAGAGGCAGCCACAGGCATGTCCACATCGTCGTCGGCAGCCGCAGCAGGGTCGAGGAAGGAGAAGAGGTCCATTACCCAAATACGGACGTGGATCTTTCTTTTACCTCGTCACGAGCAGCAGCTGTTGCCGCCTGCAAAGGCCGCGTGTGTCCTTTTCAAGTACCACAATTTTCCAGGACTGTCTCTAAGATCCCAGGACCGCTGCAAGCCCTCAAAACTTAAAGCTATCGACAAAATCGACTGCACTGCGCGTTCATTCACTAGCAAGGACTTTAGCTCTCAAGTATCGGAAGCAAATCGCATGCCTCTTCTTGAAGGTCGCTGCTTTGGGTGTTCATTATAGCTCGAGCGTAACAGATGCAGTTTGTTTATCTAAAAGTATTGTAAAATAGGAAATTACTAGGCAAGATGCTAAAAACTCTGAAAATGTGGAACAATCACCGCCCAGACCAATGATGTTGTTTCTGGGAGATTTTCAGCTGCCCGAGAAACGACGACACCATGAATGGCTCCGCAAATCTCTCGAGAACCTCGTGATGCAACACTTCATGTTCTGGAGTCCCGGCCATATATTTCAGGGCTTCAAACCCGTCGTGCCCGCCCTTCTCTATCGCCGGCCGGAATGCAGTCTCCAATATCTTGGGCGTTTGCTTCCAGAAACTGTCCACAGCCATTTTGCGACGAATCTGGTCTGGTTGAGAAGGTAGCATTAGATGCTCTGCTTCCCAGTTCAGCTCGAAACCCTGTTGGTGTATATTCATCAATCGCTCAGACATCGATTTGACGGTGGACGGGAGCAGCAGTCGGTCAGAGACTTTTGCAGCTGGCGGCCAAGACTCGAGGCTGTTTCAATGTCAGGTCCTTCATCTGGAAGTGTAGAATCGGAAAAGCACTACCTTTCATGGAGAAATTTGAGCCCGTTTTCTGCAAGTGCATCGGACTTGAGTTTATGGGCTCTTTGAGAGGCTGCGCGGGAGTTATCTGCATGTTTGAGGGCGTCATACCAATTGTCGAAGGTCGTCTGCCTGATAAAAGAATATCCATAGATCAGGGTTAAACTTCCTGGTCGCTCATAGTAGAGTCCGACAGCTTTGCAGTAGCCTTCTAAAAGCATCGCGAAGGTGAACTGATGAACTGCAACAGGACATAATGAAGATATTGCCAACATGGGAGAGAAAACATACCTGCCAAGGCATGCAAGGCATATTTTTCCATCTCTCTCGTTTTCATTGGTCCATTGCCTGACCAGACCCCATCATAGCGAAAGATACGCCTCGTAAACCGCTTTCCGTCGTAGGATACAAAGTAGGCGTCCATGGTGTCACACAGACAAGCTTGTGCTGGTATGAGCTCGTCCTTGTCGACATACCAGTTTTGCTGCCGGTTGAGCTGCCAAACAGCTGTGTATGAGTAATTGAAGGTGAGCGAAAGTCATTCAACAGGTGAAATCGTACCAAAAACTTCGCAGAGGAGTTGCGCAAGGAATTTTGGGAGATGTTTCCTCAGCTGGTCTTTGGGCTCCAACTGCCTCACGAAGAAAAGCAGCTCATCTCGGCAGAATATTTCTCTTTCTATTTTGCCACCTCTGTTGAGGTCTGCAGCGGGAATACCGCTGTCCGGCTGGTCTCGGAGGATGCCCCCGAAGAGACAAAGTAAGGTTTGGAACGCCTGGAAATGGCTTCGTGAACAGATGCTTCAAGGCAGCGACTGGACACTCACCCCAGCGGAAAGCATTCCGGTGGCCGCCTCGTTTAGCGATCCAGGACTCATGAACGACTGGATTGTCCTCTCGCAGAGCTCATTGTCCACAGAACTTGGCAAGAGCACTTCCGAAACATTGATATCTTCCCAGCCTTCGAACGGATTTTCATCACCACCCTGGAATCCGAAGTATTGTTTCACCTCCTCAAATTCAGCTTGAGATAAACACTTTCGCAGAGCCATGAAGGTCTTGTTGGCGTCAGTCTCGTGGTTGTTCTGTAGAATCAAAGACCTCCTAGACTTTCTTCCTGTGAGGTTGGCTTGAGAGGAGAAAGGGGTAACAAGGATGAAGACAGACCGTCTGGACAAGTGAGGACGGCACTGGTCATGGAGACCACTTTCTTAATGCTTTCTTTGAACACAAATTTTAGAATACTAAGTAGGGATAGTAATCGAGCTTCACGAACCTTGGACTCTGATGATACTCCTGGCTTTCCATGAGGATAACTTCGACGAACTCGCTAGGTGGCTGTCAGAGATGGAAAGGGCATTAAAGAACCTACAAACCATCAGCGTTGGAACTCGCAGCAGACCGTCTGACTCCGGCTCGTTTATTGTCCGACATGAGATTCAGGGAAGTGAAAAAGCAGTGCTGTTGCTTGGATTTATTGACGTCCGACTTGCCGTTGCAGCAGAAAAAGCACTCGAAAAACGACAGAAACAGCAACTTGGTGGCGGACCTTTTGAAAAACATTACATAGGGATTGAAAGTTGAAAAGAAAATTCTAACCTGATGCCTCAGCTCGAATTCAAGTTACGTTCTCCCGCGTCTGTCGGACGGCACTGGCACAGATTTCTCGTTCGACCTCTGTTTCAAAGTCGTCGAGAACGACAGGATGCAATTCAGTGGTCGGTGCATCGAATCTCCCGCTTCGGTGAAGGCTCTGCTTTGTTGTTCTCCCTAAGCTGTTGGTTGTGGTGAAGCTTTTCTTTCGCGCGGTGTAGAGGCAGCAGCCATGCCTACATCGTCAACAGTATTTAAAGCATGGTCGAGGAAGAAGAACAGGTCCATTGACTAAATCGGGACACATGGATCTCTCATTATTACTGCTTCGTCACGAGCAGAGAGCTGAAGGCGCTCAAAACTCCGTTTGCTTCCTTTCATCAGTAAAAGACTCATCCAGGACTAGGCTAGTATATCAGTGTCCCCGCGACAGCATTACTGTCTCATTTCATTCAATTCGGCAGGCCTTGTGACCTGTGACCATGCCGAAAATTGAAAATATAGTCCAGAGGGCTTAGGTCTATGCAGCAATGGATTCCGTTCCCTTCAAAGAGCCCAAATCCATGTTGACCTTGAAAAAAGTGTAAAATTTCAGCCCGCTAGAACCTAATCTTTGTCAGCAAAGTGCTAAAAAAGGGGGACTTTGAGATGGCTGTGACCCGTGACTGCCGAATTGAACGAAATGGGACAGTATTCCGTCCCCAAAGTTATCGGCACACATTCCTGTAAATCTATTACTTACTCTAATAAGTTGAACCAATAAAAGTCGTGATGCTAATCATAGCAAAGACCAATGGCCTCGCTTATGCGAGGCTTCCAGCTCCTTCAGGAAACAGTGGACGAGATATGGAGACCCAACTTCTTTCAACAAAAAGTGTCGAGTCGTCTTGTCGTTCGGAGGTTTTTTCGCAAGTTCTGCTAGAACTCCAAACTCATCCTCGCCTATGATTGGTTGGAATTTGTGCCAATAGATATCATTCAAACCCTGCCAGAAATCAGCGACAGCCAATTTGCGCCAGCCCTGAGGTATCAATGAGATAAAAGACTGAGGAATAAATCACCACTGACCTCGACCGAGACCAGCAGATCGCGCGGGAGCTCTGGTTCCCAGTTAGGCTCGGGGTCTGACTTGAGACGCTGTTGTCGTATGTTCACGATTTGCTCAGACATCGATTTGACGGTGGACGGTAGTAGAAGTTGGACAGAACTCTTTTTGACTGGCGGCCAAGACTCGAGGCTGTTGCAAAGTCAGGTCTTTGATTTGGAAGTGTAGAGTCAGAAAGTCGTACCTTTCGTTAAGGAGTTGAAGCCCCTTCTCTGCGGGTTCATCGGACTGAATTCTGTACCCTCTTTGAAGAAATGCTCGGGATTTATATGCAAGCTCGAGGGTTTGGCGCCAGCCTTCTGTCGTACCACGCTGGATGTAACAACGCGACATTGGAGGTGGCTCAGGAACCAGCATCACCTTGCGATGAGATCCAGATCGGGTCGTCTAACTTGATGAGAAATAACCCATAAATTGCAGTTGAACACTTACATCCCCATCGTTTCCCCGCTTGAAGGATCGTTGGTAGTAGAGTGTGAGAGCACTGCAGTAACCTTCTAGGAGCATAGAGAACGTATACTGATGTACTGGAGTCGGATATGAGGACCACATGGACAATGAGACGCAAGAAAACATACCTGTTAATGCATAATTGACATATTGTTCCATGTCTTCCGGTTCCACTGATCCAGCGCCCATTTTGCCCCCATTATAGCGAAAAACGCGTCTCGCAAAACAATTTCCGTCGAAGGAAATGAAATAGGTGTTCGTGGTGTCACACAGACAAGCTCGGACTGGTATGAGCTTGGCTGCATCAACATCTTTGTTGAGTTTGCGGTTAAGGTGGAACACAGCTGCATGAGTAATGAGCGACCAGCAAAAGTCGTTTAACAGAGAATTTCATACCGAAAAGCTCGCACATTACTTGCGCCAGGGATTTGGCGAACAGGGTTGGTGATCTGAGCTGGTTTTCGTGCTTCAGCTCCCTGACGAAAACAAGCAGCTCTTCTTGACAAAATATTTCTCCTTCTATTTTGCCACCGCTGCTGAGGTCCGTACCGGGGATCACATTCTCCGGTTTATCGCGCAGGATGCCCCCGAAGAGACAAACTAAGGTTTGAAAAGTCTGAAAATATACTGGTGAACAGCTGCTTCACTAGTGACGACCGGATACTCACCGCGGCAAGAAACAGTCCGGTGGCCGCCTCATTGCCTAGGTTTGATACTGGCCCAGGACTAACCAACGACTGCATTGTTCTTTCTGACAAGTCCTGGATCACAGACGTCGGCAATATCAATTCCGGAACATCGAGGTCATTCCAGCCTTCGAACGGGTCCTGGATATTGCATCTCAGGTGCAAGAATTGTGCGACTTCCTCGAATTTGGCCTGAGAAAAGGACTTTCGCAGGGACATGAAGGTATTATTCGCGTCGATGAAATCGGTGCCGTGGTCATCTTTCAGTTGATTGAGAAGACCAATGATCCCGGCGTCGGCGTATATGGCATTGTAGTCCACTGGTGACTGCAAAGACCTCTTGCTGGGATTTCCTGGACATTAGGGGTCAGACGAGGAAGAGGAATATATTCGGGATGACCACACACTTGCAGAGCGAGTCAGACCACTCTTCGCGGTGACCGGTTGCTTGCTTGCGGCTTTTAAAACAAAACAAATTCAGAATATGAGTAAGGAGAATCGTGATCCACAAACTCTTAGGTGTCGATGATGCTTTCGACGAACCCGCTAAAAAAAATTCAGACCTGGTTGAAAGATGGAATAAAGAGACTATTAACCTCTAGCGTTCGAACCGTCAGCAGACCGTCTGAGCCGTTTAGTGGTAGACATCATCAGGGAGGGGTGGAAAAAGCAGTGCCATTATTTGGCTCTATTGACCTCCCAACCTAAAATCTCGGCATTCTGCAGCGCTGGAGTAGTGAAGCTGCCCAGCGAAAGCACCCGAAAAACAAGGAGGAAACAGAAACTTGGTGACGGGAACTCTATTCAGGATCCATTGAATGATTAAAAGTCGGAAAAAGAATGAAAAGAACCTGATGCCTGAGCTCGAATTTTGACTCGTTGGTTTTTTCCAGAACAGCATGATTCGCAAGGATTTGTCGTTTGGCTTCTGTTTCAAAGTCGTCTAGCAGACTTTATTTTGTATGAGCTAGAGACAGTCAATGGACTGAGGACTGTCGTCGGTAGCCCAGGTCAAGGAGGGAGAGAGGTCCATTGACCAAATCGGGACATGGATCTTTCCCTTTACCTCGTCACGGGCAGAGAGCTCTTGCCGCCTGGAAAGGTGCTCAAAACTCGTTTGTATCCCTTCTAAAGTAACAGGTTTTCCAGGAATATCTCCAACATCTCGAAGAGGTCGTTCAATCCCATTTCCAGTCCTTTATGATTTCTTCTCATGCCCTGCAGGCTCTCCAAGGCGGTGTCAGCGTAGTGCAGATCAGGGAAAAGAATGCAGAGACACTCGATGTCTGTTTGCTTGTCTTCTGGAACGGTTTCCAGTTGAAATTTGCTTTTACAGTTCTTGAATATCGCCAGACAATCCAAGGCCTTGGCGGCTCGATACAACGTGCCTTTACTGGTACAATATATACCATTCAAGTCATCCTAGCAGCTTTGAAGCCTTTTCCAGATCAATGACCGAATCGATATTGCTCTTGCTTCCGGTGCCGATGGTGTTCATTTGGGTCAGACCGACATGCCGATTGCTGTTGCGCGTCAACTTCTTCCGAAAGGTGCTATAGTTGGGTCAGTTCCATTACTGTCGATCCTTACTGGCCGTTTAATCTTCAAGTTTGTCTTGCAATACTGTAAAAGATGTGGAACAGTCTGTCGCAGATGGAGCTGACTATGTTGGAATTGGGTCAGTATACTCAACTTCCACCAAGAAATTGACTTCGCCAGTCATTGGTGTACGCAACGTCGGTGCCCTCTTGAAGGTTTTGGATGGCACTGGCATCAAAGCAGTAGCCATCGGTAAATATCCTTTACACGTCTTTTCTGCTGTTTCTCACCTCCAACACAGGTGGAATAAAATCGTCAAACTTGCTGAGAACATTGCATGGCACGAAATCTGACACCGGTCGCGCCTTGGATGGTGTCGCCATTGTTTCTGACATATTTGCCTCTCCAAACCCTCGGCAAGCAGCAGAGAAACTGGCGGGCACCATTCGTGCCTTCAAGCAGCAGCAAGCTCTTGAACTGGCTACCTATGACAGCGACAGCTTGTTAGATGGTGTCCTCGAGCTCATGAAGAGCACGAGAAGCCTGAATCCACTTGTTCACCAGGTAACAATCATGTATATGGGTCAATCACAAAAGTTGACGTTTCAAGATAACCAACAATGTCGTTTCGACCCAATCTGCGAACCTAACCATTGCTCTCGGAGCGAGTCCTATAATGGCCACAGCGCCACAGGAAATGGAAGATCTAGCACGGGTCTGCTCTGCGCTTTTGGTCAACATTGGGACATTGACAGACGCGACTTTGCAAGGAATGTCGCTGGCAGGTACTCATTCATCGTTTGACAAGTTTCCTTCTGTCAAACCTGACTTTTGCGTGCTAGGCCTTCATGCCAATCTCCATCAGCGACCGATAATATTCGACCCGGTGGGCGTCGGCGCCACGGAATATCGCAAAGAGGCCACACGTAGTGAGTGATTGTCAATTTAATGGGTAGATTCAGTACGATACATATATCTAGATCTCTTGAACATATGGCAGGCCTCGGTCATCAAAGGCAATGCCGCAGAACTAGCGGCGCTATCAGGCTCCACTGAGGTTTTCTACGATCTCTTTCCCCCGCTTCAAGCTGATCATTTCATAGGTGAGCTCAAAAGGCGTCGACAGCGTTGGTTCGGGTTTCAGAGACCCTCGCGAGTTTGTCAAAACTCTGGCCAAGAAGGAAAACTGTGTTGTATTGCTCACTGGTCCGACTGATTATCTGTCTGACGGCCGGCATGTCGTCGAATTGACCAACGGTAATCTGATGCTTAGCCAGATTACCGGATCTGGATGTATGCTCGGTTCTGCTGTGGCCACATATTGTGCGGCGCTGCCCCAGCCTCTTCCAGGCCAGCTAGTTTCTCGTGATATTCTCCTCGGTGCCGTTACGGGGTAAACATCATTTTGAGTTTTTTCAAGGCATTCTAACAAGATTCCTTAGTGTCCTGATGTTAACCATCGCTGCGGAATTGGCCATCGAGAGGAAACCGGTCACAGGCCCTGGAACTTTTCTTCCGGCACTCTTGGATGCAGCAGCCTCTTTATCTTTATCACCTGCAGATGTGAAGCGGTTAGCAAAGATCGCAGTCTTTTGATATCATTGTCTCGTCATTCAAATTGATATAGATGCTGTTACAACTTAAGGATTTTGTATAAATCACTGGGGCTGTGTTAAGATATGCGAAAAGGGCATGACAGAAGTGGGCTGTAGCCAGTTTTTCTTGTCATACTTGGCATGTGGCGGCGAGTCGATCATGTGGAATGTGTATGCAAACCTGGTTCGGTCACTTAAATTGCGCTCGGATTTGTGGAGAACAGCTCCGTGGATCAGTACCAGGTCGCCTTCAACTTTTCGTTAGCGAGATGTATATCAAATGGAGATCATGGCTTGCCTGGGGAACACGGTTCAAGAATGTGACTGCCCTGAGACGGGGCTACATCTCCTGCTGGGAGAGACTCGAAACCAGTTCCACCCTCTGGAAGCCGTACGAATCGTTTCGTGATTGGCTGATTATGAGACCCGGGGAGAAATGAGAGACACCCATTGTCTGCTGTACATTCTTCCAATGCTATCCAGAAACCAAGGGCAGTAGGCGGATCTGTATACTGAAAAGTTGTCAAAGATGGGACATACAGCTATGACTCGTTAACTCACAAGAAAAGTCCTTGGGAGTGGCGTAATGAATCAAACTGATCCCAGGAGAGCTCGAAAATCGAAAAACTCACGAGTCATTATGTTCTCCAACTTGTACAAATTCAGTCAAATGTCGCTGTCAGCTAAAGATAACTGACCTTCGCCTCCAATCTGGGGTTGCTTTGTTATTACCATGGATTGCAGGGCTGTAAATAGATGTTGAATTGTCAAACGCTTCTCAGCAGAAACCTCTTACCTACTGGATCTTTATGGAACCCGAGGTCGAGGACAAATTTGCGCAACCGCTCATTCTGAAGAGTCACTTTCCGAAATAACGGGTCCAGTTCGTGGAGACCTGTGTCTTGTCAATACTATCGGACATTCCACTGGGATAAACATGCCATGGCCGATCTTATTGACAGCGCTCTGCTTGCTTCTGGTAAGGTTTCCTTGCTTGTCTACAGCATCCTCCTCCAGGAAGTATCGGCTACAGACCGAATTGTCAGATATAGAAATGATCAGGTTGGAAGCAACCCTACATCTTGTCCCCCGAGTTGAGGAAATAGTCATCCCCGACATGATTGTCTTCCCCAGTTGTAAATTTGGTCTTTTTATGGTTGAGTATATCGTCGGCCGACAGGCTGCAATTGGACGAACCATGGGATGGTCTTCAATCACGAATTCATCTAGAAGCTGTTTGGATCGCTCCAATAGCGATGCTGTCTCAGAGCTGTCCAGAAAGCTGGGGATGACCAGATAACTGTGCTCTGATCAGTTGTCATTCTGTTGACGCGAGATTTCCTTGCCCGTCTCGGTGGAACTATGAATTTGAGTCACCAGGCGAAGATGTACAGATTGGCGGTTACCTGGTCAATCTGCGAGCTGGTGAGATACTCTGGCATGGTAATACTGCGAATGGAGGATGCTTTTGTCACGGTCACGGTCTTTCTTTGAAAGGATGCCTCAATATTGCTACAACAGCGCTCAGTAATACAGTACAAATTATACTCGTCGGTTATCCTGTAGATCAGGCTCTAATGTATATGTAAATTAGAGACAGGCGCTATGAACCTTGGTCATCAAGACTTGCTCCTGCTTCAAGTCGGCTTATAAGATAGTCTATCTTGGCTTTGTGAATCCGATGATGCTCCTGCCAGCCCTTCCATGGATGATGTGGATGCTGTGCGACCCAAAGTCAGAAGAAAGCAGTATCAAGAAGGTATCAGCTCACCAGGATGGCAAATGTCTGAAAAATCTTGTCCATAGTGCCTTCAGGCTTGCTGTACAAGTACCGTGCCAGCGAGATGTCATCTTGTTGACTGTACCGCATCTTCTTGTCTGGTCGTTGTGGTAGCGGATCATCGGGGTCGTTATGATTGAGTTCATGGTTGTGCCGTCGCCAAAACTTCATCCACGAAGCCCGAGAATGATGAGGGGCCTGAAATTAAAACATCATTGGGATATCAATAAGCCAGTGCAAAAGGAACTAACCTTGGTCGCCACTTCTTTCCAAAACGCGACCATGTCCATTTCGCCTTGCAAGCTACATTGAATCTGAATCAGCAATGATTGAAGAGGTCCGGATTGATAACAAACCTTCGATATTGCATGAAACGTAGCAAAAATGCAACATCATCCTCCGTGAAGGCCACTCCTTTGCCGGTGGTGCTTCGAAATAGCGCCCGAGGAGGCGTTGGGCTCCGGTCTCTGATTTCATGGTCCGCTAGCGCTCGAGCTCGTCCCATGGAAATAACATTTCGGGTGATAACCGAAGATTGAACCATGTTTTCTTCTTCCTCGCCATCACCAAGATTCGGGGACTCGGAGCGGTTCATAACATAGCCATCAAGCTTGATATGGTGTTTATTGCAGTATCGACGCCAGGAGTAGAAACTAGCATCAATTATTAGAACTTGAGCGAAAAAAAAAGTCTGGTCATACGTATGGTGAGGCGCCTGTAGTCGACGTCAGTCAGTGCTATGGAAGAATAAATTGGGACTACCTTGACTGCGATTCTTTCGCATATTTCACGTAAGCTGTCAGTTTTGTGGTTAGAGGCCAAAGGTTACAGCTTTCTTGTACTAACCTTAGAACAAGCCCCTGTTCCTGGCAGTACTTGATATAACTCTTGAGATACTCGATATCCTCAGCTGTAAACAGGTTTCCGCCATAGGTGCTTTTGATGACCCGGCTCGGGGGGCTAGGGGATCGAGCATGGGGGTTTCGGTTTGGAACTAATGATGTCGGTATAGCTGGTGTTGACTTTTGGAGGTATCATTAAACGAAACGATAGCCGCGCAACTTCGGTACTTACCGAGATACGGTTACGCTTGCGACCTCGCTTCTCAGACGGCTCCGAGGTAGATGCGAACTCAGGTGGATGCTGAGCGGCCGCTAAGTCGGCAGTTGCATTGGGCTCTTCAATATAGGACTGATCATACGTCTGGTCATACTGGCAAAAAAAAGAAAGAAAGAAAGTCAGCGAATTAATCAGAAGGTGACCACTTCTGCCGACCGTAGTATCATAATAAGGAGCGACCCAGGCCGCTGTTGGATCCTCACGGTATCGGTAGTCGTAACCTTGCTGAGCAGTGACCATATTGTCGGTAGCTGCATGACTATCGTGATCATAGTTTGCCCAAGTATCTTCGCGATATGTCGTCCGATGGACCAAGTTTGTTAGAGGAATCATATGAGTCTGCTGAGGCGCAATGCCTTCGTTTCCCTGCCAAGTCTGTTGCATTGGGGGAATGACTGACGCTGTAGCAGCAGCATGGAGAACAGCGCGAGGAGTAGCATGCATGGTGGGATCATACATTTGATATGTATAATGAGTTTGGGTTTGAACGAGTTCCACGGCTGGAATTGGAGTAGGCTGCAAGACTGTCGGTTGGGCCACAATTTGACGCGACATCTGGTCAGCTTGCATGCTATCGTTCTGTCTGGATCTTCTCCTCGAGGAAGATTCCGCTGTGGCGAGCCTGATCGATATGAGAATGAACAAAACCAAGCGGGAGATGACCTACTCGTTTCCAACGACCTTGCATCCCGCCCAGTCGCTGGCATAAGTCTGCAGTTTGCCGGCCTTGATACATTCATGGACCCATCTGGCATCCAATATCGTCTTTGTCTTCTTTGTAGCGTATTGGCGATACAAGTTTTGACCAGAAGGCATGAAGGGATCGACTAGAGTTGAATGAGCTATTCGTAGCACAGCCAGGTCAAAGGACGCACCGAGAATATAGCTAACGCCACTATAACTCTGAGTGACGGTACCACCATGTTTCTGGGGATCAAGCTTGAATATGAAGAAAAATCAGTAGACGCGACGGCCCACCTTGATCAAACGAACAATATTGGCTCTGTCGTGGACGTCCTTGTCGACATAAAGGGACAGAGGAATGCCCTGCATTGGATCCAAGAAGAGTTCGTCGAGGTTGGTATTGAGAATTCCATCGTTGACGACGGTCTGAAGGTGGTTATGGTCGCCGAGAGAATGTAAGTTTGCTCGAGGTGCTCGAGGTCCTGGCATACCGGTAAGACCCCAGGAGTCGGGTCCTGGGAATTCTGACTCAAACGCTGGCCATTTTGGGAATTTTTAGAAAATAAATATATTTTGGCTTCATCTTTGGTTTACAGTGCTTCTTTTTCAAAGTATTTCCGGTTTCAGCCAGTTGCACAGCACCGACGCCGCTGAGCGCCGCTGATGGACAAGAACTGTAACTGCCTGGGAAATATCGAGATGCTGTCCGAATATGGAAATGGTGTGTGACTAGACGTGACCATTTGTCACTTCCCCGTAACCACCATCTTCATCGACAGCCATGTCTTCGGCGCGCAAGAAGAGCATTGTTTCAAGCACTGGCCTCCAGATTGACACGCCAGTGGCCAACAATACTTTGCTCAATCAAGCTGCAATTTCCTCACTTTACCAGGAATGCTCTCGTCTCCGCGCTCGTCTCGTTTGCATTCGTGGATTCCAGCAATATTTCGACCTTGTCTCAGCCAACGACTCTCGTCAGTCGACAGACCCTGTAACTCAGCTCTGGGACCTCTTCTCATACGGAATTCCTCTATGCTACATTTTTGATAAGCTACCAGAGAACCAGGGTTTCAACAAAATCAACCATTCAAATTTCGACCAGTCCTACGACGTAAATCCAGAGCGAGCAAAGAAACATGCCATTGCGCTCTTTGCTATGCAAATTCGATCCGATAAGGTCGCTCAGAACATTCCAAACTGCGAGCTCTTCACAGTCACAGATCTGTGGGACCGTAGATCAAACGATGGGCTCGTCAAGGTTGGACATTCTCGCCTATACTGCTATGCTCTTTTAATGATTTTAAAAGGTCATCAAAACGGTGGCCGCCGTCGTTGGGCACTTGCCCGAGGATGCTTTCGACGAGGCACCTCCCTCTCCGCCTTTCTTATCCACTCATGATTCCTACGATTCATTCAATGATTCAAACACCTCTCTTCCTCCAACAAATTCTCGCGAGGCTGCGCGAAACAATATCGTCCGGGAAATGGTGGAGACGGAGCGAAAATATGTCCAAGATCTGGAGATAATGCAGGTGAGTGATCCTTGTTCCCTTCTTCTCTTCTCGGCCGACCCTTTATGCCCAGAAATATGCTGCTGCTCTCTCTCAAAGCAACGTGATCGACCAGGACACCATCCACCTGCTCTTCCCCAATCTCAATAAGTTACTGAATTTCCAGCGGAAATTCTTGATCCGATTCGAGAGCACTGCAGAATCACCGTGGCACGAACAACGATGGGGCCAGCATTTCCTTGATAGCGTGAGTGCCTCGTTTCAGTCTTCCATTGTTGTGGTTCTCATTGTGTCTCTTTCGGGAACAATAGGAAGACGAATTCGTGGTCTATGAGCCCTACTGCGCCAATTATACAAATGCCTCGGAGCTTATGCTGGCCAATGAACAGAATCTCTCTGTGAGTTTTCTCTCTGGTATATCCACATCACTTTGTGGTGCTTCATTCACATCTATCTGTCTGCCGAATGTTGGCTTGACAACAAACACATCTTTTTCCCATTTCGCCGTTTGCCGCCGACATATTGCTGACCAAACAAATCATAATAGCCTCTCAACCACCTGATCAACGTCAAGGGCGAGCTGCCTGCCTTTCTCATCAAGCCCATTCAGCGTGTATGCAAGTACCCCCTACTTCTTGATGTGAGTTTTACCTTTATGATGGTTTCATATCTCTAACCGATCACAGTCCCTTATCAAAGCTTCGACGCCTGAAGACTATCCGCATTTCGAAGAATTGAAAGCTGGATCAAATGCTGCAAAACGGATCACCGATAAGATCAACGAGGCTCAACGACATGCAGAAAATGAGCAGACTGTTAAGAATCTGCAAAACCGTGTCGACGACTGGAAAGGCCATCACCTCGAAAACTTTGGTCAACTTCTCCTCGACGACATTTTCATCGTCACGAAATCAGACATTGACCGGGAATACCATGTTTTCTTGTTCGAAAAAATCATTCTTTGTTGCAAGGAGGCACCACTGCTCCAAGCAAACGGCAAGAAAGTTGGCAAGAACAACTCGATTCTGAAGAAACAGGCAGGTCCTGCGACGCTGAATCTTCCTGGCGGCATGTCTGGTCCTCCAAAGAAGAGCACACCTCTACTATTGAAAGGGCGTATCTTCCTTGGTAATGTCACTCAAGCCGTCCCAGTGTCACCAAGAAATTCAATGTGTACGTTTCTCAACTAATCTTACCAGCGAAATAACTCAACATTTCTTCAGCTGCTTCTACCCAGCCACAATATCCATTAGCAGTATGGTGGCGAGGCGATGACGACCTAGAATTCTTCACTCTCCGCTGTCGGAGAGAAGATCAAATGCGACAATGGGAATCCACGATTAATCGATTAATCAAGGAAGCAGCTGCTCGACGCGCCTCTGAGCGGTCGACGTCTCGTACGATGTCGAACAGCACGAATCCTGCAGTCGGTCGAACATTCAGCTCTGTCATTCCTGGTTATCCATCACAGATGCGAAGCAGAGGAGAAAGCGTTTATCGAGATGAGCAGTTGAACAATGGCGGTGGCCTTTATGCTGGTGGACCGCAAGGATATCCGCCTCATGATGGATTCGATGTTGAAGAGAATGAAGATGATTTCGAGGATTATCCACCAACGAGCAATGGTTACTCTTCTGGTCGTGGTACCCCTGTCGGCACTCGAAGAGGCATAGCCAGCATGCCTCCAGAGCGCGACCACATGCCAGGATATGAGCGACCTCGGGCGCAAACAGAAGGCGTCGATGGTCCTGTGATAGCTCAGTGGAAAAATGGTGCAAATTCGGCAAGCATTCGACCCAATAATTCGCGCATAAACTCGAACATGAGTACTGCCAGTTATGCTTCCGAAGCCAGCTTTGGAAACGGGGTTCGACGGCCTCAGCTTCGGAGTCAATTCAGTTCCACGAAACTTCGTTCGGGCTACCAGGAGAATGGCAGTGGAGATTTCCGAAATGGGGTTCCAGTTATGCCTCCGCCTTTAGGTGCTACTCCTCCACTCATGAACCGAAGCCGGAGCGCAAGTCAACCTAGCGCTTATGTTCCGCCGAAATCTGCTGCTCCTCCATTACCTGCAGCGCCACCTTGGAACAATTCACAGTCGAACTCCTCATTAGCCAGCACCAACAAACGTGGTAGTGGCTCAAGCCAGTCGACAGGCGATAGCTCCGATTATTCTCCAAATTCTTCTTCGCCAATTACACCTTTCGGTTCAAGCGAATCTTCACTTGGAGGTGTCGGACTTCGGAACTCCAGGTCGCAAAACTTTGAAAATGCGGTCAATGGTAATGGACATACACCATTTCCACATCCCGTCAAAGTCAAAGTCCATTTCCATGAGGATATCTTTGTAATTCAGGTTCCTCGAGCGACACCTTATGATGACCTGGTCGAGAAAGTCGGAAGAAAGATTCGCTTATGTGGACCTCGTCGAGACGATGGTCCTCTGCGAGTCAAATATCGGGATGAGGATGGCGATATGGTTTCGCTAGGGTCAACAGAGGATGTTCAAATGGCCTTTGAACAGTATCGACCTGGAGGACAAGTCATTCTCTACGTGACATAGCCGACCCAATTTCCGACAATCCCATTTCATCGACTAATAATATCTGCATATAATATTATTCAAACCCCTCCACGGCATTCCTCGTTTCTCGCTCATTTACATTTCAATGCATCATAATCTCCTGGGACTTATCGACACTCATTTCTCTCCTCTGTATCCCGCGCGACTATCCTTTTCCATCAGTTTCGTCTTCTAGCGGCGGCCTGGCTTTTCACAGGAAGGGTCTAGTCGTCGGTCTATTTTTCGCCATCTAACTGCTGTTGTTTCCCCTGGAATTCTGCAAGGCAGAACTGTTTGATTGAGGGAGGAATTGTTTTATGTATCACCACTAGACAAGCTATATAGCAGTATATAGTCATGCGTAACGAAGGAACATTACATGCACTGCGGACTTGTGAAAATTTATTGAGTAAATCCGGTTATCACTGCGTTTGTTATCTTGCCCGCAGAACCACCTGTGACCTTGAGACTGCTCCAGTTCCATGTACCTGAAAATTACTTAGAACTGTCATTTGTGGTACAACGAGATGAACTTGCCAGTGCATGAGCCTACGCCACAATTCACAGCGACACGCTGGGCGCCACTCACGACTGAGATGGAAGATGTACCGTTAATGAAGTTTACTCCCTAATTTGCGTGAATTTGGTTGCACAATGTATCATTGAAGACCCTACCGAGAGCAAAACTCCGGTTCCAGGAGTTCCAAGAGTCGCAGGGTAGCTCTGCGAATCAGCGAAAGGCCTCGAGCGCCGAGACAAACTCACCTGATCGATGATCACACCGAATCTCCTCATTCCAGTTCCGGTGTTGTTGCTGTACGTGACGCCAGAAACTGAAGAGCCAGTCGCATCGGCATCCATCTGTTAAAGGTTATTCGGACATTATCAGCGTTTCATCAAGGACTGACTTTGATGCGCAAGGCCTGGTCGCTGAAAAGGCAATATTCAAGTCTGATAAACGAAAATAGCGCTGTACTGACTTGTTTGTAATGATGTTATTCTTGATCACGATGTTGCTAACTGTGGCGTCAGACGAAATGGAGCCCTGGGTGACCAGACATCAGAGGTGTAGCGAATATATGAATGAAATGCTTCACAATAGAAATCCCATGTCCGCCTGAGCAAGAGTTGCCACTGAAAGTAATGTTGGATCCCTTGTTGATGGCGAGGCAGTCATCCTAGAAGAAGCGAATTAGAACCTTGATAACAGATAGTCAAAAGTATTCTACTTGGTTCATGATCACACTGTAAGTTCCGAGTCAGTTAATGGAGAACCGATACAACGGAACTCGCCTGTTTTGAATGATCAAGTTGGTGGTGCTGCAGTCAAAGCCGTCCGTGTTGTGCCCTGCAATTCTTCAACGATGTACGAATCCAAATCCACAAGACCCACCAGCGGCGATCCCGTTGCTCTTGGAGTTTGGAGCATCTCCAAGTGCTGTAAAAAAGAATCAGAATTTGGAAACTACACAGAAAAGGCACAGGCGAACAATTGTCGATAGTGAGACCTGTCATGGTCAGAGCCGCTGGGTTGCTGACCGAGTAGGTTCGAGCAGGTGAGTTCACGACTTTGACATTCTACCAGAAAAGAGTCAGAAAGTGGACAGTGGATTCGGGTCGAAGAATACCGAATATGTGCCCGAAATCTTGATTTTCATCATGGGAGCTGGCTTCACAACGCCGCCATTTCCACCCAAGCCATCCTTCATATATTCAAGACGATCTATTGCAAAGAATATACGCCACATACCCAGTAGAAGGGGCCGCCTCCATCGAATTTATGGCCATTGCCGTTGACTAGAAACACATCAATAGTTATCAAGTTACAGTACGTTACAACTTACATGTTATAGAAGTACCGCTAGATATAAAGTCAATTGGATCATTGGGTTCAAGCAAGGTTTGAGACGGACCTGACGGTAAACAATGGGCCTGCCCAGCTCACGTTGCCGAAGAAAACGTCACCGACTGCAGAAAATAAGCTACTTGGGGAGACAGAGAATGCAGGCCCTTACGCATGTTGACGGTCGTACCAGTGAGAAGATTCAAGGTGAAGCCTTGACCAGCAGGTACTGTAAAACTGTTGATGTTCACAGTCGTACATGCCACCGCAGCAGTCACATCTATAAGACAGAGTCAAATGTCTGTTTAGAGCAGCTGAATCGAACTGACCGGCCAATGAGGATATTGTACCCGTGCAAGCAAGCGACGAGGCAAAGAGAGATAGCAAGACAGCGGAGCGCAGTTGAAAGAACATTTTGCAAGGTTCCCCAGAGCCAAGGTCTCGTTTTATTGGGTTTTCTGCTTCCCGGCGGACCGCAACGGTTGGATTTATACTGTTGGATTATCCGACAGAGCAACGCGACCAATTCATGAGCCCTCGAACGGAAAAATACTCCACATGGTGACGAGGTTTTTGCTCACGCAGGACTTTGGTTGACGGGCCGCACACGAAAGAGCTGCCCGGTTGACCTTGGCGCGAAATTGGGCGTCAGCTGCTGGACATGGTACTAACGTGGTAGTCGTTGAAAGCAAGGACCAAAATAAGAGTCAGATAAGATTACAGATCCTCAGATCAGGGTCACGTCATCGAGGTGTCTGTCTTTCTAATTCTATTTTCCAAGTTTGGGCTACAGTCTGGGGTGTATGATGAATGCTGCCTAGAGATGTCTAGTGTGATATTTCTACAATGCTTCAGGAGATATGTCTCCCAGGGTGTGGGTGTCAAATGCACTCATGGTGCTAAATGCTGATTTTGCGTCGTCGCCATATTCAGATCGGGAATCCATTGTTTCCTGGATGAGGTCAGTAAGGACGTCTTCACGGATGAAAATTGCACATACATCAAAGTAATGATGCAACACACTGCGTGGCGCTGTTGGAACAAAATTTAGTGCATGAAGTATTGAGATCACAGATATCATACTTCTAGGAGTTTTTGGAAGTCTGCAATTCATTCCGCTTTGGAGGATGTGATACGCAACCAAGCCAGACCTGTGAAACGATTGAGAAAGATAGCCAAAGCAGACAAAAAGGACAGACCAGCCAGTCTGATGTGAGGCCCCGAGACCACGACCATTGTCAGCATGGAAGAACTAAAAAGTCTTGTTAGCATTTGAACCTATCTCTGGAATTCCACCCACTTCATAAAACCAGACATAGTCCCTGTAGTGAGGGTCAAAGTCGAGCTTGGGGTTACCGCCATTCGTGGCCCTGCGACCTTGAATGTCACGACCGAAAATGTGGATTATGCGATGTTGAATTTCTTCGGCTACTCCGACGAGATTCATATAGTCACCGCTGCCAGTGGGACATTCAACCTTCACAAAATAAATTAGTCGCAAGTTTACTGTGACCGTCATCCGTCACCTGGAGGTCGTCACCGTAGTACTGATAGAACCGCTGCAAGCTCTCGATGAGCAGGAAGTTAGTCGCAAGCCCTGTCCCAAATGAGCAGGGAGATACCATATTCAAAGGAAAAGCTCTTACAGATAGGACCTCTCCAGTTCGAATTTCCGCCAAACATTCCAGAGCGTGAATCTCCAGGCCAATAGGCCACTTCGTGGCGCTCGCCGTTTACGTCCATGCCCCAGGGATGATCTTTGTGCTTCTTCGAGAGTCTGAAGATACCAATCAACAGATAATCTTGATGCTGGAAGCTAGCACTCACGATCGAATCCCATGTTCGCTGAGAAACTCGTCTTCGTCGAGCATTTTCTCTAGGATTCTGACTAGTCGGTCTTTGTTGGCCAACGCCAACAGGCGACGTTCGCCTTTTCCATGCGCTAAAGCAAGCAATGGTTAAATGAGGCCGATAGGAAGAAACCTGAGACTCACCCTTCATATTGGCCATGTTTCTAGCAGAAACTTCGGGGCGATGGTCAAGAAACCATTCTACACGCTTTTTGAACCCGGGGAATCTTTCCAAGGTCGAAGCCTCCAGCACCATAGTTCCATAGAGAGGAATGAGTCCCACAAGACTGCGTACAGGCAGTTTCATCGAATTTCCATAACCGAAATCGATGGAATCGTAATACATGCCTAGTCTCCAGTCAGCAACGTAATGCGATAATTCTTGATACATACCGTCCTGCTCGTCCCACAGACTGATTTCATTGTCACCCTCTTTATAGGTCATGGCGTCGGCAATGAATATGAAATGCTGAAGACCGAATGAGCACAAAACAGTCCCTTGAGACGAATGGTCACAAACCTCGAAAAACTTTGAGGCAATGTCCTCATAGACAGGGTTATGCTTGGCAAGTTCGAGCGCCATGTTAAGCCTGAGACAAATGAGCTGAGCAGATCCAGGAAGGGAAAGAGTCCTCACATATTCAGACAGTAAAAGGCCATCCACGCGGTTCCATCTGCCTGGCGAAGATTTCCACCAGTAGGTAAAGCTTCAGATCGGTTGAAAACTCCAATGTTATCGAGACCAAGGAAACCGCCTTCGAAAACATTGTTGCCGCCCTGATCTTTGCGGTTCACCCACCTAGGGACCGCATCAGCTAGGTCGAGGATCGGAAATCACCAACTGACCAGGTAAAATTCAAGAGAAGCTTTTGGAAAACTCTAGAATTGTGTATCAGGGCTCGGTTCTAGTCGTTGAAGAGCATGCCTACCTTTCAAGGAAGGGCAAATCTTCTTTTCCGTGAAGCTTGCGCTCAATCTTGAACACCCGGAAAGTTGCCCTGAATATTGATATCAATATATGGTGGAATGCAAGCAAGTCAAGCGCACCAAGCATGGACAGGTGGATTAACATCACTGAAATTCCATTCATAGGCCGGGATTTGGCCATCAGGTTTCATGTACCATTCTCGTGTCAGCAGATCCAGCTGTTTCTTTGCAAAGGCAGGGTCAACGACGGCCAACGGAATGCAGTGAAATGCAGTATCCCAGGCCGCGAAGAAGGGATATTCCCATCTGAGTCAGTTAGAATTGGCTAGCTGGACATAAAATAGCACCCACTTGTCCGGCATCGACAAAATGTCTGCAATGTGCAAGTGACGCCAATCCTGTAAAGCAATCAACTTGGGCTTGACTGAAAAAGAGGAAGCATACTCTGTTTCGGACATTTTTGCGCTGTGGAGGCGGAGCAGGCTGGCCAGGGTCACCTTCAATCCACTCCTTCTGGATAAACTTGTAATACTGTTTGGTCCAAAGCATCCCACCGAGAGCCTGCCTCATGATCTGCTTTAGGTCGTCGCTGATAGGTCCGAAGACGAGCGAATTATAAAATTCATCTGCCTCTTGTCTCCGAGCTTCGACCTCGTCATCGAAGACGCCTTCGTCTTCAAGACTGGGATCATTTCTGGGAGACTTGGGAGTCAACTTCAATCGCACCACCGAACAACCACCATGACCCGGGACATCGCGAAAGACATAATGAGCAGCAGATTTTGTGCCAATTTTATCGGGGTTGACGAAAGATTGGTCTCGAGGGTAAGGTGTGCAAGGCCCTTCTTCAGGCAAATCGAGGGCTGGGCCAAATGTGGATGCGGTCCTGGTTCGGATACGAGGTCTCAAGAGAGTTTCTTGAGTATCTGAATCGGGGTCCGGAGGCCGATGGAAAGGAACAATGTGGTCATGAAAGCCGTCTTTGACGTAAGGAGTTTCATTTTGGCCACCGTAAAGCCTGCTAAAGTTGGTGTTGTTCTCGGTGAACAGCAGCTCAGGTTCTACTGGCTCGTCGTCTTCAGACAGAAACTGACCAGTAGGTCCAACTGGTGGAGGTGAGGGAAGACAATATAGGTGGGTTTTGCCAAGCTCTTGGTGCTTCACGTTTATGCAGTTAATATCGTGACGGAGAGCTGCTGATAGAACCGGTGTCGCTGGTTTTTCGAGGGCCCAGGACCAAGTATTAGGAAACCAAAGCTGAGGGATGACATGTATGGTAGCTGGATCTGGGCCTCTATTGTAGCTCGTGATGCGAATGTACAGATTGTCGGGATCATCTTCGTCTTTCGCGTACTGTGAAAGGTAATCAGAACTATTCTCGTCACAGGGAATAACAAGCACCTCGACAAAGACATCCCAGTAGCGATCTTCATCAAACGCGTCTGAATCGAGAATCTCGTATTCGGAGACGTCACGACCGCGATTCTGATTCTCAGTAACGAGCTCTTCGTAGGGATATCGACGCTGAGGGTATTTGTAAAGGAATTTCATGTATGAATGCGTGGGGGTCGAGTCGAGATAGTAGTAGAGCTAAAGACAAGGTCAAAAGTGTGCTCTGAAGGTCGACATGAATATCTTACTTCCTTGACGTCTTCACCGTGATTTCCTTGATGACCTGTGACTCCAAAGAGACGCTCCTTGAGGATGGGGTCTACACCATTCCAGACGGAAAGACCGAGACAAAGGCGTTGATGATTGTCCGAGATGCCTGCAATACCATCCTGAGAAAAATTAGGGTCGAGAAAGAAACAATAAGAAGGGACCAACTTCTCCCCATCGATAGGCGCGAGATCGAGCAGCTTCATGAGGAAAGTGACTCCAGGCGTCGCCGTCTGCGGAGTAATCTTCTCTGACCGTAGCCTGGCAAAAAATTAGCCTAAATAACATCCCGAAGACAGAAATCAAGCACCCATTGACGGTCACTGAGATAAGGACCCCAGCGTTTCCAGTGACGCTCCTTTGCATCATCCTGAGCAAGACGATATCGTTCAGCACCCTTGTAATCGTCGCCTAGAGCTTCCGCAAGCCTTTCTCTGTAGGACTTCGGCACACCATCAATCTTGGGCGATGGCTCAGATTGCTTGTTGAGCGTCTGTGGTGGATTCGGCGATGGTGCTGCAGGTTTGGGGATATTGATGAAAAGACCAGCGTCCTTTTCATCTCCAAGAGCGCCGACGGGACCAGAAGCACCACGAAACAGCTTTTCCTGAAGTTTTTTGGTCGCGTCAGAGGCCATTCTGATTTCGTAGCGATTGCAGGAACCAAAGTAGGACTTTTTGATCTGAATTGATTACACGTAATGACGTCACTGCTTGTGCGAGAAAAAATATTGAACTCCAATAAAAAAAACATGCGTTATTGTTGACGAAATATGCAGAGAATAGATGAGTGCCAAAGCAAATATGACTAGATAGACGAGAATTGCGGGTATTTCAAGGGTCGCGGTCGCACCAGCAAGCGCGAAATGATCACGAAGGTTGAACATCTGCAGCAATCAGCACACTTCGTGTCCATTCATCTGCTCCTTCATCTTCCTCCAAGTCCAGATGACTCGATGCAACAGACACAAGTGAAGCTTGGGAAGCTTGTCGTGCTGGTTTCGGTCTCAGTCGTGCACCGCCAGAATCTGGTGAAAGAAGCGACGCATTCGACTCTGAGCGATATCGATCTGCGATTGGGGTGGTCCCAAGCTCATAAGGTGATGAAGGCGCTGAAAGAGGCTCTTCAGAGACTTCAATTGTCGTTTTCGGTTCTTCAGCTGGCGGTGGAATCAGCGATGGAGGAACAACATCAAGGTCAAGATCGAAACCCATCCGTAAAGGAGAAGAAACAACAAGAGTGTCGATAAATGGTGTCGACTGTGAAGCTGTCACTGCTGATATAGGTGTAGAAACAGATGAATCCGAGCTTGGAGCTGAAACTAAATATGGCGAAGAAATCAGCGACTTGTTGGAAGCAAGAGACGGTGAAGACCGCTTGGTGAAAAGCGAAATTGAGGGCTTTTTCAGCCTCAATCGCGGTGTAGCCGGTGCAGAAGTCGACGTTATCGTTGAACTGGCTGGAAGTGATAACAATGGAATAGATCTCCTAGGAGAAAGGTGTGGCGTCGACGGGACACTCTCAGATGTCGGGAATAGGATTGGACCGCTAATATACTCTTTCCGTGTTGGCGGTAAGGAGAAATCGTTGGGATCAGCAATTCCAGGTGAGCTTGTTCTTCCAGACTTTGATAAGTGGTCTGGTTCAAGAGGAAGGTGTACCAGCGAAGGTTCTGCCGACGATGCAGCAGAGCTGTTCAAGGATTCAGCAGAAGACGATAGCGGGGGTGGTGATGATTGATTCCATGGTGATCTCTCGGATGAGCTGTCTTCCTGTGCATTTGTGAAATCGGAGTCAGCAGGGAATATCGCCGCTGGAACTGCTGCTCTGCGAGGGCCACGGGGTCTGGACCTTGCTATGCCCAGATGGCTATCGAACGATTGTCGCTCCTCGTCAGTCTGAGCTTCAGGGGTTTCCAAACTTTCTTCAGACCCGTCTCTCGCGTCCAAGAATTGCTCCGTAGAATCCGCACTCTCGTCGACATCCTCGCCACTTTCTGTGGGACTTGGTCCAGCGACTGAAGCGCTGATATCCAGCACAGATTCTCGTTTGATATCCAAGATCCCAGGAGACGGCAAGGGCTCAGATGGGTCCCAGATCCCTTCTGCTTCGCACAGTGCCTTTAAAAGCGGTGGATTCATGTTAAGGCTTGGACAGAAGACCAAAAGGAGATTGCTCAGAGGCATCTTGGTCTGTTTGTACTCCCTGGCTGTGATTTTGATTAATTCTGTCACAGTGCGAAGCAGATCTCTGTTCTCCGGGGGAAGCTGAGAGATGAGCGACTTCAAGGCACTTAGAAAGGCCTTGGATGGTGGAGGCACGCCGACGAAAGAAGGCATAGCAAGAGTAGACAGCGATGGAGGTTTACGAAGAGCAGCCATGCCAACTTTTGGACCACTGGGAAGACCGGGACCTCTAGCGCCCATTCGGCCTGGGCTTGTCGTCGCCGGTGAGGGATGCGAGTTGTGTTCTCTTACCAGCGCTTCGTCAAAGTAAGGAACAAGGTTGCGAGTCAGGATGGGCTCTGGCACTGGTAAAAGGTTGGGGATCAGGGTGATCGCAAGAAGATTGGTTTTGCTTACATTCACGAAGAAATGCTTTGAAAACCGATGCTACAGCGTGAGGATCAAGCTCCCCAGGTGAACACTCTCGCATATCAAAGTCGGCCCCTGACGAGTAAATCAGTACACGATACAGTTGATATTAAGGATGCGAAGACCTGAATCGAACTCGTTTCGCAGCTTGGAAACATGAGTCGGACGACCACTAACTCTATTGAAGGTTTAGAGAAGGTTTAAGTGGTAACCAGGCTGAGACGGACCTGAATAAGCCTTCTTCTTGAATCCCCCATATCATCAGGTGTTGGGCGCATCTTACCGCAAGTGCAGGTACCAGTCTTGTCTCCAAGGAAAATATGTCATTCCCCTTCTTCTCGCTTTCCTTTCTCTTCTCCAGCGAAAGTCCCATGCCGATACCTGTGGTCCTGGTGACAGACCTGAGATCCCGACCGAAAACGATGCCCCCAGCACCAGCCGCTTTATTTATCAGAGGTGCCCTGACCATTGCTCCTAGTGTGGGACCGATTTGTGCAGATTCGAGATCCGATATCGAGGACGAACCGACTGACGAGGCGACACTCCAAGCACCTGAAGGAGCGTCTGGTGTTCGACGATTCTTTTTGCCTCCAGACTGATTGGAAGATGTTCGCTTGAGATTCAAACCATGGTCGTATGATGAGGGACCAGTACTAGAAGACGATGAAGAATATCCAGAAGTGCTGGATGATGAAGAGAAACCACCCCAGCGACCCATCTTTTCAACAGCTCGCTTGGCCAAACCAGCAGCAGGTGCCAGACCGTTTGACATATTCATTGCTGTCTGTCGAAGACTTGCAGGAGATTTTGGCGGTAATGGTGGAGGCAATGGCGAACGAGGTGAACTTGTACCAGTAGTAGCTGTCCAAGCTGCTAGACGACCACGAATATTGTTTCCTGTAGATTGTAATCCAGCACTGGAAGGCGCAATGACTCCGCTGACTGAAGCTCTAGTCAATGTTGGAGTTTCTCGAGCAGAGATGGAGGGATTCAGCGTCGGGGGAACAGGAGCGTCAGTAAGAGATTTCGATGGATGTTTAAGGTCAGGGATGGTTAATGATAGAGGTGGTGATTTGGCTGTTACAGGTGTCACGTTTAGAGACATGGAGCGACGATTCTTGGCGCGCAAAGAAGGTGTCGGCGAAGTTCTGACGGAGATTGGAGGGAGTTCCTCGCTGACCGTTTTGAAGGACTCGTTCTCTTCTGGGACACCGTCTTCGAAGACACTACGACGATTCGGAGGACATATCGTCTGCAGAGATTCGGCAACAGATACTGGCCTAGATGTCCGACTGCCTATGGGCCGAATAGTATGATGACTGATCGTTGAGTCGCTTTTTCGCCATCCTTCCTTCGCATTATCGCCATCCTTGTCAAGCTTGACTCCTTCGTTTTCCTTCGTGGCAGTTCTCCTTTCCTGCTCTTCTCGCTGCTCTTCCCCCTGTCGCATGAAACTGACTGCGGACGAGATCCCAGGGCTCATGGCAATGATAGAGGTACGATTGTCGGCTTCAGAAGGAATTATGGAAGGAGGTATGAGCTTGAGACCTTGCATATTAGCAGGCTTTGGCGGCGGAGGTGGTGGAACAGGCGAAAGTGGTGTCCGAGCTGACTTTTTACCGCCAGCCAGGACCTGAGCTGCCATCTGCAAAGTCAATTTGGGTCCTCTGGGAGTTCGCGGTGTCGTCGGTTCCGCTGGTTGGTCCGCGACACCTAGACCGGTACGATCCTGCTGCCTTTTCGAACCAGGAAATGACTTTGAAGGGTCATCTGAATGCTTTCGGCGAGCGGCGAATGCGCGCTTTAGCTTCACTCCAGCTACAGTAGCGCTCAGGGATATACCCTTGGCGGTGGTTGTTGAGGAAGAAGCAGAAGGTTTGCTATAAGTCTGTCCCATGACAACAGCGGCAGAAGAGGAGCGAGCCCGCTGAGGCTCAAGAGCTTCGTGTCTGTTATGACTGACGGAATGGTCCGTGTCTGACTGGCTGGAGTCTGCAGGCAGCATATCGGAGGAAAACGAGGAAGATAAGGACGTGGATGCTGAGGAGATCGGCGAACTGCTGCTGCCATTGGACCAGGCTTGCTGGGACTTTGTCATCGCAGGAGAAATTCGAAATATAATAGATTAAAGCTTGAGAATGAAAAGGGAATCTAAACAGCAAGGTAGATCAGCGAAAAGGGTTTCCAACGTAAATGGGCCGTATAGAATAAACGGTGCACCCACGAGGTTGGATGAGAAATTAACTTACAGTTTGTACCGTGCACGTCGTCACAGACGTTGAGGGCGACTTTTAGTCGTTTGCTGACATGTGGTAGCCTCAGCGAGGCGGTTTGAGCCAAGCTTTGGGTTCAAGAATAACTTATGTAAGGCCCACGAACATACGGGTACTGTTGTCCAGATTCTATTCCAAATTAGGCCACTATAGTATATGTATAGTCTATGTACAGTCCGACCCTTATTACAAGGGCATCAAGAATTCCTTGACCTGAAGAAAGAAAGAAGAATGAGTGTTGGGCCTCAATCAGAAAAGGTTGAACATTTACGAGCTCGTATGTGAAGAAAGAGGTTGCTATGCTTGGTGCGACCTTGACTGGCAGATAATCAAGAACCGAATGATGATGAGTACTGGAAGCAAAACTTACGAAGATTAGGCCAGAGGCCACGGTATAATCCAATCGGACCCTCTGTACGAATGATGCCGATGAGAGCGTCAATTGCACCGTTGTAGCGAACTCCCAGTCCTGACGATTTCATCCCGGTAACTTGCATTTTCCGCCGCAACACATCGAAAGGATAGGTAAGCGTCTGAGAGATCGTTCCCGCCAAAGCACCGCATCCAAGTTTCCGAGATACAGTGCTCTTCCCTGGAGGTGTGATGATACCTCGAAGAAACTCGTAGGTCGCAAAGTTAATCCCAACATATGGGGCGACCCCAAAGGCGGTAGCTGCAAGTCCCCGATACAAACCGCGGATCCCGCCTTCTTCGCGTACTATCTTCATGGTCATGCCCCAAATCGTCAGCTCCGATGCAGTGTAAGCGGAAGTCGAAGCGGAAGCTTGCAAAGCAGAGGCCGACGTGTGGTATGCTGTGGATAATTTCACAGATGTTCTTGAAGGTGATATAGAAGGTGATTTCGCAGCCTTGAGTGGTATTGAAGCGGTGGCAATGGATAATCGGGCTCGAACAAGATCCAGAGGGTATGTTGAACCTACAAATTAGCTCCAAAGTAAACCTGACAGTAAAGACACTCACAAACGGACGTGATACCAGCTAGGGCACCGCTAGCAAGTCGTTTGGGCGTATTCAGTTCTGTTGAACCATTCTGGGTGAAAAACTGGGCAAGGTAAGAAACTTATGCCTAACAAGTTCAAGTTTTTACCTTTTTCAGTTGTTCATAGGTCGTGAATTGGACGGCACTAGAAGAATTTGAGCGATGAAATGGATCTATCGAATAAAGCTCACCTGTATGGGACAATCCGTAAACAGTTTATGCCATTCCCTCTCATGTAGCCCTTGAACCCTTCTTCTTTCCACATACGGACCAGACTGCGCCATACGCCTTTGTATTGTTGGTCCGATGATTGAGGCTGAACCTGCCTGAGGTGCATTCAGACCAGCAGAAGGTCCGAACAAAGTGACATACTGTATGATCTTCAATCGCTCCAATGGGCTCACGACAGTTCTTGAGGCGGCTCCAGCACATCCACCAGCTAATGATGATGAGGTTTAATGCCTGAATATTGCTGGACATGCTAACCGATGAAATAAGAGGCGACCTCTGGAGTTAAAAACCCCAGCTTTTTCTCCTGATTGCTAATGGTAGTAGTGGTAGTGTTCGTCATAGCAATGTAGTAGCAAGCATGGAGCAATTGTGCTCTTGGTAGATGATCTAGTTATAGGGTGTGATGCAAGAGCGGAGCAAGCGAACAGAAAAATAAAGTATCGTCACAACAAAAGTCACAAACCTATGACGAGCTAAAATGTCCGAAGAAACCGATATTACACCTCGTGTGTTATGCTACAAGAAGTACAGGCCAGCCAGTACAGAATAAAATCGAAACACTTGAAAGAAAACTACCTTGCCGGCCTGAAAGTTTCTGTGGCTTGATCGTAATCTGGCGGCGGTTGAGCCTGTTCCACTGGCACTGCACCCCAATCCTGTGGCCTTCCTTCTTTTACCATTCTCTGGGAAGCCAGCTCTTCATCAGGAATGCTAGATAATGATTGTCCAGCGGTAGGTGGTAGCTCGATACGTCCTTTAGTCGTTGCAGTCGTAGTCGAAGTCGCACTGCTCAAAGTCCTTCGAGGCGACATGGAATTACTGTACGACAGGGTCGTAGATCCCGATGCAAGGTAATTGGATGACTGAAAAAAGTGTCAGAACATTTAAATAAAAAACAGAAACCGCAACATACACCGTATGATCTCCTCGAGTAAGCGTCATCTGCCGCAAAGGAAGAAGACCCTGGGGCGGTGACTGGCGAGGATTGCTGATAAGATATAGGTGGCACAGGAACAACAACACTGAGAGGACGAGGGCCAGATGGATTATAAACCGAATATTTCCGACCTGGCTGAGCAGCATAACCCTCCGAGTATGAAGGGTTGCTCTCCAGTTTTTCGAGGGAAATGACATGTTGGCTGGATGCTTGCCGTCTCCGCCTCAGAATGAAGAGATAGTAGCATCCCGCCGCGACAAGAGCCAGTGAAATGAGAATGCCAATGACCAGACCAGCAATTGAACCACCAGAAAGACCGGGTGATCTAAACGGAATAAGTGATGAAAATGGTAACTGAAGCTATCCACTTACGCTGCACCGATAGCTCCAAAAGACTGTGTTACTCCACCCAAAGATTTTGTCGAATACGTGGACGCAAAATCTATTGCAAGCACATCGCCGGTGTTCTGTGGAGTGTAGAGGACGCGCAATTTATGACTACCAGGACCAAGATTGTCGGCATGATAGAGCATGACCTGGGGAACAAAATTCGCCTTGTTCGCAGTAAAATCGCTGACTGGTCCGCCATCGACTTGAACAGAAAAGCCACTGGACTTGGGCCCGACCGGTCCATATAATGAAATCCCATCACCAATAAACGAGACCGTGAATTCTGCACCGGGTGTTGATGTAGCGCTGTAGATATTGAAGGTGAAAGAAAAAAGAAGGATGGGTGCAAACTCACTGTCCAGTGCTGCCTAGGAATGATCCAATATTCTCGGGCGTTGCAGACCAAAATGCAGCAGGAGAATACTGGAATGAGGAAGAGCTATCGTCCAAGGTATTGACGATCGGAGTTTCACCGGTTTGTCCGATATCAGTTTCCCAAGTCACCTGAAAAATTAACGAGCTGATGGCAGACGGAACGGAAGAGCACATACATAGTCGACGTCTACAAATGAATTCGCTGCGTTCTGGAGTGTCACTGTGTGTTGCCCCTGCTTCAACGAGTTTGTAGAGAAAAGAGCGGTCTGGAATATCGGAGGGTCAGCCTGACCAGTTGCAGTCGATACCACCGAGCCATCAACAGTGACCTGGAAGCAAGTTAAAATGGAAATCAGGCTCAGAGAAGAGTGTATCAACCTGATAGTTTCCATGATTGACCCGCTTCGCCCCAAAAATTTGCACTCCAGTACCATTGAACGTGAAAGACATGGAAGATGACAGGACAGTCGTAGCCAGGAAGCTTGCAGCTGAATAGCTGCTTAAAAAGTCATCTGTCGTAGAGGAGCCCGTGGTCCATGCGCCTTTGAGGATCATGAAAGTTGAGCGTTTTCCTTGAATTATTGTGGGACGGATTTACCTTGAAAGTTGAGCAATGGAGAGTAATCCTCAATGGTGAAGCTAGGCATGTTTTGAAAGAGTGTAGAGACTGGTCGCCAGCCAGGAAAAACGACCCACAGGGTCTAAAAAGGTTGAACGTGAGGCCAATGGGAATGAAGAAAGGAGGACTGGGCCAGTGTGATCTATCAGTTGTTAGACAGGTCACACGCCCAGGATTTCGGAATGCAACAATCACTGATGAAATCGGTGCTAGTCAGCGCCCGCGCCGCTTGTAGGGTGTAGACATGACAATAATGAAAGGTACTTGACCGCAAGGAAACTCGGTCCGTTTATATTCAGGACTCTACCGTCAGATAACCAAGGCTTCAAGTGACCGACTCGATAGTAACTTTTTCCCTGCTATCTTTCTCTCCTCCACAAACATCGTTCGCATCTTTTGATTGAAATTTGACCTTGATTGCCTCGTCTTCGATTGCAGTGTGCTCGGCTAGATCAAGATTTCTCATGAAATACAGGTTTCTGAGACGCGGGAGCTCAAACCTTCCAAATCGACGGAATGCCGTTCAGGTCCGAAGACGACAGCCACGAGTAAAAGGGCGCATGATGATGCAGCCATTATCGCTTGCACTTTACCCTGTAGACAATCTTAATACTATGTACCGGGGACGAAATAATACTTGCATAATCGGGCTGGTCAACACCTCCTACAATTTTCCTTATCGATAATCCAGCAGTAGCCTAGGAAAAAGTTGTCAACAATGAGTCTTTTAAGGTCATTAAAGGGTTACCTCGATCTGAGCAGCGGCAGCGCTCGCCGCGTTGCCCAGTTGATAAACCGTCCCGGGATACAGCCCTCTGAACTGGCCAGGCGCCAACTCATTGAGGTACACGGCAACAGACCCTAGAGAAGCTGAGAAACGAAATGTGCGGATGTCTCGATGTACGAACCCCAGGCAATATTGACACCGAGCTAGCACAAAAATGAATGATCGTCGCTCAGCCTTCATAACTTACCTGGAAGAAAAATGCCCCAGCGCTGAGCTGTCCCCATGCATCGGGCAAGATCCATCTGAGTGGATAAATGAGCGACAGTTACTCTAAGACTATGATGACTTGCAATGGGATAAACGAGCAGCACCAGCTTCAATCTGCTTGTCAGCGGGATTAAAAACGACTCGAGCGGCGCGAGACAAACACAACAGCCAATAATAGAGTCATTCGGCGTCCCAGACTCTGACTAATCCAGCCTCCAAGCGCAGCGCCACAGACAGCGCCTGTCTCCCCGATGATATTGGCTTTAGTCGCGAGATCTGCGCTAAAACCCTTGCTAGTTTGCATAAAGGTGGTATAAAGATCTTGAGATCCATGGGCAAGCTTGTTAATCTGAATGAGAAGGCGCCGCGTACTATTGTCCGACTCACAAAGTTCAAGGCCGAGAGTAAGACGATTCCTTCAAAGTCGATTAGACAATTGACTCGATATATTCGACTCTTACCATATATCCACAACTTCCAATGGAGCCGTAGCATGGTGCGAAAGGACTTGAAGAAGATACGAGTTTCGGCTGCAACGCTCAATCCGGCATCGTGAGCAACTGGTCCGTGAACTAAGATCTTTTGGATACAAGGCAAGTCACGACCTCTTTACCTTTCTGAGAGCGAGAGAATACTGCAGTCTCTGGGAGTAATGCTCTCGTGAAGGCCGCGGCTGTGCTCATTCCGGCCCCAACCCAGAAAATACTGGGCTTTATTAGTTCAACAAAGATTGAACCTATATTCCTTGCCTTCTCCAAGTCTCTTGAGACTCTGGTACGAGATAAAGGTTGACAATGGATGCGACGAGCTATGCTCAAGTTATAAGATCTGGAGCACCTGCGCCACCCCGAAATCTTACATAACCCCCTGGGAGAAATATCGTCTCTGGATACCAATACATGAACTTGTAAAATACCTGGATAACCGACTGGAATATGAAATGTTAGCAAATGTGAGAAGAGCCGAGACAGGGCGCACCTTGCATTAGGCCAGAGTACACTCCTCGAGATCCCGTTGGCATGGATCTACTTATCAAAGGATGTAGACTTGAATGTTTGAAACATACTGACTCCATTGAAGCTGCACTTGCTAGACCCTAATCAAATGGTTGGTTACTCAGAGCATGTCTCGCAATAGACTTTCAACAAACCCAAACTCCTCCCATCGCTGAGAACCGATGAGACTTGAAGGAAACACAGGAAGAAACAGATCACCTATTCCGAACAAGGATCTCACAGCCAAAAAGGAAGAGAAATCGTCCACAAATCCTGTAGCGACTTGGATGGCTAAATGGCAGTCAGTCAAGTGTTCCATCCAAGATCATGGTGGTTTACCGGCTATTATGAGTAGAACGCCTACAAGTGGCCATTTTCTTCCGAATCTGTCACTCAGCAGACCGAAAAGAATCGCCCCGACTGGTCTGAACAGAAGCGTAAGAGTAATTGCCGTCGTTAACGCATGAGTCGTTTGCCCGAACTGTGTCTGAAGGCTGGAGTATTCTGTCAAAGTCAGTGACTTGAGAGTATCCACGGCATTTACCGAAGAATCGTCAAAGAAGTGCAGAAGAAATCATATGCTGCCTTGAATGTCATGGATAGAACCAGAATAAAGTTGAGAATGTACCATCGGACAGCCAAGCCTAATGAGTACTCTGGTTAGCGGTGAGAAATGAAAGAATAGAAAACCTCACAAACCAGCCAGACCAAAATATGGCCTGTTGCATTCCTGTCAGTCCATGTACGGCGGTGTATGGGTTCAAGAGTCGAGAATCACGAGGCGGAATACGAGGGATTGAAGGTGTGAAGGTCAAGTCCATTGTGACATGAAGCAGCAAGCTTGAAAAGACTGTTATAATGTAGTACTTTAAATAGACGGCCGCTCTTGTGACTTCAGCATTTCTCATGGATGTGATCAGAGGGCCAAGAATCGTGTGATTCGGAAGCCAGAAAATGGAATGCTTGATAATGGCTAGTCTTTCAATAGACCTTCTTCCTTTAGCTTCTTCAAAGTATTGTCTGCTATCCTGAAAGCGGCGATTCCAGTCGGAATACCACTGTCGGACTAGATTAACCCCAATCAAGCAAGATCAAGTTCCTCACCAGTAGACTGCAGTTTGCAGCAGTGTTTCGCGAATTTCTATTTCTGAAGCGCCATTACGAACAGCCCCTCTGAGCTCCATTTAGTTATGAGAGAATAAAGAAGCAGAAGATCAACCTAACGTGGCCGGCCAACTGCGCTGCTCAGCAGTCGAATTGGAGCAAAAGTAAAAGGCTTACTTCCGCCTCTTTGCCCTGAAAGGCGAGCAGAGCTAGATTGATGAGACTCCTCTGTTTAAGCTCCAATCCTGGTCGCGACCATATGCTGCCCCAAGCGACTTCAGTGGTCAACTAATAAACAACGAAGGAATAAGCACAATCATTTTCAAGCGTTGCATTGGCCGTACTTGTTGCATCGGTTTCATAAAGTCCGAAACTCCCTGAAATCCATGAACAGAGAGTGGAAGGGGATCTGATTACTTGCTTGTTTCAGTTGATTGTCTACATATTCGTCTCCCTGTGTATCGATCAGAAAAATGCGTCAGAACAGGCCACTTTCTACCATGACTTGACGACGAAACTGCATTCCGGTCTCGTAGATGTCTTGATGGGCAGCTTCGTCAGGACGTTCTGTAGCCATTGTAAGAGAAAGAAACGCGAGAAGCTGCTTCTCAGGATAGTGGTGACGGCGGTCCGTCGGACAAGAATAACCCTGATCTCGTGACTGAATCTGTTGGAGTCTACCACTGACAGACCATGTCGCAACTTCCTACGAGCTTGGGATGGATAGGTATCGGAGCAATGGGTTACCCAATGGCCAGTCAGCTGCGACAAAAATTGCCATCCACCACAGCCATCACGATCTATGACATAGACACTTCAGCTGTAGAAAGATTCGTCGCCGAGTACGAGAGCTTTGGAGAAATCGTAGTTGCAGAGAATGCAAGGGAAGTCGCTGAGAAATCGGTGAGCGAGACCACGGAAGTTCGGACAGTCTTACCACTTCTCTTAGAGATGTATTATAACAATCGTACCTGAAGGATCCCATGTGAAGGCAGTATATTTGACTCCAGAGGTTGGATTGCTCGCCACAAGCACTTCCGGAAAGCTGTTTATTGATTGGTAGGTTTATAGTTCTCCAATGATGGTCTGCTGAACTCATGAACAGCTCGACAATCGACCCGGAGACATCCTTGCTCGTCGGAAAAGCTGTTGCAGCCTCAGACATATCTGGAGACCCTCCTCGTTTCTATGATGCACCTGTATCAGGAGGAACAGCAGGAGCAGAAAAAGCGACTCTTACATTCATGGTTGGCGCATCAGAAGATGAGCCAGATTTTCTTCTGTTGCGGGACCTATTGGGCTACATGGGTACAACAATTCGAGCGACTGGAGGTAGAAGCCTTGGACTAGCAGCAAAACTGAGCAATAATTACCTCTCGGGCCTCATAGCACTTGCCACAGCAGAGGCCATGAACCTTGGAATGAGGCTAGGAGTTGACCCCAAGACGTTGAGCGAATTGATACAGACGAGCTCTGGTGCCAGTTGGGTCAATGCGACAGTTAATCCAGTTCCAGGTGTCTGCCCGGATGCAGTGACAAGTCGAGGATACAAAGGCGGATTCAAAGTGAGCGAATCCTTGAAACAAAGCCTGGTAGATGACTCTAACCTGTTGTTACAGGTGCAATTGATGAAGAAGGACATGTCGCTGGCCATTGATTCAGCTCGAAGAGCAGGAGCGAAACTCGTTCTGGCAGACGCTGGTTTGGCGGCTTATTCCGCCGCAGCTGAGGATCCGCACTGTCGAGACCTCGATTCCCGGGTGGTGTATCGTTGTGAGTTGAATTGATCTTTGGATACAATAGTTTTAAAAGCTCATAAAATATCAGGGTGAGTATTTCACGCGCGATATTCGACGAAGCTGAGATTTTGGAGGCTTGGAGGCGTAGAACCCAATGCTGGCCACTGACAGCTGGGACGGCCACGTGTCGACTAATGCCCGGCAAATCCCGGTTGATCTTTTGTTAACTTTACGCGACATCATCGATTTATCCAGTTTTTGTTACTTTTTTTATGGCCAGCAAAACAGCAAACTTGCAATACTACTTTATTGTCTGACCCAAGGCAGACACGGATCCGGGTTGAAACATGGCAGTCGTTGCGACTTTTTCACTCCCTTTCGAAACATGGAAATGGCTCTCTATACTTCAAGCCCTCAGATCCTCAGATCGCGCTGTATTGAACCATTTGGTTTTGGGCCATTGTTTCGTGAAGGTCCCCGCTTTTTTTGGTTGATGCCGGATTGCCCGGAAACAATAGATGACCTTGTGGACCATGAGGCAGGCTCTGCTATATAATGAGCCCGAACTCGGTCTTCATTATCCTCCTCTCGGTCTCGACCATTAAATTTAAATCTTAGTTGATTCTCGACTATGGACCGCTTCAAGAAAGTGTTCAGAAAGTAGGTTGACTGCTTTTTTATCGCTCCCAGCTTAATTGTTTTGGCTAGGCCCAAGCAACACAATCGTGATAATTCAGACACCTCTGTCAGTACCATGGATAGCTCCAACAGCTCCAAGCGGTGCCTCGAGAAATCGGCGACCAACGTCATCCCTTTCCTCGACATCTCTGTCGAGAATGGCAAGAAACTTGCCGTCCAATATCCAGAATATTATCCAGAAAGCGATGATTCGGACAGCACTGTCAGTCTTCTCGACATGTTTCCTCCAGTACCGAATCGCCAGCCATGGGATGAGCGCGCCTACGCCACAAAGCTCGGGATCCAATTGCCGAAATCTGGGTATCCTCGCTTGAAACCCAAAGCGGGTCGAGCTGGGAGCCGAAATGGTTCATCCTCGTCCGTGAATCTGCTACCTAGGCAGGAAGACATATATCAGACGAAACACTCCAACTTGTCGACCAAGAGTCTTGGGACTTATCTCTACCGAGGTCCTGTTGTGTCGCGTCCAAATCTCACTCATCAACCGTCTCGTGATATGGTTCAGATCTCGAACCAGGCGATGTACATTGTTCCTGGCAAGGGTGATGCTCAATACGAACAATGGTCTCCTCAGACTGGTATGAAACCAGGGAGAACTCGCCCGAGACTTTGCTCTTCTCCCGTCCCTAGTGACGTTCGTCGAGAGGTCTCCGTTTTCTCGTCGCAGGAATATTACTATGCTCGGGCTGTCGCTGCTGCGGCAACCAAACCTCATCCCACCTCCTTCTGAAGTCCATAGTCTCTCTCTCTCTCGGTCTATAGCGCCTTGTTCACTTTCATTCAAGTCACTTTCTTATCGCATTCATCGCATTATCACACTCCTTGTATCCATATCAATCACCTCGCAATTAGTATTACATCTATATCTAGTAGACAGTCAATTTGTATCAGTTCAATACACATTATTCACTCCGCCAGGTCTACCATATTCTTTTGACCATCGTGAAACGCGTAAGATCCTCCAATTTGACCCTCTCCGTTTTCCCTCGTCTGCCCTTGGTTGACTCTCCCATGTCGGTTGAAATAGTCGCGTCGTCTTTTCTGTTGTCCACCAAAGACTTTAATTCCCGATTGTATTTCTATAGGTGTGAAACTTCGGTCTAGGTGAAGAAAATGTCATTTACCTGTTCTTCTTTGCCTTCACCGATGGGATCCCGTCCGAAATCGTTAATGACGTCCTCTGCGGCTCGGGCTTCCATATCTGCCCATCTGCGGGTCGCGAAACTGACGAGATTCACCCCCAATATGACCTTGACGACGACAAAACTAGAGAGATATTCAGCTCCTGGTATCGTGTAACTGATATAGAAAACATCGTACCAAAGCCAGAGCAGAAAACCCATAGTACCCCACTTGATGTAATGTACGATTTCAGCATTTGAAAGCGTAGACAACGACCAAGAAGCAGAAGAATCTGAATTCGTTGAAAACAGCAAGCCAATTGATTGTGACCCAATGAGAATGGCCAGGACGGCCAACGGCAATGATGCAAATCCTAATCGACGCGCAACAAGTGGCGATTGATCAACATAGGTGTGCTAGAATTGACTTTCAACCGAGGTTCGACGAGAAAAAGGTAGTCAAGTTGTACCTTGCGCGCTCCTCTTCGACCTACAGCGCTTCCGCTGGCCAGATCTCGACATAGCACGTCGGTGTATCTTTCATACACTGATGGTCGGATGTGGTTGAACTTGGTGATAAATGCATGCTTCAGCCAATCAACCAGCATTTCAGATATCATGACTGATAAAACAGGCTGAAGAATAGGGTTAGGATCTTGCATAGCGCGACTAGTAGAAAAACGAACATAAGATATTGTCCAGAGGACATTGTTGCCTCGGAACCAGCCAAAGCTTTTGGGAAGGACAAAGCCCCCCGCAAAATCAAACTCGGATCCACTGAGCTCGATAAGATTTCGAAAGGCGACGACACAAAGCATCAAGGCGAGCGTGAAACGCTCCACGATATCTAAATTTGGTTTGATAAGAAGGTGTGATATAAATGAGACGAGATTTACCTGCGCAAGTTATTTGGAAGAGATTGTCCTTTTCAAACTTTTTGAAAACACTGCCTTTGATCTCGACAAACTGATTCGAGACCAGAAGAGTTAGCAGGGCGTGGTCGTAAGAGTTGACAGCAACATTCAGAGCAATGAGTTGGTATATCATGACGACAGTGTGCGCAACTTTGTGAAGCGTAAGCTTTATGGTAACAGCAAAGTCAGCTGAGATTACCGGTATAGAGAGTCGCCAGGGAGAAGAATAGAAATGGCCGAAACGTATGGGTCGTTACAGGTATTCGATGTGAAAGAGGTTCAAGCGTTGAGCGGGAAAAGAGACAGTCTAGAATGTCTTGACCTATGGAAGCGCATAAACGATCTCCAATCTACGAGAGAGGTCAACAACAACAAACGTGGTATGTCAGGAAGAGATCGTACTTCTAGGGCGTTGAATATAACATAGAGCTTGATGGTCTCCTGGCCACGGATGAAGTGGTATATCTTGCTTGCATCGGTAAGCGGAACAAGCACCAATATAGAGACGGCGAGCAGCAAGGTCCGCAGCAGGTCTGCCTTTTGAGATGGAGGCAACGAGGTTGCCGAAGAGGAAAAGATGTTGGCCAAGAGACTACCAAATGCCAAAGTCGAACGAATCGGTAATATGGTGAAAGTGTACAAGAATGAGTCCAGGCAAAGAATAAAGCCAAAGCCTATTATCTGAAGTTATTAAAAAAAGAGAACCTTGAAGAGAAGGAATACCAACCTTTTCCATGGCCAGAGGAATCTGGAGAAAGTTACTGACGCGCTCCCATTTGAGCTCTTGGTGCGAGTCAAAGTCTGTGGCTAGCAACTCCTCGCGAAGATAATCCCATAGAGAAAATGGAGGTGCTTCATGAAATACTGGTGATACTGGAGACAGAGGCTCTACGGGAGTTGAAGGCCGTGATATTGGAGTTGGTGGTAGCGAGGCATATAGTCGAGGGATGTCCTCGTCCGAATTGTCGGGTTCCAGCTTCCGGCCTCTGGTGATCAACGGCGCAAATGCATTTCTCCACTGTGGTTCCACGGTGAGAGAAGCTGAAGAGAATCTTCGTTTTCTCTGACTTTTTTGACGACGGACTGAAGCCATCTGAGGCCGTCGAGGCTGAGGCTGAGGCTGGTTGCACAGCCACCCATGCGTGCTGCTTGCCGCTACATCTTTCTCCTGCTACTTTCCACTGGGCTTTTGTCCGGATTCTTCTATCTCAAATACAGACCACCAAATGCCTTTTATGAGCAGCTTGCTCTTGCGGAGCTCGAACAGCCAACAGATCGTCTTGCGCGTGCGGTGCTCTTCAAGCAACTCCAGGGCGCTGGCTTCACCAACCAGGTAAGTCCTTCTTTCTATCTCTTTGATAGTCAAGCTGACCATTCAAAGGTCCAGGAAATCTTGTTATTCCATCATCTGGCGCTGCTGACTTCGAGATTATATGTCTACCAACCCTTTATCTGGAATCCCCGTAAAGCAGCTCTGCCGTTGTCTGCCTTTCTTCTTGGACCCACAAAGAATTCGATAAATCAACGCCTATTTGACGAGGTTTGTCCCCCAGAAGAGGTCAAACATGTCGAGATCCACGCACCAAACAACGACCTCTGGCAAGAAGCACAGCGAGTCTTGGGAAGTGACGACCGATGTCTTGTAGTTACCAACTGGATATTCAACTGGAGGTAATGCTCTTCTGTTTCCTTCTGCCTTGCCTGCTAATAAATCCACAGGTATCTCGCATCGAGCGGTGTACATGCAATCTGGCCATCGTTTCAAAAGTACCTTGCCGATTATTTTGAATGGCCTTCGAACATCCAGACTATGATTTCTCAAGCCCAAGCGGCATTGAACCTACGTCCAGAACCATCAAGCACTGACGGAGAACCATACATGGCCGTTCACCTTCGTCGCGGTTCGTGATATCATCGTGCTGTTCCGTGTTTCTTACATTTCATTAGGTGATTTCGAAGATCATTGTCGCGAGCTCGCTGAAAGCCGTACCGGATTCACGACTTGGAGCACTCTGCCTATCTTTGAATCATCCGTATTTCCACCTGCGCTTGATGTTTCCAACCAATCCTCGGTCATCGAACATTGCTACTCGAGCCTAAGGCGTATTCTAGCTGCGATGGACCAACAGCTTCGTACCAGGCCTCACGTTCGAGCTCTTTATGCACTACACGATGGCGCTTGGGATCATCTGAACGTGTATATCCAGTTTTATAAACTGGAAGAAGCTCTGAAGAGCCCAGAGCGAGCGCAAGCTGCTGGCTGGTCCGGGGGCTTAAAACTGATAACTCATTCAGGGATGCTGCCTGTTCAATGGGGTGAACGAGATTGGAAAGTTGCTGTGGACATGGAGCTGGCTCGAAAGGCTGAGGTATTCATCGGCAATGGCTACTCCAGTCTTTCTTCACAGATTATTGCTTTGAGATTAGCGGACGGTGGTTCAACGGCCGACATTGGACTGCTCTGAATTGTAATAGGTATGATAAAATTGTACTACTGTGGTACCTCTGGACCCATAGCGGCTTTGTTCCTGGCTGCGAACGAAGCCTTGAAGGATTTTATGTGCTCTGGTACTTGGGCAACATTGGCGTCGGCAGACTCAGGCTCTAGAGCCACTGTACGGATTGGACTAGAAAATGGTGAGCATCATATGGATTCTTAGTATCCTACCCCAGTCCAGACGGTATTTCTGATCTCTTCATTCTTGGAATCCTGGAGACAGTGTCAACAATATGCGCGATTTCGAGTCAAGAAAAAGCTTACAGAGGTAGTTTCTCCCGGCTGCTGGCTATTATCCATCTTGGCACTGGCAGATTCAACGCGAACTCTCAAGATACCAGTCTGTCGCATCTCTTCGGCATTTGGTGGTAGTCTTGTATTCTCCCAACGATTCTCGCAGACCGCGTTGGTGATCAGCCTGAGCGCCTCGACTTTGGCTGCTTCTGGATCTTCGTCATATGGGGCACCGAATGGAAAAGTAGTTCCGTGAAAAACAGCACAACGATACTGCGCTCCATGATTGAAGGGTGTCAGTGACATTTTGTAGCCATCAATGTGAGTCGCAGTTATGCAGAGCGGGGTCCCGCCACCCTCGTTTTCTTTAATGATCCTTGCTGACGACCAGCCATGTAGATAAATGAATAGCTCTCCATCTTCTGTCTCGTGGAAAGCGCCTATCATTGGCATGCATTCTACCCAGCCTTGAATTTGAGTAACAACAGGGAAACAGTGTGACTCACGAGGCAAACCATCCGAAATAAAGGCGACATGGAGAATCAGGGCAGCTCTGGCGATAGCAATTACTTCTGCACGTTCATACCGTCCACGTTCCGCGTGTCTGTTCCAATTTCAAGGGTGAAAGGGTCCAAGTATTGTGACAAACCTTTTGACCTTGTTCAAGGGGGTCTTTTCAAAGTGAGAGTCGGCCATGGGGGAAAAATTAACGAGACCGGTGAACCAAACCTGCCTTTTATGCGGGCGAAGCCAGTCGAGTCAGGCGGAGTCGGAACCCCTGATTTTTTTTGGCCAAAGGGATACTCCGGACCACGGACCAAACATCTTAATCACCTAAGTATTGATAGATGATTCGAATATTGGACGCGTCATTGTTCTCGTGCAAAATCAGAGCATATGTATAGCATAGCAAGACAGAAATACATCAAAGGGAGAATCACATTGGCAGCATAATACAGTCGCAAAGCCGTCTCAAATCGCGTAGATCGCAATCGTTAAGCCATCGGCGACCCAGGTGAAAGGAATGCTCTTCCTCAGTTAATCTTGAGCAGGTGCATCTCAAACGTGAGTCTAGCATTTGGGGGAATGAAGGGCGGTACACCTGGGGCGCCATAAGCCTGGAGAAGATGTCAATCCGGATATTGCCATAAAACTGAATGGAAACGCACACAATCGGGGTCAGTTACCAGCCGAGCCTTTTCTCCCAGAGACATCTTTAACACGCCTATACAATGTCAAGAATGCCCAGAATTCCACCAGCAAACATCCTTACCCTCATCCCAGCCTTTAATGACCTTGCCGACGCCGATTTCAATCACAAATGGAGTACCTCTGAAGGATTGAGGATAGATCCTGACAATCCATCGGAAAACACCACGCACCTTGAATAACTCGAGTCGAATTTCGCGCCATTTTCGAGCGTTCCGATGTAATGTATCGAGACCTCATCTGAATATAGAGTGATTATTCGGGGTTGGTAGAATTTGGGCGTTCTACTTTCCTCCCTTCTTGGGAAACGTGGTTCTGTCCCCTGGTATCAGCGTCTCCACAGTGAAACCCTAGAGCGCCGGGTCAGAAGATCAAAGGCAAAGCTGCAGGTAACTTGCCATCTTGAAGAAATCTTTTGGGGGGAAATATACCAAGAGGTAAGCCGATGTAGATCTGATTTAAATAGACGAGCTAGGAGAGTCTTGTGACCGAAGTCTGGAAGAGTAACGAGATAGATGGCCGGTTATCGATTGAACTTTGAAGGGCGATTGCGTCCGATTGCGAGGACGCGTAATGTAATTCTCAAAGCCATTAAGCACAAACTGAGACAATCCGTGTCTCCCGCACTGCAAGAAGATCTGATTCGCTCAGCGCTCAGGAGCTGCGGTTTACAGGTCGAAGCGCCGCAATCTCGAATTATCCTTATCCGAACTTGCCATCGATGTAAGTGTATGGGTGGGAAATCTCTATTGAACTTTGCAACACTTCACAGACAAGATCGGGGGATTTTCCGGCCACTTGTTATCTGGAGGTGCATGGAAAAAAATCAATGCGCCACACGTACCAAAGAATCCCAAAAGTCGTATCGGATCAAACCTGAGGCTAGTCAGGAAACTGTTTCATGGGTGAATTTAAGATTCTTCAAACGACGTAGAGAAAGTAAAAGGAAGAAAACAAGGATAGTCGACACGGCGGACCTTTAAAGTTCAAACGCCTATCGTCGTTGACTGCGGCACGTGTTCTCGAATGCTCCCGCGCATTAAATTATGCCGCATTTGACAAAAAAAAAGCTGTTGAAACGCAGTCTGACAGGAATCTGTTATTCCGCTGCGTATAACAAGTGCTGCGACCATGTCTTGATGCGGAGAATACCATGTCCATCCCCTCACCAGTTGGAGGAATAGTTGTTCACTCTCAAGACTTTATTCCCTCAATCATCTTCGCGGTGTTCCATGGCCTTCTGGTACCAGTCTGCATCTACAGACTTTCGAAGAAGCAGACACGGACTACGTTGATTATCGCCGTCTTGACCTTTGTGACCGAACGGTGAGTACTTGAGTGATCAACGATCAACCTACACTCGCCAATATCTAAATTATTTACAGGACGATCATGTTTTCATTGCGCGCGACGATAAACCCGTATGCTTCGGGCTTCATACAATACAGCCAGAGCACTCTTGCTATCGGCTATCTGGCCTTGATGCAGGCTCTAGGCCAAGCTTTGGGTGCAGTTTTCCTCGAAGCTGCTACCGATTCCGAGTCAACAGAGGCGGGCGACAAGGAATCCTTATCTTCCAATTTTTCACACCAAGCAGCTGACATCAAGTCTTTATGTCGGCGTCTGGGTCTCGCTATGACTCTCGCGTTTGTCTTGGCTACCGCAGGTGGAGCGGCCAGCAGCGAAATGCTGTATCAAACACCAAAAACCTCGAGCAACATGAAAGCGATAAACTTGGCCATTCAGTGGCTCAGGTTGGTCCTACTTGTCACCTCAAGAACGAGCTAAAATGCTTTACCAGATACATCAGCGCCGGCATAGCAGTTGGCTGGAGTATTTGCATGATACGGGCCCTCTTTTGGGCCAGTCATGGACTGCCGAATGTCAAGAGCAAGTGGATCCGTGATCTTTTGATTCTAAATTTTCTTCTGGTAAGCTCCTCCATTTAACTGTCTCTCTCACTGACTCTTGCACATAGATCTTACCACCTCTTTTCCGACTGGGTATCATGCACTTGAGCACCGCCGACTACGAGAGTCCAACGAATTCCGCCTTGGCGAAAGCTTTCCTCTATGCTCTCCACATATTGCCCGAGTGGTTATCTTGTGTTTTCTTATTAACGGTCAATTTCAAGATGAGAGCTCTTGAGGTGATCACCGATGCTCAAAGGGCCCAGTGGAAGGAATGGAGGAAAAAGTCTCGTACATAATGATGACCTGTACAGTATGACCAAAATTTTGAAGAATATTATGTTTTTTCCTCCTCCTTGCGTCCGGCACGGTATCTGGAGACCAACGCTGAGGACTTATGCTTCAGCGGCACAGACCAGAAAGGCACTCATAGAAGAGGCAGCAGGCTTACCTGCCTCTGTTGTTCTACCTCGCATCGCGGATTGGCCTCTCATCTTTCCACCGCCGCCCCAGCATAACAGGGCTTCATTGTCCAATCCGAAAACAGCTGCTATAGTTGCGGATGCCTTTGTTCCGACTGGCTCGCGAAACAAGGTTATAATTGAGGCATACCCTGGTGCGTTTTTCGTGTTCCTTTTCGTGTTTTAGGCGTTGAATCAAAAACCAGGACCTGGCTGTTTGACAAGAGCACTTATGAAGCTACCGGAAGGGAGAATAAAGAAGATCATTGTAATGGAACAGCATGCGATGTATCTCAAGTATCTCAAAGTGAGCAACGAACCGTCGTGCTGCTCTATGTAGTGTTGACTGGCTCAGCCACTAGCAGAATCCGATCCCCGTGTCACCATCTTGCCTCTCGATGCATTTCGATGGTCATCTTTTGAAACGCTCGAAGAAATTTACGCCGAGGACTTGGTTTCGCACCCATGGGACGCTGGAGTCCATCCACAACTACAATATATTTCCCATTTGCCTACGAGCCTCAATGGCGAACAGCTCGTCTCTCAACTACTTCGTCTGGTCCCAGACAAACAGTGGTTATACAAATATGGACGCGTCCCGATGAACTTGCTTCTCAGCGACGTGGTCTGGCAGGTAGGTGAAATCTAGAAGCTTGTTAGATGATACTGATTCCAAGGGCAGCGAATATTGCCTACAGATCACAAAACCAAGTGCAAACTATCAGTCATTGCTGAAGCTACTGTCTCACGAGAGGAAACCGTTCGCTACGACGTCACTCAGCCTTTCGAGGAAAACTTTTACCCAAACACCGTCAACATTAGGGTCGCTCAAAGACATAGGCTTGGCAATCCATTCCGTGCGGTCTCTCTGGTGCCCCTGCAACATCAAGCAATAAATCCACATTTAATAGACAAATGGGACTACTGTATAAGGCGTCTCTTTGTCCGGAAATCACAACCAATAAGTAAAAGTCTTTCGTGAGTCTATCTGCTCAAACAATAAGTTCCGCATCCTCAAACTCATCAGGACCCTTGGACCCGGAGCTGAGAGACTTGAAAAGAAACTCGATGGAGTTGACCTGGAAAAGAAGGTCCTCGACCTGACGGTGAAAGACTGGGCGTTGATCATCAAGGCATTTGATGAATGGCCCTTTGCTCCCGAGGTTAGAATCGCTTCTTTCACTTTAAATGTGGCTGACTGTTGAGACTCAGGACCTGGACATCGGCTCCAGCTTTATCCAGGACAGAGGCGGTCGGGGTAGCAAAGATAGATAATAATGCATGTTTGACTCGGTACTTGAAGAAAATATTGAAGGAACTTGGCACAGCCACAGACACGTCTTGCTTCCGCCATCATGTCACTCATTCCCTCCTTTATTCGCGACTTTGGAATTTCGAGTGAGCGCAAAGCTGTTTGATTGCCAGATACTGACTTTGAAGAACCAAAGTCGTAGGCGAGAAATGCTTTGTCTCGCTTGTCGAGAATTTAGACCTGAAGGACGTACAATGCATCCGCTACTCGATTTCCAAGGGTCTCGGTCTCGGAATCGTCGTTGGTGGCTCCGTCATGAAGGTTCCTCAAGTCCTTCTCAGTGCGTCTCCGTGATTTTCAATCTTTCCAGAAATAACAGTATTTCCAGTCCTTAACGCAGGCTCAGCCAAAGGGCTGTCGCTGTCTGCTTATGTTCTAGAGACAATGGCGTACGCGATAACACTGGCTTATTCATTCCGTCAAGGTTATCCCTTCTCGACTTATGGTACCGAGTCATTCATTTCTCGTCGAAAAGGCTAGCTGACTTATTCGTGATCCAAGGCGAAAATTTCTTCCTCACTGTCCAGAATGTCGGGATTACGCTGCTTATCATCGCGTACAACTCTACTGCGAACAAGAGCGTCCGAATCGCGTCGGCCCTCGTAGCAGCGTCAGCTACATTGTTCTCGCTGTCTGTTGTTTCAACATCGACATTGGCGCATCTCCAGCTAGCCACGATTCCGCTGTCCTTGTTTTCCAAGTTGCCTCAGATTGCACAAAACTACAGCGCAAAGTCCACTGGCCAGGTCTCGGTAGTGGCTGTGGTGGCACAGATTGCTGGCTGCATGGCCCGTCTGTTCACGACCAGTACCGAAATCGGCGATTCTATCGTAGCAGCAGGTTTTGCTCTCGCGTTGGTCCTGAACCTTGTGCTTGGCGCACAAATGTGGATGTATTGGGGTCAAACCGTTGAACCAAGAGTCGCTGAAAAGCTAAAGGAGAAACAGCGCCTCGTGGAGGTGCAGCCGGTTCAACGACCAGAGTCTCCAGCCCAGCGAGTGGCCACGCCTCCTCCAGGCAACAGGAAATGGGCCAGAAAGGTCGATTAGTAGAGTATCTTGTACGCTTAATCGTAATCTATTTGCTCTTCTAATAATGTACACTGCATTTGAGATATAATTTTACAGTGTGAATAGGTTACGGTCCATTTTGATGTCCATCCTAATAGTACAGCATCCGAGGGAACATCACGCTTGACCAATGCTAGAGACAGTTCATATCAGCATCAGAGTTCAAGGCAGTTCAACTGAGCACTTGCCTCCAGGTTTGAGCAAAGGTCAAATGGTTTATTGGTCTCCATTTCGCGGCGTAAGTAATCCGCTTCCTCTCCTTTTTCAATGAGAATGCTAGCCAGTAAACGACGATGCACTCTGCCATCGTGGTTATGCTGAGGACGAGCATGAAGTAGAGATCAAGGTCGACAAGCTGGTGGCTCTGGATCTGTCTGATGCCTCCTCGTATGGTGAAGCCCACAGAGGTACCGCAAGCTAATGTCCAGCAAAAGCTAATAACAAAAGCCCAGATAATGTTGAATTTCGAAAATAGTTTCTCTGAACCAAGAGGTTCTAGACGCGCAGCGAGAATGAGAATGATTTGGAAAGGGACAGTTATGAGAAATGCTGCTGTTGTGGACCAGAGAAAGGGAGTGACTTGAGTAGCTGGTCTGATAGAGCAAGCCAGAGATATTGTTGAAAGCGTCAGAGACGCGTAAATGAGAGGCAAAATAGGTCGCGGAAGTGCCTGCATGGTAAGAAACAAGGGAGATATGAGGACGCTGTGCGAAATCTGATGACTTTTAAGAGCATCACAAGTTGAACTTCTTGAACACAAGATGCAGGTGATACGCCACCAGAAGTTTGCTCTATAAGGGAGTCGGACTCTGTCTATAGCAACCACCGAGAAGCCGTAAGCGCCCTTCTGCAGGGCATGGGTACAATAAAGCCTTTTTAAAAAAGTATCGGGCCGCCTAGAGCCTATGTTGAAGTCAAAGAATTGCTAAAGTCGCAGCAGGACCGCAAATGAATGAAAGGGAATATCGGGTCATTCGGACTGGATCGTTGTCAGAGCAAACAGCCTTGTTGAGATCAAGGGAAAAGATGGTCGTCGAGGCTAGGTCTCGATGGTTCGGAGGTGGGTCGTGGGAGAAGATTTTCAACGCTTGCTTCCTTCCGATTTTTTCGCAAGCTAGTAACGAGACTTTTTCTCCATGCCGCCTTCGAGGTCGATTGGCAGACAAAATCGGAATAAGCCTTCAGAAAAAAAGAAGACGAAGCAAACCAAACAGAAAAACGCAGACCTTCTAGACGACCTAAATTCCAAGATCTCGTTGCTGTATCCTTCTACAGTGAGTTCTGCTTTTTACCGGTTTTCTGCTTCAACTTGGTTCCCACATGCACAGGTCACCAAAAAGGATGAACCGCTGCTGGTCCCGACCTTGTCCGTTCAAGAAATAACTGTCGAACTTGACCAGTTGTAAAATTCTGTATTCCCGGAACTACTACCCGAATTACAGAGATGTGAAAAAGTACGATACAGTACAGTTTAGTGACGAGACCTTCCACTGATTGGAATACAATAGCTCTACATACACTGCCCGCGACCTTTTCCTTTAACAGGTTAGAGGGAGAACCAAGAGAGGTGTCGCAATAAAGAATGAAGAAAAAAGAAAAGGAATCGGGGGTTAGTGATTGGGCGGGGCGACAGATAGTTTGCCCAAAAATTTGCGCTGGCGCAAATTCTTTACTTCGGTGTTAATTAGATCACGAAGTCGCTCCAAGTCGAGACTTCGTTCTGCTCGAGAGCCCATCAGAATGTTACGCCAGATACCGGCAGCAGAAACAGAGTTGTCGATGCCCAATTGCATTGGACGATGTAAACGAACCATCTTTTGCATCAAATGATCTGGGCTGGGATAAATAGCATTTGGCCATGCGACTCGAATTGCAAACCACCAGCCTAGTGGCTAAGAAAAGGTTTTCGTCAAATATGGACAATTTGAGAAAGAAGAAAACTCACTCGGCCATCAGGAAGAGTACGTTCAGGATAAGAGTCATATGTGGTGAGGGAGCCGTCAGGCAAACAGAACCGGTGGACGACCCAATGATTGTCATCGGTACGATGTTTCGCCAAAACCACCAAGAGTCGTGGCATACCGTCGAGACCAAAGGGAGTCCAGAGATCCCTTAGCATTCCACAAGCATCGCCATGTCGACCATTGAAAACAGCATTGCTGATTGACTCTGCGACATTTGGAGGAACAAAGAGACGATCCACGACACCTTGAGGACTATCTGTTAATCTCGAACGAACATATCGTTTGTAGGTTTGAGTCGACCAGACGCTCAAGGCGACCTCATCAACTTGTTGACCCCGTGTTGTACTGTTCAAAGCAGCGTCAAGAGTGCTGGTCGGCCAGGTAATGGCCCAGGTAAGAAGTCGTTGATGGATCTTCTGCCATGCTGGAAGTTGTTGCATCGATTCTTCATAGGCATTCCATGGCGGTGGCGTAGCGGGAATAAGACTGGCTTCACGTGGAAGTTCAGGAAGTGGAGGTGACGACCTGGCTCTGTTATCGTGATAGGCATCCGAGCCAGGTATTGTACCACCAATAGGCTGATCTCCATCTTCTTCTTCTTCTTCTTCGTCGCCTTCTTCATAATCTTCACCCCGATGATGCTGAGCTACCTCCCAAGTATTGTGAGTACGTTGAGAGAGTCCCGATTGGCTTCCCAAGCCCTTTGGCTTTTGTCGCAGCTTGTAAAGCTCTTCCTCCAAAAATTGTTGTCCCGGTGAATCATCTCTGGCATTGTCAGACATGGCATATCTGCCTTCACCCTGTCGTTGAGTCGTAATGTCATCGAATTCGTGATCTTGCTCGTGAGTCTGGCCCTCGGTCTCTGGGACCTGGTACATTGAACCTGCCAATGTTCCAGTCGGTTGGGTGTGAATGTTAACCGTCTGGGTCCCAGGAGCCTGACTGTACTCTTCGCCATAATACTTGGGCTCTTCGTCGTTGAGAGAGGTGCTTCGTGCCATATTGTCAATCTTGGGTCCAAGACTCTCGATGCGCTGCTGCATGAGCACCATCTCTCGCTTGAGGTCCGATGCCCATCTTGGTGGCTCCTATCGAACATTAAACAAAGAAATAGGAAATAAGAAAAGAGACAAACATCGCCAGAATGTTGGTGGTTAAGATGGACAGAAGGATCATGGTTATGCATTTGCTGAAACTCGCGGAGAGCCTTGGTAAAAAAAAAAAAGTCAATAATAGCAGCGAAATGAAAAAAGCGATACGTACATCATTATCATGCTTCATTCCCAGTCGCTTGATACGCTGTCGCACTGCCTTCCTGACCGCCTTCTTGACATATTCATGGGCGTTGGGATCGTTTAGCTGCCCAAACAAGATACAGAGTTCCATATCATGATACGGTGCCAGGATTTCTGGATCGAGGGTAGATGGTGAATAAAATGAAGTCCGGGGAGTGAGAGCGTTTTGGACGATTCGTTGTTCTTCCTCATTCAACTCGTCAGGTGAAGCAGGACGTGAAGGAGTTGGTGTCCTTTCTCCTTCACCCGGCACTTTACTAGCAGGCCTCTCGGATGGAATTTTAGAATGTCTAGATCGAGGAGAAGCTGGAGGAGAAGGAGGTGCAATTGTCGGCTTTGAATGATGCGATTGCTCTTCAGATTCTTCTGGAATCACCAAAGCGCGACCGCGAGTAGCAGCATACAGGAGATCTTCCTGTGTCGGAGCGTGGCGGTATGGAGAGAATGGTCTGCTTTGATGGCCACCTGACATGACTGAACCAGGAGGAGGTGGACGAGCTTAGATGAGATCCGATAATCAGATTCCGAAAAAACGTTGCAACAGCGTGAAACAGACGTACAAGTAGGAGTTTGCCGATGATGTTCCTTCTCGGGTGGACTTCTTGGGCGATGCTTCACTTGCGAAGGTGAATCTGAAGGCGAGATTGAAGGTGCCTTTGATCTTGTGTTTGCCTTTGATCTAGGTGATCCATAGCTATCAATGCCGGACTGATCGTCGGGCAAAGGAGGATACACCGTCCCCTTGTCAGTAGCTCTCGTCGCATGGGACTTGCGAGAAACCGGGGACATCGGAGCAGAATCGTTTTCCTGAGGCGGGCTGGCAGCGCGTGAAGTTCCTTTTCTGGATTTGACGGGAGACTGTTGAATAAATGAGCACTTGATGTCAGATTTCAAGCAGCAGACGCACCTCAGATTTCGGTGGCGACGTTGTGGAATGCGACATACGCGCTTTGGAAGCATTTGACGGGCTCTCGATGCGAATGTTGACCGATGCTGGTTGTGGAGACTGAAGGATCGACTCGGGTAGCGCAATTCCAATGGCAGAAAGAGGTTTGCTGTAGCCGGTGTCAAGCTTCCAAGGCGGAACTACATTCTCTGGGCGCACTCCATTCCATTCAGGCTGGAGAATCTCAGAAACAGATTACCAAAACATGATTAAGACTTACAGTCCAAGTGCTGTAGACGTATGGATTATGATGGTCATCCGGCATGGGTCCAAAGTTGCCAAACGAAGGACCAGAATCGTAAGACTCGTAATGAGGTCCAGGAGGATCATGAGGACCGGGTTCACGCTGAGGAAAGAATGAGACTAGAAATAAACGAGAATAAATTCGACGCACCATGGGCAATGTTGGCGTTTCAGCCTCCGACTGCTCTTGAACCACAGAGCTGACATCTTCGTCATAGCCGTCAAGCCTCGGAGCGCTCATTCCATCATAATTCACTGGTGATTTCGCAAGCTCTTCGAGTGCCTCACTGTGATGACTACGGGGAATCGGGGAGAGAATGCGGGAAGAGGGCTGTGGAGTTTTGCGGTATTCTTCGTGATCTATCATAGAAGGCGGCGGCGGTTCGTCGGAACCACCGTCTCGGGCCATTCCTTCGAGATAGCTCAAAACTAGATAATTTGTTTAGCAACGGCTTTAGCTCCGCGGAAAGACATGCATACCTTTTTCATTTGAAGCTGATCGTGATCGTTGAGTTAATGCGCCACTAATTGGTAGAAACTAGAGAGCTCACCCGGTGTTGCTGAACGAAGAAGAATAGGTCGCAGAACCTCTGAACCACCACCATTCGACTTGACTGCAGACATTCCGAGCTCCAAAATCGTGTCAAGGTTGAGGGTTGGTACCGTGGAAGAGTAGGATTATAGGCTCGGATAAAAGGTGTGGCGCAAATAGAACAATTGAAAGGGTTCGGAAGGAAGAATAGCAGGAGGATAAAAAGGGCAATGATGGTAAGAAGCAGAATTCCTGAATATCAACCGTGGAAATGTTCGCGTCAGAAGCATCACGTGAGGCCGCTCATGTCAGCGGCGCCCTACTTAGCTCTCCTTGGAGCTCTGAGCCTCTGACGCTGGAGCTCAAGCGTCGTAATAGCGATATTTCCGAGAATGAGCCCAGCAACGATGCAGTTTCATTTTGGCCGAAGAATTAGGCGCACTTGGTCTCAGAGCAGCCCTTTTTTTGCCTTTTTTTTGCTATCCGGGTACTCAAAATTGGTGACCCACTGGCGGACTGTAAGGTCAGCTGGGACTTCCATCCAACATCTGACCTCTCTTCATATTGTGGCCAATTACGGTTGTTCTTGGACAAATTTCATATGATTTATAGCATTTGCTCAACTCAACGACCGCTAGGACAGTTTTAGATCTCACTCGAGCGCCTAGCGCCACTGTACTGCCTTTCGACGCAGTCCGCAGGCGTTTGGAACCGATTTGGAACCGGCCGGTTTCGAGATTTACTCTCTCGCCTCTCCTCGCGGAGATCAGCATCTGACGCTGTCATATCTCCTTCTTGGTCGTCATTGTTGCAATGACCTTGCCGTCCAGAGTCCGTTTCCTTATGTCAAAAGTGCTTGTGACCAGCCTTCCTGGATATCTTATAAGCAAGCAACATGGTCATTGATTTTTCAAAGACGCATGACGAAAATGCATCTTCGAACGATCCCAACTCTCTTCATTCTAGCCTTGTCAGCTATAACTAGCGATTCTCTTGTTCACGAGAAACGAGCCCAGTGTGCAGCGATCTTGTCGACAGCCGTGGTGAGTGTTATACCTATCCTTTTGGATCTCTTGCACTAACCATCATTCAGTCCGCCGGTACCACCCTTCAGAATCATTATTTTAATCCGAGCAATGGAATGTATACGGGAGGGTCGCTATGGACTGATGCAGTATGTCTTTCTCTGATCGTCTTGCTGGTCACACACTGAAACCTCTGTAGAATACCCTTGAAGATCTCCACAACCTGATGTTAGCGACTGGGACCAATGAATTCTCGACGGTCGCCGATGCGTCTTTTTTGGGTCGATCAGCAAATAATCCCAATACGAATTGGCAAAGTATTCTAGGCGGCAGCAACGATGATGCTCTTTGGCTCGTTCTGGCGCTGTGGAAGATGGGAGACTACAAAAGTTCCCGAGGTCTCTCAAGCAGCGCTTTCACTGTGAGATCTTTCAAGTCTTTGAGATCCGTCTAACCTATCTTAGAGCAGCGCAGCAAAGATCTACACCCTCATTGAAGCAGAGTGGGACAATGTCTGTGGGGGAGGCGTCTGGTGGTCTTCGGCGCATAACTATAAGGTTTTTCCAGCTTCATATCTGCTCATTCACGCTTTCTAACTATATAAAAGAATGCAGTCACAAACGAGGTCAGTTTTCACTTATATCACCATTATTGGACTGACGTATCCTGTTGAAGCTGTTTCTCCTGACTTCGGCTGAAGGATATATACGAGGAGGTGGCCAGACCTATTTGGACAATGCCAACAAGGTTTGGAACTGGTGTATGTTTTCTTTCACTTCCTGGCAAGTTCTCGACCAACTTTCTCAGTATCAAACTCTGGGATGAGGAACTCGGGCGGTCTTTGGAATGATGGTCTGACCTCGACCTGCGCTAACAATGGCCAGGTATGATTGCAGACAATGCCAAAAATACATGCTGACCGCCATATAGCAAACTTGGACTTACAATCAGGTAAATTCAACCTGAGATCGATGGAATATGTGAATCAACTTGCGACAGGGTGTCATTGCATCTGGCCTAGGTTCTCTGTATGCCATCACGGGCAACACCTCGCTTCTCACTCAAGCAGAGATCACTCTTGATGCTACCATCGCTGAGAAAACCTCGGGCAATGTTCTCCGGGAATCATGCGATGATGCTGTCGCTGGTGGTGCTGTCTGTGATGCTGATCAAGTAAGATCAAATCATTCAACACTAGTAATCGGACTCAATGAATATTCTCAGCAAATCTTCAAGGGTATCTGGACCAAGGTCAGTCTATCAAGAGACTTCTCATTCAGAATATTGATCCCGCCAACAGCACTTGCAATTCTACCTTGACAGGGCCAATGACCCTCAACGGAATGCTAAATATGCTGGCTTTTTACACGCTCAGGCATCCGCTGTTTTCCACTTTGGTACGCTTCTACTCCTTCTCTTGGGAATCAGCTTTTCACATCTCAACAGGTACGAATGCCGCAGGAGACATCGGAAGTGTCTGGTATGTTCTTAAACTCGTGGACTAGTCCTTCTCTAATCTTCCTTCCATCACAGGTATGCACCAAGCCAGGTTTGTTAGCGCTAATTCGTGAGATTCCCCTACTCACCTTGTCTAGGGTGGTTCTCTTTTTACACCCAAGACCTCTGCCAGTGGACTGGCTGCCTATGTTTCGAGTGCAAAATATGCCACCTGTAGCGCATTGTGATGAAGAATACCTGAAATTTATGTTCCATGATGATCGCATATGTCCTCATTTCATCAGCTGTTCCATTTCAATCATCACCATCATGCGCTGCAGTTATAAGAGATGCAGATTCACGTACATCCAAGACCATCTTTCGTGGTCGCAAAATGATCTCTAGTGCGCGCACGATTAACGTTTTCCTTCATGCCCTTTGCTTTATAGGACTTGCGGCTGGTCTCCCACAGAAGAGACAATGTTCAAAGACACTTGCAAGTTGCAACAGCCCCGGTGCGCCCCTATATCAGATCGCTAACATTGATCGACAGACTTTTTAGTCTTTCGCCCATGGACTACAGTGTCTGAATCTTACTTGGGTCTCCTGGCCAACTTGGGCAGCACGACGATATGGAAAATCTGCACTTGGAGGGAGTGATGATGCTGGAGTCATTTTCAGCGTCATCTCAACTGCTGGTTTCTGACAATATCTCACCAGTGGATGATATTAATCAACAAACAGTCGTTTTTCCTGGTCTCGACAGCGAAAGGGAAGACATGCGACCAACTTGCTAATGCTACAGGAACAGAATAAATACAATGGAATCCTCTTCTAACGTTTCATCAATTCGTCGAAGGGTGTTGAAACCTTCGAGGCAATGTCGCGATAGAAAGCTTCGCGCTGCTCGTATGTTTTGAGAAGACCATTCCGTCGGCGTGAGAGTTCGAGGACTCTGAGCTGGCGGTTGTAATCCGACTCTTGCGAGTTTTGTTTTCGAGCCAGGAAGACAGTCTGGAGATCGAAGACTGCAAGGAATTCGAAGGGTCAGTCAAAAACGTCAGGTCCCCTGAGATGTGGACTTACAAGATGCCATCGACCACGACGGCAAAGGGGCAGAACCCAGCATCCGAGCAGTGGCTTCGTCAATGATATGCACCTCTTTAATGCCGCAATCGCACATATAGTGGCGTCCATATGGACCCACCGGTTGGAGGAGAATTGGAATCATAATGTTCGTGCCCACGGCGTAGACACCGAAGGCTTCAGGGACCTTGATAGGTTCGTTGTTTTCGTCGAGAAAATCGAAGACCAAGGTGTCGGTGTACGAAGTCCATAATTTGAACGCTGTTCTGACGGCAGCAATGGGAGCGACCGGAAGAAATTCTGTGACCACGTCAGGACCTAGATCCTGTGAGAAAAGAATCAGCGTGTGACAAGCTTCACGGCGAGAATACTGACCACAAAATCCAGTGTCGGCGCCGAGGGCACTATCTGAAAAGGAGGCAGAAGTGGTTCCATGATGAAGATGAAGATGGTGGTTTAACAGAGCCGCACTGACTGCAAGGGAGCCTGTTCCTTTGTATTTCTTTCGGCAAAAGACAGTTCGGCATATTCCATTGGGCATTGAATTACATAAAAGCCACACGATGGGCCATGACACTTTCTGGACTCACCGGCCTCAGTCGAGTCCCGGCGGCCTTGCGGCTCATATCGCCGTTGCGAAATATGCGCCTTGAAGTGTAGTCATTTTACAATTGTTTGTGTTGAATACGAGAATAAGCAGATAACGAGGTGGAAACAGAAGCCAATTGGGTACTATCCTCAGTGGTTGCCGAAGATGACAGATCTCCGAGTCGGTCCGATCGCGAGTCAGCTCGCGTTCGATTTTCTTTTTCGGACCCGACAGATCTCTTTTTCCAATCTATCATGCAGCGCTGGGGCTCATCTCTCCCTTCCGACCGACTCAAGCCCGCACAATTACAACCGCGACCAGCTAATCAGACAAATAAGAAGGGAAAGACGAAAGCAGATGAACCCAAGAGCAAAGCTGTTCAGAAGCTCGAGAAACAGCTAAAGGCTCTTCTGAATTCAAACAACAAGAATGGGAACAAGGACCCGCGTGGCGGTTGTTTCTGCCTAGGTATACAATTATCATTGTCTCAAGTCTTCTGCTTGATTGTCCCTTTGCTAGCTCGAGAGCATCCTTTGTCGTCGTACACACCCTTGTGCACAACTTGCGGACTGATATTATGCAACTTGAATGGCCCCCAATTTGCCTGTCCACACTGTTCCGCCTCTCTTTTGTCATCAGTTCAACACAGCGCTCTGGTTTCACGAGTGCAGTCTGAAATTGCAGATACTCTGAGGAAGGAGGAGGAGGCCAGAGCACGAGCAGAAGAAAAGGCTCGACAGGAAGCCGGTGCTTTTCCTTCACTCACAGGGCAGACCACAATACCACCACGTCCCCCCAGTGGACCAGGACATGTCGTGTTGTCCTTGAACTCGAAAACCAACAAGGCCACCATTTCTTCGGCCCGTACCACTCCCGTATCATCCAGACCAGCATCACGCGTCGAATCAGAAGAGGAAGGGCCTACTAGGGTTCCAGCTCCAGCGCCTGAGATTGCTTTCTCAAAGCAGCCCATTGATCCCAATCGGCCCTGGGTCAACCTAGTCAACCAACCTGTCAAGTATGTCCCATCCTTGAGCCAGAAAAAACCGCAACAGAAAAAGAAAAAAGCCAAGGAAACCAGTTAAACTGTACGCAAACTACTTCTATCATTATATACAGGGTTACTCAACATGCTACAAACAACAATTAGATCGCACAACAGATAAAGTACAGACATTTTGAACCAAAAATCCACTATATCATCATCCCTTCAAGCACAGCTCGAAGCTCGACAAGAGCCTTTTCACCGTCGTCCAGCCTTTGACGTTCAGCTGATAGCTCATTCTGAATTCGCTCCATGTTGGTTTCTAGAGGTAAAGCTGAAGAGCTGGGTATGGGAGATGGCGTCGGCGATAGAGGCAGGGGTATTAAAGGAGGGTCGAGAATATGTATCGAGACGGGCAATAGAGGGGTGGCCAATTCCATTGACATCTCTCCGTCGTCGTCGAGCAAGTTCCCTGAATCTGGCTACAAAGAAATTGTTGGCGCGACATGCAAACAATCATGGAGGGACGTACTATTAACAAATCCTCTTGAGGCAACTCTTGTGCTTGTGGCTGGTTAACAGGGGAGATTCTACGGGAATCCATCAGAAACTCTTCGAAAAAGAATCAGACAACTTACCTGTTCCGTTGCAACTTGATGGTTTGCAAAAGTGAAGCCCGCTGCGATCTGAACTCTCTGACCTTTTCTCCAAGCTCTGCCACGGCCCTCTCCAGCTCTGAGAATGATGAAGGCGACGGTTTTTCGGGAAATGAACAAGGCCGTTTGAGCGATCTCTGCTTTTCCAGCGGTTTTGAGGGAAGGGCTGAAGTTGACGGAGCGGCACCCTTCGACGATTTCTGGGCAGCTGTAGTGGATGCCAACAAGACTTGTTGATCCAACTACCAACCGTCAGTCAACGGAAGAGGAGAGACCAGCTGCTAGGCGCACCTGGTTATGCAAAGACGTGACTTCAACCTCCAATTCTCTGTTTCTGGCGCGTTGAATATCTTTGACGCGCAACTCCTCTTCTTGTGACATTGGTTCTGCCTTTGATGTAGAAACAGGCGAGGAACAATCCTTGTGCTGGACACACGCTTCGAGTTCTGCATCTCGGCGAGCGAGCCGAGCATTGAGAGCTGCAATTTCGGCGAGAGCATTTGTACGGGTTTCCTCATGGGCAGTTCTTTCCATGTCACGTTCATGCCGCATCGAATTCAGGACACTGGCAGCCATGTTCAGAAGATCGCTTTCCGGTGAAAGCTGGACAATAGGAACTATCGGCTCTAATGGTCGATTTAGAGTACTGAAGCAGTAGAGACATTGGTGTACGGACCAAGGAAGCTTGAGATGTATAGTTTGCGAGGTGCAGTGTAGTTGCTTTCGACTAGAGTGAATCTCTAAATCAATGATTTGAAACCCTGTCAACGAAAACAAGACATACCTCTCGCAAGTACATCTTCGGCCGCGTCTCTGATTTCGTCGCGGTCAGCCTGTGCGTCTCTGGCAATCTCTCGGTAGTTTTGTAGTTGGTCAATTAGCTTCTTCTCTCTCCTTGCATATCTCTCCTGTACTCTGGCACTTTCAGCCTGGACCTCATCCAATGTGTCCAGGGTGGCACGAAGTTGTGATTGTACAAGGGCCGTTCGGCTGTATTGGCTCTCTAAACGAGAGCGAAGTTCGGATATCTGAATTGGGTTTAAAGTGTATTCAAGGAAAGGTAAAACTACTGGCCTCTTGATCCCTCGAGTTTTTCAGCGAGCCACGGCGTTTTTGATCCATAGAGGTAAAGCAAAACAGGAAAGCAATGAACAGAGCAATAAGATGAAGAAATAAAATTAGGTTAGAGCATGATGGAAGGAAGAGTAGACTTGGGTCAGGGTCAGAATAAATAGTCATCAATACTTGATCAATACAGCAACTCGTCTACATTAGCGAAACTCGATTCCCGACTCCAGATCCATCCGGAGGCACTGGCATATTACCGCTCCGATCTGAAATAAAAGAAGTGTATCTGGAAGGAAATTTCAGCTCAGATGCCAGAAAAAAATATCCAAGACCCACATGCGTCCAAGTCTTTGCCTTTCCTCTAAAGAGACCGAGGGTCTTGAGGTTTGCAGCACCTTGTCGAAATGCTTCTGCATTATCTCGAGCTGAAAGTGTCTTGAGCCTCGAATAGTAGAACCGGAATCCGAGTTCACCTTTGGCTTTACAATCCCAGGATGAGATTCAACTTTTACATCGGTCTCTTGCCGCTGCGACGATATTCTAATTTGTCGAAGCTTTGAGGTCGGTCAGAAAGAGGACAGAAAGAGATCTTGATTACGTACCCGTCTTTGGAAGGCAGTTTCTTCAGCCACAGTACTTGTACCTTTCTCAGCAGGCCCTCCAAAGCTCGTATACTCCAGGGGTGCATCGTCCTGTCGAGTGACCTTGCGTTCAGATCCATCATCTTTGGAAATGCTCGAGTGGATGAGCTCAAGGTTTGCATTATACACCAATGCTTGCAAATCAGCACCGGAATAGCCCTCTGTAGCATCGGCGATTGCGCCCAGATCGACCTCGGATGATACAGGAAGTTTGCGGACCACAGCTTCAAGGATCTGTAAATGTATCAGCGAGGTTCGTGAAATCATGCAACACTCACGCTTTGGCGGTCTGCAGCATCCGGAATATCGCACAAGAGACTTTTATCGAGACGTCCAGGACGGAGCAGAGCAGAATCAATCAAGTCGGGACGACTGTGGATTGTCAGGTTATGTTTTTACCGTCCGAAACACGAACCTTGTCGCTGCTAGGACATAAACACCATCCAACCCTTCGGCACCATCCATTTGGGTCAACATCTGATTCACAACACGATCAGTCACACCGGTGCTATCGTGACCTCTGGGAGCAAAATGAAAACGCGAGAAAGAGAACCAAAAAAGGCATACCTTTTGGGAGCAATCGAATCAAACTCGTCAAAGAAGAGGACACAAGGCTTGGCTGCACTGGCGCGTTCAAAGAGGTCTCTTACCTTGTGAACTCCTTTCAGTACATAGGACCTTTGGAAGACTATTTCAAACTCACAGTTTTCTCGCTAGCACCGATGTACTTGTTCAAAACTTCAGGTCCTTTCACACTAATGAAGTTGAGGCCACATTCCTTGGCCACGGCGGAAGCTAGAAGTGTCTTCCCGCACCCTGGATAGCCGTACAATAATAATCTGTCGAAGCGTAAATCCAAGAATGATAATCAAGTAGGAGACATACCCTGATCGCAAGCGAAGTGGTGATTGAGCGAAAATTGGCCCATACTTGGTCGGCCATTCCAGAGTTTCTCTCAGTACTCTACGGACTTCATGAAGGCCCCCAATGTCTGACCAACCCACAGTCGATTTCTGAAGCTTTACATCCCGCAAGTTTAAAGGAACGAAATCAAGCTGAGCGGTGTCAAAGTCGGCGAGCGTAAGGGAGGTCTGGAGAGTGTCAGAGTTATGAATGTCTAGAAAAGGGACACTGACAGGCTTATGAGTCGTGACACTTCGAATCGCAACTTGGTGAACAGCTCGGGCCACTAAGTCCTGCAAGTCGGTCGCGGAATATCCTTCCGTCTGGGTCGCCAGATATGCATAATTCAACGGCGAATCTGGGTCCTGAGCTATGCTGACTGCGGCTTCGAGGCGTTTCTGTACGATCTGGGCTAGAATCTGGGCTAAAATCATCAATCTTCGCATCGCTGCACTGGTAAAGTATCACGCACATCCTTCCTGGCATCTCTATTGGGCGGTCTCACGTGGACAACTTCTTCAAAGACGTGCATCGAACTGACCAGGGAATGCATGTCCGAAGCAGAGGGGGCAGTTCCAATCAGTACCAAGCCTCGAGAATCGGTAGCAGCAGATCGAGCTGAAGACGAGTAAATGGAAAAGAAAATTTCGGTGATGTGTCGCGACCGAAATGACTCTGCGTGCTATAACCTCATTCAGCAGATAGAATACAGTGTGACCTGAAATGCACCTCGACTTGGGCACTCAAAAGTTTGTGCAAGTTATCCAGGATCAAGATACTAGGTTTGTGCCACAACGCCTTGTGGAACCAATACTTGAACAAGGCTTTGACAGTATGTATCGGCTTTTCCGCGTATTTTGAGACATCGACATAGTAAGTATCTGGAAAGCGTCGAATGAACAGCCTGAATTCGAACTGGAGGCTGAGACATACATGTTAAAGTCTTTGGATTATGTTGTAATCTTTGTGCGACTGATCTGGCTATTGAGGTCTTCCCAGAGCCAGGTTGTCCTGTCAACAGAAGGGCAGACACTAGGGAAGATGAACACTCGAACGACTAGGAAGCAGCACGCTTGACAAACCTCCTCTAATCGACTTTTTCGTAGAATGAGTGGCGAGTTTCGAAATACAAAAGTCTGCACAGCGCGAGAGCAGTGGTTCTATACCAGCAAGAAATGGGGTACATGACCTTGGAATACTTTGTCAGTGGAATTGACAGGTTCAGTGAATGATCCCTACAAAGAGCGACTATTCTCTTTGATTTCAGCGTCATCCAGAGTCAACCCGATACTGGGACCAGACGAGATGCCTGAAAGACTTTCTATATGTTATAATCCTGACGCGGATACTCAAAAAGCGCTCACCTCACGAGATCCCAGTCTTCGACGCCATCGACGACGCTCGGAAATATGACATGGCCACTTGGTACGCCATCCAGTGCTGCGATATAGGTTTCCTGTCCAACGCTGACCGCAGGCTTTTCGGCATCACTGGGCTTTAATATCGTTGGCTGGACCGGGACTGGCACGTCAGTGGATCCAGATGAAGGGTCGTTCGGCGCGGGGAAAAGTGTAACGGTAACTGGTCGACATGAAGCATTTCTCGACGTGTCCTGAGGGAATAATTTTTTGAACGTCGAATTACATACATAGCCCACGAGTTCTGCGCCTGAATAAGAAGGCAATGGAATAGGGAGAATCCATGGTGGTAGTAGACGTAGGACTTGAGGGGAATCCAAGCCTGTCGAAACCTTTTCTTCTGCTGGTTCGGGAGTTATGGTGGCGCTAGAGGCTTTTGATGCTTTGCGGTGCACTTTCGGAGCAATGCTGACTTCTGTATTGGTGGTCAAGAGCAGTGCATTGTTCCCCTTGTCCTGAGGGTCCAGTGACACTAGTTTGACATTAACAAGTAGTAATCAAAACGATTTTGCAGATTGCGCACCTATCTTGAGACGGCATCTCGTCCTTCCGAGGACCCATACATCGATTTCCTGGCCAACTTTGGCAACACGAACTTGAGACAGAAGCGTGGATTCGACATGAGACGCGTGAATTTCCTGAAATTCTGTTTGAGCTTTACAGCAGGGAACAAGGAATTGCTCACAATTATATCCCAATCGTCTGCAGTCAACGGTTCTGTTCCGACAGATTTTGCAGTGTTCAAATTGTGGAGAAGGCCTATTTCGACAGTGTCGCCCTCCTTGAAGCCCAAAGCGGCTGCATATTGCGGATCGATTTCTATCGTCTCCAGGCCTTTATCTGCCGAGCTGGTTACATTGAACTGGGCCAGCGAAGATGCAGAAGCCATTCCGGTCCAGCCGACATAAGCTTCATTCTGGGTTCCGACGACAGTGAGATGTACAGCAAGAGATTGCGGTCGCTGGACAAGATTTTGAGCAGGGATCCCGAAAGAGAAGGAGGAACAGACCACGCTACGTTCTACCAGAGGCCCATATATCGATATCGGCAAGTTGACCAGGGACGACCTGAGCGATGAGAAATGAATTCGAGCTCGTCGTGGCATTTCAGCAACATCTCGGTTTCAGCCTGCCGCGGTAAAATAATGATTTTGTAACACTTTTGTAACAAGTCAGACATGTCCAGTTACATGGTCGTATTCCACTTTTTTTGGGATGTTCTTTCGCCGTATACAGCAATAATAAACGATCCCACCCAACACCATAGCACCAGCAACTGGATTCTAATCAGCTTGGTCTGGAAGGAAAAAGGGAGGACCACTGCGTACTCGCTCCAATGACGATTTCAGTTATCTCAGTAGCGTCCAATGGACACTTCACGACATGGTGGCTAAAGGGTCGGAAAAGGAAAGAAAACTGGCCATTCTAGACTTACTTTTCGTCGTAGCAGGTCCGGCTACCGCTGCTGCCGTGAACAACATTGACGGGCGACCCAGAGCTGCCGGATTCAGCGCTCGCACCCCCGCCGCCTCCCTTTCCGATGGCAAAATCAGCAAGAACAAGGCAAATGGCGAGCCAGAAAATGGAAAAACTTGAAGAAACCATAACAGCCAAAGCTACCACTCGCGGTCTATATCATGAAGCTGGTAAGAATATCGCTGCTACCGACCATTGAGGAATCTCATGTTGACACAAGTACGGAGTAGCTGTCATGTTTGAGTCGTTCCAACTTGTTCGAGTTACACGAGAGATGGTGGCGCATCGCGTGGACTGTCTCGCAAGAGGAAGTTTACTGGAGGTTTACTGAAACATACCAAACCGATCCTCGCGCCACTCAAAGATCTGCTCCTTGCTTGTCCTTCCAACTTTCCCAAGTCCTCTGAAAAGGAACCAAACCGTTTATTGCCCTGTGTACAATGCGCTCTTCCACACAGTTATAGCCAATTCTGCCTCCTTCTTCAATATTTCGTAGGCTGTAATTATGTTCTGTTCTCTTGTTCTTTCCGATCCGACTGCGAACCTCACGCTACAACTAATCAGAACAAGACCAAAAACCAGACCATGAGCTCACCAGTTTTTTCCATCGAGCACTGTTTGAGACAGGAGAATGTCATTGCGCTCTGACAGTCGACTGAAGAAAATGCGGTTGAGTTCGTTCAGCGATTCAGTTTCATGTGGGACCGTTGAAGATTCAGGTTCGAGACGGAATACTGTTAGTGCGAACGACGGAGGAGTGATGATACGAAATGTTCGATCCTCGTCGATCAGCTTGCAGAATCTTTCGTTGAGTTGTATGGTCTATTACCATCAATTTAATACCAAGTCATCGTCGACCATGGGACGTACCCTTCGAATATACCTGCGGAATCCTTCTAGGCCGAAGCTACGAAGCACAAACCATAGCTTCAAGCTCCGGAAACGACGTCCTAGGCCAAGATGCCAATTCCTAAAGTCAGTGACGGTATCTGTAACTCGCTTCAGACATGAAATGTATTTATGCGCCAAACGTCTCACCACCGTAATGGGTCCTCAGGTATGGAGGAGTAAAATCAAGGGCCTCAGTGAGATACTTTCGGTCCCGAACCCACATCGCACTGTAAAAGTCAGTGAATAGAACATTCCCGTGTTGCAAACCGACCTGGCGTCGAAGTTGACCAGGCCCCACTGAGTCTGGTCAGTCAAAGAAAAGATCTTCATATCGAAGGATCAACCTTGTGAAAATTTGTCGTGAATGAATCTAAAAGGTTTCGTGGGTAAGCGCTGCGGTCAAAAATCGAATGCTCTTACCTGCGAATTCGTTGATGTCATCCAGATAGCAGCGATCTCGGTTTTCGGGACATACAAGAGCGACTGAAATGTACGTGAGCATGGAACTTGAATAGAGGAACAAGTAATATCACCTCCAGCCCAAGCAGCGTCGACATGAACTCGCAAGTAAGGATGATCGTTCACTGCATAACGGTCAAGACAAATACTCCATAACTCGGGAAATACTTGCCTACGTCCTTGATCTCGGAAATGTTGTCTATTGCGGCCGAGGATGTTGTTCCCACTGTAGCAATCAACACAAAGGGTTTCAAACCGTCTTGTGCATCCTTTTCCAATGCCAAACGTAAAGTATGTCCTCTGAGGCTGTACGAATCTTCTGATCTGACCTCGAGAATCTTGACCCTCAGTCCTAAGACCAAACCCGCCTTAATAGTTTCTTCAGAACGGCATAATGAAAGAGTCGATGGCGACCAGACCTTCAAGCCCAATGAATGGGTCTGTGTCGTAGTGTAAATGACCATATCTTCGAGTTTAACATCAGGAAATGATTTCTGATACGAAGACCGGGCCGCGACGATGGCAATGATAGCGGATTCTGAGGCAGTTGTCTGGAGAGATTGAACACTAAGATGCCAGCCAGAATTGCGAACTGACCTGGAGACATCCTCCACCAATGCCCGAAGAGTTGTAAAAGGCCGGGGAAAGGCCTAGCATTTGTGCGGCCCAATCCATAACGATTATTTCTAGCTCAGTGCACGCTGGACTTGCGGACCAGTTGAACCCTGGATTACTGACTGACGATGCGTACATCTCAGCCAGAATGCCTTGCAGATCCTGGTTAATTGACGACTCCATTTATAGTCGATCACTGTACCTTCAAAGGTACATGCCGTAGGGAAGTAGGCAAAAAAGCTTGGATCTTCTAGAGATTAGATCGGGTCCGTCTTGGTTCAGAAAGCACACTTACGCTGCCAGTGGGTCATACCTAGATCATGATATTAGACCCATTTTACTAGTCGGTTAGACTCTTGCTTACCAGGCATAATGAGCTTCTGAAAATCATCGGCTATGATCTGAAAGTCCTCTCCAGTTTCCGGTGGAGTGGTGGGCACCAAAACCTGAAGATATCCAGGCTGAACTGTGGAGACGACGGGTATGTCGCCTTTCGATAGGGAGTAGAAATAGTTGCCTGGGATGGAAGGAATAATTGAATCGTCATCCCGATGATTATACACCCACAAATGCGATCTACAGCTTGGTAACCTGCTTTTCTGAACCTGGCATAACATGAGAAGATATCGAAGCCGAGGCTTGAGCCTGAACTCACTGTTCAACGTCCATCTCGCCGACTTGAGGATGGCAAACAGAGTGGCTTCCTTTATCGCTAAACGCGATCGAACACCAAGTAACACGACGCCCACATGCTGAATTTCGAAAACTGAGCTGGGAATTTGGAAAAGAAGTCGATCGCGTCATATGACCATCGGTGCCTAGTTCGTTCTACCATATTTGAACTTCAATGCCCTGTTCTCTCTAGCATGTCTTTTGACCAGTCCGAAGGGCGAGTCCACCTCTATATCTATCTCGATCTGCCTAAATTGTACCAGTTTTATCAATGATTTCCTCCACCGAACACAAGAAAACGATGGGAATTCTCTTCGTGTCCGGGAAACAGACGGAAATTCTCTTCGCACTGAGCTATTGTCGAACACAACCCATGCCGCTGATCGTGTCGTCCACAGTCACAATCGTCGCGGCCCTTCAGACCGATTTCGTCGCGAACGAGAGCTAGCCTACTCCCAATATCCAGAGAAGGAGCTTTTGCGGTTACTCATTGAACGAGATTATGAAGTTCAGAGACATGATCAGACGGTGGATATATTGATGTCCAAGATTGAGGCTGAACGCGCTCAGGCGTCCGATGCCAAGCAGTCGGCGCTTCTTGGTTTGTGCCCTCTTATTCGCAAATTCTGCTCATTCACGCTACCAACAGGGAGACAGAGAGCCCAGCAAGCTGAGCAAGCAAGAAATGCCGCGCTCGACGAGGCCCAGAAAGCGAAAGAAGAGCTCCTACACTATCGCCACAATTATACCATGGCTTTGGCCCAGATTGAACAGGCGAAAGAGCTGTTGAAAGCCATAGAGGCACAGAGAGACGAAGCAGAACGTAAAGGTGCTGAATCCAGATCGCTTGCTCGTCAGTTGGACAGGGAGCGGAAGGTGGTAACAGCCAGAGAAGAAGGTCGACAAGCTGGATTTGAAGCAGGGTCAGTTCGCATTGGTCGCCTAGCTAACTCTCATGTCGATTCACAGATTCAAGCGCGCTCAAGAAGAATTTCAAATGGCTGGAACAGCAAACGGTCTTCATTTCGACACTAGCATTGTGTTACCGCGTCTTTACAGTCGGGATTACGCCACTAATACCCAAGCTTCGAGGAGTCGCCGGGATGATGCTGTTTCTGAGCGCACTGTATCGACCTTTCAGCGTCTTCCACCTGTTTTGGCCCTTCAATCGAATCCGATGCCTATGCCTCGTGCTCCTTCAATCTCCCGGGAGCAGCAACCGCCGTCAGAGCCAGTCCAACAGCCTGAACCTATCACGGAACCTGTCCCACATCCCTATGCTGAATCCACGGCTTATGCTCAGTCTATTAATCGCGAGTCTATCAATCGCGCTCGGACCCCCCTTGTCGAGCATTATGAGGTTGAAGTTCCAACTTCAGAAGCTATAGAGACAGCAGAAGCTGTGAAACGAGAATATCAACGAAACAGTCAGATTCGAGACCGACAAGGCCCGTCAATTATACCGGCTCCTTGGCCTTCGACCACGTATCAGCAACCTCGACCTCCATCCAGAGCGGCGTCCCCTCGACCTCCTGACAACTGGATTCCGCTGGCAGACCCAAATGGAATGATTTCTATTCCGCCACCGAATGAGCTTCATGACATGACTTCGCCATCTGGCATGAGTGTAAGACAACTTCCAGAGGACAATCGCAGCATATCTGGAAGTGTCCAGAGCAAAGGAAAAGGAAAGGCCCGGCAACAACCTTGGTATGGTGCAGCAAGCGGCAGCAATGCCGGAGGTTTCGAGCTCGAGAAGCAGCAGAGACAAGGAGCACCATCTATAGCTTCGACGTCGAACAAACATCATCGAAGGTCTTCTGTACCGGTCGGTATGAGCAGTACAAATCCAGGTCATGGACGTGGTGGCTCTATCGATTCGACGACCAACTTTGATTACGCACCAAGGCAAAGGAGAGAGCTGAGTATCATCAATGAGAGCTCTCCCAGTAGACATGGCAGCGGTCAACAGAGACCAACCAGTATCAGAGGGACCGAAGCTGGATCTGAATATGCGCCTTCCATACCACCGAAAGATGACCGAGCAGCTGGAAAGCGTCGAGCTCCTCCAGATGTCTACCTAGGTGGCTGGAATGATCAAATCAATGCCCAGAATGTAAGCTCGAATCATCGCAAGGTTTACAAGCTAACCTTTCAAACAGATGAGACGTGCTCCCTCTATTGGCTCTGATACCAGATCTACCGAAATAGCTGCACCAAATTTCAGCCGCAGAGATCGTAGTTCGGATGTCAGTAGCCCGACCTATAATATCAGGGTTGAGCCACCGGTAAGTGTCCTTTTACTTTCTGACGATCATCATATTTACCTTGATTCAGTCCCAGCCACCTTCTGGAAATCCCATATCAAATACCAGGGAACAAGGGCGATATCTGGATCCTGATCAAATCAGTCATCGACTTTCTTTGCAGCCCGATGTGCCAACTGAACCCAACACGCCCGTTAATCAGACGAGGCCTCTTTGGGGAAATGTTGGTGAATCTTCTCAACCTTTCCGTCCAGCTTCAGTCCATAGTCGCAGGCCAGGTAGTATTTTGTCGGCCGTTTCAGGGCGAAAGCAGTCAAGATCACACGAAAAAGCCAGCCCGGCATCTGTCAGTGCTCCTCTTCCAGTCGCCCAAGAATCGGTGCTTCGAAGAGTGCCCTCGAATCTCTCTACCCGGTCTGGGGCATCATACGCCAAATTTGACCAGAGTACCTATCTAGATCCTTCCCTGTTCACCAGTGGTGAGGCGCCTCCAGGGAGACCTAGGTCAAGAGCAGGTTCAGTAGTATCCGACTTCGAATATGTTTCTGATAGACGATCTCATCATGCTTAAGTCTTACTTTGAAATTTTTGTTATATACTTTGGGAACTTTTGTACATGGTCGCATTCATGTAATTTATCTATACAACAATATGTGTCTACTCGCTCAATAATCACGCTTTCTCGTCGGCTCTCTTGAACGAGAGCGGGCTCTGCGATCTCGTCTATCACTGTCGCGGTGACGGTCAGAGTCTCGTCGGTCGGAATCTCTCTTTCTGTCTCGATGGTCGCGACGAGGTGGTGATGGCGAATTTCTCCTGGAGCTGGTAGCAGAGCGTCTGGGTGACCGCGACCTTTGTCTCCGTTTCTCCTCTGGGACCACATTTCCATTCTTGTCCTGTCGCACCACTGGGACATATCGACGCTCTGGACGTTTGGAGGCATTCTTCGAGCTTCCATCGTCCAGTATTTCTCTCTCTTTCGCCCCAATGCCCAACAATGCTGGTCGAGATGCTGGCATGTATGGTTCGACCAAGCCGCTGCCAGGCTTCCGAGAGGCGGCAGTTCCGTCTTTCCATCCCATTCCTCTGAGAAGAGCAGCGCCGAACTGGGAAACAGGAACACGAGCATAGTCATCCAACGAGGAAGATTCAGGCAAGTCTTCGACGTCTTGTTTAAGGGCGTCGGCTTCGGAAACTGGGGTCGGAATGATGTCGATAATAGGTCCATCATGTTGCCCGTCTGCGCCAGCAAGAAGAGCTCGGATGGCTATCTGGTCTTCCGTCTCTGCATCTATTTTCGTCACGACTTCCTCCTGATCCAGCTCAAAGGGGGACTTCGCCAGCGGTGTATTCAATTCAGCCTTCTTCTTGACCTGCAACCCAGACAAGACAGGACCAGAATTGATGCTGTCAACGACTCCCAGGCCACCGACACTACCATCTGCACCGGTCTGAGCTTTGGCTGAAGCAGGGACGAATTGACTGGCAGAACGACGCTTGCGGGCTAACTCTCGCCAGTCACGGTTTTGGAGAGGTGCAATGACCAAAGGTCCCTGTTTTTCTGGCTTATTTGGTCTGTGAGCACTATGAAAAGAAGCTGCTGTGAGTTGAGACGGCTGAAGAATAACAGATGACGCAAAAACACACCGCTGGGCTCCAAAGCGGTCAAAGGCTGTGACCAGCTCGTCCTTTTCTACATCATCCTCGTCGCTAGAATCTACATCATGGTTATATTGATTCGGTGACGAGGTGCTGCTGCGAGCCAGAGGACTACCCGGAGCAGAATGGTAAGAGCGTTCAGTCAAATGGCGAGGTACAGCTGTCGCTGGGGACCGACCGGAATCAGAGTCGGCTTCAGAGGATGTTGACCTCGATACTGGAGTCGGCCGTCTGACCGTGAAAGAGACAGGTTGTGACATTATGGTCAGAGTCAAGTTAGCAAAATCACGTGAACTGTCCCTCCTCGTCTTCAAGTTCATTCCAATTGGTTTCCATAAATTCCTTTCAAGGCCGGGACGAATGCCTGTCGTTCGTTGCACGGTCAACCCTGGATTCGTCGTTGCAGCCGATTGTAGTTCTCACAACGCCTTCCGCAAAATACCTCAGGATGAACATTGAAGAACTGGATGTCGAATTCCCCAGTCAAGATGCTCGCATTATATTTACCAACAGACCATAATTTAAAGTCCTGTTCCAGAAATATGCATGAACCAAACGCAATGCTCTTCTCACAACGTTACAGGTCGAGTCTGGAGTGCCATGGGTATGAGTACAAAACGCTTCACTCACCTGCTATATTCTACAAAGAATCTTGCCGCTGAGCTCATCGGCAGTAGCTTTCGCGAGACTCTGGATGTAGATGTGCTGAGCTAGAAGCTCAAGAATTGATCTGATCTATGAATATGCGATTTTAATTAGACACTGTAGCAAATACTGCAGGTTATACAGCGAACAAAGAAAGCTATGTAAAGAAAAAGAAAGTTATACGAGATCAACAACTTGGTCCAATGAGTTCGATGAATAAGAAGAAATTAGCAAACGACACAGCACTGGCATCCTCCCGAATCCTTTTCCTGCGGCATTGTTTTGCCGCTGCTCCTTCTGCGATGATGCCTCGAATCATTCGATTGACCTTGGCCACTGGTCGGAACACCATCCCTCATCAGCATGCTAGCTCGGGTGGCAGTTTCGAAAACGTCATCGACGCCTTCGATTTTCAATGCAGAGCATTCTTTGTAGGCTCTGGCACCGATGGCCTGAGCTGCTCTTTCACCTCTTGCTCGGGTTATCCAAGGACAAGGGTTTTCTGGGGTGTCCGGATGGTCGATTGACGGACGAAGGTCCGCTTTGCAACCGACCAGGATGACTGGAATTGTTGGACCACAGATGGAGCGTACCTCTTCTATCCACTGGCACGAGAAACCTCAGGATATGTGAAGCGAAGAGCACAAAGTAAACCCACTTTGTTCTCCACATTGTCCAGTGAATCCGGGGTGTCCAGCGCAAAGGCAATGAGGATTACATGAGATTTTGAATACGACATCGGTCGGAGACGCTATATGAGGTCAAATGAGCTGTGAACGTGTCGAAAATGAAGATGACGAACCTCGTATTCTTCCTGGCCACTGAATCAAGAGATGAGTAAAAAGACAGTCTCCGAATAAAATATCATCACGCACGCTGTATCCCAGAGAGCCAACTGAACTGGTTTCTCGTCTAGTCGGATTTCAGCGACATAGTTGTCAAAAACCGCTGTAGTGGAGTGAATACGTCACAATCCGACCAACGATGAAAACGACAAACTGGGTTGCTGAAAGACACTTGAGCTAGAATAGCGCAGACAGATTTAGAACATACATATTCCTTGGGAAACTCTCCGAGAGCAAACGAGCACAACAAAGAAGTCTTTCCGCAGGCGCCTGCGCAGAATTCTTAGTCCTGGTGGTTTGGAAGCTGATTAGGAATACATGCCGTCTCCAACAATGACGAGTTTCCGCCGAATCTAGCTTGGAATGAGCTTTTGTCTTGGAGACAGCGATACAAAATCTCACTGGGTTGACTGTCTGGTTAGGCATGGTGCAGCTGGATGACGGGGTAGGCGTAAGAAGTGAAACGAAATAGCAGCAGAAGAAAGGAAGGAGAAGAGAAAGAAATAAAGAAAGCTGGCTGAAGGGTACACCGTGGACAGGGACCGGCTCGCACCAGATGGGAGGCGGGGTCACCTCGTGACTTCGCTACGAGCCTGATTTCCGAATTCGGCAGAGGCGCAAACCCGCTCGAGTTGCTTTCATACTCGACTTCAAATTTCCGAACAGCTGCGAATAGAATTTGAATCGTTTATCTGATTTTCCGAATCACCCACCAGGCAAGTCACAGGCAAGTCCCAAGCGAGGTCCATGGGACTCGCACGAATGATGACATCACAGCCTCTTGGTGGCTTCGGTCCATCGCCTGACGCCACATTTGATGAAAGTCAAACGGAATTTGGAGTGAGAGGTTCGGCAGGTATATGGAAACATCCAGATATTTCAGGGTCCTGTCGCTGTCATTCCTTCGGAGCATTCACCCGTGAACTTTGCGCGAATCAGCTGGTTGTTAGGATTGAAGCAGACCGGGAAGCTCGGAAATTTGTGCGTATTGTCCTAAAGCCTCCCGATTTCCCGATTCGCCGATCATGATGCTGATGAAAATCGTTCAGCTGACATTCTGTGGCGTTGCTCTTCGACATATACATAGTTCATCGAGTTTCGTGATTGGTTGACCGTCCGTTTATCTCGTACCTGCCGATACAGGTGAGATAAAGGCACCAACCAAGAAATTGGTACAATGCCTCCGATACGCCTTCGATACGCTTTGAAGCCCGTTCAAGTCTCGATGCACAAAAAGTCCCCGAGTAAAAGGGAGATGGATAATGACTTTTAGCTCATATGTTCTATTACTTCTTTTTTCCTTGATTTATTCCTATTCAAGGCATCAGCCAGAGTCCTTGTTCGACCAGCGTCGCGGGAGTCGCGGGTACAGTTCCCTTCAACATACGTACACTTCTCAGCTTAATCGTTATCTGACCGATCGGGCGTGATTGGGAGTCTTTGATCCCGATTGGCCGATACGACACACAAAACGGAATATCGGGCCCAACAATCTGGTCGGTATCTCGATACCATCTATTAATTTTCAGGCAGGAACTCGATTCAAATCAGCGAGAAAGTGGTTGACCGGAATACATTGCAGGAATACAAGGACCTAGAGTTACAACATTGAGCTGCAGAGGGAAAGCACAGAGACATAGCAAAAGAGAGCAAGCAAGGAGAGCAAGCAAGGAGAGCAGGAGTGATTCGTCATCTTTTTCTCTTCAAAGGATTGGTGTCCATGGCATTTCGAGTGCAAAGAGGACCGCTCTCAACGGAGAGATGTTCCTCTGTATCCAATTCTATTCCCAGCTCTTCGACCAGCGCTGCGGAATCCTGCGGAGTCATGCTATCTGTCATCATACCCCAGAGACTATTAAATGTAAATGAAAGAAAGAGTCTCAGGTACATGCGAATGACCATACCTTAAATAGATCTTTTTTCTTTTAACCCATTCTGTTCGCCACTGAACGAAGTTGGCATTGACTTGCGCGAGTTCTTCCGCAGACACCAAAGGAGCACCGGACCGGAGAGGCTGAAGCAGTGTAGTGATTTTTGCGATCTAGATTGGGTTTAATGGACGAAATTTGTCCTTGGAGGATTTAGCGATTACCGATCGAGCTACTTGGGCTGTCTGAGTGTCGAGTTCAGCGTCGGAGGGGGTAGCTTTCAATCTAGCCAGTTCTAGCAGGGCCATTTCAGCCCAGTGTTTGAGAAACATGATGATACTTGCCGCTGTTTGTAGATTTGATTTCAGTTGTCAATAGTTTGTTTTCTTCGTCAATGGATTTATATTCCGTTTCGAGTTGGGTCATTGTTTCGGCTGGAAGAGTTGCGACTTTTGCCTGATTCATTTTACAGCCATGAAATATGTTTCAAACACGAAAACACATACCTGATTCGCGACGAAAAATGTTGTTTTTGCATAAGTCTTTTGAGTAAGTTCTCCTCTGTCGGCGAGAGCCACAAGAATCTTTTGGGTTGTCGCCTTTGCCACTGCTCCCTTCAAATTCGCAGCCACGTCGACGGCGCCATAAGGTCGATTCATCTAGAGATAGTGAGACGCGGAAGACGCGTTCAATTGCACTGTACTGTACCTTTTTCACGTATTCTAGGATCTTGTCTTCAGCTAATATGGTGTCAGAGACGACTAGGAAGATATTGGACGCATATATACCCTCTTGACCTTTCAAAACTTTGGCAGTGGATTTGGACATGGGGAAGAGACGTGACTGATTCAGGTCACATGCTATCCGTGCTCCGTCTTCGTCACTTGCGTTTAGATTTCTATACACTGCCGTTTACACAGCTCATGCTCTGCCAATGAGTTCGAATGTCTCCATCAAACGAGACAGCTTTGGTTATATTATCCGCTCGGGCCTTGCAGGAGGAATAGCTGGTTGTGTTGTGCGTCATTGGTTTCATTTTGTCTCCAAGTCGCATTTCCTGATTTATGCAGGCTAAAACAGTTGTTGCTCCTCTGGACAGAGTCAAAATATTATTCCAAGCGTCGAATCCCGAGTTTCAGAAATATGCTGGTAAGTTCCTGTTCGGTACCGTTGGTTCCATTTTCACCAGTATGGTTAGGAACATGGAGCGGCGCATTCCGTGCAGGTGGCCAAATTTACAAGGACACCGGAATGCGGGGGCTTTTGCAAGGTCATTCAGTCACTTTGCTTCGCGTTTTTCCCTATGCAGCCATCAAATTTATGGCATACGACCAAGTACAACATGTCAGTTTCGGGTGGTTTGAGGCGTCCAGAGACTGAATTAGCTGATTTATAGGTTTTGATGCCGACTAGAGAACAAGAGACCAATTTCCGTAGATTCGCTTCAGGCGCAATATCAGGTCCTTTTGGTTCGTAGCCTCATTTATTGTGTTCTAACATTTCGTCCAGGAATGATTTCTGTAATTTGCACCTATCCCCTAGAAGTCATCAGAGTTCGACTGGCATTCCAAACCAAACAACCGGAAAACACCTCTACACAATTCAGACCGTCTCTTTCGCGAGCTGTTCAACAGATTTATCACGAAAGCTCTTCCCACCAAACCCCTTCTGTCAAGACGGAACCATCATTCATTCGTTTCCCCATACTCAAATTCTATCGCGGATTCACTGCCACAATGGTTGGCATGATACCTTATGCTGGGGTTTCTTTTTTGAGCTGGGGATATCTCCGGGCTCGTTTTCTGAGCCCTGACTCTCGTCGATCGACGCCTTTCGCCGATCTAGCTATCGGTGCTGTTTCAGGTGCTACAGCTCAAACTATTTCCTATCCTTTCGAAGTCATCCGACGACGAATGCAGGTCGGTGGTCTATCAAGACCAGATCGATGGCTTGGGTGGAACGAGACCATCCGAACCATATGGAGGACCCGTGGACTGAAAGGATTCTATATTGGTTTGAGCATCGGTTACTTGAAAGTGGTTCCGATGACTGCCGTAAGTTATGCTGTCTGGCAAACTGGTAAACGTTGGCTGGGAGTTTAGATGGAACAGAAGTCTTGAAAGAGTCGCAGGACCTGTACGTTATGTCGGTACTCTACCCTATTCCGTGTATTCTTAACATACTTATCCTGGAAGCAAATAGAAACAGGTGACACAATTACCGTTTTCGGTTACTCGTTGAACTTCCAGTGGCGCCTAAGAATAAGATAAAAGCTCAAGATGTCCGACCATCAAACCCCCAAACATATCGCATATCATCAATGCCGCCAGCATCCAACAATGGTGGAAAAGAGAAGAAAACGCGACGAAGACTTCGTCTTAGCTGCGTCGAATGTACGAAGCGTCGACAGGTCAGTTTTCCGGCTGGTTTTGTTCCTCTATTCTGACAATTTGAAACAGAAATGCTCTCGAGACTGGCCCTGTTCCTTATGCGTCTCTCGAGGTGTCTCTCATCTCTGTCGTTGGGAATCAGTGCCTGTTGCACGACCTACACCCCAAAGGCCCCCGATGATTCCCAAAGTTGAGGAATCGGACCTCACTGTCGCTGAGCTCTCTGCTCGTATCGCCACTCTTGAAAAAACCTTGGCCGAACACAAAGCTTGTCAGAGCTCCGACTGCGACCACAACGGGTACCAGCCAGCGCCGCAGAATTCCTTGCCTTCCGCGATGATGGATGATGCAGTTTCTGACCGGCTGTCTGCGCCCGGATCAGTTCATTCCTATTCTTCTCCCATCGCTTTATCTGTCCCTGACGAACTTCCTTCTTTTGCTCCTCTCAGCGGAGAATCCTACGAGATGGTCTCTTCGCTGGCACAGCTTTCGCTAGCTCATTACGGAGAGTATCTCGGTCGTGGAACATGTCTCGATGCTCTCTTTTGGGTACAATTTCAACTCTTCTTATCAAGATATGTTTCTTATTTTTGACAGATGACATCGAGCACATCGGAGGTCTCTCGGCACCCTCATGTCAAGTCTCCAGAGTTTGGACCCTCTCCTTTCTGTTCAGAGCTTCCCTACAATCAGGATCTACCTCAGCTGCTCCATGCCTTTCCTTCGGGCCCGATCGGAGCTTCACTGCTAAATCTCTTCCTATCTGAAGTTAACTGGCGATTCGGTATCCCAGAATTCTGGCTGCAATCGCTGTTTACACGGATTTCCGACCTTCTCAACTATGACAAGTCGACAAAGACGACCATTACTCCTGGATCGTTGGCCCTCATCTTCAGTGTTTTTGCAGCAGCTCACAAATCACACATGAAGGACTCTGCTTTCGATGCAGGACATTACCTTGGACTGTCAATGTCCGCTCTTGCTCTTGCTGAAGGCACATTACTCTACCGACCTTTCCTTTCTGGTCACCATCCAGTAGCAGACGATGCATTGCTCGGCTGCTTAGCAGCTCAAATGGTCTGCTCCATTCTGCTTGATCGAGGTCGGGTCAGCGAAGCTTGGAAGCTGGTAGGAAGCTGGATTCGTCTTGGTCAAGCAGTGGGACTTTCTCGTGATCCTGCTAGCAATGAATCTATTGGCCTCTCTGACGACCAAAAGGTGTTGAGATACCGAGCTTGGTGGGGCTTAGTGGCCTGTGACCAGTATGTTTTTTTTTTGGTTCTCACCAATACCGATCTCAATTTTTTGTAGGATTTATTCGTATATTCTGGGAAGGTCTCATATGGTCCCGTCACATTCATACGACGGTCATTTGCCGCTATTGTGTGACTCCCGCAGCGATCAGTCTGGTTTCAGCTTGTATCAGTCAACATTATTGAGGTTGTCCAACATTGTCGCTCAAGTCACGGAAAAGGTGAGTCGATGAATTATCATAATTCCATGATTTAACAATTTGGACAGACCTCTGGTACCGGGACCCCCTCTGTTAAAGTCTTGCACGCTCTGGACCAAAAATTCGCGGATTGGGAGTCGCAATTAACCGAGGAATATCGACAAGATTCCCTCTTTGGCGGAGATCACGAGGGCCTTTCACGCCAGAGACATTTTCTCACCACTTACTACCTTCATTGCCGGATGAAACTTCATCTCGCATTCATCTCGCAGCGCCAATTCTCTGATACAACTCCCGAAATCGCTATCTGTCGCAAAAAGTCCCGGACCACCTGCATGGTGCTAGCGAAGGACCTTGTACGGTTTCAATGCGGTTCAGCCAGCCAAGGACAGGCTGAATGGTCGTTTGAAGCATCTTGGACCCTTTTTGATGCTACGATGGCCCTGTTGTGCGTTTCTACCCATGAGCCTTGGGACCCAGAATCTGGCGCTCTCATTGAGCGCGCCATCACGATATTGGAGGAAACTCAGGACAATGGAGGTGACATCGCTCGCGTCTCAATTACTGCCTTGAACTTTCTAATGCAAGAGCTCGGGTGGCGAACAGGACATCTGTCGTATGTTCCAGAGGCTGGCTTTGATGTCCCGTTGTATCAATGGGACGTCAACGGGACCTATGTCCTTTATGATTCACCGCAAAGCTGTGAAAATGGTAATAGTGTACTTTCATGCTGAAAATGTACTTGTACCTACTTATATTTAAAATAATCGTAGCAGTGTTGTAGGATACCTCGAGTCGAACAACCAAATATAGAATTCAGCTTCCATCGGATCACCCTTTCTTGTAGCTGAGGCAAACTGCCGGTCTCACCCAAGTACTCACGTGCGCACAGGAAGGATCGGAGGCTGCGTTACGCCGTCCATAAAAACTGTTTCTCTCAAACGGACTTGGATCGGACAGCGAGGTTTTCGCCTGGAAGCTTCAGGCTCAACTCTACCATCAGCAACAGCTTGGTTGAATGCGACTCGTACTCAGCCTCATTAGCGCCCTTTGTCCCCCTTGAACCGCCGTCTCTCCCTTATCATGCCAGTTCCATTACGGGTCGCCTCCAGTCTCAAGGTTGAAGCAAAGTTTAACGTTGTCACTGAATGCAAGTTATTTCCTTCTCATTGTCTGTTTTATTCAACTCTGTTTCAGTTCCGAATTTCGACCTCCATTCAGCTGCAGCAGCGGGAAACATTGGTCTGGTGGAATATGCTTTAACGAGGGGCCAGCCGGTCAATTCAGTGCTTGACGGGGTTCTACCTCTTCATGCTGCTTGCGCCGGTGGTGACGAGCAAGTTGTGAAATTGCTGATCGAGCATGGTGCAGACGTTAACGCGCCTCGGTGAGTGGCTCAATTGATTCTCCTGTAATCATCTCTTATATCATTCGTCCAGATTACCTCGCAAATATTCTACTGGAGGAAACAGAGATGCTTCAGCCCCAATCGTAGGCACTTCAGGTTCTACGCCACTCCACTTTGCTGCAGCCAACGGCAATAAAAACATCATCACCACCCTTTTACTTCGCGGAGCTCATGCAGATCGTGCCGACAAACATGGGGTCACTCCAGAGATGCTGGCTAATCAGCATGGATGGGTCGAATGTGCTCAAGTTTTGAGGACTTGGGTGGAGAACAAAGACCGGGATTTACGAGAAAGAGCAGCCCCACTTGTATCCGACGAACAAGTGACGTTGGCTGCGAACAGGGAGCGACATGGTTCATTTGGAACAGAACCGGAGGCTTCTGGCACCGGTCGACGTCGTCTACAGGTCAAACGGTCAATCGACACGGCCTTGAACATGCTCAAGGTTTCTTCGACTGGTCTTTCCGAAGCATACCTTAGACCTTCAGCATCACCTATGAATGTCGCTACACCATCGCCACCTGCATCGCCCAACAGAGGCGAATATCCATCTTTCGGTACCCCTTCTGACGAAGGTCGATTTTCCCCTAGTCCAAGTCCAATTGATCCGGGACCCCGACGTCCATCTCTTCCTCATATTTTCAGTCTACCACCAGCGACGGCGTCTCGACCAGCGAAACCTGCTACGCTGACAAAACCTCAGCCAAGTCCGCGCAGGCCGCGTTCGGCCGGTACTGATGCAGAAAACGAAGCAGGACATCCTCCCTTTGGCAGAGGCGGCGCTGCCAGAATGCTCGGAACAAAATACTCGCTCATGAATATGTTCAAGAAAGCCCAGGGCGAGAATGGTGTACCACTTGAACGAAGCCCTTCACACCAGACATCTAGTTCCATATCTGGCTATTCAATGATGTCTTCATCGCCCATGACCATTGATTTGACCGACAATGCCGCAACTCCCACATCTTCTTCATTTCCCCGCCCTTCTCGCTTTCGAAAGGGCAGTGATGCTTCGGCAGCAAGACCCCGAGCTCCGTCTGGCTCACAGAGTCAAGTCCCTCAATTTATGTCCGGCAGTCCTTCCCATCGTTTCTCTCCACCTAATCCGACGGTACCCTTGGCTGTCGACCTTCACAATGCTCTCGCCCAGCAAAGAAATCAGACCAGAGATCGTGCAGGGTCTTCAAGCAGTGCCCTAGGAATATCATTTGAAGAATCTTCTGGCTCTGGATCAGGCAGCCCTTTGACTCGTTTAGGACTATTACGAGCGAGACCTCTTCCTCAAGGTCATTCCAGGGATCGGTCTGGATCAGGTGGAAGCATTCGAAGTGGCGGAGTTTATGATGAAGACATAGTTGGTGATATGGCGAAAGGGAAATCCAGACAAGGGATTCTTCGCACTCATACTCGAAGCACATCGACCGGTCAGAGTCAATCAGCTTTACGACCCTTGCGCTTTGATCATTCTCCAAATGGAACCAGCGTCTTGAGAGAAGACGAGAACTCACGGCTCTGGAGTGCAAAGGTTCAGGACTCGTCGACATCGAGCTTGGACTCGCCACCTGTTAATCGGGTGCCAGATTCGGCGCCTGCAGCCATAGGAGACTTTGGGCGTGGAGGCTTGGAAGAAGAAGAAGAGAGCTATGGTTCTCTTCTGGACCAGTTCGAAGTCATCGATATGCCGCGACCTGGGATGGATAGAGACATCTCATTTTCATCTGATTCGTCTTCATCTCCAGCTCTCTTCACCGGCGACGTCCACGAACTCCCTGCCAGTAGCGATTTTCCTTTCAGCATCAATAATCCGCCAATTGCAACGGACGAGGCTGATCTCTCGCTTCCAGTGGATAACCGTGGCAGAGGTGATTCGGTCAGCAGTACTAGCACGACCGATAGCAGAACAAATCCAAATCTTAGCGCCAGTGGAACAACTACCAGTGGCAGCGGTGGCAGTCTTACCATTACGACACCGATTCTGGCTACAGGTGAATTTATGGGACTGTCACTTGAACCACCAAGTCCAATTGATGGCGACGACAAGGATCTACCACTAGAAGAACTGCATATGCAGAACTTTATCGATGGTCTCGACTCGGAAGTTATTGGGCTGAATGAACGTCGAGGAAACGCCACATTGGATCTTAATATGAGTCTGATATCGTCGCATGCCCAGGCGGCAGCACTTGTTCAGCGCACTCAGCAAGATATTCTAGATCTGGCCCAGCCAGGTAGTCTTAGTCCAGAATCTCTACCTAGCGATGGCTGGTCACCTCTCAGTGCTCGATTGGCTGCATTTGGAGAAAGTTTGGCGCTTGAAAAGAAGCTGAGAGAGCAAAAGGAGGCGACGAACAATGGAGAGATTCAATCACCATCTGAATTGGCTTCTCCCCGTTCTACCCTCGGACCCAGCTCACCAGCAAAGGCTGGAGTCAACCGACAGTTTAGCTTGGAAAACAAGTCTCGTTCACGACAGCGGGAGCCTCGAAGACCTCACACAAGCAGCGGAGCTTCCTCAGTCTCTGATAGTAGGTCTCACATATAACTTTCATTTCTATGATTAATTCATTTCTAGTCAACGCGTCTTCGAGCGGTCACCAAACTTCTGCAGAGAATCAGACTCATCACCCTGGAAGTCGCTCTGTCGGGACACTGGACGCTCTTTATCCAGAGCAAGCGCCCCGTCGACCATTACTTCGATCTCGAACTCCAGATACTGACGATCGTCTCAGTCGTATGAGCTCTCTGGATGGGCTTGACACTGATTCTGAATTGGGTCAACCTTTGACCCGAGTCGCTACTGCGCCGCTTGCCTCGTCGAACCCTGCCAAAGCTCGTCGGGATCAGACAAGGAATATGGCCAGCGCCACCAAATTGGCTCGAATGGGTTTTTCACCCAACAATGAATCGACTGCAAGAGCTCCACCGAAACGATTCGGTGGTCTAAAATCTCTTGTACGGTCACTCAAGAGCAAACCATGAGCTCAAATCTCAACATGTACTTTTTATTGTTTGCTATCATACCCGTCCTTCTGGTTTGACAGTTGTTATCGTGTTTCAGTATTCTTTTCGCATATCGACAACCGCACTTGTATGATCCACACCTTCATTTTACTTTATCTTGTGTTTCCATGTATCTATGTTAAAAACTCAGAAATACAAGGCTTTTTTAAGCCATGCGCTGAAGAAAAGCAGTAGTCTTGTTGCTACATTCATCAATGACCATAAAATACGACAGCCTACATGTTGTCTAAAATAAAGGTACGGTATGCGATTGAACGAAAGAAAGTGAATCGGAGCTTTTCAAAGCTTCATGAGACCTTTCATGGCATTTGCCACAGCGAAACTCGATTTAGCCATGACCTGTCTCGACTCCTTTGTGACTTCAGGAAGCGCTTGCACTTCACTGAGTTTATTCGCATGCTCGCTGAGCTCGCGCAATATCTCGGTGCCCTGCTGAGCCGATGTAGGAGGCAGATTGTCGGTGCATACAGCGACAATGCTGGTTACGATGGTAATAATTTGTGTCAGGTTTTCACCCAAGTTTGGTGAAGGTGTCGGTGCTCGAACTCCAGATAAAACGGCCTGGATAGCGTAGACAATGGATTCTGTTTGAGCTTCCAAGTAGGGCTGTAAAAATAATCAGTATTACTACTGGCTGAGACGCTTCTGAATCACCTTGAGTTCGGCCCAATTGTCTTCTGATCCTTCAGTGATAGAATCTGAGCTCCCAAAGCCTCTTGTGGGTTGATCAAATATCGGAGGCGGAGAATTCGTATTATCTGAACTGGAGTTGTCTGAAGGTGGTCTCCGTCTCGAGTCGGTATACGAACGATTAGCTGGTGACCCATCTGTATAACGAGACCCATTTGGAGCAGAGCCTTTCCGCTGAACTGGAGAGCCCTTTTCCTCGACCGATCGAAGGGAAGGCGAGAATCCATTAATTACTGAGCTCGTAGCAGTCGGTGCTGAACTAGCAAACTGTTCCTGTTCTGCCTGAGAAGCTTTGCGAATACAGACTGTCCGGCAAATGTCTGTAATAGTCGCCGATACATGGCTCGCAGCTGCGTCAAGCAAACTGACAGGAGATAACCCTGAACTTGTAGCATGGGTTTTTGAAGCTGTAACAAGATTGCTCAAGGTCGTATCTGCTCTGTCGCACAAGGCCCGTAGAGCGTCAACGTCCACATCGGAGCGCTCACGCTGCGGTCGACGCTCAAAATTCCGAACATCCTCGATAATGGACGAGACAACGTTGACTATCGACTTCATTGGCGTCAGGACTCGCGTCGGAGCATTTGATCGTCCAGCAGTCAAAAGGGCGTCAACCGCGGAAAGGAAAGCAGTCACATGGATGTCCAAGACACCGCCATCATTCGAGATGGGAAGTTGGTCGTCAAGTTTGTCCATTTTAGGAGCTTGCAAGAAGAGCTGAGATGTTGCTGAAACAAAAAGAGTCAACTTTCACCAATTACAATGAGCGACTTGACGAACCTTTGACGCTGCGTAATTCTGTCTTAGCCTGCTCATATTTCCTCTTGTAGTCTTTCAGTTGGTTGTCGAGATCTCGAATCACGACTAGGTCAGAGTCTTTCGCTGTCATAAGTTCATCGTTACGCCGTGAAAGATCCCCAAGCTCAGATATTAAGCTTTGCATGTCAGATCTGAGTTGCTCAACAACATCAGGATCCTCTCGCTAGGCTTCGTCAGTACCAGATATCACGGAGAAATGATTTGACATACTGAAGTCTGCATATTGACTTCACGTTCTTCCTCCAGTCTCTCGCATCGATCGCGAAGGATCTGGAGTTCATCCTCGTCTTGTTGAGCCCGTCGAGCTTCACGCTCTTTCTCCCTTTGTCGAGTCTCACGCGCTTCATCGAGCTCCTTCTGTAGTGCTCGCATTGCTGCGGTTTGCTCCTCGGCTCGCTGAGAGAAGTTTAGAACTTTTTCAGTATTAGATGTTAAACCAGAAACTCACTCTGCGAAGTCCCACAAGTTCCTCTTCCATCTGCTGTGCCTTTGCCTCACCTTCCTTCCATTTGCGTTCCTTCTGATCAGCATCCCCAAGATCACGCTGTAAACTTGAGATCTGGGTCTGCATGGTCGCAATTTTGAACTCGTAGTCTCTTTTTATCTGCTCGTGATCATCAGCGACGCTGGTACGCCCACCAAGACGCGACGAAATCCCGGTACCAGATCGGTCCGAACCCGCAGACATGGACCGTCCTAGGGCATAGTAATCATCACCGCTCTTGTTGGCTGCTCCAGATTCGTCGTCGTCGTCGGCTCCCTTTAATCGGGCGCTGAGACCACTGAGACCACTAGGACCTCCACGATTGCTCATCGGGCTTGGATAATCGCTGGCACTGTCGATATCGGCATCGGGCCCAGGAGCCATAACTTCCTGGCTATTGTCTCTGCTGCCATCGACACTCTCGCGGGTATCGCGACCATATGGGACTTCGATATATTCCTCTTCCATTGTACTCTTATTGGGAATGATCATTGCACTGGTCGCTGTTGTGCTCTGGGTTGCATTGACAGTGCTGTCACTGTTACCACTCATGCTGAGTGGTAGACCCGGTCGACGAGAATAATCTCGGTCCTCTGACCTACGAGTCGTGTCTTGAGATGGACGACGTCGAGAGGACATCGAGTTTGAAGACATGGACATGTTTCCATAACTCTCTTCAGCACGAGAATAAGCCTCTTCACTGCGCCGGGAGTTGGCATCACTGGGTCGCCGGCGTATATCCTCCGATGGTCGTCGACTGGAAACACTGCCACCATAACCGCTGTCCATTCCACGGTCGGCAGATGTGCGCCCAGAGGTCCGAGAATTGTTATTCGTGGCACGAGGGGCCGAGTTTGAAGGAAAGTCGGGGGCTGGAAGGTCGTCATAGGCTGAACCAGCGGATACTCTTCCTGATGGCTGTATCTTTGAATGAGAAATGTATATCGCAAGAGATAACCACCACGCACATCTTCTTTGAACTCTGGATACCGTCGTGCCAACTCATAATAGACGTCGCTAGAGAGATCCTCAAAGCGAGAAATGGGTAATGTGGCCAGCTTTTGACGAGCTTGGTTTCGTTTGGGATGAAAATCCTCGCGGACGGGCAGAAAAGGAACTGGGTAAAGGCTGTAATGAGCAAAGAGGACATTCCGGTGTAAAGGAAGGCAAAGTTAACCTTCTTTCTCCTTCTTTCTTCGAACAAGTTCATCATAGACATCAGTAGATAATTCATGGAACTGTTGTATGGTGAGGCGAGTCAGCTTTTGTCTGGCTGTTGAGCGTGAATTCGGGGGAGCTGGATTCTGGGGTCAACCAATGCCGGAAATAGAAGGAAGAAGCGACCTTTTGCGAGATACGCAGCGAGTGATCTGTTGAGTTCGTCAAAATGAGTCTTGGACACGAGTCGATAGTCGATTGCTGGAACTGAGGGAACATTTTTGTCCCTGATAGGGCGATATGAATCGTTGCGGTAATTGGAGATTCCAGAGAAAGCGGTCGGGGTGGGAGATGGAGCTCGAGACGGATTTCGTTTGAGGGTCATGGTGGTGTCGAAGAAGGAGCAAACCAAGCTGCTCGCTACTGCACGTTGTCTCAAGGCGGATATCTGGCACGTGCCGAACGGCGCAAAATGACCAAGTTGAAGATGGGATCCGAGTCAAGCATTTCTGCGATCTGCTCGTGGTATAGTTCAAAATTCTAGCTATTATTTTCAACTAATATGGTCTTAAATCTACTTCATTTTCGCCTCTCGTTCAGCCTTTTTAATCGCACGTCGTCTGATATCTTTGTGCAAGTCATGGGTGTACGTGATGAACAGGCTTGGGATACCGACGAGACCAATTAGGTAGTCAAGAATCGCATGCGACCAGTACGGGTTGGAGGTGTTTGGGCGACCAGTGTAAGCGGCACCACAAGCCATTCCGATTTTCGAGAGAACAGAGCGGACAAATGGAGCTGGAGTCGGAATGAGCAAGGATGGTTTACGGATCTTGGACAATTTGGAGACCTGTAACATTCAATTCTAAGATTCACTTGGAAGACGCGACAAGACGTACCACGAAATACGTGTTGACATGTTCCACCACGATTTTATGTGACTTGACCTCCTCCCCAAGCGCGCTCGAAAAGGTAGACAAGAAGGCTTTCGTGCCAGAATATGTCGCGAGCATCGGAGAAGCAATTGCCCCAGCAAACGAACCAATGTTTAATATTAATCCTCGTTTTCTGTCGAGAAAATGAGACAATAATAATCGAAAACAAGTCACCACGCACCGTTGAACCATGCCAGGAAGAACAGCATAGGTGACTCGGAGGGTTGCATTTACATTGATCGACACGATATCGTTCATTTCATCTCTGGGGGTCTCGGCGAAATAAACTGGCATCGAATGACTTTTCCCAACATTATTCACTGTTGAATGTCAGCCAAAAAAAAGTACCAAAAGGCTGGAGCGCACCGAGGACGCCAACATCGAGACCACTAAAAGCTCCACCGAGAATGTCATTTGCGGAATCGTCATTTTGTTTGGCAAAATCAATCGAGAGGGTCTTGGTTGAGACTTGAGGGTATTTGGAAGCTGGATACAAAATTATCAAGTCGGCTCATTGAAGAGAGAGGCTGACTTGCTAATTTCTGCAGCCGTTGAATCGAGTAATTGTTGATTCCTGGCAACGAGAACGATGCTAAATCCAGCTTTGGCCAACTGCAGAGCGAATTCCTTGCCGATACCGTCTGACGCGCCAGTCACGACGGCCCATGTGGTGTCCTTTCCTTTGAACCGACGAAGCTGGATGAAAATAGATGAAAAACGGTTCCAACTGATTTGATTCCAACATACGTTGATGCCTGGTAAGATAAAGGTCTGCAGGAAGACTACTGCTGTCTTGAATACGAATTTTGCGACACTGAACGAGCCGAGTACGACAAGGAAGGCTGCGCCGAGGGGTATAGTCGATACTTGATGGTTTGAGCATTATATCTTGCAAAGAACAAGTGTTTGCTCACCCAGCTTGTTGTATGAAACCGAGACCTGCTGGACAGCAAATTCGAAGAGTGGCATTTGAGCTACTCGATCACGTGGAACAAACAGCAGCTGTTGCTCTCTTTCGATCGCTTTGTATTTATGCGAGAGGAATCTCCTTCGCGAAGTTTGCCGCGAAGACATTCTGGCCCTCCAACTGGAGCATTCAGAATTTCCAATGCTCCTGCTCACAAGGATCCCGACCGAGAAATCAAGAAACTTCGCAGAGCTTTTCTGTCCCTTTCTGAGCAGCTCAGATTGGAGAAGCAGCGAGGGGATGAAGCGGAAGATATGATAATTAAAGTCGCCGCTCGTCTAAAGGAGGTTCACAAGGAGAGATTAGCCGCAGTTTACGACAGTGCAAAAGCAAATGCTGAACTAAAGTATGTGGCTTTTGTACTCTTGTCAATAATGCTCTAAGCCTTGCAGATTGTATAAAATTCAGCTCCAAATTGCCCAAGACGAGATTGTGAGAGCCCAACAAGTTGTGGCCATCGTGGAAGAGCAAAGACATGAAGCTGAATCGAGCGCTGCGAACGCCAGAAGCACGATAAGGCAGTTGAACGACGAAAAGGCTTTACACCTAGCCAGAGAAGAGGGCAGACAGATGGGTATCGTCCAAGGTTTGGACCAAGCGCGATACGATTATCAACGAGCCAGAGAGGCTTTTGAAGCCTCTCATGTTCAACCAAGAATTATACCCCGACGTCCTCGAACTGTTCAAACGGTCGAAGAAGAAGAGGAGGAGGAAGAGGAAGCATACACCGATGACCGCAGCTCTGGAAGCGAGTCATCTGGTAGTGCAAGACATTCTGTCGCGCCCAGTCAACGTCCTTCTGTGCCGCCAAGTGTCCAGAGCGGTAGACGCTCTAACGCTCCGAGCGCCAGGCAGCCTGTTACCCAGGCCGACCAACAGTCTATCGCGTCAGCTGCGCCCACAGAGCGAGTATATAGACCGATCCTGGAAAGTCATCCCATAATCGATCACAATATTCTGCCTGCACCTCATCATCCACATTTCGATGTTCCACCTGACAATTTCGTGCCAGTGACCGCTGCAGATAACTTTATTCGTCTTCCGCCGCCTCACGAGCTTTCTATACCTCCTCCAGCACCCCGCACCCCATCTCCTGCTCTTCCGGTACTGGTCGAAGAGCGAAATGCAACACCCGAAACTGCCAGCACTAGACGTCGTCATCATGCTTCTCCAACGTCGAACAGCACCACTCTTTCTCAATTCGATCTAGTCAGTGGTCAAAACCAACACCACCATGGACGTCAGACCCCTCTGAGCGTTATTCCAGAAGTTCCGAGCCCCAATTATTCCTCATATTCTGCTGGTCATTCGAGCGATCACTACAGAAATCCTGCTTCAGTAAATAATCAATTTCAGTTTTCATTGAGGCTTTCTCACTGCTTTTATAGGTTGCAGGTAGCTCGACTCATGGACACGAGTACCACCATAATGGTCCCTCAAGCGATCACTACAGAGATCTTGCTTCAGTGAATAATCGATTCCAGTTTTCATTGAGGCTTGCTAACTTGTTTTACAGGCTGGAGCTAGCTCAACCCATGACCACCATAATGGTCCCTCAATCGATCACTACAGAAATCCTCCTTCTGTGGGTAATCAATTATTTGTTTCCTGAACCTTTCTCACTGCTTCAAAGGCTGGAGGTAGCTCGACCCATGGGCATTATAATGGTCCCTCAAATCCCTACAAAAAGCCTCCTCCAGTGAATAATCAAGTCCGTTTTTCTTCCAGTTTTCTCACTGCTTTACAGGCTGCAGGTAGCTCGGCCTATGGACATCAGCATCCTCATAATGGTCCTTCAAGCGATCGTTATGGAAATCCTCCTCCAGTGAATAATCAAGTCCATTTTTCTTCCATTTTTCTCACTGCTTTACAGGCTGCAGGTAGCTCGGCCTATGGACATCAGCATCCTCATAATGGTCCTTCAAGCGATCGTTATGGAAATCCACCTTCAGTGAATAATCAAGTCCATTTTTCTTCCAGTTTTCTCACTGTTTTTGAAGGCTGCAGGTAGCTTGGCCCATGGACATCAGTATCCTCATAATGGTCCTTCAAGTGATCATTATGGAAATCTTTCAGTGAATAATCAAGTCCATTTTTCAGTCAGGTTTTCTCACTGCTTTTACAGGCTGCAGGTAGCTCGGCCTATGGACATCAGCATCCTCATAATGGTCCTTCAAGCGATCGTTATGGAAATCCTCCTTCGGTGAATAATCAAGTCCATTTTTTCAGCCAGGTTTTCTCACTGCTTTTACAGGCTGCAGGTAGCTCCGCCCATGGACATCAGTATACCTATAATGGTCCTTCAAGCGATCGTTATGGAAATCCTCCTTCGGTGAATAATCGAGTCCATTTTTTCAGCCAGGTTTTCTCACTGCTTTTACAGGCTGCAGGTAGCTCCGCCCATGGACATCAGTATACCTATAATGGTCCTTCAAACGATCATTATAGAAATCCTCCTCCGGTGAGTAATCAATTGTCTGTTCCCGAACCCTTTTCACCGTTGTTACAGCCCGCAGCCCATCATAATGAAAGCAGCCGATACGACTGGAATCCTCAGATGACTCGCACTCAACTGGAAGAAGCTGTTGGCATTGTTCGACCTTCTTCACGGGCGAGTGCTTCGACAGTCCCCACTCCTTCTTCTATCAACTTTGAACAGCCACTCCCAGATGATTCGAGTATGAGAACATCCAGAGGCTCTGTTGGAATAACTGTTTTACCACCGGTATGCTGGTCAACCTTTTGTTTCTCTCGTCTTCTGACCATTCCTCAGTCGCGATCAGCGTCGAATAGCTCTGGAGCAGGAAGATCTACCTATGGTTATTTGGGCACAGATTATTCAGCGGCGGCGCCTACTCCAGTTCAACCGGCTCCTGTGCCGACTCGGCCTGAAGTTCATACTCCAGCTCCCATTGTGTTACAGCACGACCAACTGCCTCCGGGTTTTGTTGCTACATCTTTCACTCCAAATCCTGCTCCTAGTGGACTCCCTGGAAACATTCCAGGAGGTTTCACCCCACAAGGTTTCCAAGACCCGGAACCGCCGGTTATACCTCATCCAAGTCTTAGACGACGTGATTCTGACGATGCTCTATCGTCTGGAATGTCTAGCAGCAGCGGTCGTTCATTGACGACCCCTGTTTCTCGTCGACCACCATCTACCGGTGGCGCAGCTTGGGGCCCTGGCTCTTCTGCGACTCCGGCACCAGCTAATAGGCCAGTATCAGGAGCATGGGGTGCTTCTCGGGGTAGCCCAGCTCAGACTCCTCAAATTATTCCTCCTAGTCGCCCAGCTTCAAGGGCAGCTGATCCATGGGCTTCGACCGCTATGGCAAGCCCGGGTCCTCAAATGCCTGGTACTCTTCATCATAGTCGACCATCTTCAACCGTAGGAGCACCCTGGGGAACAACCGCTCCTGGGGTTTCAAATAGTAGGCCTTCCTCTATCATGGAACAACCAGCTGTGACTGGAATCGGGACACCGATGATGAGGAATAGTTTGCTCGTGACTGATCCCCCGCTCAGGCCACCTTCTAGAGCTGGTTCGATGGCCGGAAACAATCGACCACCTTCGAGAGCTGGTTCTATGGCTGGAATCGGGACACCTCTTGTCCAAAATAGCGCTTTGTTATCTGATCCACCGCCCTTCCGACCACCATCAAGAAACGGTTTCACACCTCTTTCCCGGCCACAGGCATTACCCTCGAGGTCAGGTACTCCAGTAGGAGATTCTCTTACCGTTGGAGAATCAATTACAAGGCCTCCTTCTACAAAGAATACGAGCCGACCATCATCTTGGGCCGATGGTCCTCCAGAGGCCGGGCCTTCAGAAGCGCCACCGCCTGATTCACCACCGGCGCGAACAGCGCCGGCAACTCGAGGAGGAAAAGCAGCTCGAGGAAAGAAGAAAAAAGGCAAATAACGAAAACAAATGCTCTGGAATTATACAGTCTTGAATATACAGTACTTACAGCGGAATACAAAAACACAAGTCATGATTCAATATCTATTACCACCCCGAGAATTCGATGAAATGGTAGCTGAGGCAGAGCGTTTATTTGAATTCGGGGGTATCTCGGATACATATTTGCGCTTTCTTTGTTCTGGTTCTGAATACTGCGAGTGCTTCGCTCGATGAGTTTTGGGTAAAGATTTGTCACAGATAACTTACCGCATCTTGAATCGCCTTGATGAAAGAAGCACCGACTCGCGAGTTCATACGAATCTAGAAATCGGAATCAGTGGATTGAACAACAAAGGAGTTTAAAACTTACATCCTGGTGCGTGTCTCGAATTTTTCGTCGCATTGCTCCAATCGCGTCACACATCTGGGACACAGTGCATGACTCTTGTAATGTTGCAATCAGGAGTATGATGGCAATCATCTCGATGGGCGCCACCTTTGGGTGTGAAGAAAATGCCCGCGAATACTTGGGTTCAAGAAGCGTGACAAAATGTCCAAATGCCGTCTTGACCTTCTTCTGAAAAGGAGCGGGCACCTCCGCATTGTCGGCGAGCCATTTGTTGAGATGACCGAGATCCCCCAGATTCTTGAGACTGTCCAAGGGTTTCTCTATCAGGAATACGGCTTGTGAAACCACCCGAAAGTCCGCCCCACGAGATCGCTCCCATTTAATAGCGTCTCCAGCCAGAGTGTCTTCGGTGACGAATGATAAAAGTAGGGTGCGAATGAACCTTGAGCGCAGCGTATTGACAACTTGCATTTTCTCCGACACTGTCAAAGCCATTCCCAGCTAGAATAAAAGCGAGAAATGGTGAGCATATCACTAAACGAGATGGAGGTATGCAATCACCTGAACCCGCTATAAGACAGGAAAGAGTCAGAGCAGGTCAAAACGAGAGACAATATGTGCACCTGAAATATGTCTCTCTCAGCAGCGTCGGTCAAATCTTGATATTCGACACAGACGATTTGTTTGTTCGCAAAAAGCTGGCGATATTTTTCTGGGAGCAGAGTTCGGCCCTTTGAGGCAGTACTGCTGTTCTTGTACCACAGCTTCTCTCCAGTATTACTGTATAACATGTGAGGTGGGTTCGTGAGCTCAAGGAAGGAACTTAACGCGTCTTTATCTGCCAGATGGATCCAGCTAGTCAGTGTCCGACTTTGAGAGGGAAGATTCAGAACCCACGAGGTATCTTGAATGTCTTTTAGCCATTAATCGTGGATGATGATGGTTACTTACTAGTCCATCCATGAAACGTTGAATGCTCGTGAGACGCTGTTTGCCGTCAATCTGCTCAAAAGGCGTTGGTGCTGGTACAAATACAGAGAGAAGAAGGTCTGACAGCAGTTTTGTTCTCCGAACCACTGAGAAATCCAAGTCAGCGTCGTGATGAAAGTAAAGATGAGCCACTCCACTCGTCAAAGGTTTTGGTTGCGAAAATGATGGGAGGGATGTAATAATTCCGTAGTATAGAGTCAATTAAACCAATTTGCTTGTCGACTGTCCACACGACATCTCTTTGGTATTCCGGGTCGAGATTAATGTCATTATTATGGATTTGGGCTGAATTTTTTGTTAGAACAAGGCGAAATGGTGACAAAGCTGGGTCTCTGACTGTATAGCGCAAGAGCAGTATACGTTGTCGCCCGGGGCACCTATGTTCTCGTCAGTTCGGACCGAAATGAAAATTTGAGAACTGACTTTCAAAGCTTGCGTCAAAGTGTACTCGCTAGATTTCTTCTTGCTCTTGGAGTTATATTCATCGCCAGAATCGACTTCGGAAAGGTCAGATTGGAGCTCGTCCTCCATAATAGAGCTTGAGCCTACTTGAGCTCAGAGGAAGACAAAGGAAGCTGTTGTCACAGTGTGACGCGAAACCTCCGCAACAGCGAAGGTCGTGATCGGGTTGTGAAGAGCTCTTTTTCTTTCTTTCAAGTAATTGTATTAATTCACAAGTAGTAATTTTACATAGACCATCCATAATATAAATTAATTGTCCAATATTCATCAATTATCTATACGAAAATCATGTCAGACTCGACGCGACTCTTTCTGCCAGAGTTGGGAGTTGGAGGTAGATCTGCCCATTGGCGGAGCATTGTCTGAGGGTGGTCATTCTCTCCACGAAATTCGACATCTATATAAGAAGAACTTGCAATCGGAGATTGGCTGTCTCTGCTGTCCCAGTCTGGAGGTGCAAACACAGAGGTCGGCGAGACAGGAACATTGGATGGTGGTGGACGTGAAAACATCCCTTTTGTCGAATCTCCTTTGCCGCTGAAAAAAGCTTGCGGTACGAGAGGAGAGAGCGGAGGTTCTCCAGATGAAGTGAATGAGCTCGAGTACCACTGTTTTAGCTGAGGATTTCGTCTGCCTAATTGTTGGTGCAAAATGGCAGTTTGCCGCCGACTCCTTGATTGTTGATACCACCCAAAAAGCAGCAAAAGCGATATAAGGAATGCAGCACAACTCAGAGTAAAAGCTGCGATTGCAATGGTTGACGTGGACGGTGCGTCCCATCGATTTGTTGAGCCTACTGGCATGGATTGGTTTACGCTGAGATGTGGTTACATAGCTGTAGACTCGGGATTTGACTAATTGACGCACTCGGAGATCTCTGGAACTAATGATGCGCTGAGAATTAATGGAGGAAGTACTGAAGACATGGCGAAGCGATTCAGCAAGTAACATGGACAGGATTTCATTATAACTCTTCATTATTATAGAGGATCAGATCGTTGCCACTGCAATTGGTCGCCTTGAAGAAATACCATGGCGGCAGAGGGCTCGCCGGGCAGAGGCTCTGCAAAGGTAGGATAGATACCGAATGCAGAATTTTTGACAAGGTATCAATCAATTAACGGAGTCTGCATGAAAGGAAAGCGGACAGCAACAGCGTGCAGGGAGCAGAGAAGGAGCGGTAGTTAGCCGACGACGGCCCGTTCCGCGGGTAGCACGAGATTTGCCGGTCGATGAATCGCGCCATTATGGCGTGCTCAAGGTAGTTCAAATAAATACTGCAAAAATTCTGTAGACTCGAGTTTCTCCCCCCATCTTACTTCGATGCCTTTGTTGCGTTTTTGCGGTTTTTGGTGGTGGCGCAGTTGGTCCGGCTTCCCTCAGCTGACCCATGGTTGAGTAACAGCTTTCTGTATGCCAAGACCCAAGAAGTTTCTTGAAGATACTCATAAATGCTCAGGAAATTCCAGGATCCGTCCTAGACTCTTTCCGCCTCTGTCCATCGTCCTGGTCGTTGCCCAAGGTCCTCCAACTACCACGTGGCTTATCTCCAGCCCTATCTTTTTCTTTCCGAGACAGCTGCCCTGGTCGCTCTTACGCGTCGCCGACCATCGTGTTTCGCCAATCGGATCTTATCGGGTTATCCAGGTCAACTGCCTGTCTTCTCAGGTGTCATTCGCTGCCCAAATTCAAGACTGCCGTGGACATGGAGGTCAACGAGCTTCCTTTTTACATATTCTCAAGGTAGATGCTATCCGAGAGAGCGGGTCTTGCGCGCTTTTTCACAAGGAATTCCGAATTGTCTGGGAGCTGACCACATTTTGGGGTGCATAGATGTACCTTTTGTACGTGTTTTGAACACCCGATTTGATATAAAATCCTTTCTTTTCTCTTTTCTCGTTTTCTGCAACCTGCAGAAATGTCGACTTTGATCTCAAACCTCCAATCATTGGCTCCAAAGCTTTGCTCACTCAGTCCTACTGTTTCGGTATCAGGCAGTGAAGCCTCTGATGAATCTCGTTCACCATCACCACCTCCAAGCATTGTCTATGTCTCTCTCGAAGACTGCAGTGCCGGCGGACTCAGAGCTGTCTTTGACAGCAGCTCTGTTCAAGGCCGTCTTGGATTGGTTGTTGGTCCTGTGGACCAGACATGGCTGGCCGACAAACTCAAAGACTGTGATGGAAAGGAGATTCACTATCACTCCTCTTCCAGTCTCTATTCTGAGCCGCTCCAAGACAGTGTATGTAACTCGATCCATTTTTCTCGACCCCTTATAACAGTATTTTAGGTCCCTGTTCGAGCCGTCGAGCTGTTGAATTTTTCCATCGCTGGTCTACGTTCTGTCGTCTCTCATCTTTTGCCAGATGGAAGAATTCTGTATATTTTGGAGAAACCTCGTGTCACTTTTCCGCCTGTCTCTCACACCCCGACATTTCCTATAGCCTCATCCACAGTGGATATAGTGGGGAACATCCCGACGGCCGAGGAATGGCATACACTATGGCGAGCCTGGGACATGGTTACCCTCGACATGATCCCACAAGAAATGCTTCATCAGAAACCCATCGACCTACGCCACAAGTGCTTGTTCTATATCGGTCACATTCCTACGTGAGTTGTCAATACTCTCGGTGCTCTTGGGATTTAATTTAATTTCCATTAGCTTCTTGGACATGTTACTCTCCAAGGCCATTGGCGGCCCACCTTCAGAGCCGAAATACTTTTGGAACATCTTCGAGGTACACAGCAAATTAAATCCAGCTTCAGACCATGACACTGAATCTCATTACAGAGAGGTATCGATCCTCATGTTGACGACCCTGATCATTGCCATGTATGTGCATTCTGCAGGCTTGGTTCATATATTGACGAACTTCTACGCCCAGAACCACTCGGAAGTTCCTGAGGCTGATGATGATTGGCCTACCTTGGATACCATTATTCTCTTCCGTGACAGAGTCCGAGCAAGACTCATGGCCTTGTACGAAGACCTCGAAACAGGAAAGCGCCCTTTGACTCGAAACATCGCTCGGACACTAGTCATGACCCTCGAGCATGAAGGTTTCCACGTCGAGGTAAAAGTTTTCTCTCTTCATTTGTAGTGATTTTCTAACTCCTAGTCCCAGACACTACTTTATATGCTCATCCAGCGAGCTGGGACCGGCATCCTTCCCCCTCCTGGATTTTCCGTCCCACCTTGGGAGACTCTGTCAGTTCAGTGGAACAATAACCCTCCTCCATCGTCTCAAAGCGTCTTACTGGGACCTGCAACTCTGACTTTGGGCCATGACGATTCCGAAGCAGATGATTTCCTCCCACAATTTGAACTCCAAGTCGATTTTCATCAATATGGCTGGGATAATGAGAGTCCAGCAAGGACTGTAGAGGTTGGCTGCTTCAAAGCCGACTGGAGACCCGTAACAAATGGCCAGTTTGCGAATTTCTTATCTGGTCCTGGAAAAGGCATTGTCGAATTCCCGAAGAGCTGGGTCGACTGTGAAGGAGAAATCAGAGTCGGTGTTTCGATGGTCAATTTCCGCTGCTTCTCATGATCTTTTCCAGGTTAGAACTATGTTTGGCCCAGTCCCCATGGCTTATGCCCAGCATTGGCCGGTCCTGACGTCCTACAACAACTTGGCTGAATATGCTCGCGCTGCAGGTGGACGTCTTCCTACCGAATCCGAGTTGAGGTTGTTTTTGAATACCTATGACGTTGGCCATGAAGGTGGCGCCAACTTGGGCTTCAGGAATTTTCACCCGCTACCGCAAGTTACATCTACCATTCATAATTCTGTCGGTTGAACTCTATTCTCAGAGCAACCACTGGTCTTGCGTCTGAAGGGGGAAAAGGTTCTAACGGTGGTGTCTGGGAGTGGACAAGCACCATTTTCGACAGTCATCCCGGCTTAGTGCCCACCAAGCTATTCACAGGGTTTGTTCACTCTCGGTAGCTTCACCAGCTCGCTGACAAACTCTTCAGATATTCCGCCGACTTTTTTGACAATGTTCATCACGTCGTGGTATGTCTCCATCTCATCTGACAGTCTCCAATTGACGAAATTTCTCTAGCTTGGAGCATCTTACGCCACAATACCACGTCTGGGACGTTCAACTGTGAGGAACTTTTATCAATATAATTATGGCTTCCCTTGGGTCGGTGGTCGAGTCGTTTACGATGTAGCTTGTTAACTAGTACAACAAATCGTTTTCTTTTCATGCGTTCAAAACATATGTCCAGACTCCGAATAAGAGGTTGATCAAGAGGCCCACGATAACTCCAACTTGAGTCGACCGCCTGAAATACGATACATAAGATCAATCGAGGCAAAGGTAAGAGGTAAGACGCACGGGAAAACAACACTCTCGGGTGGTTCATGGTCGTGTTCCTCCCAAAAGACTGGTGGGTTTGGCTTGCTGAGGAAAAACTGAGGAATGAAGGGGAAAAAGAAGCCTATGATCAAGCCCTTGACGAGGGTGGGATTGGGACCGCTATGTTGAGACATCGATGCACTTCCAGGATTGTCCATGCTGTCGATCCACTGCTCTTCAAGGAAACGAGCATGTTCCTCGTCTAAAAGTAAATTGTCAAGCTGAAAATGCGGAAGCGGGCAAAGTCACTGACATTCTTCATCCGTGTCAAACTGCCGGTCATCGAGAAAGTTTGAAGCAGTTTGGCTGTGAAATTGCCGTCGAAAGTTGGCAATGTCTGATTCTGAGAATCCTGCAGCGACAAGTCGGTCAAAGCCCCGAGCAGGCTGGAGCTGTGCAACCTGTTGCCTACTGTCCTCCTTGTCTTCGTCCAGGTCCTCCAACTGGGGGCCCACTGAACAATGCATCCAGGCGGGGGCCGCCGGGCTTTCTGAATCATTGTCAAGAATTTCGTGTTTCCGAGGGTTAAGCAAGCCATAGACCAAGGCACCGTTGGCGAGCAGGCGCCCAGAATGAATGAGTCTCAGTCTATTTTGTTTGAGATCAGGTCTGGCCGCTCTAATCTGCAGAAATGTTGAGCTTCAAGTATAAAGAAAACGTGTATGGGCACCTTACAATCTCTTTGATATTTCGCACTGAATCTCGCTCTCCGACAGCGACGCTTAGGTCTGGATGTCCCTCTGAGAAACGAATGACTATATTACGAGTAGGAGCTGTAGTCTCAGCCGGAGCAGGAGCCTCTCCTTCAACGTCAACTGCTCGTCTTTTGCCTTTCGCTTTTTCGCTCAGCATGAGAATTTAGAATGAGGAATGAGTCAAGTACGTAAGCAAGTTCAAATTGTATTCCACCAAGTCAGGCATGCTATGTTAAAATATACAGAAATGCTAGGTTCAAGATGGAAAATATCTACATCAAGCAGCCACTGAAAAGTGCACGAACATCGTCGGCCAATTGAGCGGGATCCGCCAACCCGTCGAAATTAGTATTGCCCTGTTCGTCAACCAGAGGCTTGACCGTCTCCCAAAACTGACTAAAGTCAAGATCGGACACTCCATTCTGTTCGACTGGATCCTGAATCATTTCTGGTGAATCAGAACTTGGGTCAAAATTGAGAAAATCGAAAATGTCATCGTCATTCATGGATGGCAAGGAAGGAGGAAGAGCTGAATAGTCGTCTCCAAGCAGACCGAATCCTGGAAATGAATCAGGGTTTAATGATACTGCTGGTTCTGGATTTGGCCCCGGTATCTCTGGAGACATTTCGACATCATCGTCCATTTCCAAGTCTTGAGACATTGGAGGTGGAGGACTGCTAGGTGGTAGAGGCGACGATGGCATATTGGCCCAATGATCTATCGGCTTTTCGGGACTGGGAGCTGGTTGATTCATTTCTTCTAAAGCAGATTCCAAATCGCGGGTCAGCGCGTCTTCATCCATTGGATGAGGAGAAGCAGCTCGAGTTCGAATTTGACGCGTCTCTGATGTAGCCCTTTTACCAAGAAACGACCGAAGTGGTGAATTTTGCACGTTTTTCGACGGCGAAGGGAAACCGGCAGGTGAGAAAAGCGGGCTGGCAGAATGACTCCCTAATATGTTCCAGCTTCTGGGACTTGGAGTAAAAAGTGCTCCCATCGGACTACCAATGGTATTGGCACGTCTCTGACGAGTCGGTGTCCGTGGTGGTGACGCTGTTCGTGAAGTAGGTGGAGACGAAGGCCTGATAAAAGGCAGATCGTCGGTTGAAGCAAAAACTGGAAGGTCACTGCTGGGCATAATAGGACCAGGCAGCGGAACATCTGAGGCGACAGAATTCGAGGCGACAGAATTCGGGGCAACGGAATTCGAGCCAACCTCTGAAACAAGTACTTCCGCTTTACGCTTCGAGCGCGACAAGGGTTTCTCAGCCAATTTCTTGCTCTTTGCCGCCGCCTTCTCCTTCTTCAGCTTCTCTTCTAGTTCCGCTTGTTTTTCAGCTGAGAGCCTAGGTTGTGTAGCAGTGACGGTTTTGGCCCATTCCGGGACAACATATGGTTTCCGCGCTTGTTGTTTCACAGGTGAAGAAGCAGCGACTTTTGGCAAAGACAGGAAGCTGGTGGCAGGCCGCGACCGAGGTGGAGATGAACATGGAACAAGGGGAAGACGGTCGCTGAAGCTGACATCTGTAGTCTCTCGGTATACGACTCTCGAAAAGTGGAACTGAGTTTCAGTGTCATCGGAGACAGGGCTGGTTGAAGATTCACCCCGTTTCTCAAGCGAACTGGAAGGTGCTCTCTTTCGAGAATGTTGTTCCTCTAGGATACCGCTCAATGTACGTTTCCTGGAAATGCTAGGTTGAATGATGGGCAGAGCAGGAGCTGATGGAATCGCGGTATTCGCGCTGATGGTACTGAGCCCTCGGGGTGCTGTCAGAGCATTGTCTACGGAAGACTGGCCCAACTTGGGCTCTTCTTTCTCTCCGCGACGCTTAAACGCGACGGGATTCACATTCTCCTTGTCCAGAACGACAATTTCCTCGTCCTGGCCAGTGGTGGTGGAAGCAGAAGGAGTAGAAGTAGAAGTAGAAGGAGCCGAAGTTGGAGTCGAAGTCGAAGTCGAAGTCGCGGCAAGATTTTGATTCGTAGCCGTGGCGATAACCTTGAGTAGAGCTTCGATGAGCGTCTTATCTCTGGCAGTGGTTGCTGGATCTTTCGTCGAAACTGAAGTTGGTTGACCGTCGATTGCATTTAATGCTGCTGAAAGCGCTGCATTTCGCGTTTCTCCAGAACTCATCGAAACGAGAGCAAGGAGGTCGGGCAGACTCAGCGCCTTAAGACTGGTATTGAGGTCTGGAGGTGGTTTCGGAGTAACTATCGGTGAGGGCTCGTCGTTAACGGTTGGTCTTTTGGACTTAGCCTTGGAGCCACTGGACGTCGAGCCACTTGTCCCTGGTGGTGAAGGAGACGTGTTTTCCCCAGCCGACGTGGATTTGGGTCGTCCCAGCTTGGGAGCTTTGAGCCATTTGTCTGCTTCAAAGCGATCCGCCGCTGGATTGGGCTTAGGGACCTTTGGCTTGGGCTTCTGTTCTGCACGCTTACGAACAGCAGCATTCGCATCGTGTTCTGTGACGAAGGTCAGTCTCATGGGTTCAATGAATACTAATAAATGATTATCCACTGACCTGATGCACCAGACCGATTCTCAGCGTGAGGCGAACGACCCCACGACTTTAACGCGGTAGGAAGATATTTCTTTTGCATTGCAGCAGTCTAGAAAATAATTTAACCGTTATTGAATAACGAAAAAATAATGACGGACCTCTCTCAACGAAAAGAAAACTTCCAAAGATTCGTTGCCATTGCCGAGGGTGATGATTGTCCCTGTGACGGGCAGGCTGTCTTTCTCGTCGGTCTGAAGCGCCCATGACATCAAGCCGAGTGCTACAGCGACCCCTGTTGATTGGGGAAGTGCAGAAGAGGAAGAAGCTGCAGTTTGTGCGGATGCATAGCCTGATTCGAGAGGATCGAAAACGTAGACTGAATAATCCCGGCTGTTGTCCTGAACGAGCTCTGGACTTGAGCGACATATGGTCTCAAGACAAGCTTTGAGAGAAACTGAGGCATACTGGGGCCTGTTGTCGCCATTCAACAAGGTGATCGGAACCAGCGAATGTGAGCGAGCCAGTGTGTACTGAGACGAATTATCGATGGTATATAGGATGCGAAGGTATTTAGCCGGATATTTGGACGGTGGATCCATTTTTAAGCTGAGTTCGCTTGAAAAAGAAGGAGCCTCTACGTCGAGCTCAACGTTGAGCTCAACTTGCGAGCTATCAGGTGACCTCGGCGCGAAACGTAACGCTTGTGACACTCCCTATCGTGGCCCAGTTGAAAACATGATCTGAATGAACACAATACTTATTCAGCTCAATATGTTGTTTCTTCGATTACATTTATGTTCTCAGATACTTCATCTTACATCTGCTTCAAAACCTCTGACAGCTTTTTCAGGACCACTGCATTTTCTTCAGCACTGCCGATTGTGATGCGTATGCAGCCTTCACATCCGATTTCTCCTCCTCTGAATCGTACCACCACTCCATTCTCTTCTGCAAGAGCCTTGTACACCTTGTTGGCTCGCACATTGTCAGGCTTTCCGTTGCCATCTGCTGATAGAATGGGGACCAACACAAAATTTGCATCGTTTCCGCCGATCGAAGGTCCAAGGTCTGGTAAAGCAGATAGCTCATCGAGAAGAGCAGCTCGAGAAGCGATAAGAGTGTTGATATTTTTATACATCAATGAGAGAGAATCAGGCGAAAGAGCTGATAGCGCAAGATGCGCTGTCGGTGTCGAAATATTGTAGGGAGCCTTGGTGTTGGTAAGGACTTGAATGAGTGGCGGTTGAGCGATGGCAATCCCAAGTCTGAAGTAGATTGAACATGAACAAATTAAACTTGATAAAGTGCTCACCGAATAGCAGCAAGTCCAAAACTCTTGCTTAGAGTCTGCATCACGCAGAGATTGGAGTATTGGCTGACCAAGGATACAGCACTTGTCTCTTGGCCGGCGAAATCGACATAGGCTTCATCTACGATGACAATCCCCGTGAACCGTTCGTAGTCCAACAAGGATTTGATGGACGAAAGAGGTATCGATGTTCCCGTCGGATTACCGGGAGAGCACAAGAATATCAACTTTATAGACGCGTCGGCATCGATAGCTTTCTTGATCTGCTTGCAAGCTAAATAAGCATTAAAGAGCCAGAACTGAAATCAGACCTCCTGGATCCTAGGACTGAATCGACCATCTGTACCTCCTTCGCCTTTTGCGCCGCTTAGTTCCAAAGGAACCTTGACCACGCCAATGTCGTTAACCTGAGCACATACGGTATACATACCATATGTGGGAGGTGTGATTAAAATCTTTTCTTTCCCTGGCGCGACGCAAATTCGCATCAAGAGGTCAATGACCTCGTCTGATCCTACGCCTAGGAAAACATGGTCGATACCGGTGATTCCACGAAGAGACGCGATTCGCTGCTTGATTGGATCATGAGATGGATCAGGATACCTGTGAAGATTCAATTCCTCAGTCAGTCCGTCTGGTGTAGCAATGGAAGATCCAAGTGCATTCTCATTGGCGTCCACCAAAATTCCGTCCTTGTAGTCATCACGAGCACAGCGATAAGGGTGAAGAGCGAGAATGTTAGGTCTAATGACCTTTTCTATATCAAAGTGGGCAGGTTGCTGGGAGTTCAGCGGCTTGGAAAGACCAAGGATGGGCATCGAGTCAAGAACTTGAAGAGGCTAAATGCGTGACATGTGACAATTAATTGATACTCTAAAAAATCTATGGTCCTCTAAAGCCGTTAATTTGTTGAATGCCTTCAACCAGTCTCCGGTAGTCCAAAAGCAGCTGCTCGACCTCTGATATCCTGAGATCTCCCGCGGCGCATTCCAAGAAACGAGAGTTGGGTGGTGAAAGAGACAGAGAAGGCGCGATTGCTTTCTCTTCTGGGACAGGATTTGGCGATACCGGTCTGGAAGTCCCAAGGTCGAAAACTTCGTTTACATGTGTCCGTGTCGAGGGAAGAGTCGCGGATCGCACTGAAGAAGCAGGAGAGGGCTAAAAATCGCGTCAAAACAATAATAACAGCAGAGTCCAACCTGCAGACCTTGTTAATA